>CM048846.1:85405769-86777019 GCA_026545225.1 Cornus controversa | reverse complement strand
TTGCTCAGTATTATTCAACTTCTACAAACAGACCCTTCGATCAATTACATAGTTTTTTTTCTTCGTAAAATTCAACACGCAGTTTTCAGAGTAATGTAAATCACAAATTTAATCAAAGTTATTTTTTCAAAAAAAATCTAATCTTAAACAAATTTCTATTAGCCTTTCAATTTTTTATGTTTCTAAACTTATTATTTAGAAATTTTATCTAACTATTTATTATTTTTTGAAAACATTATCCTTATAAAGTAAAGGGGCATATATGTAATTATAGTTACGTCAGGAGTCAACATGCCAACTTTGATAAGATGATGGACTAACATGCTTTAAAAATTAGTTAATAGGATTTAAATATTTGGAAAAGTTTAGAATTTTTTGCTCTTTTGCCTAGGCGAATCTATCTCCATTAGATGTAGAATATGAGAAGAAACTAAGAAACAGAAAATGCAATCATCTAAAATTCATTACAATATACAAACATATCCGTATATTTATACCATATATATTTTTAAGGCAAAAAAGGTAAATCTAACAACGGTTACTTGAGTGTAATGTGTGCATAACTTATCTTCTATTTAAGTAAAAATAATTAGTTGGTAATAAAGTCCATATGAAAAAAAAATTACTAATATTCACGTGCTTTATTTAATCACTTAGTTTTTTTCAGATTTCCTTTCTCAATTCTTCCATCCTTTCTCAATTCTTTCATCTTTTATTGTCATATTTTATATCTACACATCTGCTGATATTTTGTGGATGTGTCTTGTGCTTGTAAAGACGGCTAAGTTGCATCTGTCACCAACCAAGAATAAAAAGATGATGGAATAAAAAAATTTCGAATCAATTTTGATTACACTTCTATGGATTTTTGTGATCAATATTTTGACAGCACGTGTTAGAAGAAATTTTTTAGATCAATATTTTGACCGCAAATGTTAGCCAATTAGAAATATAATGAAAGATTATCTCCACCAATTGCAAACACTTCCCAAGTTGAATGGCTCCATGGATTAGATTTCACTGATGATAACTCATTGTTTAAGAGGCTTTGGTCTCGTTTTGTTAAAACAAAAGATGGAGGACCCTTTTTATAGCACAAGTAGCATTCTACAAACTTGTTTGAACACACATGAATACAAGACTTTAGACTTCTAAAGAATAAGATACAACATTTTAGAACATAAGACTACAAACTCCTTAAAACAGAGACTTTAGACTTCAAGATTACATGAATATAGAACATTTTATAACAAAAGAGGATAAATGAATATAAAAAACTTAAAATGATATATTTGTAGATTTTTAAAGTAAATCATAAACAAATATTGCAAACAAATGGAATTGTTTGTCCTTCATCTACAAAAGGTTGCTTACCACCCACACCATGGATAATAAGAAGTCATCAATGAAGATTTTTGTGGATCAAGTTTGATTTCATCTATTCCATATTAAAATATCTCCTTGAATCCCTTGACAAGTAGAATGTTTACAAAAGGTTGCTTACACACCATGGATAATAAGAAGTCATCAATGAAGATTTTTGTGGATAAGTTTGATTTCATCTAATTCCATATTAAAATATCTCCTTGAATCACTTGACAAGTAGAATGTTTAGTATTAGACTTCACCAATCACAACTCATCGTTGGCACATTGGAGTTTTGCATCTCTCGTGGTTGTACCCAAATATGGGGAATTGGTTCCAAAAGACCAAGTTCGAACCAAAAAATCAAAAATGATTTATGTTAGATTGACTCAAATTTTTATTGTGATTAAATTTTTATTATAGAGTTGTATCTTATTAGATAATTTCTTAGTAACCAAGTCTTGATCTAAAGAAAGCAAAATACTTGTTAAGCAAGACTTGACTTTAAGGATTTGTTATCCTTGTCTACCAAAGAATTGAGTTTTGAGCTCTATAAATAGTTATCTATGTTATAGGTTGAGACAAGTGAAAAGAAAAAAGGCAATATTCACACTATATTTGAAAAAACATTTAGAGAGAGAATTCTTGTTTAGAATTTGTTACAATCTTTCAACTTCTACGATTACAATCTATATAGTGAAATCGAGCTCTACGTCAAAATCGAGCTTTCCGTGAATGTATGCTTGTTTAGCCAAACCATGGATATTTTTTGGTGTGTTCTTTAAAATTTATTCGTTCTTCCATCACATCAAATAACATAATTAAAAAAAAAATTACACAAAGGAAGTTAAAAAAAAAGATTATCATAATTTGAATATTATATGTAATATATTAAAAATAAAAATACACAAATTTATCTTTAATAATTACTTTCAGTAGGCAAATTTTACGAAATAAAAATACTGACACGTGTCAGCTTTTCTTATTCAATGGCCTTGAGAATTGAGATCTACACGCAGCTGTGGTCATACAATTGTGGCATGGTCCCAGAATGCCTATTCTGAGAGCAGCCAATGTTGAACACTTGTCTTTGGTTTTCTGCTCACTCTATGGTTCTGCCCTCTCCATCTCCTTGTGCATATAGTTGCACAAGAACAATCCTACCATGAGAGGCAAGCGTTTAATTCCATGAAAAAACAAACTAAACTAAACTATCAAATCACACATTTGCTCTGTCGAGTTAAGAGAGAGCAATCCATTTGTTACTAAGAAACAGAACCAACACAATCCCATACATCAAAATTGTAAATCTACCAGTTTCTATATCAATCATTCTCAGAAAAAAACTCAAAATGACAACAGTAACCAAATTATTTAATCATCTTCCAACCATAGCATTTACACAACCTAGTATTGTCAGGAATAATATGAGCATTCTAGTGCCTAGATATCTTGTCATTCTCAAGTATAAGAAGTCCAGGCACAACCTTTTTCTCCAAGAGTGAACAAACAAAGAATGACCTCTCAGTCTCAAAGCTGGGGAGAGAACAATGTCATTTCTCCAAACAGTCTGGCAGCATCTACTAGAATATACAGTTACAGCGTATGACTCTGTTCTTTGAAGATTCAAAGTCGGTTCAACATCAGGATGGTAACAAGTTAAGCTACTCTTAAATGCCCAAGTGCATAACGTAAGCGCTAGCATCAATCAGATTTTCCCTATCCACATACTTGTAAAACTACACCTACCAATCGGCTCACAGTAAATGGAATCTTATATTTTGATGATTTGAGCTTAAAATATATCAAAAACACAGTGAAATTCTAACATTAAATCTAAATCCATTATCGATTTGTCAAATGAGAATGAATTAACTTCAATTTCAAACTGTTTCCACTACTAACTGGAGCTATAAATCATTAGAAATCAAATGGCTCCCACAAAAAACCTATAATACTTGGGTTAGCCGAAGATATCCATTTCTGACATTTAACCAAGTATATAGTCCATATCTTCCAAAAGGAAAAAAGACCTCTGAGAGTTGTTTCCTGGATCCAAAAGAGAGTAATAATCAAAAGATAGCAAATTCCTAAGATTGATGTTTCTATCCGTGAACTTTATGTATTGAAACCTCCTTATTCTCGAATCACAAACAAATATCTTAAGAAACAAAACTCCAATCCAGAAATTTGAAGTTTGGAAAACCTGCAAAATTGTATAGATGGAAATGATGAACCTGCATCCACCAAATAGTTCCATCATTATTATTACATATAAGGAAGCAAGAAAAGAGAGAGATTGTAGCACGTTATGCAGTTCATAGTTATCTTCGAACGAATTTTGCAATTGGAAAAAAAAAAATGAAAGCATCTAATGTCATAAATGTTTGGCCTGGACAAAAGTGGAACTCCAACCCAACTCAAACATTTATAAATAAATAGGGACCACAGATCTAGAGTTTCAGAAAGACATAGTGAACTACTAAGCTAACATGGGAATGCAGTTGAGCACAATACTTTACCTCAAATTGAACCCCTAGGTGACAAAGAACTAAAACAGACTATATCAACTGAATAAATTAATTGCTGCCTAATCTGAAAGGGCAAGGGCCAACCCTGCAAACATGCAAATCAGAAACCAAATAGTTGAAGCCTCCAAAGAAATAACAGAAAAATTTATCTCTCATTGAAGTACCAAGGATAACAACCCTTGAGAAATGAGATTAAATTTTAATAACCACAATAAGTTTGATAACCTTAAATAAGTGAAACAGAACACGAAATACTTCACCAAAATTTCAATCTCATCCGTGAGTGTTAACAGCCTCCCAGACTAGATTCTTTGGAACTGGGTTGGTGAGATCCCGAGCTTGCAAGGCCGCAGTCCTCAGTGTTCCAACTGTCATAGCATTGGCCTTCAAGAATGACACAGTGTTGTAAGGCAGCTTATGCTTCTTGCAAAGCTCCTTTACAAAAGGAGAGACTTTCCTGAGATTGCATCGAGGCAAACGTGGGAACAAATGATGCTCAATCTGAAACTGCAATCCACCATGAAACCAATCCATCCAAGTTGCGCAGGTTATATTAAGTGTTCCATTAGTTTGCTTCTCATACCAATCATTCCCATTAGGCCGTCCCACATAAACAGATGAAGAGAAATGATTCAAGCAAAACTGAACATGTTGAATTCCAGTAACTGAAAAGCTTGCAATGATAAACATTATTCTTTCACCCCAATTGGGCAAGCACGAAACAAGAAGAGGATACCAAATCCAGAACACAGCAATCCCCAGCATTTCCTGAACCCTATTGCGTACCCTTCTCTTGGATAACAACAACATGAATGATTGTGCAAACAAATTGATACGAGCAAAACACATGACAGGATAAAATGTCCAATGCTGGTAACTCACTAAGAACCTAGTCAGGGAATCGAAATTCAACTTTCTGTCATAAAAGTAAGAAGTTATGGAGTTGAAGAATTTCGAAGATACCACAAAGAATGGCATGTGCTGGAGATCAGGATCGAATTCGAGACTATTGCAAGCAATGTGGTGGGCATTGTGGTTCCACTTCCACCAAGCAATACTGATCCCTGAAATGCAATTCCCAGCAAGAATCTGCGTGAATCGGTTGATCCTGCGAGTCAACATGATCTGATAATGCCCAGAGTCATGACCAATCCACCCACTCTGAATCCACAAGCAACCCATCAAAGCACCACACAACAAATGAACCCAAGTGCCATCACAACACAATACACCATAGACACTGACCGAAAACAGTATTGCCATGGAACAAAGCGTTGCCAAAGCCACATGCCCTTTCTTGTCGAACAAACCCATTTTGGTGAACTCGAAGACGAGCTTTCTGTAATCTTTTGAGACCTCCGACACAGAGTAGTCATTGATGTAATACCCATTGAAGAATTTGTCAAGATATTGCCAGGCAGTGGTTGGATGGTAAGCAACGAAAGCATCTGTGACGTCTTGGCCTGCGAGATTCAACAGAGGAGACTCACCACCAGGGTGGTCTTTGATCCAATCTGAGACATCATAGACCTTGCCTTGTATAGAGATCCACAGATCTCCTGGTTTGTTGTGACTCTTGAGGTCTTCAGTTGTAATGTACTTCTTGGATTCTGCCATGGATTCAAGAATGGATGTAGATCGAGAGATCAGAGAAGGATCCCTTCTCTTTCCCTCTCTAACTTTCTCAGGAATGGGGAGATTATTACGGGTTTGTGTTTTCTGTTTGTTTTTAGGGGGTTTTGAAGGGGAGATATTTGTGCGGGTAACATGGGCAATATTGAAGAAGTGCTACAAAAAGGGTTTCAAATGTGAAGATTCTTTTATTAGACTTTGAGAACAAGCACACACGTTCTCCCAGGTAAGGTGGTGCAACCAAAAATTAACAAGCTTCTTAAAAATTATATTATATAATATTTGTAGATGGAGTTGTTCACTCTTTTTAGTTCATCTATTTAGGAATTTATTCTAAATTTTTTTGTGTATTTATGAATATTTTTGTGTTTGATCAAAATTTTGAAGATGGAGATTGATTGATAGGAGATTATAGAAAGAAAGGTGGAGATTAAGAGGATCGAGATGTGAGAGAGGGGGTGAGAAGAGTCGCGCAATCTCAATTGTTATTGAAAAATAAATAAATTTAATTCAAAATAAAATGGGTAGAACTCATTATCACTTTTATTTTAACATTTAAATGTGTGTCTATATCTCATTAAATCTCCTCACTTAGGAGAATCAAGTTGATTCGTATAGGATTAGATCCAAGTATTATTCATAATTTATTAAATAAAAATAATATTTTTTTTAGTCTTTTTTTTTTGCATAGTATATATATATATATATATATATATATATATATATATTAAAAGAGATCATTTATTCAATATAAATAACTTTTTTTTTTTTTACTTTTTGTTTTGGGTTCAGTAAAAAATGATAATTTTTTTGAATTTTCTTTTATATTTTACATAATTATTCACTTGTAAAGTTAATGTTAAAAGTGTAATTTCATTTAATATGAAAATGCAAACGTTGATAAAGAGAGTATAGATATCAGCTCTAGTAAAAATTGAATTGGCATTTTTTTTATTAACTAAAGAGAATGAATACAACCTCTTTTCGTTTTCATATACTACATTTTGAGTATCATTTTATAATAAACATAATATTATACTATAATACTAATTACTTTATATACCATTATTGTATTAACTAACTTAAGATTGCTTCCACCATTTCTCACAGTTATTGAATGCCGTGTAGCCTGTGTGGGATTATGATTCTTTTTTATTGTACTTTTTATTTTTTTTTATTTTTTTAGGGGACACATCACATCATCACATGAGGCCCTCAGTGGGTGAGTGGCCCTCAGTGAGTGAGTGAGTGAGTGATGATGACAAAATGTAATTGACAGCACCATGTGCGTTGGCATAAGCTTCCATAGGACAGCAAGACAATGGCAATAATGTACTCATTCACAAAATTGTCCTTAAACATACAAATTCAGGCATATATATATATATATATATATATATATGTGAATTTAAGGACCCCTCAAACAAGTTGATTTAGATTTACTTTTGGACTTTTTATTTCAAACCCATTTGGCATTGAATCCAAAGTGTGTGAGCTTTTGAATGGTAGTTTAAAACATGGTGACTTTATGACACTTGGGATCATTCTAATAAGACCCACAAAAAAACTCAAAACATTGATCATTCAATTTCTTAGCACTATTGCTAACCAATGTTCCCACTATGACTATGTCAAAACTTCAATAATAACCTTTTAATTTCGAGCATTGGGTACATTATAATGGCTGGACTCATTTTATGTAACGGGTCAGACATTTACTAATAATTTTAAATTTTAAATTATTAAATAATATTATCTATCCATTCATATATACATTTTTTTTTTATCTGTATCTGATGTGAGACAGGTTCCT
Organism: Cornus controversa; assembly: GCA_026545225.1. Lineage (NCBI taxonomy): Eukaryota > Viridiplantae > Streptophyta > Magnoliopsida > Cornales > Cornaceae > Cornus > Cornus controversa. The sequence goes on along the minus strand of CM048846.1, from coordinate 86,769,678 downwards.
CTAACAGTAAGTCATAATTGAAAACAAATTGATGCAACGGTAAAATTATTCTATTATGATCGTTAAGAGTTTGAAATAAAAAATAGTCTCTTCCCATACAGAGACGAGATTATATAAATTTGACCCTCTTTAAATTTCGTGTATTGCATTGCTGACGATAACTAAGACGGTTACTAGCGTAATTGTTTAATTTTATATAAATAATAAAATATAGTGGACCATGCCTGGCAGTTTAAAACTAATATTTGATTGACTACTTAGATTAGACCCACTAATTAAGTCTTAACATCTATGATCTATATACAAGCACAAGATAAGGTTTGCAAGATTAGAATATACCCTTTGGATATACTTAAAATAAAACCCAAAATATCTTCTTCTACCTTAGCTGGAGGAGATATATAGTCTTTGATGCTTTATGGCATAAGGTACAACTTTGGCTTTTTCTTTATTGGTTTTAGCATAAGCTGTCCCCTGCACATGTCTTGATTTGGCTCTCATTTGACATGAAGGGCATAGTAGAGGACCAAATGCTTCAGGCTCCTGAAAATAAGCACACATTCATAGAGTTCTAAATAGGTAAATTTTTTGAACTGCTGCCGAATTGATGGCAGGCAGGAGACAACTTGAGGAATTGAATCATGCTAGTAGCTGGGAAAAAAAAAATTTGACAAAAAGAAGTGGCATTTGTATAAGTAGCTGCTGACAAAATGAGAGCAGCCCAAAAATGGAGTTTCACTAAGACAATTATTTATTTAAATAATATCATAGATTAAATATGTATTAACGTTGAAGATATATTTTTGCTTAATTCATAAATTTAAACTAAGGGTGTTCAAATAATTCGTCAATCTATAAATTTGATCCGATTTAATTCGATCCATGCAAATTGAATTGAATTTTAGTCCAACAGATGAGTGACAGATTCATAAAATAGAAATTCGTAGTTCACGGATCAGATTGCAAATTAGGGTTTCAAAAATTCGATCCAATCCAATCCATGACAATCCGTTTAATATGTACCATATTTAAAATATTATATATATCCCGTGTTGATTTGAGCTTATATTATATATATTTTTGAGCTCCATTTTGTGAATTTATGTTCTGTAACTTAATTTGTTTAGATTTATATCATACATACTCATCACCAGGTATACTCTCAATTGAGATTTCATGTATAGCTTGTAGGTTTAAGCTCGAATACAATTTAATGCAATTTAACATGACTTATTGTAGTGAAAAGTTGCTGCAAAGCTTTATTTAATTTTGCTATTAAACTATACATTAAAAGTTAGTGCCAAAATGAACCACTATGGTAAAACTTGCAATATTAAATATGTCTTTGTATTGTGCTTAAATGCAGTGTCAAATCCTAAATCATTTCTTAAGGACTTCACCAGCTAAAGAGGTGACATATATAGGAGTAGAATTTAAGTGTTAATAGTTCAACAAAGAAATGTGACAAAAACGACGAATTAATTGATTTTTGCCCAATTCGTTAATCTGATTTGATCCAATCCGATGCTTCACTGATCTAATTGGATTAAAAAAATCACTAATCCGTAGACCACAAATTGAATTAGGATTAATGTCTAATCCAATCCGATCTGTGGTCACTCCTAATTTAAACTATTTTTCAATTTTTTTACTTTTTTTTTAATTAAAAGTTTTGTTGAACTTGTGAGATCCTGAAGTTATTTATTTATTTATTTAATTAAATGTTTTATTATTATTATTATTATTATTATTATTATTATTTTATTTTATTAAAATGTTTTATTTTTATTATTTCATTTCTATATTTGGATGTTCGGATTTTCAATTTCAAGTATTAGTTTAATCCCAGACATTTTCAAAGTTAAAGAATAGTTCTACGAAATGGTGGGACGCGAGAATATGTTTGTCTTTTCCAAAAAGATTTGGGACAATTTCGGTATTTTTTTTTTAAGTGAAGGGTATTTTAGTAATTTCATATTATAGATGGCACCATCGTAAATTTTTTGAAAAAGAATGGCATTGTGGTAGTTTTAGAGTAAAATGGAGGGTAAAAGAGACTTTTCACTTGGGAGAGTCTAAAAGTTTCTAGAAATGGTGGAAAATATAGATATATATCTATAGATTTTGAGCTAGAAAATGCAAAATTGTCTTCCTCTCTCCTCATAAGTTCTGCCAGCCCTTTCCTTTTTTTCTCCATCTCTCATTTTGGTCTCTTTATTCCTCCATTAAAAGTGCTTGAAGGTTAGACTTGGTCCAAGGTTGTTGGTGATAGTTAATGTTGGTGCTAGTAGAGTAGTAGCATGTAAGTGTTTCTTTCCATCACTTTTGTCTATTATTTTCTTTTACTTCCTCTCTTCATCTTCTTTTTCAATTATTGAACTTTGAAGAATGAGTGTTGTGTATGGTTTGTAGTGTTGGAAGCTTTGGGACTTGAAGGTTTTCATTCATTTTTATTGATTTCTACATTAAAGCTTTTGAAGAAAAGTTAGAGTTTTAAATTAAATTTCAAAATTCAATTTGGGGGTTTCTTCAATCCATCTTGGATTTGAGGTAGGAATGAATTTAACTCCCTCTTCTATTGTTTTAAGACTTTAGTAAGTATTAGGTTGAGATTCTAACATGTATTACAAAATGTGAAGATTAAAGTTTACTTTATTTCATGAAAAATTGGGGTTTTTGTGTTTTGAGCATGCTAAATGTGTTTAGACCTTGGATTATGCCTATTAGCATTGTTAGGGAGGTTTACCATTGAGACATGTATGTAATTGGATCACTTGTGCTCTTAATTTAAAATTCAAGTACACTTTATTGCATGATAACTCTAGTGTTGTGTAAGAACTAGAAGTTCTAAATTACTTTTATAGTAATTGTGCTACTGATTGTAAATTTATGGAAGTCTTAGATCATCCATTGATGTATTGGAATAAAAAGCTTAACTTTTGTTCAAGAAGAGTATTTTGGAAAAAAGTGGTAACATGTATGTTTTGTTTGCTAATGTGTGTTCAAACATCCTATATTTTACTTAATTAATGTGTAGGAATGCTAATGGATGAATTGGGGTTCATTTGAATTCATTTGACAGCTTATGGACTATTAGGGGTATTTTGGTCATTCGTGTGTACATTAGTTGAGAAAGCATGCTAGGTGGTTATTTAAAGTGCCTAAGTGTTTGTGTATGCCTATTAAATATGTTGAGCATGATAGGTAACACCTTCGAGAAATTATAAAATTTTGACTATACTTTAATGTTTGGAGCTAGGGTTCCACGGTGCAACATGACTTTTGCATGAAATTATAATTGTTTAAATATTTTAAATATTGAAAAGAGATATTTACTTACATGAAATTTTTGCTTGAGGTACGATTCATTAAAACCTTGGTACACATAGATACATAACCAATGTTATGAGGATAATTATTATGGGTATTGTTATTACATTGTTCATATTGATAAATTTTTTCATACTATTCATATTATGTGTGAGTTATGATTTTCGAGAAGTTTTAAATAGTCGGAATTGAAAATAGAGGCACAAAGATGCTTGGTGGTTGATAAGTCCACCTGATTGGCCAGTGGTTTCATGTTAACCTATGGACTAGTAATCCGAAATCATGGAATGTACAGAAAGGCTGTCTAAGGACTGCTCTGTTAATGCGTGTTACACGACTATTTGAATTACATGTGGGGTGTGTGTGTGTGTCATCTGCACTGCATCTAAATAAGCAAATTGTTCATTTCAAGTTTTAAGCTTTTTAATCTATTATAAATAGATTTATTATTCAGTTGTTATGGAAGAGTTATGGCTTCATTGTTTATGAGCAGGTTATATTTCATGCTTATGTGTAAATGTATATTAGCAAATACTTGTGAAGCATGTGGAAAGGGAAATAGGAACATGTTAGAAAGAACAACGTTGCGTGTATGTTCGCTTAAGAATTCTTACTTCAGTCTGAAATATTTAAGGGGGAACAGTTGAGTCATTTTTACTGAGCCGTCGTTGCTTACCCTACAGATGTATCACATTTTTTAGAAAAAATAGACGGAAGAGATGTTGATGGAGATCCAGAAAGCTTGAAGTGACATATTTCTTTTTTGGTGTTTTGTAGTTATACTTGCATGTACTAGGTATAACTTGAATAACATGTATGTTACGTTATTCAGGGCCAGTCTTTTGGCTTAGTACTTCTCTATTTGTATGACATGTTATATTCAAGAGTTTTGTGATTTATCTTCTCTATTAAGCATGTTTAGTGCATGCTAATTATAGTTAAGTTGTTTATCACTTCCGCAGTGACGACTTTGATGTCGGCTCGGGGTCCGGGGTTCGAATCTTTTTCTATTCCTTTCTTATATTTTTTTTAGTCGTAACTCGGGTCTTTGGGATTCGGGACATAACAAAACTCTTCTAGAATTTATAATAAATATTGAAAGGGTCTTTTTAACAAATTAATGTTCAGATCCATTTTCTTTTTCTTAATTTCATCCGAATAGGAATTTAGATGAAACCATCCTTTGGTTCTTCGGATTGATCATAGATTCTCGGCCCCGTCTTAGTTTCCACTCCAGTTGACCTCTTTTCTTTTCATCCCCTGTGAAAGGTTGAGAGAAAAACCAACCCATTAAATCAATTTTCAGCCTTTGAACTTAGAGATGGTGATTCCACCTTTCTCGACATGTCACGTTTTTTGACGCTCAACAAGTGTACTTCTTTCACGACATGCTTTGGTCTCGGTTGTCCACCAGTAGGCGTACCTTATGATCTTTGACATCAAAAAAGAAGGTTCTCGGCAACTTTCAATTAGTGTTCACTGATGAATCGTTCATTTCATTTTTGTTTGTTTTCATTCTGTCCCTCTCTATTCATTTCTACTATTTCGATCTATCAGAACAGATCAACTATTCCAACAAAAGGGGCAATTCAAATGCTAACTTGAATGAATTTTTAAATAACTGTACTGTTGAAGCAGAAAATCTCCACAATCTAATTTGGCACGAGTTGCTTGCAAGACAGAGGAGTTAGGATCAAGGTCGGAGAGATGTCAGTTAGGGTCACTTTGACGATTAAGTCAGCGCTTGATAGAATATAGAACAAAAAGTAATTATGTCTGTAATTTAGGCGTAACTTTGAATGTGTCCTTTAGGTTTCCGCTGAACGGTCCTTCAGGCTTCCGTGTTGTTTAGTCTCTCATTGAGATAAAAGTCTCATATCAGGTATAACTCTCCCCAAATCCCAAATTCAACCATCATTGGGGAATATTATTTTTAGCTTGATTGATTATTCTAAAAATTTAAACCTATTAGAAATCATTTGATGTAATTAGGAATTCTAAGAATATCATAATTGACTATATTATTATTGAGGATGCAACTCCTTATCATGACGTGGAAGAAATATAGCGACGTGGTACCGGATCGAACAAGGATCGCTTTTAAGGAAGTAACTAGCAAAAATTGAGTACTAGGGTTTCTTGAACGAAACCCCTTAATTACAGAGAAATGCCAATACACTGGGTGTATTTTGCCACGCAGTATACCTTCTAATCAAAACTCAGCATTTCTCTTAAAAACTCCCCATGTCTCTATTACTAATGAAAATGTTGAGTTTTAATTAGAAAGTGAACCACGTGGCAAAATACACTCGATGTACTATAGACTTTCTTGAGAAAGTGGGAGAGTTATAGGTGAAGAGTTATGGTTATCCTTATCCACTTATCTCGCTCTTTGGGATTTAATGTCAATCTAACTTCTTGTATGATTCAAAATCCATATCAATTATATTGATAATCTTTAATGAAACATTTGGATGGACTTGTTATAATTTTCTTTTGATATAATCAAATACAATGAGAGAAAAATAATCTTCTTTTTTCTTTTATTTAATTATTTATTTCTATTCAAGCACTATTTCATAACATAAATATCACTTTCAGACCGAGTGAATGAGGTGTCTTTGTTGAACACGTCATGTTACATCAAAACTTGAATTAGCATATCCTACATAGACTCTTCCCTGAATTATTTGGTATATGAAAATTTAAATTAGTATTTCCTATATTACGTAGACTCTTCTTTGAATTATTTGGTACATCGAATTATTTGTTACGGGTGTCAACTGTCAAGTCATTCTCTAGCTGAAACAACACATTATACTCTATGTATATTGGAGTTATTTAGTATATCACATGGGAGTAATGATAAATGCCCTCCACTTAATTATAAATGTACATGTTTTTGTCTTTTATCACCAAGTAGGATATCTCTGATGAATACTTACTCGAATTCTCCTATTGTCGTTGTCCAAGGTCGAATGTGAAAAGGAGGAGGGTTAGTATAGGTAGACAAGTGACTATAAAACTTACGTCAAATCATATTTTTTTTTTTTATGAATTCTCATTCTAATCAATCCCATTCACGTGGATTAAGGCTTTCATATATGATTAAGGCAAGAATGACAATAATGAACATAAATGCTTCTTATACTTTATTCTCAAAAATTAAATCAAAACAACAATATTACTTCACGTTAAAAAAGTAAAGTGCATTTATTACCTATTAAATAAATATATATTCTCATACATATATACTCTCAAACTTAGTTCGTACGTGTATGTTTCTTTAAGAAATACTCCTGGTCGAGTCTTGAAAAATATGATAAAATATGCGTATTGATCAAACCTATAAGAGGTGATCGTTTAATTTTTTTTTTTAGGCTGCCTTATTATATCTCAACCCTTTTCACTTTCCCTTTGCAATCTTAATTCATATTTTGCTATAACACAATTTTGAAGGAGAAAAATACGAATTGCAAAGAGGGGTTGCAAAAGGACACAAATGGAATTATACGTCCAAATTTTAATGATGTCCTAGATAAGTTTGGGCCATGTTGGCCCATAGTATTCAATATTTTTCTCTTAGTCTTTCTAATTTTACTAACGTCCTAGACAAGTTTGGGCCTATGTGGTCCATGGCATACTCAATATGTCTAGAAGCTCAACATTGGGCCTTGTACCGAAGAACTATTTCTTAACTGGACTCGAACAATCTGCAATCAAAAACTAAGAGCCCACAATTTCCATTCTTACTACGACGGAATCGAATTCCATTTCCGGATTCTTACGCCTACAGGGAAAACCAGAACAGGGGAATTCAATTCCCCCCTGAGAATGCTTTCTATTTCCTTCGTTGCATCAATACTTCACACACGCTACAAAACCTAGAGAGAGAAAGTAGAGGAGAGAGAGAGCGCTTGAACATGGCGGAAAAACCCCAACCAGTTCAAGTCCTGTACTGTCCCGTGTGTACTCTACCCGCCGAGTACTGTGAATTCGGACCCGATTTCGAGAAATGCAAGCCCTGGTTGATCAACAACGCCCCCGAACTCTACCCTGATCTCCTCAAAGGTATAAACTATATTCCATATATATTTATACACATATTTATAAATATTTATATATATAATGGATGTTTTTATGTACATTTTTTGATTGTATTGTTATTGATGTTTTCGGGTTCAGAGGCAAACGAGAAAGGAGCTGAGAATCTTTCGGAACGGCTAAAATCGGTTGGAATCTCTTCTGGTGGTGGCGAGAGAGCAGTTCCTTCTGGTAAACTTTAAATGGTCTGTTTGTTTGCCGAGAAAATATCGAAATAATTATAGAAATCAATTTTTTTTTCTTTCGGGTTAAAAAGGATAATATCAAACTTGACGGATCCGAATACAATTATATTGACAATGTGGAGTAGGTTATGTTTTCTTTTTACTAGCAATCAATGGACGGTAAATGAAAATTGTTATGAATATAGACTACTAAGGATGAATTCAGTTACATATTTACCTTTGCTAAGTCTTTATGAATAAGGGGTTGATGTCAATTATCATTCCACAATTGATATCAGTGTGTAAGTCACCTTATGGTAGATTCAATTCGGAAATCTAATAAAGGATCGAAAGTTATCGAAATTGATTTCTAGAAAATTAAGAGAATAATGGGTGGACACATTGCACTACCTTAAATTGCGTGTCATGCTTTAGAATCTACAAAGGAGGTTGTTGCCGAAGTGTCTCTCCTTGGGGTTTGGGGAAATGACTTTTGGACTGTATTTATCTTTTTGTTTTTCAGGGGAATCTTCATCTAAGCAAGAAGTGAAACGTCTCCCAGGTGGAAAGACAAAGAAGAAGGTAACATAGTCACTGTCTTTTTTATTTTTATAAAGTTACACAAAGAATCTCTTTTGCATGTATAGCAAAATTTTTAGCATGCATACGGAATTTTATAGCATCTAGAGTTTTATTGTATTCAGTATCAGGCTTAATGTATTTCATGAAACAAATTTTGGAAATCGTATGCATTATTGCTAAAGTCCTCATTTTTCCTCATTTTCGTTTTCATTTTCTTGTTTCAATTTTCTTGATAAGATCTTGCAGATTCGGATTTGACATCTTGCTTTCATCAAGTAGGAAAAAGTAAACATTAATTTTATAACAATGTACTTCTCACTTGAACAATGGAACGGTGCTGATGGGCATTTGAATTTTGAAACCTAAATACTTAAGTGTTACTATTAATTTCTCTTATTTAAGAAAAGTATTTGGATATGCTTCTTGATAGAACTATTAAAACTCTACAATAGTCAATTATTTGACAAATCTAAAATACTTCACTAAAATTCACTATCTTTTTATTGACCCATCAATCGCTTGGCCTTTAGCTGATGTTCATTTGACTTGTGAGAAGTAATTATGTTTAGAAACTATGTTTCATTACAAGACACGCACAACAAACTATTCTACATTTAAAAGTGCAAATTAATTGCCTTTTTTATAATTTAGAAAATTTTGGTATGTCAGTTGGGTATGAGTAAGAAAAATTACAATATGAACATATATTGAGGAGTATAGTTTGTGGAATTTTTCATAACAGAATTTAAGATTCATATGGTTATGTACCTCATAAAACTTTACTACAAAGTTACATACTAGTAGAGGAATGCCATAAATTCTCTTATAAATTCTTTTTAGACCATGCAGTAACGATATCATGTAGAAGGTTCCATTATTGTACTTAAGGTGGCTATCTTTAGATGTTAGATTTTCCTTCTGCTAAATATGGTTGTCATTCATCATGATGATGTAGAACAGTTTTAAGGAAGTTTTCAAGGCTGATTATTGTTTGACTTATTCTTTTTTTTTTTTGTTTTTTGTTGGGTTTTGTTTTTGTGTGTTTGTGTTGGGATGGTGCTGTGGATAAAGGTTATTGGGAATATTACATTTTAGGGTATGTAATATGTAAATGGTGTAAGAAGGGGTTACCAGTTCAAGGATTCAATAAACTATAACAAAAACTTCAAGGCTGATCATAAGCTGTGAACAGTAAGCATGAACAATAACTAGGATGGGTAGTTCTTTTAAGTGTTAGGGTTGGAAAATGGAGGAAGGGGTTTGGGTTTGTGAAATAGGTTTTTTAGGGTACAACAGATTTGGCTGTAGGGGTTCTAAAGACTTAAAGAAGTGTAGAAAATGGAGGACAACAAGTAGAAAAGTAGAAAATGTAGGTGAGATTTACATTACAATTTACATGACCTTCAATAATATGTTTGCTCAAAAAAAGTTGTCTACAAGTTGTTCTCCATTGAATTGGAAGTATTTGAACGATAAATAATCCTAATTCTAACATGACTTTCACCCAATATTCGAAGCTAAGAGATATTGGTTAATGAAATTGATCTAACATGACTTTCACTCATTAACGTGATAGACCAAATAAAATTGTATTCTTCTTTAAGTATTTTCTCTATGCTTTTCCTTTGTTTTCTTGGTCGTTGACCCAAAGGTAGCCTTTTTGCACGTCAATTGTGGTCATTTGTGAGGCATGTTTCTTTTCAAGACATCAGATTGCCATGCATGATAAAATCATATATATTGATTAAACAGTCTAATCTTCTTTAGTTATTAATGAAAAAAACATCATAATTTAAATTTTGTTGGGGAAATAATTTAGCCAGCAATTACCAACTGCACTCTTTTACATTCTCAAATGATTTAGCCATGTTAGCTAGCCAGTCCAACCAATATCCTTGGCAATGGGCATCTGTTATATATCAGGTAATTACTTTTCTTTCTTTTATTGTACTTAATTTTTTTTCCCTTTGAATATTACGAAGTCAGAAAGGGCCTGGTTTTAACGATAACAGTGCCTGGATTTGAGAAATTTCAATACCTAATGAATCTACCTTTAATGGAGCATATTCTGATTTCATGTGGTAGCATTTTTATTCTTCAGTACTCTGGTACCAAACTTGATTTACATTAATGATAGGAGTGCTGAGAGCTATCTACTTCAGGGGTGGTATAATTACATTTTTTAGTTCAAAATTGCTGCTTGATGGCATGTGATCTATGGGATTTTCATCTTATGATACTCTAGTTAATGATACCTAGATATAAATTTAGGAGAATAATATCAGATATAAGAACAGAGAAATAATGTTTGCCACTTTGTATTGTTTGTAGGAGAAGCAAGAAGTTATTATTGAAAAGATTGTACGTAACAAGCGCAAATGTATCACCACTGTGAAAGGACTGGACCTCTTTGGTGAGCCAAATGCTATTGTGACTTTGTTGCACTTTTAAATTCAGAAGGTAGGATAATGTGGAAGTTGCGTAATTACTGGATATCTAACCTTTAGGAATCTTGTTTCAGGGATCAAACTTAATGATGCTTCTAAAAAGCTTGGGAAGAAGTTTGCTTCTGGAGCATCTATTGTTAAGGTGTAGAGGAGTTACATGTGTTAATAAAGAAGATATGGCCTGTATATTTTTGTTTCCTAATAATTAAAAATGGCTTCTTCGCAGGGGCCAACTGACAAGGAGCAAATTGACGTTCAAGGAGACATTGCCTATGATATCGTGGAGTTCATTACAGAAACCTGGCCTGATGTAATTTACTTAAACCATCTTTTCTTCAATAATTTGTCATGTAGCACAAAATGTGTTTTAAACCAGTTTAAGGAAGAATGGCTTATAATATACACTTGACAATGTACATGATGGTTTTTTGCACTGTATTCGCCCATTCCATTTTACCAGGGAAACTTACTCCGATTGCTCCACTTCTGTGGGGGTGAGTTTCTCGCCAAGGTAATAATAATAATAATAATGATGATTCCCCTTCTCGATTAACTGTGCTCAAATTTTATTTTACTGTAACGAAGAAAGAAAAATGCTATAGCTATATTGTTTGTGGATCCTTTCCTAATGTTATCCTTAGCATCAAATTTTTGAAAGTAGATGAAGTTTTAAAAGTGGTATGATGGATAATAAAGTTTCTTACAATTTAATGATTTGTTGTGGGGTGAGTTTTCAGTTGTTGCTTTTGCCAATCTTCAATTAGCTTGCAAAGGACTAATAAATAATTGGAGCATTACATTAATTAATCACATTTTGTTTTAGATTAAATGTATAATGTAAGCTAGCTAGACATCTCTCTCTTTCTCTGCTAAAAGCTTCACTCCTCGATTTTCAATTGCAGGTCCCAGAAACTGCTATATACTTTATCGAGGCTGGAAAAAAGGTTCCAGCTGTTTGATGACAAATTTGCAATATTTTGGTACTGATTTTGAATATATGTCCCACAGTATCAGCACCCGGATAAAGATATTGCCATATTGAAAGTCATAGAGAGCCTCCTGCTAGCTCGGATGATTCGCTTACCCTAATTACAACTCTTAAAATTTAAAGAAGTCCATTATAGTTATTAGGATTTCAAAGAGTAATCTAAAATCCAGTGAGTGATCTCTTGCTCTACTGGGCTTTGTATTTTGTTATGTTGGATACAGTATCCTTTTGCAGTGTGAAGCTGTATACAAGTTTGCTTTTGCTCTGGGCAACAATTTATACTAGTGCTTTTTGGATGAATACTAGCTGGGACCTGGGGGAAGGTGAATTTGTGATGTCACATGAAAAAAACAGCTTAATCAAGCACCTCACCTTACAGATTTTATTTTGTCGTATACAAACTATGCTTTATGTACTCTTTTGTGAATCAATTGTTGCTTTAGTTGAGGCTTTTTCATTGTGATTTTGTGCTTGCCAATTTTCATAGTGGAAGCTATGGTGATGTCTTCAGGCAGAATTAAGTCATTAAAGCAGCAAATGGTGAAAATTCCTCTTGTTTGATGTAGAATTGATTCCATGTGTTATGCAAGTGTTATATTTACATTTACAGGCACCTGCTTGATGCTGTGGTAACATCAAACTTACAAGTATGAAGCAATTTCAAGAATGGGGTACTCATTTTATACAAATAATGTTAAAAGTTAGGGTTTGATTATAACGTAAACTTTTTTTTTATCCTTCTTTACTTTCTTTATTACTTTTGTTTGGGTCCTCCCAAAAAATATAATTTTTTTTACCTTCTTTATTTTCTTTAATACTTTTTTTTGGTTCTTGTAAAATGAGGTCTTTTTTTTCGGTGTCATCAAAAGTATAATTTATTCAACAAAGATAACTTTTTTTTTTTAATTTTTTCTTTTGGCTCCTTCCAAAAGAAATAATTTCTTTTTTTAATCCGGTCAAAAGAGATAATTTATTAGTAAAGATTACTTTTTTTGGGTCCTCTCAATGGAGATAAATTTATTTAACAAGAATAACTTTTTTTTAGGTAGTTTTTTTTTTTTTGGATTAATCCGGTCAAAAGAGATACTATATTAATAAATATTACTTTTTTTTGGGTCATCTCAATGGAGATTAATTTATTTAACAAGAATAACTTTTTTTTAGGTAGTTTTTTTTTTTTTTTTGGATCTTGTCAAAAGAGATAACTTATTCAACAAGGATAACTTTTTTTTGGATATTTTTTAATTTTTGTTCCTACTAAAAGAGATAATTTATTCAATAGAGATAAAAAAAAATTTGAGTCTTGTCAAAAGAGATAATTAAAATAAAATAAAAAAACATAGATAACTTTTTTTGGGTTCTGTAAAAAGAAATTTTAAAATAAAAAAACATAGATAACTTTTTTTGGGTTCTGTAAAAAGAAATTTTTTTTTGGGTTATTTTTTTTCGGATATATATTTTTTTAGTTCTATCAAAAGAGATTGAAAATATTAAAGATTAAAGACAAAAAAAAATATCTGAAAGGGTAGTTTAGTATTTTGAAAAAAAATAATCATTCACATGTAAAGTTAAGGTTAGAAGTAACATTTCTTTTAATATGGGAGTGCAAATGGAGAAAATAGGAATGCGAATATCGTCTCCCTATATATATATATATATATATATATATATATATATAACATCTTAATTTCAGTCAAATGATTAGAAATTGAGGTTATTTTTGCACAAAAACATTATTACTTGAGGGTACTTTTATAATTGTATATTAGATGTGATTTTGTTTAACAGATCGTTAGACTGACAAGGGTGTTAGAGTAATTTTGTAAAAAATTTAATCTAACGGTAATTAAGCCAAACCTTAAGGGAGGTCAGAATAATTTACCCTTTAAATTAAAAATATACAAGTCATGTTAAGATTCGAGTTCGAGTTGAGTTTGGATGATTGACATCTCAACCTATGCTCAACCCTAATTAAGTTTGAGTTGAAACTTTTCAGCTCAAGCGAATGGAGTGCTCGTTATCCTTAGTAGGGCCTCATCCCTTTGCTCTAGCCATAATCTATGGTAGCTCCGGCTTGCAACCAAAAGGGCCTATCCTACAAGCTTAATCCTAATTATAAAAATAATTGTCTAAGCCCTTAAAAAATTGAGTGAGGCTCAAGTTGGCCATTAAAGTTGCACTTCTATTGCAAAACAGGCTTTGGGCTAGCCGACTCTTCCAATATTATTTCTAAAGAAGTACGAAATGGTCAAAGAGCATCATCTTAGTATATTTTCAATGACATGGTCTTTTGCTTCTTAGTTCTTGCCGAATCAAAGACATAATGCTCTATATTAATGTATTGAGTAGGGTTATAAACTCATAGGAAGTGTGGAGCCTAACTATACTGTACACCTTGACCCAATTTTGTGAATCTAACTTTTTTGGAAGGGTATTTTGGTAATTTTGTTAGGTAGCCCTAGGAGGTGCCTATATGTACAGTCTAAACTCTCTGTATTTGTATCCCGTTTTTCTCATCATAGTAAAAACTCTGCAACACCAAAGAAATAGCCCTAGATTTTGGGTGAACATGGTAAATCTGTGTGGCTTTACTTGCATGTTTCATATTCTTTTCTATTAATTTTCACAACATAAACGAGTCAAGTCGAGCTTTCGATTGTTTGAGTTTGAGCTCAACAATCAAGCTTGTGCTCTAACTCAAGTCAAGCTTGTATAAGAGCAATTGAGATCAGCTCAAACATTTCTCGTTGAGCTCAAGCTCAACTTGTTTGAAAATTTTGAGTTCTAGCATAAAGTTTGGATTTTTTTTCAATAATTATAAACTTTGAGTTTTGAGACCAACATTGATAAAGAAAAAAATAAGTTATAAATTTAAACAGTCTCTAATAAAATGAGTCATATTTGCAATCCCGTAATAAGCTTGTTCATGAACACTCATTCATGAATAATTCACAAGCTTGGCGAATTGAGTTATGAGTTGTTCGGGCTCAACTCATTTATTAAAAAAACTTAAAAAACGAACTTAAACCAAACTATTATTGAGTGAAAACCAAACTCTTCACAAACAATTCAATTCATTTGTAACCATAATACCAAGTATTGTTGGACTAAACAAAAACAATTAACCAGTAGCATATTCTTCCATATAGTTGCACCAAAAAATAATAATAAATTTTCTATCACCAATTTTTTTTTCTTTTTAAAGAGTAAATGGATCGAAACAATAATAATTTTGACTCGAGCTTTATTTATATGCAACTTAGTTCATTCAACACTTTTCAAAACAAACCTTAAGGTTTGGCTCAAGTGGTAATATCACTTGGCCCTGGTGGCTCCTGAAGTATCGGGTTTAAGAATCAATTCACCTTGAGTGCAAAATAATTCTTTGGGGCTAGCCTCCACTGACAATTCTATGACCCTCCCACCTGGCGTGAATGAGGTGGAAAGACAAAAAGACCCCAGGAATTAGTCGTAAAACAAAAAAATGGTATGCAAACCACTGAGGATAGAATTGTAATTCCATCTCCAAAAATCTTGAGATATAAAGGAATATCCTTACTTGCTACTCTTGATACCTTCCAAGAAAATAAAACAGAAGCTAATAGCTTGCCTCAAACCCTAGGAATTAGTCGTAAAACAAAAAAATGGTATGCAAACCACTGAGGATAGAATTGTAATTCCATCTCCAAAAATCTTTGAGATATAAAGGAATATCCTTACTTGCTACTCTTGATACCTTCGAAGAAAATAGAACAGAAGCTAATAGCTTGCCTCAAACCCTAGAAATTAGTCGTAAAACAAA
The DNA here is from genome assembly GCA_026545225.1 of Cornus controversa. NCBI lineage: Eukaryota > Viridiplantae > Streptophyta > Magnoliopsida > Cornales > Cornaceae > Cornus > Cornus controversa. The sequence continues at coordinate 86,754,261 of CM048846.1, read as the reverse complement.
AAAAAATGGTATGCAAACCACTGAGGATAGAATTGTAATTCCATCTCCAAAAATCTTGAGATATAAAGGAATATCTTACTTGCTACTCTTGATACCTTCCAAAAAATAAAACAGAAGCTAATAGCTTGCCTCAAACCTTCCAACACTATCTCTTGTCTGTTTACCATAATAATAATAGCACACTTATATACCCTCACCATTTGGATTACCTGATATCGTCGTCTTCACAAGGTAATCCTTTGTAATCAATTGTGCCACCATTTCGTCGTCTTCACAAGGTAATCCTTTGTAATCAATTGTGCCACCATTTTCGTTGACTAATTTTTCTCTATTTTCTCTACACAGTCTGAGCTTATACTTGTATTATTTTCTTTGTATAAGAAAGCAAAAGTCTTGTTAACGTTAAGAGACAAAATGGGTATTTGGAGAATTTATGATTCATGTATTTTAAGTTATTGTTCCGCGATGCAGCTTATTTGACTGTAATAACGTCTCTGAGAGAAATTTTTGGGAAAACCCAGCATTATCATGATCGAAGTATTAGTAGTTAAGTTTTGATTGTGTGGTTTTAAAATTGTCCAGTTAAAATAGGACTTTTTGTTTGCTTGCTTCAATTTTAGTAAGTGGATGGGTAGATTTTTAGTGGTTTGTTCAAACCTAATGTTAAGAATATGGGTAAATGATATATATGGCAAAGAAGTACATAAATAGTGAATTAACACCATTTTGGCATTTGGCAATTGGCATGTTGACTTTGTTTTAGTTGCTGAATCGATACTCAGAATGCAGGCAAGTCAATTGGAAAGGATAATACAACTTCTTGGAATTCTGATTGAGGTGTGTATCCAAGCACTAATGTGTTTAGATATAAGAGTTAAGGTAGTGAGCCTATTGGACCATGAATGCTGTCTCTGGACTGGTGTGTGGATATATATATATATATATATATAAGTGACTAATGTGTGGATATAAACCTTGCTTGAGAATTGAGATGTGCCAATTGGTCTGATCAGAAGAAAAGATCGTATCAAGGTTGTCAAAATCGTGAATTGAATCGTAGAACAATTCTACGATTCAAAATCACATGTTAATCGTTAATTATGTAGAATCGGTAGAATAGTCCGTGGAATCGTATGATTTTCTACAATTCTGTAAAATCGTCCGTGAAATCGTATGATTCTCTACAATTCTACTCACGCTATAAAAATCATTCTTTGACTTCTGTTTTTACTGACCTTCTGGGCTCTTTGGGTTAAATTTATTGTTTTGGGCCTTTAGAAACATACTGGGCAATATAATAGAAAGCCCAAACAGGCTGAGCAGCCCAATAAGCCCATAAAGTAATAAAAAGAGGCGAAAAAGAAAAAAAAAGCTCTGTTAATTGTCATAACTTATACAGAGTCACAGATGATACGATATACAGTATATACTCGAAGCCCCATTACGCTCGAAGAAGCCCTACGACTCGAAGTCTCCCGTCTCCAGCAGCTCCGGCGGCTCCAAAAGCACTCTCTTTTCACTTCGGTCATTCTCTTTTCTCTCTTTTGATCGGTGTGTTTGAACTTTCAAGTATCAACTTCTCCACTTTTTTCTTTCTTTTGGAAGTCTTGAAGACCTGCGATAGTGCGATTATCCACCCCCTACAGCTCCGGCAACCTCCAGCAGCACGGACAAGGTCACTCTGTTCACTTCGGATGTGTTTCAACTTCCAAAAGGCCAAAGGTACACAACTACACAGACTCACAGAGTCACAGTACACATCTTCTTAATTCTTCTTCTCCAGTCTCCACTTCTCTCCTCTCTTTTGAGTTTTTATTTTGCAAGTCTTTTCTCTTCTATCAGATTACACTAAACTTAGATTAAAAATTTAAAACACTTGTGTCATGAGAACTCTTGGTCTGTTTTGCATCTTAATTCTATTTTTATTACATGGGATGATTTGGGGAAAAAGATTGTTGGGTAGTTATTACTTATTAGTTAATAATGTTGGCTTTACTTATCTATTGTTTTAGGAGTACTTTGATGATTTTGAATTTTTGATCTTGTGGGTCGTTGGAAAAACAGAACTAATTGAACATTAATAAGTTGTTAACACGGGAACTTCTACAATTTGTTCACTGGTTGTATGTGACTCTGTATTCTGTAACTCTGTTTATCACTTTATCCATAGGCTCTGTTTTTAACTCTGTTTATCCCTGTTTGAATTTTGTAACTCCATCTGCTGCTCTATATTGGCAATCCCAGAGTTCACAACTTTTAAATTACATAGTTGGCATGAAAAAGAATGCAAGGATTCAAAGTTTGAACCTCGATCTCCTCACACAATTTCAAAAATTTAGAAGTTGCATAGTTGGCATGAGAGCTCTACCTTTGGAGCTACATTTTCCTAGTATATGTTTGGAGTGGTATTTTTTTATATATTTTTGTGTTTTGTGCTAATCTTTGCTATATTTTAGAGGTATCATTGTTTAAAAAGTTAGTTTGAATTGTTTTTTTACTAGTTTTGTAGAATCTTACGATTCCTGATCCGATTCTACGATTCCGATTCTATGGAATCCAAATCGATCCTACATAGAATCCCGATTCTGACAACCTTGGATCGTACTAAGCATTTTGAGGGCACTATCTTATAGCCCTACTTTCTGAGTTGCATGATCCTTGTGTAATTATCTTTTTTGGGGGCATATCATTCTGCTAGTTTATGTTTCTACTACAAATGGCTCAACAACCAGGGAATAAAAAAGATTAACCAAAAAAACACCAGATCATTTTTGAAAACAAAATAATATAAAATGGTACAATAGAAAGGTGACAAAGAAAATTCTTGTTCTTGTCACACATGGCAAGCAAAAAAAAAGACACCATCACATCGGATCTTGTTTTGCAAAAAAATTCATTGAAGTAGATCTTTGTGTTTGTATCTTTTTCTCAAACAATCACTGATGTGCATAAAATATATAGAGGCTACAGTCTTGTGTCTGTCTTTTTTATGGTATGATTTGCCTTTTCTTTTAGCACTCTTATGTATCCTGGCCAATTTTTGAGGGACTGTGCAATATAATTTATAGAAAGTATAGTTGCAAGGACCTTGAAACTCAAATCTGACCATTTGGATTTTCTTTTTGCAGATATATACTAAATTTGGTTAGAAAAACCAAACAAAAATATGGCACATTTGCTTTCAACCTCTTGTTCTTTAAATATCTCCTCCAGCGGCAAGCTTTCGTCCAAAAAACCATATCAAGGTTCAGCAGTAGTATTTCCTTCATCTTTTACTTTAAGAACTTCCAAGTCCCAAACTAAAAATCTTGTCTTGCAAGGAACAAGGTCCCAGAGACTTTGTACTGTCCGTGCAACAACTCTATCTGTAAGCCAAGAAGCCAAAACCAAATCAAGCTCTGGCTCCCATCAAACCTCTGATAACCCATCAGAGCGGAAGCGGGTCATGGTCATTGGTGGGGATGGTTACTGTGGTTGGGCTACTGCCCTCCACCTATCCAACAAAAATTATGAAGTTGCCATTGTTGACAGCCTTGTTCGTCGCCTCTTTGACCATCAGCTAGGTCTTGACTCTCTGACTCCTATCTCCTCTATCCATGATCGCATCCGTCGTTGGAAATCTCTCACGGGGAAAACCATCCAACTCTACATTGGTGACATCTGTGACTTTGAGTTTTTTTCAGAAACTTTCAAGTCGTTTGAACCTGATGCTGTCGTCCACTTTGGAGAACAGCGATCTGCTCCCTACTCCATGATCGATAGGTCAAGAGCTGTGTTCACGCAGAATAACAATGTGATTGGAACGCTCAATGTTCTGTTTGCCATTAAGGAGTTCAGAGAGGAGTGTCATCTGGTGAAACTTGGAACCATGGGAGAATATGGAACCCCCAACATAGATATTGAGGAGGGTTACATTACAATTACTCACAATGGTAGAACAGATACTTTGCCTTATCCTAAGCAAGCAAGCTCTTTCTACCATCTGAGTAAGGTACATGATTCAAATAATATAGCATTTACTTGCAAGGCTTGGGGAATCAGAGCCACTGATCTGAATCAAGGAGTGGTCTATGGGGTGAGGACAGATGAGACGGAGATGCATAAAGAGCTCTTCAATAGGTTTGATTACGATGGAATATTTGGAACTGCATTGAATAGGTTTTGTGTTCAGGCTGCTGTGGGTCATCCACTTACTGTTTATGGCAAAGGGGGCCAGGTAAAATTCTTGTACTCAACTATACCATAATATTGCTGTACCAAATCACGCCATTCATTATCTTCTTTTTCTGTCCGGTTTGAAACTAGAATGTTCTTGACAATGTTTTTTAAGTGGCGGGAGTCTCATGCACTAGGCTGGCCGTTTTTCAATGACTTTATCTCTAGAACAATCTACAACTGTCTGTTTTTATATGCTTGGAAGGATACTCTTTGAGGGTCTTAAAAGAGAAACTAATGTGTTTTTTTTACCATATGCTCCTCTTGCAAGTTGTCTAATGTCTCTTGAATATTCTTCTAGAAATAGGTAGTTCCTGCTTGTTTAAGGAATTATACAGTTTGATTTTTAAGGTAAAACTGAGAATGAGGTTTCCTTTTCCTTTATGGTTTAGTAAAGTTGTAATAAATCAGTGGGCATTAGGCATTGGCCCAGATGTGTGTTTGCTTGAACTTTCGGGAAAAAAAAAAAGGAAAGTAGTAATAAGATGTCATTATTCCTTGCATACCTGATACCTACCATGAGGAACTCAGGAGAAACTATGTTCTTTACTTTTATGATGCTGTGGAAACCCAAATATCCAGGTCAGGGTGTCTGAAATCCAGATACAGGTTCCCTTTATCCCACTCAGCCCCTAGTTGTCCAAAAAGTGGTACCCTTTCTACATATCTCTGTTTATTATGCATAACATCACATCACATTTGAATTTGAATTTGCCTTTTTTATTTTTCCTTATTTGTTCAATCTCCTCCCTCCTAATGCATTGCAATTAATATGACACAGACCAGAGGATACCTAGACATAAGAGACACAGTTCAGTGCGTTGAGCTTGCCATTGCAAACCCAGCACAGCGTGGAGAGTTTCGGGTCTTCAATCAATTCACGGAGCAGTTTTCCGTCAATGAACTAGCAACACTAGTCACAAAAGCCGGAGAGAAGCTGGGGCTTAATGTGCAAACCACATCCGTGCCAAACCCAAGAGTAGAGGCAGAGGAACATTACTACAATGCCAAGCACACTAAACTCATTGAACTGGGACTCAAACCACACCTTCTCTCAGACTCTCTTCTTGATTCCCTGCTCAACTTTGCCATCAAGTTTAAGGATCGCGTTGATACAAAACAGATAATGCCCAGTGTTTCTTGGAGAAAAATTGGCGCAAAGCCGAAGACTCTTGCAGCTTAGGCAAATAGATAATATCAACGTGAGAGTAGTCGTTTTTTGGTTTTATTTTTCTGATACGCGGTGTGCATCTATGTAAACTTAATAATTATTGAGGACCAAGTTGTATCTTGAGAAAGGTGCTCCTTTATAGAAGTAGAAATTCTATCTTGGGGGTCCTCAATTTTATATTTATTAGGTGAAATGTGTACTCCTTCCAACCCTGCATTGAGATGAATACGATGGCCAATGAACTCTCAATCTTTCATCTTACTTTCGTCTTTCAAATCATTTTATTGAATCCATTGTGCTTTGGAAGGTCTCTATATGCTTGTCTTACAATGCCAACTTATCCATTCACACATGATACACAATTTAACCACCCTTCCAAGAATTTCAGACCCAGTCAAGGTGTATTAGGGCTTTAAACACATCCATCACGCATCAAAATTTCAGCACGAATGTATGTACACATTCATGCGATTCACTGATCAACATTTCAGCACGAATACAGATACACGAGCTTAGAGTGAATACAGATACAAGAGCTTAGAGTGCATTCATCACATCACGAACTTGGAGCTTGCAACGTGTAATGTCGTTGCCATTGCAGTAACTTAGGTCCTTATGTTACAGACATTAGGATCCAAATTCCGTTGTATCATGTAGATAGAAAAGAAAAAAAAGAAAAGAAGAGGAAAGGAAATTCAAACGAGATTATTCATACAGAGAATCACAACTGCTGTTACTATATCATCAGATATATCCAAATGTAATGCTGTTTTACAGAATCCAGTTAAGGGTGGCACCTAAAATTTGCATCAGGTACAAACCTTGAAAGCTTAGGAAATGTCACAAAGTGAATTCCTCCAAATTCTACTAAACATTGGTAAATAAAATTATTCCAAAACAACAAGGTTAAAAGTGTTGGAACAAACGTCTAACACATCTTTGAACATCAAAGCACCAAAAAAGTCGAATGAAAATATCTATTGACACTATTCAGGGTTTCGTTTTAGCCACAAGTCCAAAAGCGCCTGGTTGGAATGTTTCCTCCTTACCAAAAAAATAATATATATATATCTTTTAACACTGCGTTACAGGTCAGGATTTCATCTGTGACATCCAAACCAAGCCAAGGGGTTTATCATTAGCCCCCAAAACAGCACCAAAACAGTAATTGAGGGTACAAATTATTATAAAGCCACAATTCATCTAAGATGAACCATTTTCATAGAAAATTAATTTCCTTGGTAATTCATTCAAATCTGCAAAAATTAACACTCGCAAAGCAATTGAAAACAAAAATAAGACCTCTTGAATTAAAAAGTTTACAATTCATCTCACGGTGAGCAGTAATCTAGCTCTACAAAAAGAGGATCACAACAGAAAAAGGCAAGAAAAATTCAGAATGAAAATTGTGTCGACTGTATGACCAAAGAAAACTAAAAGGGACAGTAAAAAATGTCCAATGACCATGAATATAACTGCCAAACTTGACATAGTGGCATTACTGCCATTAGGTGATATAGCTTTCATTCACTTCCAAATGATGGTACACAATTAGAACCTCATCAGCAGCAATGGAAGTACAGAAATTCTTAAAGCCAACAGGCTCGCATGTAAATAACTATATGCACAATGGATTTGATAAATAAAAAGGCAATTGCCATGGATCAAATCCACATCTTTCATGCTAAGATCCCATGGGAGCAATACCTTTTGTCTTGGCTGCAGCAGTTGCATCTGCCGCTGCCGCTGCTGCTGCAATACCTTTTGTCTTGGCTGCAGCAGTTGCAGCTGCTGCCGCAGCTGCTGCAGCGGCAGCGGCAGATGCTGCTGCATTGGGTGTTGAAGGAGGCACCTGATTGGACTGTGAAGTGCTCTGTGGCGCAACCATCTGTTGCTGCTGTTTCTGTTCCTGCTGAGAATTGACCTGAGCAAGCAGGGCCGTGATTTGACTTCCTGTGAGCGTCTCATTCTCAAGCAATGCATTAGCAAGTGCATGAAGCTCCCTACTATGGGTGGTGAGAATGGTTTTCGCATTGTTGTAAGCCCTTTCCAAGAATTTCTTCACTTCCTCCTCAATGAGCAGCCTAGTCTCAGTGCTCATGCTCTTTCCATTGTCATCATAATTGTGAGCAACCAGCCCAACTTGTTTGCTCATACCATACTTTGTAACCATAGCTCTGGCAAGTTTAGTTGCATTCTGGATATCAGAAGATGCACCCGAAGTAACTTCATTTTCTCCAAAGATGAGCTCTTCTGCAACTCGGCCCCCCATAGAAACATCAAGTCTAGCAAGCATCTGTTTACGAGTTATTTTCGTCTCATCCTTGTCAGGTAATTGGGCAACCATGCCAAGAGACATCCCTCGTGGAACAATTGTTGCCTTGTGCACTCCAAGAGCTCCATCAGTATAAATAGCGACAAGGGCATGGCCACCTTCATGAAAAGCTGTTAGCCTTCGTGACTCTTCAGATATAACAGCTGATTTGCGCTCACTTCCCATCATGATCTTGTCCTTCGCATACTCTAGATCAGCCATGCTCACTGCCTTGGCACCATCCATTGCAGCCTTGAGAGCAGCAATGTTGACCAAGTTTGCAAGATCAGCACCCGAGAACCCAGGAGTTCCTCGGGCAATGATCATCAGATCAACATCGTTTCCCTTCAGAACCTGTCAAACGGTATTTGTATTGCAATTGGAAGTTAGGCTTCAAAAAACGTAAGAGAAAAAAACAAAAACAAAACCAAAACCAAACAAAAGGTAAATGCACAAGGAAGTATATGAGGTATTTGTTAAATAAATCCAAACAAGGGTCTACAACGAATTTCATGCTTGTAAGTACATTCACTCCAAGATTATATCATAGCAGGGCCGAGAAATTTGCCAAGATCAGGTCAGGGTGACCCAAGCCCATGTAGCAAAACAAGCATGCAGGCTTGTACAGATTGCACATGCCATCAAAACCCAGGTTGCTTATTTTATTTTGGACATGAATGCGAACCCTTAACAGATTGGGTTTGTCTTCTTTTTAAGGGTAATTTAATACCACAATTTGATAGAAAAAAAGTTTTCCTATGGGCAGCGTCTTTCGAGATTGCATCTGTGTACACATAGTGGTAGCAATTACATCAACAAGCCAGCACTAAGAAGAGGATATCAGGTCTACCATGAACAAAGGCCAGGACAAAGCCCTTTCATGTATCATAACTGCAATTCTGCTAAGGGACATTAACAAATTGCTAAACCTAGCCTAGTCTTCTACACGAATCATAAATTTCTTCTCAAAAAGTAGCAATACCTTCGACATGTGGGATTCCATAATCTGCCTCCTCCCTTCCACGTCTGGATTTGGAACAACAATGTGGCGGTCAAACCGTCCAGGTCTCACCAGTGCCTTATCCAACGATTCAGGGAAATTAGTAGCGGCAATAACAATAATTCCTTCATTTTGTTTGAATCCATCCAATTCAACAAGCAACTGATTCAATGTCATTTTCATGTACTGCTGGTCTTTCGGATTACGGCTTCCTCCTATGGCATCTATCTCATCAATGAATATGATACATGGTGACCGCTTCTTTGCAGCAGAAAAGAGATCTCTCACCCTGCGGGCTCCAACACCAACAAACATTTCTTCAAACTCACTGCCACTACATGAAAAGAAAGGCACCCCAGCTTCTCCTGCTATAGCCCTCGCTAACATAGTCTTGCCAGTGCCAGGTGGACCAACAAGTAGAACACCTTTTGGGAGCTTGCCGCCAAGGCGAGTGAAGCGCTGTAACAATTGAAAGTTAAAACAAGGGAATTTAAACATCTCTGTACATTTAAGAAACAGATCATCTATGTTAATTGAAGATTAGATCTCAACTTCTTACAATTTAATGCAATGTTTGGCATCCCAAGAAAGAGTTTCCACAACAAAAAAAGGAAGCAAAGTACACATGGTTACATAATTGAGAAGCGGTTATCTATTCATTCCTTCCCCCCCACCCCCCGCCAAAAAAAAAAAAAACGGTGATTATCAATGTACTGGGATGGACAAACCCACCCATCCACACACACAGACCACAAGGTCCAGGGTGCATTTACCTTAGGGTCTCGAAGATAGTGAACAATTTCTTCTAGCTCATTTTTTGCCTCATCAACACCCTTTACGTCATTAAATTTTGTGTTAGATTCCATGCTGGGTTGCACCTCTTCGTTTAGACCAAGTCCTGAAAATTCATTGGCAATAAAAAAAGAACTTACTCAATTATAAATGAATATAAATCAAATAATAGTGGTACCTGCAATATCACGAGATAATAATACCTTTACTGATTCCTCTATCCTCAATGAGTGCTCCTACACCTGAAATTAAGAGAAAGGCCATACCCAAAGCACGGAATGTACGCCACAACTGTTCTTTGAAATGCCCTCCTTCTGTAGCTACCATATGTATAGGTGCACTAGCAGTGCCAAGGACACCATCTTTTGCAGATCTTCCCACATTCCTAAAAGCTGAAAGGCTACCTAAACTTTCTTCCTCAACTGATGATTTAGCATCACCTGCAATTCCTGTAAAGGACTCATGTTTACTCCAATTGAAATTTAAAATGCGGGAGAGGGGGTATATCTATGTTCTAAAAATTCAAATACATGTAAATTTGAGTGGTCCACAGTATATCTAGTTGAATATTTTTGTCATTCCATTTGTCTTCTATTTTCACGACCGCAACCTATGAGTTAAGCATGAGTTCACTTCTGCCGTGGTGTCTTGAAAAACTAAATTATAAACTGATCTTATTACTTTTGCTTCCATATTGCTACAACATCACCTTTGCAACCAAGACTATTGATTAAGACAAGTAGTGCAGAAGTTTCACCATTATGAAACACGAAAGTAATTGTCATCATACTCAGATAACAAGGAAAAAGGTCCATCAGAAACATGCCAAAGGAAAGAACATCAAATCATTAACATCAAATAGGAAAGAGCAGAAAATATGAATTCCGAACACGGGTTCTCAATAAAATAGATTTTAGACATTTGAGAGTAATATTTTTTCTTTACCTTTTTTAATGCAATGCCCAAAACTATATTATATATGGTCATTCACATTCCAAGCAAAGCCAAACTGATGCAGAAAGAAAAAACCTATCATTTTCCATTTACTGATCCTTGTTCTTATAATTTAGTTTAGAAATAAAGGCAAAATTAATTATAAATACATCCAGCCCAGGTGACTAAGACTCCAGATGCACCCACCAAACAGAAATTCCCAAGGGTCAACAAAATTTCTTCCCGGGGGAATAAGCAAAAACCTACTCAAAGGAAAAAACACGGAGGTAAGTGAAAATAAGTTCTCTACAATGGACTAAATCCGATTGTCGATCAAGGTAGGAGGAAAGTAAAGGCCTTCATGTCTTTACACAAATGAATAGGGTTAGCTAGTTACCAAAACAACATAACAAGGCATAAGAAGAATATGGTATAATAGTTTAGAAAGAAAACATCTGAAGGCAAAAGAGTAGTTCCTTCCCACACCCACCCCGATGCAACGTCTTCAGCAACTCACTCTCATCCAGCCTATCGACTTTAACTAATGCTTTAACATATTCTGAAAGTGCCGACGGATTAGAATGTAATGAAGGTTGACTTTCAAATAGCCTTATCACTGCTTCAGGATCATTTCGATGATAAAGCTCTTTAAGATATGCGGCATCATTTGATCTATCTGCATCCCGTACTCTGCGAGCTAAACTGCCAACATAACTCGACTGAAACCTTTCTTGAGCACTTGGAAGCCCACTCCCTACACAAAGAGGAAGAAAATCAATAAGTTATTATTTGTAGAAGACATATGATATCAATTCACATAATGCCTGGTCAGTGGATTCCCAAGAAAAAGTTATAGAACTTAGCTTTGAATCAGTTGAACTAAAAATGAGTTCAACATTTCACAGCAGAAAGATTCAATGATGCACCGTAACACAACCATCAAGGAAATTGGAAAATCAACTTCATAATTGAAATTGATGCATGAATTGTTTTCCTTCTGTTTGTAAATTCATCTCTACTAATGAGAGGCATGAAAGAACTGGAGCCATGAAAGAATTTCTTTTATCACCATTAGGAATTAATTTATGTAAAAATTGAGAGCAGCTTTTATTTTTTTGATTGTCCATGGTTTCCTCTGTGCTTTACTGCTTTGTAAAGTTTTTACAGCAAGAAATAAGTACAGTTCAATATTAAAGCTCCACGTCTTTATCAAATGCAGGATTATCGTGAAGATAACACACAATCCTTGGAGGGTCTTGGAGTGGCCTACTATGCAAATTCACTTTTCCAGTACAATCTAATGGGTCCTTCAAATAGTCCAAGTAGTTGATTATGATAAGCAAAATATTTACTACCTGGAACAACAGATTCACTGCAAATCTTGAACTCCACAAAACTAATTATCAACATTTCAAGTGTTCTATAGGGCCTAAGATGTAGCAGAATGGTTAAGGATTTATACAGGAAACTAACAGTTCCCGAAAAATCTCTCCTGGGCCAAGAAGAGTTTATGATCCAGGAAGTCAGGGATGGGTTTCAACATTCAGATTTCATCTTATGATAATTAAATTAATAAGGAAAAAAATACAGATATCAAACTAAAAGCTACAATTTTCTCGATATTGCTTCATATTGACCAAAGTAAGTGCTTCAATGCAATAGTTATACTCTGAGTTTCAAATAAAAAAGGATCTAGTTAATTGAGGATCTAAAATAAGCAACCAACACCCCGTTCCCGCCCCAAAAAACGAAAAGAAGTGTAATCCTCTGCATTCACGCTGATTAACTACAAACATTTCCTTTCTTTGAACTCAAAAACTATAACATTTATTTAATTTATCTCTTGCTTATAGTCTAGCAGACCACCTTCTTTGCTTTTGTTTCCTGCAAGAAGTTTGATTGGAGTCTAGAGATAACAATTGGTCAACTAAAACATATACCTGCATGAGTGGGTATTGAATTAATTGTGTTCACGTCTTGCATTTTACTTAACAGGCAGAGATCCAAGGTATGACAATAATGCTTTATTTGATCAAATTGGGAAAGCACTAAGATGGAATTGTGGACAGAAGCTTTAAAAGGGTAAAATAAGCTCTAAATTGAGAATATATTATTGGAGTGATTTATGGGATTGATTTTAGGAATCTTCCATTAATGTATTTTCCATATTTATCACGTGTATTCTTTCACCTATAAATAGAGGTGGTCATTGTAAACAAAACTAAGAAAGAATACAATAAAAGTGATGTACCAATTTGGGCTTTGTGTGCAGTAGATGTAGGCCATAGTGGCCGAACCACGTTATATTCTACTGTTCTTCTTGTTTAATTTCTCTCTTCAAGTTTATTTTATTTTATCAACATGGTATTAGAGCAGGTTATCATACCCTACTCTAGATTAATCTCGGATCTTCGGATCAACTCGCCTCGGATTTCAGGATCAACTCGTCTTGGATTTTCGGATCAACTCGTCTCGGATCTCAGGATCAACTCGTCACGGATCTTTGGATCAACTCGTTTTGGATCTTTAGATCAACTCGTCTCAGATCTCAGGATCAACTCAACACGGATCCCCCAAAATTTCGTATTTAGTTTCAAGTTGGACACTTGAGTTAAAATCTCCGTGTACCAACTTGAGGGGGGGTGTTGGAGAATATATTATTTTATGGGATTGATTTTAGGAATCTTCCATTAATGTATTTTTCATATTTATCACGTGTATTCTTTTACCTATAAATAGAGGTGGTCATTGTAAACAAAACTAAGAGAGAATACAATAAAAGTGATGTAGCCCTTTGGGCTTTGTGTGCAGTAAATGTAGGCCGTAGTGGCCGAACCACGTTATTTCTTCTGTTCTTCTTGTTTAATTTCTCTCTTTAATTTTATTTTATTTTATCAACAACTATGATAGTCAATATGGAGATGATTCTTACAAAAGCTTCATCCAACATTGAATAAGACGGGGTAATTGAAGATGGCATTGCTTATGATCATATTAACACAGGATAAATAAAAAGAGAGATGCATGTCAAAAATGCTTTTAACTGGCACACACTTATCATATTAAAGGGGCTTCTTTGTAGGACAGCAATATGATCAGGCAAGTATATTGTATGAAGTGACTCTGTGTAAGCCAATAAGAATTGCTCTATAAAGACAAAATGAGAATGTAGAGATGCCTCTGGCAAGACAAACATGGATAAATATGATATTCTGATTTATCTGACATCTTGTTTAATGACATCATTCAAATACATTCACTGAATCTTTTAATTTCCAAATTAAATAGGGTCAGTTGTATTAAATACAAAATTCATAACAGACTTCAACCCATTATGTTCATACTTAAATAAAGTGTCAAGAAGAGTGACAACAAAATCCCATAATTCCACAGAGTGATTATTCATCTTTGGAATCTCCTTATCTTCTTTTTACCAATAAGGATCATCAAGATCCTAAAGTCTCCTTGGTTGGAGAAAGAAGATTTGGCTAGTCCAAAAAATTGTGATGGTAGAATCTGAAGACTTCCCCATTGCTGAATTCTTTCTAACACAACTTCAAAAAACCAAAAAACAATGCTTTTTAGATTAACCAAACACCCCACATTCTACTGGAGTTACAGAAGATAATCTAACGGAGAAGTTTCCTCCTAAATAGTACAAGCTAAAAATTAAAAGGTCCTTGACAGTAGACGGGATCTCGCAAGGGAAGGCCTCTTAATTTGCTAGACAAAACATGCAGACAGTGAGTCTTCAACAACAAATGAGTAAACTCCATTGTGCTGATTAATAAGTTATCAGGTTATAGAGAAGGTTGCAAGTTGCAACTGGCAAAGAGGAAGTCACATCAGTACAATGTGAAATTAAACTTGGATATATTCAATCATAACCATCAAATTAATCAACACACCAGCCTTACTTAATTGGAAGTACTTGATCTTTAAATATTGAACAATTACTTTGCTTGTTACATGATAAAACCAGTAACTGACAAGCTGTTTATCTGTGTCAGTTGACAACAATCCCCATACCTTTATTAAAATTCAAGTGGGAAAAGCATAAACTTATGAGTCTGATTAATTCACTAAAAAATGTTTGCCGAAGAAATTTTAAAAACTATTAAGCAAATTGTCAATGTGTACAATAACCACAATTTGTACTGGTCCGATTTCATTTAATGCTGCGGGTTACCACTTTAATGAGTACAAAAGTTGTACAAGGTTCCCAAATATAATACTTTGTTGCAAATAAATCTAGTCCACCAAAGTGAACAAAACTAATTCTATATCATTAACTTGGAAAACAAATAGCAAATCAACAATAACATAAAACATAATTGCAATAAATACATACCTCTGCTGCCTCCGAACTTTTGGAATCTCCAATAAGATCTAGCAAACAGATTGTTTAGTAGCTGCAACTGTGACTGCTTCCTTGAAACCTGCTGCACCAAAAATGCAGAATGTAAAGAAAAAGGGAAGATAACAAACACCAATATCAATACAAAGTACTGGTTCCAGTATAAAAAGCATGAGATGCAAGCATTCAAACAACAAAATACCCACCTTTTTTCATGGTACGAAACCTTCATCAAACAAACAAAAGAAGCACAATAAACACACACACACACACACATGTATGCGCACCCACACACAAAAGGCCCATTCAGAGTATAGAACAAATACTACTAACAAAAGAGAGATATAGAACCTAGCAGTGAAAGAAAACCATCCTTCCACAAATCCTCAGGTTCTGACCAAACCGGATTATCTTAATCAAATAGACATAAAAATGCAATCTTTTCCAATAGAACCCTCAGCTTTGGAACCAAAAAAAAAATAACCTTCAACCATTATTAGCAAATCGAGTTTGATTCGTGAATAATCCACATCTCTTCTGCTCCTATTCTAATAAAAGATTCCCTTTTTATGTGTAAAAAAGTGATTATCAGTGCACATATATAACAGCACAACCCAAACCCACCAAGACTACAAATTGATTAGACTCGTTCTGTGAAAACCCCAGAACATATATTAGGTTTTCAGACACCGCAACCAATAGTAAAGATTAATGAACACTCGAAGAGGGTTGTCAAAATGTTCATAGAGAAAAAGGTAAAAGAGTGCACATATATAACAGCACAACCCAAACCCACCGAGACAACAAATTGATTAGACTCGTTCTGTGAAAACCCCAGAACATATATTAGGTTTTCAGACACCAAAACCAATAGTAAAAATTCATGAACACTCAAAGAGGGTTGTCAAAATGTTCATAGAAAAAAAAGTAAAAGAGTGTATACAAATCTATTATATGCGATTTGTAAAGAAGGATTGAACTGACCAGTGTGAGTAAGCGCCTCGAAGCCATCTTCCTTGTGAGAGCTCGACAGAATCCGATAACTCTCTCTCTCTCTAAACTCCCTTCCCTCTAGAGCTATCTGCCTATAAATGTATGTCTATTATATGTTCTGTTTTTCTTACGTTGATAACTGAAATTATTTTAAGAGAAGATGTGAAGAGAGTTCGGGGAAGAGGAAGAGGAGGGGAGAGAGAATTTTCATGGGCGGAAGGAGAGAGATGTCACGAGAAAAAAAAAAATTCGTGGACCCCTCAGCTGTATTGAATTTTTTGTTGATGGTGTAATTTTTTCATATATTAAATCTGTTTTTTAATACATTTAATTTAATTTTATTCTTTTACACATGTTCTATTTTTTCACACTATTTTATTCACATATTAAATCTAGCTAAAATAGATAGATAATTTGTGAAAATCAATGTAACTGCATTGAAAAACATTATAATACAGTATCGTAATATAATATAGAGAATTCAGGCTCTCATGTTCTTTACTTTCTCTCTCCTCTCAATATTTTCTCTCTCATTCCTTTTTCAAGTTGGCTTCAATGGAGTTAAATTGGAGAGTGATTTGTATTTTGTTGTGCACGAAACAATGGGTCTCACTTATTTTTAATCTTTTTCTGGTCTCACTTATTATTAAGTATTGGTTGCATTGGAGAGAATTTTGGTTGGCTTCAATGAGTTATGAAAATGAGATCATCAATACATTGGCATTTTGATGCATTGTGGTATTTTTCATAAGAAAAAGTATATTTTTGCTTATTGTGGCAATGTGGCATTCATGTAAATAAATCATTACAACTTATTGAATTGACCTAATTGTCACAAATGTTTGGATGTGTTTTGTCTCATATCAATTGTACAATGAGTAGACAATTCACCTAATTGTCACAAATGTTTCGATGGACATCAAATCGATTGTACAATGAGTAGACTGAAGAAACCCTACAAATACCTTTTGGGCGTAAAATTAGATAAATTATTAAATGATTTCAAGACTAATGGTCTCAGCCAATTATAATTTGACACGTAACAAATGTATCTATTTTTTATAATTTATAATTGTATCAAGACTAATGGTCCGGAGACCATGTAATAATTTCTCGTGAATTGATCCATTGTGCAATGTTATCCGTCCAATATGTTTTGTTTTACATGGAGTGTGTACTAAGTGGCGTTAGTTGAAAGATCTATTTCAAATTTGAGTTAAATATGAATTTGAGTAATCTTAAATAAATCCAATTAAATTTAAAATTGAGCTCAAATCAAGAGGGTATACCGGTAGTGGCCGAGCCACATAGGGTTAAGTGGGGGCAATTGCCCTCCCACCCCCCAACTTTTGTTATATTTTATTTTTGTATACATAATATTTTAAACTTATAAAAATGTCCCCACTCAAACTTTTAAAAAAGAAAAAAAAAGTCTTGAGTCTTGACCCTTAAAACACTTTCTTTTATTAGTTGTCTTATTTCTCTCATGAAATATCTTTGTACATTACTTTCTTACAATTTACATCTAGCTCATTCCTTCACATTAGTCAAATGAGAAGAGAGAATCATACAAGTCTTCTTTCTTGACCCCAATTCATTTAGGGTTTGTTTGGTTATCAGGGAAAGAGAAATTTTGTGGAAAAATTATTTTCCATAACCACCTAATATTTTCATAAAATTTTTATGACAAAAACACATAATGATTTTGATTTATTGAGAAAGTTTTATGAACTTACAACAATGCCCTTTTTTTTATGGCAAATTCCATACTATTCAAACCATAAAGTGGTAATTTTTCATAATTTTCTTTAAAAAAATTCATACTAATCAAATACACCATGGAAATTTTCTTTTCTTTTCATTTACTTCGCTTTCTTTTGCTTTCGCCTTCCGGAACCAATTTCCATCTAATTATCGGAGCCTTAGGAAAATCTCAATACTTTTTTTTTTCACCCAATCTCACTCATTGTGAATAAAATTTCATTTTAGGATACAAAATAACATGACAAGTATTTTGTCAACATCAATAGATTGATCTTTTTGTGATATTTCAAATAATCAAAAGAAATTATCCTGCAACTTTCAAAACATAAGAAACTGGTCAAGGATAATTATAATTTTTCTTCAATTAAAATACTATTAATCAAGTTTTAGTATCTTTAATGTTGTTCAAAGGCACAACAAGACTTAGCAAAGGAATTAACAAAGCCATAAATATGTCAACCAATGCCAAACCTTTCATTATCACTATATTACAAGGTCAAGTTCAAAGTTGAAACGGGTTATTTGTGAAAACATTTCTTTTTATTGTTTCTTTTTTTTAATGTGGATATATGGTACAATTTTTATTTCAATGGTAGATTGTTCTTGTCTGATCGATCAATATTTTGATTATTTTGAGAAGAGTAGACATACACCATGACCTTAATGGCAAATTTCTAATAATTTGGAGTGTTAATGTGCAAAGGGAGATCCGTTTTCAAAAGTTCCTCTTTTAAAGTTGAGAAATGCTAAACGTCATGAAATTATTTCATGAATTTGTATCATGAATGATGTGACAGGTAATGTGGAGAGTTAGTATTGGTGGGATTCAGTGATAATATCATGGGACTATGTGTATGGGGGGAATCCCACCAATAATAACTCTCCACGTTACCTGCCACATCATTCATGATACAAATTCATGAAATAATTTCATGATGTGTAGCATTACTCTTTAAAGTTTGTCCCATTTATTATGAACTTTCCTTTTAATACTTATATATCTATATATATAATTTCTATAATTTTTTTTATGGCATATTGTACTCACGCTTATGAAGTTTACCTTAATAATACACATACGAGTAATTTGTTGATATTTATACTAACTGCCCTTGCAAATTGTCACGTTAACAATATACACAACCTCTAGCCATCATCTATATGTCAGAAAAAGATACGCTAACACAATACAAAATGTTTGTTTTATCCATTTTACTAACTAAAAATATACTTTTTAGTTCACTTTTCATGTTTAAAAGATCATATTGCCGATGAGATTTTTAAATGAAAGATTAGGATATTGTAAGCCTTAATGGCTAGGAGGGTTTGGCTTCGATCATCTTCTACGACTCACAAAGATGAAGAATGAAGTGAAGAGGGCTTTGGGATCAGAATCTAGTGTGAAGTGTTGGATCCAGCTATAAAGCATAATGATTACTTTGGTCATTTTAGTTTACTAGGACTTTTAAACAGAATGTAATTATTATATTGATGGCAGCGTTATAACTTGACGAGCAAGTTATCGATACAGTACTACAGGGTGTGAATATAAATTTTGACAAATTATATATATTTGTGTATTTAAGACAAATTTCAAGAGTGTGAGTCCAATTTGTTCAAAATTTTATTGAGTCCCAAAGAAAATTGGTCGTTTATAATATAACTTATAAAAAAATAGTAATGATGTACTAATCGAAAAATAAGTGGGAAACGGGGAGCCAAACGCTTACGGATTAATGGGTTGAATGGGACCCAAATCCGGTGGATAGTTGGGTTGGATCCCACTCAACCCATGAACCGAATGGGAGTATTTTAATTCGGTGCTTATTTTTCAAATATTTAAACATTATGCTTTAAAATATAACATAAAATGACAGTGCTATTAAGCGAGCCAATTATGTAATAACAATTCCGAACGTGGCAAAAATCTAGGCCGCCTCTATCTTACAAATTCAACGCCTCGGGTGTCCTTAGCGTACCCCCTCAATCGAAAAGTCAGGTACGGAACGGCATATTTTAGGCAAAATAAGACTAATTAGGCATTCATCACAAAAATGAACCGCGGAGATTAAAATTCCGTTATATTAGAGTGAGATTAAGAGAGAGAGAGAAAGAAGAGAGGAGAGAGAGAGAGGGAGAGGGAGAGAGAATCAGAAACCAGAAGATAGCTTTCTTTTTCCAAATAAGAGAACATTAATAATAGCACAGCACTTTGTCCTTGCAAACTCCAACATCATTACAATACAAAAATATATCCAGAAATATACATATATACATATCTATATTATATTATATACACATTTAGTGTTATAGAGAGAGAGAGAGAGAGAGAGTGTGTGTGTGTGTGTGTTTGTGTGGGTGTTGTTGTAGAGAGAGTGGGGGGATTGGGGTTGGGGGCAGAGGAAATGGAGGTGGAAGAGGAGGGAGAAGATAGCAGTGAATCGAAACCCAATTCTAGGGCGAGGCCAAGATCAGGGCCGCCCAGTTGGTTGACGAATTTCCACAGGGATCTGATGGCGGGAGCTATGATGGGGGGTGTGGTGCACACGATTGTGGCCCCAATCGAGAGGGCAAAGCTTCTGTTGCAGACCCAAGAGAGCAACATAGCGATTGTGGCTGGGCCACACAGGAGATTTAAGGGAATGTTTGATTGTATTCTTCGAACTGTTAAAGAAGAAGGCATTCTCTCTCTATGGAGAGGCAACGGTAGTAGTGTTCTTCGCTACTACCCTTCTGTTGCCCTCAATTTCTCACTCAAGGTATACTTTGCTTTCATTGTATATATCTATACATATATGTTTATATATGCCCTCGTATATATGTGTTTATTTGGTTCAAGAAATGTGTTTTCCCCCAAATGTCTGTGTTTTGATACGTGTACTTAGTTTGATTTATGCGTTTGAAGTTAGAACCAAGGAAAAGGAGGAATGTGAAATTGTTTGGACATTAGGTTTAATTCTTTTGGTTGGCATGTATCACCCATTTTATATGGGAATTTATAGTTTGAATTTGCCTGTGATTTTTGTTGAGTGAATAACACTGAGACATGTGGAGTGAAATGTGAATTATATAAGTATTAGGGGCGTCTATAGAAGTACGAAGGTGTCTTGTTTGTTTGGAGGTTGTGTTTTGAAGACCGAGAGGCCAACCTTATATGAGTTGTGCAGTTACCAATTTGGAGATCAAATGTATGAAACTACAAATGTATAATGACTGGATTTTTATTTTAATTGAGAACCCTTATTGTAGTTACTGCAATCCTTAAAACAGTGCTATATTTGAGAAACAAATGTGCATTTCATGTTTCTCCCACAAAATCTCATTTCTTAGTACTTTATAACAAAGCCTTTGCCCCATTATTTTGGTTTGGCTACATGAATATTGTGTGGCTATTCCACTTGATCTAGGCTATACTTTCTTACAGATCACTTTTGAATTCAATTGGAAACTTTCCTAATTCTTATTCATATGGGTCTAGTTGTGGCTAGTATTGCAGCTTTTTCCCCCTTTTTGTTTAACAGGGGGTTGAGCTGATATCCTCGGATTCCCACAACCACCCTAGTCAAGGGTATTTGGTAAACCGAGGAGAAAGGTTTGATGCCTCTAGGAGTTGAACTTGAGACCTTTGGAGTGTGTGACCTAGAGGCTCTTATCCATTCAACTACCCTTTGAGAGTTGCAAAATAACAAGTTTTTAGAAAGAGAGTAGTTTATAAAATGGATAGTTAATTTTTTTATATTTTTTTTGCTAAGTTGAAATTGGTAGTTAATTTTGTCAATAAATGATTCTGGACTTTTTAAGTGGAACATAATGATGTTTTCCGTGCGTTGAAGAATTTATAGAGACAAGAAGAGTAGCTATAAAATGTTTGACTAACTATGAGGTTCCAACTAGAGAGCAGAATTACATGAAGTGATGCAGAAGCTAGTCCAATGCCAGAACCCCTGCTATTTTGTCAAGAAAAAGGGAAAGCCTTTGTTCTTGGATAATTCGTCTATCTCCTAATTTTTTTCTCAATCACACTCTTAAAATTGTCAGCTTCTGATACATACAAAAACCAGCGTATTAGATCACATGATTTTGCCAATAAAGGTCCTCATACATTTCAGTTGCATATATGATTATGCTCTGGTCTCTTCTTAAAACTTCTCTACCATTACCTGTCTACCTTATTTCCTTTGGCGTCAAAGGCTGAATAAATTAGCATATATGATCACCAATGTCTTTTCCATGAGAAGAAAAAGTAAGATTTTTGCAGTCCCACCGATAGTTTAGTTCTTAAAGGCCGATACTTGCTCCTATAGATACTTCTGCTTTGGTTCCAGTCTCCAATAGCTGCTACTTTTTCTGAAGAGGAACCTTTTTTATTATCCATGCCTTGTGATTGACATACTAGCATGAGTACCTTATAGTTTTTTAGGAACTCTGGAGTGTGTTTTATTATTCTATTGTATTTGATACAATTTTGCGAATGAGTTGTTATGTCTAAAGTCTGAGGTGTTAGACAGGTAAGAGAACTTGAGGCTCGGAATCCGTTGCTATGAACCATGGGGACACTGATTGTAGTTTTACTTGAAGTACATGTATATTTTTCTTAATTACCTGCATACATTTTAAATTAGAATCTTTGGTGTGTGTTAGAGATTAAGGACCCGGAAATAGACTAAAACGAGTTACTGTTATCATTGCTTAATGATTTCTAGGTTTTTATGAAAGCATTGTTTATGTTACTAGCATTTCATGGATAGAATGTATGCCCTTTTGGGATAATATGTGAATAGTGGATTCTGGTTTATTTTTAAAGTGATTTTATTTAAAATTATTATAATACTAGCAATGCCTTATCCACCAAAAACTTCTGCACCAAGAGTTGTGGGTGAGTCAAGTTTTCTTAGCCAACAAATTAAGAAGAGAAAAAGAAAACCTTATTTTCCTTGAGGTTGACCTAATAGGCTAAAACCAAACTCTCTTTTTGGTCTATACATAAATCTTTGCATCTTTGTTGTTGTATGCCTGAACATTCATGTTTTTCTTGTTAAAATAACACATATATTAATTACAAAAAAGAAAAAGAAAGATATATTAGCATTAACCAAAATAGAAATTGCAGTTGCAGCAGCTAACAATTGATTTCTTGTTTATATTGGTATGAAACTATCTCTGTTTGGTTAATAGAACTTGGGTTGGCAATTTTCATTCAAAACGAAGCCTATATGGTATATTTTAGCTTTTTTATTATGATTTCAAAAGTTAATTAAGGTAGGTTGTAATGCCCCACCCTATCTGATACAATATTCTCTGCTTTTGATTCCCTTGAACCAAAGACTTCCCAGGGGTCAGTGGGTTACCCATCCTAGTACTACTCTCGCATAAGCACGCCTAACTGCGGAGTTCTGATGGGTTCACGGTCATCACGGCTTTAAAATGCATTGTTTCATAGAACGGTATGAATATACAAATAAGTATTTCACCTTCACCTTCTCCAGATGATGTGAGATTATGACACCCGTAGCTTGTCAGTGTGATAGGTCGCCCAGTGCCTCGCACCCGCCTACATCACATCCGTCCACAGAGGTCGTCACAATCCACCCCCGTTTTTAACGTCCTTGTTGACACACTTCCAGTTGAGCTTTGATATCATTTGTAACGCTCCAACCTACCCGACACAATATTGTCTGCTTTTGGCTTCCCTGAACCAGAGACTTCCCAAGGAGTCACCCATCCTAGTACTACTCTTGCATAAGCACGCTTAATTGCGGAGTTTTGATGGGTTCACGACCATCATGGCTTTAAAACGCATTGTGTCATTGAGGTTGCGAACATACTTACAAGTACTTCACCTTCACCTTCCTCAGGCGATGTGGGATCATGGCACTCTTAGCCTACCAGTGGGTAGCTCGCACCCGTCCTAAGAGGTTGTCACATAGTTAGTTGAGTTACCACTATCCAAGGGCGTAACAATGAATACGAAGCTTTAACAAAAGTACAAATGTAAATGGAACTCTCAAATTTATGCACACTTCAAATTAGAGTTCATATATATGCATTCATGATGGGGTAAGGACCTGAACTTTAGGTTCTAATTCAAAGTTGCACAAGGTCCGTGATCTAGACCTAGAGGGAGTTCAATAGGTCTTGCTTGTAACTTTACTAATTTTAACCATTTAATCATTTTATTTTTTTTATAAGTAACCACTTATTGAATTTTTAACTAAATTACCAAACTTTCAAATTCAAATTAAAACTAAATAATGAAATTTAATCAGTCCATTCTGCTAAACAATCATATCATTTAAACAATAGTAAACAAAAGCAGTAAAAAGCATGAAGTATGACACCGTGAGTTTTAGGTGGAAAAAACCAGGGGACCTAGTTCAGGCAAACCAAAGTCACTATGAGAAAGAAGTTACAACTTGATTAAGAGTTCCCAAATCCTGTAATCCCTAGTTACCTCTTGACATAGATTGATCCACCAAACTCTCCACTTGAGTATTCAGGCATACAGTCCGAACGTCAACAGATCTACTCATCTCGCAATTCGCTTCTCCAACTAGTGATTTGACATCCAATGACAATTCGTCCAAATTAATCTCGGTTTGATTGAATAATTGTTGGTGTTAAACTTGTTCAAATAAGCTTCGCAGCAAATATGTTGTCAACATACTTATATGACACTCATCAATCTAATGTAATATGATAAATGCTAAAAGATAATTATGCATGCACTCAATTTTGCTTAAAAGTTCTCAAAAATATCTCTTGTATATCCACTGTGTATATAGGATTTGTCCTATGATGGTGTACTTACAGGCAAAATAATGTTGTAGAGCGAATAGGATTTTCAGTGTTTAAGAAGAAAAGAAAACTGCTTTATCGAAGAGCTCGATCGATCGAGTGACATGTCATCGATTGACATGACTCTAGTAGCCGTTGACCGATACCTCAATTGATTGAAGTACTCTGTAGTTTTATGCATTGAATTTTTTTGACAAAAAGGTAGTTTCCAAAACACTTTCTATGCATATCAACTAGGATTTTCAAAATCAAATCATGAAATCTCAAAACCCTAATGTATTAATGCATGAACCATAGTTTTGGTGAGTGCATAGAAGTGTCAATTTACCTTTATACCCTTGGTGTAAAAAATTACACTTTCACTCTTGAATGAAGCTTAAATTCCATCTTCAACCATGACGAAGAGGTAACAAACAGACACTAACCAACTTTTAAAATTCTAACTAAACTAAAAACAAAAACAAAATTACAGACTCAAGTTTTGATTTACGAAATATGTCAACCTGAGTCTTATGGTAGGGAGGGTTTGCAATTTGCATGGTTTGACAAATGAGATAAAATTGATTTAGAAACTACAATCATTTTGAAACTAGGACAAGTGAGTTCTATTGATTGAAGGATCTCTAGAAGCTCACTAGACTAGGTTCGATCCAAGTCACATAGAGCGGGAGTGAGAGGTGAGTAGGAGCAGGAGAGCACCAAACTCCAACATTTCTTGAGAGAGGGAACGTCTCCAGAGATTCTGTTTGTTTTATATATGTGCACTTACCTGGTGTTAAAATATGATTATATCAATTTATTAAGTATTATTTTGGTCCATTTTTCTTTAATTAGCACAAGTGGTTTGCAGCTGATATGATATACTGAACATTGTTAACTAAATAAAATAGAACAATGAATCAACAAAGAAAGAGTTGCTTGGTGGTAAGTTGGTCTCTTTCCTACTTAGTTGTCTGCGTTCGAATCTTGTACCACTCACTTTTACATGCATGTTATAATTTTAATTCAAAGTATAGCGATTGCAAGTGGTGGCCGTTTAATGGAAAAGATAGGAATCCACAGTTTTATGCCCCGTAGGATGCGTGATGTGGTGGCGTTTAATAAGAAATACTGAACTCCATAAAATAAGAAACTGAGTTTGCGTATTCAAAAATTTGAATCGGTGGATTTGGGTTGCATTCGCAGTCTCTCTCAATCTGCCCAGCTGTGTGCGGAGTGCTGGAGCTCTTGCTCCCTAGAGAATCTTGTGTCTTAGGGTTTGATCGCTTGAACTTTGCAAAACAGAATTTTCCAAATTGGTTATAAACTGATAACCTTAACCTCTTTCAAGTTCCAAGGTCTATAAAAATACTATATGCTTTAAAAAACCCAAAGCAAGCACATACCAAGCATACATAGAGATCATATAGCATTGTGAGGTATACTTGAGTGCTTCCTTGCAATTCAATCGCTAGACTTTGTTTATCTTGTTCATCATCCGTTCATTTGGATGGTGAGTGTGTTTTAAGTGTGGATCATCAATGTTTTTAGAACTACAAGGATGCAAGCACTGCCACACAACGATCAAAGACTTGGATGTTACTAATCATGGAATACAGAACGGATTGCGTGAGGAGTGGATTCGTTGACTGGCAGAGTTTGTAGAGGATGTCTGATGCGAGTCTAGGTTAGAGGTAACTAGGAGATTCTTGGGTTTAGAATATGCTGTCCTAGGTTTGTAACATTTCTTTGCGTAGTGAATTTTATCTGTTTGGATTAGTTTCCATGGTTTTTACCCTACAAGTTTTTCATGTAAAATTAGTGTTCATATGTGTGGATGTTTTATGCTTTAATCCTGCAATCAGTCAAAGTATAATTTAATGTTAAATTTCTGTTAAGAATACTTAAACAGATTTCAAGAACTATTCGCCCCCTTCGAGGTCTAGTTCAGACCTTTGCATACTTTGACTATCAGAATCTAGGGTTATGGTCTGATTCCTCAATCTCAATTGAGCGATGATATCCTGGTACCTTTAAAGAGGTTTGGTGCAATGTTGGAAGCTTAGTTTGTTAAACTTGAGAAAGCTAGTTTGAGTCTGAGGCTCAGTCGTGAAAACATGCCTGAGGTTGCAATAACTAGTCCACCCTACTTGAAACCTGCATTGAGACAACATAGTGCAATGACATTTGCTTCTTTTTCAAATATATCACTTTAACAATGCAAGAAACCTTCATGAAACTTGAGATTTGAGTCATAATTTTTTTTAGAAAATGCTGTCTTCCAGATTGAACTATAATTGAAAGATCTCCATGTCTTGGATGTAAAAATTCTCTCTTGCATCCCCATGAGCATCAGATAGTCCACCACAACTCTCTCCCCGAAAGAGAACAATATACCTGACAAACTGTACGAGTCTCCCTGGATACTCCCAGAACACGATGTCTTATATCTATCATATGTGAGGAGCAAAATTTGTATGAGCAGCACCAATTTTAAAGCAAACTCCAGTACATCAGTATTAGAAAGTTCGGGAAATCTTACAGGCATTTTCATGGGTAAAGCAGTCTCTTTGTTTTCCAAGTTAAAGTTTTTTTTCAGTTTAAGGGCTCATCCATAATGTATTCTGTTTGATGCCTAACTTTTTAATTCATCTTAACCAATATGGTTTTGCAGATAAAAGTAAAGAAATGTTGGTGGTAAATGGGTTATAAAAATTTAAAAGTTATGAAGAATACTTAACAAATGACATTTGGGGTGTTTTTGGGAGCAAGTTTAAATGGCGAGTACTTGAATGAAATTTGTATCTATATGCATGCGAGCTTTACATTCTGGTCCATTTTCATTTCTCGTTAGTTTTTACTGTTATTGTGATACCTGAAAGGAGCAGGCATTACCTTCTTCTTAGAATTCAAGGAACAATTTGTGTTTAAAAAAAAACGTAAACTGCCATAGTTATTCATTCAGTTGCTATCCTTTAGTCCATTGTATGCACATAGGACACCAGTATAGTCCACTGTAAAGGTCTTCTGTGGGTCCAAATAGTATATCTTTTAAGAAAAAAAAGGTGGTGGAGCTGAAGTAGAGTTTATGACCAAAATACAGTTAGGGGAGGAAAAACTTCCCCATGTATGGCTCCTGTCAAAGCTTCCCATTCTACTATAAGTCCCCACCATATCATCAATAAAGTCACTAATCGGACCTGCAGTTATCTGTACTATATAGAAAGTCTAGCAAACCTTTTCTCTTTGTGAATGACTCTCATACCAATTTTATCTTTCTAGCTGGGTCACACCGTCAAGTGCTAGGAAGCACAGACACACCTAAAAGGGCAAAGAATCTGTGTTGGATAGGAACACGTGTTGGACACGCCTCGACACGTGTCGAACACGCCAAAAAACATTTGATTATTATTATTATTATTTTTTGAATTTTTGGATACGGAACAGACATGCATTTAACACACCATGAATTTTCAGACACGGCACAGACACATGTTGGACACCAATTTTTTTTTTTTTTCTCTTTTTCCTTTTGTTTCCATGAATCTTTTTTCTTCCATGGATTCTTACTTTATTTTTCACTAATCCTTAATTCTTTTTCTAACCAAACCCTAATTTTCTTTGCTTTCTTTTTCCCATCAAAACACAAGTTCTAGAAAGATTGTTTTAACAATTCAACTATAGCTCATCTCATCTCTTCATCTTTGTTCTTTTTTCGTCTTCTTTCTCTTGATGTACAACTGCTATCTTTTACGTGTGACTTTTTGATGATGCTTTTGTATTTGGAGTAAGCTGGACTTATGTTTAAATGCTAGTTTTTATTCTAATGTCTCGTTTTGATTTTGTTTTATGACTTTGTGGCATCGTTATTTTATAATTATTGTTGTTGTGGAATAGATTCAATTGTGTATTTGTGACTTATGATTTACGGATTTTGTAAGGTTGATGAAAAATAATATTACTCTTAATTTTTTAAAGTACAACATCATATATTATATAAAAATATACATTTATTATTTGTCGTGTCCCCGTCGTGTACGTGCCTTAATTTTTTAGGATTTTCCGTATCCATGTCGTGTCATATCCGTGTCCCGTATCCATTTCCGTGCTTCTTAGGTCTGACGCATTGCACGTGCACCACCCAATTTTGTAATAGGAGAAGCAGTTATTCAAATATATATTTTTAAATGTAAAAAATAACGCTGTGAATGCCACTTGAAGTGAAAGTTTCTATAAGTTTCTCGTCTACCATGACACTTCCAGTAGAATGGGAAAAATTATTGTGAAGAGCATAGACCATGAAATAGTTTTGAAGGGGAATTTACTTCGGTCAAAAACATTGAATAAGATGTTATCTTTCCAACAATACTTTCACAAGCATGTGTTAATGCTATTGTAAACTAGATGTTACTAAACAGGTGCACTGTTAGTATGAAGGCTAAATTCCATTAGTTTACTCTCCTTTGAATTCTCTTGAAACTTAGAAGTTGTAGCTAAATTTGTGATGTTGGGACACTTAACTGATTGGAGTTCTTATTGACGTGAGTTACACTTTCTCATAGGCTCGGTTAATAACCCGCTTTTTTACTCCAGGTGAAGTTAAAGAGTAATTCAAAAGTATGTTATAATGAATTCTGGTTTTGACCAATGATTTCCTTTCACAGGATCTGTATAGAAACATCTTACGGGAGGGTCATTTTGTGTCTGGTGCACCTGCCAACTTCATTGCTGGGGCTGGAGCGGGTTGTACGACATTGATCATCATCTACCCTCTTGATATTGCACACACCCGCCTTGCTGCTGACCTTGGGAGAAGCGAGGCTCGTCAATTCCGAGGAATCTTGCACTTCCTGAGTACGATACACAAGAAAGATGGAGTTAAAGGTGTTTACAGAGGACTTCCTGCCTCTCTGCAAGGGATGATTGTTCATAGGGGCCTTTACTTTGGTGGTTTCGATACCATAAAAGAGAAGATGTCGGAAGAGTCTAAACCAGAGTTGGCATTGTGGAAGCGTTGGGTAGTGGCTCAGGCTGTCACAACATCTGCTGGATTGTTGTCATATCCACTGGATACCGTTCGGAGGCGGATGATGATGCAATCTGGCTTAGAACAGCCAATGTACCGAAACACTTTGGAATGCTGGAGGAAAATTTATAGGACAGAAGGGGTGGCTTCATTTTACCGCGGAGCTCTTTCAAATATGTTTAGGAGTACCGGTGCTGCTGCAATTTTGGTTTTGTACGACGAGGTGAAGAAGTTTATGGATTGGGGTGGATTGTAGCAGGAATTATTTTGTTGGCCAGTTTGTTCATTCAACAAAAGGATTTAGAGTAGAATGAGTCAACCACACAACAACAAAATATATTGTAGCAGTGAAGGTGAGTTTGATACAGTTGATGTGTTTACACCTTGATTTTTGTTAGGAATAAAAGGAATTTAGTTAGAATTCTTTTATGTGAACTTTGATCAACACATCATCCTTTCTTTTTATCTTTTCCTTTTAATCTTTTCCTTCCCATTCTGTTTTTCTTTGGGAAAGAGTCCTTCGGGCATGATTCATTGAGGCATCACTTTGTATCGTGGAAGAACTAGGACAAGTTTGAACATAGCTAGAGACACTGAAGATTTTGCTTTGTGTCAGAAGCTTGATAACTCTTCTGTTGATTTTATCATGCTTCTGGTTCACTGCACCCTCATCTGAAACACCTTCTACTTCAACATCATCATTCACAATTTCTTAGCGCCATGAGTAGGAACTGGAGGTATTACATGTAATACAGTAGGTGCCTTGATATAGACTAGGCTAGGTGGAAATTGAATACAATGAATGGTATAATATTTTAAATTTTTTTTTTTTTTTGGGGATAAGTGAGTGGTGTAAAATTCCATCTACCAGTCAGTATCATCTATATATGATTCGAAGGGATAATCCATTTTGTGAATCTTGTGTTCCATATGTAATGTGAATATCTAACAAGTTTCAATTTTGTTACAAAATAATTTTGGAATTTTTTTTTTCTTTGCCCTCTTCGTTGGCCACGAAATTGAATTTATTTAAATTAATGAAATGCAAAACTGGTATACTTTATTCCTTTTGTATTTAGATAGTTGTCACAGGTTGTTGTCCCATATCGGGGGATGGGATGGGTCTTGGGCTTAAAAGGGCGGTAAACAGCACTATCTAACAGTTTAATCTTTTGGAATCGGAGGAACGCTTGGCCTGTCTACCCACATGGAGGTATCTGGATGAAGTTTGTTAATCACAGTCACACACAGAATATGGAAGATGATTGAGTTTTTAGCAAAAGGCATAACTAGATGACATTGGCAAGTGGGAGCTGAGAGAACTTTTTGGTAATCAATTTAGATCATCACCACAAAATCCTCATATTCATCACCAAAATGAAGGATCAGAACATCATCTCTTAGGTTCCATATTTGATCAAATGGACCGTAGAACTCAAAAATTAGTTAAAATTATATACTTGAAAACTATAATCAAATACTTCATATATGAGTCAAAAATGCAACGACGAGTATGATAATACATTGGCTAGCTCAGTGCACGAGCTTTTCGCCATTGTAGGATTTAAAAAGGATCAGTTATATGCATAGCCTTACCTCCATACGAAGAGTTTATTTCATGACAATACATTGATTAAACTATTAAGGTGATTGGTGCAAAAAGGGTCAATAAAAAAGTGGGTTTGGCCTCACATTCCCTAGTTTGTGCTGTGCTCATACACTATCCACTGAACCATGCTAGTTGCTGTTGGTGCTTTTGTGGAACAAAGCAAGATTGATTTAATTAACTAAAATTTAACTTGGTTTCTAAAATTAAGAGAGTGTGTCTCCAATTTGCAATAAATCTGATGAGGGATTTATGATTGGGCCAAAACGTTCAAGGGAAGGTGCTAACTGGTGATGACCTCAACTCTCAAAACAATTAAAAATGTTAGCAATAAAAAAGAGTAAAGGTTAAAAAACTTTCAAACAATGTGTTCAAACCGCACATCCCCCAGAATTGGTGAAATTTATAATTAAAAGTGGAAACCCCATGAAGAAGCCATAGTAACCATGACTTCAGCTCTAACAAAAAGTAGAGGAATATATATATATATATATATATATATATATATATATATATATATATATATGTTTGTGTGTGTATATAAATATATAAAGTACTTTGAGAAGCTTTTGGAACCTTGGATCAAGTTTTGGACAAAATGTTAACCAAACCTTACCATTAAGGAACTTGGAGTGGGGTACATGGGTTGCACAATTTTCTTACTTTTTTAAAAATAATGCATTTTACTATTCACTTTGCATTATTAATTGTTGAATGATGCTTTAGTAGGTGTCTTTTTGAAAGATTCACTAGGAGATTCTTCTAAGGTTAGGCTGTAAAGATTCTAATGGGGTCGACTTATTAGGTTTTAATCAACTCTGTGTATGTTTGCCACGTGTAATTCCAATAAAGTTGACACACCCACACTCTTAGATTGTGGTTCAAGTTGTAGAAGTAGAACTGATGAAATATGTATACTATATAGTTGCTGTTGCTATCATCACTGCCCTGTCTTTTCCAAAAGAAAAGGAAAACACCATTGACATCAAGTGGGGTCTAAGCTCTAGCTCCCATAATGGCCTTTCCCATCCCCATCTTCTTTTTCCTTAAAATGGAAAAAATCTTTAAAGTGGAGTTTGCATTATATATACCAATAATAAATTTAAACATTTTTCTTTGTAAGAAGTATCTTTTATATATATACACACACACACATATATATATATATATATATATATTTGAACATATGATAGATTTAATTTCGTACACATGTAGAGTAACAAATAAACCGAGTTGAATTGAACTTGAGTCTCTTTGAAGACATTTTGTTTTTTTGCAGGCTCAGCTCAAGATTATGACGAGCTCAAGCTTAACTCAGCTCATTAATATTTTAAAAAACTTAAACTCAACTTGTTTAACAATAAAATTTATTTGGACTTAATTTAAACTCATGTTCAAGATCATTTTGACTTGCAATGAACTTATATGAGTCTACATTCATGAACATGTTCATGAACCTATACAAGCTAGCATATATTTATGAACGTGTTCACGAACTCTATCAATCCTTCGTTCACAAGCCCTATACGAACCTACATGAACTTATATTCACGAGCCTACACAATTTGATCTCAACATGAACTTATATTTACGAGTCTACACAATTAGTAAACGACCTTAGAAATCAAGTTCGGCTCATTCACTTAGCGAACGAGTCGGAAGTATTCATGAAATAAATTCATTTGCAGCTTACTTTATTCTTTGCTCAACCTATAGATCCATATCTGCTCACACATACATGTATGAAGTGGAAGTAAATTTAGTCATTTTTATTAAGTACTACAATACACACACACACACAAGCATTATTTTCTTAACTATTTTTAGTAATACTAGCTAGCATTGAGTATCATCTTTTGAGATTCCCCAACATCACGCTTACATATTTGTACATTAGGCTTAATATATACAGGCCATCAAAAACAAAAACAAAAACAGGTTAGTGTGTCTAAACATGTTTGTCACTTTCAGGTAGTTAAAGACTTAAAGGTGTAGCCACACCATAACAATCCTGACTACTGTCTCATAGCATGGTGACAAATTTAGGACCAACTCACAAATGATGTAAGCTTTATTGATCAGTTAATTTCCTAAAAACCACAAAATAATTTCATACAGAAAATGAAAATTTAAGAGTCAATTAAAGATTATAAAAATATATCAAATTAAACCCAAAAAAAAAAAAAAAAAGTGTGTCCTCGTATTCGTATAGTTGCAAAAAAATCATACGAAATTACCGGGAAAAAAATTTATCGTTCTAGATTTGAGAGATAAGAAACATCAACCTATATCAACAAAATAGTTCACCAAAATTTTCGATAATTGTGCGGTGCATGTAGAATTGAATTTTTGTAATTGAATTATGGACTTTCTTTAAAAGTCTTTGACACAACTATAGGCAAAAAAAAAAAGAAAAACATTGAACAAAAAAATACTGGAGTAGTACCTATCAATTTAACACGGTAGTATAGTTGTTATTTTAAAGTGAGTAAAAATAAAATGAGAAACCAAATGAAAAAAAATGCCATCAGTGTCACACAGACAAAACTTTAAAGGGCATTTTATTACTGCCAACTAAGATCATAGCCATCCATTAAGTTGAACCCACATAAGAAATCAACAGATTCCACGGTTCTGATCACTCCATAAGTCACACTAGGTACACTTGAAGTGCAAGAAATCTACTTTAGCACAAGCAAACCCAGAAATGGAAGGAAAAAAAAAAAAAAAAAAAAAGGAAAAATAGTTATTTTTATTTTTCCTAATATTTTTCTTGGAATTACAATAATATTCCCAGATTAATAAGGAAATTACAAAATAATTATTATCATACCCACATAGCACCAACTTCTACGAGCTTGGGGACAAGGTGACCGCTGACGTGGAGTGCCACGAGGCTCTCGGGGCCGCCGACACGTGTCCCGCCGATGAAGATGGCCGGAGCGTCGGCGGCGTCAGCCTCGCTGCTATCGCTCGCCGGGAGCGCAGCGATCTCTTCGTCCTCCAATTCGATGACGGTGGGGTGGACCCCGACGGTGGCGAGGAGGCACCTCATGACGTGGCACATGCAACACGACGGACGGCTGAAGATGATCACCGGGTTCTCCGATATCAGCCGTTGGATCCTCATCTCCGTCGACTCCGTCACGTCGATCGCCAGCGGAGAGCTACTGCTCGAGGTCAGTTCCAGGCGGACGCCTACGTCGGCCGGCGGACCCCACCGACGAACGCCTTGCATCGCTGCCGGTACTTGAGATTTTGTATAGTTTTAGAGAGAGAGAGAGAGAGAGAGAGAGAGAGTTTGTGTTGCACACAGAGAGAGAGAGAGAGTGTTGTAGAGAGTATGTCAACGGGGGCAAGTAGGTTTGAGACGTTTTGTGGGTTTTATAAAAAAAAAAAAATGGTGTGATTCGTTACATCACAAACAAATTACAGTTGAGTGTCATTCCACCATTTTTTTAAAAAAAAAAAAAACCTGTGTGGGGGATAGAAATATTAAAGCTACGGTCCATAAGTGAAACAGTTTTTAACAATGTATTTAATTAAATTTGTAGTTAAAATAATTTTTATAAAAAAATAATATCAATCGAGGGCGAGTTTGAAGTAATGGTAAGATTAGTTTAACCTCTTTACGTCTCATCCTTCTTAAATAGTGCTACAACAAAAGTCTCGTGCAATTAATTTTTTTAATTGTTAAATGACACAATACGTCTCACTTTATTTAGATACTACATCGTTGGATCAAATGATGTGAAATGAATATAAACATTAAAAACTTTCACTAATATTACTCAAATTTTAAAGAAAACAATGGTATGGTGTATTTTTTAGATCATTTATTAGATAAGATTGATCATGTCACATCTGCAATACTACTTCAAAGGCACAACTCATACTTGATTTTAATTTAGAAACATGCATGATTTTAACATCTTAGTATTACTATGAAACTTCTTCTGAATCTCAATTTCTATCCTAAAATTCCTTAAACAAACTATGGTACATGTTTTTGTCTTGATAAAGAGAGAGAGAAACTACAATGGTGCTCCTATTATTAGTTCATACCTTTTGAATCCATCAAATGGATAAAAACCATTCCACTAGATCGACTTCTCAATTAAAGTTTTAAATCTGTGAATCATTATTAAAAATAAAAAAAAAGATAAATTACACTTACTTCTTCGAACATTTTGTTAATATGCATTTATGAGAAATTAATACAAATATCATAATTTTTCTTCCGTATATGACAATAAAAAGAAAAATTCTGTTGTAACTCAAATTTTCTTCCTTACATAACAAATATGACATACATTTATGAGAAATTATTACATAGACTGGAAGTATATATATGTGTTATTTGCCAATCACAAACTACTATGCACCGTAAACATTAAATAAAATTGACATATTTATATACGTGACAACTTGTGATTTACTGAAATCATATATTGCAAGTAAAATTTTTACACTTTATGTAATATTCAACTCTCTACCTTTTGGTCTAAAAATTACTCTCTTTAAGAGACGAGAAATTATACAATATTATGGAAATTATGATGATGGGGTATTTCTAACAAGTGTAAGTCTTCTATTTTTTTTTTATAGTAAAAAAATTAATAATTTTTTAAAAAATATAGTGCTTCCACTTGCTAGAAACGCCACACCACGTCATCACTATCCCATGCTATTGTATAATTACTTTTAAAAGACGATGATAATGATGGAGAGTAAGTGCATGACACTGTTAGATAGAGCGCGTGAGAAAGTGATAAAATTCTCGTTACGAATACGGTAGTTCGTAAATACTGGATATTTGCCGGGTGAGTGGCGTGGGTCGATCACATGGAGTGATGCTTATTAAATGACCGTGACGTCAGCTTGACTTCGACGTGGACCAGTCCGGTCGCTGACGTAATTCAAACTCTTTGTTATAAAAAGAAGTGAGAGAGAGAGAGTGAGAAACCGACAGAGTCAGCTGACGTGTACAGAACTCTTTGGTGGTCAAGTGGACCCCCCACAATACACTGACATCATCAGCGTAAGTGAAAACTGAAAATTTCACTTTCCTCGTCATCGTGACGTTCAGAGACCGACACGTGGCGCTCTCTTTTACCGCTTTCCTTGAGGCGTGGAAGATGGTGGGCTTTGGAGATAAATAGATGGGCCCATCACTCTTTACTTTGAGGGGTGGGGGGAGGTTTTGCATGGTAGCCACCAAGTGAAGTATTGGGCTTTTGTGGACAGTGGGCCCCTACCATCGTGGGGTTGAAGTGATGCATTGCTTCAACGTGGACCGTTGATTGTGGCAGATATGGTGTCTGCCATATGTTGATTAGAGACTAAAGATGCATAGGGAATAGGGATTGCATCAGCCATAGACTATAGAGGGCCCACCAGTACCTCCTCAAAATCTATGGGCTCCCCCCACCCTCAACCTCCTCTCATTGGTTGGCAAAAAGAAATATCACGACTATTCAACACCGATTCTCTTACGTGCCACAATACGTCCTTCAACATCATGTGTCACTCACTCACTGCAACAATTTTATATTAATAATAGAATAAATTTACGCAATACCGGTACATTGCTTACGTAATAATTTTACATAATATATCACGTAACCAATTTAAAATTATTGGATAAATGACATCTTGTGCGGTTATTTTGATTTTTTTTTTAAAATGTCAAATTTTTAAATAAAAAAATACGTAATTATCGCTTACACTCCTCGATTTAAGTAATATTTCGACTAGACCTCCCAAGTTTTAATATTTTTTATTATATCACCTTAATTTTGGATTCACTTATCAATTTTCTCTATTTGTTAGTGTGATGTCAGCACACAAGCAGAATCTGCTGATGTGTGAGCAATAGAAAAGTGTAAAAATAATCACCAACTTTTATCAATTAAATTAAGGGTAAAATGCTTAAACACCCCATCAGGTTTGGATTTATTGCTCATAGATTAAACTTGTGTAAAAAAAAGCTCTAACACCCCCTCAGGTTTGGTTAAACTAGCCTTAACACCCCCTCTTACCAAAAATACCCTCAAATTCTTTTCCTATAAACTATGTAGCTTAAATAATAATAATTTTATTAAATATAAACCATGTAGCTTAAATAATAATAATTTTATTAAATATAAACTATGTATCATAAATAATAATTTATTTAAAAAATAATATATTTAATAATAAACCATCTAGCATAAATAACAATTTATTTAACAAATATATAATTAATAATAAAACTAAAAATAAACTATGTAGCATAAATAACAATTTATTCAACAAATATCTAATTAACAATAAACTATGTTGCATAAATAATAATTTGTCTTGAATTATAAAATATGTAACATAAATAATAATTAATTTAACAAACTATGTAATTAAAAATTAATTTAACTAATAATGAACTATGTAGCATAAATAATAATTTATTCAACAAATATTTAATTAAGAGAGAGAACCAGAGGATATTTTTGGTAATAGGGGGTGTTAAGGCTAGTTTAACCAAACCTGAGGGGGTGTTAGAGCCGTTTTTGACACAAGTTTAATATGTGAGTAATAAATCCAAACCTGAGGGGGTGTTAGAGCATTTTACCCTTAAATTAAATATAATAGTTATGGATAAAATTGTAAAATCACAACAACGAAAAAGTTACTAAACTTGGCGAATGTGACTGAGAAGGAATATAGTCGAAAATATTGAAATCATAGGTGTTTGGTTGAAATATTACCTAAACTGAAAGGGTGTAAATGATAATTACGAAATTACTCTATAAAAATAGCTAAAATACTCACATTATTTACTCTTTTTTTTTTAAAAAGTAAACTAATGTTATGCATTTCTCATTTTTGATGTAACAAAATAATAAAATTAAAAATTTTGAAATATCTTTCTGATGTATGTCCAATCAATAGTATCATACTCATATTTTACACTTATTTTTTAACTTTTGTGTGTGCCACGTAGATATTTCACTTACTTTTAAAAAGTTCACGTAACATAATCACAACATTCTTGCTGTAATTTTTACTTGAATAGATCTGCAAGTTAATTATAAGAGTACGTGTGCAATGTTATGAATGAAAAGATAATAGTAGGAAATAATTAAAATGAAAATATTCTCTAAACTCACAAAAACCATGTGTGTGTATATATATGAAAAGATAATAGTAGGAAATAATTAAAATGAGAATATTCTCTAAACTCACAAAAACCATGTGTGTGTATATATATATCTACACACACGTATATTTATGAGAGTATTACAAGAGTGAATGTCAAAGAATAAGATAAAAGAAGATATTGAAAGTCCATACTAATAAATCAAATGTTGTAGCTCATTTGTACCGCTATTTCTCAAAGGTCAAACCGATATATATATATATAAAATCTCAAAGATCTCGATTTAAAAATGAATCATAAACATGGTGACATAACAATCTAAGAGAATTCTATATATTGACTCAAAATTGATCATTTCTTCCATGTGGGAGACAAAAACTCATGTAACAACTTTATCTTTGATTTGAATAGTTGTTCATTGGATCGAGCGTGACAATGGCACTCGTGGTTACCATGCACATGGTCAATTCTAAGCATTAAATCATCATATATATATATCATAGTCATATCATCATCATCATCATCAACATTAGCTGCTCAAGAGTCAAGACTTTATTGTCAAACGAATGAAAGTCACAAAGACCATTAATAGAATTAATATGGCCCATGTGTTGTTTTGCAAAAAAATTCAAGTAATCCAACATTAGGTGGGTAATAATGGATCCAAGATGCTAAGACAATTCCAACCAACAATTATGCTCATCTTATCTCTACCTCAAAATGATTTAGTGGTTAAGAAAGTGTGTTATTTCAATTCTATGAATGAGAGAGAATGTAAATTCACATCAATATATAGTACTTTTTTTTTTAATTAGTGGTTAGAAACACATCACTTGTCGTCTACCGTATTTTGTTTAATTAGTGATTAGAAACACAATCACTTGTCGTCTACCGTATTTGAGATCCAAACATCGTTTTCAAATCAATAGAAGATATTTCGACGTTATTTTTTTCATCAATAGAAAATGAAAAATGATACATATAACAAATTTTATAGTTTTCTAGAGTTATTCATGTGAGGGGGCCCACCAATTCACTCACAAAATACACATTCAAAAATAGTCAAAGAAAAATCATTTATCTATAAAAAATAAGTACTTGTGCGTGAAAATTTCAAAAATAAACATTTAAAATAAAACCGAGACAGTATGTCACAGTATTATCTTTGTGTTGTTTAATTGAGAGAAAAAACAAAAAAATGATGAAAGTAGGTAATGATATCTCATCTTCTTTTCAAGTGAAAGATTGAGAGTTCAAGTCTCTCTAAAAGTATTATAAGAGTTATTTGATGTGACAAAAAATTAAATAAGAAACAATTTTTAATTAATAAAATAATAGACACGTGATAACCTAATAAGAAATCATTACCAGAAAGCATTGTTTAAAAAAATAAAGAGATCAATTTATTAATTAATAAAATAATTGGTCTAAACTATGAATAATTTCGTATTATTGTTCTACATGCCTCCACAATCTTTCCTTCAAGTATGAGCAAGTCGGTATTTGATTAATGTGAATTCAAGGATCCGAAATTAAAATAATATTAGCAGAAAGTAATGTGAAAGCAACATCGATCGCTAGTTGCCAAACTTATTTCTTTTTCTTTTTCAAATGAACAACGTTTCACGCACACAAAGTGCGTAGACCTTTTAATTTCCACTCATGGACCCCTAATTCGGGTAAAGATGGAATCTGATCCGAGGTTTCTGATACAACTATTATATAGATAAACTAAAAATACATATATTTTCATTAAATAAATAGTATTTATGACATTTTTATAATTTCTTATGTTTGTCAAACCTACTATAAGACAAAATAAGCAAAAATCTTGCTAATTGGTATGATAAATTAAACTAAATATATGTTATAAAGTTAGATATTTAATTAATTATAGTGACACGACGATATAAGTAAATTTTAAAAAAAAATATGGCGCGTATACGAGTAAAAATTAATGATATAGTATACTATTATATATAAATAATAATAAAAAATTACTCATTTTTGGATGGACATTATTGTGAATGAAATAATTAATTTGGAGTTTAGAATTAGATGGTTGTTGGTTTTGTTTTTTCATTTTTAAAATTACATTAGAATCACATTCTTCTAAAATAAAAATATAATTATAAAATTATTCGCCCTTGAAAGTGTTTTAAAGGTGTCGATGTCGATGTCGTGTTCCAATCGTGTCCATGAGGTGTTCTCCCTTTATCCAATTGTTCATATCATGTATGAACCATATCTAATCAAAATAAATATTCAAATTTCAAATTTCAGCAGGAATAAGAATGGAATGAAGCTGGAAATAAAATAAGAATGAGAATAGAATAGAATAAAATGACATTCCCATTCTAATGTTTGGCTGCGGATAGAGAATGATATAGAAATGAAATGGTTATACCTTCCAACATGTTATATTTTTCTATAAAACATAATTAGTTTTAAAAATGGGACATTTGACCAACTTTAATTTAATTATCATGTAAAAAAAAAATTTAATTACCCATTCAATTAAAACTTTCTAAATGAAGATATAATCCCGCTTTTTATTCTAGTCAAGAAATTAATATAATCTTTTATACGAAAAAAATTAATACTTTCTTAAAAACTAAAAGTGATAAAACAATAACTTTCATTTTCTTTCACAACTTAAAATATATAGCAATTTATATATATGAACATCTGACACGTATATATATATATATAGGTGTGTGGCAGGTATATTACATACATATTATATATATAGAGAGAGAAATTAACGATAATTACTTATTATATATATATATAGAGAGGTGAGTAAGAAATTTTTTACACACCACATAGTAACCGATGGGTATAATTTAAGTGTAAAAAAATGTAACTTTTAAAAATTATTACAATCATATTCAATGGTTACCATGCATAGTGTGAAAAAATTTCTTACTCACTAGTGAACAAGAGATCATTTTTGTATATAATATATATATATTTTGGAGTGAGTTGTAAGAGAGGGAGATAAATTAATAGAGAGAGAGATATTTTAATAAGAAGTGGGAATGGAATGATCATTCCATAACTCAAGAAGATAAATGATTTTGTTAGAATGAGCATTCCAAGGGAATGATTAGAAATGATCATTTCATTTCTAATGTAGTACAACAAATAAGAGAAAGAGAATCAGAGGTGGAATGACCATTCCATTTTACCTCCACTCTTGCATATCAAACTAGCTCTAAGGAAATTCTTCGTAAAGATAGTATGAGAAAAATTATTCAAGTGACAATAACATTTTAATCATAAAAAATTAACTATATAATTTTTCCAATCACTTCAACTATAACCATTAATTTATAACATATATCTACCCTAATTAATTTATTTTCTTATTTGAGTAATTAATTATTAAAAATATCAATTTTAGTCGACAAAGTTATCATATCATTGATTGCGTTACTGTCACGCGTACCCAACTAACGTGAAATTTCAACCTCGTCCGGTGTATGCGAAGAATTGAATCGCCGTAAAGGGTCAGTGAATTTATTATATTAATATGTTTGGAATTCGAACCACCAACATTTTTTTTAACGACCGTCGTTTCACACCTCATAATACAACAAAATAAAAACTGTTACACTACTAAAACTTCTCACCTTTGAAGTAGAGTACTGATGTAACTGAACGGCTGCTAAAGCTTCTGTCGCATATGTAACTCTGAGTTATATATATAGACCGTGAAAGGATTAAGATTTAGTTTTTAAAATTATACGCTTAAATACCTATGTGTTTACAAACTTTTATCTTTTTAAAATATTTTTACATCTATCAATTTCGACAAACTCTAAACTCTTAAATATTTTAAAATCCATCATCTTTCTGCAACACTCTATACTTTATTTTTATTTCTAATGTTTTGCCCTCACTCTTGTAGCTTGGAGGTGTTCTGCCCTCACTCTTGTAGCTTGGAGGTGGTTGTTACAAATAAGACTCCTAACTATATGTAGGAATAAAATGCATTACAATGTTAAGTTTTAGATTTTAGAATCTTCTTCCATATACAAAATTCTTCAAACTCTTCCATATTCTAATCCCCCATCTCCCTGCAACACTCTATACTTCCTTTTTATCTCTTCTCTTTTATATCATTGAAATGAAAATGCATATGGCATGGAAGAAGAAAAATAATGCGTGGCCGAACTTTTAAACAAAAAAGTATTATACTCGAACATATTCATAGTCGTAGGTGGACCTAAAACTTATAATTGGAGGCCCAAACTCGTGCATGAAAATAAAATTTTAAAAGATAATAATTAAATTATAATATATTATTATATACAAAGAAGTATTCTACACCTTTTAAAAATGAAAAAAAATTAGATAAGATAATATACAAGCAAAAAAGTATTTTGTATTCCATGCATTCAAAATTATGCTTAATTTTGGCATACATGCAATATATATATATATATGTGTGTGTGTTTGTGTGTGTGTGTGTGTGTGTGTGAATTTTCAAAAATAAAGCTTAAAAGATTCTAAATTGAGATTATTTTTA
This sequence comes from Cornus controversa, assembly GCA_026545225.1. Lineage (NCBI taxonomy): Eukaryota > Viridiplantae > Streptophyta > Magnoliopsida > Cornales > Cornaceae > Cornus > Cornus controversa. Next base: position 86,711,644 of record CM048846.1, on the reverse strand, counting down.
GATTTGTGGGTTACCTTTTAATGTAAATTTTTTTGTAAGTAAATCTTTTTAATATATTTTGATTTCAACCTTGAATTGGCCCTATTAAATAGGGATTTTCAAAATCTTGGGGGGCCTAATATGTTTTTGGCAAGTAAATATTTTTAGTAATTTTAATTTTAACTATTTTAGCACCACCCCCTTAGTGTCTATATAGGTCCACTCCTACAAATTCCTATTTTTCCATTTTTGCTTTTTTTTTTTTTTTTTTATGTTGGATTTTTTAACCTTTTAAAATGAATTATATTCGTGTGTTTACGAAGGCGCATTTTCATGATACTGCATTTTACTAACTATGGTGCATACGATAGAATGAACTTTGCGGTTCTTACCTGATACACAAATTCATTTTAAGATTTTTATTTTTTTGTTGACTATGGTAGTGTCGGGCTTTTTAGAATACCCCATATTCACCATATGATACATGCACCATCGTCTCGCATTCATTGGTAAAATCTCCAAAGAGAATTTGAACATCCTACTTCTAGGATGTTAGGTAAGAGTCTTACCCATTAGGTAGGGGTGATAATTCGTGTTTTCGGGTCGTATCGATCTATAAGTATTCTGTTAAACAGCTCAGCGATAACTCAACTTATTTAATAATCGTGTTAGAGACCCTCAACACTAACGTGTTACACGCGTCGACCCATATAACATATTTAATAACTATATCCTATAATGACACTACTAGTTTAATAATATTTTAATCCGTTTAACTTATATGATATGAGTTTCTCCACCCCTTAAAAATCTCTCTGAATATCATATAAAAAATAAAGTATATATTTATATGTAAACCCTAAAAGCAAACTATATATATTATAAATTTTGTATTTATATATAAATTCAAAAAACATACTAAGGTGATTCAACAACTGAAAATACACCATAGCAATCTCATTTTATGCTTACATCGGTCATATGTAAACAACAAATAGATTACAAACAATTGCAATATATATAACTTTGAATAAAACCAAAATATATGAATAACTCGTGTCGCAGGTTAGACAGCTTAGATCTAGACCTAACACTATTTTTGTGTGTCGTGTTCGTGTTGATCCATTTATAAAACGTGTCAGTTTACCTTAAACCCAAACCCGCTTAACTCGTGTTATGTCGTATCCAATTTTGCCACCCTTACCATTAGACTATCTCCTTGTGATTCGTTTTAAGACAATTGTGAAAGTGGAATTAGATCCTCCATGTTACAGGAATTAAATATTAAACTTACACCCTCTCTAATAGCTTAAGCTTAATCAAAAGAAGGACACACATGAGGAGGCTTGTTAAAGAAATTAAATATTTGTAACGCCCCATCCTTTCCCGATATAAAATTGTTAGCTTTTGGCTCCCCTGGACCAGAGACTTCCTAGGGGTCACCCATCCTGGTACTACTATTAGCTAAGCACGCTTAATTGTTGAGTTCTGATGGGTTCACGACCATTACAACTTTAAAACACGTTGTGTTATAAAAGGGTGAGAACATATATATAAGTACTTTACCAGATCCAGACGATGTGGGATCATGACACCCGTAGCATGCCAGTGTTTGCTCACACCACACCCCGCCCACATAGGTTGTCACAATATTAAAAGATCTGGTGCAGTATGTCAGTAAAGTACAAGTGTGGTATGACATCAAATGACATACAAACATCATAATAAGAGGAAGGAAATGGGATATAATGCAGTAATATAGAGGATTCAAACTCTAAGAGAAAGTAGGCTGAGCCACTAGACTTACCAACTATTAGAGGGATTGGGCTTTGGGATCCACTAGTGGATCTGAGGTTATACCTTCTACTATAAAAGTAGTGTTAGAGAGTCTTGTCCCACATCGGGTCTGGATGGGAAATGACTTGGACATGTAAGGGTGGGTATGCAACACTATTCAATAACTTAGACTTTTGGGTTAGAGGGCAAGTGTCTGACCTGTTACAAGTAGTAGTTCTATAATGCCATGACTCTTGACACTCCTTATAAGAGAAATGAAGTAGAATCTGGTGCAATAAGTCAGGGCATCACAAATGTTATACTGTATCAAATGAGACGTGCAGTATGCCAAGACATCACAAGTGTTATACCGACTTTTGACACTCATTGTAGATATGCAGTGTTATATTGACGACACTCATTGTAGATGTGCATAGCAACACAAGTGTTATATTGACTCTTGACACTTATTAGATGTGCAGTACGTCAAGACATCACAAGTGTTATATTGACTTTTGACACTCATTCTAGATGTGCAGGACAACACAAGTGCTATACTGACTTGACACCTATAAAGCACGAATACGGATACGACGATACGGCAAATGTCAAAAAAATAGGATACGGGTACGGCAGGATATGACAAATATATATATATATATATATATATATATTATACAAAAAAAATTAATAAAACACAAATTAAGTTTTAACTTAAAAGATCTTTTTTTTCAACATTAAAGATATATATATATATCTATATATATATATATATATATATATATATATTATACAAAAAAATTAATAGAACACAAACTAAGTTTTAACTTAAAAGATATTTTTTTTTCAACATTAAAGATCTTTTGATTTATTACAAATTAAGCCCCGCATTTTAACTAAGCTTTTTTAAATTTAATATTATAATATGGCTACCATCTTTAAAAAAAAAAAATTTCAAACGTATCCGAGAAGTATCCACCATGTATCCTGTCGTATCCGAAAATAAAAAAATTATTTAAAAAAAAACGGATACTTCTCCGAAGTATCTGATACATGTCCGGTCGTACGTATCCTGGCCATATCCGTATCGAATATGTATCCGATACGACCACGGCTCCCCCGGGAAAATATCTGTGCTTCATAGCTTGACACTCATTGTAAGAGACATGTATAAATATTATACTGTATCAAACGACGTGTAATACATCAAGACAACACAAGTTAAAACATCACAAGTGTTATACTGACTCTTGACACTTGTTGTAGATGTGCAGGACAACACAAGTGTTGTGCTAATTACTCTTAACACTCATTGAAAGAGATGTGTAAAAATGTTATACTGTATTGAACGTCGTGCAATACATCAAGACAATATAAGTGTTATGGACAATACTTACCTACTCACCGGTGTGTATATGAGCCCTCCTGACCGCTTATGTGTTCTAATAAAAAATCACCACATTAGCTTTAATTACAAAATTAAATTTAAAATGCAATAAATAAGTATAATAAATGAGGTTTAAAATGCAATAAATAAGTATAATAAATGAGATTGACCTCATTTATTATACTTATTTATTATACTTTAAAACCGACGTGTTCAATTTGTATTGGGACATATCAGTGGTCAGGAGGACTCACCTACACACTGATGAGTAGGTAAATATTGTCCAAGTGTTATAGTGTATCGAGACGTGTATAAATACTATACTGAATCAAACGACGTGCAATACATCAGAATAATACAAGTCAGGTTATCACAAGTGTTGTACTGACTATTGACACTAGTTGTAGATGTGCAGGACAACACAAGTGTTGTGCTAATTACTCTTAACACTCATTGTAAGAGATGTGTAAAAGTGTTATACTGTATTGAACGACGTGCAATACATCAGGACTATACAAGTGTTATACAGTATCGAACGACGTGCAGCACATCAGGACAACACAAGTATAGACAACACAAGTGTTATACTGACTCTTGACACTCATTGTAAGAGAGAGTAGAATCTGATACAATACTTGAAGACAACATAAGTATTATACTGTATCGAACGACATGCAGTACATGAGGGCAACACAAATGCTATACTCTTGACACTCCTTGTAAGAGAAAAGAAGTAGAATGTCAGGACAACACAAGTGTCATAGTGTATCAAACTATTCACAAGTTTCATAACAAGAGGAAGGAAGTGGAATATGATGCAGTAATAGAGAGGATCCGGACTCTGAGAGCAAGTTTGCTGAGCCACTAGACTCACCAACGACTCACAAGTATCACAATAATGGGAAGGAAGTGGAATATGATGCGGTAACAGAAGGGATCCGGACTCTAAGAGGAAGTGGGCTGAGCCACTAGACTCACCAACTACTACAAGAGGGATTGGACTTTTGGGATCCACTAGTGGAGCTGAGTCAGGAGTCGGGTGCATTAACATTTTCTTTCACGTCATAGCATGAATCAAAGATTAAAAGATTCCTTTTCTTTTTAGATGTCTGAATAATGAATATCCCCTTTCTTTCATATATATATATATATACACATACACACACACTATAGAACTAGTGGGTGGGTCGTGGGTTGGAGGAGAAATTAGAAGGTGGGGACGGTAGGTGGTGAGTGAGCAACGAGGCCGATGAATATACACTCTTAACAATTCAAAATTTGTCACTATGGTGCGAACTGTCACCACGGGCGCAAATTAGCGGATCCTAGTTGCTTTTACTGCCCGCTGGCTTTATTACCTGTCGGCGCAGCTGGCTTTTCTTGCCCTCAATCAATGAAAGAGGTCGTTGACTGAGTGAGGGTGACACATTGGTGACGCAATCTGACATAACAGCTCAGCCTGTGGGACCCACGGTGACGTAATGGTCTGGATCTATGTCGGCTCGTTGAGTTAATTACTAGTTCTGTCTGAATCTAGATAGATATCAAGGACACCTCTGGACCGTACACGTGGCATCTGACAGTCATGTTTGATGATGCATTGCATGGATTTTAATTTTTAGCCATAGAAGATGAGGCAATTGGGATGGAGATGATGGTGATGGAATGGGTCACTGCTGCAATTGTGTGTGAACTCAAGGGTAGATAGTACAATAATTTCTCCCAATCTAGGCATTCACACAGGATGGCAATATTTATACAATACAATATTACAAAACCATTAAACTTGAGAATGCATCAAATTTTCATTATTATTGAATTCTCAATTTAAAAAGTGTTGCATTTTCAATTTAGTAGCAAAGTATAGTACGCAAAATAATGCATACATGTGTAAATGGATCATGTTTAGACCGAATCAAAGTAATCTTATCTGAATTCAATAAAATTATTTCTTGATTTGATTCGACTCAATAATACTATAAATAATGAATGACAAAAGAAATAGACAAATAATAATTAAAAAAAAAAAAGACAAATAAAATAAGAAAGAGAAAAAAGAGAAGACAAATAGATTATTTACTTTTTGTTAAAGTAAAAAACATTAAGAGTAAGAAAAAATAGAAAGGGGAAGGAAAAAAAAGAGAGGAAAAAATAATGATAAAAATATTTGACATTATGTAATTAAATATTATATATTATATCATGTCGAACCAAATTATTATAAATTATTTGATTTGTTTAACTAACGGATTATGAGTTTTGGGTAGTTAATGAATTATGAAATTAAATATTCAATCCTTGTCCAAATTATTGAATAACATTGACAGGCCTACTTAATTATGCACAACTTGCAATTTGTTTCAAGGGTGTAATACTTTCATAATTTAATAATAAGGTGATATTTAAAATGGGGTTGTTTTCAATGAACAATTATTATGTGTATATATTATTAAAATTTTAATTTAAAGGATAAATTACTCTGATCTTTCCTGAAGTTTTGCCTAATTACCTTCAGATTAAAATTTTCAAAATATGATGTTTAATATCTCTTGAGATTTGGTTGACTTTACTCTGGGTACCTTGTAGTTAATTGACAGTTAACTCCGTTAAAATCAATTAACATAGAAAATCAAAATGCCAAAATTACCCTCGATGGCGATAGTGCTCGTGTGACATTGATGGAGAAAATACATATATAAAACATGTTAATATCAGTCAAATGATTATAAATTGAGGTTATTTTTGTACAAAAATATTATAACTTGATGATACTTTTGTAATTGTACATTAGAGCATCTCTAAATTTGTTTTTCCAAATTTAAATTTTGTGCAGTCACATCATCATTTTAGCTAACCACGTCATCAATTTAACTAACCACATTATCATATCATATTTTTATATATTTGCAACACCGCAACTTCTTCAGATTTGGTAGTCAAAAATAATAATATTTTAATAAATCTTATTTTAAAAAAAATTTAAGTTGGAACATAGTCTAAGTGCTACTCAAATTAAAGCTCTTGAAATTTTATTTCTAACAAAAATAGTTTCATCAAAAAATTCAATTTGTAGTAAAAGTCATATAAGTTTAAGCCAAAAAATACTACTCCCTCCGTCCTATTATTCTTGGCATGTTTGGGGATTCCAACTTTTTATGGTGGGACCAACTTTTTAGTGTAATAATGTATGAATTTACATATTAGTCCTTATTTAAAAGTTAGTATTATTATTATATGGTGGGCCCAAGTTTTAGGATAGTAGAGTTTGAAAAGGGTAGTTTAGGAATCATATAATCCATTTTAGGAAATGGACATGTATTTTGGGATATCCCAAAAAGGAATAGTGGACTAAAATTATGGGACGGACGGAGTATATATATATATATAGAGAGAGAGAGAAAATTTTGATTAAAAAAATAAATTTTAATGTAGGCTTACCATTTTGGTTTGTGGGATGCTACGCCAAATTCAGCTAAGCATTAAACTAAGCTCTTTGTGGGTCTCGCTTTTTAGATAAGCCGTTGAAGATGCTTTTAGATGTGATTTTGTTTAACGGGTCATTGATCTGACAAGAGTGTCATAGTAATTTCACAAAAAATTTAATTTGATAATAATTAAACCAAATCTTAAGAAAAATAAGAGTAATTTACCCTAATTTATATACGGTAACTTCTCTCATCATCATTAATTAGTAAAAACAGTTATTTATCTGGTTAGTATTGGAATTACTAATAAAAACGCATAATAAATTATTAGGTATTATACAAAAGTGGAATGTGGAATTTTTTCTAATATGACAAGGATCATAGTGCTCTTTTTTTCTTTTTCTTTTTTATTTGCAACAGAATGTTCTTTTTCTTTTTTTCCTTTTTTTGAGAGACGGAAAATTTGACTACTGAATTTTCTTAAAGGCATGCTACATTTGGGCCCGGTAATGATCTAAGCAGTTGTTGCAAAGCCGTCAACAATTGTGGAAGTAGGCCCTCCCTCTCTCCCTTTCTTCTCTCTCTAATATATATATATATATATATATGCGTGTGTTGACAATTATTGATGGAATCTAATGAACCAGGAATATCCATTTTAAAAAATTTCCTTCAAATGGCTTAATGATGAAAGAGCAAAGAGCACTCTTAACGGTATCAAATTCTTAATTATTTATTTTTTCTTTTTTGCTTGGTGTACAATTTCAAGAATGAATTCAAGTGGAAATTTCACATGTCAGCTTGAATGTCATGAGAATATATATATATATATATATATATATATATATATATATAGGCTATATTTGCCCTGAAATGCAAATGTGGTCTAATTTTATTTATTTAGCTTTTTTTTCTCCACTATGCATGGCCATATTTTATCTGTCATTTCTTCTGCTGACAGCCCATTGTCATGCTTGCTATACTTTCTTATGTTACCCTAAGATTTTATTTTAGTTCTGAATTTAGTAATTAAGAATAAAATTTAATAGTATTTTTCCTCCTTGTTTGGTTACCATGAAAATTAGAGAAGGAAACTACTATTAAAAAAAAAAAAAGAAACATATGCCATATTAATGTTATTGTCCTTTTTCAGTTATTCCCAAGTCCCAACCACTTTGAGAATTTTTTTTATTTGATATTCTCATTCAAGAATTAAAATACAAGGGGAAACAACTTTTGCTCTAATTTTTTTTTTCATTTTTATTTTTTTCTTTTTCCTTTCAATTTTTACAAATGTCACAAAATGTTGATGTGTTTATGGAATTGGTCAACAACATGAAAGTGAAATGTTAATTTTTTTTTTTAAAAAAAGAAGTTAAATTAGTGGTAAAATTATACTTGGACCCACTCTTTGACCCCCAAAAGAGGAGTGTGGACTCAACTTTTGCGCTGGAGCATTCGTCGAGCATGTTGCTTTTGGGTTGCTTAAATCCATCCTGATTTGCAAGCCCGTTAGGTAGACAATTTAACCCAAATGGGCCGAACTTGCTAGTTTTTCAATTTGTTTTTTTTTTTTTAAAAAAAAGAAAAAAAGAAGAAGATTCACGTACGGTACACAAATTAATTTACATATTTAATTTTTATAGAACCATTTACCAAATGATAATAAAAGAATTTTACCAATTTTCAAACAAATTCCTAACAAAGAGTTTTATGAGAAGGCCTAGATGGAGTTCAATTAACTACTCCAACCATAGTGTTTAGGAGTTTCAATCCTTTCATTCATAGTGTTAACAAATTGTTTTGACATTTGTAGCTAAGCTACTGAAGAAATCTCCAATTCTATGTTGCTTCAGCGATGATGTGGCAACTCAAATTGAGCCCCAACATGCTATACTATCATGATTTACAATTTCAAATTAGAGATTAGTGATGATCAAAAGTTTGAACTCGTTACTCACTTTGGATTCTCGAATAATTTAAAAATTGTGGATACACACAATTGTCCATAAACCACGAGTCATTTAAACTCAAATCTTACTTTAGTGAAACTTAAACTAAAGACAGTACCTCTAAAAACCATCAGCTCGCGTGCTGACTGTCATATTTGGTATATGAATAATACTACAAATACTTATCGGTATTTTGGTGACTACTCGAATAATAATTCAGTATTTGATAAGAATAGTGTCTCTCTCTTGGAATGTTAAACTTAATGGTTGACACATCAGTCAGTAATCGACGGTATATATTTATATTTCAAAACTAATTTTAACATACCCACGCTTAGAAAAGCCAATATAACCTAGGATCAAGAACTTAATTAGCCTTTCTCCAAAAGTGCTTGCGAGTATAATCATCCCCATTATTAAGAAATTGGAGTTGAGAAACCCAAAGACATTCCTAGGAGCATAGTTCCTTCTCCCATTTCTGCATCCTGTCTTCATCAAAAGTGTCTCTTCATCACCATCTATTATGATAAAACATATATACATAATGTTTGTGATTTGTCTACCATCACCATCTATTATGATAAAACATATATACATAATGTTTGTGATTTGTCTACCTTACTCTCATGACCATTCCATAGCCAATACATCGGATTCAACAAGAACTCAAACCCACCTAGTAGTCTCTTTAGGATTCAGGCATGCAGCCTTGAACCAACAAGATGGGCGGTCTCAGTCAATCAGTGGCACTGTCTATGCCAAAGAAAACTTGAGTTTTTCAAACTTCTAACACTAGGGGCTAGTAGAAGGTAATCTTAATTCATTTTTGGAGAATGTATTTCCATGCAACCAAACAGACAATTGGATGAGACTACACAACATGACTTAGAACAATATGTTTAATACACAACTAGTTTGGACAAAGAAAATAGAAAAATGCTGACTGTTTTATGTGGGTGAGGGATGACGTCATGACAACGTCAATGATGATGTCATCCCTCACTCAGATAAACAGTTAGAGTTGTTTCACCGTCGGACTCCATCTTAAGTATACCGTGGCAAAACAAGATATTATGAGTCTACTAGCCATCCCACCTAGCCAAGTTGGTGCCAACCAGGAAACCCATTCCTTTAATCTGCAACTCAAAATCTTCATTCCAACAAAGAAGGAGACATCACTTTCTCTGACCTCTCCCTCAAATTGGACCACCAATGTAATTGGAGAAAGGTTCCTTTAGCTTTAACTTTGGTATCTCTAAGCCACAATCAACCAAGGACACAATATATCAGGAATTCAAGTCATCAACTTAATGACAATGATGAAGTCCCAGACTTCAATCATCACATCTTATCCACAGGAATGCCCAATTATATATATATATATATATATATATATATATATATATATAACCATATATATATATATATATAGGGTTAGTAAGGTGAATTGTACTAATCAACAAACCCCACAAGATCAGAAAAACCTCACTTCCACCAATCTAGAATAAGGAAGAAAGAAGGCTTAAAATGAAGAATAGCTAGCAAAAGCCTAGATGAAACTAACTGAACAACAACTAGAACTACCACACCATGGACAATTAATTGATATCATGACCTATATAGGAGTCACAGATCATCCACAACAGCAGCTGCACAAGGCTGAGACTCTTCATGTTAGCTTCAAGATTATCCCCACCAACAAGATCAATTACAAAGTAAATAAATAATGATGCATAAACTCAGAAACAAGAAACAACTTAACTACCTCCTCTATCAAGCCATTGCTCAGGTGATCAGGTCCCATATCAGTAATTCAGTAGTTCTGAAGATAAAGACCCACTCCCTCAAGCAACCAATAAGTAGTAAAGAACCACTCCTCATTCCAAGGACCATAAAGAGAAGAAACACTGAAAATTTTCAACTAGGATGGAAGCATAACGATCATTTTTTTCTTTCGATTCAACACGTGTTTCAATCTTAATTATCAGGATGACAGTGCGATTTAAACTAATGACATTGTTTGATAACCATTATCAACTCACAAGACTCAACACTCAACCTCCCCTTTACGGACAGGGGTGGAGGCAGGCGCCCAGCAAGGGCCATAGTCCCCCCAAAAGTTTTGAAATTTTTTAGTACCATATGGCCCAGAAAAATAATATATGGATTAGTACACACTTACCCCCTCAAATAAAATTCTTCATTCAGCCAGTGGTCTTTAGATACTTAATCCCAATACTAAGTAAATGTTTGCTATCACATGGTGCTAATGGATTGGGCCAGTGGAGTCTTGTATCGCGAATGAATTACTTCTTTGAGTGTCTCAATAGATGATTTGCATCTTCTTTTTTAATTTCATGATTTATTTTCCTATCATCTCTAGTCTGGGGTATGCCCTTGGCTAGTTTTATTTGTGGTCATTCATCTTGATCACTGCTTGTACTTTATTGTCTGATTTTCTATCAATGTAATAAAACACAACATTTGAAATTTTATATATATATATATATATATATATATATATATATAAATGTTAGAGGTATTTGAAAAAGGAAATTTGCTTATAAATTGATAAGTCATGTATCAATATAAATTCTACCTTTATACACCCTATAATGCTACCGTCTACTTGATTTTATTCTCTATATAAGATAAATCTTATTAACCATTGGGTACTATGGGAGCCAAATGAAGCTTGAAAGCAAAGCCATACACTCAAAAGATGAAGAAAAATGATTCAACTTTTGTAGTAGATATTGGGTCTTTTCGGTGTATTTTTGTACATTTCTATGTCCAAATTTTGAAGAAGAAAGGGGAAAGCAAACTTGTGCAGATGTTCTCTTCACAATTGAGCCACAAGGATGAATTGGGCTAAAATCCTCCTGGTAAGAAATTGGAATACTCTCGTTGATTCATCTATAATGCAAACATGTATTTTCCACATTCCACTGATAAGGGATTTTTTAAACTTGAATATGACACACCCATTAACTTCAAACATTGTGTTAAGTTTATAAAAAATTATTGAATACCATCGGAACTCCGCATATGGAGGGAATTCCACTACTAGTAACTCTTTATTTTATATTATCTCCTAAAATATTGTGAAATAAAAGTTTACTATTGATGAGATTCCTATAAATATGGAATTCCCGAGATACTCAATAATTACTCCAAGTTTAGACCTATCAAATGAGCATATGAAAGTTATTAAGCACTACTGAATTAACTTTTCAAATTGGATGCACTACTGATAGAAGTCTCGATCGATTGTTGTTAGGAACTAATGTTTCATGTAATGAAATAAAACACTCTAAGAGGAGAGAGAAAGTATCTTATTTATTAGTGATAAAGAGTTGTTGTTGGACATTATTTATTAGACCAGTATTATTGTATTACTCAAAAGTTTAAGGTAGCTCAGGTTTTAAGAAACATAAGTCATCTCAATTCAATCAGGATTTTAATGCAAATTCGTACTTGCATATTATAATATTCTGAAAAGGACAATACTTACCTACTCACCAGTGTGTAGGTGAACCCTCCTGACCACTGATATGTCCCAATAAAAATTGAACACATCAGTTTTAAAGTGTAATAAATAAGTATAATAAATGAGGTCAATCTCATTTATTATACTTATTTATTACATTTTAAACCTCATTTATTATACTTATTTATTGTATTTTAAATTTAATTTTGTAATTAAAGCTGATGTGTTGATTTTTTATTGGGACATATCAGCGGTCAGGAGGGCTCACCTACACACCGGTGAGTAGGTAAGTATTGTCCGACTGAAAATATTCTAAAATGTGTAAGTTGACTCTCAAACTAAATGAGTCTAGAGGCTAAGGCAGTGTTCTGATGATCAAACAAGAGATATGATTTAATAGGTCATAATTTTTTTAGTAGGTAAAATCACACATGGACCCATTTGTCGCACTGGGGACTCTAACCCTCGACCTTCCAGCTGGAAGAACAATTACCACTTGGAATAAGCTGTTGGTGGTATTTAATAGGTCAGCAGTATGCAAGTCTAGTCAACTAAACATGACTCTAGTCAATTAATAAATTGACTTAAATTGTGAAATTCACCGACGGTTGGCTAAGTAAATTTTTTTGACATATATATGTATATGCATAAAATTTTAGATTAATTTAATTGTGTAAGATTATTTAATTGTATGAGTAGTAAAAATCTGAAAAATCTATTATGAAGTCAAAATTTAAAAATTCTGACATGATGATGTGACTGGCTAAAATGCTGAGATGGCTAACTAAAATTCAAATTTAAAAAATCAAATTTGATTAACGAACAGTGGAAGTGGAATTATCAGATTACACGAAACGAACACACGGAAGCTTTACAGAGAAAATAAGATAACTGCGATAAAACAATAAAAGAGATTAGATGAGAGCGTATGTGCAAGATGCCTTCATGCCTCAGCTTTCGTCTTCTTTTATAAGCGAGGATGACTGGAAACCGGAGGCTGCAACAGTAATTGGTTTTATTGTAGCAGTACTGTAGCCTTTTTGACTTTTGATCCGACAAATCACTGTTTGCTTTTTGTCGTTATCTGCCGATACTTTCTTTTACTGTGGCTGAACTGTAGTCTTTTTGACTTTGCTGTCGATACTGTTTTAGAATCTTTGCAGCGATGGATAGACCTCTTGTCGTGTGCTGGATGATTCTGCAGTCGTTTGAGAGATCTGAAATGACTTCATTATCCTTCCATCTGGTTGATGAGATTATGAAGTTCGTATTCGTCGAGGACTGGTGGAGATTCAGGCCTTTGAGAATCATCAAGTGGTAGATCATTGAAATAATCTTCCATTTCGGCTGAGTGAAGGATCTCTTGGGGAAGATCCATCTTGAACTCGGAAATATCTTTTAGAAGCTTTTGTGCTTCTTCAAGATGCTGGGCTGAAAATGAAGGAAAATCGATGCTTTGATCTGTGACGAAAATCCTTCTTCCATCAGTAACCATTATCAATGATTTTGATGTCCGTAGAATAGTAAGAGCATTATTCTTAAGCAGAATTAAGCTCTGAATAGCAAGCTTTCTTGGAATAAGATTTCTTGCATAAATAAGAGAATTCTCGAGAGGGTTTTCGAGATATTCTTCGTTGGACATGTCTTTCATGTACCAAATCTGATATGGTTGGAAGAAACGAGTTTTTTCTTGCCATCCAATTGAGCTGAAGATCCAGATAGAGTACGTCTTGTTGTAGTGCAAATGACAAGTGCATTTGTAGATCATAGACTTGATCATTGCTGGAAGAGTCGAATCTGGATAGTGAGACTGGATGATTAGTTTGTTTACTATCCCTCAATCAAGCATTTCTCGTGGCTAGGCTAGGAATGTTCCTAGACTAAGTTTTGGAAAACCATCTTTCAGATTGATATTTTCATGATTTTCAACATAAAAATTTACAATGACAGAAAGATTATCTTCAATCAAATATTTTATTTGTATGAAGATATGCTCTGGCAAAGTTTTCTGAACTTTTTCGTAAAGACAAATTCTTTTTATCCTTTCGAAAAGAGGAGAGGTAAAATCTTTTTCAAGATGTTTTGAAGGTAGAAGATACCATTCACATCTATCAAGGGAAAGTTCTTTTTCCCAATCAATTTGTAAAACCAAATCTTTGCAAATATCTTTAAAGAAAAGATATCCACTATTAAGCTCCGCAACTTGTTTTGCAAGAGTGCTTAACGAGTTTCGAAAAACTTTTCTTTGATCTGTAACATGAGATTTCCATGCCAGATTGAGATTGTCGTATAGACTTTGGGGCATTCCCGGATTAAAAAAGTCAGATATCTCAGCGGTATCTGTTTTGCTAAAAAAAATTTTGGAAGCAATTCCGACATTGAAGAAAGCTTGGCTAGCTTCTTCATAGGTTTCAAAGGTCTTGAAACAAGCTCCTTTGAAAGTATTGGTTTGCTTATAACAATCAAACCATGTAGCATAGATTCCTGGTTGAAATCCTGCGAAAACTACGAACCATTGGTTTAGGGACGTAGGGGGTGCTGGTTGCACCAATGACTTCTTCAAGGATGGTGCCTTTTTAGCAACTGTCACCCATTCGTTGGCTTTTCCTTTACCTTTTTCTTTATCCATGATTCCTGCTAAGAAAATCAGCCAAAAAGTTATTAGTTCCTTTAAGATGTTCTACTTCAAAGGAATAAAGAGAGATACTATTATACCATTTAAGTCTTCAGTCTTCTGCCATTTAGACAATTTTTCTTGGTAATAAGAAAATCTCGGACAGATTGATTATCTGTTCTAATAATAAAATTTTCAGGAGCAAGATAAATATGGAATCTTTTTAATGCCAATTTAATTGCTAAAAGTTCTTTTTCAAAAATGATGTATTTTTGTTCATTTGATTTGAACTTTCCTGAATTGTATCCACATATCTGTTCTTCTTTTTGAAGCTTTTTAGAAAGTGGTCTTTTTAGTGCTCGGATTGAATGATGTGCTTCATCATCATCTTTTAGGGGCCATATGTCTTTTCTTATTGCTTTTAGAACACATCCCCAACAGAGCTCTGAGGCATCTGTTTCTAAAATTAGTTTATCTCCATTTTGGGGGAAATAAACGTCTGGAATATCTTTGAGATCATTTTTAATCTCTTGGATAAGATTAGAATCTTGATTGGTCCATTCAAAAGGTTGGTCCTTTTGGAGTTTCCTTAAGAGAGGTATTTCTCTTTTAGAAAGATTCTTAATAAAATTTCTTCCATAATTAAGAAAACTTAAAAAACTTTGAAGTTGTTTTTTTATCTTCTATTTGATTAGGAAAATCTCTTATTTTAGAAATAATATGCTGTTGTAGCTTTATTCCTGTGGAGGTTATTTCTAACCCTAGAAAATCTATTCTAGTTTGTTCTACAAAATAGTTTCAGATGATTTCGATGTTCTTCTTTTGTTTTAGAGAAGATCAGAATATCATCTATGTAGACTACACAGAAAGATTTAAAAATATGAAAGATGGAATCCATCCATCTCTGAAAAATCTGTGGAGCCGTATTAAGTCCAAAGGGCATTACTTTCCATTGATAATGTCCTGATGGTGTACTGAAAGCTGTTAATGGCTTAGATTGTCATGTTAACTTTATTTGCCAAAAACCAGATTTACAGTCAAATTTACTAAATATTATTGAATCTCTAATTTGGTTAATTAGAACTTCTTTTTTAGGGATAAAATAACCATCGAATTGTAAATATTGGTTTAAACGTTTATAGTTTATAACCATTCGTGGTTGTTTTCTAATAATCTCACTATGGTTTCTTACCATGAATGCGGGACTAGAGTGAGGGCTAATTGTTTCTTCAATTAGTTTTATGTCAAGAAGGGTTTTGACTTGTTTATCAAATTCTTCTATATCTTTCTTTAAATATATCATTGGTTTGACCCTAATTATGACTTCTGGTTTTGTTAACCTTAGGGTACAATATCTTGGGCTTTTTGACCATAATTTTAGTGGGTTCTCACTAAATTGTGGTTCTAGGATTTTATAAAGCCAATGAGAATTTTGGATTAACTGAATTTCATTCCGTTTTTTAGGACTGAAATTATTATCACAGAGATAAGTGTACTTATCTAAGAGAGGAATATGAATTAACTTTTGTTTGAGAGTTAAAGCAATGGAATTTGGATAGATATGCATAGGTAAATACGAATTTAGGAAATTATTTCCTAAAAGGAAATCACCATGCATACCTGGAAAACACAAAATTTTTGGGATAACAAATTTTTTGTCTGTTAACCAAATGGAAACATTCTTAGCTTTATACTGTATGAATGTTTCAGAATCATTGATTCCAGTTACTGGAACAGGATGTTTCATCCTTTGCCATTTTTCTTCTGGCAAAGCATTCCATCTGCAACAGCAAACTGTTGCTCCTATATCAGCAAGAACACTTAGGCTATAAGGTTCATAACCTAAAAATTTAAAGATTCCAAGCAGATAAGTATGTTTTCGTATTCCATGTTTTGGAGCGAAAATGATTTCTTCTTTTCCCATTTGGAAATGATAAATCAATGCAGAACTTATGTGATGTTTTGAAGAGGATCCTGGTAGGATTGGGTTATCTGAAGATCCTTTTCCTTTTCCTTTGTCTAAGGAAAATCTTGGAGGTAGAACCGGGGGTGGTATCCTGGGTTCTCTAAAGCTAATTCCTTTGTTAGAAATTTGCCTTTGTAATCTTTGTAGATCTGATGGAAATTCTTTTTCCCATCTAGAATTTTTCCTAACAAGAGGATGTTCAGACTCTTGATCTGAATCTTCTGTTTTGTTAGCTATATAAAGATTATTCCCAGAAGCTGTTATTTCAATTTTTGGAGCTTTCTTTATAACTTTTGGGATATTTTGTTGAAAAGTCCATGCTTTTGGAATTTTCAAATCTTCAAGTCGTTCGAACCTAGGTGTGATAATTGTATCATAAGGTCTTGGTTCGAAGATTTCTGTGAGAGATTTGTCAAGAGGTTTTGTTGACGTCTTTGTAGTTCTTGTTAGTTCAAGAATTGTTTTCCATTCAACATTCAAATCAGTAGTTTCATCGTCAAGTTCAGTATCTTGACATTGAATAGAGATCCTAATAGCTCTTTCTATTGTGGGATCATCAATGGATACAAAATAATCGGGTTTGATGTTAAACCAGACTACTTTATGAACTAAATTGGATTGCATTCCTCCAATTAAGGCTTTCACTGGGTTTTTGAAGCGGTTATCAGAAACCAGGACAAGTATCGGAATATCACAGCCTCTCCTGTATAAAGAGGTTATCTTTATTTGGATGATTCCAATATGGATGAATCTTACTTCGGGGTATTTCTTTTTCCACCTAGCGACTTTTTCTTTGGTGAAAATTCTAAGTTCTATACTCCCGTCTGCAGTACATTTTGCTGCAGTATTGCCGTCAAATCTTTCAAAGACTCTGGCAAAGAAAGGATTAAATTTTTTAAAGGGAGATATTTTATATACCTCTTCTTTTTTCACAATTTGTATTTTTTGCATTTGTTGAAGTTGTTCTTCAGTAAAAGAGACTTCTTCTTCAAGAACATCTCCTAAGCGAATTGTGTCGTTGCTACTGGAAGTGGTATTAATCATAAAGACTAATTCTTCCTCTGAAGATTCGTCATCACTAGAAATTTCATAAAGAATTTCTTCTGTATTGGAAATTTCGTTTCCAAAAATGATTTCGAGATTTTTTTCTTCTATCATTTTAATCATTTTTCTTGTTCCTTTTCCCTTGTTTGGGCAATTTGGAGAAATATGACTAATTTCATTACAGATGTAGCATCTACATTCTGTCTTTTTGGAGGTTGATTCTTTTGGAGAAGATTTTTTCTTCTTTCGGACATACTTCTTCGTTTTTGAAGGAGTTTTATCATTTTTCCATTTTTTCCAACGAAAAGTTTTTCTTTTAAAACTTTTAGTTTTTGGGAATTTTTTCTTCTTTTTATATAATGTTGTATTACATCCTACTTTCCAGTTTTCTTGTAAAATTTTATCGCAACATTGTTGTCCTTGTTTAGAACATGCAATTTGGTTTTTTACATTCTTTTTAGCTTGAATTTCCAAGCATCTATCCATGATTAATCTTAAGACAGTTTATTCTAAATCCAAGATTATCTGATTTTCCTAAAGTTTTTAGGAAATCTGAATAGCCTTTATTGACTAATTCATCCCAAGGATGGGGAAGCTTATTAAAGAAATGATCTAACCAAAATTGATTTTTTGGTGGATTGACCAAGAAATAATATTTCTTGTATAATGTAACAAATTTGTCGTATTGACAGATGTCACATAGTTCCAGTTTGGATAATGCATAGTTTGCATCTTCCTGTAAATTTTCTTTTCCAGAAAATCCACACATATGTTCTTTTATGATTTTTGTAAATTCTCGAAGTATTTCTTCGAAGGATTTGAAATCACTAAGAAGGCTAGCTTTTATGGCTTTTCCTTCTTCAGTCTGGTCCCATTGACGGAGCCAAGCTAAGACGTCACCTTGCAGGGTTGCTGCAATGTAATCCAGGAATTTTTCTTTATTCCAGGTCGTCCGTACCAAATCCAAATATAGGAAAAAGCCTACCGTACCCGGAATATTTAATTAATTTTAAGGTGTGATCTCTGACTAGTTTTGACAACACTATCTTGATCAAGAATTATTTTACCCACGTTTTTGAACATCTGAAGTCATCTACATTACTAATGCTGCTCGAATAGTGGAATGTACACATTTTCAAATGTCAATCTCATCCAGATATACATATGGAAGCAAAGAAAGCAATCTATAATTCAACAACCATAACTTACAACTTTACAAAATGGAGAACCCTCTCTAACTGGATCTCAAGCATTTCATTAGAGTTTTCAGCTCTGATCAGTTTATAGCACAACTGGTTGAAACTTAGTACACCTCCTCAAATACAGTGAACAAGAAGATGTTGAACTTTGCAGCAAACACAAATCAACTCATTTTCTTAATCATTAAAGCAGTTCTCCCTCCCCCTTAGTTTCATTGAGTTTTTGTCCATTAGGGTGGTTTGACAAAGTGGCTTGTACAAATTGACTGAAGAAAAATCCGAACCAGTAATGCTTTTTGAATCCCCATTACAGAATGTCTTAAGAAACTGAAACTCATCCATGGTCTGCCTTCGGATTCTGTGAGATAAATTTCTCTGCTTAGCCTTAGTTGATTCAGTCAAGTTCATATAGCTCGGCCTACTGTTATTGCTCTCCTCTGTTCTATCTGAAGCCAACACAGTATTGCCAGAAATAGGAGTTGTGGATGTGCAAAATGATGATGAAGCTGAGCTCTCGTCATACCTAAGATCAGAACTTGGACTTGAAGATGAGCGAGTTACTTGTCCTGTCAGGGGAGGTTTTGCAGAAATCCTAGTGGTAACATTGTTTCTTCTCACTTTCACCGAACACGGCTGCTCAGAAGATTTTGAATGGCTGCCCTTGGGGAAATCTCTGCATGTTTTAGAAAGTGGAGTTGTCACTGAGGCATCGTTGTGAGCTTGTTCCATCAACCTATTTTCCCATGGCTTCGCTGCCATCCAACGTTCTAACCAACTCCACCCCGAGCTATTTTTGTCAAGTTTTTGATTTTTGAGAGAGGACACTGAGAAATTTGATGGGGAATCTGAATTTTGGTTTAATCTCCAATGCTGTAAATATGAAGAATTTTATAATTTTGATTGACGGAGAAACGAAACATTTTCAACTTGACAAACTCAATACCTTTTGAGCAAGAGTGTATGCAAGTGCTCTCTCTCTCTTAAAGACTCCCTCTTGCCTCATTTGTAGCTTTGCTTTGACCTCTTCCAGTGTTCCTCTACTATCACACCATTCTTCCTGAGAGTTGCAATTTTTTGTTAGTTTCATCACAAACTCAATACCTTTGTTAGTTTCAATATTCATGGTGCTGATGCCTCTTAAAGGAGAATTCAAGTTTATCTGCTTTAGAGCCAATGTTTTTCAAAATAAAAAGAGAATGAATCTAGGTGCCAACAAACATAAATAAGAATTATTATACCTCAGCTTGTTTCAAGAGATCATCCTTGCTGCGGTGCTCGTCCAGCATCTTCTGCACAGCCTGCCCCTCCACAGACATACGAACACGACGAGCTCTAACTCGGGCTTGAACTCGAACAAGTGCCTGCATGCACCTCAGTGTCACAGCAGCCTGCTTCCTCACCTGCCGGCCACGAACTA
Source organism: Cornus controversa (assembly GCA_026545225.1). Lineage (NCBI taxonomy): Eukaryota > Viridiplantae > Streptophyta > Magnoliopsida > Cornales > Cornaceae > Cornus > Cornus controversa. Next base: position 86,691,395 of record CM048846.1, on the reverse strand, counting down.
AAGCTTGAATCCTCACCACTCCTTTCAAGGCCCTTAAAGCCCTTCTTGCCTAATATCATCACATAACACCCACTTAATTTTACAATATTTCGATGATTAAAATAGGATTCCCTGAACAGAAATCCAAATTTTTCACAAGCTGAACGAAAAGTGGATATCTATACAGAAAATTTTTGGAACATTAATGAATAGAAGAAATATCAAGTGCATAGATTAAAGCTCAAGTTCAAAATGTTCATTTGGGGTTAATTTGTAACCTCTTGGGGGTGTGAGAGTGCCTTTTCTGATTATTAGGCTTTCCCTCAGGTTTTAGAGTTTCTTTAGCCGAAAGCGTGTGTTCTGATCCTTATTATATTTTCTTTTTCTTTTGGTGATAAAATTTTACTTGCTAAAGAAAGAGAAAAGAAAGTAGAGTTGTTTTTTGTCATTGTGTAAGGCATAATGTATTAACTTAAGACTAATTTTGCAATGAACAGCTAAAATTCGTAAATTTTCGGATCAACTAAAAGTCAAGACTCAAGGTTTTAAAAGTACTCCATATCTAAGGTTTTATAATTTTGAAGCTAGCTATCCACTTCTACTGGAAAATCTAAAAGATTGATAGAACTAACTCTTCCCCATGTGTTTAAGCTGTTCAATAAGTTTCTTACTGTCCATTCATTATAGTTATGTGGATATATCCATCTATCCAAAAACAGAATACCCTACTTTGGTTGCTGAGAGAATACAGGATATTTGCAAGGACAGCAAGTTGAGTTAATGGATAGAGACATGATAGTCTATAGGACATTAAGTTAAATGGCAAAATGAGAATTGCTTTAAATGAGCCTTAGTTAAGTAGAACATTTTCTTTTCATAGGTTCATAAGAAACAAATCCATGGTTCAAAAAAAAAAAATTTATTTCCTCTCACTAGTTTTCTCAGCAACCAAACAGACAAGAACTGAGGAAAACAGAGAAAGCCATTTACCAAGAAGCCGCGAAACGCAGTTTGAATCCGAATGGCAGCCCATTCTTGCCTCACAGCCCTGAAATTCTTAGGAGGAGCTCGAAGCACAGTAGCTACAGCAGATGTAAAAGCATCAGTAGTAGTCACTGATGAAGTATCAGATCCCTCTGATGCAGTACCTCTATGATGAATTCCTTTAAAACCCTTCCACGTGGACCCCAAGTCCCCTGAACCACTCCTCCATAGCCTCCATTTCCTGCTCTTTCCCCCCAACTTCTCCTAGAGAGAGAATAATTTATAGAGAGATTAATACAGCAGATACAAATACGAGGAGAAACAAAATCTATATATATACCATATATAGTAGACAAATGTTTGCTTACATGGTCCTGTTTTTCTGGCTTTCTGAGTCCTATTAATGCTTTTACCCATTTTCCTGAAGCACCCATTTGCTACAAGCACTTGATTGATCAAATCAAAGCTTCAGATCCTCAGCAAAGACTGATTTTTCAAGGTTTAGAGCTCAAGCAACTTGTTTGGAGAGAGAAAAAGCGTATTTTCTGGAGAGAGAAATAAACAGTGAGTCTTCAAGAAACAGGCTTGACAAATTACATAATTTAGCGTGAGGAAATGGATAGCACAGATTCAGAGAAGTGGGTGTTGGTGGGTTTAGTGGTGGCGGTTTTGAATTCGAAAAATAAACGGACACGAGGACTTGTTCCCGCTCGTTACGAGGCCACGTATTGAAGATTGTGTGATTAAACGCCCTCCGTTTTTGAGATATATTACGAAATTGCACCCCAGAAATCATCAAAAGGCACGACATGTTTTGTCTGTTAACGAGAAAGGCAGCTAAAAAGACAAAAAAGCAAGCAGACAAGAATATCCTAGAGAAAGTGTACAGAAGATGTGGTGTTATGCATTCTTATCACAATTTTTTGTGTGATACAATATAACAAATCTGCAGTTGAAATAATTATATCTTCTTAGAGGTTCAAATTCTTGAAAGCAAATGCTCTTCATAATTGAGACAATTTTGACAGAGAAAAGTTAAAAGCATAATTTTTGTTAAAGCAAATTGTCAAAAGCAACCCTCGGAGTGATATATATGTGCTTTGTAAAGTTCACCGGTATGACTTTCTTCATCTAATCTTTTTACAGGTGATTGACATGTAAAAAAGTTACCTACACGAGGTTTGCAATCTCCCTGCATTATAATAATTTCATTTTATGTTATTTTTAATTTTTGATTTATTTATTTTACTTTTTATTATAATTAGTCTCTCACATTTGATTAACGAGCATACTCTCTCTAATTTTTGCACCAATTGGTGTTAAACCTAATTTTTCTCCCACACTTTCATTTGTAATCCTATCTCTTCTAGTCACTCTGTTCATCGATCTTAACATCATCATCTCTGCAATATGGATGCGATGTTCTTGTTTCTTTTGTAAGGCCTAACATTCTGCTCCATACAACATAGGTAGTCTAATAATGATTATATAAGATTTTCCTTTGAGTACGTAATGCTACACATCATGAAATTATGTCATGAATTTTTATCATGAATGATGTGGTAATTAAATGGTGAGTTAGTATTAGTGGGATTCCCCCCATACACGGAGTCCCAATGGTATTATCACCTGCCACATCATTCATGATAGTAATTCATGAAATAATTTCATGAAGTTTAGCATTTTTCTTTTTCTTTTAGCTTGTGTGTCGTTCTTTTATCATATAATATCTCACTAGCTTGTCTCCATTTTGTTTAATATGTTTCAACAAAATAAGGTGCACTAAAAACTTTTGCAAACCGTAAACTGGACGGAGCTATACGATTTGACCCAATTTTGTGATGGAACGGTTTGGTTCTAGTTTTATAAATTTTAAAAATGTTAGATTACGATTCAAGTCTTAATTTGAGTTTAAAAGGACCAATGAACCGACTCATTAGTATAAAATAATTCCATGTTTTTGGATTATTTTACAAAATATTTTTAGATGACTTCGATGTTCATATATATGTGTGTGTGTGTAATACACTTGTAGAATTTTGATGGATAGAAAATTACATCATCATTCTCGCCTTAGGGTAAGTTTGGTTGGAAAGAAAATAAAAGAAAGGCAAAGGAGGGAGATGAGATATTGTGTTTGGTATGAAATATTGGAAAGAAAAGAAAGGGTTTGGGAGGGTTTGGAAGGATACAACTGGCATGAATAGTAGTTTTTTTAATCCTCCTAAATATGGGCGAAAACTGAGGGAAAGGCTGCAATGTTTTAATAAAAAAATTTTAATACCCAAACTGACCCTCAGTTTTATAGAAGGCAAAATCTATTCTGCACATTGTTATCAGTAGTATATGGAGGCTGAGAGTTATTTGATATGAGAGAGGGACCTATCGTCTAAGACTTCTTTTTTATTTGAAGCACTCAGTGTCTTGTATGTTTATACTTTATAGTTTATAGTATGTCTTATGAATTGTAACTTATTCGTAAATAGTGAAACAAGCTCATGTGTATGAATTATTTATCTTTTAAAATATAAAAGGGTATGATGGTAAATTTATTAAAATAGTTTTCATTCCTTTCTTTTCCTTCATTAATCAACTAAACACGATAATAGGTTAATACTATCATTCCCTTTCCTTTCTTTTCTTTTCCCTTATAACTAATGTTATCCTTTCTTTTCCTTTCCTTTGTACCAAACATAGCCTTAATCTCATAAGAATGAAGTCAATTAGATGAATTCTCTCTCTCTAATCATTTCTATCAAATGTTATTTCGCCTACTAAATTTAATTTTTTAAAATTATTTTTAATAATCTCATCTCATATTATTTTTGTCGTCCTCTCATTCTCTTATCTTCTGTTACAAGATTTATATATATATATATACACACACATTCACAAAGTCCAAAACTATAGAACCAAACTATAGTCCAAGAGAGATCCTTTTTGTCGGTCCCTTCTGTATAGAACTAGCAATGCTGCCTGAAAAATGAAAAATGAGAGCTTACTGAAATTAGAGTTAAACTTTTTTAAATGAAAAATGAGATAATAGGTCATAACAATGGCACAAAAAATAAATACTAAAATAGAGTATGCAAACAAATTTTGGTTATCAAACAAGTTTATACATTTTTTTTGTTTGTTTATTATGTTGAATTTTTTAAAAATAATTTAAGATTAAGAAATATGTTTCTTTGTTTATTATTTTTAAAATAAACCTAATATTTTTATGTTATCATATAACAAGAAACATAAACGGCTACCAAAAAACATTAATAAATCGAGTCTGAGTCAGGGCGGCCCGAATTGCCAATCCAGCATTTGTCTTCTATTTTGTCTTTTTTAATAAAAAATTGAGTTAGAGTCGGGGTGGTCCTAATCGCTAACCCAAAATTCGTCATCTATTTTCTTTTTTCGATAAAAAATAAAGTCCGGAACGGCCCTAATCAAACTCAAGCAAGCATTACCACCAAATGTGAATTAAACCTTTGAAGAATGATCAAGAAATTTAAGATTTTTTCACTTTGCACCTTTATTCTATTTAATCTAAATAAGACCTTTCATTTTATTTTTGAAACACAACAAACATAGATTATTAATTGTATTAACTAAGTAATTATGCATAAACACAATATTAATATATATGTTATAATTCATAATTTTCTTCTACTATTGACTTGGATTATATTTAGTGTCTTTTGGTAATTTTCAATGATTCTTCAACTTGTCTTTAAAAAGAGAGTAAAATGACCGCGATAAGAAATCCAAAGAAAACTCAATATGTATTACATCTACTTTTAGGGAGAGCTACCTAAGAGCTAAAAGGGCAGAGTTGAGAAGAAAGAAGGGAAAGAAAAATAAGTAGTGGCCAGTTATTCATAGTCTAAACGATAGCTTTGACCCCAAAAGTGAGTTTTATTTTCTCATACCATGCTTAAATCTATTATTGTTTATTAATTTAGTAAACATATAATTAGGACAACGAGTTATAAACTATAAATAGGCACCATTTATGTTACATGATTCTCAAAAATTCAAGTAAAAATTATCATAATTCATTATAAATTCGTTTTTATTAGATTGTGCAGTAAAAAATTGCATATCGGTACATTTTGGACAAAAATTCATGACTACTATAAGCGATATCGTTACATAACACCGATACTGACCTGAGTTCGTTACATTGCAATCGCCACTGCAACCGCGACTACATACCTTGTATGTAATACAACCAAAAAAAGAGAGTTATCTTTAATTTTTCGTGACAGATGCACTATATATAAAAGTAAAAGAATACTTTAGCTAACTAAAAAATATAAAAATGCAATTATCAAGAGAGTTTTTTAATAAAGACATGAAATTTATCAAGAGAGTCCATTCGAAATTCGTTTTTTTTTTTAAAACTATTGGACTATTTATAAAAGTTCAATCTCTAAAATCAATCCGATGTTTACGGATCAAATTGAATTGGTTTAAGGCTTCTAGAGATTACTTTTGATTTTATGTTTAATCCAAACCAATTCGATCCGTATGAGAAGTAATCTCTTGTTGCTTCTCATTAAACAGTAGACTATTTTACTTATATAAATTGTTTGTTATGAGAAATATTAAGGAAAGCAATATTCGTACTCCCCTTTTCTACAATTGCACTCCATTTACCTTCTTTTTTTTTTTTAAAGAAAATGACAAGAATGTCCATAAATTAATTAATATAGCATCCCTTATTTTATAATACCACAACTACACTTTATACTATAAAGTACTCTTTTTTAATTTCTTTATTATATATTTTTTTGGGTCTTACCAAAGGAGATAATTTTTTTTACCTTTTTTACTTTCTTTACTACTTTTTTTTTTTTTAATCTTGTCAAAAGAGATTACTTGTTTATAGTTTTTTTTTTTTTTGTCTTCTTAAAATGGATAATTTATTCAACAAAAATAATTTTTTTTTGGTTTCTTCCAATAGAGATAATTTATTCATTAGAGATAATTTCTTTTTTTGAATCTATCAAAAGATATAATTTATTCAATAACGATATTTTTTTTTTGGGCACTCTCAATGTAGATAGTTTATTTAACAAGAATAAAAAATTTTATATACTTTTTTTTTTTGGGTGGTGTCAAGAGAGAATTTATTTAACATGGATAACTATTTTTTGGATACTTTTTAATTCCTACCAAAAGAAATAATTTATTTAATAGAGATATTTTTTTTATTTCACGACAAAAGATATAATTTCTTCAACAGATATAGATCTATATATATTTTGGTCTTGTCAAAAAAAATAATTTATATAATAGATAACTTTTTTTGTGTCTCGTAAAAAGAGAAATTTTTTTTTGAATTATTTTTTTTTATCCAATCAAAGGAGATCAAAAACTTTAAAGATAAGAGACAAAGAGGATGTCAGAAAATGTAGTTTAGTATTTTGAAAAAAAGTTAATCATTCATATGTGAAGCAAATATTAGAAAAAATATTTATCTTAAGATGAAAGTGCAAAACATAAAAAATAGGAGTGCGGATATGGTTGAGATATAAACTTTCTCAAGATGTATGCATTTACTTACAAACTTACAATATAAACACATATAAACATACATATCAGATAAACGTACATATAAGTCAGCCCTGTTTCTATTTACCATTGTATGCCTTCATTATCTTCACCAATCCCTAAAATAAACTAATATGTATATGTAGTTGAAAATATAGAGTTTGACTAAAGATAATTGAATCCATTAGTTCCTAGCTAGCTAGGAAAAGATAGTTGATAGTCTTGCACAAAATGTACTCATAGATCTATCTATCTATATGAAGAAGAAATCACGTAACAAAGGGATTCTTATTTGTACAAATGGTCCTTCGAACTTGGAAGGAGCATAAAAAAAATTAAGGACACTTCTTTATACTGATTAAGCTAGAAAAATAGAGATGATTTGATTTACCTCCTCACAATTCATTTTTCCTCTTTCCTCTCACTTGAGGTGTACGAATGGGCAAAACAAAACTATCCACACACAAAACCACACTTGAATTCTGTATATTTGTTAGCCCAACCCATCTGTGCTTGTTTTCTTTAGGATCATAGATCATCATTCTTTTTCCATCCATTATCATCACAACTTCACCTTTCTTTGTAGCACACAACGGAGTCAATGAAGCTAAATGCATTGTAATTCCAACGGAACGTGGGATCACAAATAACTTGCTCCAAGAATTCTTCTCACCATATTTCTTCATAGTCCACACCACAACATTCTTCTCATCGATGGTATTACAATATAAACTGAGCCAACCTCTCATCACCGCCAAACTAAATATATCTCCTCCATTCATACATTTTGGTTGTGCCATCTCTTTGAACTTGTCATCCACCATATCATAATAAACAATCACATATCTATTGGAGGAATCATATTCATATTCATGTACACCGTCGCCGCCATCATCGGAGGAAGAGAGGTATCTTGTTGGAGGGTGAGAGTTCGAATTTCTCCGGGTGATTAATGGTGTAAAAGCAACCGAGTGTAACACTCCATTCACAACCACCATATCACCATAAAAACCCAAATAAGGGAATTTGCTGGCCTCGGTCCAACATTGACCTCTGAAACTAAAAACCACAAAGAAGATTTCATGGTGACGTTCAGATATAAATACCACCTTGTAATCATCCATGGAAGAATCATAGCAAAGTCCGTATGGTACGTAATTGCAATATATAGGTGGACATGAGAACTTTTTGCATGCTCTGATCGATGGATTCCACAGCACACACATCTTGTCATCGTTGAGAGCCAACAGTACTAAACCATTACAGGAGCACCAGACACTGGCTTCCCTATACTTCTTACAAGGAAAGCATAGTTTTTCCTCTGAATCATCACAACTTTCATAGCCTATGGAGTAGAAAGAGGAGGACGAGGGGTCCGAGCAAAAGAGTCTTTGACGGTCCGACTTAATTGATTCATCGAGATGCGATTTCACGAATTGGAGTTCGGAGATTACTGCACACCATGCTTTTGAAACGGCCCTGAATCGCAATAGAGACTTCACCGGTAGTTTCAAGAGTATGTTGTGTATGACTTCACATGGAAGACTTGAGGTGTCGCCTTCAATTGCTGGCTTTCTTTGTCTTCTCTTCCAGCCCATTCTCTTGCAGCTCTTCTTAGCGGCAGAAGGTGAAGAGTTTATGCAGTCCATTCTCTTGCAGCTCTTCTCGGCGGCAGAAGGGTTTATGCGGTTTTAGGCTATATATAAATATATATATATGTATGCATGTTAAATTGCAACTCCCTGTTTCCTAATAGGAAATTACAACTCACGATTGGTTAGGGTACCCAAGGTACACAATATTTTCTCAAGGAAAGGAATGCAAATTACGGAAATTTGCCTAATTTTCTCTTAACTCTCAATATTACAATATAATAATATTTAGATATATATATATCAGGAAAACAGAGGCCTTCTCCCGGACTCGAGGCATTACGTTTCGACTCTAAGGATCCGTTTGGTTAGCTAGAAGTAGCGGGAAAGAAAAAAGAAGAGAAATTTTTTACAATTTTTAAGAGTTTGATTGAAAGGAAAGTGAAAATTTTCAAAAAAATAGAATTCCATAACTGCTCGATTTTCCTCAAAAAATTTCTAGCATAGGAAAATTTTACTTTTTCGTGACTTTATATCTTAATTTACTATTATGTCCCATTGTTTATCTTCACTCTGTAGATTTCACAGAAGTGATGAGTTATTATAACTTTTATTTACTGTAACTTTTTTACTATAACATGTTATCTCTCACTAATATTAGTTATATTAGCTTTAACATTAAACTATATTATATCTATATATACGCACATATACTATTAAAAAGTGAATAGCTTTTTTTATTTCTTTTATACATTTTTTATAATTTTATTAATTAAATAATGTTTTAAAATTTTAATATAAGAAGTTGAATAATCCAAACATGTTCACTTTTGGAATTCTCAACAGTTACAACTCTTTAACCATAATGAAATTCTTTTTTTATATTTATACCTATTAAAAAAAAGAGTTATCTTTTAAAGTTAGATAACTCTTTCCGATAATTATCTTTTTAACCTAAATTATCATTATTAATAATTTTACCAACCTAACTAGAAGAGGTATATTAGCATTGAAGCATTACTATTAGTTTTTTGGAGAGGTCAGCTTTAATTTTCTTATACAAAATCACATTTAATAACAATAAAAAGATACCATATATAAGGTTTTGGAACACAACTACGTCAGAAAATGCAACACTCATGCAACCTCTTCAATAAAATTATGTAATACATTTATATTATAACACCATTAAATAGAGAATTTACATTGATGCATTGCCGATTAAAGTTGTTGCATTAGATACATGAAAAAAATGATACACGAGAGGATACAGGTCTTACAAAGCAATTGATATATATTTGATAAATTGATTGATTGATTTCTGCCCTACTACACTACATATATTTATAATAGATAAATAGTAATCTTAACCACACAAGAAAACCTACAAACAAAACAAAAAGAAACTTATAGAAATCTTAATCCTAAGAGAAAAAGGAAACTTAAAAGTAAAAGGAAACTCGTAGAAATCCTAATTCTGATCTAACAGAACTAGAAAATTTAAAAATAAAAGAAAACTTCTAAAAATTCTAATCCTAGGAGGACAATTAGAAACCTAAAAACAAAAGCAAAACTAGCAGCACAAGAATTTGCTAAAAATAAAACTTTTTCCAAATAAAATAAAAAAATTAAATAAGAAATCTAATAATTAAAAACTACTAAATATTAAATTTCTTAAGCCAAATCCGAATTTGTTTGGTCCACGAATAAAATTTCTGAAATATTCGGCTCTCTTCTTATTCGACGAAAAAACATAATTTTTGAAAATTTTGAAATATTCGGCTCTCTTCTAAACAAATCGTTTAGGATCAAATATAAGTCTAGTGAAGTGAAAACGAAGTGAATGAAAATTTTGTCGTACATCATTGATGCTAATTATCACAAAGAACGGTAACATCACTCTAATTATACTGATTAATTAACACAACAAAAAAACAATAACACAAACGATTACATCATTTTTCCATAGCAAAACGAAAACTATACATATTTCTTTTGAAAACTAATATCAAAGACAACAATCAAAAGACAATTAAGAATTAAGTTAGAAATTGAAGAGAAGCTAGAAAAATAGAGATGGTTTGATTTTCCTCCTTACAATTCCTTATTCCTCTTTCCTCTCACTTGAGGTGTACGAATGGGCAAAACTAAACTATCCACACATAAAACCACACTTGAATATCGTATATTTGTTAGCCCAACCCATTTGTACTTGTTTTCTTTAGGATTATAGATGACCATTCTTCTTTCATCAATCATCATCACAACTTCACCTTTCTTGGTAGCACATAAAGGTTTCAAGTAATCTAAATCTTTTGTTCCAAGCCAACGTGGGATGACAAATAACTTAGTCCAACAATTCTTCTCACCATATTGCTTCATAGTCCACACCACAACATGCTTCCTATCGATGGCATCACAATATAAACTGAGGCATCCTCTCATCACTGTCAAACTAAATATAACTCCTCCTCCATTTATACGTTTTGGTGGTGCCATCTCCTTGAACTTGTTATCCACCATATCATAGTAAACAATCACATATCTTTTAGTGGAATCATATGCATATAGGCGTGTATGGCCTATATCATTATCATTATCATCACTATCAGTATCAGTATCATCAGTATCAGACGAACTCGGAGAGGAGAGGTATCTTGGAGGACGAGAGTTCGAATTTCCCGGATTTAGGGTGATCAAGAAGGGTGTAAAAGCAACCCAGTGTAGCACTCCATTCGCAAAGACCATATCACCATTAAAACCCAAATAAGGGAATTTCTTAGGCTCTGTCCAACATTGACCTTTGAAACTGAAAACCACAAAAGAGATTTCATGATGTGGATAATGATGACTATATATAAATACCACTTTGTAATCATCCATGGATGAATCATAGCAAAGTCCATATGGTACATAAACGCGATATATATATGGACATGTGAACTTTTTGTATGTTCTGATGGATGGATTCCAGAGTACACACATTTTGTCATTTCGAACACGCAACAGTACTAAGCCATTACAGGAGCACAAGACTCTAGCCACCCTGTACTTCTTACAAGGAAAGCATAGTTTTTCCTCTGAATTATCACAACTTTCATAGCCTGTGGAGTAGAAAAATTCGTACCAGCCCGAGCCTAAGAGTCTTTGACGGTCCGACTTAATTGATTCTTTGAGATGTGATTTCACGAATTGGGGTTCGGAGATTACACCACACCATGATTTAGAAACGCACCTGAATCGCAATAGAGACTTGACGGGTAGTTTCGAAAGTATGTTGTATATGACTTCACATGGAAGACTTGATTTGTCACCTTCAATTGCTGGCTTTCTTTGTTTTCTCTTCCAGCCCATTCTCTTCCAGCTTTATCTGTCTCTTCTCAGCGCCAGGAGGGTTTATGGTTTTAGGTTATATATATATAATGATATTTCATTCCATGTTAAGAGTTGGAAATTCCATGTTAAGAGTTGGAATGCAAATTGACTGTCGTCAAGAGTCTGTTTTCCTTATATATATATATATATGCCCGATTTCTAATTTTTAAATTGAAAGTAATATACAAATTAATAATCGTTAGGCATGGAAGGTAAAAGAGTAAGAATGAGAATAAAGTTTATGTTGTTATTAAGTTTGTGAATTAGTTACTTAGTTTATATAGAATTTTTAGAAATAAAATTTTTGTTGTTATTAAGTTTGTGAATTAGTTATTTGGTTCATATGGAATTCTAAGAGTGTGGTTGATAGAGTAAGAAATTAAGAATCTATTAGGAGGAGAGTAAAATATTATTAATTTTTTCTCTCTAAATTTTAAGGATGAAAAGATTTGTGTTAGGCATGAAGCTTGAGAGAAGAAATAGAATTTTTATTTTAAAACAAATACTATTTTTTATATATTTATTACAATAAATAATATTATAACAATTAAAAATGCATTATAAAAAATAAAATATGATCGGAACTCTTTGTACTTCTAATCAGGGGCGGCTCAACACAATTTGAGGCTTTAGGCAAAAAATATAATAGTAGCCCCTTCAACATGTAATATTTTAATATTAAATATTAGTTAATAATGTTTATATAAAACTATTCTTATTGAAATTATTATATTTAATTGGACCATTTTCTACTAATAAATCTTTTAATTTTTAACGATATTTTTCAAGTCCATAAATATTTGTGGGAATAGAATATGATTTTTGAAAAAGATCTTCATTTTTTTTTACTTGGTTTACTTTCTTTCATTCTTTTTTTATGTTATTCACAAAGAATTTTCTTATCACACATTTGATTATCATTATGAATCTAAGTTATCTTTCTCATTATCGAATTATCTTAATTTTGTTGGATTATCTGTTAAATATATATTTCAACAATTCATACAAAAAAAATTGTGAAATGAGGAGTGACGGAGAGAAAAAAGACGAAGGTTTTGAGACAATAATAGAAATTAAAATTTTTTAAATGAATTAAATTATTTGGGCCTATTATTAAATTTTTACCATTGGTTAACACCTATCACTACAAGGAAACAATTTTTTTTAAAAATCTAATAATATTAGAAAATAAAAAATTTAGGAACTCTTATTAAGGAAATAAAATAATTTGAAGGTCTTCTATTGGTTGGACTTAAGCAACCCGTCTAAGTCGCCTAAAGGTTCAGTCAGCCATCAGTTCTAATAATAGTATAGATAGATATAAATATATTGGTTCTAGATGAAATAATTTTGCCAATGCAATCCTCCCGAGTCATTAAAGTGGGGGTTTAAACTTAAGTCACATAATTCTTCTAAATAAATGTGTTGCTCGTGTGTATGGCCCGCGCTCTCGCATTGCTCCTCTCCTTGTTTATAGAATTTTTCGTTTTTGTATACCTGCTCTGTGTGATTTAGGTTTGAACCCATAAGTTAATTTTTGATAAATAATTTAAAGCTGAAAGTAATAAGAAAGAAAATATGAAATTTGTCAAACTTCTTTGGCCAAAATCAAATTTGATTATGTATTCTTGTTTGTCCTCAATTAGTTCAATCTCAACTAAATCACTGTCAATGTGTTAGAAAACAATGAGTCTGGTTGGTTAAGTTCTTTAAACAGATTTCAAATTCTAGAGGCAAGGGTAGTATAATTGATGGTTTGATCGAGTCTTTGAAGACCTGAAGGACTCTTATACTGAAGTGAGAGTGAGGGGTTGGACTATGATGGTGAAGATGAGATAAAGATAAAAAGAGTAGAAAGAGAACAAGAGTATGTTGTATATGACTTCACATGGAATACTCAATGTGTCGTTTTCTCTTCCAGCTCGTATTTTCTCAAAGAAAGGAATGCAAATTACGGAAATTTTCTTATTAAATGTCCTTTTCGGGTAAAACTACGTATAAAAAAGATAGCCATTGTGTGTGGGATTGCAATGGCTCTAGAAGTGCATTTTTTTTTTTTTTTTGACAAAAAGTTGGGATTTGGCTAATGCATACCGTTAAAGTCCTGTAATTGGTGAACATGGGCTGCTTAAAATAGAGTTGTGTTTTCTATATTGTCCCAATGGAACTTAATAACCATTTGTTTTTTTTAGCGAGTGCTGATCAAATATGGTCTCAATTCTCTAGTAAATGCTTCTTTTAGTAGCAGTTTGTTATGAATTCTTGTCACACGTGATATCCGAATGGGTAGGATCATGGACATATATGAGTAGGTATTATCACTGATGCCTAGTCTGTGACAACTTGCTACGAATTTTTGTCTCACATCGGATCCAAATGGGTAAAATCTTGGACATATATGAGTGAGTGTTATCACTAGCAAGTTACTACCTTCTCGATTAGACCGTTTACGTTAGTTAGTTGCAAATTTTTAAAAGCAATTCTTACTATAATCGCCATTACTACCTTCTCTGGTTAGACCGCAATTCTTACTATAACCCTCCTTCTAAGTAGTTGAGCTTGCTTCTATTTTTTTTCTTTTTTGAAAAGGTGAGCATTTCAAAGCTTTCTTAGTTTGTCACTCAAAAAAATAGAAAATTATTTTAAGAGAACTATAAAAAACAATTTTATGGAAACAGACTTAGGCTTCTTTTTTTTTTAGCAATTATTAGAAATTGTCAACCAATCAAACGATTTTACAGTTCTCAAAAAACTGAACCAAGCAGGCTGGTCTGCCTCCATTTGTTACAATGTAAAATGTTTTTCTCGATAAACATTTTTCAAAAAATATTTTTGATAATTTTAAGTGTTTTGGTTGGATCAACCGACCTGCTATTCAAAGTTTTAGAGGTTGGTTGCATCAACTAAAGTATTTTAGTGTGAAAATATTTTACAATACATTTTTCCTTCTAAAATATGCAAAAATATGCAATTCAAAAATACTTTCTGAAAAACGTTTTACGTCAAAACAAACAATCGGAGGCAAAAAAACCCATTACATCCCGCGCAAAGGGCATACCCCTTGAATACAAAACCAACTCATGGAATCCCAATAGCACCAAGCAAAATGGGGACCAAACTAAGAACAAGCACAAATACAAGCTATATTTACAAACAAGCAAAACAAATAAGAACCCATGTATGTTCAAACTCTTGATTCTGCTATCCAAGAAGAGCCTAAGCCAAGTTGAAGACCCATAGCAATTCAGAAAGTCACTATCCTGACATTGACACAAAGAGCTATCCATTTATGCACCTCCACAAGTAACAAATAAACAAGATCATCCAACTCAAAGAGAATATGCTTTATCCACTACATCGATTTAAAAAGATGTTTGCCATCAGAAGAAATGTAAAACTGATCTTCATAGTCATCAAAGAGGATACAAGAACCCATTCTGTTGTACATATATCAAAGCCATATGCCTTGTTAACCATTCAAAACATGCATAGGGTGATTCCACTCTCTATCTGGGAATCTTTGAACTTTCTCAATGATAATGCTTTATTTTATGTCTGTATCAGATCGACTATTTCAGCTTGCATGTTTCTCTCCTTCTATATGGCATAAACCATATCAGCAAAGGCCAATTTATTTATGATTGTCTTCCCTCTAAGAGTGATGCTAGTCCAATTTATCAAGTCAATCCAATTATAATCTAGTCTGTTGAGAGCACCCTTAGCCGATATACAATTGAAGTTCAGATGGTCTCTATCCTCAATATTATCTCTGCAGAAGACACAACAACACTGATGCAGTCTACTCTGAGTAGGAAGTCTGTTTAAAAGAGTCATCCATAGCACAAAAGCATGTTTAGGAATAGCACCAGAAAACCAGACTAAATCATACCATACCACTGCTTGCTTTTTAGGTCTGATAATTTCCCACGCAGTCTGGATAGAAAATTTGCCCTTAGTTGGGAGCAACATTTCTTCTGTTGAAGGCCAATTCCATGATGTATTAGTTATGATGTCCGCAATTCTTGTATGATTCTGTTCCCCATTCTGGGAATTATAGAAGCCATAGGAAGCCAATAGTCATTCCATAAGGGTGTTTGACCATCACCTATTTTATGCATAAATTCAAATCTAAATTCCCTTCTTAAACCCAAGATTTTCCTCCATGTCCATGAACAATCAGAGGGATTCTAAGAGACCAGAAATCAGAATTTGGTTTTGGTTGAAGAATTTCCCACATGTGATTGACCATAGCTGCTTTGTTCCAAGACACCAAGTCTTTCAACCCAAAACCTCCCTCCTTTGGCAAACAAACAACTTCCCAAGCTACTCTAGAGCTACCATTTTGAAGACAACTCCCTTTCCACAAATAATTCCTTAGGACTCCAATTATATATTTTATCACAGATTTGGGGAGAATAAAATGTGAAGCCCAATAAACTTGAATAGAGAAAAGGACTGCATTCATGAGTTGAACTCGACCAGCAAAGGAAATGTACACCATGTTTTAGGTCTGGTTGTTATTATTTCAACCAGATTTTTACAATCATCAATTCCAGCAGAAAAAAACTTTAACAATCATCAATTCTAGCAGAAAAAAACTTACTTTTTGCAGGATTTGGATTTAGCTCGGAGTATATGCCAAAGTCTAGCAAATCTCCAATCAAAGTATTTATAGAATCAATAATCCCAGCACAAAACATCAACAAGTCATATGCAAACATCACATGAGTCAGTTTTTGTTTTGCACACAACTTAAAGCCGTCCCTTTGAGTCTTCCTGTATATGATTCTAGTCAACACTTCCAGAACCAACACAAACAAATAAGGAGACATTGGGTCCCCTTGTCTCAACCCTCTCTTAGTTGGAAATTAGCCTTCTAGAGCATCATTTATATTCACAGAAAATTTAGCAGTAGATATGCATGTATGAATCTGTTGGGAAATCGGAAACGCACGAATCATGGAAATCCAACGAAAGCAAATCACACACAAACACAATATATAACGTGATTCGGCGAAAACTGGCCTACATCCACAGATGAAAAGATATTTCACTATGATTCCATAGAGATATTAAAACAGTAGAATACCAACACCGTGCATACAGGCCTTTTCAACACGTACCTCTCCATGAGACTGTCTCCTACTCATTGTGCCACTGCTTTTTTTCCTACTCTACTAACCCATAAATTACCTCTACCCATCAACTTCTCATAAGACTACATCTCTCTCAATCTCACAAGTCTCAACAAATAACTTAGGTTTCTATTTATAGAGTCTACGCCCAATTTCTTATTGGACAAGGATTACAATTCCTTGGAGTCCACGACTTGTCTAACAAGAAATTCCTAACAAAATACAACTCTAAAATAAAAACCTAATAAAACTAAGAATTTGAGACAAAATTTCCAACAATCCAATTAATCACTCTTTCTGGAAATTAAAAAGCTTTTAGAGCACCTAGAAGAAACTAACAAGATAAGAGTATCATAGACTTTTCTTACATCCACTTTAAGAATGTCCTAGGAGGTCTTTTATTCCTGTGCTATCCCCTTATAATTTCTTGAGCTAATACGACATTGTCTGATATTCTCCAACCAGGAACAAAAGAAAATTTGGTTAAGACTTATGCAAGAGGGCAGCCAGGGGCCCAGGCGGTCACCTCAAAAATTTTTAATATTTTGAGGGCCTCCAGCCCACTAGATGTTATTTAAAAACTATATATAGTAACTAATATCCCAATACACTAGTTTGGGCCAATAACAAAGTAGGCCTCATTTAAAAAAATGATAATTGTTCAATACAATGGTCTGAGCCTTATTTAAAAAAAAAAAAAATTTACTACTAACTATTTGTTTTAGGCATTTTTTTTTTTAAAAAACTCCTTCCCAATACACTAGTCTGGGCAATAATAAAGTGGGTCTCATTTAAAAAATAATGATAATGGTCCAATACAATGATCTGTGCCTCATTTAAAAAAAAAAAAAAAAAATTACTAATAACTATGTCTTAGTCATTTTTTTTTTTTTAGAACTCCTTTTCTTTTATTCTTCTATTTTCACAATGGCAATGCAACGACTTTCCTTTGGGGATTGTGAGCACTTTAATTGATAATTTTGTAGCTCAAAATGCAAGACGATCACATCACATTTACTTTTATATGAATTTCAATTTTGATTTTTGTGACTAAAGTATGTTGAATATTTCTTTTAATTTTTTTATGTTAACTGGATCGTGCTATTTATAAAGCACCAAGACCAGGATATTTTTTTCAACATTAATATATTTTATTTGCTTATTATCTCATTTTAATAAAAATTTTGCGCTCCTATAGAATTTATCTGTAAGTGAAAATTTAGATAGAAAAGGCCCCATTTAAAAGTCCGCCTAAAATCTCTCAATATTTTTGGAATCTCAGGCCGGCCCTGAGGGCAGCACTTCTTTAATTCTATCAGCCACAATCTTAGCAATACACTTATATAGTGTGTTGCAAACAGACATAGGTCTATAGTCTGGTACTGTATTTGGGTTAGACGCCTTTGGGACAAGAGTAATAACAGTAGAATTTATCTCCCTTAAAAAGTTGTCAGTCTTTAAAAAATCAAGAATGGCATTTGTTACCTCTTCCCCAATGACACTTCAAGTGTGCTTGAAGAAAAAAGAATTCCGACCATCAGAACCAGGTGCTTCGTCATCCTTAAGAGAGAATAAGGTAGCTTTGACTTCCTAAGCAGTGACATCCCTAGCCATTCCTGGAGCTTGCTCAGCTGAAATAGGATTCAGAATAAATTGATTGATATATTCATATTCAGTATGCCCAGGTAATGTGTTTAGCAGAGTTTGAAAATAGGATACAAACTCAGACTTTACTTGATCTTCCTTCACCAATTTAGTTCCATCTGTAAAAGAAATAGTAGTGTAACTCTGTTGAAACGCCTTGTTTGATTAACAACTATATGAAATAAGTTGTGTTCAAATCACCAGCCTTCAACCACTGAATTCTACACTTTTATCTAGTTATATAACCTCCTCAGCTCTTTGCAGGTGAGTAAATTGTTCCAAACAATCCCTCTCTATATGTTAAGCTTGCTTTGTAGTTTATCCTCTACTGTTATGATATTTGGAGAGGAAGGAATTGCAGGTAACACAAATGAGAGTTTGGATTATAGAACACTCTTGCAAGAAGTTTAATACAACAATCAGATTAAGGTTCGCATCAATTGATCATTAGGTTCCACAATCAGTTTATTTGAATGTTCTAATTTGTCAAAATTGATTCATTAAAAAAAAATGTAAAAAAGAAGCCCAATCCATACTCAGGTTACCTCAACATGCTTTACATTTCTCTTGTAGTGATTAAGATTTTTTTGTCCTTTTTTTTTTTTGAATTAAACTTAAATTCTAAATCATTTAAGTCCAAGAAATTTTCAAGGCTGCAATCCTCCTAAATCAGTGGAATTGCAATGAGTCATTAAGATGGAAATTTGGACCCCACAAATCTTATTTTTTGGTAAATAATTTAAGCTGAAAGTAATAAAAAAGAATGGTGAATCTGAAATTTGTTAAATTGCTTTGGCCAAAATCAAATTTTAATTGTGAATGAAAAACATATATTTTATTTGATAAGTAATGAGAAACATTTATAAAAAAGTTCCAGCATAGCATTTCAATCATTATGAAAAAGGTGATGCCATTTAGACCGAAACAGTAAGCCTATTTTTTTAACCAAATATATGTGACAGAATAATGCTTCATTTGATAGAAAGGAGGAAATTTGAATGAAAGGGAGTGACGAATCCATCCTGGGAAAGGGATATTGTTGTTCTCGCTTCTTGATTGATTGGATGAAAGAGAAGAGGAGGTGACACCTTACTTTGTTTAATTTATTTTTACCGCTATACTCATCACTATTTATAATACTCCTTTGAACCTTTATTATGTTATATGTACTGTTCATTCCACTTTAATTGGATAATGCTGACATAGATTGTCTATTGTCTTTTTTTTTCTTTCAAGTAGAATCATATTTCTACATGATAAAAAAGGAAAAGTTATTGCAAGGAAAAAAAAAATAGCCAACTTACTAATTTGGGTATATTCTGATTTGTGAAATTGAGTTCATCTTCATGATTGAACAAAGAGTGTTCTATTAGCTAGATGCATTAATTTAAAAAACAGAAAAGTCTATTCTATTCACTATTCCCATGGAACTTCAATTAAAAAAAAAATTGCAACTATATGACAAGAAGTAATAGTGTACGTCCAAACAATTATTAAGGTAAAAATTTCAAATAGACAAAAATAAAATTTGTCATCCTTTTGAGGAAAAAGACAAATATAATAATAATAATAATACTAAATAAATAAAGAAGAAAGAAAAGAAAATGATAATTAATAGTATTGTAATTTAAAATTTTTAATACATCCTTTTTTCTCTGTAAGAATTTTATAATAACCCTAATAATCTTCCTTCCTCCCTTCCGTCCATACTTGGAGGGATGAAAATTTGTGAAACACTAAACCATGAAAAATGACTTATTCATTCTCTTTTCCCTTTCCTCCTTGTCTCCTCTTTACCAAATGACTTCCTATCTTCCCTTCAACCCTTTTTCTACCTTCCTACCAAAATTATCATAAGTGTCAAATGAGTGGGGTAAACATTAGTATACTAATTATTGAACACACCAACTTTCTTGTGTACTCTTGTCAGTTCAGCTTCAGAATGGCAATAAGAATGCACAGAATGGCAAAAAGTCCAGCAAATCTAAAGCTAACAACAAGTAATCGTCGTCATCACCACCAGCAAGGGTTGGAGGTGAAGCACAAGTAGAGTCAAGGATAGGATAATTGATGATTTGATGGAGTCTTTGAAGACCTGAAGGACTCCTATTCTGAAGTGAGAGTGCGGGGTTGGACTATGATGGTGAAGAGGAGAGAGATGAGATAAAGAGAGAGAGAGAAGAAACAGAACAAGGCAAGAAGTTGAGATGGGAGGGGTTGGACTATGATGGTGAAGATGAGAGAGAAGAGATAAGAGATAGAAGGAAGAGAACAATGCAAGAAATTGAGATGGCTTGACATTATGACGTTTCCTTCGGTTTATCAAAGTGGTCTTGATTATCATTTTCCTTGTGAAAAAGGCAGAGCATCACAACTGAAACAACCAATGAAACAATTTATTTTTCAACCAATGAAGCTATTGACTCACATAAAAATAGAAAACAACAATTCCCACAGAGAGATTGCTTGTTTGACAGTGATGCAAGTTCAATATCATCAAATTTCTAATTAAAACGTCCAGAACTTCCTCCACCCACTTTAAATAAACAGCAGTACCTTCAAGTTCCAAACAAACAAGTGCAGTTATTTTACTAATATAATTCCTAAGAAGCATGACTAATCCAGACATTTGAAACCTTCAAGACTGCTTTACACTAAGCAAAAATTATAAAACTGCATTCGTTATTTACTATGTAAAAACCATAACAGGAACAAACCAAACTCCATATCACCATTGTCCAAGCTAAATCAAGAGAAGAACCAGTAAACCATTCTATCTCCTCAATCTGAAACAAGGAAAAAACAATATATTAGTGATTCTTTTTATAAAAAAACAAGTATAACAATAGTTGTTAAAGGCTCAAGGCGCACTAAGGCACCAAAGGCCTTATGGAGCCTAGGCGCAAGGCGCTCTATAAGGCGCAAGCCTGATCGAAGTAAGGCACATGTATAATAATAATGCATATTAATTATGAGTATGCAACGCAAACTTGTCAATATCAATATAAGGAATTTTTTTAGCATATCAATTCAATGAATTAGCTAAATTTACATACATATATCTTTTCTATTTGCATATGAATTCAAAAAATGTACAATTGGAACAATTGAAGATATGAGACACAAATAATATAAAATTCTCTAAGAGTATTAGGTAAATTAAAGCTCAAAAATCCTTTCATATGCATATACATTAACAAAATTAACTGTGATTACAAAATCTGAAACAATAAAAAACCATAATCATATATCTTCAGAATCAAACACTAAATGTAATTAATGTAAGTAGTGAACCATAAATTTATGAATATTTCATAAGGTTAAGCAATACGATAAATGATATAGAACAATTTAATTTGGTAGTCATGAAACAAAAAAGAAAAGAAAATGATATGAATAATTGATCAAAATACGAAAGGTATAATAATGCAAGGTTCACCACGGGGAGAAAAAATGAGGACTTCATCAAAATGCAATTAGTTAGAGACAAAAATTGTGGCAACCCTGTTTCTGTTTGGACATGCAATTATCATAAACTCCCGTGAAAATAATTTCTAAGAAATCCACAAATACAAATAAACACCAGCTAGAAAAGGAACCACATCTACAAATAAGCACCAAATAGAAATAGAAATAGAAATGGGAAAATAGAACAAAGAACAACGTATATGATTTCCTCTCCTACCTGTTCCAGTATCCTCTATTTGGATTCACTTCCCCCCCTGTGTTGCACCTTAGTAGTGTCATTGCCATAATTTAGTAAAACTAGACTCTCCACATACGTAGCTGCTATGAAACTAGGAACATCTTCCAAGCACCATGGAGTAGTTAATGTACATTCTTTTGGATTATAGACTGCTATTTCCGTTTTGTTAATTAGCACCAAAACTTCCCCCGTCTTTGTCAAGCATAAAGGGTTGCATAAGCATAAAGATTTGCTTCCTATTATAGCTGGGATGGATATCAATTTAGTCCATGATTCCTTCTTCCCATATTCTTTCATTGCCCATACCTCAAGCTGTTTTTTATCCATCCATTGGTATATACAAAGCCATCCTCTCAAAACCGTCAAACCGAATTCATCATTTTTATTCCAATAATCTGGTTTCGGCAACTCCTTCAACTTTTCCTCCACCAAATCAAAATAAACAATCACACCGGAATAATACTGGTTAGAAGTCATAATCCAGTGACTAGCTCCTTTCACGATAACCCCATTTTGACGATACGAAATTACAAAAGTAGAATCCCTTATCTCTTTCCAAGAAAGGGATTTCAAATCAAAGACCAATATGCTAATTCTACCACCATTTTGAGACAAGATAATCACTTTATAACCATTCGTGGATGAATCAAAACAGAGTCCATAAAGCTCAATACTATAAATAGAAATATAAGGGCATGAAAATATAAAATCCTTTCTGATACTTGGATTCCACAAAACAAAGGTCTTGTGACTATTTCTATTGGGTGAACTAAAGGGTCGGTAACGCAAACACAAAAGTATCAAACCAACGCAAGAACACAATACCTCGCCATAGGAAAACCAGTTCATCCAAGGCGGATCAAACAATTTTGATTCATGACAAGATTCACAGTCTAGGGAGGTAAAGTAGTCATTTGGAGGAGGTGCGATCAAGAGTCTTTGGCTATCGAGGGATTGGGTTGATTGGTGGAGCTGGGTTTTGATGAATTGGGGATGGGAAATCATAGAACGCCATGATTTGCATACGCACCTGTATTGCAGTAGATACAGGACGGGTAGTCTGGAGAGTATGTCGAATAAGATTTCATCTGGAAGTCTCTGCGATTCAGTTGTTTGTGAGGGTTTGGTTTCGGTGTCCATGGCTCACTTCTTCGGTTTTCTCGTCAAAAGGATCAGAGCTCAAAGGGGTTCGGACTTGAGTGCAAACCCAATTTAATCAAAATAATAATAATAAATAAATAACCATTCGAGTGTATGAATCAAAACAGAGTCCATAATCAATAGAATTTCTAGAATTATAAGGGCATGGGAGCATCAAATGCTTTCTAATACTTGGATTCCACAAAACAAAGGTCTTGGAACTATTTCTATTGGGTGAAATAAAGGCCATGTAACGAAAACACAACACTAAACACTACTCGTATCTTTTAGTGGGATTCATGTTTTATCACTTTAACACATATATTAAGGGATAAAAGTGATTCGTTCTTTAATGGGTTGGATTTGAGTACAAATCGATTTTAATAAATAAATAAACAAATCTGTTAAATAATATATTTTAAATTGGACTCCAATTCAAATTTTAGATTCATAATTTATTTGAACAAGATTTGGGTAGCCTTTGGAAGAATTTAATAGTACCGAAAGAGCTTTTGGTAAGAAGCTTTTAGCACATATAAGATGTTTCTTTTAAATTATAAGTTTTTTCATTTGTTTGATGACAAAATTACAAAAGTTATTTCACGAGTAAAACAAGAAAACAATTTTAAATTCACAAAGTTAACCGAAAATTGTAAAATAATTTGATATATTATTAATAATTGTACATGCATATTTTATAACAGAGAAATTCTAAAACAAATAGAATTCTAAAAATACTAGAATTTGAATTCTCTAAAAATTATAAAAAAAATAAAGATAAGATCATAATCATTAAAGATAACTTACCAAATTTCAAAATAATCTGACTTCATTTACATCAACAAAAATTTTAAAATATCATGTTGTCTTCTTATAGGACAAAAACGTAAAATTTTGATTATTCAGTCGTCTCTAATAAAGAATGATTCTCAAAAAATTGATAAAACTGCCTGAAATTAGTTACTTAAAATATGATATGAATATTTTTATTAAAGTTATTTGAATATGATTAAACAAATATGATATGAATATTTGTAATAAAGTTAAATGAATATGATTTCAATGTTTAATGCTTGACCTTTAGTATTTTATTTTTTTTTAAACCTAAGGAACTTGAATGGAATGGATTGAAAATCTTGAAAGTAGAGTGTCCCAAGTGATCAACACCTCAAGCCGTCACGAGCTGACCATTAGCTAGTCATTTTAAATCTCACTCCAATCATATGATGTAATTCTTTAATTACTTAAGATGCAAATTAACATATAATCTTCGTCTACCTGCTATCCTTCTTGAAAAAACATAGAATCTAGCATTAAAATAAGACGGATGGCAATGAGACGAAGATCTTTCACGAATATTATCTCAACATAAATGAGAATAGAAGAAGAATTAATTAAAATTTTATAAAGATTATAATTCTCTTATTTATATTTAAAATATTGGTTTAAAAGAACATGAGAATTTATGAGTACAAAATCTCCCATGCATGATTTGTCAAACTCAAATTCTATTATTTTTACATAATTTCAATCTAATTCTATTGGTGGTGAGAATAACAAGCTCCAAGACCATCCAATGATGGATAACTAAATTTTCTTTTTTTTTATTTCTTTGTTGAATGCCATGTAACATTCAGATTAGAAATTAAGGACATTTCATCGAGAGTATCGTATCCGTGTCAGATATTTAGACACTGTGTCGGACACTCTTCGGACACTTCGTAAAAATGTCCTAATATTTTTCTTTTTAGGACACTTCTCGGATACTCCTCGAACACGTGTCGAACACTTCGTAGCAGTGATGTATATTCGAGTATTTCAAAAGAAAATTATATGCGACTAAGTTATTATGATTAAAAATCTAAGCTAAATATATGTAGATAACTAAATAAGTCTGGTTCTTTAATCTATTTATTCATTTTGTATGATTCTTAATTGCTTGATAATAAATTGAAGTATTTATGTAATGTAATTTTTTTATTAAATAATTAATATATATTAATATATTATATTATTATTTTATAGTCGTATCCTTATCATGTCTGTGTCCTATTTTTTTAAAATTTTTCGTATTACGGTATTCGTGTCGTGTCATACCTGTCTTCGTGGCATGCTGCGTGGGAAATTTTTATTTTTTTTTTAATATTATTAAAAGCCTTACATCAGTGGTAAAAAAAAAAAAAAAAAAAATTTCTCCCCACACATAAGGAGACAAGAATTGTTCTCATGACTTCGCCCTGTAATACTGAGATTCATTGATGCACCGGTGAGTTCCGGTATACGCATAAGAACCGACCGTTTTTTAATGCGCAATACGGCCAAGAAGCCAGCTAGCGGAGAGAAAAGAAGATGTTTCATGTAAATTTCTAAAATACAAATTCATTGTTTGCTTTTTTGTTCACCCATTCTCAGACAATTTCTAGTTCTCCTCTTTTTGAGTACAGTGCAAATACAAGTTACTACCAGATATGAATCAAAGCCCATAATGAAATTAATGGGCCATGGGCCAAGAGTGGTGTTCTGATTTTATAATGCAACTCACTACTCTTTGCGCATGGAGCCCACAAAGTTCAACTTATCATCACAGACATCGTTTTTTTTTTTTTATGTGTTTCAACTTTTATGGCATCTATTTTCGTCTATTTCATGTGTAAATTTACTTTTTATTTATTAATTTAGTAAAAAATATAATTAGGAAGTCTTTTTAATTATGACAACCGCTTAAAATTCATGACTTAGCCAATTAAATGATCTTAAAAAATTTAATAAAAATCACTAAAAAATCATTGTTATTGAATTATGTGGTAAAAGTTCTGTATCGATCCATTTTGGACCTTACGTGTCGAAAAAAATTCACGATTGTGATAACAATTCTATTATGCAACGTTGATACGGATTCGATTTCGTTATACCACATTCACGACTCTAATCAAGACCGTGACTCCGAACCATGATTGTTCCTTAACATATCATGAAAAAACAAACAACTTATCTGATGCTTCAACAACTTGTATCAGTAGAAGGAAATGACAATGACAAGGAAGTTGAATGGTTAAATAGTTTATCCCCACCTCTCGTGATAAAAAACTTACAAAATAATATGACATTTCTATGAAAATAAGGGTTACTATTGTCAAGTTTTAAATGGTATATAATTTTTTTTTAGTACACATGTCATGTTTTAGTTGAGCCACATCACTCGTGTCAAATAATCAACACTCTCACTTGTTCTTGCGGGACTTGAACTATCTACCTTCCAAAAAAATGAAAATATTACACTCATGTAACTTTTTCTTTACTCAAAAGCAAATTCTTTGGAACCAATGGTGCGTTTACTAACGAAAATATTTTTTGTTTTTCTGTTTCTATCCCCTAAAAAGGTAAAAACAAAAACAAAAAATATGTTTATTAAAATGTTTCTGTTCTCTGTAATGAAAAATGTTTCTCATTTTTGTGAAAAAATGAGAGAACAAAAAAAAGATGTTTCTTCTGTTTCTTCACTGTAGCAGAGAAATATTCTCTCCACTGTAGCGAGACTCACTTAATTAAATAATATATAATATTAAACATAACTTTCACTATTCATGATTTTTTGCACAATTGTTTTCTTATTTACATATTATAATCTTTTTCTTGTCTACTTAGCTAAATAATATATAATAAATTAATATAATAATATATAATGTGCATAAATTATCTATATTAAAATTAAAAAAAACACTTTGAAAATGCTCTTAATTTCATCTTCTTTTAAAAAAATATCACTTATAAATAATAACTCTTTACGATATACATGTTATGTATATTATTATCATTTAACTTGTATCATTTTTTTAATTTAATTTAATTTAATTTTCATATATATATATGATATCATACTTATGGAAGACTAGTTCTGCTGAAAAGTTTTATATTGTCTAATAATTACAAGTTTAATGTTTTACTAAACACTGTTTTTTATTTTTTGTTCTAAAAAATGTGGAACAACAAGTTTAATGAACGTTATTTCTGTTTTCTGTTTCCACTCATAAAAGACAAGAATATATTTATATTTTTTTTCGAGTACAAAAACAAAAAACGTTCTTGTTAGTGAATGCACCCCAAGTTATAAAAGAAAAAATAAAATTACAAAAAGATCCCAACAAAATGGAAGTTTTCCAAAACACCCAAAAATTCTTTTCTTGTATTTTCTTTTTCTTTTTTTTATTCTTCTTCTCTCTCTCTCTTTCGTTTTTGGTAACCTTAAAGAATCTACCTCGTCTATAACAAGAGAGACCAAAACTTAATCTGAAATGAACCTAGAAATCAGACATGAATAATTTATCTACACTTTTTTTTTTATTTTTTTGGTCCCCAAGCCAAAGCTCATGCTGTACAAAATTGCACTCCTGTAGCCAGACGAGGCGTGGACCGGCATTGAAATCCTTTCTACTGTGCAATGGAATTGTAGAATTAAAAATTCACCATCTGAATAGTATTGATTGTGTGTGTGTGTGTGTGAATATTTCTTACTAAATAAAAAGCATGCAAGGGTCAACATTCCCTTGGTCAATACACATATTCAATTATTAATGCAGGATATTTCGGTTTTTTTGTTTCCAAAATTGACAGTATCATAAATTTTTTAATCATACCGTCAAAAGAACGAGTCCGGAGAGTTCTTTTATTGACCGCTATATAGAGACAACTTTTAAACATTTTTTAATATTTGAAATAAGTTTAGATGAATTCACGAGTCTTTTTAAGTTGGCTCTCTTCATAGTCTTACTCAAATTTTTTTAAAACATATGTCAGGCAGAACAATTTAATATGCAGTCCACAAGAAAACTATGTTATCAGTCAATGCAGCCCATGACTTGTGTCATATAGACATGTTCCCACTTGTTTGAACGCGTGATATTTCTGAGACTTGTGTTTATATGTTACTTCAAAGAAAATAAAATTTTCATGGGAATATTGTATCAACCAAGAATTCCTTCAATTACATTGTAAATAAATATTTACATCTTACAAAGATGAAACATGCAAGCAACTATATAGCAGAAGCTGATTGAATCCTGATTACACTTACTGCACATACAAAAAAGAATCAAAGAATAACCTATTAAAAGCTCTTATTACAAAAGCTTACTAAAGGAGGCACAAGAAGTGCCTTGCTAGCTTGTCAAAGATCTTAGAACTCCTGAACTCAGATGAATCAACCTTTGGAGGTTATTTGAAGCCTAATTAGCAGAAACTGAGGGCCTTGGGCTAGGGAGTCCCATATATGCAAGTCTAGGCGAAACCCGGATCTTTGGGCTTGGTCGTGGTGAAGGAATCGGAAGAAAACACCTTGAGTGACCAGGTGTGAGCTTAGGTGACAGGTTGACCTGTTCAAGTGCCTGACATTGCAACTCCATTGGGTAGTCCCTAACACAACCAATACGTGGTCCAACTCCACTGGTCCACTTGCAAGATAAGCGCTTAGACAAGTCAAACACGGGTTCTTCCACATTGGCTGCTTTGGTGCCCATACTGTCTTCTTCATGAGAAGTTGTGTCAAATTTAACATCCATGGACCCATTGATATTGGCAGCACCTGTATCTGTTGATATTTTAGCTGTGGACAGATCATCCACTGTCTCTGTCTTAGACTCCTCACCAATAATGTTAAATGAGGTGTAATCATCATCAATTGCACGTCTCTGCAGTAAAATGGTGAATATCAGCTATGTTTGTCCCAGGTCAGTGACCTCAAAGATTGACCATGTAATTAGTTGACTATTGCATAAGAGGCTTTGAATAATCTTTGGTGTGACAATCAATTTTCATACATACAAATGCATAAATACAATAGTAGAATGGTTAATTACCTTAACATTAGTCAAGTCGACATGGTATTCCTCGAGGAAGCTAATGAATTCCTTGAAATTATCTTCAGTTGGGAGATAGTGACCGCTATATGGCCATATTGCCTGACGTAAATAACAGAGAATAAGCTCAAACAGAGAAAACACTATATATAATTATATATACATGTGTGTGCATTTATGTATGATTTGTACCTCAAGAATCCCATCATGGGCAACCAATCTACCAGCTGCTGTTGTAGCCCCTCCAGATAGAAAACTAGAGTGTTGAAAAACACCTTTCTTTTTCTGCCCCACATACAAAGTCCTCGATGTGCTGAGGACAAAAATCCACTTAGAACCTTCAATTGTATTTAAGAGGATCCCATTTTGCTTGTATATTAGCTTTCCATTGTCCACAATCACTTCATATGCTTCCCTTTCTTTCTGTGAGATCAAAATAAAGATGTTTGAGATTCAAACAAATGTTTACGCACGTTTCTACTTTGCAAAGATCCCCCTATTAGTGTACGTATATACGTATATTCACACTCATAACTATAGTCCAAATTTTTTGAGCTACTGTTGGGGTTAGGGAGAAGGAAGGGGGTGTTATCTATCAATTGTAAATGCACAGAGTCAAAGGGATAGGACTTACAGGTCCAAGATATGAGATGCATTGACGTTGTAGATCAATTCTTGGGCAACTCTCAAGATTTAGTTCTTTACCATCCCCAACATCCAACCTTCATTTCAAGAATAGAAAACTCAAAGGTTAATACGATAGTGTAAAAGGTCAGGTTTCACTTATATACAATTGTATCAGCGGAAGAAGATGTTATCAACATAGCATGCTTACCAATAAAAGAAAGGTTGAGTGCTCTTGCTATTGGACCATACATCATAGTAAAAATGTAAATTGTGTCCATATCGATGACGCGGATCAATCTGTAATATAAACAATGAACTATATTAGTCCATTATATAATTCCAATTCCAACAATCAGAATTTCTATTCAACAATGCAAGTCTATAAAGCCCCAATAGCCACATACATCGCCCACAAGCCCCAAACTTTGTTTCGGTCTAAAATCCTTTTGTGGGTAACCATAATTAGCGTTTAACCTTCTTTATTCAAAGAGAAATGCATGGAAAATCTATGACCCAGCACTTCTAATAAATAATTAAATATATGAATTCTTGTCATGACCCACCATTCACTAAGGCTCAACTGCTTCCTCAAAGACGCATGAACAAGGTCAACATGCTTCTATCAAACTATCCCCAATTTTCAT
This sequence comes from Cornus controversa, assembly GCA_026545225.1. Lineage (NCBI taxonomy): Eukaryota > Viridiplantae > Streptophyta > Magnoliopsida > Cornales > Cornaceae > Cornus > Cornus controversa. The sequence continues at coordinate 86,661,167 of CM048846.1, read as the reverse complement.
TGAGATAAGAGGACTCAAAACAGGTCTACTTTTGGTCCTTATCGGTTCTCATGACTGCAGACTATGTGGACTCCAAAATTATCTCAATTTGGATGGAAATGCACAGATGTGCATCAATGGAGTCATGATGGCCAAAGTTCTGAGTATTGAGTCTTAGCCTAATTGACACAACTAATATTTGAACTAGTTATATAATATCAGGCATGTTTTATAAGTATGTCGTCTTACAGCTTCGAGCCAATGTTGTAGAGCTAGTTTTTGAGCATTCTCATTCTTGGATAAACCTTTCCCAATCTGCAAAAGGCAATAGGATAATATTATTATTTAATAATACTCCAAATAAAACTGTGGTAATTTGTAAGGTACCTATAACAAACCTTGGCAACCCTTGTCCTCGCGCGATCCCACCGGGAGATAGCAGTTTCTGGTTTCTCAATGTTGAAGAATGACACCGAGCTCCGTTTTAGAGCTGCAAAATCTAAGGCCTTCCACCTAAAATATTTCGATAAAAGAAAGAGGAACAAATAAATCAATACACCAAAGTAACTAAAGGCAGTTTTCAAGCAAATGGTAATTGACACAAAAGTAATGAATTAGATTATATAGACACAAACCATAGCTCTTCAACCACTACTGCACAATCTGCAAGGTTCCTTCTAGTCCTGTAACTCTTGTAGACTTTCTGAAGCTTGGTTGCAGCAGCATCAAGCTCGTTAACGGGTCTTGGAGAAAAAAATACGAAAGGTTCAGGAAGTGGAATTGTGGGCTTTGAATTATGGACTGGGACATGATCGCTGTCCTTCAAATACATCGAATTCATATTCTCTCTTTCAATAACCAAATCATTGAATAAAACAGAGCTTTTTAGCTTTGGTTTTTCGGACTGTGGTCTTTTATCACACCCATCAGGCTTGTCAATGGTTTGGAGATCTTCTCTCTTGAATCCACTTGTTCTCAAGGTCAACTCTCCATCTTGTCTTTCAAAGCTCATAGACCTCACTATAACCGTCTTGATGGTGTCCGGTGAACTGAAAAACCTGTGTCTCAGTATTTCTTTCCACGCCGAAAAGAGAAGGGAAAGAGAGAGACCCATTTGTGATTACACAGAGTAACAAAACCTGTTCAACAGCAATAAAGAACTAATTTTGTCAAAGCTTCCAAGAGATTAAAATGAAGTACCATTCTATGAGTTCAGAGGTAATAAAATAAGAGCATTGGCAACTTGTTGCAGTATATCCAGAGAATATGAAATTGGGTATGTAAAAAGAACAAACACATAGCATGTGTTACAACTAAAAATTAGTGAACACAATTCTGATTAAGATAAGTAACTGTTAAAACTCTTCTTTTAGTTATAGAGAAGGATTGAAGAATCAAAGAGAAACCAAACCCTATTGTTCAGTGACATACAGTGAAACAAGAATAGGAAAGGGGATTAAATAATTGAATAAATGGATGATACCCCCAAATCATTTCTAGAGCAACATGATTCATTAAGCAAGTCAATTCCCAACTGAACAAACAGCTTTAAACTCATTTTACACCCAAAATCAAACTGTAGCTAATATCTATCATCAAAACATCTAAATCAGAAATAAAACCAGCATTATAACTACAATCCACCAAAAACAAAGAACAAAGAACTAAGAAGCAACATACACCATCATAGAACATCAAGTAAACCATATGCCTATTAAAGACCAAAGAATCATAATCAATGAAAATGCTGTGAATCAAGGTCCTTTACCCTGAATTTCAAGAGTCAAGACCTTCAGAAGCTTTCTCTCTCTATCAAGCTCTCTCCCTCTAAAACAAGCACAATTAAATATCCAACAAGTCAGCAAGTGCATGGTTTAGACCACTCAGTTCCACCTATATATATATATATAGTCATAGTTTGAAAAATCAAAGTAGTATGCCAAAAAGTGAAACGCAGAAATAACCATATAAAAAAAAAGTTTGGGGTCTACTGGACCTTCACTGAAATTCAACAGAAGGAGTGAAGAAACACCAAATTTAGCCACGTGACAATCATTGACTTGGCTTATATTTATTTTTCATTTTATAGGTGAAATTATTAGGTGGCTAACATGCTACGACAAGTATTAAGATAAAGAGAAACGTATATACACGTATAAAGCGTTGACTCGAATCGACTACCTAATAGTCTGTCATATCCATGCACAACTTGTCTTCTTTCTTTTTTCTTTTTCTATAATCAACTCCCAAACAAGTTGTTTGTTTTCTGTTTTAAATAATTAAAGTCCCAAACGAGTTGTATATATTGTATTAGTTGCTTTTATAACTCTACCAAAGTACCAAGACTACCATACAAAAATAATCAATATCGTTTAACAATAGTAGTGTTTTCTAGTATTACCATTGTTTGATATAATGAGAAAAAAAAGGTCCGCATAAGATGAATATTCCATGATTCAGTGTCATAGTTGTTTGATTGGTATTGTTTTTTAATAATAATGTTTTCTTGTATCATATGATATTTATAATTCATTGATGCAATAGGTCCCATTCCATTCTTTCTTCAAATCAGTGGTTAGACTATTGCTCTCATACGCAAGTCATTAGTTCAAATCTAAGAGTAGAGAGAACTTATTAGATATTTGAAGTTTTGCAAGTCAGAAGTTTAAAAATGATAATATGATAAACTACTGTGCTGTGAACTTGAATTACTCTCACATTGTAGTTTAAAAAAAATTCCTAAACTTTCTCAAATTTGTAAATTCACTCTCACAATTATTTTTTGCACATCTGAAAATGAATTTGAAAAAAAATTAAGGTGTTATATATATATATGCATTCATGCATGTATGTGCTGATAGCATGTCACAGGTTGAAATACTCACAGAGTCCTGTCTATTGACCATAAAAATTTGTAAAACCCCATTTGCATGAAAATAAACATTAGATTTTGATTGGTGCATGGTCCACTTGATGTTTGGTGGGCGTGTCATCAATGTCAAACTTTATAAAGGTCGTTGAATTCAGTTATTATATTCATCTATATGACAAAACATATATTTAATAGATGATGCTCCCCTGGCAAAGAATCCAAGTGTGTGATGAGGCTCATAACCAAGTTCCATCCCGACGGTCTGGCTTATCCTTACCTCAGGGTTGGTCAATTTCACAACCACTTCTATTATCCACCTATATTGTAGTGAAATTTAATGCATAAGTCGCATACAAGTACGTCTATAATACACTTAGTATAAATACATTTAGTGAATTTAGACTGTACATGTACAATACGCAAGGTGGATTACATCGTGTGTGTACAATCCACAAAGTCTAGATTCACCCGGTGTATTTACATCGGCTGTACTGTAAATTTTCTCGAATCTAAGAATGTAGGGGATACGGATACAAATACAAATACAGTACACGAATACGATACAAAAACGGCAATACAACAAATTTCAAAAAGAAAAGATATGAGTACGGTGATATACGACAATACAAAAAATTAATTTTATGTTATATATATTGTTATTAACATTTTTTTATAAAATATTATTATTAACAAACAAAATAAGAGTTAAAAAGTTATATTGCATAATTTGTATAGATAAATTTTGTATTAAAAATGTGTTTTAAAGTATCTGAGAAGCACCGGATACGTGGTTGGAGTATTTGACAACAATATCGAATACGTGGTAGAAATAAAAATATATATTTTAAAATTATGGATAAGTTTAAAAAGTATGAAACACTCTTGTAAAAATATCAGTTATGGATATGATACGGGTAAGTTACTCTTGAATACCACTTTCTAACTATAAGAAATAACCATTTGATACACAAATATATTAAAGGTTAAGTAATTTTTGTCTTCTATTTTCACCTCATAACACAATATATAGACAACAGCACGCATGACTAGTATAAGTTTAGGATATAATATTAAGGACAATACTTACCTACTAACTAGTGAGTAATCTACTGATTACTGATATGTTCCAATAATAAATGGACACATATACATAAATTACAAAATCATAAAAAGAAGTAAATAAAAGGACTAAACTGGTTTGACCCAATTTCATTAGGGTAAAACGTTCACAATTCATCACTTTCCTTTTCTCTTTCCACTTTTCTTCTTCCTTCTATATATATATATATCATCTCTTGTATCCAATTACTTTTCTAATGTTGAAGCTCTAACCATAATCTTAGTCTCAAATTCTTTACGAAAACTAAAATAATCTCTACTAATAATTTGTTAATGGTAACTCCACCGGTAATGATACAATAGGGAATTGACAAAGCACATAGAGAATAACCATGGACAATCCGAACAAGAAAGCGCATAAGATTTCTAATGCCAATGCAATACTAACAAAGAAAGGCCATGGCAGTTGGATGTTGGAAACTAGTGGAAAAAATGCCTAATTAGTTTAGAAAACCTTTGCAGCAAAATTTGTGCTTTGTTTCGAGTAAGCTACAAAAAGGAAGAAAGATGTTTGGCCTGCGAGCATTTGCCAAAAGGTTGACTTTGTAATTTTTAATCAAATAATAAGAGATGAAGCGCTTTTTGAGCCAAAAGGTTGACTTTGTAATTTTCTAATCAAATAATAGGATATGAATCCGCAGAAGATTTTTTAGGAGCATTAATAGTCTTCTGTTTTTTACAATTCATCTTTAAATTTGTATTTTCAAGTTGTTGGTGAAAGAAGTCATTCCATTTGTGGTTATGCTCCTAAAAAATCTTCTGCGGATTCATATCCTATTATTTGATTATATATATATATATATATATATATATATATATATATATATATTATTTGGACAAATTACCACCTATTTGCAACCACAAATGGAATGACTTCTTTCACCAACAACTTGAAAATACAAATTTAAAGATGAATTGTAAAAAACAGAAGACTATTAATGCTCCTAAAAAATCTTCTGCGGATTCATATCCTATTATTTGATTATATATATATATATATATATATATATAGGGAGCTGATATTGGCACTCCATCAATATCTTTCGGCACTCCACTTCTACCTTTTTGTAAAGTACAATTACAAAGATATCCCTCTACTATACAATATTGATTCTTATATTTTTAATACCCTAATTGCCCTTATTTGATAATGTTAGAATTCTTAACTCCAAATTACAACTTCTCTCTCACGTTCTTTTTTGGTGTGAAAATATTTCTTCGTTGATTTTAAAAATATTATTTTTTCATGTTGAATCAATTTATCAATATTTATTTTAGAAGTAAAAAATTTAGGATTCAATATAATGATTTAGAGAGTATCAATCAAATGTATTTGATTCAGATAATAAAAGTTACATGATTAGATAAGTTGGGAAGAAGTTGTTAATAATAGATTACCTAAAGAAATATTAAAAATGTATTTGAGTTGGAAACAAACATTATATCAATGAATAAAACCTATTTGAAAAAAAATTAATTATATTTAAAATCAAAAGAAAGTTTAATTTCACTTGAATAAAAATTATGATATATAGTTCTTAAAGAAAACAAAGGAAATTTTTTTATTTTAATAGAGAACTTTTAGAAATTAAAAGATGAAAAGAGAAAAACATGACTCTATAAAATATTTTTTCAATTGTAGTTGTCTTAATTTAATTAAGGAGCCTTTGCACCAAAATTTCAAAAGATAAAAATAAAAAAATTAATATGATATTTTTCTTCGTTTGCTTTTTATTTTCTCCTCCTTCCTTTCTATTTTGTTTGTTCACAAATTGATGGTATGTTTCAAAATTTTAATTTATGTTATTTTATAAATAACACACATGGAAAATAAATTACATGTTTGGTGAGTAAAAATAAAATATTTTAAATTTTGGATTCTTTGAGTTATATAGGATAAGGACACGAACAACAAGTTTTAATTGAAAAATGTCTAAATTATAGTATTTGGGTGGTAATAAATGGATTGTTATATTGTAAACCTAAAGTAAAAAAATTAAAAAAACTTTTGTTTAAGAAAAATAAAATTAAAATAAAATTAAAATTGAGTCTTGAATTAGAAGGGCAATTAGGGTACTAAAAATATAAGAACCTAAAATAGTATAACATATGACCACTTTTGTAATTTTACTTTACAAAAATATAGGAGTGGAGTGTCAGAGGATATTGGTGGAGTGTCAATATCAGCTCCCTATATATAAAGAAGAAAAGTAGAGAGAAGGAAAGTGGTGAACGTTTTTATCCGAACAAAATTGAATTAATCCAATTTATTCTTTTTATTTAGTTCTTTTTATGATTTTGTAATTTATGCATATGTGTTCATTTGTTATTGGGACACATCAATGGTCAATAGATAGTATCTACTCACTAATGAGTAAATAAGTATTGTCCTAATATTAAAAGCGTTGGCATAATTATTATATTTATGCTAAAATTGTTTTCATTAATCCTTTTAAAAAAAAAATTGTCACATTATATTTAATGATGGCGTAAATGGAAGGTGTATAAATTTTTTTACTGTCTTACCAAAAAAGAATGAAAGGTGTCCACTCCTTTTCTTCCCTCCTCTCTATATGTGTTACCCATTCTTCCTAACCTCCCTTCCATTCCCTTTTATATCCTTTAATTCTTTGTACACTTCCCCAACTGTTTCCCTACATGCTCTCTGAGTTGGTCCTTGCAATAAAGGAAAGTAAATTGAGTGAGGAAATTATCTCAACGTAGACACGTAAAATTGAAAACGTAGGATTGGAATACTTTCACCTCACCATGTGTTAGAGGGGGTAACATGTCCCACATTGAATATAGATGCAGAAAGATTTGAACATATAATAGTGGGTATGCAATACTACTTTATAGTTTAGGCTTTTAAGTTATTAATCAGCGCTTGATCCCTTATAACAAGGTCATCGCCCAGGCAGTCACCTAGGTTCCCAATTTTGAAAGGCCCTATTTTTTTAATCAAACTCAATACTTCTTCTCGGCCTCAATTTTTTTAAAAAATATTTATCAACTCTGGTCCATTTTATCAAACCCAATACTATTGGGCCTCATTTAAAATTTTAAAAAAATTTATTAATTATGTTCCATTTAAACAAACCCAATACTGCTGGGCATCATTTTTTTATTAAAGCAAATTACTAACTAATGGTCTAATTTTGGAGTTTGCCAAATTATTGTTTACGTTTTCTTTTTTTTTCTTCTTCTTTCTTCACAACTCATTTTCTCTCATTTTCTTCTTCTTTCTTCACGGTCAAACGCCAACAAGCAATAACTATTTCCTATAGAGGTTGTGGTCCACCAAAGTCCAATTTGTCTCTTAAGTAAGTCTCTCTCATTTATAGTTCTATACTTCTAGTCTTCTATGCATTATCTGTTTTACTTTTACCCCAAAATTGGAAGTCTCTTGTTGTATCATGGCCCATGGGTAAAATTTGTTTTTCTGGTAATTGTAATTTTTTACAAGTCTTTAACACTTACAATTATTGACTACTATTATTCTGTTTATTTATAAGCTATAAAAAAAATGAAATTATACTATTTAGGCATAGGAGATGTTTGATTATTTGACATTTATTTTTTTATCAAGTTTAAAGAAAAAAAAACTTTAATTATTTTATGTAAGTTTATATCTTGATGTATTAATTGGAAGTACAATTCTTGTAATGCAAGCATACATGTGTTTGCACCTGTTCTTTGTAGTGTTCTTTATCATCAGAAATGTTATCTGTCATCTAAAAAAATGAACTATTTTGCTTCTCTTATTACACTATTAGCTATTTAATTTTTGATGTGAACTAGATCGCACTATTTATAAAGCACCAAGGTCGATTTTTTATTTATTTTTTGTATTTTCAACATAAATATATTTTATGTGTTTATCGTCTCATTTTAATAAAGATTTCGTGCTGTTATAAAATTTATGTGCGCGTGAAACTTTATGTATAAGATGCCTCGTATTTGAAAGTTCGCCTAGGACCCCCCAAAATTTTGTGAATCTTAAGATCGGCCCTGCGTTACAATTGATATTAGAACTAAATCTAGTTCCTGATCCGGTATCATGTCAAACGCCCAACTAGAAAGTGTTTAACTGTGTCCACCTGGATAGGCAGAATGACCCGACCGCAAGAGAGAGAATGTTAGAGGCTGAGTTGGGGTGAAATATGAACATAAATTTTACTAATTCGACGAACCCAAAATATATATAAATTTTTTTTTATATTATTTTTATGACTAAATGTTATTTATATAAAATAAAGTTAAGGTGAGATGATATATTTTTAATAGTATAATATTATGGTTAATTTTTAATCTAACTTGTGACACAATTACTTTGAAAGTTTGAAATAAAATTATAATTACTAATATTAAATTAAATATATAAAGAAAATAATAAATAATATAAAATTTTAAGTCCTTTCAAAGATTTAATACGAAAAACAATCTTAAATTTTACAAGTTTGAGTGATGGTCTTATTTCAAGTTAATGTAAATAGTTTCCGTATTTAATGCGTGTATTATAGCATTTTATTTTTGTAACTTTCTTATTCTTAACATCATATTAAAATTTGAATAATCCGTGACACTAATACGGTATGACGTAAGTTGACGCGAAAAAAAATTCCCGAGGACTTGAGTTGGAGGATATAGGTCCGGCACGAGCTGACCTCTTAGTCCGCCCAAGTCCCACTCTAGTATGCAGCTAGTACACGAACATGCGCGCGCGCACCCAAAAAAAAAAAAAAAAAACACTGAGAAGACAAGTAGACATCCAAAACTAGCCACCCAGTCCCATTCAATAACATACAAAACTTTTATAAAATCAATTGTGGCAAACCAGAAACCGAAGTAAAATATTCGGATACAAGCCACTACAACAATATTCCATGCGGAGTGCCTCCTAATTATAATGATGATCAGTAATGATAATCAAACACACACAACCATTATCAATCACTAACATAGATATAGAATTTCTGTCATAATATAGCATCATCAGGTCATGCACTCAGCTATCTTCTATCTACTAATGTAGATACAGTACTAAAATCATGATATTACATGATTCAAAAGTGTTGTTTTCCCTTGTAATGATGTATTCTAGTATTTAGTCTTGCATTTATGCAGCCGATACTGATTGCGATTTCTGCCGGGGTGGTACCTGAAGCCAAAACTTCATCGAGTCATACGCCGTGAAACCAATTGCTACACTAGGAACGATCTGTTGACAGAAATCATTTAGTGTCATTAGTTACAATTTTCCAATATAAAAATATATATATATAGAACCATTGTAAATCCAACTTAGAGAACAATCTTCTATTTGCTTCTTAGTTGGTAAATAACCCTCAGATCACTCTTTTTCAAGGGTCGGATTAGTTCCAACCATTTTAGTCATACTCAATATGTCTGAAAAGTATTGTTTATCAGCAATCAGAGCGTAATTTTCTTCTTTAAAACATATATATATGGTGGCATAAACATAATTTTCTTCTTTAAAACATATATATATGGTGGCATAAACAATCAAATAGCACTATTACCCATCCTGGCAGGTCAGAACAGCTACTGGTTTGTGAGCAACACTAACAATGACAGAGGTGGTCTCAAAGAGGAACTTTCCCACGAAAAAATTGAATGCAAATTTTTTTCCTCCAAGAGAAAAGACGGTTTACCTAGGTTCATATAGTAAGTGTCGTAACGAGTTAAAAGAAGAAAAAAAAACCATGAATTAAATCTTCAGAGATAAATAAAAAACACTTATTTAAATTTTTGGGTGTTTGCCTCAATTTTCTGCAGGTGTGCAGTCTGATTCGACCCAAATAAGAATAGCCCAACTATTCCTAACAGTGACGCGATCAGTCGAAAGAAGACAAATCGGTCCTTTATGATCAAGCGATTGTTGGGAGTTAGGAATGACTCGTCCCTTCACCATTGAGGGAAATGAATGGGAGAAAATAATTTAGAATTAAGACAAGTCCCCATCCATTTTATTGATAAACATTCTTTATACAAATAATGGGAAATTTATACAAAGATCAACTTGAGAAAAATTGTAAGAGATGGGGTTAAAACTAATCTAAGATTAACACTAGAATTACTCCTAACGAAAGTAGTAAATTGCAGGGAAATAAAAGTAACAAAGGCAATTTGTGTGATTGAGGACCTTAGTACAAGTCTTCTCTACGCCTATTTATAGCCAGACCCCAAGCAGTTAAAAGTAGTTCTAAAATAGTTATCATAACCGCTGATTATGGATAACTACGGACAGTTATTTGGAAACTGCCCAATCAGTCTCAAGTTTAGCCACGTATCCGACCTCCTGTAGACGTAACTCTTGCTTCTTCAGAAACCCAACACGTGTTTTAACTTAGTTGAAACCACTCCTTTAGATCCGTAATTGCTTCGACCACTAACAGCTTTAATAATTGACTCAACCTCTTGCACCATCAATCTGCGCCTTACTCATCCTTGTACATTTTCCCTCTAATTACTAACAAGGTTTTAACCACGTGGTTGATTTGACTAGGTCGAAACTACTCAGTAACTGCTTTTGACCGCTCCATACCAGTTTTTGACCGCTATTGAGTTCGGCAGTCTATTCGGCCCTTTGCATTGTTAATCGGCCACTTGCCCTTACGCATTTTTCCACTTTGGCCACTGTTAGAGCACTAGCCAAGTGGCTGAATCTGAAAATTCTAGATTTTGGTGCAAACACCAGGGAAAAAAAAAAGTACTTATTTATAACTGTTCCGAGTCCAAAGTGGCAAAACTCAGAATTCAATTTAGACAAGGTAAAAATTCTTCCAGAAACTTGCATAGTCCTTCTATCACATGGGGAACTAAGAAATAGATCAGCTCATGGTGTGCTTTTAGACGGATCTTTCTCAAAAGGCTCAAAAACTAGGTTTTTAATTTTCACTGCTCAGAGACGTTCTAGTTATGCTGCTTATGCAGTGCTAACTAGTACTACATGAGATTTGTCTCAATCTTCAGCTAAATCTTCAATGTGGATCAGGGACAGCATGACACTCACAGCAGCCGACCATAATAAAAGCACAGTAATTGATTAAAGAATAAGAGAGACAATCAACAGCAAGTATCTTGACAAATAGCATTTTACAATGTGGTCGCAGCATAATGACTTAATCATATAATGTAACCAATTACCTTAATATAATTTATGCTGAGGCCAGCAAACAATTGTCTCCATCCTTGATTCCGGATAATAGTGGCAAGCCCATCCCATGTGCTACGGTATCTGGCACCACCTTGCATCGAAGGTTGCAGATGTTCAACCTGATGACAACATAACCTAATTAATTCAAAATTCCAGATCCAATTAATTTCCGTAGAAGTTCCAAGATGATATCACATTTCTTGCAACATTTTAAGTAGGGCTTCAACTTTGTCTAATGAAACATGGAACCAAACCATGCTGCCCTTGCCTGGGTCTACATGATTCAATAGCCAAATGTCCAACCATATTAGTTCTATAATGGGTCAGAAAAGCAAGAACTAACCTGAGTCACTTTATGTCTGGGTTTTTTGTAAACTAAACCCAAAACATATATATGACACAAGTATATAATATATATTGTTTTTGATAAGTCAAGTATACAATATATTGCATGAATATATATGTTTATGTAAATATAATTAGAATATCTTACTAACATAAACTTAATATGTTCAAGGTCACAAAATATATCACATTTCACTTAATAGGATGGATCATTCATTTATAATAAACTCAAAAAATAATTGAGAAAATTAAAAAAGTCGCATTAAACTCAGGATGGCAACTGTGTATGCTTGTTATGGGTTCCATCAACACTGCCCCGCCAATACTAAACATGGTCCAAACTCCAAACTTGGTCACAACCATAATCATACACCTTTCACATCCGCACCTAAATAAAGTATATCCGCTCAGCCCCACTATGAAATCACCAACGGAAATACAGCAATTATGCCTTACACTGGATATTTAGTGATTCATTCTGTTGGTATCGTAAAACTAAACGAATCCATCCTCAACTTGAGTTAGTCTTAATCAGATCCGCAACCTCTCTCCCAAATTTGTGATCTCAGGAAAGGTGAACCAAGGGTCAGATTCTAAGTTCAAGCTGTGTCTAACACCACACTCTACCTCCCACAGAAATATTCATGCTTTAAAAGCCAGTGACATATATACATATATATGTGTGTGTGTGTGTGTGGTCACATACACTCCATCAAAAATGTAAAGGCGTAACAGGGCAATACCTGCATCTGCCTCCTGACAACATCCAAAGGATATGTGAGGGTCTGCCCAAATAAGCCAGCTAGAGCTCCACAAGAAAGACGCATCACAATGGATTTTTGGTGCTCTTCAGGTACGTGCCTTTTGAGTTCCTCATAGATGTAAAACTTCAGACCAGCATAAGGAAGGATACCAATGAGTGTTGGGCCTGATTAATGTACAGATTAATTCATATTGATCACTTGAACAAATACAAATTTGCAAAAAAACTAAACACGCAGCTGAATATGGAGAGATCAATTAAAGCTTTATAAAAAGTACAAGGTTAACAGTATCCAATCAATGGTATCACATAACCCACCCCATTAATATGGGATAAAGGCAACGATGATGATGAGCCGGTAAAAAATAAGATTCAACTGAGCCGGTAATCAAAATAACCACAATAAAATGACAAAGCAGATTCCATAATTTGAGCCCTCATCAAATTACAAAAACTTTTATCAAGAATCAATCATAGATGCTATTTATGCAACAAAAATGGTTGTACAATACAACATAAGTAAGAAACAATAACATGGCAAGCAAATATATACCTACACCCCGATACAGCCCACGTACTCCCCCCTCTTTGTATACACTTCCTAATACATTTCTTATGCCACTGTATGCAGGCGGAGCATGAATATTTCTCGTAACATTACCAAAACTTCCTCTTGTGTCCGTAACCTATAAAAACAAAGAATGAATAAATTAACAATGGCAAAAACACAGACCATATAAAAACAACTGAACTCTTGGAAAACTAAATCAAAAACCAAGAAACTTAACCCATAAATGCAACTTCAATATTCCCCAAGTATATCAATAATAAAAAACAGTTAAACATCTCTATCTATATACCGAACTTCCAAGATGACTGAAATTCTAGAATCATTGTCCCTATTAAGGGAAAAATGGTGCCATCCAAATGTTAAAATCACAAATGCCACCTACAACTTGGTTTGCTCACCAGCACCCTGTCATATTTTAGGCTACTTTTGATACCCAGAAATTTAAATCTCTAGGTTAATAATTTCATCTTTCCAATCATTCACATCCCAAAGATATATATGTTTTGAACTAGTTTTTTCCCAGTTCACCAACATTTTGCTCTATAACAAATAAAAGCTCCTATTATAGTTTTGCAAAATTTCAACTCTTAACTAATTTGGTAAAAAAATCACATAACAATATAAATACACATCTCCATTTAATCGTCCATCAACAGCCAATGGGCAATAGCTTCACTCTTAAATTGATGAAAAACCTGAGTAACTGGAAATCATTGTTTCAAATCACTTTTTTTGGTACGAATTGTTCCAAAACATCAATAATATACACACACATTTATAAATCTGTTTTACAACCTATTTAAAAGCTATGATTAGTACAATGATATATTTAACTTAAACACACACACAAACAACCTGAGTGAGCATTAACTAGAATCCTAAATACTAAATCCATACTAATACATGCGTTAATCACCATAAGTTAGTCCAATGTAATGAAATACCCACGTCATTGAAGGGAAAAAGAACGTATCCAAAATAATGTTCCAACCTAGTTACCTGGTAAGCAAGTTTAGTACGAGCCAAATCTAAAGGATATGTGCATAAAACTGCTGTTCCTCCAGCAACTGAACCAGCTAAAAGATCTATAACAGGCCCCGTTCCTAAGGCAGAGTAGTTATTCAAAATCCAACAACGATACTGCTCATATGTCATGAAATGTAAGGCTGCATATGGAACAATACGGATGACGCTAGCTCCATTTCCTCTAAAAGACATGATAAGCATGATTAAAATAATATTCACAAGGGAAGTATGTCAAGAAGTAAATGATTGAAATGTAAGTAAACTTACTTATAAAATCCTAGAACACCATCATGCTTCAGCAATTTCTTTAGAGATTGATACACCCCAAGAGAATGGAACCCTTCTGTTCTTGTCTACAAATATCCAAAGATAGAAAGTTAATAAGGCCTAATACAAAAATAGATAGAATATAGTACAAATCACTAATATATATCATTGCAATGAATGCCTAGCGAGCAATAATACAATAGAAGCGCCAGAATAACATAGCCAGATCCACATTGAAAGCAAACTTTGAAAACAAATAAATCATCATAACTACCAAATTCAATTACTGAAACAGAGATCAATCTTAAAAAACATTCTTGGAGATATTTATAGTCTAAGAAAATAAAGATATAGATGCCTGTCATCTGATTTTAGAAGAGATGATCACTGCTTGCCTTGTGACCAAATGCCAGAAGACCCCTACCAAAAAAATTACATTATAGGCTTCAACTGCTACTACCCAATCACCGTGGGCATATGGCTACAGCTACAGTGTATATCACATCAAATGTACCAAGTTAGGTAAAGAGATCTTATGAAATATAAAATTTCAACTCCAAGACCTATTGTAAGGACCGGGTTATTTTTGACCGGTTCCAGGTGATTTTTGGACCGAATTTCTCTTTCCAAATTAATTAATTTCGGAAAGATGCGAATATATATATATAAATGGAATTATATATATGTATAGATGGAGGTTATGGAGATTTATGTATATGAGATTATATTATATGAACGAAGGATGCATATATATATATATATGGAGAGATATGTGTATATAGTGTATATGTTTATATTTAATTATAAATATAAACATATAGATACATTTATATTATTAAACATATATGTGGAGGAGTATGTGGGTATAGTAGTATTTGTTATGTTGTGGCTTGAATTTTGTCTCAGGTCGGGCGATTGACCCGAAGAATAGAAAATTTTTATGACCCGTTTTTCGCTTGCGGGTTTTGGACCCGGGTTAGGACTCTCTTGTAGCCCGATATATAAGGGCATCTAGGGGTTCGTAGAAAGATGAGAGAGAAAACACTAAAACCGCATAAACAGAGTGAGAGAGCGAGAGCTAGGGTTTGGGTTGAAACTTGTAATCTCTTGTTTTTCGCATAGAGAAATCTTTTGCCGAATCTTTACCGTGGACATAGGCACATCGCCGAACCACGTAAATTCTTGTGTTCTGTGCGTTGTACTTGATTCGTTTTGTGTCGTGTTTCGTGATTGTGCTTGGTTTATGGCTGTTTTTCACAACAGTATTGTCTATTGATATACATATGTATAATTATATGTAGGTGGAGAAGGGTGTACATGTACATGTATGTGTGTTTTATTATACACATGTGATTATATATATATATATATGTGTGTGTGTGTGTGTGTGTGTGTGTGTGTGTGGCTGAGAGTGAGTAGTGTAACATGTGGTGTATAAGAAAAGATGATAAGATTTGAAATGAGAATAAAGGAGTGGGTGGTCGGCTGAAAAGAAGAAAAAGAAAAGAAAAAGAAGAGAGATAGAGAGAGAAAGAAAGAACCGAGAGAGAGAGGTGGAGGTTCACGGCCATGGTGGTGGTCGGAAGTGACGGTTCAGTCTGATAGTGGCCGTGTGGGTTGTGGAGCTGTGAGCTAGGTTCATCCATGGTGACGATCCGGTGGTAGTTGACCGGGGAAGATGACCAAAGTACTGTTCCAACGAGTTTCAGTTAGTTTCGGCTAGGCCTCTTCTCGGCAGTGGTGTGAGGTAGGTGATGACGACGTTAACTGGTTTGTGGTCGGTGCTCAGGCCTTCGGTTGATGGTTGTTTGGGTTGTAATACCCGAAAAATATATATATATATTTAATTATTTTGGTGGGACCTAGATGAAAAAAAAAAAATTAAAGGCCATGTGAGTGGTGTGTGGTGGATATATAGGTGTGTGGTATGGGATGTATATATATATATAGTATTATTATTATATATATATAATGGAAGCATGGGTTGCTGACACAAAGGGAAAGAAAAAGTAAATGAGGGGGGCAAAGTGTGTCGGCTGAAAAGAAAGAGAGAAGAAGAGAGAGAGAGAAAAAGAAAGAAAGGAAAAGAAGAAAGAAAGAGAAAAGAAAGAAAAGAGAAAGTTATAGATAGAGAGAGAGACTGTTAGAGAGTTTTAGAGAGAAGAAAGTTTAGAGAGAGAAAGGGGAAAACGAGAGAAGAGAAGAAGCTGAGAGGTGGTGGTGCACGGCAGTGGGCGAGGGAGGCGTACGGTGGTACAACCGTGGCTAGTGGTGGTCTTGAGTAAGGAAGATGGTGATGATGATTGAGGAAGATGGTGATGGGTCTAGTTTGAGTTCACGGTTTGGTGAAAAGGTTGGTGAGATGGTGTTGATGAAGGAGGAAATGGGTTCGGCTAGAGAGAGAAGAGTCCTAGAGAGAGAGTGATGCTGAGAAAGAGAAGGGTGGCTCATGGAAGTCAGGCGGTGGTGGCGGCTGACCGTGGGTTGTGGTGGTGATGTGTTGCAGTTGTGGTTGTAGCATGTTAGTGGGTTGCATGGGTGCAACCATGGGTAGTTGGTGTCGATTAGGTTACATGGCTTGGTTTTCAAATTGGGCTAAATTTGAATGTTTGCAATTTAATTTGGTTGTGGTGATTGTGGGTTAGATGATGGGTTTTTGTTGGGCTGCCCATGGATTGAAGTTGGTGTCCAATTA
Organism: Cornus controversa; assembly: GCA_026545225.1. Lineage (NCBI taxonomy): Eukaryota > Viridiplantae > Streptophyta > Magnoliopsida > Cornales > Cornaceae > Cornus > Cornus controversa. The sequence continues at coordinate 86,644,350 of CM048846.1, read as the reverse complement.
ATTTTGTTTAGGCTTGCAAAAGAAAATCAATTTGGGCCAAAGTTTCGAGTTGGGCTTGATGAGAATGGGTTTATGCATGGGTTGATTTTTGGATTGTGGATCAAATACTTGGACTGGACCAAGTGAATTTAAATTAGGTTAGTGAATTGGGCTTCGTCATTAAATTGGGCCAACTTTGATTGGGCTTCAATTTGATTTATATTGAGCTTGGTATATGGGTTTGATTTGGTGCATGGAAAATTGGTAATTTGTGTGGGCTTGACACTAGACTGGACCAGAATTGGGTATAGGCCCAAGTTGCAGGCGCGGACTTATTAAAAGCGGAAAACCAAGGCAAGTTGATTATTACCTCTATCTCCTATATAAATATATATTTTAATTTATTTATATCCCGGTATGTGCATTTGTGTTGATGGTATTTATATATATATGTGTGTATATATATATATATAAATGAGAATATTTGAATAATTGATGCACATGTGAATATATATATGCATATATTGGATTTAAAAGCATGAGAGTTGATAATTGTTTTTACATGATTATATATATATATATATATATTTCTATCTATATATTGCGGTTGGTTTATTTTATTGCTTATTGAGCATGTTAAAAATGATAATTTTTAAATCATGTATAATTGACCATTTTATGTGCTTAAATGATGCTTGTTGAGTTGATATATTCTCAAAGTTGTATATTGTCTTTATAATGATAAATATATTATTATTATTATTATTATTTATTTATTTATTTATTTATTTTTTATATATTGTGAGATTTCATTGAGAAACATGTCATGATAGTGTTTTGTGCTATAGGACATGAGTTGCATGGTTAGCATGTGTTATGTGTGCGTGTGACGTGCTAAATATGATTATTAAAGTAAATGTACTCCTTCGTGAATTGGTTGTTGATTTTGGGAGATACTCGGTTTCAGTTACTATCGAGAAAGGGTATAGCCTTCGGGGTGAAAATCCCCATTTATAGTGGCCACTAGGTTTGTTCCCTGCGGGTTAGTAGCCTGAAAATAACATTTACCGGTGCATGCAGTAGGTATGTACAGGGGTTTGTGGATCTATACTGAGTTATCCCATTTGTTGATTTCGAATCTTGATTTACAAGTTGGCATCCATGTGTAGTTACAACTTACGGTTTATGATCTTTCATTATATTGCATATGTTATTTGTGAAGTGGTTGCATCTTGCTTACTTGCTAGTTCTAGGATTATGCAAGTTAATTGATTTGTAATATGTGTTGGAAATTGTCATATGAATTGTTAACACTTGAATATCATGAAATTTTCAAAACTGTAAAAGTTGAGTATGTTAATTATTGGGATATAATCAATTTATGTATATTTTGAGAATATGTGGGAATCAACCTGCTAAAGCGGTGATAGTATGTTCAGCATACCTTGTTGAGATTTGAGCTCACTCCCTCCCAGATTTTGCAGGTAATGCCGATGACACAGAGTCATTAAAAGATTTGATAGTACCGACTGAAGAGGTAGCAATTGGATTTATTAGAGTTTAATTTTGTCTGGAATGTGAGATAAATAGATTTTTATTTCAGTTTAGATACGTTGGAGGAATTATGTTTTTTTTTTTAATTACTCGCCGTTGTAATTTGGTGCGGATGCAAGAGTGTATATGATTGTACATTGGATATCATGTTTATGAGATGTTTATGAAATGTTCAATTTTTTTTATTGGAGAAATATGATCTTTCTTGGATATAAAGGAAAAAAAAAAAAGGGTTTCAAGGACATTGATGATTAGATTGTGGATTTAATGGAATTTTCACTATTCACCCCCATTTCCTTCGCCCTTAATCGGGTGTCAAAAATTGGGTTGTGACGGTAGCTTCTGAGTTGGGTTTCCTTGGTTCACGGCACAGCTATTTGGTAGAGAGTGGTTGAGCTTCATGGGTTGCTTACGGTGGGGGCTGGTTGGTGTGGGTTGTGTTGTGGGTTCAGTTGAGGGGTGGCTATGGCGGTGGTGCCAACGGTGGAGGTTGCGGCTGTTTTCAGTGTAGATTTTTATGGCTGATGCAGTGGTGATGCGCCGGCATGGAGTTCAGCGATGGCTGAACTATGGTGCTCCGATTGTGGCGGTTGTTGGTAGTTTAAATTCTGGCCATAGGGAGTTTGTACACGGTTGATGGCTTGGGTTTACATTGTGTAAAATTGAGAAAATGTGAAGAAGTGTGCTTATGTGCCCAATTTCGAACCAATTTCAATTCCACTACTAAACCCATTTTCCATGGTAGCCCAATCATTTCAACCCATCTCTTAAGCCCAAACTATGGCCCTTTTGGAAACCATCTTCCATCTGGGCAGCCCACATTCAAGCTCACCCATGTACATAGCCATCCCAATTGAGAATTACCTAAAATCGAACCAGCAACCACCTCCTACTACCACTGCCGAAACACTAGACCCATGATAGCTAGAGCACCTTGAGCCCATATCCAAACCCAACAACCAAGAACCAAACAACCTAAGCCACTAACCGTGTACAACTCCCCATTGCCAAAATTTAAACTACCAACAACTGCCACAACCGGAGCACCATAGTCTAGTCGTCGCCGAACTCCATGCCGGCGCATCACCACTGCATCAGCCATGAAAATCCACACCAAAAACAGCCGCAACCTCCACCGCCATAGCCACCCCTCAACCAAACCCACAACACAGCCCACACCAACCAGCCCCCCACCGTGAGCAACCCATGAAGCTCAACCACTCTCTACCAAACAGTCGTGCCATGAACCAAGGAAACCCAACTCTAAAGCCACCGTCACAACCCAAACAGCCATCAACCGAAGGCCTGAGCACCGACCACAAACCAGTTAACGTCGTCATCACCTACTTCACACCACTACCGAGAAGAGGCTCAGCCAAAACTAACTGAAACCTTCCGACATCCAACCGAAACTCATCGGAACAGTACTCTGGTCATCTTCCCCAGTCAACTACCACCGGACCATCACCATGGACGTGAACCTCCACCTCTCTCTCTCAGTTCTTTCTTTCTCTCTCTATCTCTTTTCTTTTCTCGTCTTTTTCTTCTTTTCAGCCGACCATCCACTCCTCTATTCTCATTTGAAATCTTATCATCTTTTCTTATACACCACATGTTACACTACACACTCTCAGCCACACACACACACACATATATATATATATTATATATAATCACATGTGAATAATAAAATACACATACATATACACGTACACCCTTCTCCACCTACATATAATTATACATATGTATATCAATACACAATACTATTATACCCACATACATGTTTAATAATATACATGTATCTATATGTTTATATTTATAATTAAATATAAACATATCCATTATATATATATATATATATACATCCTTCGTCCATATAATATAATCTCATATACATAAATATCCATATCCTCCATCTATACATATATATAATTCCATTTATATATATATATATTCGCATCTTTCCGAAATTAATTAATTCGGAAAGAGAAATCCGGTCCAAAAATCACCCGGAACCAGTCAAAAATAAACCGGTCCTTACAACCTTCCCTCGTTCAAGGAATTTTGTCCTCGAAATTAGCATACTGGTCTTTCCAAAACCAATCCATACAGGACGTTATTCTCACCAAGAATCGTCACTTTCTCTTTCCATATATTCCAGGCGTTACACTTGCAACACCTAACTCATAACACTCGAGTCTAACACGATCGGTGCGTCTCAACTGCTCTAAAGCAATATAACAACGGAATGATCTAGCTAATGTGAGTGAACAAGTCTGAGACAGTCACAAGCTGCATAGACAATTCCGAATGATCAACCCTAGTGGATAATTAACCACTTCTGTGACTTGGTTGGGCAACTCTGAACCCATGAACGGCTTTCCATCCTCAAACAGATGGTCAATCAGAGCGTACCATTCAGATTTTGGAGGATATGCTTAGAGCATACGCCTTGCTAGTGAGTGTGCTTGTGATGTGCATTGGATTGATGTGGTTTGTGTTGTGACGATGCACAGGATGTTAGAGTTGGGATGGTTGTGCACGGGTGAGCTTGAATGTGGGTTGTCCATGGATGGAAGATGGTTTTCCAAAAGGGCCATAGTTTGGGCTTAAGAGATGGGTTGAAATGATTGGGCTGCCATGGAAAATGGGTTTAGTAGTGGAATTGAAATTGGTTCCAAATTGGGCCTAGCTTGGGTAAACTTGGTTGAAATTTGAGGTTGGGCCTCATGGGATTGAGTAGTGTGGATTGGGCTGCCTAGTTACTTGGACTTGGCAATTGAAATTGAATTGGATCATATTGGGTTTTGAATTGTGCTTGCAATTAAATTGGGTCAAGCATAAAAACTAAAAAGAAAGAAAGTGGGCTCATATGTGACTTGGACACGGGACTGGACCAAACATGGATAATAGCGTTTTGATGCAATAAGTGTTTATTTTGGTAATTTATTTTATTTTTTATATTAGGTAAGGATTAAGGAAATCCACTGGCATGGTTTTGTGATTTTGGAAAGACCGTAAGTAGGTTTAGAATGTGGCCATTAGATTTAATCTAGCGGCCACCATACGAAGTGTGGATAAATTCACTTGCTCACTAGTGAGAAAGAGATCACTATTGTGTATATATATATGTATTTTAATAATTGCTTAAGAGATGCTCTCAACTTATGGAATTTTCCAAATCGATGTATCTCAGGCTCTTATTCTCACTCTACATTCTATTCACTTAGGATTAGCTATTAAGAATTGTTCCGAAAAGTAACTAAGACAAATAAATAGGAGAAGATAATTTCTGCAAGTTAAAAAGATCTCCTAACACTCCAACAGAGACTCTACAATCCTAATTAGGCGCGAGTGAGGAGGTATTGAAAAGTTAACAGAACCCATTTGGGATCAGAAAGATGACCTCACAAGAACTAAAGACAATCCAATTCAATTCTAAGAGTTTAATTCCACCATAACCTAGCATAGTAGTATTGTAACGTAATCAATGTGAAAATCAGGTATAATTATGAATGTAACTGTACCTATCTATGACAAGTACATATAAATGATACTTTAAAAAAATAAAGATTTATTTAAACCGGCCATGGATTGAAGAGCAACATCCCTGACCCAAGAACAATTATCATATTCCCAAATTTGCCCGATAAGATCCCCTGCCACTCCCAAAGGAGGAGGTGTAGGGTTCAAGTCCTAGTTGGGGGGCACGGCATTCGTCATACATAACAATATATATAATTTATCGTTATACTTCAGTGCCCCCTTGTTATTGATGATCAATCAAATTAAATGAATTATTTTTTTCATCTCCAAGCCATTGCTTTTCAACTTTCTGCCATTTCAACTCTTTGTTTTATGATATTACAATCAAAATATGGTGAATTGTGCTATGTGTCCGGAACAATTTCATTCTCAACCAACTCAATATAACAGTCTCAGTCTCATGTGATCTTATTTCCATGCATTAAAGAACACCATATTAGAAATAAACTTGATAAGAAATGTACGCAATACAAACAATTAGTCAGGGGCACAGAAAAGCAATGAATGAAGAAACTTCACCTGCAAGAGTATTTTGATCCGTTCCAGAGGAGCAACTGCCGTCTTGGCAAATGCTCCAGCAGCACCTCCAGCAATTAGTTCCTTCACATAGATGGGCATACTATCAATGAATGAAACTTCTCTATGAGCAGAAGACCCATCAACAAACCCAGCCACATTTGTTGACAAAGAAGACCCTTGCGAAGAACCCATCTCAAATTATTCCTATTCAAACCAAGTTTCCAACCAAGACTTCTATCAATTCGAATACAATAAATTATCCACCCTGTAGTTTGAAGAACTCCTTATCCCATCTATCTCTCGGGATACAGAATGAGAAAGCTTTTTGCTCAAAAGGCAGACACAATGGCCCGAGAACACCCGGAATCGAATAGGGTATGTTCACAAGCCGATCCTCTTCTCCGATAACGACAAGATACATCCAACAAATGAAGATAAACTAAACACGCAGATCGAATAATCAAAGCCCCTTCAATTGTAAGAATGCCCCCATGAATCTATATCAAAATCATCAATGCCCATCTGGAAATTGACCAAATTAATCGAACACTCCAACCCAAAAAACAGCAACAGCGATGGAATAATCAAAACCCTTCAAATATAAATATCCCACCTGAGGTTGATCAATGAAATTCAATATTTATATCAAAAACCAACGATAAAGACCGAATAATCAAACCCAATCAATATCAGCATTGCCTACTTCGATCTAAGACAAAAACATAAATACCCATTTTGATTTTCATCAATATCATCAAAAAAAATATATCGAATGAATTGAATTAAAACATACCAGTGGTTGATTTGGTCGGAGGAGAGCAGGTACAAACTGAGACTTGATAATATAATAATATGAACTGTAGTGTACCCGTTCTCCTTCGACGTGGGAAGGAGAGGAGACCCAAGGAGGTTTGGCTTTTGGGGCTTCCTTCGATTAGATAATCTTCTTGTTCCTGGAAGGCGCTATTGAAATTACAATCTAATTTAAATGTTGGAGCTTCTCAGAAATTTTGGCCGTTTTTGGTGGAAGCGTGTTGGAGTACATTATGCTGCATTGACCGAAACGAAAGTTCGTGGGAATACAAGTTGTGAATGGACCCAAAGGACATTTCATGGTTGAATCACGGATGATACAAAAGACAAAATATCAAGTAACGTTGCATTCAATCTTCAACAGAAAGGTGATGTGGTTACTCACATGAGTCACATGATACATTACCAATCTTTAAGTCCAGCATTTCTCTACTGGACGAGCTGCGATCCAGTGCAGCCACAAGTCTCGCACGTGTGCATCATGTGAGACTTGTAAACCGTCCAATGCAGAGAATTCGGACTCGTGTGTTACATGCATATGCAATATAATTAAATTGATGGACAAATACCCTTGTCTTGAACTTTTTTTTTTTAAATTGTGTTTCAACATTTATTAATCGATATTACAGTACAATTAAATCAAAGACACGATTAATCGACTATCGAAATAATAGTGTAGCATGCACGATTAACTAAGGCTTGAAATAATAATATTACACCTTGATTTAATTGCGTTGCCCATAGTTTTGTTTTTCCGGAAAGGCCGTGGCACGACAAAAGGTACATTAGATGGTCTAGTTCCCTACTTGATGTCACATGACCCTTTACTCGGTTGGCATCAATTTAGCTTGAGTAGAGTTCGGCATCAATTAAATATGTCATATAATCAACAATAGGAGATAAAGCTTCCCGACATATCTATTTCTCCCCAGCGTTATTCAAGTGAAAACTTTGTACACAGTTTTATATATATATATATATAAAAGTAACAAGATTCACTCAATTTAAAACGTGGCAAGAAACTCTCGCACCCAATTTGTCTCCTATGGAACTAGGCCTCAAATTTTGATCCGAATCTGATCCCATAATTCACATATGATTGAATATTTAATTTAATAACTCATTAACTAAACAAATCAGATATGAATTATGGTCAATCCGATCCGATAATAATTTAATCTGACATAATATTATATAATATGTTAAACATATATAATTTAATGATATGATATACTCCCTCCGTCCCATAATTCTTGGTATATTTGGGGATTCCAACTTTTTATGGTGGGACCCACTTTTTAGTGTAATAATGCATGAATTTAATATTAGTCCTTGTTTAAAAGTTAGTATTATTATTATATGGTGGACCCCACTTTTAGGATAGTAGAGTTTGGAAAGGGTAGTTTAGGAATCATATAATTCATTTTAGGAAATTGACATGTATTTTGGGACATCCCAAAAAAAAATAGTGGACTTGAATTATGGGACGGAGGGAGTATAATATTTACATAGTATCAAATTGTTCTTATCATTATTCTCTCCTTTTTTTTTCCTTCCTTTATTTTTTATTACTCCTAAGCATTTATTTCTTAACACATAGAACAAAATTTATTTTCTTCTGATTTTTCTTTCATATTTTATTTATCTATCAGTTTTATTTTAATCATTATTTATAAAAAAACAAAATTAGACCTTTATCGAACTATTTTAATAGTCCGTTTAATGACAAGTACGATATAAATTCATTTATAAAATTCATCTATTTATCCCTTTCGAATCAAATAAGATGAAATCAAGTACTAGCCTTGTCAGAATCCACTCGGCTCAATCCCTATCAAATTCGTCTACCGGTGAGTCACCTTCTACTTTTAAGATGAGAAATATTACCGGGTTACCATCCACATGGCGTTTAAAGCAAACACATGTATCCATGTGCATGATTGTATCCGTTAATCAGCCGTTAATTCATTTAATGATTTTATATCAACAAATGGTCTCAACCTCTTCTTGGAGATTTTTTTCCAAAAACATTATCTAATTGATGTTTCCTCCTACACAACGGTGTGGAATGTTTATTCCAATCTGGTCAAAGTAAACTAACAATCACCATCCTATTGAATGTTTATTCCCATCAAAGTTAGAATAATCATTCTTGTTGGACACGAATTAGGATTCTAATCATGTGCAATGGATGGTCCACTGTATGGGGGGAGATTGGAGTAGTCTCCAAGGAAGAGTGGACTTCATTTCATATTTTTTTAACAAGGTTTTCATTTCATATGAAGTCATCTCTACTAAGTATTGGATATCCTAAAATACTGTAAAAATAAAAAATAAAAATTAACACTAATTATGCATGTATGAATTTTTTCTATTATTATAAAAGAACTAGTATTTGTATTGGATGAGATTTCTCAATATATGACATTCCCGCGATAATAAATAATTTTTCAGTCATCTTATCTATCGCACAAAATTCAAATTTTTCTAAAAATTAAAAAAAACTAATACAAAATTTAAATAAAATAAATAAAGATAAAACATCATTTATTAAACTTGTATATAGACATTTTCCTTGACAAGAAAACTCACACCCCCATTTCTCTATTTGGAGACATGAATCCTTGTCTTCTACTTTATAAGACAAAGAAATACAAGAAATATTATCAAAAAAAGTCCTCCTATGGTAAGGGAGTATGTCTACAATACACCCAGTTGAGCGCTCTTGCGCCGAAAATGAACGAGGCTAAACGATCTGCCGAAGTTATAGGATGTAAAAATACATCAGTAGGGGAGCGTTCCGCCTAGAGAGAAGCACCTGTGCGAGTAATGATGGACGAAGCGAAAGCGAGAATGTCGGCTTGAGTAACGCAAACGTTGGTGAGAATCCAATGCCGCAAAAACCTATAGGTTTCTTCACAAGGTTCATTTAGGAAGGGTGAGTCAAGGCCTAAGATCACGTCGAAAGACATAGTCGATGGACAGAAGTACCATGCACCGAGTAAATCTAGACCGTGCATATATAACACGTGGAGTGAATCCCACGATATCCAAACTTACTTGGTGTATCGTAAATCTTTTCCTAAACATTCATGAATTCTTCTTGTAGTACTTTGAATTTAAAGATTTATTAAGTAATTCATTTGACTTTTCACATATTTTTAAAAAAGTATCTTGACCAAGTGATTAATGTTACTATTTAAATTTATTTATAAAGAGCATTTTTAAGAGAATTAACCAGTTCAATTATTCAAACTTTATTTAACAACACAATAGTTTATATATACCTATCAATATACGTAGAGTTTCTATATATTTTTCTCATTTTATTGATAATAAATATAAAAATAATTATCAATGTGTTCTACTCCGTATATATTTTTCTATTTTTGAAATTATTTTATATGTAGCCACTAAGCTAATTCAGGACCTCTTATCTTACTTGACTAACACTTCCTCATATCCTTCGAGTACGAAATTAAGTTAAATAATTTTTCTTCTTTAAATTTTAATTATATGTGGTTGATATTATTTTAATACTATCACATTTAATTTTAAATCAATAATTATATTTTAGTTCATATATTATAAGATCGTTTTTTAATTCTCTAACATGGGCTTAGCACGTGCACTTTGATTAACAGAATATTAAAGGATGATTACGCCTCATTCTCGTTACATTCCATTGTCTATTTCATTCCCACTTGGATTCATTTCAAATCAACAGAGTATTGAATCGAAGACCGTACAGTCTCTTCCTATCCCTAGGCTTCGGATCCCGGTAAGGCATTCTATTTCTGTAATGCAGACAGAATCATTCGTGTGTGTGTGTGTGTGGATATATGTGTCGTGATCTGTGTTTTTCCGGCATTAGAGAACTTGGATTTTGGGTTTTTCATTGTTTAGATTGCTTTCTTCAAGGTGTTTGTGTGTATGTGCATATATTCTTGATCGATTAGTGTGCTTTCTGCGGATTCGGATTGTGTGTAGTTTGAATGCTATGAGAGAGAGGGAGAAAGTTCACACATTTTCTTAAAGTGTATGATACTAATGCACCCACTGAGCTTTATTTTGATTCTTTGAACCACTTTTTCAGTGCCCAATTAATAACTATGGTGTTTGTTGGTAGTGGAATTTGTTTACAAGCCAAAGCTTTAGATTATGCCTTCTCGTGATAAATTTGTTTGGGATGCAATTTGGTCACGATGGGCTTTAATGATTTCGGTTTTAGTCTTTCCCTTTTCAGATACTAACTATTTCCATATTCTGGAAGTAAACAATATAGCCCATAGAAATATGGATTTATAATGGTGGTTCAATCATTGTAAGCAGCTGTTAAACATTATTCTAGAAATTGATGCTTATTGTATTTGATCTGTACCTTTTTAAGGACATATTGTTTTAATATGAAGGACATGACACCTACTAGACTACTGGAATTTGTATTTAGAAATTGCCATCAAATATTCTATAGTGCTTTGTGTCCCACCTTTACCGGGGAAAGAAACAAAACAAAGAAACATTATGTCCATAGACTGACTAGTGAAACTTTTAGCTGCATTATATTGCAAAATATCTGGTGAAAGATGAGAGTAATTTAGCTTAAAAAGAAATTTGAAGTCGTGGTAGCTTTCGATGTCATGTCCTTCATATTAGCTTTTGAGTGCTTGACCTTGACCGTAACTTTTGTAATATTTAAATTATTAAAGCTTTGCAATTTGTTTGAGTTATTTTATGTTTTCTTAGTTTGATGAATTATAGGGAGCTTCTTATTTGGAATTCTGCACTTCTCAGTGTCAAAGCTCATTTTATTCCATGTAGTTATCATCTTGCATACCTTATATGTCCTCCGTTTCCAAAATAATAGAAGTAATGTTACGAGATTTCTTATGGCTGGATAATTATCATCAATTCAACTAACTAATGTTGAGCTTCCACAATGTTGCATGGACTCTAGTATGTGTATCGGCTCAAAATCCCAGTTCTTAGGAAAAGGGGACCTGGCTTGTAATGTGTCTAAGACTAAAAGTTGGTTACGGGCACATAGACATGACCTACACATTTAAATGCATGTTATATAATCATATAATGCAGATGTTTTTGTTCAAGGATAATACTACTTCAGAATTAAAATTAAATGGGATGTGGCGAAAAGGGTTTTCATCTATCTTAAGTAGGAAACTCTTCTTTGTATCAAAATTGAAATCTTTCTTCCATTATCACATGTAGAGGACCGGAGTGTCTTATTTGGGTTTGTATGTTGGACACATATCTTATATCCACATCCATGTCTTGTCGTTTTGACAATGATACATTGGCAGTAATAGGAGAGTTCATGTAACAAAGACCAGGAGAAGGTTGTTATCCCATAGAGGGGGGTGGCTTGCATCCTATTAGAGCTTTAATGTTGCATTACTAGGAATTTGATTGTGGATGTTCAGCACTGAAGTTGAGAGGATCTGGGGAAGAAGTAAATTTGATAAAATGATGCAGACATTAAATGTAGTCAAGATCCTTGTAAGATAGCCAGTCCTATAGTTGTGTACTCTGGCAAGTGTTTCGAAAAGGGTACTTATTTTGAGGAGGGGTGTCAATCATTGTGGGCAATGAGTCTACAGTCTAAGGTTGTACGGCAGGGACTCTCTTGTTTCCCACGTTTTTTGAGTCTATATGACATGGCATTGTATGTTTATCGGATATGTCATATGTCTCAAACACATGAATCTAATTGGAAATGCTGATTTGATTCTCTGCATAATTGCATATGACAATGGAATAAGAAGAAAAGATTTGATAATAGAAAAGGTTACCTGCTATTCATACGAGGATAGATAGAGACCTTTCATTTTTATTTTTATTTTTATTTTTTCCCCTTACAACCCATTCAATTTAAATTCTACAGGTATTACCTTTTCTATGTCTCGCATACAGGGGTGCTGGGAGGGGAACGCTGAAGATAGACCTAAATTTTGGCATTTTTCCGCAAATGAACCATTGTCTTACTCAGAATCGCATCCTTGCACTTGTCAGTTCCAGCTTTTACCATTACATCAAGCAGTGACCCCTATTTAATTTAAGTTTTATTGAAGTACATTCTTAAAAAGTAATAATACCAATTATAATATTATTTAAAAGATAACTTATTTAAATACATACATTCATGGTAGCATTCGATGTTTCTAATTCATTAGTTTTTGAGGGCTCGACCTTGACCATAACTTTTGTAATATTCAAATTTTAAATCTTTGCAATATGTTTGAGTTAGTTTATCTTTTTTTATTTCAGTGAGTTATAAAGAACTTTGTATTTGGAATTCTGCACTTGTCAGTGTCAAAGCTCATTTCATTCTACGTAGTTATCATCTTACATACCTTATATGTCCTCAGTTTCCAAAATAATAGAAGTAATGTTATGAGATTTCTTATTGGTGGATAAATGTCATGAATTCAACTAACTATTGGTGACCGGAAGCTATATTACATGGACTCTAGTATGTGTATCGGTTATAAGTGTGTCTTAAGTGTTGTACCTTCCAAACTCCCAGTTCTCAGAAAAAGGGAACCTGGCTTGTAATGTGTTTAAGACTAAAAGTTGGTTACAGGCACGTAGACATGTCCAACACATTTAGATTCATGTTATATAATCATACAATGAAGATGTTTTTGTTTAAGGATAATACCACTTTAGAATTTAAATTAAATTGGATGTGATGAAAGGGGTTTTCATCTATCTTAAATAGGGAACTCTTCTTTGTTATCAAAAATGATTTTTTTTATTTTTTATTTATCACGTGTAGAGGATTGGAGTGCCTTGTTTAGATTTGTGTGTTGGACACATATCTTATACTCATATCCATGTCTTGTCGTGTTGACAATGATACATGGGCGGAAATAGGAGAGTTCATGTAACAACGACCAGGAGAAGGTTGTTGTCCCATAGAGGGGGTTGGCTTGCATCCTATTAGACCTTTAATGTTGCATTACTAGGAATTTGTCGTATGTCTCAAACACAAAAAACATGAATCCAGTTGGAAATGCTGTTTCCCTGCATATGACGATGAAATAAGAACAGATTTGATAGTGTAGGTTACCTGATAGAAACCTTTCTTTTTTCTTTTTCATTTTTCCCCTTACAACCCATTCAGTTTTAATTCTACAGCCATTGCGTGTGGTTCTGGGAGGGAAACACTGAAGATAAACCTAATTTTTTATTATTTTTTTGCAAAAGAACCATTGTCTTACTCAGAACCGCGTCCTCGCACTTGTCAGTTCCGATTTTTACTATTACATCAAGCAGTGACCCCTATTTGGTTTAAGTTTTGTTGAAGTACATTCTTAAACAACATCAACTATAATCTTATTTGAAAGATAACTTATTTAAATATGTAGGTTGTCTCCAGTTACCCATAGTTTTGGACATATTTGAAAGGCATCCTTATCAAAAGTTTGGGTTCAGATCCGATAAACCTAACCAAGTTTACATAACTTACTGGACATACCATATTTAAAATTTATTTCCTTTTTCCTTATTGTATTTCTTCTTTTGTGTGATTGGCATGCACTCCTATTCTTTTGATACCTATGAGTCAAGTGCAGGTGTTCATCTGTTCATTCATGGAAAATTGATGTGCCAAAATCTTGATTTGTTGATCAGGCTACAAGAGGGCTGTGCATAAATTTTCTTGAATCCTTGTATTTTCGTGCAATTTTTATATTTCAATCCCTTTTACATCCATAAAATTCGAGTATTTGCCTTAAATATTTTGTAATTTTACTTATCTCTATGTCCTCTACTTATGGTGGTACTATAATTTTGTGGGGACAATGGTAGGTCAGCTGCAATGGAGATTTCCTTGATGAGTGTTATCATCTACATTTGCCAATGCTTGGAGCATGAAATTCATTTATGGTCTGTTTGGTAGGAAGGAAGGAAGAGGGGTGGATGAAAGATAGGAAGGAAGGAACAAACTTCCTTCGTTTGGTAGAGAGGAGGGACGAGAAAAGGGGATGGATGAGCCATCCTTCCTGCTTTACAAATTTTCATCCCTCCAAATATGAACGGAAGAGAGGAAGGAAGAAAAACAAGATTGTTATAGAAATTTTAAATTACAATACTACCCTTCGTAATTATTAAATAAACCCAATATTAGCAATCTCTCTTCCCTTCTCTCCTAACAAACAAAGTATGGTGTTACCTCCTTCCCTTCTCTTCCATCCAACCAAACAAAAGGAAGGAAGGTCACCATCTCTTCCCTAGGGATGTCTCATCCGTCCCTTCTTTTCTCCCTTCCATCCATTTTCTTCCTTCCTACCAAACGGAGCATTAGAAATTCTCAACAGAAATATTCCTGGTCTTATGCTGTTTGGTTTTGAGGAAATGTGCCCAGATTCTCTTTTATTTTATGGTTGACAATTAAGGGTAGGCTGCAAACTATGATTATAGAGGAATTTCCAATGCAGCATCTTGCTTATTCTGCAGAAGATATGATGAATCAGTTAGCCATCTCTTTTTTGATTGCCCATATTCTTATAAAATCTGGTTTTCCCTTCAAAGCAAGTGTGCAATTCATTGGCCTCCAAATGTTTCTCTTCCTGATCTACTCCAATAGACATTTCATCAAAGGGTGCAGCTAGTATTTCCCAGTTACAAGTTGGTTTTGTCAGATTGATAAGGTACATGTTGCATTGCTTGTACAGATTGAGGTTTGACTTTGTGAGATTTTATGTTGAAATAATTGATGCTAAAAGTCTTTTTGCAGACAGCTTTAATCTTGAGCACAAGTTATTCTTGGCAGATTCCTAGAAGTATAAGCTAACTGGAACTAGCTTTGCAAGTCAGGTGGCATATGTTCCTGTTTTCCAGCCTGACTGGCTATGTGAGAAAATCCAGGTACCTATTTCCCACTCTGGATGGGGCATCCAATTCTTAGAATTTAACTTATTACTGAACTCTAAAAAGGGTTATCCAAGTGCATGAGGCTCCCGCCACTGCAGGGTCTGGGAAGGGTTTGATGTAACCAATCGTACCTCCACATGTGAAGTACATCAATGATTTCCATGGTGGGGTTGCAGCAAGGAGATTCATTCTTTTGGAGACACTATTGCTGAGTTGCCATGTCTAGAAAGGTGGTTGAGAGGGGAAGGAAGATATCTTTTCCTTTTTCTCTCCCAATTGTTCATTAGTAGCTGCAGTAGATTGACTTTTGCATGCATTTTTTCACTCAAGATTTATCAGTGTAGTATGCAACAATGTCCTAAGTTCAATTTCATATCTTAGTTATCTTATTTCACTTTGTATTGGTTAGAATAATTAGGAACTCTTTTTCATAGAAGGGATACTGCAAATCTCACTGCTCTTCAATAACTAGAAATTCTAGAATTTCCCAAGCTTCAAGTGTTGGCCACTGAACTAGAAACACTTTGCATCTTCTTTGGAACAAGGGCTACAAGGCCTTAATTCTCTCTGGTATATAGATCTTGCATGCTATCATAAGTTGAAGTCATTGTCTGCGGGATTGCAACACCTCAAAACCCTTGAGAGTTTGCTTGTTTTTAGTTTCCTGGAACTTTTGACTCTGCCAGGGAGTATTGAACACCTTAATTCCCTTCAATATCTGAATATTTTGGGTGTTTGATACCGAATTTATCACTATGGAGTTCAAGAGGTCCTGTTGTTTGTTCCAAGTTGTTGTTTTTACCCAAGGGCAAGACGTCCCTGCACTGCAATATTTAAGAATCTCCCACCATCGCTGACAGACTGGTGAGTAAAACTTACATTTTGTCAATAGCGCACATACCAAATATTGATTTGTGCTCCGAATCATGGATAGAAGCACATATCACAAACTTTTGCAGCCAACTGGAAAGCTTACAAGGATGGAACCTCTTTGTTCATGATAAGCTGGTGAATTGAAAAGAGGGATATGCGGGTCCCAAGTGTTTCTCATCATGTCACATATGGCAGGCATTTCATGCGACAAAGGTATCGTCTTTTTCTCACTTAACATAATGCATGCACACACATAAACATTCATCGTCTTGATGTTTCTGAGTATTGGTCAACAATATCAATTATGTGGTTGTTTTAGAACAACAAAACTTTGTTTAGGAGAATAACTCTTAATTGTTATGGCCAAAATTGTAGCTAAATTGATAAATACACAGTGGAACCTTTTTTTCCCTGTTGAACAATTTGTTTTTTGGGATTGTCTTGAATTATTTCTGACTGAAAATATTGATTCCTGGTGCTCTGTATCAAATTCCCACATAATGCAGGTATCATCACAACTGCACCTCCCTTCCCTCCTCACCTCAATATGGGCAGGAGGAGGAGAGGAAAACAACCAAACAAGAAATAATAATAATAAATAATGATAAAAGACCATATCTATGATCTTTCTCAGAAGCAATGACCATGAAGAAGAATAAACAATATAATAATAAGAAATATATTAGAAGTCAACCGTGTACCAATTTGCACCGAAGATGTTGCGGCTGTGAAAATGCTACATGCCAAATTGAAACTTCATCCGGATAAAGATTTTTTGTTTTGTTTTTTTAATTTTTAAATGCACCCTTTTAGTTCAAATCAATAATGCATATGTCATGAGAGACAACGGTCATATAAACAATTTGGGTTGACTGCGCAAAAATTGTAATTTTTTTCTTAAATGATGCTCATCCATAATTTAAAGGTCACAAGAGATAATGCTAAAAGGGTTAGCCCGAGGCTTCCACCACTACGGACTTGGGAGAGTTTGATGTACGCAACCTTACTTTTATAAGAAGTTGTTTCTTATTTTGAACTCATGATCTCTAGTTTATATTGGAGCAACTTTACAAACAATCTTACCGTTGTGCCAAGTCCGCCCTCTCATGAGATAGTGCTAATTACCTTTAAATTGATCGGAATCTATATAATCAAACGAAAGTCTGTATCTCTACCCGGACAATGATTAATTTTGTTATCATCATCATCATCATTAATTATTAGCATGATTGCCTACAAAAAAAAACTCAGATGATACAAATGATCATGACCAATAGTCTAGAGCTTTTTCACCTCGTTTCTTGTTTATCCAGTCTAGGAATTGTAGCTCGATCAACACGCGATGCTTGCCGGGATAATGAACGAGGATGTGTAACTGGATCAATACGCGATTCTTGCTGGGATATTGAACGAGGGTTCTTTGAGCGATATGTTGGGATTTCATTTCCCACTTCATCATAAAGGACTGCGTCACCTTCGTCAGGGACTTTACATTTTTCCCCTAGAATAATTGTCTTCTTCCAAATTGAGTCTTCATGGCCCAATTTTTTATCTTTCCTTTTGTCATGCTTTTCCTCTCTTCTAGACCATTGTCTTGATGCCATCCGTTGCAGCCCCATGCTTGTACTAGACGATAAATGTGCTTGTGATGCTGTTGAGTTTGACCAGTCGGAATGCTGAGAAGTCGTCCTCAGCATGCGCGGTGGTGGTGGTGGTAGTTGTTGTTGTTCTTCGTTTTGTTGTTGTGGTGTTGTTGTTGTTGGTGGTGGTGGTGGTGTTGGTGTTGGTACTACCTCTTTTGGTGGAATAACTACATTTGAATCCTCTGTTTTATGCTGTGTTGCAGGTGGAGGTGATGATTTTTTGCGAATTAGAGCGCATAGAGATGAAACTATGGCAATGGAAGCAGCCATGCACGCGACGAGCAGAGATAATAATAGTACTGGATGGGTTAACCGATGCTCGCCAACAAGAATTTTCCTTCCCATGGCTGATATTACATGAGAATGAGAAAAATATCAATTGATCTTCTCTTCTTTTTTTTCTCGCTCAAAAATTGATTATAAAAAAGTGGTACTAAAATTTTATTGTTGTGTTGTTTGCTTTGAAGGAAAATGTTGATGGAAAATGGAATGGTTGGAATGGGTGTTTTGGGTTTTTTTTTTCATTCATTTGGTATCCGTTAAAGATTGCTTCAATTGAGGAAGGAAAGGCCAAAAGTGGAGGATAAGAGGCATAATGTTAGTATTTTTGGTTAAAGCTCGCATGTTGGCAATTAAGTCAATTACTAGTTTATTATCTGTAATTATCCTAATGTCATACTTATTTGTATAGTCAACGGTCTTGACATACACATGAGATTCCAGAGGTACTGTATTTGGGCCGGTATTGGGCTTTTGGGTTGAGATAAAGCTTTTTAAATTGAGGATTTAACTAGTCTATTTTTTATTCCAAGCCTGGAAAATGTTTGAACTTCTAACTCATGACCCAATAATTAATGAACAATCACAATGTCTTTTTTTTTTTTCCTTCTTTTTTATTTTTTAAATTTCTGCCTCTCACCCTTTACCAGTTACCATTCTATAAAAGAGTTGTGCTACGCGCTTGGCCCTTGGATCTTGTGAATCCCACAGGAGAGCTCACAAATCCAAGGGCTGAAATTGCATGGTCACGACTACGCTTAACATTTCTCCCTATACAAAACCCATTCACTAATTTCAATGCCGAGTGTTGTTTTCCCCCTTAAATCCTCCAAAACCCATTCACTAATTTCAATGCCGAGTGTTGTTTTCCCCCTTAAATCCTCAATCTCTCACATCAATGCAATTGATTCCTTTCGTAGAGATTCCTGAGGCTGTTTCCTTGAGAACTTGCCTGGTTATATATATATATATATAGGGTAAGTGAGTGTATATATATATATATATATAAATCCTAGTAACAACAACATATTATATACACTCACTTACCCAATATATATGGCAACAACATATTATATACACTCACTTACCCAATATATATATCCATATATTGGGTAAGTGAGTATATAATATGTTGTTGTTACTAGGATTTAACAAAAAAAAATGTTAAACAAAGGTGGACTAATGACTTGATAAAATAAAATAAATATTTGTAGCCATTAAACTTCTAATTCCAATGTCATAAAAGAAAATAAAAAATAAAAATAAAAAAGAAAGAAAATTGTGACACATAGTTCGACAATTGGAAGGTGAAAACTCTTCATACATTGACAAAACTGGCAGTCAAATGAGAACGCTCACCAGTGCATGAAAGATGATGATCTTAAAAGATTCAGTAACAATGAAGATCATAAGCACATGAATTTTTTAGAAACCTACAAAGAGTACCCAACTCTAGGAGAACATCTACGTTATGCCTGGTATAAATACACCGGATGAATTTGAATTGTATGTGTTGTACACGCGTAGTGAATCTTATAGTACGTATTAAACACATACGAATGATATTCATCCGTCGTATTTAAACCAATCCATTGTAGACGTTCTCCAACTTTTAGACCTAGAAGCAGAACTCTTCAAAAAAAAGAATAAATAAGAAGGAAAAAAAAAGGCCACTTGTAATCGTGTGAACCTACTCTCACCAAAGATGCACCAAACTCTCCATCAAGCTCACTCCAAAATAAAAATAAAAAAAGCAACTAGCTACACCTAATATGAGAGGAGAACCGACTTAAGCCTATAATCAATGTCTTTCCTCAGTCATAGTCCAATGTTCTGAATGAACAAAGAAATATATAGTCCAGAAGAACACCCCACCCCAGCTTAGGAAGTGCTTGAAAGATATATAAATCTATAGTTATCAAAAAAAAAAAAAAAGATATATAAATCTATAAAAAAAACTCCACCTATGTTATGTATTCTAAATCCCTAATCTCAATTGTATATGACAAAATCTTATACTACTAGAATCATTTCTAAATCTATGTTCAATTGTATATGACAAAATTTGATACTACTAGAATCATCTCTATAAGTAGACAAGAATTGGACACAAAGGAGAATTTGTAAACAACGATTCTAATTCATAGAAGAGTTGTCTCAGCAATGGCTCCAAAGCATTTACAACTATAGAAATAATTCTTTAGTAGATGCCTATATGTATCAAGACAAATTATAACAAGGAAAGAGAGATTATAGGGCCACCAACAACTTGAGGGTTGGAGAAGGGGGATCTCTAATTCCATTATGTTTTTCATTGAACAGACAGCACAAAACCATCCTTTTAGAATGGAATTATCGAAAATGAAAAACAGAAACATCAAAGATATGGCAATTAAATAAGCGAATGATGAAGTCTCTCATTGTGTTATATGCAATACAAGCCATGCTCATGGGACGCGGCATAATAACCAATGATGCCGCCTGCCTGTGGTAGTCAGCTATGCACACGAAGTGGTTTTGGTGTGACAGACTCCGTAGAAGCAGAGATAAGAGGTAATGGAAGCAAGAACTCGGTATTTAAAGACAAACCACGGGAAGAGAAGAAAAAAGTGTCCAAAAAAAAAGGTCAACATTTATAGCCCTTTTGAGTTCTGAGTGTAGCCAACAAATGCACATTTGAAGTTCATTTCGGACTATGAATGTCAAAAAGCAAGATTAACCTATTAACACAAATGGATATAAAGCATGGTCTGCACATTGTAACAACCATATCAATACATAGGCTGACAAATCAATAAACTGAAAGTTTGAAGCTCATTGTGGACTATGAATGAGCCTATGAGCATAAATGGATATAAAGTGTAGTGTGCACACATGGTAAAGGATCAAAAGTTCAAAACCACATATGAACACAAATAGTTTGAAGACTTAAAGGGCTTTTCTTGTCCAGAAATTAAATATTTCAAACTGCAGACACAAAAGACTTGATGGTAAAACACCATAAATCCATGTACCCAGTTATTTAACATGTAGGACCTTCAACCATAACCCAAGAGAATATTCATTCACTCAAATTCAATCTCTAAAAGGAAATTTATCTTCCCCCAACCCCTCTATGCGCGCGCGCGCACATCCAATTTAGAGAGCCAGCAGCCTACAAAAGTGGCTACCAAATATCAGGCAACCTCAAAGAACAAAATTCAATCATACCGCATCTGAAATTGATATAGAATCAAACAAAGAAAAGATCAGAGGGAAAAGTCCACCAATTCAAACCATCAGAACATAAATTTGAGACAACATTGAATATTCTATACCACGATCCAATTCGGCAAGCTAAAATATTCTGTACACGAAAGCATGAAAAATAACATTCTCGCATGAACAGTATGAACTTATCCATATTTTCATACATTCATCCATATTTCAAAACTATCAGTTCAAATTACAATAGCTCAAATCATGAATTTATGATAAAAACCCCATAAATCTAGGATTGGAATTCATTGACCACCTAGGTGTACTTATTCTTGAGCCACTAAAAGCTCTTCCTCAAACACCCTTTGGTGTCCCCTAAACAGAGCACACATTTTAGCTTTTTTTCACTAATAAACACTTAAAACAGTACAATTGGGAACCCTGTTCTTCGTATGCATGTGCGGGCCTATACACATAAAGATCATATTTTACATACACAAACCAACTAAAATAATTCTGAAGGATTATAGAGAGAAAAAAAAAGAGCATCAGTAACAATATTTACAAAAACAAATTCGTTCATATCTGGGAAATCCATATCATGTATTTATGATGACAGCCCATGAGACAATTTCAATTCATCACACTACTGTCAAGCACAAAAACATGAAAATCAACAGTTAATGACTCATAAATCACCTCCAACCATACATCACTTGGGTGTACCTATCCTTGAGCCACCTGAAGCTCTTCCTCAATGACCCTTTGACCTTCCCTTCAACAGCATAAGCCTTGTAGCTAGCAACCCTCTTCTTCCTCTGGAACTCAGGATCATTGAAATTCCAAGATTTTGAAGAAGACCCACTTGTGCTTTTGCCTTTCTTCAACTTCAAATCCTTAACACCACCCATTTGGGTTGGTGGTGGAACTCCAGAAGAAGCATAAGAAACACTGTAAGACCTGAAATCATGAGGGTTTGAAGTGGGTTGTCTATCTCCATAGTATCTCACCATCTGCATCCTCCCATCAGCATATGACTTTGATCTGTAATCTCCCATGGATTCAATGAGAGAGATTAAGAGGAAGACTTTGGGTCTTTTGATCTTGACTGGCAAGGAAAGAACAGAAATGTCTAAGATAAGGAGCTGAAGAGAGAACAAAGTAGTCTGAAAGGTCTATAGACTCTACAATCCATACTGTTATTTTTCTTTCATTATATATATAAATATTTGTATATATAGATATTTTGAAGCAAAAATTGAATTCTAGATGCCGTTGTTGACTGGGGAACAAATTGTTTTTATTTTTCATATACATACATATATACATAATATATATAAATATATAATTGTCAGCAGGCATCTTATGTGTAATCCAAGGACTGACTAGTTAAACAGAGCCACGTTACTCACGAGCAAAGTTGCAATATTTTTTCTTTTTTTGCGGTTGGTTATAACTTATTCGAGAAAATTTTCTACTGTTGTTCACAAGATATGATTTATTAACTCTTAATAAAATACTAAAGTCTCGTATAATTCTGACCCATTGTGTGTTTTAAGAGTTCAAAACTTCATTTTGTGCTATTGGAACTTGTTCATTTGAATCAATACCTGTTGTACAGCCATAATTCACTTTAACGGATCACATGTGACTAGTGTTGGAAAACAATTTTAAAAGGGGAAGCAAAATTTTAATTCCTAATTATTTTTGTAAATCATGATTAAAAGTAAAAATTAGATAATTACCTGACGACAAATTGTAAATTGTTTTTCAAAGAACGCTTCAATTCTTCGATCTAACTTTTTGTGTTGATAGTTTCAATATCACTCTCCTCAGGAGAGTTGGAGTTGACCGCCCGTGATATGGACCAAGGGCCGTATGGGGGTGGGATACTCTTTTTCAATTTCGTTTATGTGTAGAAAAGTTTCCCACATTTTTATCGCATTCTATTTAATAAACGAAGCGGAGTGATAAAATTTTTGATAATTTACATGTGTATTACTAATAAGATTTGAACAAGTAAAGATTATATATATAACTATATAATGATATTTTGTATCTGTATTATATATATAAGAGTCATATAGTAAATATAAAATATAAACGGAGCGTGGCATGATTATCACATTCCCGTCCCATAATTTCGCGAATTTTTCTCTCTCACTTACATAACCGTTCTAAAACTATTTAACATATCTCATAACTGATTTAACGGAGTGGGATGGGTTAAATTGTCATCTCTACCCCCACTATCTCCCTCGTACCTTCCTTTAAACTCCTTTTTTTGTTATTCAAGTTGGGTCCGTGAGATCTAGTTGAACCTACTTAAGACAATGCTACAATAAGTTCAATAAAATAACTTTTCAACTCTTGACGCCTATTAACTATTTTTAATTCTATTATATAAAAATAATTGCACTCCAAATCTCAAATAGAAAAGTCATTATATGCTAAATTACAAACATACCCCTCCATGCTTAATTAGTATTTGGATAAAATAATTTCATCAATTCAATTACTAATTTACTCTTATATTGACTCCTTGATTAATTCCTATTGATCACATAAAATTCATTTTGAGAAAATAATATATATTTAAATAAATAAATAAATATATATATATATATATAGAAAAACTTTTTAATCAAAACCACTGGATTCAGTTTTCTATTATCAAAATAATCAAGTCAAAATAAATATTCTAGTATAGACTATATCTTGAGAATACATGTTTCAATGCCCATAGATCACTTAAGTAAATCAAAGTAATCATGAATAAAAGACAATAGTCCATTATTCTCTCATAATTCAAAATATATTTGTTATAGCACTAATAAGTAAAAATTGCTATAATGACAATCATAATTTTTACTTATCAACAATCTAGTTCAATGCGTCATATACACTAACACATATAATTTTGAGTCTTTCACTCAGATAAACCACCATATCTCACAGAAACTACGTATTACATTCAACTAGATAAGATGTCAAATTCTATTACTGAATGTGAACTAATGTTTCCGATAATATATCATCATCATCATTCTTGCCCTAATCTCATATAAATGGGGTCGCCCACATAAATTTTTACCAATTGAATGAGAATTTATCAAGAAGATTTGACATAAATTTTACAGTCGGTTGTCTACCTAACGCTAACCTACCTCCTTTTCACATCCAACCTTGGGTACCAGCAATGGGAGAGTCTGATAATATATACTGATGATCTATATCTCCTATACACGAGATTCTCTCTATGCATCTAGATCATCTTAACATAGTCAGGACTATTATCTCGTCTTATGAATTAACCAATACAAATATTCATCATATATGTATGTAGAGCAATAAATAACCAGACTTTATTAAAATAACTATAAATTACACTCAAGTATTGACTTTTAAGGGCACATAATCCCAACAAAGAGGTGGATAATTGCTGCCCATTTGGTGGCTTCACCATCAAAACTAAGACTGCAAATAAACCAAGTTGTTCATAAATAGTTCAAGTTTGGCCTGTTTAAGATTTGACTTGGGATCATTCTTTAAGCAAACGAGTCGAGCTCAATATCATTTTTTTTTACCTTAACAAAAAACATACTCACACACTCAATTTGCTCCTATGGGAACTTGAATCCTTGACCTTTCACTTTGAAAGGTGAGGAAGTACCACTAAGTTATAACCCTTGGTGAGATCGATATCAATTCATAGGCTTGTTTGGTAAACGAGTAGATCTTGAACAATGTTAAGTTTGGATCATCTAGACTCGTCAACGTAATATGATTGTGTAAACTTGTATATACTCGTGAACATAAGATCATGAACATGTTCATAAACGTAGGCTTTGTATAAGTTCATGAACGTAGGCTTTGTATAAGTTCATGAACGTAGGCTTTTATAGGCTCGAAGAAGTTTATGAACTAGGAAAGTGATCTTGAATACGAGTTCAAATCGAATTCGAACGACTTTTGTTATTAAACGAGTCAATCCCGAGTTTTAAAAAAACATAAGGAGCTGAGTTCAAACTCAGCTTTTCAAACTCGTTACAATTATGAGTTGAGCTCACTAACGAACGAGTCGAGCTTGAACAAACTCAAGTTCGACGAGCTTTGCTCAGCTCGATTCATTTGCAGACGCAATTAAAACTACTACTTGTATCTGTACTACTATTAAAGTATACATTTTAAAATTGTTTTTAATTATGAAACATTTCTAATATTTTTTTAAACTACATGACGTTGACAAAGAGTTACCTTTATATTCAAACATTTTTTCTACCAAAATTCTCTCATACTTCAATCAAATTAGCAATTGATAGTTGCCTAATTAAATTAAATCACCTCTCTAACTAAATTATAATTTTTATTTTTATTTGTATTTTTAAACATAAATAAATGACGGTAAATGTAACAAATTTGTAAATGCCAATTTCTTTTATTTTAAAATATAATAAATAATATAATTTTTTTTTATTTTTAAATATAAATATAAATAAATGACGGTAAATGTAACAAATTTGTAAATGCCAATTTCTATTATTTAAAATATAATAAATAATATAAATTTATTGTTCAGGAGAAAACTCATCCAAAATAAAAACTCATCCTAATTAGTTTATAGCTTTTAGATTAATAGAAACTTTCTCGTGATTTCTATTTATTTCTTTTTTTTCTTTGACTATTTATTACATGTCAAGTTATTTGGGAGTAAATACATCAATATAAATGTTTATCAAAATCTAGCATTCGTAATATAAATATTATTATTTTTATGACTATACTTTATTTATCTATTAAAGATTTGATAATCACGTGTATTTGCACAAAATAAAATAAAATTCTAGTCCATAGAAAAACATGTGTATGTGTATAGAAATATTTCAATCCGCACAGAGGTTTGGATACACAGGAAACGGATACGGGGAAATTGGAGCCCTTGTGCATTTGATATAGAACTAGGAGTGACTAATGAGAATATAAATAAATACATTTTACAAAAATCAGTCTTGGCCTGAAATGATGCTTAATGAGTATATCAGTATATGAAGATAGTTTATGTTCTGCAACTTAGAATTGATGTCTTGAAATTGAAATTGGAAAAAAATTTAATTAAAAGTTTGAACTATTTTTTTTTTCTGATTTCAATTTCAACACACTAGTCGTGTGTAACTAAAAATAATATTTTAATAAACATTGGGTTTCTTGTTGGTTAAAAACTTGCTGATTAATTTAATGGATTTGGCCAAATAGAGATTATGTCAATATGGAATATATAGAGTGGAGTAAAAATGAAAAAATATATAAAAATATATGAAGTAGATTAAAATGAAAAGGCACATTTACATGTGTGTGTTTTTTTTGAAAAAGAAAATTATGGAGATGTATTTATAATGTCAAGAAGTCGAAAAAAAATCAAAACAATGTTTTTAATCAAAATTACATCTGTAGTACAATGAGAAGATCTATAATATATCTAGTGCACCGTGCACGGAGTATATCTCAATCGTGTGTACAACATGCGCGATAGAATCCATAACGTGTGTATAACATATGCACAATCTAAATTCACCGTATGTATTTACACTGAATGTATCATAGATAGATTTTCTTGCAGTAAGCCAAAAAAAAAATACAAACAAAAACAAATGAGAAGAATACAAATCCCCAATTTGAAACGTGAGAGAAACAAGAAAGTAGTTGAATTACTTTACTTTTTCCCCTTAGATCTTCTCATGTTGTGTAAGAAAAGGAAATTTAAGGTTATTCTCAGAAAGTAGATAGCCTTCTTTACGTTTTTATTTGGATGTTTCTCAAGTTTTTGTAAGAAATGGAATTTAATTTAAAATAATTATTACTTTATAAGTACGAAATGTGCATGTAATAGAATAGGTTTTTTTCATAAAATAAACCATAATAGTGGATTAATGTTTATATATTTTATATATAGAGAAAAATTTTAGGGATAGTGACTCATGTAATGTTCTAAGCTAGGAAGCACGGATACTTAGTAACGTATCCATATCGGATGCGGATCAAATATTATACGTGTCCATATATATGATACTTCTTAGATACTTCGACCATGCATGTGATACTTCTCAAATATTTCAAAACACATTTTAAAAAAATTTTGAACATTAAAATGTAATTTTTTCAACAATAATATCATAATATAATTGTTAAGAAAAGTTTAAATTTATTTACAAAATAAGTGTTGAGATATATATCATAATTTAGTACAAAAATTATCTATACAAATTATGCTTAACTCTTATTTTGTTTGTTAATCATAATAATTTATAGAGAAATGTTAGAAACTCTATTTTTTGTATATATAAAAATATAATTTATTATTTTAATATTGTCGTATTCTGCCGTACCCGTATCATTTTTTTTTACATTTGTCGTATTGTCGCACTCGTATCGTAACTATGTCCCGTATCCGTATTCATGTTTCCTAAGTTTTAAGAAATGCAAGTGGGATAGAGATCATGGAGGACCATACGTGTCCGGCGGTGGATCATGAAGTGCTCTAAGAGCCTCGACACCACCATTTATCGACAAAAAAAAATTACAATTGTGCACTCAAATTTTTCAGAAATATCTCTCTCAAATTGTAAAAGGTGATATTTACTTGTATCGAGCAAATCACAATGAGTCTCAGACTAATTAGTTCCGATGAGTGACAATTTTCGAAAAATTCTTTATACATTTATAACATCAAATACGCCCACTTTTAACATCACTTGACCAATCCATTAAAGTTGAAAAGTTTGATTAACTTGTAATTTCAGTATCTATAGCACAACTCTACACAAAATTATAGTAACAAGGATGAAATTCAGCTCAGCTAGGAAGTAACTGCAGACAAAACAAGTTAACTCACATGGAAAATATGGTACCAAAGTTCTCAGATCACAATTCACAATGCACATTATCATGTTTTTATTGATTTAACTTGATAGTTCCCACCAACTGTTAGGAGGATAAGGATTCAAGGGCCCAACCTCATGTGATGCCACCTCTTTATGGGCATGCAATATAGTCATCTACACCATAGCTTTTGAGTTGTGAACAATCATCATAACATATACTAGTACTTTCACAGAAAGTTCCAACAAAAAGGTTGGTCCACATTTGAAACAGAAGAATTAAGGAGTCACAGATTTCACCACCACAGATCAAGCAATATGCTTTTACTTTCTTTTCTTGTATTACATTTGCAATACTTTATACATATCAATGGAGTGAGTTTACTTTGGGAACTCATTACATAAGAATCATGGACAAATAAACAAGAAGTAAAGTTGCAAACAGATAATATTGAGATGTGGAAGTACAATGATTCATCATGAAAAACTAAATTAGTACTAAGAGTGTTTATAAGATGAATGCAAACACTTCTGCATGCAAGAGAATGAATTGCAACCTTAACAAGAGCGCTCATCAAAGTAGAAATGAACCAATTAGGAGGGTGAAAATTGCCAGGAACCAAGTAAAAACTGCAGTTTATCCAAATTTCATACTAATTTCGGACATAACCGAATGTCCCAAACCCTAACTAAATCCATGGAAAGACTGTTTGTGATGCAAGATAGAAGCGGTAGAAGCTCAACAGCATAGACTCTACGCAAAAGTTGCATCGAGAAGGAACAAGGAGAGTAAAGTAGGTAATTGTGAAAACAAATATAGAAGCTCAAATTAAAATCTGGAAAAAGAAAAGAAATGTTATGCCTTCATAAAACATATCTAGAATCCAAAATCTAAGTTAACAGATCATATAAGCAGCCAACAATTGCGTAATAAACATATCATGTTCTAATACCCATTCTTACTTCTCTTGCACAATACAAAACCCAACTGTGATACTCAATAATATCAATTCAAACAACAATTCAGTTCAGGAGTTGTTTCAGAGACAACACAACATAGTACAAAAAGAAAACAACAAAATTGCAACAATGGATTCCTACTACACACAAATTGGGCAACAAACCGGTCCCATTGCGTAGGAACAAGATCTCCCAATTTTAAGTTCAGTACAGCTTTAAGGCACTAGACCCCTGGGAATAAACAGATAAATACCCTTCCATACACAGAATAGTTTACCTCACCAAGTCAAAACCTCATCAAAGGAGATCAGCAACATTTGCTGGTAGCTCCTCAACAACCACATTATAGAACTTTTGGATGTCGAACAGCATCCTTTCATCTTCTTTGGTCACAAAGTTGATGGCAACACCCTTCCTCCCAAACCGTCCACTACGTCCAATTCGATGGAGGTAGTTCTCTGGCTGGGTTGGCAGATCAAAATTAATCACAAGAGAGACTTGTTGGACATCAATACCACGGGCCAAGAGATCGGTGGTGATGAGCACACGTGAGGATCCAGAACGGAATTCTCGCATGATAATATCTCTCGTGTTCTGGTCCATGTCTCCATGGGTGGCGGAGACCGTGTGATCGCGGCCACGCATTTTGTCAGTGAGCCAGTCAACCTTTCGCCGGGTGTTAACAAAGATGACACTTTGGGTAATGGCCAAGGTTTCGTAGAGATCACAGAGCGTCTCAAGCTTCCATTCCTCCTTGTCCACATTGACATAGAATTGCTTGATACCCTCAAGAGTGAGCTCATCACGTTTCACAAGAATTCTCACAGGTTTATTCATGAATTTCCTAGTAATTTCAAGGGCCTCAGGCGGCATTGTGGCAGAGAATACCCCCACCTGGATTTTGGGTGGCAGCAACTGGAAAATATCATAGATCTGACAAGGATAATTTATTAGCATTAGAACGAAGAACCACTTCAATACAAGAATTAAGAATCAAAATGTGTACTACAACTAGAAAACAACCAATGAAACATTATTCCTCACGTTCCTAAATATACAATTGACAAACTCAGAAAACAACTCTGGCTAATGGTGAAAGAAAGCAGATCTGAGAAAAAAGAAAAAGGAAAATCAACTACCTGATCCTTGAAACCTCGTGAAAGCATTTCATCTGCTTCATCCAACACAAACATTTTGATGTAATCAGGGCGAAGTGACTGTCTACGCAACATGTCAAATACTCGACCAGGAGTTCCAACAACAACATGAACCCCACTTGAGAGAATACGCTGATCTTCCCGGACACTGGTACCCCCCACACAAGCATGAACTTTCACACCAAGATAGTCACCCAGTGCTCGCATAACCTTCTCAATTTGCTGCGCGAGTTCACGAGTAGGTGCAAGAACCAAAGCTTGGCATTCAACTAACCCATAATCAAGCTGCTGCAGAATTCCAGAGCAGAAAGTTGCTGTTTTTCCAGTTCCGGACTGTGCTTGTTGAATTACATCAAGTCCCTTACAGAAGGGAACAATCCCCCTTTGCTGAATTGCAGAGGGCTTCTCAAAACCTTCAAACAAATTCAGATCCAACTTTCAACTCTCCATTTTGCCAAAAGGGAGACTCAACATAAACAAGAATTAGAATGCATTAACTCATGATATTGTACAAATGAATTTCCAGCAATTTGATCTGAACACTGTATAATGCATGGATAGACCGATAATGGCACTCTATCAGATTGGTGTAACTGAAATTAGTTCACATAAACTTTAAACCTTAATGCCCTCAAAAGAAATATGGTAGGCAACTGAAACAGTAGAACTGAAAAACTTCCCAATCAGATGACCAATCTATTAATGAAGGAAACAGAAAAACTGATGAAGCTACGGTTAAGATCATCTGATCAGTCAAAATGTTGGCGCTAAATCTCCACAAATGACAATCAATTAGATGAGGAAACAAATAGGTTTTATGCAGCTATCATCAAAGAATTGTCAGCATTTGTGAAATTATTATAAACTAAGGCAAGTAAGTTATAAGACCCTCTACCATAAGCATAGATGCCTCTCAGGAGATTTTCTTGCAGTCCCATAGCATCAAAGCTCTCATGAACTTCATCATATGAAGTGAAGAATTCTTGTCCATCAGCCCCAAGTCTGATCTCATCAATTCATCAAACCAAACATCAGCATTACCATCAGTATCACAAAATAACAGGAAAAGAAAAAAAAAAGAAGGAGAAGAAGCAGCTACACAAACAAAAAGCAAAGCCATGTTATTGCCAGTGAACTAAATAAATTAATTGTGGAATAGGATGATAGACTTACAACTTATTCATAGCTTTTTGCAAAAGACCGTATTATTGCCAGTAAAACTACAATAACATAATTATGGAATAGGCAAAAAAAACTTACATCTCATTCATTTTAGTATCATACTGACGAGCGTCAAATTGAGAACCCTCTGGAGCCAAACCAGCCATGACTGCAAAGTGCAAACAGAAAAGAGAACAGATCTTAATCCTGAGCGCAATGTCAATGAAGCACTTTCAGCTCATATAGACAATTCCCCTGATTATAATTTTTGAATTTGGTGCAGTATACACTATACAGATGGTGTTATACGATGAACACTTGAAATGGTATTTCATAGATACAAATGATGTCTCATGTTTCACGATATAAAGAATTGCAAAGCAGCTTTCCCATTTCCCATGCCTCTTTTAATAAGT
Organism: Cornus controversa; assembly: GCA_026545225.1. Classification (NCBI taxonomy): domain Eukaryota; kingdom Viridiplantae; phylum Streptophyta; class Magnoliopsida; order Cornales; family Cornaceae; genus Cornus; species Cornus controversa. Next base: position 86,612,482 of record CM048846.1, on the reverse strand, counting down.
GTATCTCTCATCCAAGAAGGCATGAATCAAATATAAAACAAGATCAGAGGCTTCATCAATTTGAACACACAGAATTAAATAGCTATGCATAAATATAGAAATATAAACGTGTGATAAATGCACACATCCTAGAGATTATAGTTGCAGAAGGAGATGGTTCAGAGGCTTCAAGTTAAAAGAGAATCATTTAGTAAAGAAAAAAAAAACAACCAACCCTTTGATAACCTAGTTGATGAGCAATCTAGAAACATGTCAAATAACTACTTCACAAAATTGGCGCACATGGAAAATATTATCAAATATCATAAAGCATTCTTCAAGAATGGTATTGGGTATCAGGTGTCAACCTTAGAGGATGTTGCCTCCAGCATCTTCTTTTACGTTTGAGAATTCTTCTCAGGTGTTCTACATTCCTGGTGTGAAAATTTTCTCATCCTTTACCTTTTATATTCCTCTTTCTTTATTTCAAAAAATATAGGCTTGCATTTCTTATTTTAAAGGGAGGAGAAAAACGGAAATAAAAAACATAAAAACTATCTTCAATTGACCTCAAAGGTAGATATTTAGAAGAAGGACCATGTCTTGCCACTGCCAATCATAACTCTCAATGAACACTTAAAGGAGTTTCCTAAAGCATTAATATTCCATTTGAGCTTCGAAAGGTAGTCAAATGCTTGAGGGATTATAAATGATAGAGGGTAGTAATATCACAAAAGAGTACTTCCAAGAAAAATATCACAAAAGGGAACTTTGTGCAGATATCGTCACATTCCGGGTTATTTAATCTTATGATACTTAACTATCTGCATATTGCTTATTTTCCTAGGTGCTCATTTTTATGTTTCTATTCAGCGATAGTAGTTACTGGTAAAAAATTATTGCACACATCATTTGTGCTCAAAATAAATTAGAAGTAGCTCCTTCTACTGAAGAAGGTAAAGAACTCAATACAATTGCTTCCAGGTTCCCAATGTTTAAGGGGGATAAAAAATGGACTAATAAAATTGGAGTACAGGACACCATAGCAACTGCCCTTCCAAAAGCAAGAAAAATACTGCATAGATGCTAGCAAACAATGCCTTTGACGAAAAAAGCTCTATAAAAAGATAGACTTTAGAACGGCCCCCATCCAAACAAATTATTCTATAAATATGGTCCTGCAAATTGATTAGCATATTAACAAGTATCAGTACAGGTTGGTTTTATACATTAACTACCCAACATATTGTTCGCAGTTCCAAAGAACCAGCTTTAACAGCACATATTAAATGATTTTCTTCAAACGATTGCGTTTTCATACACCCATATCTGCTTTTGCACCCACCTCTCCTCCATCCTCGCATAAACACAACCCAGTTTGCACAGTCCGTGTAATGGGTATATCAACGTATAAACACACATATATATGAGCCAGTTACAAGTGAAAAACAAATTGAGCTTCACCATAGATTATTTCAACATGGGACACATTAATTAATGTCACAAGAAACACATGTGTGTGTGTGTATATATATACATGAATTAATTATTCCAAACAGATCTTTAAGCAAAACAAAAGCCAATACAACCAAGGAAATTGGAAAATATATGATTACTCAACACCTATAACTATCAAAACTCAAACAAAAGTATATGTGATGAATCCAATTCAAGTCCCAACAAAAGCAGTATGTATATATATACATACATAGATGTATAGAGAGAGAAAAGGAGAATATTTCCACAGCTACCTTGTAGAATTGAAAGGTCGACGAAGTAAGAAAACGGAAGGATGGAGGGAGAGGCTGCTTTTTCTTAGGGTTAGGGTTTTCCCAAACTCCTCGGATCTACGCCGCGGAGTTGAGGACCGCAACGTAGTAGTAAAAGGACTACATATACGAGACTGAAAAGCTAGAGGGTATTTTAGGAATGAAGAAAAACCATTACTATTTTGTTTTTAAGCCCCATTTTAAAAGGGTAAAATTAAAAGTACATAAAGAAATACTTTTAATAAGGGAGTAAACCTCTCTTGTTTCAAAAATATTCTGAAAACTCTTTTCACGTTCATTTTGTAGTTTTTTTTTCCTGCTCTGTGTACAATCATTCTGAGTTAAAAATACTTTTTAAGTTTTAATTTTATCCTTTGAGAATTAAAATTGACTTTCAAGTTTAATAAGTCTTTTATAAAAAAATATTAATGTTTGATAAAATAAGAAAAATGAACTTGAAAGTCGAACTAATAAAAAGTTCGTTCATAAAAAGTTGAAAAAACTTGCTTTTAGAAGGAAGTAACAATTATTTTAAGTAACAAATTTATCTCCTTTTATTTCGTGAAACTTGTCTATTGAGAGTAATTATTAAGGATAAATTTGTCAAGTTAAAACTATGTTAATTGTTAAAGAAATTTCAAAAATTCATCCACCAAATAACTTTTTTATTTTAAATTTATTTTATTAAAGACATTCTTCAAAGGAATTTTAAATGGAATGAATTTTAGAATTAGGAAGTTCCTCCAAATAGAGTCTTAATATTTTCAACAATAGCAATTTTATTTTTTTTATATACTTTTTTTAAATATGAATTTAATTATAAATTAAATATTCTTGTTTTATTAGTATTATTTTTTGGTCAAGTCGAAATAAAAAAAAAATTTCACTATTAAAAAAAAACATTTGGCATTGTTTAAAAAAACGTCATTTTTTTAAAACAGTGTTGTTTTTCTAAACAATGGCAAAAAAAAAAAATTAAATAATGAAGTTTTTTTTTATATTTTGGATCAACCACGAAATGATAATAAAACAAGAATATTTAATTTATAATTAAATTAGTATTTTTAAAAAAAGAATAAATTTGTTATTGCTGGAAATATTAAGAAATTTGGTAGAAGAGTAAAATTGAAACTTAAAGAGTGTTTTTAGCTCTGAAGAGTTGATTTGCACAAAATACAAACTACAGGGGTGCAAAGTGAACATAAAGGAGATTTGTTTGCACATTTTTTAAATTAAAGAGGGGTTTTATACACTTTACCCTTTTGATAAGTGGAAAACAACAACAATCAAGCTTTTTTCTCAACTATTTGCTATTCTTAAGGTCCACATACTATCATATTATTTTTTACTAATTTTACTCACGTTAACTTTGGTCATTTTTCTCCTGTTACCCTCAATGTGAATCAGGTGACATTTTTGTGTCGTGTTGGATTCACATTATAGGTATCCAAATATTGAAAAGGATTTAAGTCTAATCGAATGGTATCAAGTCTCATGGGGACATGGACCTCTCAAAATGTTAGGAATTGTGTCTCAAAATTTTATTGTAATTAGGTTTTCATTTTAGAGTTGTAATTTATTTGGTAATTTTTTGTTAGGTTTGGTCTTGGCTTTCAAGTAATTGTAATCCTTGTCGAACAAGGAATTGGGTTTGAAGATTTTATAAATAGCGGTAAGGTTGAGAAGAGAAGAGATTGGGGTAAAGAAAAGAGAGAGATAATTGTAGAGAGAGAGTGTGTAACCAAAGTATTGAAATAAAGACAGTAGTTCTTCGCCTGTGGATGTAAGCAATTTGTCGAATCACGTAAATCTTGTATTGTTGTGTGTCTTTTTATCTATTTTATTTACCAATAGTGTGTGCGTAATCATAACAATTAGTATCAGAGATATGGCGACAACTATTACAGATGGAAAGTACGGGGTCGCAAAGTTTGATGGAAGAAGGACCTTTAGTTTTTAACAAGTTCGAATGCGGGATTTACTGATTCAAAATGGTCTTTAAGAGGCTTTCGGTTTGAAACTAGAAAAAATAGAAGATGAATAGTGAGAGAAGATCAATTCAAAGGCAATGAATGTTATTCAACTAACTTTGGCAGATGATATTATGTATGATGCGATAGAAGAAGCTTCAACAGTGGATATGTGCAAGAAATTGGAGAATCTTTATATGGGAAGGAATTTCACCAACTGGTTAGTCTTGAAATAGGAGTTATATTCTTTTCGAAAAAAAGAAGGATTAAGCTTGCAAAAACATCTTGGTGAGTTCAATAAGATTATTTGTGATTGATCTAATGTTGATGTCAAGTTAAGTAATAAGGATAAAACAATTATTTTGTTGACATCGATACACTCTACCCATAAACATTTATTCAATATTTTGCTCTATGGAAGATATACTATCTCGGGAGAGCAATTTAAGAGTATTTTGTTCTATAATGAAAGTTAAATGATGAAAATAGTCATAATGATCAGGCTCAAGATCTTATTACTCAAGAGAATAGGAGATTTGGAGTTCCAAAAAATTTTGTGCCATTGTCAGAGAAAATATGCTACAAGTGTAATATCCTATATTTTTAATTAGTTCTTTATATGTTATTATTGGTTTATTAATTTTTATTTGAGTTAATTCCGCATGTTTAATTTGAGTTGTTAAAAAAAATTAAATAAATAATAATAGAAATGTTTTTGTTTGTTAATTTTAGTAGTATAATTTTAATGAATTTCATTTAAAGAAATTGGGGTGTGGGTTTAGTAAAATTTATTATGTTCTTGGGTTGAAATGTAGATGTATAAAAAAAATTTATTAGTGTGTGGTGAAAGAAATGTAAATAAAAGAAAATGGGAATAAAGAAAAAAATAATTAGTAAATTGAATAATATAAAAGAAAATGGGAATAAAGAAAAAATAAATAGTAATTAAAATAAAAGAAAAGAAATAGGTGACTTTAGTGTATTGTATATATGTCCAATAAAAGACATGTGTGCACACTTTACATTTAAAGACTATTGAAATTGGATTGTTAGGTGTATATATATATATATACATGTCAAAAGGTTGGTGGGATCCCATATTTTACATATAGGAGTATGTAATCACCAACCTTCGTTCTTATCTCCTGGAGACATATATTATTATATATATATATATAAGGCAGCCCATGTGACTACACACACACAAGACACGTATATAAGATATATCCATATATAATATGTGCAAGACAAAAGCTTCTGTAGGAGTTTAGTTGTACCGCCTGAACAATTGTTCCCATATGCCATATCTATCCATACTGACGTTTGGAAAGAAAATAAAACAAAACAAAACAAAACAGAACAGAGAGTTGCAGAAAAGGTTGGCCAAGAGAAGTGTAGCGTAGAGGGAGAGAGAGAGAGAAAAGAAAGGACAAAGAGTTCTCCTCCAAGTTTTTCATTAAATCACGTTATTTTGCATAACGACTGCAATTGGGGTGAATTAGACGGATTAACATATAAGATGCTCTGATTCTAATTTTACTTTCAATCATAACTATTCAACCCTAGTCCAATCATTCCTCGAATTTACAACTCGAATTGAGATTTAGGATTAGAAAGTCAAGTTATCTATATCACAAATTTTTATGTTTAAAATTTAAAGTGATCTTTAATAAGTTTCACATTAAATTACTTCTTAACACACAAAAAAGTAATAACTTAATGCAAATTTCTAAAAAATTACAAACAATTTTTAGGAATTAATTATCCAAAGTGTTAACATACTATAAATTCAGATTTAAATAAAGGAAGTTGAAAATAAAAGGTTATCATAATTTGAATATTATATATAATATATTTAAAATAAAAAATATGTATAAAAATAATATTACAATTCGGGTTCGGGTTGAACTCGGTTTGTTGACACCTCAACCCAAGTCCAACCCTAATTAAGTTCGGGTTGAGATTTTTCAACACAAACTCAACCCTAATTGTAAAAATAGTTGTCCAAGCCCGTAAAAAATCAGGTTGGGTTCAAGTTACCCAATCCAAGTTGCACCCCTAGTTTACATAAAAATTGTTTGTTATTTTCTTTTAGGTGCTTGTCCTAACACACACACACATGTATTGTCTCTTTGACTGTTTTATATTAAATTTAGTTGTTAAATTAACTGAATTAATAGTATAGCTGTTATGATTGTGAATTTATCTAAAATTGTGAGAATAAATTCAATTTATATATATTTGGTGGTGGTCCTGCTATGATATAGATGAGTAATTGTATAATTATTGTCATGTTGAAATTATTTAATGTTTATAAGATGTGATAGTAAGTTATATTTATAAGTAATATTTAAAAAAAGGTTCATATCCTAAATTGACAGATGGGGGGATTGAGAAGAGTTTGAGCTTGAGACATAGTATTGGGAATTGTTTTGAGGAGTGGTACAAATTATAAAATTAATTAGTGCACGAGGGGCATAGTTCTAGGGTTAAAGGGTCCCTAAAAAGTTCAAGAGAGGGGCACAGTCCCAGAGTTAAAGGTTCCTTAAAAGGAAATAAAATTTTACTTACACGAAGGGCACGGTCCTTGGGTTAAAGCGTCCTAAAAGGTTTTCTAGGTTGAATAAAATTTTTGAAGGTTGGTGGAATTGAAAAGATTCTGATAAGGGTCCTACAGGTTTATTTAGTAGGCAGGGAGTATCTCTTTAACTCATAACTTCCTAATTGTGAATATTGTGTTGTATTTTAATTTTAATTGTTAAATGTTAATATTATAAATGCTCATTGTTCTATGTTTATATTGGTTCGCATATTAAATTGTTATAGGTTTAGAGTAGTGTTGATTCTCTACTAAATTATTTTGGCTCACCCCCCATTCTTTTTCCCATCCAAATTTGGCTTAGGATAACGGTTAGAGTGCTAATCTATATGCTTGGGACATGTTGCTTCCTACACACATGACGACTTGATTTACATGTTTAGATGTAGGAGAACTTTTGTGTATATTTTGATACTTTTATTATGAGATTGGCTTGTAACAGTGTAGTAATGTAAATATAAAAATCGGTGAGTGTTGTGGGTGCAGTGTGTGAAGTGTGCAACTCTTGTAATATAGAATTTAAATCCTATAGATTGATAGGTTTTGAGTATGTAAACGTTATAAAAGGGAGTGACTTTTATTCTGGAGTTTAAAGGTATACTGGTTCTCATTATTTTCAAAAGTTCAAAATTATGTAAATATATTGCCAAAATTTTCACTAAATGAAACTTTTCAATGAAAGATGTGTTTCTAGGAATTCAAAATGTGAGCTAATCTTAATTTTCTCTAAACCTCTTAAAACCTCCATGTCATACCTCAGGTTGGGGGTCTTAAAACCCGTCGCGTGAGTTTGGTATCAAAGCCTTAGGTTTTAGATTTACTGGGAGTGTAGGATAAAATAAGTGACATGTTTGTTTGCAATATGTTAACTTTAATATGTTAAATTAATTGCCTAAATGAAATGCCTCTGTGCTTGTATGTGATTATGCCTATGTGAACTTTAATTGTACGATATGTGGAATTACATTTTTAGAATGGTTATCTGTCATTCATAACTTTGTATTGGGAACTTTGTGCATAGAATAGAGACATGATTTTATTACTTAATTGTTAGAAAAATTGAATGAAAATTGAGAGTGAAATAGTGCGATTCAAATTGAACAGACACCAAAAGTGTCTATTAGTATCGAATAGACACTATTAGTGTTGATTGAAGTTGAAACACTACAATTCTCAACCTTTAGCACCAAATACATGTCTCGTGACTATTTGGATACTTTTGAAAGTGTACCAATATGCCTATAAATAGGTCCCTCAAGTCTCATTTGAATATGAATAGATTATCCAGACTTCTCCCTCTTCTTTTCCAACCTTATAAAGTAACTCAAGACGTGAACCTTCCTAGTGAGTCATTGTGTTCAAGTCAGTCAAGTCCAAAAAAGTACAACACATTGGTGGTTCGCTGAGACGATCAAATTGCAGTGTTGCTTTTGATCGGTGAGAGATCGTTATATCTTGGGAGACAAACGCCATTGAGTCCGTTCAGCATCATGTGGGGCCTCGATTATCTTAAGGACGCATAGTCTAACCCTAGCCTCGATCTATAGGTACTTCAGTATTTATTTTAAGTTATAAAATATAAATTAGTATGAGTTACTTGATTATGTTATATTTCATATAGTTTATATTACATGTGATATATGTATTATACATGTGTTTAGTAGTCTAGATTATTACATATGTTGTAATCTTACTTGATATAGGAACTTATATAAGGTTTTTTATATATTGTGAAATGGTAAAAGATTTTGTTATGATGTTTTAGAGGATATATTATTTATGTGATTTAACATGTTAGTACAATTGTTTTATATCTTAAATAGTATCATATACACATATATTTTTTAACAATCTTAAGATAATCGATGTGCTCCATTATTGTATATATGCTACTATTTAAGATAGTGATTTTATACTAACTTCATCTATATGCAAATCATATGATTTGAGTTGAATGTTTTTATTTGATAGTTTTATGATTTGCATGTAATATGTTTATATCTTTGTGATAAGTTTAAGTATGATACATGATATTCAATATTTATAAAATATTGATCTAGTATTGCATTTAAATTAGTATTGTATTTATCAATATTTCTATAATGTGACGAATGACAATTGTAATAAAAATAATCATTCTTATAAAAAATAGAGAGAAATGTTGAGAAATTCTCCATGACACATGGTGTTAGAGAGATATACAATATACTAGAAATTATAAGACCATTGAGGGTACATATGATAAATGATGTTTATTATGATTTCTAAAATTAACCTGGTAATCAAATCAGAGGGTGATGAGTCGATATTTCTAATCATATCTGCTCCGATAAGAGGATTGTATTATTTATCAAATATGAAGGTTAAATATACTTAAAAAAATTCTTTACTACCAAAATAAGATTGTATTAGAAATAACCTTAATGAGAGAACTCGTTTTTCAATGAGTTCTAGTTGGTCTTTATATTAATTAATGTATATTAAATCCAAGGGTGGGTGAGAGATATATCCTAAACCTGGAATCAAGTTAATTTTCCTACTTGTGTGGATTAATGAATTTTCTAGCTTATTGTTACAAGAGAAAAAAGGTAGAGAAACTGTGTATTCATCAACTATGAGTGTACAATCTATATTACAATAGGACATATATATATATATAGGCCAGTATAGAGAGAGAATCTTGGGATAGAAAGAGAATTAAGGGAGATATTACAGGAGAGACTATAGGACACATGTTATATATGATACATATGTAATATATTAACATTCCCCCTCAAACTGAAGTGGGTAAAGAGGAAAATAACTTAAGTTTGGAAACCAAATCATAAAAACGTCATAGCGGATGAGCTTTGGTAAAAATGTCAGTTGTTTGATCAGCAGAAGTGACAGAGAACACGCGAATTGTGCCTCGAAGTACATGTTAACGGACAAAATGACAATCAATTTCAATATGTTTGGTACGCTCATGGAAGACGCCATTGTGAACAATCTGGATGGCACTTTGATTATCACAACAGAGTATTGTAGTAGTGGAATGTGAAATACCCATGTCCTCAAGTAACCATCGAAGCCAAAGAAGTTCTTGAGTGGTATCAGCAAGAGCACGATATTCAGCCTTTGTACTGGAGCGTGAAGTGATAGATTGTTTCTTGCTGTGCCAAAAAATAAGAGAATCACCTAAGAAAAAGCAATATTTGGTAGTGGAGCGATTATCAGTGGGATCTGCAGCCCAGTCAACATCCGAGTAAGCACAAAGAACAAGAGAATAGTGAGCAAAAAAATGAAGCCCTTGAAACATAGTACCTTTGACGTATTGAAGAATGCGAAGAACGACATCATAATGGGTAGATCTTGGAGCTGATAGGAATTGACTGACAATGTGAACTACATAAGCAATGTTAGGGCAAGTAACTGTAAGATAGACAAAGCTGCCAACCAATTGTCGATACAATGTTACATCATTAAGCAGAGTACCATCCAGATGAGTGAGATGCATGTTAGTATCTAGAGGAGTAGAAGATGTTTTATAATCAGTGAGAGCAGCTCGAGCAAAAATGTCAGAGGCATACTTGGCTTGTGAGATATAATAACCACTAGAATCAGAATGAATCTCAAGACCCAAGAAATAACTCAGATGACCAAGATGTTTCATCTCAAAATGATGACTAAGAGATTGTTTGAGAGTATAAATGTCGTCAAGATCATCTCTGATAATTATTATATCATCAACATAGAGAAGTAGAAGAGTAATACTAGATACAACTTTGCGAATGAATAGGCCAGAATCATTAGAGCTGGGTGTAAATCCAAAATTCCCAATAACAGAGCTAAATTTTGCAAACCAGGCCCGAGGAGCTTGTTTAAGACCATATAGAGCATGACGAAGTTTGTAGACTTGATGAAGAGAGTGATTATATCCAAGAATAGGTTTAATATAAACTTCTTCTGCAAGATCCCCATTGAGAAATGTATTTTTGACATCCATTTAGAAAAGATCCCATTTATGAACAGCAGCAACTGCAAGTAAACTGCGAACAGAAGTCAATCGGGCGACAAGAGTAAAAGTCTCCTTATAATCAATACCATATTCTTGTGTATAACCTTTAGCAACCAGACGAGCTTTGCATCGTTCCACAGAGCCATCAGAATGAGTCTTAATTTTGTAGACCCATTTACAACTAACAACAGTTTTCCTAGAAGGTAGATCAATCATGTCCCATGTATGAGATTGGTCGAGAGCATATAATTCATTTGTCATAGCTTGTTGCCAATAAGGATTAGAACTAACTTCTTAATAAGATCGAGGTTTATGATGACATAAAATAGTGGAGAAGCAATGATAGTCACGAAAGTAACCTGGTGTGGTTCTTACCCCATCTGAATGATGAGTACCATTAGATGGCTCAATGGGAAGGATATCAGATATAGATGGTTCAGTAATAGGACCATTAGTAGGAGCAGACCCATCAGGAGAGATCATATGTGGGAGCTCAAAGGGAAATGAAAGATCTGGAGAGATAGGAATAGTATTTGGTGAAGCTGATAGTTGACCTGCAGTTGGTGGGTGGTCGGTGTCTATATCAGAAGGAAAGAGATCAACAGTGGGATCACTAAAGAAAAATGATGTAGATGGAGAAGAGATGTAAAACTTAGAGAGAGATGAGAACATCTTATGTTCCCAAAAGATGACATGGTGAGAGATACGTAATCGTTTAAAGATGGGATCCCAACAACGATAACCTCTGTGTTCAATCCCATAGCCTAAGAAGCAGCAAAGACGAGCACGAGGTTATAACTTGGTGCGTTCATAAGGTTGAAGGAGAACAAAACAAACACAACCAAAAACCTTGAGAAGATTGAAAGAATGGGTAACACCATATAGACGCTCATAAGGAGATTGATTTTGGAGGATAGGCATGGGAACACGATTGATGGTGTTTCCCCCCAGAATTTTTCAGTACGTGAACTGGAAATAAGAAGAGTGCGAACAGTATCCAAGATATGTCTGTGTTTGCGTTTAGCTCTCCCATTTTGTTGAGAAGTGTCAGGACAAGAATAATGAGAGACAGTGCCATGTTGACGAAGAAACTTGAGAAAATTAGTTTCATTGTATTCCATGGCATTATCGGCACAATTTTTTTTTATAGATCTTGAAAATTGAGTTTTGACCATATTGGTAAAATCATAGTAAAGTTGAGGTAACTCAGAGCCATTATTCATTAGGTAGAGCTAGGTAAATCGAGATTAATCATCTATGAAAATAATAAAATATTTTGACCCCCCCATTGTGGAATGAGGAGAGGGTCCCCAAACATCAAAATGGATTAAGTTAAAAGAAGCAGTTGAAACAGAGTCACTTTTATTAAAGGATAAAGCTGGTTGCTTTCCAAGTTGACAATGCAAACAAGTGACATTAGCATTTTTAACAGACCCTAAAAGACTAGTGGTCACTAAAGAGCGAAGGCGCCCAATAGAAATATGACCTAGTCTTGAATGCCAAAGATTAAAAGAAGGAGTTGTAGAGGTGGAGTCAGCAATAGAAGAATGATGAGAAAGAAGATGAAATTTGACGAGCTCAAATAGTCTTCCAACTTTACAGCCTATCCCAAGGATCTGTCTTGTTTGAGGATCCTGTACAGAACAACCAGAAGAAGAAAAAAGAACATTTAAGTCCAAGTTCACATATTTGACCAATTGAGATAAGATTAAGAGTAAGTTCATGTATGTGAAAGGTCTCAGAAAGTGTGACATTGTGGGTAGATACTTGTCCTGTATAATTTACTTTCATATGAGATCCATCAGTGGTGGTAATAAGAGGGGTGCGAGTAATAGAATTTTGAGAGATAAAGATTATGGAATCAGAAGTCATGTGATTACAATAGGCAGAATCAAAAAATCAAGAAGAGTTACCTGTAGTAACAGACATAATAGTAGAGTGAGTACCAGAAGTAGAGAAGAGTTGTTGGAGCAGATCCCTTAGATCATTGGTAGAGACTGATGATGTGGAGTTTGGTAAAGAAGATCCTTCAGCTATGATAGCCGTGATAGATGAGTGACTAGACTTAGGTTTATTATTACGGGAGGTGGTTTTGTAAGGATGCTTGAAACAATCTCTTTGATAATGACTGGGTCCTTTCTTGTGACAAAATTTGCAAACCCTGATAGGGTAGTTCAGAAAGGCATGATGAAGATCATGACAGTAAGTACAACCTGGCTGAGAAGAAGACTTAGACGAGGATTGACTAACCCTGTGGTAGGATGTAACAAGAACTGTATCAGTGGCATGTGATGAGAGACTCTAAGATTGAAGAGTACCAAGACGAGTTTCTTCTGATAGAAGTTCAGAGACAACACTTTCTATAGTGGGAAGTGGATGTCTGGGTAAAAGAAAGGCCCGAACAGATTCAAATTTATCAGTGAGAGCCATGAGAAATGTTATCAGCCTTTGCCGATCTCTGTAAGTAGTGAACTTCTAGGTATCCGTAGAGCAATCCCATGAAGGTTCTGAGAGAGTTAACTGGTCCCAAATAGCATACATTTCAGAGAGAAAGCTATAGATAGATTGACCAGGCTTTTGAAGAGTACAATGAAGAGTCCTTTGGAGTTAAAATTGATGAGCCAGATCAGTAGTGGTGTACCTGTTCTAAAGAAAGTCCCAGACCACTTTAGCGGTATCAAAATGACCAAATTGTAGGCCAATAGGTGAAATTGAGGTATTATGGAACCACATGATAACTTGATGATTTTTTGCTATCTCAATCATCAAGTCGTTCTGCATATTTATCATTGGCTTCAAAATTTTCTTTCTTGGGTTCAGTAATAGTACCAGTGATAAGACGCCAAAGGTTACGGTCCTTCAAGAAACTTGTCATAGCCAGAGCCCATGAAGAGTAATTAGGGCCATTAAGAATAATGGTGATAGGTTGAGATACCTCCGAACGTTCCATAAAGGTAGGGCTATGAAAATATATTTTTTTCTTGAACCGAGGTTAAACCAGTTAGATCTGGGTTGCGTCGGGTAACGGCAGTGGTTTCAGGAAGAGTTCGAGTAGATGGATTTAATGATGATGGATGGAGAAATATGCGGTTACGATTGCTTAGTGAGCAGCAGCAACAGATGGTGGGTTAAACAGTGGGTTACAGATGGTGGTTTCTATTATGATTATGGTGAACAGTGTTGGTGGCTTGAGTTTTCAAAAACTTAAGGATAGGTTTGTTGCAGATAATGGAAGAGTTTGGTGGAAATGATAAAAGAGTTTGCGATGAATAGTTGGTATGGTGGATGGGTCTCTTCGCGATGTGGATGGGTCAGTTTGTGACTAGTTATGGTGATGGTGAATATTTTGTTGCAGATGGAAGATGTTGTAGAGATGTTGGAAGAGTTTGCGGTGAATAGTTGATATGGTGGTTGGGTTTGTATGTGACTGGTTGTAGTGATGGTGGTTTTGTCTTGTGACGGCGATAGTGGGTTTGAGAGTGTGGATTTGCGGCTATGGGAGCCGAGGGCAGTGGAGGCACGACGGGAGAAGGTGGCGGCTATGGGAGCCGAGGGTGGTGGAGACGACGACGGAGAAGTTGCCACAGGTGGTACAGAAGCAGCCGGAGTTACAGGCGGATAAGTAACTGAAGAGGAGGACAGTGCAGTTGATTTATCGGCTTGGGTTTTTTGCGGCAGCAGTGATGATGAGTTTCTGGATTGTGAAGATGATAAGTGGGTTAGGGTCGTATACGGGTCTGTATGTGGGTGATGATGGATATGTAGATGTGTATATGGGTTTGTATATGTATTTGTATGTGGATGATGGTTGTATATGGGTCTGTATATGGGTGATGTGGGTTTGTATATGGGGTTTGTATATGAGTTATATATGGGTTTGTATGTGGGTGATGGTGGATCTGTAGATGTGTATATGGCTTTGTATATGGGTGATGGTGGATCTGTGGATGTGTATATGGGTGATGGTGGATCTATAGATGTGTATGTAGGTTTATAGATGTGTATATGAGTTTGTATATGTATCTGTAGATATGTATATGAGTTTGTTGTAGATGGATTCGGTTAATAAAAATGGCAGAAAATGACAGAGGTGATTCAGTTGATGAACACCAAAGAATTCTGGAAAAGTTTATGGCTCTGATACCATGTTACAAGAGAGAAAAGGTATAGAAATTGTGTATTCATCAACTATGAGTGTACAATCTACATTACAATAGGATATATATATATATATATATATATATATAGGCTAGTACAGAGAGAGAATCATGGGATAGAAAGAGAATCAAGGGAGAGATTACAGGAGAGACTATAAGACATATGTTACATATGATACATATGTAATATACTAACACTCAAATTTGACACATGTGAAAGGAAATTAACTAAAGTTTATTTTCACCCATACAAAAGAGTGTTGTACCTCTAGCATTAAATCACAATGATATATGTGACTTAATATATGTGCACATGAGAGATGAGAAAAATATTTAATGCTTTGATGGGAATTACACAATATACTGTGAAACAAAATTTGAGAATGAAGTTGAGAGTCAATTTAGCTATTTAATTGAAATGGTGTTACTAAAATGCAAGCCCCATAAAGTACAAATGATTTGTAGATAAATTTTTGAAAATTGATTTGAAATAACCAAATGAGGGTTCATAATTTTAGATCATGAAAAGAGTGTGCAAACTTAGAAAATCTATGTGTAGATTGAAACAAACACTAGATCAATGACATAGGTTAGGTGGTTACATGTCAATGAGAATTATGCATGCTAAAGATACTTTAGATGGATATGTTTTCTAACTATGTTGTTGTGATCTAAATAACAAGTTGCACATAACTTGATATACAAGTAATCCGAGAGAATACTAAGTGTATTAAGGTGGTTGAGATCCATCTTAAAATTAATGATTGCATTTATCAAGGATTAACATTGGAATTAAGGGATATAAAAGACTTTAGATCCACGAATTGACATGTTTTTAATATTAAAAGTGTAGTCATGGAATATAAGCTAATTGTTTTAAATAAAGCAAGAATGATTAAGAAGTTGTGAAAATTTTTAAAAGATATTCCAAATTGGCTAATACCTGCACCACTACTCTCAAATGAGAAAATCTCTATAGAGTGTATAAATCAAAGAACAACCTGGTGGCCACATATATGAAAGGTTGAACCAGAGATTAAGTGACGATGTCATCGAGGGGAATGGGTTTAAAGCCTAAAACTAATGAGTCACCTTAATGGAAACCCTATCTAGCTGACTGAAGATCCCAAAATTTAGATTCAAAGGGACAACTAAAATTTTGAATGACTCACCAGTAGCACTGGAAGATTTTGTCTTCTACCCATTCCTATGATGACACATTGCTACCTGTCTTGGGTATCAGGTTAAGCAAATGTTTTAGTGATTCATATATTTTGGAAATTCAAGTGGGGTATGACAGGATACTCTTAATAGAAAATCACCTATATGAGTGTGAAGTGGACCACTTCTATGAAAACGAAAGGCTAAATTCTCTAGAGCACTCATGAATACCAGGTTTTGTTCAAGGCCAAAATGAACACAACCGAAAGAACCAACTTTGTGCGAAATGGTATTGTGTGTATACTATTATTTGGTTTTACACAAACGACTGAATAGTTCAAGACTTTATGTCATTAATTAGCCAAGTAAATCCGATAGTATTACACTAGGGAAGATTCAAGGCCAAAAGTTATCTATTCTGATGAAATAATTTTCCAACTGTACTCTCTTAGTGTAAGTCAAACTATGTTTTTCAAATTATATTAATTTTCATTCATGTGGGGGATTGTTAGAAAAATTGATTAAAAATTGAAGGTGAAACAGTGTGATTCATACTGAACAGATACCAAAATTGCCTGTTAGTATCGAATAGACACTATTAGTGTTGATTGAAGTTGAAACAGTACGATTCTCAACCTTGAGCACCAAAGTACATGTCTAATGACTATTCGAGTACTTTTGAAAGGGTATCACTAGAGGGGGGTTTATAAGTGAAATGGTGTTTAATGCACCCAAAAAAATGAGAGGGGGGTATTGTGCACCATTTTAAAACTAGAGGGGGGTTTATTGCATTTTGGCCTATATTTTATATGGTTTATATTACATGTTATATATGTACTATACATGAGTTTAGTAGTCTAGATTATTACATCTGTTATAATCTTACTTGATATAGGAACTTATATAAGATTTTTTTATATATTGTGGAATGGTAAGAGATTTTCTTATGATATTTTAGAGGATATATAATTTATGTGATTTAACATGTTAGTACAATTGTTTTATATCTTAAATAGTATCATATACACATATATTTTTCAACATTAATAACCTTGCCTTAATTACACACTCTTTGTTGGAGAGAAAACAAAGTTATGGCAGGTAGGACAAGAACTTTTAATCTAACTAAGGCACAGCCGCACAGCCCCAGAAAAACTTAGCAAATGTGTTTAAAGCTCTCAGAGGCATAACAATGTGATCCCGTAACAGCAACAAGTTAATAATAATTAGCATGTTGAGGTTGTATAAGAAAGAAATTATAAAGGGGAGATGCTAGTTCTACTAACGAAATTCAAAAAGTTACATCCACCATCTTTTGTAGGTAGTCCTGATCCAAATGAGGCAGATAAATGGATAAGGCAGGTGAAGAAAATCTTGAATGTTCTACATGGCAGGTGGAAAATGATAACATGATCTTATGATGTTGAAGCCATGCCTTGGGTTCAGTTTGAAAAATTTTTCTTCGAAAGGTACTTTGGGATACAGTAAATGATTCAAAAGTAGAAGAGCTCTTGTAGTTAATTCAACGGAACATGATAGTGGGTTAGTATGAAGCCAAATTTGCAAAACTATCATGTTTTGCACCATACATGGTAGCAGATGAGGATTCAAAAGCAAAAAGATTTGAACAAGGTTTTCGCCCAAACATCTGGGAATTGGTAGCAGCTCAAGGATTGAAGATCTATTCAGAGGTTATAAAAGGGCACTTTTAGTAGAACAAGCATTTGAGTAGACATGAGGAATTAAGGAGCAAAGAAGAGCATACAGGGAAGAGCAACAATGAAGTACTTCCAAACACCCAAGAGTTGATCAACCACAAGTACCAAATAGACAAGTAGGGGTTTTAGCTCCCAATCTAAGGTGTTATCATTATGGTAGGGAAGGTCACGGGTGGAGGAATTATCCAATTAATAATCAGGGTAAAAGAAATTTTCAACAACAACATCGTCCTCACTATCCACAACTATTGCAAATGGCGCGTCCTCAATATCGACCTTAACAACAAGTGCCACATCCTCAATATCCACAACAACAACGGACACCTTTGACTAATCAGCATCCTTAAGTCGTGTTTTTGCTTTGACCCAAGCAAAAGATAATGCAACTAATATTTTGGTAGAAGGTACCATTCAAATTTATAACTCATTGACTAGAGTTTTATTTGATTTTGGATGCACACATTCTTTCATCTCTGCTTCATATGCAAATGTTTTGGGTTTAAAATCTGAGCCTCTTGATTTACTATTATATATTGCCGCACCAATGGAGAGGGTACCAAAGTTAGTAAAATTTGCAAAACTTGCCCTATTAGAATTGGAAGTCGGGAGTTAGAAGTGGACTTGATAATTTTAGTTATGTTGGGCTATGATGTGATCTTGGGTATTGATTGGTTGACAACTTTTCATGCTACCATTGATTGTTCCCTGAAGAAAGTAACGTTCTATATGCCAAATGGGGACAAGGTTAACTTTCTCGGAGACAAGAATGTATCTCTTCATTTTCCTTTATTGGATTGTCGTCATAGTTGGGCTCAGGTGAGAGGTAGTATAAACTTCTTAGCTTGTGTTCAAGGGGAGGTTGAAGGAAAGAGAAACATGCAACTCATTTATGTTGTCAGAGATTTTCTTGATATTTTTCCAGAAGAGTTATCTGGGTTGCCACCTAAGAGATAGTTTTATTTTGCAATTGATGTTATCTTGGCACTGCACCAATTTCTATAGCACCATATAGAATGACACCACTTGAACTTCGAGAGTTGAAGGAACAGTTACAAGATCTTCAGATTATAACTTTTATAAGACCCAATACATCTCATTGGGGTTCTCCAGTACTTTTTGTGAGGAAGAAAGATAGATCCTTGCAGCTATGTATTGATTACAAACAATTGAATCGAGTTACGTACCATCAAGAATAAGTATCTGTTGCCACGAATTGATGATCCGTTTGACCAGGTGAAGGGAGCGAAACATTTTTCAAAGATTAACTTGCTATCATGTTATCATCAGCTAAGGGTAAAGGAGTCAGATATTTCAAAGACAACATTTCAAACTCGGTATGGACATTACGAATTCTTGGTTATGTCATTCTTGGTTAAAGGGTCCCTAAAAGGAAATAAAATTTTACTTACACGAGGGGTACGATCCCAGGGCTAAAGGGTTCCAAAAAGGTTTTATAGGTTGAATAAAAATTTTGAAAGTTGGTGGAATTGAAAGGATTCTAATAAGGGTCCTACAGGTTTGTTTAGTAGGCAGAGAGTATCTCTTCAACTCATAACTTTCTAATTGTGAATATTGTGTTGTATTTTAATTTTAATTGTTAAATTTTAATATTATAAATGCTCATTGTTCTGTGTTTATATTGATTCGCATATTAAATTGTTATAGGTTTAAAGTAGTATTAGTTCTCTACTGGGCTATTTTGGCTCGCCCCTATTCTTTTTTTTGCCCAGATTTGGCTCAAAATAACAGCTAAAATGCTGATCTATATGCTTGGGACATGCTGCTTCCTATACAAATGATGACTTGATTTACATGTTTAGATGTAGGAGGATTTTTGTGTATATTTTGATACTTTTACTATGAGCTTGGCTTGTAACAATATAGTAACGTAAATATAAAGATTGGTGAGTGTTGTGGGTGCAGTGTGTGAAGTATGCAACTCTTGTAATATAGAATTTAAATCCTATGGATTGATAGGTTTTGGGTATGTAAACGTTATAAAAAGGAGTGACTTTTATTCTGGAGTTTAAAGGTATACTGGTTCCATTGTTTTCATAAGTTCAAAATTATGTAGATATATTGCCAAAATTTTCACTAAATGAACTTTTTCAATGAAAAATGTGTTTCTAGGAATTCGAAATGTGAGCTAATCTTAATTTTCTCTAAACCTCGTAAACCCTCTATGTCACACCTTGGGTTTTGGGTCTTAAAACTCGGAGCGTGACAACAAGTGTGGAAGAAATGGGAATATTCAGTGGTATTGTCAAGAGAAAAAGAAGAATACATTTGCTGTTGTTGTTGTGTCTACGGCTACAAAAGAAGAGAGTGATGGTGATGAAACATTATAAATTACTGATAACAAGGGAGTGGTTATGGAGTGAATACTTAATTCTACTTATTCATTTCATGTGTGTCATTGTAAAGAGTGGTTTGCTACCTACAAATTTGTAGATGGTAAGGTATTTATGAAAAATAATAATTTTTGTGATGTTATGAGAATTAGAATAATCAAAATCAAAACAACTAATGATTTGGTAAGAATCCTAACGAATGAGCGTCATATTCCAAGTAGACCTGTAAACGGATCAGAAATGGACCGGATCACCCTCAATCCGATCCGAATCCGATAAGCACAATAGGTAATCAGATCCAATAATTCGATGAATTCTTTACTAATCAATCCATATCTGATTTTCACTTTATCGGATGTCCAATCCAATAAATCCAATCCGAGTATAAACCACACACTTCTGCAATTTGCAGAAACACAAATCAATCAGTTGATGCAAATGATTATCTCACTATTACTAATAGAAACTAAACACCAAATCTCAACACTTGATCTATGCAATTAATTAACTTGTTCTGCTACAGAAATTAGGTTTAAAATCTTCCAATTAAAGGACGTAAAACAAATAGAATCAAAATTAGGGTTAAAAATAGAGATATATGTAATATGTGTTATGTTTCTTTGTTGAAGAACTAAAATCACAGTAAAATAAATAAATAAATAAAGAGGGAAGAAGAACATAAAGAGGAAACCTGAAATATCATTTGTTGTGAAAGATGAAAAATTAAGGATTATGATAGAGAAAATAAATGAAAGAAGAGAAGAAGAAGGAGATAAAATAAGTTACAAAACTCACCGTGCAAGGATTTCGGCAACCGGTATTCAATCGCTTTGCCTTCCCCTTTCGTTTCTTCGAAGCCAAAAGTACCCAATATGGTTTGGTGATAGGTCCAATTCTAAGTATCAGAATGAATTTGATTTCTATGAGAGCATTAGATTCCAGGGTTGTTGGTGTGAAGTGAATAATGGATTAATGAATATTAGAATGGGGCCATATGTTATGCTTTTGGGAAGAAAGGTCAATAACCTCTATCTTTTGTTGAAAAATACTATACTAGGTGTAGCAATTGTAAATATAGAATGAAAGCCTGTTTCGAGATCTACTAGAATGTCCAATCAAGAGCGGCTAGAGAAGGAAGAAATCTTGGTGATTGTAAAAACACCAACTTTTATTCGAGAGGCAAGAATAATTCAATTTAGTGATATAGGATTATATTCCAAGTTCAACTATTTGAATTTGGAGTTTGCTCGCATTAGGTGAATGCGATGGAATGGCGAAGAACGACAAGAAGAAAAAAGGTGTTTTATTCAAGGTGGAGAGATTTTCAGTCAAGGTGGAGTTATGGAGGAGCTCGTGAAGATCAAATTTGAGCCAATGTGGAGATTGTTAGGAATTGTGTCTCAAATTTCTATTGTAATTAGGTTTCTATTTTTTAGTAGTAATTTATTTGGTAATTTCTTGTTAGGCTTGGTCTTAGGTTTCAAGTAATTGTAATCCTTGTCTAATAAGGAATTGGGTTTGAAGACTCTATAAATACATGTGATATTGAGAAGAGAAAGGGTAGAGAAAGAGAGGGATAATTGTATAGAGAGAGGTGAGTAGAGAGAGAAATAGTGTGTAACCAAAGTATTAAAGTAACGACAGTCTTTTTTCGCCCGTGGCGTAGGCAATTTGCTGAACCACATAAATCTCATATGTTTGTGTGTTTTTATTTGTTTTATTTACCAATAGTGTGTGTGCGATCCTAACACAACAATCAAATTTTGATTGGAATATGATCAAATAACTAGATATAGATAGAAGATTTAAACTGATAATTTGTTAATGATTCGAATTTAATAACTCATTAGTTAAACAAACCATATATGAATTATGATTGATTCGATCTGATGTTAGTTCAGTGTTCAATCTGATATAATATAATATGTTATAAATATATTATCTAATCAATAATATATACTATTTACATAGTAGTATTAAATTTTATTCTTTTTATTTTTTTCATATTTGACTCACACACCCACTTTGATCCTATTGAAAATTGAACCATCTATTAGGGGTGTTTAAATAATCTGATTCAATATGTGTGGATCAGATTGAACTAGATTTTTAGTCAAACGAAGCGGTGACAATTCATAAAACAGGAATTCATAGTTCACAGACCAGATTACGGATTAAGGTCTCAAAAATCCGTTTCGAACCAATCTCATCTGTTAGATTATGTAGTAACCCATGTGGACGGGTGTGAGTGGGCGGGTGCGAAGATAGACATTGGGCTGAGCTACCACATTGACAGGGTACAGGGTGCTCAATCCCACATCGCTTGGGTGTGAAAAAAGGGATGTGCTTATATGTAGTATGTTCTCTTCAAATGGTATGAGGCCTTTTGGGGTAAAACCCAAGAGCAAAATCGTGCGGGCTCTGGCTCAAAGCGAACAATATCATACCATGTGTTGGAGCGGGGTATTACAGTTGGTATCAGAGCCTAAACCCAGCCGGAAGTGTGCCGACGAGGACGTCGGGCCTCGTAGGGGGGTGGATTGTAGTAACCCATGTGGACGGGTGTGAGTGGGCGGGTGCCAAGACAGACACTGGGCTGAGCTACCACACTGACAGGGTACAGGGTACTCAATCCCACATCGCCTGGGTGTGGAAAAGGGGATGTGCTTATATGTAGTATGTTCTCTTCAAATGGTATGAGGCCTTTTGGGGTAAAATTCAAGAGCAAAACCGTGCAAACTCTGGCCCAAAACGGACAATATCATACCATGTGTTGGAGCAGGGTATTACAGATTATATTATATATACATTTAAAAAATTAATCATCTCAACAAAGAGGAAGTATTAAAGGGTACCCATCTCATTTGAAGTGTTGAAGAGTATAGAAGTTTTAACTGGGCGCGGTAATGGATTGAAGTTTTTAGCATACTATCTCTAGAATCTGATTAATTTATAGATTAAAGCTTCTTTTCTTTTACTTTTAGTACTCTCATGAGTCATGACTTGAGATCAGGATATAACTATCTTAAAGTGTGACATATGTACTCGACTTGCACTAAAAGGTTAGTACAAAAACTCAAATCTTAACTAAAAAAAAAAACTCAAATACAATAGAAATCCAAATTTATTTTACCACAAATTATATGAGATCCAATAATATTAAAAAGATACAAAGTCACTTCACATAGGATTCTAATACACATTATCTCTTTGATCATGAACAAACCTATGGAAAACTCTAACCTTCGGCTTTGGCAATGACAAAATTGTTAGTATCATGTCTATGTTCTGGATGGGCAACCACTTGGAACACTAATTAGTTTGGGTGTATGCAAAAATTGATACTACGCCATAATTAAAAAATAATAATATTGGACTATTTAGAATAAACCCAATCTATAAATTCAATCAAATGTTTCACAGATCAGACAAGATCGAATGAAGCCTTCCCATGAATCGAATCATATTCTATTTTCACCAATCTATAAATCACAGATAAAATAAGAATTGATGGCTAATCCGATCTGATTCGATCCGTGGTTACCCCTACCATTCATCTTCTACTTTGGAATGGGAGGAAGTATACTACACAACCCTTGATGGTCATTTTTTCTTCTTTTGTCCTCTCTATATTATTTCTTACTCTATTTTTCCCCTTTAACAAAGAGTCAAATACCTAATTTTCTTCTCTTTTTTGTTCATTTTTTGTTCGTATTCTCTAATTTTTTTTAATATTTTTTTGGCAATTTAATTCAGCATTAAATTCTTTAAACAAAATTTTACTCGATCAACTATCAAACTAGTATAAAATAAGATATAAATTCATTCATAAATAATTCATCACGTTATTGAATTTTTTTTTTCAATAATTATTGGATTGGATTGGATTGTAACAAGCGTAATTGAGTTTGAATCTTATCTATTTACAGCACTGCATGGACAATGAGACTTTCGTTAAGATAAAAAATAAAATAAAATAAAATATATGTTATTGTAACTATTGGATTGAATTAAGATTTGGATGGGACAAACTTTGGTTGCCCTCTCGTGTGATCAGTTTCTGGTTTCCTATTTTTACCCTGGTGTGATTTAATGTTTTATTTCAAAATCACGATGGTGCATTTTTAATGTTAGCTTGCACTTCGATTGTTTGTATCAGGGGCTCTCATATGAAGAACACTCACACGTAGCATATATATATATATATAAAGCATAATTTTAGTAAATTTTGTAATACATACAGAGCTATAGTGAACATTGAGGATCAAATATACCAAAAAGTAAACATTTTTATATTTAGGCTCATTTATTGACGATGAATGAAAAGTTGTAAATTTTGCCAATCAGCTAGTCAAAGCATAATAGACCATGGAGGGGTGAGTAAAAAATGTGAATATTGAGATCAATGTGCAACAACACAAGAAAGTATGAAATCAGAATGGATGTATTTGTAAGATGGTTGAAGTGGTACCCAGTGACCAAGGTTGTGTAGCCTAATTGTATTTTTTCACTTTCAAAAGTAGAAGGTTGGGGATTCAAATTTTTACATAGACAATATGCGTGATGTTGACTTAAGTGAATAAAGAATTTAGTCTTAGTGCATAAACAAACATTATTAGGTGTAAGAATCAAGTTCTATTGAATGCAAACAGTTCTTTGAGAGAGTGTGTGTATCAACTAGAAAAAAAAAATATGTGCGCAAATTCTTACAGGATAAAAGTAAAAAGTAACACATGTGGGAGATAAAAAAAGGAAGAGGAAATTGATTAAAGTGATTTAAATATATGCAAAAAAAGACCACCAAGCTTCCTAACAAGGAAGAGTGTCATGGTGTAAAATGAAAATAAATGTTAAGCAAAAGGAAGAGTGTCATGGTCTAAAATGAAAATAATGAAAAGCAAAATGAAGAGTATAATCAACTTAGGTAGAGTTATTTCACTAAAATTTATTTAAGAGTTGTATATCGGAAAACTTTAACCCTTTACCTTTCACTCTACAAAGGAGGGGGAATATCATTGAACCATAGGCCTTGTTAAATGATCTTTTGATTAATACGATGCATTTTGATAATTTGAGAGTTATGCTGAGTTTGTAGTCGAGTACAGTTTGAGCAAAGTTTATATAGTGTATGGTTGTTCAGTGCAATTTGGCTTAAATGAAAGCTGAAAATTCATTTAAAAATTTTCAATTACTTTATATATATATATATATATATATATATATATATAGGGTAAATTGCAAAAAAAATCCCAAACTATTGATCTTTTGCAAATAACTCTCCTAAACTACAAATTGCCCTTGAACTAATGATTTGTTGCAATTAAGGACTTACCCATTACAAAAAAACAATTTTACCCACTCTTATTAAATTTATTCTTTATTATTAAATTATCTTTATTATCTTTTCTCTTATAAAAATATTAATTATACTATTTTACCTTAATTTTATTATTGGTATTAATTTATCATAACAATGAAAAAAAATACACAGAATTGTAATTATCACTAAATTTAGTCATTTTTTAAAATAATTAACTTATTATTAAAAATTTACTATTTATAATACAAATTATTATACCCGGTTTAAACTTTTTTATAGTAAAAAATTAATTTTTTTTTGTACAATATATTTATGAAAAATAAAAAAATAAAATTTTTTTAATGCAGTATATTAATGAAAAATTAAAAAAATACTTAAATTTTTTTTAAAAAAAATTTCTTAAGATTTTTATTAAAAAAAATTAAATTTTAGAAGTAAAAGTAAATTTATAAAAATTTGATGAACAATATGTCATCAAAATATTATGAATTTTTTTCATAATTTATTTTAATAAGAAAAATGGGTTAAGTGAAATTCAATAAAAAATGACATTGAAATATTGTGTACAAAATATAATTTAGGGGGTTATTTGAAAATTTGGATATAGTTTAGATTTTTTTTTTTTTTTTGCACTTTACCCATATATATATATATATATATATATATATATATATATATATATATATATATTAATATTTGAATCTAATTTCCAAAAGATTTGCTTCCAAAACGGGTGTTTCTCTTTTCCCTTCCCTTCCATTCTATTCCCTTTCCTTCCTACCCCCAAGATTACAGTGTAAACCAAGCCAAGCCTCTGTAACCCTCTTGATACTCGCTTCCTTCTTCAGAAAGAGAGATGGGTAAGCCTCAGAGATCATCGAATTTAGACGAAGATCTACACGCAGCCGCTAGGTCAGGTGACCTGAACGCCGTACAGTTAATATGCAGCTCCAACCCTTTAGCCATCAATTCAAGAGATAAGCACTCCAGAACTCCGTATCCTTCTCTTTTATACCGCATATACATGCATGCACACACACACACACACGTATATATATTGTATATTCAAGTATTTCATGATTTTAGAATTGGTATTATGGTTCATTTGACTGCTATATACGTTTGGGGAAAAGTAAAATTAAATTGAAATTTCTGGGTTTTAGATTTTTATACTCCGTAGTATTTTGAACTAAAGAAAACAAAATCTGCAGTCAACTAAACCTAATAGCTCAGTTCACCAATGAGTTACTAATTTATTGAAAACCAAAAGAACAGGAGGAGTTAAAAATTTGAAATTTTATCTTCATTTATTTTCCTTTCGTACTAAGGTTTTTGGATTTGAAAACTGGTTGAATTGTTTGCTGGGTCATTTTTGATGCTTCACTGCTTATTTGTTGTTAATTTGTGCTTGTTTTGATAATTAATCGGAAAAGGTTTCATAATTGCAAAATCTAGGTTGCTTTCTGCATAGAAACCTTTTTCACATTCTCCTGAGAGTGATTTAGCTCTCTGTGCAACTTTGATTGGTTCCATAGCCATAGGTGTTTCTTGTAGGTTTATATGTCAAACACCCCGTTAACTTATCCAAAAGGAAGTACAACCATAAAAGTAGAATCTATGCATCTCAATGATTCTTGCCACGGTTTAGTGTCATTGCTTTGAGCCTTTGACAAATAAAAGGAATTCTCTAAGGTTGATGGATAGAGTTATTAGAATTAAAACATTATATGAATGAAAAAATGAAAAACCAAAGAAGGCTTTATATTTTATTTTCTCTCTGTTTTGAGGATTTCAGGAGGTAGTAACTGTAAGAACTAAGAAATCTTAAAATGACATGGTTTTAAGAATTTAAAAAATAGCCCATTTTTTCTTTTCTTGTGGTGGGTTATTCTCCTTTTATCTTTTAAGTACGGATTTTTTAATATCTATCAGGAGGATTGATTGCAACTTTACCAATAGGAGATTGAAGTGTGCGGTAGAAATCTGTTGTTGTGCCCTGTCAACTCACTGCATCCACTTATCAAATATCTTTAGTTGTTACCTCTCAATCTTTATTTCTTCATTTGGTGATTGTTTGATTTAAGTTCGTGGGTTGCAGTTGCAGCATAAGAGTGAGTTTATGGAGCTTTATTCTTATTGCAATGCAAATCTTGAATTTGCTATTTCTTATATACTCCATTGGGTTTGCAAATTCTACCAAATTAGTGGGTTGAAGATGTGCCATTACTGGAATGGATGTAAATCATTCAAGGTGGCATGAATTCTTGTAGTGGGGAAAAGATTTTGTTGAGCTCAGTTTAGTATTCAAGGTGGCATGGCTGATCTTATTGTTCATGAAGGATTCTCATTCTCATGGGATAGAGATACCGAAACTATTAAAAGGTACAATTTGGAAGATTCCTGACATATGCTTATACAGTTATACTATAAGGGTCCATTGAACACCTAACCCAAGGCTTCGTCCACGGAAGAGAAAATTACTCAAAATTGTAACAACTTCATGAAACCTTATTGTAACTGTAACACATAAAATAACTTGATTAAGGATCAAGTGATAATTATTGAGAACCTATATACAGAAGATCAATATCCTAAGGTGTGGGGAGGTCCTTAAGTTTCATCACAGCATCAGTTTGCTGCGTTCGAAGGACGCAATGTGTGCTAGCTCCGTCCATATACATACCGTGACATCCTTCAGGGGATCTTTATGTACAATCCATCTTTGTTTGATGCATGTGTAAAATGTGTTAAGAAGGCCTTTCATTTAAAGGTGGCAAGTTGATAATTATTGTGATTAAGCAATTTACTAGAAGGTATTAGAAAATTTTCTTGTGGAGTGGAAAGGGTGATGAGTTGATAATCATGTCTTGATTGGAAGTAAATTGCACTGAGGATTGTGAATCCCTAGGAATTTATGCCTCTTCTAAATAAGCATTACATGGAACTAACTAACATTTAGAGATTTGTTAGACAGTCAAGTATGGGATGAGTGAACGGGGAAATTTACAGTTGAGAGAGAGAGAGTCGACGTGGGGGCAAGTTTGTTCTCTGGTGTTGAACTCCACTTTCCATCCTTTTTCCTAGAACTGAATGAGATGCCAAGGATAGATCAATTTGAACAGAAATGGTATGGAGGGATATAGAGAGGGCAGTGTAAAATGATAGCTAGACTTACGAGCTGTTGCTAGAATTGTAGATGAGCTATTAGCAATATTTTGATCATAGTTACAATTTTGGAATGACATGGAAGTAATTTCAGTTCTCAGGAGTTGGTAGGAAATATCAGTAATTATTGTGGTTTCAGCTTTGGGAGAAAAAATCAAGAGAGGGTGAGAAAAACGATGTATGATTGGAAGTGAATAAAACTTCGTCATTTTTTATTTCTTTTGGAATAATATGAAAATATAACAAGTTGTGAACTCTTCCCAATTTTCTAGATACTAGTGAATAACACGAAGATACTATCAAATTGTATAATGTTCCAACTGGAAGAGGACATAATGTACTGTCTTCAACTTCAGTTCTCCTTTGCCTTTTCTGGTGGATTTATTTATTATCCAGATTTGTCATTTAGTCTATATTAAGTTTACGTAGGTGTTGGGAGCTGAAAACTTGGCAGAAGCAGAAACATACTTTTCAGATCTGTCCATATGCAACTTTTAAGGACCACGAAAAATAAGAAATTAATTTACCATTGAACCAAGCAATGAGCCCATAAAATAAGAAATGATTTATTTATTGTTATCATTATAGAAGTCATTTTTTTATGATATTTAGTTTAGCACAATAATGGTTGTGGATTCTTGAATTTTTTGGGTAAAATTTTACGGATTCTTGTAGTCTTGCTCCAAGTTCTTTCGTTATCTGGGATAGCCTTTATAAACGTAGAACACTTTTTGTTTACGAAGGCTCTTTCTTTGTTCATTTATAGTTGACTAATAGAGAAGCTGCAAAAAGAAATCAAGAAAAACACTGTTAAATTAATTTAACGCCATATATGAAACTGTGAAAATTTTATTCAGATAATTAAGGATATTTAGAACTTAAGAGTCCAATTTAATACCGACTTCAATAATGCCTTGCCCCAATTATCTAGGTAAGATATTCCAACACCTCTTGTTTTTATTGCTTTGCTCTATAGAGGGCCATCAAACTCCACTTCTGTTGTGTTTAGTATCAAGCTATCAACCTAAAATGTTGGCTCACGTGTTATAATTACTCCTGCCGGGCTTCATGATAATGAATTCTTAGATGACCCCATATAGGTGGTGTTGATGATTTGTTGAGTTGAGTTCATTCTATCTTGGCCTAACCAATTTCTGCTTGTATTATTTCCAGAATGTTCACCAGTTCATTTGACTTCTTTGTGTCTCAAAATACACAACAGATATTCTATCCAGCTGGGTTGAATTTTTTCCAGCTGTTTTTACTTTGGAGATGATTTTATCCTTCTTGGCAAATATATTTTAACCTTAGAGCTTATTTTATCATTCCTGCGAACATCTTTCATCACAACAATTACACCCCTTCTAAGATTTCTGATAAATCCATAAACACACCTATATTATAGGCTTTAGACATTATAGAAGTGTGAGGTCACCGGTTTTGCAAACTAATGTTAGAGGTTATCTGTCTCCAATCTTCCTCTGCTTGCACCTTGCATAGATGGTTCATTTCCTGCAAATATTTTAGCAATATCACAACGGTTTAAATAATTTCTGAACCTCTTATGAATTATTCATGTAGTTCTGAGTAAATCTAGAATGATTACTAATGTTTCTAGAAAAGCTAATAAATGACAGGGGCTTGCTTTTTATTATGCAATCTGTGAGGTTCATTTGTCATTTTCGATGGCCTACTTCCTTTCTCACAACATTTTATCCATTAATGTCTCAACTGAAATGGATTGAAGATCTCATAACATGTTCTCCTTTAGTCACCACATTCAAATTATTACTAGTGTCTGAGCAAATCCCAAATCCTAACTTGTCATTTTAATTTACGAGGGAATCACTTTGAGAACAGTGCCCATGTTGTGCTTAGGGTCTTTCTAATTTTTCTTTTTTAATTGAATCATTTGTCATGTTATGGATTTTTTAGGAAGCCTGGTCCATTTTAAAATTAGATTGAGCTTTCACATTTCCATGTGACTTTTTGTTTTTATTTTTGCCCAAGAACTTTCTGATTTGAAGACATGTTGCCACTCACCACTGCCATTGCTGAAATTCAGGTTTGCAGTTTATGCTTCAGAATGTCAATAGTGTGGCTTCCTTCCAATTATGACAGTATGAACTTATGCATATTAGGAACAACTGATAATTAATTTACAAATGGAAATTATTTTAAGTTTTCATATTAGAGATGCTTGTGACATACTTCACAGAAACTCCAAGAAGGTCAAATTGACGATGAAAAGAATGAGAGGAAAGATTGAAGTCCTGTTTTTATCTTAAATTGTATAGGTCTTGCTGTCTAATGGCTTTTTCTGGTAAAACAAGCTCTGAGTTATTGGTGTGGATAAACCTTTAAAAGAGAAAGTGATGTAGGATCAGGAAGAAAGGAGGGGGATGAGGAGACAGAAGAAGAGGAGAGACTAGGAGGAGGGGTGAGAAGACAGACGAAGGGGATGAGAAAAGAGAGTGAATAGATAGACTAGACAGACAGAAGGGTTGAGAAAAAACAAGAACAAATAGAGAAATTTGAAAATCACACTAATCAATTTTAAAACAGAAAAAAAAAAACTACTGAATTCTATTACATGCAGCCTTTTATAGACAAACTCTAAAAAGAAAATCAACTAAATTATCCAATAAATACTAAAATAATCATAACAAAATGTTCCTATGCCTACACCTGATGTAATTGCGAAATCCTCACGATCCCCATCAAAAACAAGAACAAAGGAGGAAGAACAAAGAGAGAAATTTGAAAATCACGATAATCAATATTAAAAAAAAACTGCTGAATTCTATTACATACAGCCTTTTATAGACAAACTCTAAAAAGAAAATCAACTAAATTATCCAATAAATACTAAAATAACCATAACAAAATGTTCCTATGCCTACACCTGATGTAATTGCGAAATCCTCACGATCTCCATCAGAAATCTTCTCATTTGTATTGGGGCCACTATTTAGTACTGCGGTAGCTTAGGCTTCCAAGCCTAAGCATTTTTTTTTTAAGCCATTTTGTGCATATGTAACTTGTCCACCCCTCTTATCACTCTTGATTAATGGTGTCAAAACTGGCTGCTTGTCTTTTTGCTATTTTAGTGACATGATGCCTTGTGGGGAATAATTGGTTGATAAATGATTAACTGTTTATCTGCGTGCATTTTTGTTGTAACCTTGGTGTGCTTTTTTAATATCCAGATGGTTATTGATGGCTGCAAGTTACCAAGTGATCTTGGAAATATTATGTAAAATGAATGAGACAAATGTGCTTTCTTGTACGTGTCTATTTGTGTTTCTTTGCATTTTAAGTGTCTACATGTGTTTCTTTGCATTTGAATGGAATAAGGGCACTTCAAGGATTTCACTGAACAACCCTGCATCTCTTCTTATTCCCTCCTGTCAAATAATTGACTGGTTCTGGATATTATAGCTCTTTCTTTTTCCTACTTCTGGTCCATATTAGCATCGTGTTCTTAGCTTGTTTCTTCCTTGATTTAAAAAACATTGGACCGTAGATTACATTTGGCAGCATGGTCTGGGCATGCACAGGTGGTGAGTTATCTATGCAAAAACAAGGCTGATATTGGTGCTGCTGCAATGGATGACATGGGCGCAATACACTTTGCTGCCCAAAAGGGTCATTTAGAAGTTGTTCGAATACTTCTGTCATCTGGAATCTCTGTCAAAGCTTTGAATCGCAAGGGCATGACTGCTCTACACTACGCTGTTCAAGGTTCCCACCTGGAACTTGTCAAGTATTTGGTGAAGAAAGGTGCAAATCTCAATGCCAAGACAAAAGCAGGGAAAACCCCTATTGATCTTGCAAGTAGTGAAGAAGTCTGCTCATTGTTGGTAGAATGTGAGGGAACATCTAACAAAAAGGATTTGAACAGTGAAGGGAATGCTGAAGAAGCTCATCCAGAATCCTCACTCCAGGAAAATGCAGAAATTTCTGGTGGTGAAGCTTCTGTAGCCAGGCATGAAGAAGCAGAACATGAGGAAGAAAAAAGGGTCAAGAGGAAGGGCAATGAAGATGATACAAAAGAAAGTATACCAGAAACAAAGAAGGCAAAGGTTGCTCTTAATCATCTTCTAGCCACAGATGATGCTCTAGAGGAGGAAGAAAATCAGTAAGGACTGATGTCTGCCATGGGGTAACTTTCTTGTGAAGTGTAGCATCTTTTAATGTTCAGATAATAGCAAAATTGTTTGTGTTATTGATGGTTTTGTGCTTTCCCATCTCACCTTGCCCAACCCCAATAACTGTTTACATGAAAAAAATTAAATCAATAGATGTTCTCACCCCAACAATTGCAATAGCTTAGGTACTTTATTGGTGCCGTTAGAAATGTTGAACTAATTCTTAGTAATTCAGCCTTTACTGGATACAAAGACCAAAATACTCGGGGACGTTTAAGGAAGTGTTGTTGCTGTCAAATTTGCTCTATCCAAGCAAAGGCATGGTTTCAGACTTTCAGTTGGCTACATTCTACCATATTTTCTTAACAATTTGAATCCATGTTAATTTTGATCATTCCATTCCCGTAATGTTTTTTTTTTTTTGATGAAATTACATCTGTGTCTGCAGTTATTTTCATTGTACATGATTATAGGATCTTGGTCGATTTTGTTTCTAGTTAATCTTCATTTGGTGCTACTTCTACTGCTTTTTTAATATACTTGGTATACATTTCCGGTGTCAGCTAGACAACCGACCATAAAATTTATGTCAAATCTTCTCGATGAATTCTTATTCAATTGGTGAGAATTCATGTGGTCGACTCTATTAATATGAATTAAGGCAAAAATGACGACGACGACATCCATCCGGACATCTCATTGTGGTCCCGATTATGTTTTGAGCATTTGTTTTTTAAGTCGACTGACATATAGATTATGATAGGTAGAGTGCCTATTGTATATAAATTAATCTTTAATTTTAGAGTTATCTTGCACAATATGTCAATATAATTTCATTTGTTTTATTAACTTCATCTTTGAACTCCCCATCTTTATGAATAATCAGGTTTAGGGAACAAAATTATTTACTGTTTTTTTTTAACCTAGTTAAATTATTTACTTTTTGGCTTTCTTGATACTCATCTTAATTACTCCATTTTTAGTCTTATTCCTATTTTTGTTAAAGTTACATCTTCCGTATTCAATTTTAGTCATACTCATCCGAAAACTATCTTTGGTATATGGTTGACAAATTTTAAAATAAAATTTTACATCTACTTTAGTTTCATCAACCAAGAAAGCACCATAGAAAATATAGCACACTACATAAATCTTCATCCAAAATGTGTCAAGTTTATCCACAGCTGAGACAAAAAGATGGGAGTTTAGTGACCATGATTAGTAAAAAGTTTAATGTATGAAGTATATTGAGGGATAAAACCATCATATTTTATCCCAGCCCTTATTTTATGCTTTCTTCAAATTTATAAAAATCATTATTCTTTTTCGTTCTATGTCATTTCAATAATTTTCTCTATTCTTAGCCGAACACATTTGATATTTATTTTGAAAAACATTGGATGTCTCCTTATATATAACAAAAATACATTTTCTTCATTCAAATATAAAACTAAAAACTAAATTCTTAGTCAAACTTTGGATGTCTCCTTATTTGAATCTCTTTGCTGTATATTTGAAATTTTTTAAAATTTGGATTAGGTTGCATCAGGGGTGGCAAACTTTAGGTTGATACAAACACGACACACAAAAATTGGTTTAAGCTGTCTAACCCGTGACACAATTACGACATGATTACAACACGATTACGATATGAGTTATTCATATATTATGGTTTTATATAAACTTATATATACATAGTTATATATATTGCAATTGTTTGTAATCTATTTGTTTATTTACAGGACTGATGTAATCATAAAATGTAAGGATGAAATTGTTATGGTGTCTTTTCAGTTGTTGAATCACCTTAGTATGTTTTTGAGTTTATATATAGATACAAAATTTATAATATAGTTTTATTTTTGGATTTATGTATTGATATGTACTTTATTTTTTATATGATTTTCAGAAAGATTTTTAAGGGTGGAGAAACTCATATGATATAAGTTAAACTAATTAAAAAAGTTATTAAACAAGTCGTGTCATTATATGACATGTTTATTAAATGGGTTACACAGATCGATACGAGTAACACGTTTAATAAACGGGTTGGGTTAGTATTGAGGGTTTCTGATACGATTATTAAATTGGTCGGGTTAGAGTTGAGTTATTTAGTAAAATACTCATTGCCACCCCTAGGTTGCACGTTCTCCAACTTCACAGAGTTTGATGGTTTAAGTCCAAATGAGAGCGATGCGTGTGTGCTAGACAAGCATTTTTAACAAATTTTGAATATTAAAATATAATTTTTTTAACAATAAGATTATAGTATAATTATTATAAAAAAAAAATTAAATTTATTTAAAAAAAAATATTGAAATAGATATTATCATTTAGTACAAAATTTATCCATGCAAATTATGAAATATAAATAACTATTATTTAAAATTTATCCATGGATACATATATTTGTATATATAAAAATATATTTTTTTATTTTTTATTGCCGCATTCTATTATGTATTTTTTGGTATTGTGCCTAGTGTGTGGGAACATATTTATCAAATGAAAAGAAGAAAAAAAACCAAAAATCTAAATGCCAACCTTTTAGACACATGCTAGGAAGCTCAGACATGACGGCACAGAAAATTCTAAAAAAAAAGACATTGACACGGCAATGATGCAACTATAAAATAATAATATAATATATATTCATTATTCAACAAAAAAAAGACTTTATTATATAAATACTTCAATTCATCATCAAACAATTAAAAACCAAACAAACTAATAAACAAAAATAGAGAAATAGATTAAAATAAATTAAAGAATCATAATTATGCTGCTTTAATTTTTTGTTCATTTTTAGTTTTCTAGCTCAGATTGTTCATCATAACTCAACCACGTATAAATTCCTTTCCAATGCTATGAAATGTCCAACAAGTGTCCAAAAAATGTCAAAAAATAATAATTTCAAGACACTTCTATGAAGTGTCCAGAGTGTCCGACACAAATATGATAGTATCGATATTCGTGCTATAACACTTTTACAAAGTATTTGAAGAGTATTCGACAGGAATACGATAGCCTCGATATCCGTGCTACTTAGGACACAGGTCATGTTAAATTTCAAGATTCTTTTGTCAAAATCACTAAAAAAGAAAAGGCAACAGATACATCTACAATCATTTTGATGCGCTTGGTGTCTCCTCATTGGAAATGAAAAGCTAAGGATCAGTTTAGTAGGAAAGAAAAAGAAGGAAAAGAAAAGAAAGGTGATGGAGAGATATGATTTGTGTGTTTTGTATGAAATTTTTAATGGAAAGGAAATAAAATGAAAGAATTTGGAAGGATAAATTAAGTACGAATAATAGCTTTTGTTATCCTTCCAAAAATAAGAAGAAATGGAAGGAAAGACTACCTTTTTTAATAAAACTTTGTTAATACCAACTTTTCTCTTATTTTGATAAAAGCTAAAATTTATTCTTTTAAATATAAAAGGGTATAATGGTAAAATTTTTAAATTATTTCCTTTCCTTTTTTTTCTCCCAAATATTTTAACTATCTTTTCCTTTCTTTTCTTTGCTACTCAATCAAACACAATAAAAGTTTAACACTTATCATTTTCTTTTCTCTGCAACCTAAAAGTTCTGAGGATATCCAATCATTCGAAAGGAAAGGTTGGGGATCAAAGCATCTGATAGGACAAATGAGTTACGTGAGTGATTCACTTGCTAAAAAAACAGGATATATATATATATATATATATATATAGATATATATATATATATATTGTTTCTTTAGAGAACAAATATGGACAGACCACTTTTAAAATCTAATTCAAAAGACCTGCTAAAACTTTGGAATGTTTCCGGAAAGTTTTGGGCTTTCATCCAAGTAAAAAGGGAGAGGGAAAACAAAATTCAACTATCGTGAGTCTTGTGACATGAGTTCTTTCCCCGAATGTTGCAAAATCTTTCTTTAAATCTTTGAACTTCTGTGTCTGTGTCAAAGGAGAAGATCTATAATACAATCGGTGTATTTACATAGGTGAATCTGTACCTTATGTGTTATACATACGTGATGGAAACTATCCTGTGTATTGTACACGCTCGGTATTAAATTCACCCAGTATATTTACACTCAATGTATTATAGACGTACTCGTATCAAAGATGGTATGACCATGCACAAGATCCTGCTACCCAAAAATGAATACAGTGAGCAATGACATAGCAGCAAATGATGAGATAGTAAACTAAGAAAAGATTGAGAGAGGAAATTTAACATAGGAACCAAGTAAGCAATATCAAACAATTTCAAGTGCTGCTGGAAGAAAAGATTTATATATGATTCAGATTCTGTTCTTTACCAATACAAAGTATACAAGCTTCTAAAACTATTATTTGGCAAACCACCCTCCAAAGTATTTTCAAGCCTTAAGAGAGTGATAAAAACCATAAATGCCAAGCTAACCCATCAAGGTTGAGGCTATTAGGTACATCCCCTACTACCATAATCTGCTTCTACATAAGCTAATCTCTTCACTTCTTTAACTCCAGTGACATACTTCATATATTGGATTATAAACCACCCAACTGTTGGTAAATTCTAATAGAAAGGAACTGGATTATAAACC
The DNA here is from genome assembly GCA_026545225.1 of Cornus controversa. Classification (NCBI taxonomy): domain Eukaryota; kingdom Viridiplantae; phylum Streptophyta; class Magnoliopsida; order Cornales; family Cornaceae; genus Cornus; species Cornus controversa. Next base: position 86,575,567 of record CM048846.1, on the reverse strand, counting down.
ACCCAACTGTTGGTAAATTCTAATAGAAAGGAACGAATCTTTGTATCATAAATCATCACTTGACGACTTAAGATGAGTCAATGCCTTAAATAAGTTCTAACCAAGATATGAAGTGAGCTAATGGAAGTGGAGTGAAAATGTAAGATGGAATTAGTAGGCAAGTAGCCGGTGAAGCCATTCGCCTGTGGATCCATCTCAACGGTTGTCTGGCCGTCGCTGTCTAAACAGCTTTTCTTTATGCACCTTACGCTCAAGGCCGCTCTACCAATTTAGAGAGGCCGCGATACAAGTGCAACAGCATTCTTCATGATTTGTCCATAGACACTACATGATCATGAACTTAATACTAAATTTGCAAGATCACCGTGTCTGACACAAAGTAAAATCACAAGTTCCCAACACTCATTCATGTTTGAAAACCACTATTCAGAGTTCATTGTCAACTTATGTAAATATAATTACACATATATTTGTGAATTTGTCATAGATATAGACATTCTATATTTTTTTTTACATAGTAAATTTCATTGAAAGAGCGCTCAAGAGGGGAGAACGTCCCAATACAACTGCACAAAAGCCAAAAAGGAAGCTATACCCTTAAACTGTCCAAAAAAATATACACATTTTCCCGTATAACCAAAAAGACGGAACTAAGCAAATAAAGCTTCTACACGGTCGAAGCATCTCCTATTTCTCTCCCTCCAAAGACTCCACCGTAGGCACAATGGAGCAACCCTCCAAGCCTCTTGAGCATGAGACCCTACTTGGAGGCCTTGCCATGCTTCAAAATCTCAGCATAACCCAAGGAACACCAAAAATGGAGAGAAGCAAGTTCCCCCGTCCCTAGCCACTGAACAGTGTAAAAAAAACAAGATCTACCATCTCCTCATCTCTCTTGCACATACTATACATTGACCATGACTAGACGTTCTATATTATTATTATTATTATACATCTATTTGATTTTGATTAAGAAAGGACTATATGAAATGAAGGCAGAGAATCATTTTCTTTTTTTTTTTTATGATAATAGATTCAAAAAATTAGGTACGACTGAAGCTTTATCATTTATAGAAGAAGAGATGAGATAAAGATGGAATCAGTAGGCAAGTAGCACATCAGCCGTTCACCTGTGGATCCATATCTGCAGTTGTCTGGCTGCTGCTGATTCAACAGCTTTCACTCTATGCACCTGGCTCAAGCCACACTACTTTGATAAGATAGGCCTATGATACAAATGCAAATCGGATATAACAAGTACATTAAACATTACAAATAAATTTTAATGTACAGGCCTCAGAGAACTGTACACAATAACACCCAAAAACAAGTACCAAGAAGGGTGTAAAAAAAATGAATGAATCGTATTTAATTCTTCACCAACCTGATTGAACAACAAACAACCCATACCAAAGTTAAAACCTTTGTGTGAAAAAAATTAAATTGAGTATAGGTAAACAAAAAACTTTTCTGTGAAAGAAACTACATTTAGTATAGGCAAAACAGTCAGCTGTGAATCATCTTCAGAACCCATAATGTGTGAAACTCATTTTGCTACTGCAAGCAACATGTGCGAAAGAAACCATGAATGATGAATCATATTTTTAAAAAAAATAAAATTCATTGAAACAAGAATGAATTACCCACAAGGAAATGTTATTCTATTAAATTATGACAAAATTAAATTTGGCCACACAGAGGGATTTTGTATGATTTTTAAATTCACGCTTGAACAAGGATAGCTATATTGATTCACAACCTTCATATTCATTTACAATAAAAAAAAAAAACCATAAACACAGGCACAAGACCAAAAATTTACCTAAAGCAACATCTCTACCTTTTTGACAACTATATATAAACATTACAATGAAGTGAATATCGGTGCTCAACAACAGTTTCTCATAATGAATTTTTTATTTATTCAACTACCCTTTTCTTTTCTACAAATATATAACATCAGCTAAAAGCCATATATATATGAGATGAATTCAATAGGCAGGTTACCGATAAAGTATTCACCTGCTGATTCATCTCTACATTTGTCTGCTCGTGGCTGATAAAAACAGACTTGATCTTCTCCATTACACTTTTGTGTACTATCTCTTCTAAAGTCGACAGACAACAAGGGGAAGATAGATAGATATACATATATGTTACGGACATATATGTCTTGGACTACAGTCTCCTTGAGGCTGCAGGGTGCATAGAGAAAATGCTACAGTCTAGTCACGGCAGCTTTCCCTCTCAGTATCTTGGTGGCTTTTAGTTATTGCATAAGGACTTTACATACAATTCGGTCCATCTTGCAAGCAAACATGGACTGGTTTTTTCTGTAAAAGCTTTCAAATGCCTTATTTCAAGTTAACTGTTGCTTCTGCTATTATGTTGTGGTATGTGATCTCCAAGAAAAAAAATGTGAACTATTTCTCATGCATTCATTTTAATCATAGACCTTAATGAAATATGGTACTTTCAAGGATCTAACTCGGGAGTTATAAGGGTAAGTACGTGTAAGCCATTTGAAAAAGAAAAAATGGAATCACATTATATAAGCACATTCATCCTCTGCTGTAATCTCTACTGCTGTAACGGTGCTGTAGGGTTTTTCAACACAATTATATCTGTTTTCAAGACATTTACATTTACCTATTTCAGCCAAATTTAATGTGCTGAAAAATCAGTGTGTTGAAAAACAGAACAAATGTGTTGAAAAACATACGTAAATTTGTTGAAAAGCAAATGTAATTGTGTTGAGAAATTACTGGCCAGGATTAAAGCAGAGGATCCGGACTCTCCTTGAAAATGTCATATCTTCAAGCTACAAATTAATTATCATTAAGGTAATAAAAAGAATGCAACTGAAAATAATTCACATTTTTTTTTTTATCGTATACCACAACATAATAGCAGAAAAGCTTTCACAGAGAACCAGTTCATGTGGCTCGCATGATCTGATGGATATGAAAAGCCCTTGTGCGCGTCACCAAGAGAGACTGAGAGTGAGAACCGCCGGAGGAGGTCGTAGCATTTTCTTTAAACACTCTGAGGCCAAGCTCAAACCCTCCATGCCATAATCATCTGTAGAGACCCATGCTACAATTTGACCTAAATCGAACATCAATCAATCATTGACGAAATCAAAACCACTAAAAGCAATAGATTTGTTGACAAGTATAATCAGAATGGAGAACATATACGTATAGATATCTATATATACATAAATATACACACAACCGATTACAGTGAAAAATGAAAATGCTAGACATTTGTATAGACATATGCTTATTGCAATATCTTCAAACCCTAAAGTCGGCGACAGTCTAAGCCGCAAAACCTCGATGTACATACATACATGTACATCTATATCTATATACTCCTTCGTGTCATAATTCTTAAATGTTCGGAAATCCAAAAATTATTATTATTATTATTATTAGGGTTTAAGAATCATATAAAAACTATTACATGTTGCATATTAGTGGGGTCCACCCACTTGTGTTTTTCCTTACTTGTAATATACGGAGGCGGCAAGTTCGTATACAAATATCAAGGTAATGGATAACCCTAGCCCAGGTGACTGGCCGCAATTGCTTTGCCAATAAATACATGTTTAATTGTAAGTCTCTTATATACTTTTAATGAAAAGCGATTGCAATCTCTCTCTCTTATCTTACTCTTTCTCTATATCTCACTTTTATATTCTACCACTGTTTATATGTATCACTTTTTATATTATGTTTATATCATTTCAATATAAATATATCTATATATATATATGATATATATATATATGTATATATAATATCCTTCCCGATTGAAAAATCGGCATGATTGTATCATTTCAATATATTTATATATAATATCTTTCCCGATTGAAAAATCGGCATGCTTGTGTCATTTCAATATACTTATATATAAAGTCCTTCCCGATTGCGAAGTGACATGTTTATGTTATTTATTTTATAATGTCAATATGTTATACTTACATATAAAATTCTAACTATATTTCTCTTCTAATATATAGTATACTGATAATGTCAAATCTTTCAAAGCTCGACTTTACTGCCCTCGATATTTCGGGTGTAAATTATCTATCATGGATTCTCGATGCTGAGATCCATTTGGATGCTAAAAATTTGGGGAGAGATGATCAAAGAAGGAAATAAAGCATCAATGCAAGAACGGGCAATGACAATGATTTTCATTCGTCATCACATACATGAGGATTTAAAATCCGAGTATCTTACAATAAAAGACCCGTCTATGCTATAGAAAAATTTGAATGATAAGTTCGAACATCAAAGAACTATAATCCTTCCAAGAGTTTGAGACAACTAGTCAAAATTGAAGTTGTCCGATTATAAATAGGTAATAGAATATAATTTAGCTTTATTCTAAATTAGCTCCCAAATGAACTTATGTGGAGAGCCTAAAAATGATGTGGATATGTTAGAAAAAATATTTACCACATTTCATCTCTCAAACTTGCTCCTCCAGCAGTAGTATCGAGAGAGACATTTTACAAGATATTCTAAGTTGATATCTTGCTTATTAGTGGCTGAACAAAATAATGAGCTCTTATTAGAAACCACATATCTCGTTTGACCAGATAAGCTTCATTAACTGAAGAACATTTAGCATCTTTTAATGGTCACGGTCGTGGACGTGAACGTATTAGACCAATTGTTTACCATAGTTTTTCACCTCTACAACTTATGGTTGGTCAACAACCAAATATCTCTCACTTACGAGTTTTTGGTTGTGCTGTCTTTGTGCCTATTGCACCACCACAATGAACAAAAATGGGCCCTCAACGTAGACTTAGAATTTATGTAGGTTTTGACTCTCCATCTGTCATTAGATATCTTGAACCTATGACAGGAGACTTGTTTAAAGCAAAATTTGCTGATTTGATGAGGTGATATTCCCACCATTAGGGGGAGAAATGACACAGCCTGAACAACAGCATGAAATCACTTGGAATATCATGGAACTATCACATTTTGATCCTCCTATGAATTAAAGAGAATTTGAAATTAAGAGGATCATTCATTTGCAAGGTATTGCAAATCAATTGCCAGATGCATTTACTGATACAAATAAAGTGATACAATCTTATATCCCTACTGCCAATTTCCCAGCACGAATATATGTCCCTGTTGGACAATCTATAAATATTGCAGCAGATGCATCTAAAACACACCTAAAGAATATGAGACCCATTAGTGCAAAATATACTGTTCCTCGAAAGAGGAAAGTACAAGAGAAAGTTAATAAAGAATATGACACTCTTGAGGAGGCCATATTTACAAAGGGAGCAATAATAGCCCCTGAAGAAATAATAGCCCTTGATGAGGCACAAAAAGAGGTAGTCATACCTGAAAATAATGAGATATCAATAAATTATGCAAAGAGATGAAATAGAAATGAAGTTCTTGTCGACAACATGTTCTCTTTTGCAGTTACTCTTGATATTGCAAGAGATAACGAGGATCCAGAACCTCAATACATAGACGAATGTCGACGCAGAAATGATTGGTCAAAATGAAAAGCGGCAATACAGGCAGAATTAAACTCACTGACAAAACGTAAAGTATTTGGACCAGTAATCCAGACACCTAAAAGTGTCAAGCCTGTAGGGTACAAATGGGTATTTGTACGAAAAAAAAATAAGAAAAAAAAAATTATGAAATACAAAGCCCGCTTAGTGGCACAAGGTTTCTCACAGAGGCCTGGTATTGACTATGAGGAAACATACTCTCCGGTAATGGATGCAATTACATTCCGATTCCTGATTAATTTGGCAGTCACAAAAAGGCTGAATATGCATCTAATGGACGTGGTACAACATATTTATATGGATCACTTGATAGTGATATTTATATGAAAATCCCTGAAGGATTTCAAATGCTTGAAGCAATCGCTTCAAAACCACGGTTGATGTACTCAATAAAGTTACAACGATCGTTGTACGGATTAAAGCAGTCTAGACGCATGTGGTACAATCGCCTTAACGAGTACTTACTAAAAGAAGGATATGTAAATAATCCAATCTGTTCATGCGTTTTCATCAAAAAATCAGGATCTGGATTTACAATTATAGCAGTATATGTTGATAATTTAAATCTCGTGAGAACTTTTGATGAGCTCACCACGACTGCTGATTATTTAAAGAAAGAATTTGAAATAAAAGACCTTGGAAAAATAAAATTTTGCCTCGGATTACAGATTGAGCATTTACCAAGCGGAATTCTTATCCATCAATCAACATATACAGAAAAAGTTCTAAAGCGATTCTATATGGATAAAGCTCATCCATTAAGTTCTCCAATGGTTGTCCGATCGCTTGATGTAAAGAAAGATCCATTTCGTCCTAAGAAGATAATGAAGAATTACTTGGTCCTAAAATTTCATATCTTAGTGCTATTGGTGCATTGATGTACCTGACAAATTGCACAAGACCGGACATAGCTTTCCAGTTAACTTATTGGCACAGTACAGTTCTGCACCAACCCGCAGATATTGGAATGGTGTCAAACATATAATGAGATATCTTTGTAGGACCACTGATATGAGATTGTTTTATTCAAATAAATCAAAATCCCAGTTAATTGGATATGCAGATGCATGTTATCTTTCTGATCCACATAAAGCTCGATCACAAACAAGATATTTATTTACTTTTGGTGACACTGTTATATTATGGAAATCCATGAAACAAACAATGACAACAACTTCTTCAAATCATTCTGAAATACTCGCAATTCATGAAGCGGGCCGAGAGTGTGTCTAGCTAAGATCTATGATACAACATATTAGAGAAAACTGTGGACTCTCCTTAATAAATAGTATCCCAACAATATTATATGAAGATAATGTTGCATGTCTTGCACAAATCAAAGGAGACAGAACCAAGTACATCTCACCAAAATTCTTTTATACTCACGATCTTCAGAAAAATGGTGATATTGATGTTCAACAAATTCGTTCATGTGATAATTTAGCAAATCTGTTCACTAAGGTTCTGCCTACCACGACATTCAAGAAATTGGTTCACAATATTGTGATGCGACAACTCAAATGTTTTTCATGCTGATGAGGGGAGATTTTGTTTGAAAAAGGTATTAGCATACTGTACTCTTTTTCCTTCGATCAGGTTTTATCCCACTGAATTTTTCTGACAAGGTTTTAATGAGGCAGTTCTTCTTCATGCAATACTATTCTTAAAGACATAAGAATATTGTATATAAAAAAAAATGTGTGGACCCCAAGGAAGAGTGTTGCATATCAGTGGGGTCCACCCACTTGTATTTTTCCATTACTTGCATTCTTGCAATATACAGAGGTTGCAAGTGGGTATACAAATATCAAGCTAATGGATAACCCTGACTGGCCGCATTGCTTTGCCTATAAATACATGTTCAATTGTAAGTCTCTTATATACTTTTAATGAAAAGCGATTGTAATCTCTATCTCTTATCTGACTCTTTCTCTATATCTCACTTTTATATTCTACCACTGTTTATACGTATCACTTTTCATCTTCTCTCTCTCTTGCTGCATAATACGTAAGTAGTTAATTATATACAACTACTATTTTATAACATTATATCCATTTTAAAAAATAAACATATATTTTGGGCCATTTCAAAAAAAATACTGAACTAAAATTATGTAATGGAGAGAGTATATATATATATATATATATATATATAATAGATATGATGTTGTCACGGGCTAACGAGTGTGCCACTGGGAAATGGCCCGACCCAAAGTGACATACCCCCAAGTATTAGAGGAGTCTGGGCCGAGCCGGCGAATAAGGTTTAATCAGAGATGGGTCTTATTGTAATTTCACGAAAATGGGTTTATAACAGTGGAACTAAAATTTTCATACCTTAGCCAACTCTCTCTCTCTCTCTTGTTGCTTCACTTGAACATGGACTTGCTCTCTATCTCAGCTCCACTGTCCCCTCACTTTCTGTCTACCTGCACCTCATTGGGGTCTCTCAAACTCCGCAATTCTCTCTCTAAAACTCCTTCTTTCTCTCTCCGACCTTATATATCTTCAACATCATCTTTGAAATGCTCACTTGGTTCTCACCAATTGACCTCATCTGCGAGTTCCAATGCCCTAGGTAGTCTAGGGTTGGAGCTCAATGAACCTCATTTCTCTCTCCATTCATCGTCTCCACAGACGCCGGCCACCGCGATGAGAGGCGCTGAAACCGACGCTATGGGGCTGTTGCTGAGGGAGAGGATCGTGTTCTTGGGCAACAACATCGACGATTTCGTTGCTGACGCCATTATCAGTCAGTTACTGTTGTTGGATGCACAAGACCCGACCAAAGATATCAGACTCTTCGTCAATTCTCCTGGTGGGTCTCTGAGGTATGTACATGTGTTTTTGGTGTTCAATTTAATTGTATTGCCTATTTCTATGTTGTATCAGATGGTTTTTCTCTTTTGTAATATGTTAAGCTAGTTTTTCGTATCTGTTGATGTGGCCATGGTGAGTATCTGTAAATTGCTTGATACATTTGGTGTGTCTATTTATGCATATATATGTGTTGTTTTATTTCATGATAATCTCGTTTTACAGTTACGTTTATAGATTTTTGGATCTTTTTTTTGTTTTTGTTTTTTGTAAAATCTTCATAAAAGATTCCAAATTTCAGAAGTACGGTACTTGAGATATCTTCAAGGGTAATGATTAATTGCTTTCTCTAGTGTGAAGTTCTAAAATTTTTGGATAGAATATTGACTTGTGCACTATATGCTATTGATTTTTGTCAATTTTTTTGGGAGGGGAGGAGGGTTTTAGTTCATCAATTGTGGTTTCCTTGCAGTCGAAAAATTTATAGAAGGTACATCAGTACACGTGACTGCATGTTTATTATTGGGAGGTATAATGACGTGATAAGAGTGAAAATTTCACAGATAGGGTCCTTGTTTAATAGCTTTGCAAGGACATAGGAATTGGGGAGGTTTGGAAAATCTATTTGTTGAAAAAAAAGGTCAAAGAAGGTGTTAAGTATGAGGCCTCTGATGGTATATAGAATCCACAAAAGTTTAGGTACCTATAAATTCAATTGTTAAAGTATATGAAATACTGATCCATGTTGGCGCACTGAGGAGGTGACCATGAAACTGCAGTGAAGGATGAGGAGGTGTAAGATCATCTTCACAAATTATTTTCATGAAAATTATGCAGGGTTGTCAGAGAAATTTGAAGAAATGAGAAAAAATAAGGACATGGCGGCATACAAATTGGGCACTGGAGGTGTGAATGGCAATGGCTTATCTTGGTTGCTTATCTTGTTCCATGAGATTGTATAAACCTTGAAAAATGTTGGATGGGCAAGAAAAATCATTTTATTTTATTTATGGGCATATATGAGTAAGGGAAACGTTTAAAACTCCAACAACTATTATGATTTAAAGCTTACAACTAGTCATTTGGAAACTATGGGAACAGTAATAGAGCAAAGAGTCCAAAGACTAACCTAATACAAGAGTACTGAAATTCCGACATGCATTCATGCTTTACATATTGCCCACGGAAGCTATTTTTGTCTTCTTTTTCTTTTGTTCGTTTGTTTGTTTGTTTTAGAAATTTTCATATAATCCTTGTATGAAAAAGCATTTGATATGACCTCTTAACCCCTACTTTATGTGATGGACTTCTGAACAAGGAATGAATATGATCAAGGGCTTGCATGGTAAACTTATGTTTGGGGCTAAAATCAGAGGATTTGTAAGACGGTTTTGAATCTTAATAGTCTTACATCTAACATTTTCATTGAGCACTTATTATTCTGATTTTGTTATGAATAATTTAATTTGACATGAAAAGAAATTCAATGGTTTGAGTTTTTATTGACAACATAATTTGAATTGATGAGACCAACATGGGGACTGATTGAGATTATTTGAACTCGAAAGCATCAAAAAGGAGGGTCAAGAGAGACTAAATAGGATTCAAATTTTGTTAAGTATGGAGGTCAAGCAATGGGAACCTACTACTCAGTAACTGAGAATTATTAGATGCACTATTATAAGTTTTGAGGCAACATTAGTTTCAAAGTGAGTAGATACATTTATACTTGTAAAAAAAAGGTGAATCTATATACATTTATGCATTGGATGTGGGAGGTACCTAACATTGAGGAGTTGGCTAGCCTACAAGGTCAAGAATTTCTTATCTCTAATCTGAGTTTCCTTATTAATAGCTGAGATGTTAGAGATTACAAGGAAAATAATTTATGAAAAAAGAAGAAGAAAAGAAACAAGGATAATAAAGTGGTGGTTGATAGTTGAAAATTTGATTTTGGGAGGATTTATGTTTATAGATTTACTCGGATTTATTAGCTGATGCGGATTAAAGATTCCTTGTGAGTCACTATTTGGGAATGTAGGACTTATGTGAGTGTCATCTCCATAGAATCTTCGTTCTTTTGTGGGCCTTTGGAGTTATCTATGGCTTTAGATTAGGTTTATAAGGGGCATTCAAAGCCAGTGGACCTTTGGATAGTTCATAGGTTACTTCGAGGTAAATCTTATTACATGCCTTTGGTTAAAAGGGGTGGCAGCCTTTGTCCTTTCAATATATACAGATAATGACTTCCAACGTCCATTTCTTCCAATAAAGATTATTTTGATAGTTGATTATTGACATGAGAACTCCTAATTAGTTTGGAAGAAATCTCCAATAATTTGGTGAGGGTATTTGGTTATGAGGAAAAAAAAGCTCTGAAGAAATGAAAATAAACAAACTTCTCCTATAAAAAAAATAAAAAAAAATAAAGAAAGAAAAGAAGCAAGGTTTTAGGACTGAATGATACTTAATTGAGTTTTAGATGTCTATTATGGTTGCTTACTTACCTGCTATGACTAATTTGCTTAACAAGATTTTGAACCTAGGGTTTTGTCAAGTGGATGGGGTAGCAAGTGTCATAGTGTCTGAGGAACACAAGTTAGGACATAAATGAGAGTATTGGGGAAGGAGATGGTTCCTCCTAGGGTAATATAACATCTCTTTTTCTTTGCCAAATTTTGGAAGGGAATGAAATACCATAAAAGAAAGGGTGATGGAGCTGGAGATGATTAGTTCATTCAGTATCTCAGCGTTATGGTAGACCGTAGACCAACCGGTGAGGTAAGACCAAGTTTTATCAGCCCATTTAGGACTGAATGGTACTTAATTGAGTTTTAGATGTCTATTATGGTTGCTTACTTACCTGCTATGACTAATTTGCTTAACAAGATTTTGAACCTAGGGTTTTGTCAAGTGGATGGGGTAGCAAGTGTCATAGTGCCTAAGGAGTAAGGAACACAATTTAGGACATAAATGAGAGTATTGGGGAGGAGATGGTTCTAGGGTAATATAACATCTCTTTTTCTTTGCCAAATTTTGGAAGGGACCGAAGTACCACAAAAGAAAGGGTGATGGAGCTGGAGATGATGAGTTCATTCAGTATCTCAGCGTTATGGTAGACCAACCTATGAGGTAAGGCCAAGTTTTATCATTCCATGGGGACCAAAAGGCAATATTAGCTTGCACTAAAGCTTTTGAATGGATTTACTGAAGAAATCACCTTCTAGCGTGAATTATTGACCCAAGGAAGGAGCATGCTCGAGACCCCAACCTTATCGAGAAAACATTGTTGATGAATTGATTTGAATACAGATACTTTTTGAGGAGGGAGCTGTAATAATACAATTTTATTTGAGAGTTTTAGAGCTTGGAATCTATCAAATCACTTTAAATTTGAGGTCGAGACCAACCCCTTAACTGTCCAGCTTGTTGAAAGACAAACAAGTGAGTTGGGGATAGATAATGTGACGTCTCACATCGCTTAGGGGGACAAGTTGCTGCCACTTATAATAGGGGATGCCTCCTACTTGTGTAGCCGCATTTTGAAAACCGTGAGCGCTAAGAGAATGCAAAGCGGACAATATCCTCACAGAGTGAAGCGGGTCCTAACAGATGGTATCAAAACCGGCCGGGATATTGGGGGAGCATGCACAAACCCATGAGGGTCAGGCCAGCGAGGACGTTGAGTCCTAGTAGGGGATGGTTGTGACGTCCCACATCGCTCGGGGAGAGAAGTTACAAGCACTTATAAGGAGGGATGTCTCCTACCTTTGTAGACGCGTTTTGAAAAGAGTGAGTGCCAAAAGAGTGCAAAGCAGACAATATCTGTATAGAATGAGGCGAGCCCTGACAGATAACTTTTACTTTATGTATTAACTTTACAGTAATGAAGTGCAAGGGCAATAGCATTCATTTAGGATAATAATAGTTAGGAGAAAGAGCTGTCTAGCTGACAAGACTTATCAAATCACTTTCTAGATATTCCTCTTTTTAGCTTTCCTACAATCTCACAATCTAAATCTTGCTTGCAGTCTTCATATGGACATTTGTTTCCTGATGATTTTCTGTACCATATGAAGTACAAATCTATTCCTGATGACCTTCAATGTGCTTCTTGCAATCCTTTTAAGCAACTTTATGAGTTACAATTATTCTAGTTTATTTTCACAGTGTAAGTTGTTGGTTTGGTCTATGGTGCACGTCTTATCCCTCTAATAGAATGGTGACATTAAAATTAATACATTCATGTGCCGTAGCACTACGTGCTGCCTTCATGTTCGTGGCCAGTTAGCCACATTTGTTTGATTCTTACTTTCTCTATCTCATTGGATATCCATCCAATAGAAGTGATAATATTTCAGTAGATGATGTAGAAATGCAGAGAAAACTTGAGGAATTCAAATTGTATATATTTCTCTCTACTGAAAATAAGGAACTTAGTCCCATATATCTGTACAAGGAATACAATGACAATAATACCCTTGTAGGGTGTAATTACACAAATGCCCTAACAATATGCATTCTAACACTCCCCCTCAAGCTGGAGAATATATATCATATAATCCAAGCTTGAAGCAAATAGTTTTCAACCGATTGTGACCAAGAGCTTTAGTAAACATGTCAGCTAATTGATCTTCAGATTTCACAAATGGAGTAGAGATGTTCCCACTTAATATTTTTTCTCGAATGAAGTGACAATCAACTTCAATATGCTTTGTTCTTTCATGGAATACAGGATTAGATGCAATGTGAAGAGCTGCTTGGTTATCACAGAATAACGGAATAGGAGTTGTGACCATCACCCCAAGTTCCTCAAGAAAATGTTGTAGCCATGTCAACTCACTAGAGGTATGGGCCATTGCCCTGTACTCAGCTTCAGCACTAGACCTAGCTACTACTGTTTGTTTCTTACTTCTCCATGTAACAAGATTCCCTCCTACAAATGTGCAATAGCCTGTAGTAGATCTCCTATCTGAGAGAGAGCCAGCCCAATCAGCATCTGTAAAACCTTCCACCCTGAGATGCCCATTGGATTTATACAACAACCCAACTCCTGGAGCTTGCTTGAGATATTGAATAATCTGTAGAACCGCATTCCAATGTTGCATCCTAGGAGCTCCAATAAACTGGCTTACAACACTAACTGCATATGAAATATTAGGCCGAGTGATTGTGAGATAAATCAATTTCCCAACAAGGCGTCGATATCTGGCAGGGTCATCAAATAAATCACCCTTATCAGATAAGAGTTTTGTATTTGGATCCATAGGAGCATCGACTGGACGACCACCTAACATACCTATTTCTTCTAATAAGTCCAACACATATTTTCTTTGGGATAAATTGATACCTTCCTTAGATCTAGCAACTTCAATACCCAGAAAATATCTGAGCTCACCCAAGTCTTTAGTGTGAAACCTGTTCTGTAGAAACAACTTCATCTTAGCAATGCCTTCCTAATTGTCACCTGTGATAACAATATCATCTACATACACAACAAGAAAAATGAAACCAGTTTCAATGTGCTGGTGAAATACCGAATGATCTGTCTGGCATCTGCTAAGACCAAATTCTAATGCTGTCTCAGAGAATTTTCCAAACCAAGCTCTTGGAGATTGTTTCAATCCATAGAGGGCCTTCTTAAGGCGACAAACAGTGTGATGATACTCCCCCTGAGCAACAAACCCAGGTGGTTGCTCCATATAGACTTCTCAGCTAAATCACCATGTAAGAAGGCATTTTTGACATCTAACTGAAACAGCGGCCAGTGACGATTGACAGCAAGGTAAATAAGGACCCGAATAGAAGAAATCTTAGCAACAGGGGAAAATGTCTCATCATAATCAACACCATATGTCTGGGTATACCCTTTTGCAACAAGACGAGCCTTGAAACGCTCAATAGAACCATCATGAAGGTACTTGACAGTGCATACCCACTTACAACCAACAGGTTTGGAACCAGAAGGTAATGGAGCAAGATCCCAGGTCCCATTACGATGAAGGGCATCCATTTCATCGACCATTGCCTTTTGCCAGTCAGGATTAGAAAAAGCCTCTATCAAAGTTTTGGGAACAAGATTGGGAGACAACTGCGATAAAAAAATGAGAAAACAGGTGATAAATGATTATATGAGACAAAATTAGAGAGCGGATGTGCGGTAAAACAAGAACGAGTACCTTTGCGCAAAGCAATAGGAAGATCAGGAGCAGGAGGAACCTCAAGAGAAGTAGACAATTGGTGGGATGCCTCTTGTGGTCGTCGACTATACACTTGAAGGGGTTTTGGTGTGACTGACTTAGTAGAAGAAGACTCAGTAGAAGCAGAGATAACAGGTAAGGGAAGCAATAAATCAGTATGTAAGGACAAACCACGGGAAGAGAAGAAAGAAGTGTCTTTAAAGAAGGTCACATCCATACACACAAAATAACGACGAGTGCTAGGATCCCAACATTTATATCCCTTTTGAGTTCGAGAGTAGCCAACAAAGGCACACTTAATTGCACGAGGAGACAGTTTATCTGTGCCGGGACGTAACACATGAGCAAAGCATACGCAACCAAAAACACGAGGAGACACCACAAATAGAGGACGATTAGGAAAAACAATAGAGTAAGGAGACGTCCAGTTAAGAACAGAAGATGGCATACGATTAATTAAATAACAAGCAGTTAAAACAACATCTCCCCAAAATGGTTTGGGAAGATTCATATGGATCATTAGAGTTCGAACGATTTCAATTAAGTGCCGATTTTTCCGTTCTGCTACTCCATTTTGCTGAGGAGTATAAGAACAGGAAGTCTGATGGAAAATACCACGAGAATCACAGAATTCAGAAATAGCACCTTTGACAAATTCCATAGCATTATCAGATTGTAAAATATGAATAACACAATTAAATTGGACCTCAATTTCTTTATAAAATAATTGAAATATAGCAAGGAGTTCAGAACGATCTTTCATTAAATAGAGCCAAGTCATCCTTGAATAGTCATCAACAAAAGTAACAAAATAGGAAAAAACCTAAGGTACTGGTATGACGAGTAGGACCCCAAATATCAGTATGCACTAATTCAAAAAGAGAGGACCGTCGATTATCGATGCGGGGAGGAAAAGAAACTCTATGATGCTTTCCTAATTGACATGACTCACAGTCCAAAGTAGTTACCGACTCAAGAAAAGGTAGTGCAGACTTCAAGTACTTCAGTGAGGGATGACCCAATCGATAATGCCACTGGTTGGCAGAGACCCGAGAATGGAGAGCCATACCACTAGTAGACGACCCACAATCCAAGTAATAGAGACCATTTTGTTCAAGACCGCCACCAATTGTCCTCTTCGTTTTGAGGTCCTGAAAAACACAAAAAGAAGGATAAAAGGTCACAGAACAGTTGAGTGCTTGAGTCAGTTTACTCACCGATAACAAATTAAAAGGAAACTGAGGAACCAATTGTACAGAGGATAACGAAATAGAAGAGGTGGGTTTAATTGTATCCTGGCCAATAATAGGACGAGTTCTATCATCAGCCAAAGTAACAGAAGTTGTGCAAGTAGACTTCTGGAGGGTAGAGAATAAAGATTCATTACCAGTCAAATGGGTAGATGCCCCAGAGTCGAGAACCCAAGGAGAGGATGACACCTTTAAGTCCGAAAAACATGCAATATTACCTGTCTGGGCAAATGTAGCAACACCATCGGGGGGCTTGTGGTGTGCCTGGTTGACCAAGGCAGTGAACTCGGCACGTGATAATGTGACAAAATCACTAGTAAGAGATGAACTGGGGCGTGAGGCAGAGGCAGTAGAGGCTGAAGGATCATATCCAATAGAGGGATGAGAATCAGTCCTGACAGTGGCAGAGGAAATGACTGCTTGATTTGCCCATGCTGGTTTTCCATGAAGATCCCAACAGTATTCCATAGTATGATTGGTACCATGACAGTGACCACAGGAACGAGTATTGACACGACCACGACTACGCCGACCTCGAGCACTATCGCGACCACCATTTCCACGAGGACCACCCATATTGCTTCCATAGCCACAGTTGCCACTGGAAGTACCACGACCTCGGGGAAAATGTTGAGGAGATGGAAAATGCTGAGGAGATGGAAGCAGCATAGCTGAATGTTCTTTTCCAACGGATGATGCTGGGGATGATTCAACAACTCGAAGTAATCGAGCATAGATGTTACCCAAAGATGGGAGTCCTCCATCACTGGCAAGAATTTGATCTCGGATAGTTTGAAGAGTAGGATCCAAACCAGCGAGAAAAATGGAGACATGAAATTCTTGGCATTGTCGTTTTTGAATCTTAAGATCAGTAGTCGATGGATGGTATTGATTCAATTCATCCAATAGTCCTTTAAAGGCACTATAATAGGTAGTTGGTATTAGTGAGTTTGACGATTGTAATTTGCAGCCCAATAGGATCACTAATGGCAGCAGGGGTTTTGAGTTCAAAAGGAGGCACAGTCACAGGTAGCTCAGCCATGACAAGCTAAGAAAAAAAATTTGCAGAGGAAAAGAAAATTGCAAAAGGAAAAAAAAATTGGTAGAAAAAAAATGGCCTGAAATGGAGCCGGATAGAGAGGTTGCAGAAGAATAGAAGTTGGTTTTTTTAAATGGGTCGACCCGAATAGTACCGGTGGGTCGGGTCGGGGATGGACTGAACGGGTATGGGTCTGGGTCGGGTTGCTGGCCTATCCCAGCTTCGGATTAGCTATCCGCGGATTGAAGTTGTCCCAAACCTGGGTTGCTTATCCATGTAACCAAACACTCTTCTCTTCAAGCCCCAAGTTCTGTGAAAGGCTTTTGAGGCGGCAGAAATGGATGAAAGGATTTGAGACAGTAGCCTCCTTCCTCTCTGCTCCTCTCTGGCGTCCTTCCTCTCTACTCCTCTCTGTTCTCTCTCTCATTTTCGCTATTTTCTTTCTCTCGAGGTTGCCCGGTGGTTCTCGACAGATGGTGGCTTCAATGGAGCTTTGCGGTGGTAGGTATTTCGTCGGAGAAGACCAGATGGTGGAGTTTGGCAGTGACGCAGTGGCCGGAATTTACCGACTGGATGACAATGGCACCGTTTCTGATGGTGAGACGACGATTGCCTGCGATGGGGATTAAATGCCCAGATTCAGTGAAGATGGCAGACGATAGTGATCGGAGAACACAGAGACGACAGTGATCGGAGAACTCTCTACGATCTCGATCGGAGAACACTCTCTACAACCGAACGGAAATGGACCGACGCCGACGCTCTGATACCATGTAGAAATGCAGAGAAAACTTGAGGAATTCAAATTGTATATATTTCTCTCTACTGAAAATAAGGAACTTAGTCCCATACATCTGTACAAGGAATACAATGACAATAATATCCTTGTAGGGTGTAATTACACAAATGCCCTAACAATATACATTCTAACAGATGAAATTGAACAAGAACAATGTTCACTAGTTGTTGCGTCAACCTTTTGTATATGCATGGTTTAAGAATTAAAATTGTCTCCCTAAGCTCCTTTTTTTGTTGTTGTCTTTAACTTTAACTATGTTGGAAGGATAGGCTCAAAAATGTGGTAATACGTCAGTAGATTGTTTGTCAGAAACTGAACAAGGGCAATCCTCACTAGGGGTGGCAATTTGCCCCACCCAGCCCTTAATGGGATGGGTATGGTGTGTGTTTAAACGGATTAGGGGTGGGTATAGGATAAATGGTTTAAACCCAAACCGGTTTAGGACGGGACGGGTATGTAGCTGCCTCGCCCTGTTTATATTATGAAATTACATGTATACCCTAATTTAGCTTTAAATTCCTTAAATACCCTTAGTTCTTAATATATCTCTTTCATAGTCCTAGGGTTTCTATTACCTTTTTTCTCCTTTCACTCTCATCCCTAAGCAGTCACATCTATCAGCTTACTCCATTCTCAATCCCTTCCCTGGGCGCATGCCTGTGCCCGCCCCACTGCGGACGACCCTCTTTCTCTCTCATGCTAATAATGGTAAGGATGATAGGTGACAATAATGGATGATAATGGACAAATCGCTCTCAAAGAGACCCAAATCGACACTATTACATTGATATTGTTTCTTTTTCGGCAGTCCGGCGACGATAAACGAACTCTCTATCTCTTCTCTCTGAGTATACACACACAAACCTATAGGGTTTATGTATTAGATTTTGTGTGTTGTGTGTGTATATCACACAAATCTCTGTAATTTTTGGCTATATATATATAAAATACAAATCTTTGTACATTTTGGCACTCACTCAAAACCTAATACTCCCGTCTCTTTCTCTCAAATTTTCAAACAAGAAGAACTATAGCAGGCGGGGACGGGGTGTGTTTTCCCTTCATGGGTGCGGGGATTTCGGGAAACCCATCCCATACACCACCCCCCCCCCCCCCCCCCCCCCCCCCCCCCCCCCACATTGCCATCCCTGATCCTCGCGTGTCCTTACCTCAACCATTGTATATCAATGGCTTAAGATTAAGAACTATACATGTCTCCCTAAGCTCTTTCTTTTTATTTTTCTTTTCCCAAAAAGCTTTTGAATATGTTAGAAGGACAACCTTAAGTTAAGTAGGACTTTATCCTTGTAGTCACATCACTCACTTCATAAATAATGCATAATTTCCCCTTTTTTTCCTCTTTATCAACCTCCATCCATAATGTGCTCGTCTTTTTCGCTATGTCTTGGTTTCATAGGATTTTCAGTTGACATAGTTACCAAGATTAAATAGATTAAGCACATACTACCTAAGGAAATGGATGAACCTGACCTGTACCTTGCAATCTCAATTAAGTATCTTACAAAATCTTTCAAGGCTTTGATAGTTCACCACTTGCGATGAATGTTGTCAGTATGGGCTTTGGAAAAATTTCTTCTATTCCTTTTATGATCAACAAATAACATTGTGGTCTAGAGCAGTCCTTAGCCTACAAACATACAAAATTTTGTGCGGAAGAGAAGGGTTTGATTGATAAAGTCTTAATGGGGTATGAAATTGAAAATCTGAGATATGGTTGGATTGATGGCAAGAACAAACAATCAAAAGTACTTTGGACTAAGAATCTTCTGCCCATGTTTGTGCCAATAAGTTTTGAATTAATGGCTATTCTTTCCTTAATAAATCTCATTTTATTGAGGTGTTTATGCACTAGGGATGTAGTGTTTGATACTGTTTTCTTCACAAAATGATTGTATAACACCCAACCATACACTATCCTCCAATATATGCCTTAAGATTTTCATTTCCTGACTTGTGTATTAATTTATTCCTCATTGTAAGCCCCACAATCCCAATGCACCCGTATTATGCAAAAATTAACACTCCATGAGAAAAATATACGAAGTCATCCACACATCAAAACTATTATTATATAGTTACAGACATGGGAGTCCAATTTGATGTGGTATGCCTTTGCATCAAGCTGTTTTTGATAAGCAAGAATTTCATTGAAAGGCACCCAAAAGGGGGATGCAGCTTGGGAAACTACACAAAAACTATATCCCCAAGCTATCCATAAAAATCTCCAATGATTTACAATTGAAACCCTGAACCCAAAAAAATAATGAGCTAAGCACAGAGAATCTAAACACCCCCCAAGGGGTCTCCACCCCTTCAAAGGATCTCTTATTCCTCTTTCCAGATAGCCCACCACAAGCAATGAGGGGCTGTCCTCCACTCACCTCTAACTCTAGAGAGAACCTGACATCCACCTCAAACCTCAATCAGGCTCAAGGTGGATCCAGACATGACCCATTGGACCCCAAAGATGGAACAAAGCAGCTTCCAGCCCTCCCTTGCTCTAGGACAATGAAGCAAAAGGTGATGAACTGACTCCTCTGCCCTCCTATACATGCAACACCAATTGTTCATAACATATCCTCTCCTCCTCAAATTGTCAATAGTCAAGATCTTCTCCAAAGCTATTGTCCAAACAAAGAAAGCCACCTTCAGAGGGGCTCTCGAACGCCAGATACCTTTCCATGGGAAGGATATCCCCTGTAAGGCCAGCAAACGATAATAGAATGAGCGAACCTCAAATCTCCCATGACTCGTGCCAACCCATAGCAGCTCATCAGTCCCCTCTCCAGGAATATCTTGGCTATAGAGAAGAGCTAGAAACTCAACCGTCTCCTCCACCTCCCAATTGTGCGGAAGCCTCTCGAACTGAACATCCCAAGACAGTCTCCCACCATCAAGATGATAGCATTGAGTGAGGACATGCCAAATGAAATTATCCTCTTTGGACCCCAAAAAAGGAAAAAAGGATCAAGTAAATAAATAAGAAAAATACAACTCAAATCTATTGCTAGAAATTACATAGAATGAAAATATTAATCAAATGTCACCGTTTAAACGGAAGGAACCAGTAATACAGAAAGTGGTCACCTACACATTTGAAAATTTATGTCAAATGTCATATTTTTTACTTGGAGAATTTGAACTTTTGGAAGTACTTGTTTTCTCCACCTTTATCCTCTGCTGAATTGATTTTTTTTGTTATTGTCAGTGCTACAATGGCTATCTATGATGTAGTACAGCTTGTGAGGGCTGATGTTTCAACAGTTGCATTGGGCATTTCGGCATCAACAGCTTCTATAATCCTCGGTGGTGGCACCAAAGGCAAGCGCTTTGCAATGCCCAATGCACGGATTATGATACATCAACCTCTTGGAGGTGCGAGTGGGCAAGCAATAGATGTGGAAATTCAAGCGCGAGAAATTATGCATAACAAGGATAACATCACGAAAATTATATCTTCTTTTACTGGTCGCTCATTTGAACAAGTTCAGAAAGATATTGATAGGGACCGTTACATGTCTCCTATTGAAGCAGTTGAATATGGAATAATTGATGGAGTTATTGATAGAGATAGCATTATCCCTCTTTACCCTGTGCCAGAAAAGGTGAAAGGTAGACTGAATTATGAAGAAATCAGCAAAGATCCAAAGAAATTCTTGACACCAGATATCCCTGATGATGAGATATATTAGCTGGGGATAATCAATACAGGTACATCATTCTTTACAATTTTCCTTCTATGTTCTTGGTGCCCTGTGATTTGTGTCTAATCTGCAGCAACTTAGAATAAGAAACAGAGAAAGTAGAGCTAGGAAGCCTTTTCACCTTCCAAATCTAGTGCTAGTTAGTGTCCTAATGAGGTTACAGATAAATTTGGGATTGTTTTTGTTCAATGCAATATTGCTATTATTTTTTAGTTTTTGTTAATTAACAGTAAGATTATATCAACTCAAAAGCCCTGTACATTTGTGTGAGGGGCATACTTCCTGTACAGTATATCCCAAGACCAAAGCCAAAACAACAAAAAATGAGTCTCCTAACAAAAAGTAGACTTAGAATTTGCCACCTTTAAAATCCCCATCCGCCAGCAATATAACCACTATACAACCTATTACAGCTGATAAGTAACAGAGACCACAGGATGAAAAGGGTCACCCTTGAAGTTTTGACAGAACAGGTCACATTAACACAATATGACTGGCAACCTGTGGTATGGCTCCCAATCAGAATGAAACTAGTATAACAATGCGCCAGAAAGCAGAATCAGGCAATCCCCAACCAAAAGCCACTGAACACCTAAAGTATAAGAATTTAATACTTCCATTAAGACCAACCTAGTTAGCTGAAGATGGAATCAGTTAACCCCATCCTCTCTGCAGCTATAGCCCATCTTGTGACTGCTTGAACCTTTTCAAGGACCACATCCTATATTTGACAATGTCCACAATGCTTTTTTGAATAGAAAGAACATCAGAGTTAGCAAATAATCTCTGGTTCCTTTCCCTCCACATAACATATATAGAAGTTGCAAAAGCAAGTTTAATAATTGTACCTTTGAGGGAGTTTCTCTCATATTAGCCACTGCTCTTGAAAGTTGTTGGAGGGTCACTGGATACAACATTTGGTACCAATGAAACTCCAATGGACATTCGAAGAACAAATGACTATGATCCTTGACCTATTACATCCTCTATTCAAAGGAAAGAAATGAGTCTGGATATAATGCTGATTCAAAATAATTTAATTCTTACAGAATTGATGTAAAGCATCGGATTGCTAATCCGTGCCCTTTATGGGCCAAATGTCAACATTCTGTCCTGATTGTGGAGCTTATGTTTATGGGCCAATCCATACATAATGGAATGTCTTGGTTTGTGACCCTCAAACAACAGGCTACTATACCAACTATCTCTGTTCCCCGGGCCTAATGCACTCCCAAATTGAGGCAATTGAGAAGCTGTTTCCAGTAGGGCTCCAAATAATTCTCTGTCCTCTAGAAGGTTCAGGCCTGAGTGTAGGTGAAGTCTCTTCAATTACTTCTCTTATTCTTCTGGATCCTTTGCTAGGCCAAGACCATTCCCCGTTGCAGATCACCTGGGCATCTACAGCCTCTCTGCCCAAACCTGATTCAAGAATTACTCTATCCCCTTATCTCAGCTATAGGGCCACAAGTATGCCACTTGCCAGCTATCAAACCACAACAACGTGTTTTTTCCATCTCCAATAATATGCTTGATATGATTTCTTGCATATTCTCTCATTTTAAATCTCTTTTTTCCATCACCAAGAGGAGTCACCAGAAGCCTAGCAATTCTACAGATTTCTTCTAGACAAAAACTGGGATTTCACCCACTGCACCCACAAGGAAGAGCTGTTATCCACACAAACATTCTTAGGTGTTTGACAATGGCTTCTTTGTTCCAGGATTCAATATCTTTGATGCCAATTCCCCCTTCAGTCTTAGGTAAGCAAACCTCTTCCATGCAAGTTTAGCATCTGCAACAGCGAGAGAGGGCCCCTTCCAAAAGAATCTTATCAAAATCTGCTGAACCTCCTTACCTCTTGGGAAAGAATATAAACTGGACTCCAAAACACTTGAGTGGCAAATAGAACTGACCTCACTAATTGGACCCGGCAAAGGAAAGCCAGTTTGAAGCCCAAGATTTGACCCTTCTAGTAATTTTCTCAACCAAGTCTGTACAATGCTTAACTTTCAACCTTGAAGAAACCAGTGGGACCCCCAAGTACCTTACAGGAAGCTGGCCCTCATGAAAACCAGTGGACAGGAGAATGGCAGCCTTTACTCCACTGCTCACCTCAGAGAAGAAGAGAAGGGATTTTTGAGAATTAAGGAATAACCCAGACCAATTACTAAAGCAGTGTAGGGTCTCTTTCAACACTTTTTAACTGCATCAACTTTCCTGCACTTAGCACCAATAAATCATCAGCAGGACAGCTATTAATAATTATCAGTTTTTGATATCTCCAATGGAACTTAAAAGTTACACGAAATTTTGCTTGTGGGAAAACTTAAAAGTTGCAATACCTCCTGTGCATTCTGGACTAAGTAGTGTATCTTGCCTCTGCTTCTTACCAGTAAAAAGAAAAGAAAAAAAAATTGTTTCCTGCCCATTTGCACATTTGATGAACCAAAAATTTCCTTTTGATGTTTATATTACTTATCAGAATAGATTGGAAAGGAGAAAGAAAAAAAAAACTTTTGACGTTTATGTTCCATAAATCATTGTTTAATACATTATATTTATTATGTTCTCTTGTCTATATTTTCTCATTCGACTTCCTTTACTCAGGTATAATTCGCAAGGAGGAGCTAGGTTGTGAAGGCATCAGTTAGGATTTGGACATGGCAGTTTGTTCTGTTCTGTTCTTTTATTTGGTTCTCCCAGGTCCTGGGAATTCCATTTTAGCTAGGTTGGATCAGAACAGAACATTATATTAACAATGGCGTGGTTAGAATGTCATATGATCCTCTCACTTCCCTTTGTGCAACTGATGGTTCAAGAATACATCTTGTTCTCTCTCGTGTTTGTTGATCATTAAAATGATGCGACATTATGGAAATGAGATCCCAATTGGATTATTTTTTTTCCTTTTATGTAGCAAATAATTTCAGTTGGATGTGAATTTTCATTGTGAAATTATTATCCTTGTGGCAGATGATTAATATCCTTTTCGGACTTGTTGCTATCATAATATTATTTGAATTGTTTGGTACTCTCTCTCTCTCTCCTAATAATGCATTTTGCGGTGGCGAAGCGAGAAACAAAATGAAGCTAACTGCATGTTTTTAACTGTTTGTATGTGAAATAGAGGTGGAAATGTATTAAGAACCAGTTCTTCGAAAAGTTAATACCCAAGTTATTTGATTGCCAAGACATCAAAGGGAAAGGAGCAGATGTTAGAGTCAAAAGGCTTGGAAGGTTTGGAAAACAAATTAAAATCAAGAATGTTAATGTTGGATCTTCACAAAAATTGTAACAAAATAGTAATAATAGTTTCATTAAAATTCTCAACTTACAGACAAAAATTCTTTTTCTTCATAAACATTATTGTAAGTCACATTTGGTTTACATAGAGGCTATTAGAAAAACATAAAATTCTTAGCAATTAGTGAGCTTGCCTACAGAATTGGTGCCTTGATTCAGTGGTTACTTGATGGGTAGCACTGAGAGGAGAACGTCTATCATGCATTGAGAGGAGAACGCCATGCATCCGGTGTAAATAAATCGGAGTGAATCTCACTCGGATGTATTTAATAGATTATTTAATAGGTATCACTGAGAGGAAAACATTTATCAAACACCCGGTATAAATACATCTGAGCAAATTTCATTCATATGTATTTTAACATATAAATCACGTATAAAAAGTGAAGTGAGTAAAAAGAGGTAATTTTTTTAGTACGCATTTGCATGAATTTTTTTTCCAAAAAGTTGTAAGAAAATATTATTTTATAGCCTGAATAGCATGAAAGTTACTAAAAAATATTTATACTTGACTAAATTTCCTTTATTGTATTATATGAAATAACAGGAGTCTCCTACTTACAACTGATGTAGATTAATATAAGAGTGACATCTCTTTAAAATTTAAAAAAAAAAAAAATAAAGATGGATCAAAGGGGTAAAATTTTAGTCTCCCATTTCCTTGTGATGAGACGGGTTCAACGTCAGCTTCCGGGAGTCGGAACCTGGGGTGTGGCAAGTTGGTATCCAAATAAGATATCATAGA
Organism: Cornus controversa; assembly: GCA_026545225.1. Taxonomy (NCBI): domain Eukaryota; kingdom Viridiplantae; phylum Streptophyta; class Magnoliopsida; order Cornales; family Cornaceae; genus Cornus; species Cornus controversa. The sequence goes on along the minus strand of CM048846.1, from coordinate 86,550,126 downwards.
GAGATTATTAACATGAGGTCTTTTCACCATCAAAAAGTGGTCTGACACGGCTTACTTTTGACAGGAGGGGGTGTATGTGATATACGGCACAAACCTCAGAAAATGTTGGTGACAAAATTACACAAAGTTGTATGTATTTAATATGTATTGTGAGTTATGCAGAGAACACATACGTCAAAAAAATAATAAAAACAAAATCGAGAATGACTTTTCAGTTTTCATCCAACAACGATCCAGAGCAAATTTACACTGACTCATTATAATATTTCTCTTATTTGTTGTATTCTCTTCTTCCCTCCAAAGTAACGAGAATAAAAATAAAAATATTTTTGGAGAAAAAATTATAAAATATGTTTGGAAAAAAAAAAGAAAAAAGAAGAATAGAATAATGATTCTTAGGGGGTGAGAGTCTGGGACTCTAATTGAATGCTCTCTCTACTATTCCAAGCAGATGCAGCCGAAACCCTCTCGTGAGCTTCAAGCAACCAAAGCTCGAATATATGGAAGTTCCAATGTTAAGTTCACAGATTTCAAATAATGGCGGCTTCTACTGCACCATCAAAGGTACTCTCTCTGCTCAAACCCATCTCAATCTCTCGATTATTCATGTTTTCATCCAGCAATTTTCACTCTGCATTATCAGAAACCCCAATAATAGACCATATCACAAACGCATTTCACCAAGGAAACCTCGAACACTTGGACCCTCTTTCTCTCTATAAACTACAACCCGACCACGTAGAATCAATTCTCTATCGTCTACGCTCAAAACCCAATTCCGCAATCCGGTTCTTCGAGTGGTCCGAGAATTATCTAGGGTTCAATCACACTGTTCGATCTTTCTGTAGTGTTGTACATGTTCTGCTCAGTAAGAGAATGTTCGATCCAGCTCGGGGGGTGTTTGATAGAGGAGTCTGGCTTTTGGGGGATTCTGATGTTTTCAGTGTGTTTCACGAGGGTTTCCGGAATTATGATTCGAATCCTAGCACTGTTTATAGCTTCTTAGTTGAAAATTATTGTCGAATTGGGATGATTGATCGGTCTGTTGACACGTTCTTTCGGATGTCTAAGATGGGTATTTTTATCACACCGAATGCAATCTCGACAATGTTGAGGTCTTTGGTTGAATTGAAGCGTGTAGATGCTATTTTGGATGTGTGTGGTGAAATAGATAGAGAAGAGCAGAGTAAATGCTTTAATGTGTATGATTTTGTAATGGATGCTTTCTTCAAGAAGGGTGAATTTGAAATGGGTTTACATTTTCACAGAGCGATGATTCAGAGAGGATTTATTCCTGATGTTGTTGCTTGTAATAAGATTATCAAAAGTCTTTGTCAGCATAATTACATAAAAGTTGCTTCTGATTTATTTTCATTCATGATAGAGGTAGGTCCAAAACCGAGTTTGGTCACATTTAGCACGTTGATTAATGCATATACCAAGGAGGTAAGATTGGAAGAGGCATTTGATCTGTATAATCTAATGATAGCAAGAGATATAGTTCCTGATGTAATTATGTACAGTATTCTCATTGATGGTCTTTTCAAGGCGGGGAAGTTAGAGGAGGGACACCGCCTTCTATCAGCAGCATCAAATAGAGGCATTAAGTTGGATGTTGTGATTTTCAGCTTGATAATGGATGCATATGTGAGAATTGGATATTTGGAAAAGGGGATTGAAGTATATAATATAATGCTGAAAGAAGGAATCAAACCAAATGTAGTTGCTTATAGCATACTTATAAATGGGTTATGTCAGGAAGACCGGGTTCTTGAGGGTTGTGGCGTTTTCTGTCAGATTGTGAAGCATGGTATTGAGCCATCTGTTTTAACTTATAGTTGTCTTATTGATGGCTTGTGCAAATCAGGTCATTTGAGAGATGGGTTTGGTTTATTTGAGGATATGGTAAAGAAGGGCCATGTTCCTGACATTATCGTTTATAGTGTGCTTATAAATGGTCTTAGCAGACAAGGGCGGATAGATGATGCTCTTAGTTTCTTTTACCAGGCTGTCAAGAGGGGCTTAAAGCCTAGTGTTTTGACTTTTAATACCTTGATTGATGGCTTTTGTAGATTGAAACGAATAAAGGATGCTATGAAGCTGTATGTCCAAATGGGTATGCATGATATAATGCCGGATGTAGTTACTCACACGGTGCTTATGAAAGGTATTGCTGAGAAAGGGAGACAGGATGTTGCATTGATTCTTTTCTTCCAAATGTTGAAGAGGGGCTTCTTGCCAGATGTTGTAACATATTGCACTCTAATTAATGGATTCTGCAAACTAAGAAATCTAACAGCCGGAGTACAGATTTTTGAGCTGATGCTCAAGAATGAAGTCAGTCCTGATATTGACATATACAATGTTCTCATTAATATGTTTTTCAAGGAAGGTCGTTTGAAAAATGCATTGGAACTGTTCAGGCAGGTTCTTGAATTTGGACCAAAACCCGATATTGTGACTTACAATACGATAATCTGCGGTTACTGTTCTTTGAAAATGTTTAATGAGGCAGTTCAACTTTTTGAAACACTGAAATGTGGACTAACAAAACCCAGTGCCATTACTTTTACTATTCTGATTGATGCTTTCTGTAAGGAAGGTAGGATGGATGATGCAATGTCAATATATTCCACAATGTTGGAAAAAGGCCCGGAACCAAATGTGTTCACTTATAGTTGTCTAATTGATGGCTACTTTAAATCCTATAATATGAAAAATGCTTTTGAGCTTCATGAAGCGATGCTTGGGAACAATATTTCTCCAAATATTGTGAGTTACAGCATCCTTATTGATGGCCTTTGCAAAAGGGGACTAGTGGAGGAGGCATCACTTGCCTTTCATTGTGCGTTGGACATACAACTATTGGCTGATGTAATTGCATATGGGATTTTGATTCGTGGTTATTGCAAGGTTGGAAGATTAGCTGATGCCATGATGCTGTACAACCGTATGTTAGGAGACGGCATTACGCCAGATGGTTTTATACAAAGTACACTTGCAGAATTTCAACTTCAAGGTAATCAGGCAAAAGATTTTTGCTAATTGAAATATTGAGAGGTAATCTTTTCTGTTGTGGTTGGTCTGAATGAAGAAACAACACTGGGATTAATGATGTTCGACTCTGTACTTACTGCAAAGTTGCAGCACCTATGTACAATATCATTTAAGATGGTGAGATTTGTATGTATGTATGTGTAAACTGTATATCTACATTTTTTATGTAAATGTATTGATCATGGCCAATTACTATACAAAATTTTGTAAAGTTACCTTTTGGATGGGTATGATGAACTGCAAACAACTCTATATGCTGTGTACTTTGGGCAAAATGAGATTCAGTCTCATTACATGGCAGATAAAGCAAATGATATGCTGATATACTGCTGGTATAGGTTTCTAAACTTTGTAGACAATATGATTATTTTGCTCTGGAGCTTCTATTTTGAGGAAGAAAAGGAACTACATCTGGTGTACTAAATGGTCTGTACTCTTTCACAAGCTCTTATTTAAGTCCATTATGATATGCCATTTTGCCAAACCCAAGTAATTGGATTTTGACGCTTTCATGAGTTGGGATAGAATGCGGTGGGGTAGGTGTTTAATTGTCTATCATAATTTGATTTCCTTGATTTATTTTTCAAAATATTACGAATTTTCAAAACTATTTTTAACACATTTCTTTCAAAAATTAAATTCTTTTAAATTAAATTTCCCATATAATAGAGTTTCTATAGTAGAGTTATAATTTTGTTTAAAAATTAAATTCTTTTAAATTTCTTTCAAAAATTAAGAGATACTGGGACCAAGTAGAGTTTCTATAGAAGAATGAAAACTGGTCATTTTGCAGTGTACACATGTACTTGTTAGTGAAGGGCCATTTCTATTTGGCAATTCCAAGAGTTTCTTTGTTAAAACATCTCTTGGATTTACTAAATAATGTCATCATTCACCTAATCCAATGAACGAGGACACGAGCTCAACTCATCATAAATTTACATTTGATTCTTCCCACATGAGAGCAGAGCAAAACAGAACAAAAAATGGAAATTCCCTCCGAAAGCCAGCCTTTGATCCATTCTCTAACTGCATTCCTTGTTTAATTCATGAGTACCTTACCATAAAAGCAAATCATTCCACATCATAATTTGATTTTTAATTCAAACATTCACTACCAAATCTTACTCATGATACACAAAAGTGACATCTCTACAAAGCTCACATTGTCTTTTAGTAAGATACGTAATCACAGTGCTACTAGTGGAAATGCATATATCCTATCTGCCCAATTGCCTTGAGAGGCTGTCAATAACTCCTTTGGAACCTTCATACCCCCTCCCTTAGCTATATATACTTTTACCTCGCAAATGCTTATATTTACTAGTGTGGCTTTCCACCGAAGAGGTGACCAACTAAAAATGATGCACATTACATACCTCCCTTTTCTGACTATTAATATGACTCATATCAAAGCAACATGTACTCCCTTCTAGCTAAACATGCTTCAAACCCTAAACTTTGGTTTGTGGAAGCCCTCTGGAGTCACAGCTCCAGCTCATTGACATGCATCTTATTTGATTTATTGTTTCACTATAAAATACTGAAAATTTGATGATATTACACAGCATTCTGTTGTTTGTATATACACCTGCAAAGGTGCTGATAGTGTATTCTAAGCTAGCCTGCCTTGTATAACATTACAAATCTTTGCACTTCCTCTCGCATGTATTTTGCAGAATCATAACAGTTCGGTTCCACAAGTTACCTGTACTGCTATCCTTAAGCAACCCGATTACCCGAATGACCAGATTCTACGCATGATAAAGTACACGGGACACAGTCTCAGAAACTCTTCCTCTCTGCACAAGGATTTTACATTTATTTCCAAGTTCCAAAAAGCAACTAGCACTTCTACAAAAATGAGTGCCACTTTCTATTAATGTACTCCGAAGATCTCCAGGAGGCCGAGCCTTTTTCCATACTGGATAGCCATCCAACCTGCAAAGGAGAAGTATGCTACAAAGAAACATGCCCGCCTTAAGCGGGCAGCATAGGTTCGAGGCAAACAGGATTTCAATTGCTGTAGAAGTCTAACCAAGCTTATGGAGATCAAAGAAGTTGAAAAACCAGTGAAAACTCCAGCTACTACTTCCCACCTCCAGTACCTGGATTTTCCTGTGCTAGAAAACCAGGACTTTAACATCCTTGTGGACCTATAAAAATAAAAGCGTATGATAATTAATTATATACCAAAAAGATAAGGACATACACAACAAGCAAAAACATAGAGCCACGCACAGACACAAATGCACATTCATGCTTCTCAATTATATTCCAACAAAATAAATGACGCAATAAATCAATTATTTAATAACCAGATTTCAGATCAAAAAGATATGAAGCATTGTTTTAGTCTAAGAGAAAAGGACAACGAAAATTAATTATAAATTTCACTTGCCCAAAAAAAATAGAGAGGACCATGTGCTAACATATAATGCCAAGGCAAAGCTTTTTTCCTAAAAAAGTATTCTTTTAACACAACTACAATGGGTACTATATCATTCTACTTGATTTTCAAATAAAGGCGCATTTTTCGATCAAATTATTTTGGACAAAATCATCAATTACAATAATAATCCACAGTAGCAATTCAATTAGTTTATACTTCATTTTCAAAGCATGCAATATCACCATATTAATAATTTATGCTCCGTTCTGAAAGTATACAATATCACCATGCCAGAGAGCATATTGCAGGCTAGTTAAAATAATCTCCCACCAGATAAAAGAGCCCAAATCTTTAAGCAACAACCATGTTGATAAAGTTCCTGAATTTAATAATACTGATAAATTGTTCATAAGTTGGTGGCAAAGTATATCTACCCATCACAACCTAAACATGCTAGAAATGTTTTGAAAAGAAGATATATCTACCCATCACCCCCTAAACATGCCACAAATATGAAAAGTAAATAAAGAAAAGTCCCTTCAGTTAGAATAATGCAAGCAAAGGTCCAACTTTTGTAGGAGGATGCAAAATTTTCAAGTTAAAAGTTTCCCTTGAATGTCTGTTGATGTTTGGCCTTGTCCTGCTGAATAGGATTTTGGTCCTGATGGACAATTGCCTTACTGTCAGAAAACGTGTCCAGAGACGATCAAACATTTATATGCAGTTCCTTGAGGCTTCAGTAGAACTTGTAGCCACAAACGTTTCAAATACTGTGTCACGACTCAAAATTAGACCTCTGCCCTAGTGCTTGATGCAACTGATGACTGCTTGTCATTCTACATTGATACATTTCTTCCAATTAAATAGAGTGATTAGATATGGAGTATGGACCTCTGCTCTATCATAGAACGACTACATTCAACATCAGCATACACTTTCTCCGATAAGGTCAAGTTTTAGTATAAGATCCCTTCTCCAGGAGCCATAATTTCAGTTAACAAAGAACTTGATTAATTTAAGGTCAAGAATCAAATGAGCGATTGGTAAATCAATCACCAAACAGCTTTTGATATTGCCTAGGTTAGAAAGAGCGGCTCCACCTTCATCACTCAATATATGATTTGTATTTATGGTCACATCTACATTAAGGTTTTACTCTGGAAGCAGATATTATCTTCTCGGAATATGGCATTCATCTTACAAGATGTATTATAGAATTAACAACTCTATATGGTATACCAGAACAAATAAGACAAATTTAAGTTTTACCTTTTGAATCCAAAGACAAAAACTACAGTTTGATGTTTAACTTAGATATTTAAATGCCTGACCTAAACATGTAATCAATCTTTCACTTCTTCCCAATAGTCATAAACTCAAAAGTTATTAAAGTAAAATTGAAGGAGAAGATGAAATAATTTTGAGAATGCAAAAATATGCTAGACCCAAGATTGACCACATGTAATTAACGAAAATTCATTTTGATGATCTAATATTGTCAACACTGATTTGACCCAATTCTTCTACTGAGACCTAAAAATATAAAGCAACCCTCTTATCAGTAAAACCCAACACATTCAGATACTTAGACCATACAACTGCCTAAAAGATTGTGATGTATCCAGTAATTAAGATTTTCTGACTCATGCAATTTATGGGCTACAACTAGCTCAAGATGATCTATAACTCATAATTTGTACGTATTAGTTTTGCCACCAGTTGCAATAAAAGAAACACTGATATCAAAATTCAATAACTAATTGACTTTGTCAAAACAAAACATTTCCTATGATGACTTCTTCACAATACACAAACACACTTTCAGGAAACATTCATCTGAAGGTAGCGGAAGTAAAATGGGAGCGAACAACCAAGGAAGAATTATCTCTAGGTAGTAAAGGTTGTTCTCTCTTTTGGATATCATGAGTATCCCCACCCCCTTCAGAGGCGAGACAGCCCATCCCTCTCTGCCCACCACCAGTTGAACCCCCATGCAACTGAGCTGGTTAGTTGGGGTAGGAGGAGTTGAACCTAGGACCTCTGAAAAATTCTCAAGGCTCACACCAACTCAGCTACTCTCATGCAGGCAAAGTAAGATAAAGCTACATGAAGCAGAACCAAACCCACCCGCTTGCAACCTGACATAGTGTTCCTCATTTATCTTTAAGTGGAACAGACTAAACAGAAATAATAGACCAATCAGCATGATTATTGTCTCTGTGCTTTATCAATATAGGCTTCCCTAATGATAAAGCCATTGCATGAAAAAATAAAAAATAGAACTCATTGATACGCAAAGCTCTGTCCAATAAATAAACTGCCATATATAGGACAAGTCAAAGAATAAATGATAAGGAGCGTTTTGTCAATTTGTAATCTACTCACAGGACAGAATAGCGTCTCAACATCTCAACCGTAGATGGATCATTGGCTTGGCAATTAAAAAAGCTGTCATGATATATGTTCACTTTGGAAATGCCAAATGTATACCAGCAGTCATAAGTTTGGTTCACCTAAGAAAAACAGGCAATAAGAACAGGAATATCAAAACAATTACAAAACTTTCTCAAAGAACGAATCAGAAATAATTTAACCATAGGCTTGTTAAAAATCCTACTAAAATAATATTTATTTAAATATAAATGTAAAGTTCAAAGATTAAATAAGCATGGTAGTTCAAGATTGTATGTCATCATGCGAGAGACTACATATTTGCAAAACCAACCTTAAATTTATCTTTCGTCAACCATGCCACACCAAAATTAGGCCTGCAATCAAGGGGAAGGGCCTCATTTGGAGCCTCTGCGAGTGCAAGTCGTGTCTGACCTGAATGATCTTTATATTCAACCTGACATTTTATAACAGGAAACAAGTTAAAACTAAAAAAAAAAAAAGTGTTCAAATAGTTGATAGGAGTCAAAGAAGATAAGAAGTAGAAGAGAAAGAAATATGATGGAGAGCTTCAACCCTAGAACGGTTGGTTCCTCCTCTACTCATATTACTAAAAGCTGAAATTACAGATTTACCACTAATATATAATAACACTCCTAATACTTCCCCTCAAGCTGGAAACAGATATTTATCATGCTAAGCTTGTTACATAGCTCAGAAAAATAGGGAGCCCTAAAGTTCAAGTACACGTCACCTAACTGACCTTCATATTTAACATATACTGTAATAATGTTATTTCTATAAATTGGCGGTCTACCTCTATTTGTTTAGTTCTCCTATGGAATATTAGATTAGAAGCTGGTAAACTGGTTGTCATAAAACATTTTCATAGGTGAGTCATTAGGAAATCAATCTGCGCAAAAAGTGATCGAACTGAGATCATCACACACGCTGTACACACCATAGATCTATTATAATCAGTTTCTGCACTTAATCCTGCCACTAAATTCTGCTTCTTACTCAATTAACCAAGAAACAGCACATGTGCAATATCCACACCTTTTATCAATTAGTCTGCATCAAAATATGACCCATGACATCCAGAGAACTAGAAGTCTTAATTGTTAAGACTTTTTGTTAGAACTCCTTTAAGGTACCCCAATATACCACACTCAACTTATAAGTATAATTGGATCAACATCTGCATAAACTAATGAACAACCCCATCAAGTACAATATCTTCACTTACATATAATATATAATATATATAGGAATGGACCTATCACAATTACAGGACATTAAAGATGAACCAATAATGCAATCAAAGCTTCTGAATAGAAGACCACTGAATATGGCCTTACTATGAAGTAAAATGGAGATGGTCTCTAAGAAATGAAGCATACACTAGATAAGGACTGATAATTCTGCAACAGGTGAGATTAGATTAAAATCACAATATATAACAGGTAGCAACTAAATCATCTTTGTACAAGGATGAGTAAAAATGTTTACTTGTTCAGTTCTGTTGATTATTCCCAGGCCTTGGTCCTAAAAAGTAAAATTAGGATGACTGCCCAATCATGTTACCATGTTTGGCCCAACGCTAGTCCTTCGTATCATTAGCCTTCCCATACTAAGAGCATATATAACAGTTTCTGAGTTACAAGAGGCAACTCTTTGTTAAATGAAAATTCAAAGGATGCCTTCAACTCACGAAGCTTCTTATAGAAACCCAAACAGAAGAAGAACACACCAACTCGAAAAGGCTAGAATCTAGCTCACAAAATTTAATTTTCTATGCCACCAACAAACTCAGACATGTAAGCTTAAAAGCAATTCATACGTTTACTATGACTGCTTTACACATCCTAGAGAACATATTACAGCCTGATGCAAGACTGAAAATAAGTCCACCAAGGGCCAGATGACCACAGGAAGCAATAACAGGCCAACAGACAAAAACAAAGATCAACACAAGCAACAAGCCTCAAGCAAAAGAAAATAAGCTACAATACAGAACAACACAGACCAACAGAACATGAATATTATTTTTTTTTAAAGTCGAAAGCCTACTTGAAAATTATAGAAAGAACCAAATTCAAACCAGCACAACATTCAAAGACGAGAACTTTCTATGTGTACTGGTGACACAAGTGATGGCAACGAAAACATTACTAGAGCATTATTGCAGCTGATCCCATATAAAAGAGCTGATAAAATTGAACTCAGGCCACCCCAATCAGCAATTAGAACCAAACAAAATATATATGGCCCCCAAACTTAACTATTTTGATATATATAAACCCACTTAAACAACTTTCCATGGTGCTGAATTACCAGTACTTCACAGCAAGTCAGCTGGAGGAACAAAGGCTTCAAATTTAATCATAATAATAATAATAATTATAAAGGTTTTAAAAACTTGCCAACCAAGCATTGAACTGAAAACCAACACAAGCAGAACCAGCATTCTAAATTTCCAACAAAGAGAGTTGATTTTAAACTCACATTCTTTCAGTGATTACTTTATTCATTCAATGCCCTCCATCTACTGAGGTCAACAAATGGCATCATAGATGAGAGGGCCTCCTTTAAACAGTCAGGAAATTTTTATTGCCAATGAGTTGAAATATGCCGATGAAAGATGATGTGCAGATTTTTAAAAAAGAAGAAGATAGAATCAATGAATACATGGATTGGATCAGAGTGCTATGGCATAAAATCACTCAACAATCAACATCAACTGGATGATGAGATAGAGAGAAAAAAGAAGAGAAAGATGAAATGAGTGATAGAAAAAAGGGCAACCATGTTTTAATAAAGTCTCTTCTTATTTACACAGTTCAGTTTCAAAGAATACCTTTAAAATCAATCTTCTTATTTACAAAGTTCAGTTTCAATACCTTTAACATCAATCTAGCAAAATAATCGTCAATATACCTTAAACATCAACCTAGAGAAAATTTTATTTGGGAAAACTAAACAAAATCTCAAAAGTGCATCTTCCATATAGTATTAATAATAATCTTAGTTTAGATGATCATAGTCTAAGCTTTAAAGTACTTAACAATAAGTTAACTTTCTACTGATTCTCACTCGCACTGCACATTAATTTGCCAATAAAGCTTCTCGAAATTATCCTGAGAGACACGAATTTAGCTATAAATGCTGGCTTTGGGAAAAATGTGCTAGGAAACTCCTCCAGATTCTAATGATAAGGCAAAAAAGGAACTATTCAATCAAATAGTAACATAGCATATATTAAATTAATTGTGACAAAAGTTGTGTACGCAATCTTGATAAAAGACTTCTGAAAGAAAAGCAATATGGTATAGATTACAGAATCATGAAGTGGTTTAAGAATTAGTAAAAATCACCCTGAATACAGAAGCCCAATAGTAATCATAACGACATCGAAATTTCGTTCTTTCAAAAGGATAAAACACATGCTTCGCTTTATAATTCAACATGCCAAGTTCACAGACCTTTGATGACCTAAGATCCACACCTGCAAAAAACTAAAATAAGTTACAGTGTGCTTGAAATTTTACAATAAGCTGATGAACAAAATCTAACCAATTGAAGTTATGTTCCAAAAAGACCGAGGAAACAAATACATACACCATGAATAAATAAATGAAACCGCCATAAATTATATGTGTTTAACTTACACAAATTTAATTACTTCCAGTTGTTCTTCAACTTAACAACTAGTATAATGAATTAAGGTTCTCTAAAGCTAAGAATTCTAGAGTGCTATGAAATTATTAGCACAAGATAAAATACTAACGCTAGCAAGCATTATAGCATATAGATGCTAAACCATGTGTTTGGTATCATTATTCAACAAGAAAAGTGGAGGAGGGCTCACAAGCACAAAGTAACGTCACAGGGAAAATCTATCCCATAAAAAGAACAAATATCAGCAGAGCATAACTTAGAATAGCTCATTCTGGTTGAAACTGATAATCTCAAACTAGACGCTGATAGAACAAAGAACTGTGAGGGAATTTATCATATGAATGATATGATTGAGAAGGAAAAGGCCATTGCAGGTTTGCTGAGTCAGCAACAAATAATGCAATAGTTTTGACTGTAGAGAAACAGCCATTTGAGGGTATGCTAATGATGCTTTCAATCGGTTAGAAATGTAAGTCATTAGAAAAATAGGAGAATTGAGATGCCAACAGAAGATGCTTCTCCTTCACTAGAAATAAGGAAAAGTACTGATTTGCAAACAGAAGATATTAAGGTAGCAGCTTCTCCCACTGAAAAGTTTAATGCGATTGTGCAAGGGTTCATTGAGTTTTTATCATTTATAAGTAACTTCATAAATTCCACCAGTACCACATCACTGGCTGAAAATTGAAATCAGATGATGATGTCTCTTCGTTTGAAAGCTCTTCTTGGTTAATTCCTTTGGATTTCACAAAAAATGTGTACTTAACAGTTACACACAGGTTTGTTTTATGTGATTGGTTGGAATAAGCATTGGGCTGCTGCAACATTGCTTATGTTGCCCACAGAACTAAAACAATAAAAGAAGTTATATAAAATTGAAGTAAAATCTCTTTTGACATTCATAGAGAACATTATTTGATGCAGTAGTGAAAGTTGGGGCTATGACGCGTGAAAGCATAGATACGACTATCAGAACAGCTATTCATATGAGTAAGCTGAAAGTTAAGTTACACTTAATCGAACTCTCATATCACCTTGAACTAACAACACTAAGTAATGGCTTTTTTCATGCTTGAGGATTGGAGAGGTTGTATAGTACTATAGTGGCAGCCCGAGCCCGAGATGCTGGGAGGGTGGCACCCCTGTGCTTATGGTGGGGGCTTGTGGATAGGGAAGGAACATGAGATCCTTTGAGGAAACCCCTATTGGGGTGTTTAAGTTCTCTATTATTCGTTCCTTACTTTTTGGGTTATGGGAGATATTGTAAATCTATGGTGGAGATAGTGGATATGTAGAGAGATTAAGGGCCCTATTTGGTCCCTGTGTAGTGGTTCTAGGGGTTCAGCCCACCCACCCCTTTCCCCTTTTGAGCATTCGCAATGATACTTTACTTATAATAATAAAAAAAAAAGACTATAGACAAGCCTAATCTTTGACATTATTTTACTTCACTTTTTTCGACAAGTAATTTCATTAAAAAAGAAAGCAGGAGCAACCCATGTACACAATTTGCTGGACTATCGGAATTGAAGCCAAGCATTTGATTTTGAGAAAATCCCAATCATTGAGTTTGAATTTCCAAAGGGGGCCACTATGACGAGACCAGTGGAAACATAAGGCTTGTTATAATCAAATTTCTTTGCCCATTTTGTAACAACTGCAATGTCCCTATTTGCTAACTCACCAACTTGATGTTGGAACTCTTGTACATCATCTTGGACATTCAATTTGGAAATTTCATCGACCCGATCTTCAACTAATCCATGTTGCTCACTTTCAGCATCGAACTTCTTATCACCATCTTCTTTTGCCATGTTAAAATTCTTTTCTTTATCTAACAACTTGTGCAAAAGAGTTGATGTTTTCACATCTTCAACTTCATCTTCAATTGCAAGAGTTGAAGCAATAAAATTTTGCTCACAATCCATCTCGTGAGAATCACTGGTTGCTTCTACAAAATTATCACTACTCTATTTCGTGTACTCATTGATAGACGTATCCTCTTTCCTGCAATTCTAATATTTGTTATAAATTGTCTGCTCATAATCTGGTTGTAGGAATTAATTTTTAACAACATTTTCATCTTGTACCACGATCACACAAGTTATTTTCCTTGCCTCATCCGATTAGTCTTTGTCTGTTCCCACCAAGTGAAGCACCTCTCTTAAGTTTGAGTGCAACAAGCGAAACCTGCTTGTGTTTCGGTGTGTCAAAATACTCCAAAAACTTCTCAACTTCTTCAAGTCAATCCAAGACATCCTCAACAATAAAACTTCCATAAAAATTTAGAAAATCAAGTTTTCTTTGAAACTCACGATTGTCCGGATATCTCCAGATTCTGTCACGTTTACCTCGATCACATCGATCCGCCGTAACTCCTCTGAATCTAAACTCCTCATCAGAATAATCCGTGTAGGCTGGAGGCCTACATGGATGTACATGAACATAACCCATGTTCGGTTGGCTGCGAGGAACATCGTCAGCACGATTCCGAACTGAACCACGAACCTAGTTGCCACCAATCCCAAAACCAGCAATCTGTCTACACTGTTGATCAAATTATTGTTCTTGAGTAGGCATGGCTACCCAAGGGGCCTGCACTCTGCAATCATCGTCGACAAAGTGGATGCTACCAAAACGATTAATCGTCATCAAACCAAGGTAAAAAAAAGGCTTTGATACCAACTGACGAAGCGGAAGTTATGAATGTTTGCACACGAACAAAAGAACAACCTCGAATCCACAAAGTTACGAGAAAATTGCTGAGCAATATGAAATATTATTGATAATTGATTGATTTATGCTCTTTGGCAGTACACATATTTATAATAGGATAAACAACTTAACCACCAAGAAACCTAACAGATTAAGAAACTTAAAAACAAAACGAAACTAGCAACACAAGGAAGCTGCTAAAAAATAAAGTTTCCCTAATAATTTTGAAAAAATTAGGTAAGAAACCTAATCACTAAAAACTACTAAATATAAAATTTCAGCCAAATCCAAGTTTGTTTGGATCCCGAACAAAAATTCCGAAATAATCAACAGTCTTCTTATAGGATGAAACAACGTGATTTTAGAGTCCTAAAAGAATGGGTCTCGTCGAGTGAAAAAGACATAATCGAAAATTCTGTTCTACATCAATTTTACTTTACATGCATTCTAGGATTACCACATATACCATTATCACTACAAGAATGATGCGCACATGCTTATTTATTACTTCACCTCCCTCTACTTAGCAACCATTTTTTTAATTAACACCTCAAATGTCAAAGCACAAGACCTACTACACATTGATTCAAGATTAGACCACGATTTACCCTCTTTATATTCCATTCTTCTATATTTGGTTTTTATCTCAGAATTATAAATTAAATATTGAACTGAAAAGCCACATCTAGTTGTTTTTCACATGTCAAAAATGGGACCAAAAGAATTCCAAAAGTATGAGACTCGCATTTAACTTTTATGACATTTATTTAGTTCTGGATATATATTACGAATATTGAACATATATATAGAAGTACGGTTCCTTTAAGAAAGTATCTATTTACATAGAGGAGGGTGGTTCTTTAAAGATGTAGAAGGCCATTTTCATGGTTGCAACAAAATTGGGTTAACACACAAGTATGAGGAAGAGGCAAAGAACTTTTCACTCTCATTGATGATTAACTTTCAAACTAGAAGTTGTTTCAAAATATTCTAGAAATCATATAACTAAGTTGATAAATGATAAATTAATTTCATTGGAACTTATACTATAGAGTAGACATATTTAAAAAATATTTGTTCTCATTGGGTTCGCTATAATTTTCAAGAACTGAAATCAAGCGGTAAATCTCCTAGTTCATGTCTGTCCAAATTCAAGAAATTGCTATTATGCTCAGGAATAAGATCTTGCTCAATTAATTCTGTAAAGTCTGGGACTTAAATGCTTGAGTATTAATACTTGCATTAAAAATAAGTTTTCCATGCCATAGTTCCCAACTCTTACATAGAAATACAGAAAAGGGAAATTTAGTTTTCTTTGGTGCACGCCTCTTTTCTCCTCTATCCCATGGCCACCTGGCCAGGATTTGGTTTTTAATAGAAATTGAGCTATTACATTCTACTTGTCTAGTGCATGATTTATCTTAGCAATAAACAGCAAAGTACTATACCCAAAAAAGATCACATAATACACAATGTGTAGGTCAATTTGGGGTTTCCAATCCTTATATATATATTTATATATATATAGTATTCATTGAAGAGTGCCCAAAAGGGGGATGAGGCCCAGAACAACTGCACAAAAAGTATAGCCTCAAGCAATCCAATCCTTATATATTCAGTCTATATTCAGGCACTACAAGAGTCACTGGCCTTGTGGGTCAAGTGGCATGCAGTAGGAGTTTTAATCTAAACTTCAAAAGCTCAAGTCCTCTTGCACCTACGATTATTCTTATGTGCACATTCTTGATATTCTAGACACTATTATAATTATACAGCTTATTCAAACCTATAGTAACATAATTTTGTTAATGATGCCTTCTCAAATTCTTTTTAGATAGAACTTGCAGTCTAGATAATGTCAATTAGTTCTTCGCAATTTATTTATGTGTGCTGTGTTGTAAATGTTTCCTTTTCAACAGACCAAAAGGGGAAAAAATGAAGTTAATTTCATTGATTCTATTCAATCATCAGCAAACTTTAACATGTGGTTTGGGGGTGATCGCGAGTTTCCAAAGGGATTAGTCTACGACCTGAAGGGGATGGGTACATCCTCCATTGCCATAATAAAATAAAATAAAAAGAATTACTAATTATATTGGGAGGGGCAGCCAAAAAAAAAAGAAGGAACAAATTCTCTAAACCAAAGAATTTGAAGATATGAACATAGCAAGAACTAATTAATGAAGATGCTAGTACCACAAAAGTTTTTCATCCGAATGGCAATGCACCAAAAAACTACCTACCTCTATTTGGATGGGCATGTAGAGGGTTTCATTAAAATTGGTGTGGCTTCAGGTATAAAGGACTGGATGAAATCTAGTTACATGAACTCTTCTAAATGCACATATCACACGGGTAAAAGTATGGAATGTCTTCAACATTCCTCTTTAGACATACACCCAACACCATATAATTGTACAAAAAACTCTCTAATTTAATTTATTTTGTTGCATTAATTGCTTTCAAATTAGTGAAGTACCAATATTAAACGCTCTATAACACAAAAAAATCCTGAAATAATCTATGAAATAACAAATAATATTAAATTATACGAATATTTAATTGTGTCTTTGTGTGATTTGACAAGTGAACGCTTAACCACATATCTATACCCGGCACAAGCATCCAACATTACTTGGAATGGGTGTGAGTAGGATCGTGCATAGGGACTCCACCCTATCCGAGCCTCACCGATCATATATGAAGTATACTAATTGATTCCTACCTTTTAATTTTAACCTCAAATACCCTTATTATGGATGGAAAATTGATCTGCCTCGACGAGTCCCCGTCCTGCCTTGTTTGGGCCGGGTTTGGAGAGGTTTACTTAGGGTTGAGGCAGATATGGGGGAATAGAAAAAACCCGGGTGGGGCCAGGGAAGGGGTCCCCCATCTTGTATATATTATGAAATTATATTAATACCCTTCATATTTAAATCAAATATCCAAAAATACCCTTAGCCCTAAACTTGCATCTCTCATATAGCCACGCTGAACATGAACTTGGAATCTGTTGGCAATCTCCAATGGTGAACACTAAGTCAATGGCCCTAGGCAGCTCACCTCCTCTTTTACTCTCTCTAGTGACAGAGCAAATACTTGACCATCTCTCACTGTCACTCAACTTGCATCTCTCATATAGCCACGCTGAACATATTTGACTACTCAATTGGCATCTTCCCTTGTTTGCATCTAGAATGTAAAATTACTTCAGAGCAATCTGAGGTTTGTTGTATATATAGAAATTTTCTAAGGTTCTCTCTCTAGAATTTGTATCTATTTTTTCATGTTATCTGATTATGCTTCATTCTCCATGTTCATATAGTGTTGTGGATGGCCCTCTGATTTGTGGAAGCCAAGCAATTGAAGGTTGCTTTGGAACCACCACCCATGTTCCTTTTTCCTTCTCTCTAGATTCATACCCCAATAACTCACTAAACAAATCCCTCTCTCTCGCTCTCTCTGTAAACAGATTCTAAATGGGATTCAGAGAGATATTGGGGTAGGAATCTAGACCCCAATAACTCTCTAAACAAATCCCTCTCTCTCGCTCTCTCTGTAAACAGATTCTAAATGGGATTCAGAAAGGGTTGGAGTCTTTAATCCAAATCGGGGATGGGGAAACACCTTAGATGGTATGGGGCAAGGTTGGGGTTTCCTATCATAAATGGGGGCGGGGATTCGGAGCGGTTGCCTGCCGCCTTGCCATTCCTACATGTATCTCTCTACCCTCATAGTTGTTCGCCCAATCTTTATAACCTCACCAGCACCATTACTGTCTGACAGTCATTGTCACAACATTCAAAGTTCATTGCTACCACCATCTTCATTATCAACTCTCAAAGAGAAATATTATGTTGGTCTCACTATTTCTCTTTCACTGCAAAGCAATCAGATCCAGCAATCTTGTCAAACTTGGATTTCTTTTCCTTTAATGGGTGTTCTTTCTGAGGCTACCAAACCAAATCAGTTGATTATGTAAAAATGCTTTGGAGCTGCAAGGGGCTGGGAAGAGGTTAAGAATTTAACTCAAGATCAAATTTATGACATATATGGGTAAACCGCATTGGGCACGCTGCATAGTTCCAATTGGTGGCCCCTTCTACAGCCACTTTATTGCCATTCCTAGTTTTTTACCAAAATAAAGTTCCATAGAGAATTTCCCTAAACCTATAGCAAATATTAAAATTATTACCTGTTTACCAGGACTGCCATGACAACACGTTCCAGGTTCAAGCCACATGAACATTAAATTGAAATGAACACCAGTAGTTTAAGTAGTATTTGTAAATTAAAAGGAAGTACAAAAGTTAAAAAAATTAAATTAAATTAAAAGCACAGGCTTTAGCTGAACTAGCAGCTTCGCTATAGTGGCACAACCACCTGAAAAGGTAACTTGTTGAAACAGCAGCTCATTTGGGAACTTTTCAATTGGGGCACTTGCAATATATAATGGAAAAATTATGTAAAAGGTATAGATGAGGAAATAGTTCAGTAAACAACCTTGTCATGGAAAAAGCATTTCAAATAACCTATATATATATAGGTTCAGATTTTCAGACTAGTCACCCGCATACAATATAGTATTTTAAAATTTTAAAACGTGCATTTTAAGCAAGTAACTAAGCTCATTTCCAGCAATAATAGTCAAACCTATCTGGATAATTACAAACCAAAACTAAATTTGTTATCCATATTTCAGATCAAAGAGGAGCATAAAAATAGTTAGAGCAATATAAAAGACCAATTACTATGTAAAGATTTAAAACCAAAAACAAAACCCTAAATGCATGCACCAATTCTGCCCTACAAAATTAAATTTCCGGCATGCTACTCATAAAACAAACAAATAAACAAGGTGACAGATTACTATCTACCCTCTGTTTAGTTTCCAAGAATACCGAGAAACAATAGAAAGACCAAAAAAAAAATAAAACGTTGAGACCTAAGTTTATACTTTACTTGGTTCCATGTACAACCTGAACCTGATTAAATTAAACAATTGCATTAGGCTTGGTTGATTGGAGGCCTTCTGCATTTCAATAACCTTAAATTCATTTTCCGTTATTTTCTTGCAATTTCTCGGCAACCAAGCAGCCCTAAAGCCATTTCTAGAACTCTGAAAGAATGAATTAGATAGAACTTACTGCTGGAAACTATCTTGCATTGGGAGGGCACCGAAATCGGATTCGTAATTGATGAATTCCCGATGGAGAGTAATACGAACCCCACTAGAAATGACAAGAACAAGAAAGCGAAGAGCAAGAAGAGAATCGCAAACGAGAGGCGCAACAGTAGATAGCGAAGACCCTCCTTCTTGGTCTCCGGAGAATCCATGATGTGAGACGCCGGCGATTGTGTAAACCAATGAATTGTGTGAGGCCTATTCCTGAATTTACCGGCCACCGGAATCACATGCCCGGTGATCGGACTATTGCAGAGAAATGGGTTGATAAGCGCTGATTTGATATGAAGGGCGAAGATATTTTAAGAGGGAACAAAGCATATGGCGTTCAAAGAAGGGCATCACAACTCACAAGTGTCGACCAGAAGTTATAATAAGGCTCATCCCATACTCAGGCACTAAGGTCTGCATAGGAGTACAAACAATATTTTAATTTATTACATTGTGAAAAAAACAAAAAAAAAGTCAAGAACGGGAAGAATTATAGTCAAATAGGTTATTTATTACATTATGATAAAAAAAATCCAAGAATCAAGAACGGGAAGCATTATAGTCAAATAAGTTCATGAATTTGTCAAACATTTATAAGAATAAACAAAGTATTATTTTAACTTACATTTGACTTTTTTGCAATTATGAGTGTCTCGTCTACCTAGTTAAATAATTGAATCAATGCTATATTGATTTTTCTTGTATAAAGTCATCAAATTAATTACAAATATTCACAATTCAAAAAACAAAAGCAAAATTATAATTATTATTAAACTTGCTTTCTATTATTTTGTTTTCAAAATTTTGAAAACATGATACATTACTGAACATGATTCTAGTTTTTATTTCAATTTCAAAAAATTAAAATTATGACTTTTACTTTCCGTTAGTGAACATGACCTGAATGATGAGAGGTAGACTTTTTTCAAACTTGGACCGAGGGTTACAAGCCTGAGATCTTTTTTACCTAGGTGCATCTTTAATAATAACAACCTAGCATGTTACGATTATTTTATACTAGGATAATCACGGATCAAATCAGTTTAGATTAGGCATCAAACTTAAATCAATTCATTTTTTATGAATTAGTGAAAATGTAATCCAACCTAACTCGTGGAAAGCTATAATCTGAATCGATTTAATTTGATTCGTGAAATCACAAATGGGATCAAATTAGTTCTACAAATTGAGCTTTTATAAAAAGTTCAATATTTTTTTTTTGCTTGATCACAGCCCAATAGATAAATTATCCACTTATATTAATACATTTTAATACATTGCTAGTTGATGGTTGCAACTACAAACAAGCATAAGAATCTAACTTCCGAAGTCATTAATTTTGGCCAAAAAAAAAGACAATACCATTCACTGTTCTATGAGAATTTTTTTGATAGGTATCACTGTTCTATATCCTACAAAGTTAAAAGTTAAAACTTAAAACTTAAAAGAATTAAAGAAATACTAGTGTGTATATAAAATATATATTAAATATTTATGAATTGGATTGGATCGGTTACACAAATCAAATCAACTTTTTTTAGATCCTAATCCGTTAACTGAACTATTGATCTAAAAAATCGATCTGATTTGCATAGATCGGTTTGAATCAAATCGATTTCACGCATGGCGAATCAAATGAACACCCCTACTTTATATGAATCACAAAGAGTACGTGTATATTACTATATTAATAAATGTCCTCATGTTACATGTTGCATTAAAAATGCAATTTATGAATGTTTGGTGATACATTATTTAGAACACTCTCCATGTGAAACCATATTGCTTAAAACACTTAGTTCTGATTTTCATATGTTTATATATTTGTGAACTATTGTTTGTTACTGTTTATGTCAGTAATGACAGACTTAGATGGGGTTAAATTGAAACGTGATTTAGCTGTTAAGGCATGATGTTTGAGTTAAGTTAGTAAGGTACCAAACACTTTTAATACCAAATGCTTGAGGTTAAGTTTGAGCATCTTATGTTGGACATGGACTTCACCCCCCATCTCTGCTAGCCCTAGAAAAAGAATCGCGAAGCTGAAGTATTGAACAAGTTTATTGAACAAGTTATTCCATAACATGACATATGGACAAGCATTTAAGGGAGTGCTTATTAGGGCTTGAGATGGAGAAGTGACTTGCTTTTGATGCATTCCAAAGTTAATTTTAACAGACTTGAATATTAATTTTGACTTCTAATTCAAAACAGACTAAATAGAAGTCCTTAAGAATAATAATTTTATAGTCTAAATTCCGACTCTGTTCAAAAGTGAGTTATGTCAGTGGATCACCATGACATCTTGTGGTGGGGCCCACCACCCCCAGTCACAAAATCACCCTCAAGGCTAGTCTAAATTCGAACTATATATCATTACTCTTTTTCACAGATTTTGACTATATCAAAATGTGAGTAAATTTAAAATAGATCAATATTTTTATTTAAAGCCAAAATTTAAATAAGGGTTAATTGCACTAATTTTCTTCATGATTCGTGAAACAGTTTTCAGATAACAAAAACTCATAAATTTACTTGGTTGTATCTATGGACCAGTTTTCAGAGAACAATTTTTATTTTATTTTTCTTAAATCTAATAATAATATTTTTATTAATAAGTGTTGGAGGTGCATTACTTTTAAGCTAGTGTTTTTAACTTAATATCTACTTGTACTGAAAATAATTTTTTGAACAAATAAAATAACAAAAATTGCGCATTACTATAATAAAAAATAATTTTTACTAACTAAAGTAATTCTCAAATTATATCAAATAAATGAAAGGAATATAATTTTTTTTTTTTGTGAAAATTAACCAAATTGTATAATTGTATTATTATGATCATAAGTGCATTATGATGTATAATTGTGTATCCAAACATATCTTATGAGACTTGTGTGCATAGTGCATTTATACAGCACATCTATGCTCTATGCTCCTTTTATGATTCTTTTGTTGAATAAGTATATGACCAAAGTTAGGTCATTGAGGATAAAATAATATATATATATATATATATATATATATATATATATAAAAGAAGAATGATCACAGGAGGTGGGTGTTGGCAGAGAGAGAAAAGGAAAGCTAGAGAGAGAGAAATGCAAGCCAAGAGAAAAGGGGGAAAAAGAAAAAAAAAAAGAGAGAGGGAAAGAATCTGAGATAAAGAAAGAAAGAGATATAGAGTAGGAGAAGGAGAAGAAGAGGGAAGGAGCTTCGTGCAAGCAAAGTGAAGATCAGGAGCTTCCTAATTCAAAGTTGCACATTAAATTGCAACCTAATTCAAAATTTCAAAACCTAATTCAAAGTTTCGTGAACACCCAATCTTGAGCTTCGAAATCTTAGAAAGAGAAGGAGCAAAGATGGTTGTAACTCTGATCTGCAACCTGAAGAAGCCTTGTGAGGAGATTTGCAAACCACGAGAGAGAGCCCAATGTTCAACCAACAGAGTCACAACTTTCTTTCATGGGGTTGGCGATCTGTTTTGTATTTCAACTGATATAGCACAAATATATATAGGAAAAACTCTTTTTTTTATCTTCAATGGCGGATGTTATTTGATTATCTACACTGAAAGAAAGAGGAGATAGAGATAAGATTGAAGAGGATATAGAGTTAGATTTAAACGTTGGCTTATAAACGAGAGAGACTCCACCGTTCACTTAGCATCATGTAAGTGAGTGAAAGGTTTTCCGTGTTTTAATTCAGGAGAGAACAGTTTTGAGAAAACTCCCAAAACATCTTTTATTGTTCTCTAAAATCCTATACTCATGTAACTCAATTCTTTAAAAACTGTTCTTCAAAAACAGTTCTAAGTATATCAAAAAATTGTTTTCTGAATTTTTGTAACTCTAAAAACAGAAAACTTTTTTTAAAGTCACAATCCAAGCAGGCCCTAAGTTTCTCACATGTAGTCAATCTTTTCCAAAACAATTCCAGCAAAAAACACCAGAAAATTTTGGTTTCTCGTCACTCTTCTTCTTCTTCAATGCACCCTTCCTAGTATAACACATTCTCTCTCATTTAAAAATTATAGTAATATAATATAATGTGAAAAACAATAATATGTTTTGAAATTCAATACTCGTTTCTCGTATTTAGTCAATTTTATTTAATTATGGTGTGTGTATATATATATTGTCTTTTTTTTTTATTCTCTATATGTGGTACCCAACCAACTGGTCTATCATGGAGTTATATATAATAGAATTTTAGAATGACTTACTCAATTGAGGATCCTGGATCTCTATTTATATACATTAAGAATGTTACATGGAAGGAAATAAATAAAATGAAATAAATGAAAAAACTGAAAGTCGAACCAATCCCTTAATTATACAATTGTAATTGATGCGATCCTCTAATTAGGTATTGAGTAAAATATGATCTCCAACAATCTTCTATATTGGGTAAAATATGATCTTCAACAATCTTCCTCAAGTTGGAGCGAATATGTTAATCAAGCCGAGCTTGACTGTGGACGACTTCAAAATTGATGGACTAACAGACTTGGTGAACATATATGTTGTCTGATCTGAAGATAAAACAAATAAAGGAGTAATAATACCAGCTTGAACTTTCTCCCGAATAAAGTGAAAAAAAAGTGTTTACCATAGAAAGTACAAAAGCCAAAAGCAGATCGTCTATCCATTTTAGACCAAGCATAGTCAGCATCTGAAAAGCACGAGATTCCAGACTGGTTATCTAAAGCATAGAATAATCCAAGGCATGGGCATACCTTAAAGTACCGTAGAATGTGATAGACTGTATCCAATTGAGTTGCTCGCATAACATACATGAATTGACTCAAAATACTAACTGCAAAAGCTAAATCTGGTCTAGTATTTGTCAAATATATGAGGTGGCCTACCAAGATCCGATATGAAGTAGGATCATCCAGAAAATTCCCTGACTTTGCAGAGAGCTTCTGATTTGGATCTATTGGAGAGGAGGCCAGTCTGCATCCTAGCATTCCTGTATCTGATAAAAGATCCAAAGTATACTTCTGTTGGGAGAGAGATATCCCATGGCGGGATCTAACACCTTTATTTCAAAGAAGTAACGGAGAAGACCCAAATCCTTAATATCAAAGAAGCATCCAAGATCTTTCTTAACTTGAGCAATACTGGTTGAGTCATCTCTAGTGATGATAACATCACCAACATACACAGAGAGAATAATACACTATCCATCAGATTGCTGATGAACAAAGCACATGTGGTTAGAGTGACAGCGTACAAAGCCTATAGATAAAACTACATCACTAAATCGATTAAACCATGTCCAAGGAGACTGTTTCAACCTATAAAGAGATTTTCGGAGATGACAAACCTTCCCAACATACTCCCCCTCAGCCTGAAATCCCAGAGATGGATCTATATAAATAGTCTCCAGCAAGTCACCATTTAAAAAGGTATTATTGACATCGAGTTGGTGAAGAGGCCAAGAATGGGAAGCTGCTAGTGGCACAAGAAGGCGAACCGTAGTCAACTTCTCCACAGGGGTAAAAGTAGCACTAAAATCCTTCCTTGGAACTTGAGTGAATCCTTTAGCAACCAAGCGAGCTTTGTATCGACTAATAGAACCATCAGACAGATACTCCAAGCTGAAAACTTACTTACACCCCACAGTTTTTGTACCAGAAAGAAGAGGCACAAGATCTCATGTGTGATTGTGTTGAAGAGCATCCATCTCTGCCCTCATAGCAGTGACTCACTGTAGTTACTGAAACGCCTCAGAGATAAAAGCGAGAAATGGAAACAGAATCAAGTTTCTCCAAGAATGTCTGATAAGACTTTGAAAGAGTATCATAAGAAACAAACTGGGAGATAGGATGGTGAGCGCAGCTAGAGAAACCATACCAATTGGGGGGTTTACTGTTACGAGAGGGATAATAGGAAGTAACAGTATGATCAGGAATAAAAGTGGGAGAAGAAGGTATACCTGAATCCAATGGAGCTTCTGGCAGAGGTGTATGAGGACGAGGGCGCCTAAAGTAACTTGTAGGGAGGAGGAACAGAGGTAGATGACGTCAATTCCAGCGAAGACTCAAAGATAGGTAGAGGATAAACTAGGGATGACTTTTCAGCAAGGACAGGAAGAGGTTCCTGCACAGGAGTAGACTTACCAAAAAATAGAAATTCTTTCAAAAAAAAGTGACATCCAATGAGTGATACATATGTGTAGACACAGGATCATAACAATGATACCCTTTAGACATAGTATAGTATCCTAAGAAGACACAACGAAATACCTTGTCATCCAATTTGGTGCGAATAGGATTACAATTTTGGACAAAACAAGTACAACCAAACACCTTAGGAAGAATATGAAAGAGAACACGGTCGGGTTAAAGAACTTGGAGGGGAGCTTTACTAGATAAGACTCGACTGGGAGTGCGATTGATCAAGTATGTGGCAATTAAGACAACTATGTGCCAAAAATATTTAAGAACCGCCATACAACGTAAAAGACATCAGACAACAGACATAATATGACGGTTATTACGTTGTGCCACACCATTTTGTTCAGGAGTGTATGGACAAGTGAGTTGCTGTAAAATGCCCTGTTGATTTAACTGAGAGCGAAAGTCATTAGAAATATATTCACGACCATTATCAGATCGAATATTTCGAACAATAACAAGGAATTAAGTTTGAATCATTTTTAAAAATTGAGAAAACAAAGGAAACACTTCTAATTTTTTTCTTAAGAAGATAAACTCAAGTGCATCTAGAATAATCATCAATAAATGTCACATAATACCAATGACCAGATAAGGCAATGACTGGAGAGGTCCCCATACATCAAAATGAATTAAATCAAATGGGGCAAGTGCACGATGCATACAAGGAATGTAACTAGTACGAACATGTTTTGACAATTTAGAAACCACACACTGAAAGTTATGAGTCTTACAAGCCTTTATTAATGAGGAAAATAACTTGTATAAAGACTGAAAATTTGCATGTCCCAAACGGGCATGCCATAAAAATAATATTTTGAAAGAGAAAACATAAGATTGAGACTCAGGTAACATGGTGGCTTGAAGAATATATGCATCAGGTGGTAAAGCTGGAGGATCTCTAAAGTAATACAGCCCATCGCATTCATATCCCCTGCCAAAAATTCTCATTGTACTCAGCTCTTGTAACAAAGAGCGATTATGTATGAAAATGACAGCACAATTAAAATTCTTTGCAAGTCTACTAACATATAAAAGTTTGAATGCAAAGTGTAGGATGTGGAGAACAGAGGATAGAGTAATTTGGGGAGTTAGAGATACAGTTCTTTTGTATATGTGAGGTGGATCCATCAATGATACTAACTGACTGACGAACATGAGTGACTGGAGAGGAGTAAACTGATAACTCACTGGTCATGTGATCATTAGCTCCAAAATCTAAAACCCAAGTAGGTGTCCCAGTCCTGACATGAAAACAGAGGGAGTACCTGTAGTAATTGTGGCAGTAGGAGTCGTACTGGTACTAAAAAAAATGCTGGAAAAGAGATCCTAGCTGACTTTAAAGAAGACTAATCTGTGACTGAAGCTGGCTCACGTCTGTCAGAGGAAAAACTAGTCCATAAATAGTCTCAATAATAGCAACAGAGAGAGAAGATCCTCCGGTTCTTTTCCTAAAAAATTTCTATTTCAGCTCGGGATGAAGTTTGAAGCAACGGGCTTTAAGATGACCAGTTGCCCCACAATGACTGCTTATCAGAATGTTCCTAGCAGGACAGGAGCCAAAATGAGTAGCAAAATCCATCTGATCAGGAACAGTAATTGATTTAAAGGTAAGAGCAGGACGAGGAGGAGAAAAAGGCATTTGAAGTAAGCGAAGTCTATGCTCATATCTCAATAGTAGTAAATGCCTCATATAAAGATGGCATACGTGATGTGTTAAGGATCTGAACACGAAGAAGCTCGAAATCAAGCTTTAATCCCATCAAGAACGGGTACGTGTGTTGACAGTTAAGTCGCTTGAACACTATAGCAGTTGCCTCTGTAGAAAACTCACTTAAGGGCTCATATTAGGCCAACTCTTCCCACCTGATCTGCAAATATCCAAAATAATTGGCTAATGATAACTGCAAGGAAGCCTGAGAAGCCCGAGAGATATCTCGGTAAAGCTCAAAAATTCTCATTTCATTGTGAGCATGAACATACATCTGTGTCAAAGCACTCCAACACCCATAGATAGTATCATGGAACATGAACATATTATATATCCTAGACTCCGTAGAATTAAATAGGCAATCAAGTATAGTACAATTGTCCATATCCCATTAGACAAATTTGGAATCTCCCATATCAAGTTTTTTCTTAGTGCCAAGGATTGAATTTGTCTTTCTTTTTCCACCTAAGTATAGACATAATAACCGAGACCACGAAGCAAAGTTTGTACCATTTAACAACACATTAGTCACACGTTGAGCAGGTGTATGTTGTGCAGGAATGATATCAACAGATTTTGCATTAGGATCCCCCATAACAAATAATAGGACCTTACAATAAACAGAATAAGATTATCGCAAAATCAGCCCACAAATAAATATCCGGAGAGCAATCTACAGGAAAAAAAATCAGCGAAAAATGATCTGGAATGATATTTCCAAACACACCGGCAACCCCACAAAGTTGAAATCTTCAAAGGATCCTTAGTTCATAGAGTGAACTAAGGGAATACCCCTAAACAGAGGTAAAAAATAGAGGGGTAAAACCCTCTTCTTGCTTTGTCTCTGGTTGCGACTGGAAGAAAGAGAAGAGAAGGGCTGCGCTGAGAGAGGGAGAAGGGCTGGTGCACCAAGAGAGGAAGATATAAGAGAGAAAAGGTCACGAAGATGCAGTGGAGCTGAAGAGGCTATGGTAACTCTATACCAAATATATATATATACATTGAGAATGTTATATGGAAGGAAAGAAATAAAATGAAATAATAGAAAAAACTGAAAGTCAAACCAATCCCTTAATTATAGGATCATAATTGATGCGATCTTATAATTATGTATCTGGTAAAATATGATCCAACAATCTTCTATATTGGATAAAATTTGATCTCCAACATATATATTCATAGTTTTGATGACATGAACTTGAAATTTCCTTTGCTTACTTCTAACAAAAAAAATAAAGTTTAAATCATCAATGAGTTCCACCTAAGAAAAATATTCTAAAGCCTTATTTTAAAAATAAACAAATTTTAAAATAAATAAAAATAATTATATTTATTATTTTTAATAAATCATCATTTTACTATTTCTTTGCTAAAAATGAATATAAATAATTGTGCATAAAGAGGATTATCTAATAGAAATTCATTTATTTTTTTAGTATTTGAAATCATAAGAGTAGTTTTGATAGGTAGAATAATTTTCTTTTCAATTTCATGCTATCCAAACTAACAAAACAATATTTTTCCATAACTCTATTATAAAATTTTAATGCTAACTAAATGCATGTGATAAAATTAGTTTTCTTTTTATTCAACTTCATTTTTCTTTTCATTTTCTATTTTCTTTTTCTTCTACTTGATTCTATCTATCCAAAGGCAACGTTAATGTTTACATTATGTTATACAAACTTCCTTTCCATTGATTACTAGTCAACAACGGTATTTTGTAATGTCAGTAAATTAAAATTTCAAAATACCAATTTTACCTTGAAATGCTTGTGTGAACAATATTACCCTCGTTCAATGATCGTCAGATGACATTTCCATCCCCAACTTACTTTATTACTTTTTTTATTAAAAGACTATTGATCTCTTGTCAACTCTTTTCTTCAACAATATGTCTCTCCAAAACTCTCTCATTCTCTCACAGAAAATTCCGTTTACACCCAAAATTGTCCTTTTTGGTCAAGGTAGCCGATGAGTAAGTGACATGTGGTGGATCTAAAGCACCGATTCGGTGCTTCCAAATACAGCATAAAAGTAAGCATTGAAATGAAATTTTAGACATGTGGTGGATCTAAAGCACCGATTCGGTGCTCCCAAACACAGAATAGGAAGCAAGCGTTGAAATGAAATCTTACACCGAGGAAGAAGTGTTGAAATGAAATTTACAGCCTCGGTTGCCAAGCAGTGTACAAAGTGGGTGAAATTTACAGCCTCGGTTGCCAAGCAGTGTACAAAGTGGGGACGAGGGGCCTCTGGCTTGCTAATAACCACCTTGCTACTTGAGTTTCAAGCCTAACCCATTGGTATCAATTTAACTGTAAAATATTCAAGACCAGTTTTTTAGTACTAAAAATTTGAGTGCTTAATTATCAAATTATCAATTATAACTCTCTTTCTATTCAAGCTCATGACAGAGGACTCTGAAATTTGGATTGATTCTCTAAACTGTCTTACTTCCATTTTGATGGAAAAAGGTCAATTGTTCTGGTGCATTGATTTGTTCTGTCTTCGCTCAAGGGAACCCATTGACTATTTTGTGAGAATAAACTTGTACAATGAGTTAAATGATTTATCTTTTGAGGGTTGAAAAAGAAAAGGTTATCAACGTATCAAATCAGAAAATAAAATAATTAAATTTTAGGATATTTTTAGTTGTATCGACACGCCCCCCACCCCCTTTCTTCATGCCTCAATAGAAAGAGAATCAGAAAACCCATGGCATTGATCTAAATCCAACTTGATTTTTCTCTCTGTGTCCTGGTATTCATAATAGTATAATACCACTCTATGTAGGTATGCACACGACTCAGTTCAGTTTCTTACAATTTCTGACGGAGTCAGAATCGTTTCCAACAGTTGAATCCGGAACCGTTGGAGGGTAGAACCAAACCGTAGTGACCGGTTCGATTTTAAATCGCGAATCTTTTAATTTTAATTTTTCTAAAAAATGATTCAATTGAACAATTGTCGAACCCCATGCAACTTACCAGCCATCCATCAAAGCCCAAAGAAACAGCTAGCTGAGTCAAGCGCTCATCATACATTTGAGTAGTTTGTTGGCGATAACTGTCCCTTCATCCCATTCTGTAATGAAAATCCCTAATACCTCATTCAACATAGGCAGAAGAAACGTCAAAGGTGAAGCAACAACGTTATATACAAACATAACATCAGTCTTCCAATTATTTGTTTCAAACTAATCTATATACATACATGTACGTGTATATGTATCTGTATCTATATGTCACAC
The DNA here is from genome assembly GCA_026545225.1 of Cornus controversa. NCBI lineage: Eukaryota > Viridiplantae > Streptophyta > Magnoliopsida > Cornales > Cornaceae > Cornus > Cornus controversa. The sequence goes on along the minus strand of CM048846.1, from coordinate 86,519,566 downwards.
AAACTTGTATATATGAAAGTCAATTTTATTTTCAATTATCAATTTCCAATACGAGGTAGCTTTATTCACCAGACTCTTTCCTTATAACAGAGCAAACCGATTCTTTTCATCCAATATGAACTTTTATTCATTGATTATAGTACTCCAAAAACATATATGCAATCCATATAACAAAAATATACAAACTCATTCCTTCAAACAATCCACACATGAAGTAACTAGAAGCTATTTTATATATATATATATATATATATATTGGATTCATTAACTACGGTTTGGTTCTAATGATCCTGGAACCGAAACAATAGTCAACGGTTTTTAAAAATTAAAATCGAATCCAGTTCTTTCTGCATCCCTAACTCTATTCATGGTATACCATATATTCATATAATTAGTCAATTTTTTAATCGATCATGTTTGGACCCCTGCAACCAAAATGCTGCGTGCACTATCCCACTCTTTTATCCCACAAAACAAACACAACCTCTTTTCTTAACCTATTGCACTTTAGGTTAATTATATATCTCAAGAAATAAAACAATAAAATAAAATAAAATGCTAAAATATTCTTGATGTCCATAATCAGATTGAAAAATTAAGAAGGGAATCTAAGACACCACATACCAGTATTGAAGCATTATGCAAAGCTCCAAATAACATAATTTTGTTTTAAATAAATATAGCATTTTACACATGAAATATTAAGAACAGGATGCTACGATGCTTCCTGCTTAGTAATCTTTTTATTAATAGCATTAGATGTGGCTGAATCACACCTTTTGCCATACAGTATATAATGGATATTACAAAAGCGAACTTCCAATTCTTAGCATCTCTTGCCTTCAAATATTATTTGCCTACTTATTCTTAACCATACTCTCACCTTGTTGAGTGATGGCAGGCTCAGAAACACACATTGGCTGATGAAGATGGGGGCCTAGAAGCCTTGATAGGAAGTGGGTCCCACATCATTCCTTCCGCACCACAATGAGCACCGGCAAAGCCATCAATCTGGCCTGATGAATGCCCTGTAGCTGCATCCACAGTAGCTGCCTGTGCTGCAGCCTTTTCCTTTTCTGCATTAGCTTTCAGCCGAAACCGCTCAGCTCTGGAGCCAATGACCTGTCCTAGGATGGAAGCTCCAATGGTTAATGCCATAGCATGTTTGGGCATCAAAACAGACTTCCTAAGCATGGCTATGAATGGCACTGATGCGTGAATTGCAGCAAACCAAGACAGTGAGAATTTCCGAGTGTGTTCCTTCCATATGCCGAGGGGGATGTTAGCTGCCATGCCCAAGGCCCCAATAACGAGCATCTTTGCAGGAAGTGGCTGAGGGCGCAAGGTCTTAACAAGGGCAGTCCGAGCAAGGGCAGCCCTGGCAGCAACTATTGCAGGTGGGCATTTAAACTTCATGCCAGGAGGTGGCTGAAGAGCTGTTGCAACAAGTGGAATGACACGGCTTACAGCTCTGTATGACTTGGCAATTGGGCAGTTCCCAGTTTCTAACCACTCATTTCCCAGTGCCTCATGTTTTGACAATTCTCCTTCCTGAAATATTACAAACATAATGCAGTTTAAAGTCTCCAACTATTGTATAATCATTTCTAGTATCCACACCATGTTACAGGAAAGAAGGCCTTAAAACTTTGTTTGGCAAATCACCCACATTAATGTGATTAAATTTGAATCAGTTCCATTATGAATTGTATTTTCAGTCCTATACACATACCTGAGAAGATGATTCTCTCTTTTTGGAAGACTCAGATTTCTTCTTCTGCTTCTTCCATTTCTCGGAAAAGGAACCAAAACTGAATGGCCCTCCAGGTCCAAATGCTGACAAACTGATAGTGGCAGCTTTTGCAGCTTTTGCAGCTAAAGGGTTAAACTGAGGTGCAGGCTCAGGTTCTGAGTTCTCAGTACAAAAGTAAGACCTCCCTGATAGTGGGACTACCCCATCCTTTCCATGAAAGAGCTTAAATGCAGAATCAAAATTGGGGCCATCTTCAAAGATCGGACCTTTTGCTCCCCTTACCTGAGACTATGAGAGAGAGAGTCGTTTTAGCGTCATAGTAATTTCAGCAGATTGCAGGACATGGTAAATAAATAACAACAAAACAAATTGAAGTATCATGCTTCATAATATAGTCCCAATATTATAAAGTTTACCACATAACTGCTCAAATCTTGAAGGCAAAAGATACAGTGTGTGAGTAAGTACCCGATATAAAAATAATAAAAAATAAAAAAAACTTACGGGAATGGGGAAGTTTGCAGTTGAGAAAGAAAAGCTGGTAGGTTTGTTGATGTTCCTCAAGAATGGACACCTCAGAATGTCTTTCTCCTCAAAGGGGCACTCAGTTGCTTCCTCGTTCATTCCCTTAAAGAAGAAATCCATGTGTTCCTCTACTACAAGCAGTTTATCTGTGTAGCAAATATATAATTAAAACAAACTTCCTGAAAGGGATGAAGTACGAAATAGAAAATTTAGTCCACAACATAACTAATTAACCATAGGTCCTCGTATTGTGGAGAAATATAAAAATTAAATCATGCAATCATCACAAAATTGAGTGAAAGAAATAATCATAAAACATGAAAATAATGAATATACCAAAAGCAAAAGCAACACGAGAAGGAAAGGCTGGGCAATCTTCACTAGGCTTGCCAATTGCTAAAATGCAGTCCTGAGTATCACAGAGGTATACATGGAAGGAATAAATTGTCAATTTGATCATCAAAGACAAAAAGCTAATCTAGTACGTCAATTTTCCTAACAATAAATGTTTTATCTTCATCACCTAACTTTTCTTTTATAAGTCTTCATTAGCTAATAATTACAGATAGCAGCATATCTTTATTAACATCAGCAGTATCCAATCCTTCACACACACACACACACACACACACACACATATATATATTATATTTTTGTTTTTCGGATAGAAACTCAGTTTATTGTTTCGGAAGAAGATATTGTGGGACAAACGAGTCAATTTACTATTGAGTTCTTTTAATTCAGATGTCCCAATTTAAGAAATATATCCGATTCCTCTTTTTCTTATAACTAATATTCTACTGCTGCAGCTGGTTCAGATCTGAAATATTCTTTATTCTTCCTGGCAAAAGAGATGGAGAGCGAGCGAGAGATTCATTTTCGTACTACACTAATTCCTCAAATTTAATTTGTAATAAATTAATTCCAATGCCTTTAAGCTTAAAAAATGATTGAAGAACTTGAGACTCCATTCCAGCAGAGGATTAGATTGTTGCTTAGATTCAATTTGAGGCATATTCAGAATTCACATCACGTCCTCCTTTTTCCTATGAGATGTTTGCTTGGGGTCTTAATTAGCTACGAAGAAGATGATAAGAATAAATTGAAATAAAATATTAGAATATGTAAAAAAACAAATTTTATCACTGAATGTAATTATCAAACTAACATTATGAAGCCTCCTATGAGTGTTAAATAATGCTATTCTTAATGCAATGATGAAATGAGCTATATTTTTAATATAGGTTTGAATTGACAATAAGGAGCTACAGACCCCTAAAATAGAGGATCAACAAGAATGAAGCTCAAAACAACATGCAGGCTCATATTTCCTTATCATGGAGCTGGGACCAGGTGACAGGATAAAAAAACACATCCAATATTTATGCAAAGGTGAAAGCACCACTAATTGAGAACAAAATGAAAGAAAGTTGCGAAGATGGTTTGGTCATATGCATTGAAAATTCATGCTTATCCTTCTACTAAATAAATTTGTTCAAGTTGAAGCATTACTTAGAGGAATTGAGAGGCGACAATAAAAATGAATTGAGCACACAAGAGAAAAGGTGCTAGCTTATGAATTTATAGTAGATCATATAGCCTTAGATAAAGCTTAACAGCAGAAGCGAATTTGTGTAACTGACTTGTAGCTGTGATAAAGCTTTGTCAAGTATTTATTATGACAACAAATGATTTGATAGAAATATATATATATATATATATATATATTGAAATTTGTAAAAATTGTATTCTTCACACACAAACTGTGAAAATAGTAACGAAGAGGTTATATGGGTCAAGCATGGGTTAATGGAATTTAATCAGACTAAGAAACTTCAGTGTTTTGAACTTTTAGTTAAACAGAGTGGTTATGGCTTGAGTAGGTGAGGTTAGTGTATACTACTAGTGCTCAATCTGATTGGGTGTAACCTTTTGCAAACCTAGTAAAACATTCCAATTCCTAATTCACATGACAACACTACCAAGTGGAATAGTTTCCACTTTACTGTCTGCTTTTCATGGAGCTAATTTACTTCTATTAAAAGCCGCAAATCATGCATATAAGAGAGCCAAAATTCATAAAAACAGAGAAAGACTCTTGCAATCTCGCTAGACAAATTGGTATCCCAGGTCAAAATCAATCTTCAATCATTCATTTCTTCCCCAAATGTGATCTTACAATAGGGAGAACCACCAATGCTCCAGGAAAAATAAATGTTAGAAAGGGCAGTCACAAGGCAAAGTTTTGTAAAAATTTTATGCATATGAACTATGAAGTAACTACCTTAAAAAACGGGTTGATGGAGACCAAATCGCACTAGCTCGATGGAAAATTTTAAAGCTACTTTAAAAACTGGAAGACTCAAACTAGATTTAAAAACTATAAGAGCTGCAGTTTACTCGTGGGCATTCCCTCCGGTAGTGATAGGTTATAAAATCATATGTGGTTGAAAACAGATATCAAGAATACAGTTATATCCGGCTAACCAATTAGTTCTAGAATAAAATATTAACAAAGATACAGAGAAGAAAGAGTCAGCCCCAGCTAGTTACGACAATGGATGCACTGCTTTCCAATTACCCAATAAACACATTCAGGATTCCTAAGCTCAGAATGCGAAGTTCTATCCTCGATTTGTACTCTACCCAATCTAGCCTTTAAGGCAACTTACTTGAGCACGAGCTTAAGCATCAATACAAGATTGGCAACGTTATATTAACCTTATGATCCAAAAGCACCTATGTACAATTGCTTTGTGCACAAGCATGTATGTTTGCCTAGTTGTCTCTTTATTGCCTATATGATACATGGACCAATTCTTTTGTACCATGCAATTTAAAGTTTCAATAAAATGAAACCCATAGTACAATTAAGTGAAGCATTGATGATGTGCTTTAATCACCAAAAATCATTTAAAAATAATAAAATTGAAATAGTAGTTTGATTAGGTGGGATCACAATGTAAGAAAAAAAGACTTCAAAAAGAGTAGCAACCAATATACCAATTTCAGGATTTGATGTCAAAGCCTTTGAAACTCATAATTGAAGCTCTTCAAACTACATGCACAGAATTTCTATAAAGATGAAGGTAAAAAAATGTTCTGAAACATGGATCGGAGTCTGACAACAAAACTTTTTGCACAGCTACGATGTCTAATCAATCAAAAATAGTTAAAATTGTGAAAATAAATTCATCAAAACATTTAGATATACAAGTCCATGTGAGTTCCTTTCAGTTGAGCACACAAATTATGCAGCACATGAATCCTACAAGCATTCAAATACAAATGAAACAGCATAGAGTCACTCAACAACCTGAAAACCCAATTAAAACACAGAAATCATTCTCAAAAACTTGGGCATTTTGGGCATCATTTCAATCAAAAACAACCCTAGATATCAATTTCATACCGCAAAATTAACAAAGAACTATATCTGGTGAAATCAAATTGATATTTATCTGTACATATACAGATATGTATACAGAGAGAAGAACCTGTGTAAACGGCGATAAGTGCTTGTGTATGCCGGGAATCCAAAAGCTGAGGAGTTGAAGGACGTGTGGAGGCAACGAACCAGGCGTGATTATTATTCCAGACGGCGTTATATGACCGGCTCGGCCGGTCAATTGTCTCCTGGTCTTGGGGTTCCCTATTGTTGTCGGTCAGAATGTTTGTTGAACCGAACCACACCCAACCGTTTGATATACACCATGTCACGAACCTGCTCCGTGCCTAGGGATTAAATATAGATTTTTTTATTTCTCAGTTTTTTTAATTAAAGTTGACATTTTTTTAATTTTTTTTATATACAGAGAGATACACAATCGTATTATTGTTATACCACTTGCTAATAATTTTTTTGTACATCATTTTTTCACATTTAAAAAACAACACTTGCCTTCTCAACTGTAAGGAGGAATTTCTTTCATCTAGTTGACATGTCGAGATATTATTAAATCATATTAATTGATTTGATATTAATTAATTGCACTTAAAAAGTAAGTTATTTTTATTTAATTTTTAATATTATAAAGAAAGTTATAAGAAGGAAGTGTATGAAGAGAGAAGTATTGTTATTTTTTTTTTCATGTCTATTATATATATGTCAAAAATTAACGTGTTTGATAAAACTGAAAATTAAATACTGAAAATTTTAGTTATAAAGCTTGAATTTATTAAAATTGTTTTTTAAATATAAAAGTTGAAATCTAAAAATTGAAAAGATTACATTTTTGTCTCAATATCTTGTACTCATGACATTTTTATATTTATAATATAAAAGCATTTATAAAACAATTAATTTTAGTTTTAAGCACTAAAATAAGTTATCAAACACTACGTAAGTCTCTAATTTAAAATAAATAAGTCAATTGACCCAAAATTCGTAAACCTATTTCACTTGAAACCTCTGTTGGAAGGGTGAATTGATTTTGGGTAATATGAGGGTGATTTTTTTATTTATATAATTTGAGATCTCATTCAAAATAATTATTTTCCATTTTTATTTGTAAAATGTGATCTTGTTTGACTTTAAAAATACTCATTGTGTTCTTAGTCAAACATTTGTATTTCGAAATATATTACAAAAAGAAAAAGAAAAGAAAGAGCAAACACGTGATAAAATAAATAAATAAGAAACAAATGCATTGAATGAGTTGGTGGGCCACAGTACTAGCAATAAAATCATTCCAACCGCAAAAAAGTTTAATTGGAAAATGGATCGATTTATTGGCCTTTTCAAGGTGGTGGGCTCAAGATCAACCACAGGAGGAGATGTAATTGTCTCTCTCACTCTCTCTCTCTCTCTCTCTCTCTCTCTCTCTCTCACACACACACACACACATAGATATATATATATATATATATATATATATATATATATTGATTTGGATGGATATATTAATCAGCGAATCTCCTCCGACAAGAAAGAAGAAAAAAAGCAAATGAAAAAAATTGGAGACAACGAGAGGGTGGTTTTTATGAAAATCGGATAATTTTATATCACTGATACAATAATTTTATATTATTTATGAATATTTTTATATTGCGTATGCAATAACTATATAGATCGCTTATATGATAATTTTATATTATTAATTTGTCGCTTATATATAATTTTATATTGTTAATTTGTAAGGGTTATATTATATTGCATAAATGATGTATTAAAAATTATCACGTGGTGCACTTTTTAATTATCCAATAAATTTTGGATGCATGCTAATAGTGATAACTCTATGAATAATAAATCTAATCCTTCATTTTTATTGATGATTATATTTTAGAGAAAAAGAAAAGTTTGAATATATTACAAGTTATTAATATTTGATTTGTGAAGAGTTTTCGGTATACTTATCTCATGAATATATATATATATATATATATATATATATATAAATTAATTAAAATAATTAACAGAGCAGATTGTAATGTCTGAAAGATTTCATACCGACTGATAATTTGAAACATATGAAGACTATATATTTCATAAAGAACTTATGCATGGATAAGAAAAAATTAACACAACAATGTAATTCACAGGAAAAAAAAAAGGAAAAATTAAATCTCAGTGACTAAAATTAAAAAAATATTGCTTTTTAGTGACTTTAAACTCAATAAATGATGAATAATGACTAAACTTAAAAAATAATTGCTAATGAGTGACCATTTAATTTTAAAGCTCAAAATATTTTTCTTTCTCTTCAAAGTTCTCTATTCTTTCTTCGTTTTCTTCAAATCCAAATATCAAAAATTTTAAAGAATCCAATGACTTGTATACAATATATGAACATATATACATTTTAAAGAAGATAAAATAATATATATAATTTCTGGATATTAATATATCATTAACAAAAAAAGAAATCTAATTTGGGTGCAATTAATTATTAATAAGAAATATTATAGGATAGGAATAGACTTAATTAACAAATCTATTGCCTATCGTCCATGACAATGGATTATTGACTTCTTCTGTGAATCTTTCTCTTCTTATTTCAGGTCTCAAATAGTTAATTTATCTCAAACGATAACTCTTATCGCATGTTTGGAATCCTAAAATCTACTAAAGAAAAAAAAAATTCATACATGCACATGCATTAATTGTAAGACGAACATATATGTCTAAATATATATATAGAGAGAGTCTCTCTATATATACTTTATTTTTTAGAATTCTTTTATGTCTTTTGAAGCTTTGATATTTTGGGATAAGATTGGAGAAGACAAATAAGATATTGAGAATATCTAATTAAAAGGGAGGATATTGAGAATATCTAATTAAAAGGGAGGATATTTTGACATTAAAATTAAATAGTCACTCATTGACAATTATTTTTCAAGATTGGTCACTATTTACTTCTTATTGAATTTAAGGTCGGTGTAAAGCAATTTTTTATTTTGGTTACCAAAATTTAATTTCCCCCCCCCAAAAAAAAAAAAAACAGAACAATGTGAAAAAGTACGGAAATTTAGGCTGGCTTGTTAATCATTTACTTGAGTTGTGTTTGGAATCATCAAATTGGTAAATTGAATTTGAAATTGGAGAAAATTTAGTTGTTATTTTTTTTTTTTGTATCATAACAAACCAAGAGCAGACAGAGAAACCGAACCACCACCAAAGACTTGAATCACCCAACAGGGGGGGGGGGGGGGAGATCCTTGTGGATAGCTTGAATAAGCTAAGAAGGCCAAACATCCCATAGCAATCAGAATACTTGGATCTAGCCGCCTCACGAGCCACGCAGTGGGCAACTCCATTGCAAGAGCGAGGCACCCAAGAGAGACTGCAATCCTTCAAGAACGCAAAAACGAATCGCAGTCCTCCAAAACCACCGAAACCATGGGGTTTTGAGGCTTGAGAGTCATCACGGACTTACAGTCCCCTTCAAAAATAACTGTCGAATAACTCCAAGCTTTGGTCAAAAGAATGCTTTCACGTAACACAAGAGCCTCGGACATCTCAGCGGATCCTACATTTGGAAAGAACAACGAGGCCACCTTAATCGGTCTACCTTGCCAATCCCGAATAATAATTCCACCCCCTCCTTCCGACAATGTCGATGAAAATGAAACGTCCAAATTGAGCTTAAAGAATCCTTCCATTGGGGGACACCAATTCAATGGGCAAGGAGAGGAAAACATAGAAGCAGAGAACAAGGTTTTATGTTTGGATATTTCCATGAATTCAGAATACTCAGAGTTGGCTTGTAAGATTACCTCCAATTCTGATCTCCGAACTTGCGAAAGCACCCAGTCGTTCCTGGCCTTCCACACATTCCAGCAAAGAATCGCCCCCAAACTACAACAAAAATCTTTACCAGAACTTTTGGACTATTGTTCGATCAGGAAAGCCCACATTTGACTCCATTTATGGAGCTGGCTATCAAAGGCTTCGATGCGAAAAGGAGAAACTTTCCACACCCTTTGAGCGAAAGGGCAAGTAAAGAGACAATGGGCCACTGTTTCTTCCTCCACCTCACAAATAGGGCATAACAGTCCAGTTGAGAGGCGTCTTGAAAAAAGGTTGGAAAGGACGGGGATGCGATCATGGCAACACTGCCAAAGAAAGAAAAGAATTTTTCGGGGAGCTTTAATACGCCAAATTTCTTTCCATAGACCATTCTTTCTTGAACATGGCTGGATGATGGAGTCGTAGGAGAAATGCTCGAGCTCTTGATCATTCGAGCAAGTTTATAAGCTGATTTAACAGAAAATTTACCATTAGGAGACGGACCCCATGAAATGTGATTAACCTCGCTGGACCGTCTTATCGGGATTTGCATGATGAGATGAGAGTCCCGAAGATTGAAGTGCTGACGGATCAGGGCACCGTTCCAAGAGAATGTATCCTGATCAATGAGCGCTTTAATCTTCAGGAATGGAGGGTCAGACTTAACAGAAGTGACAGATGGGTTAGCCACATCGGGGAGCCAATTGTCTCTCCAAGCATTAATAGAGGATCCATCACCAACCACCCAATTAAGCCCCTTTTTAGTTGTTATTGAAAATGTGATTTGTGCATTCCTATTATAACTTATCTATTTTACTTTTGTGAGTTTTCTATATATGGAGTATAAGTCAACAATAAAAATTGAATTCGAGACTTCTTCCTTTTACCAACTCGACTTTATTATTGTTAAGTTTGTCAATCCATCCACATCTACCCCATTCTTTTAAGTGGAATAACAAGCATATTGACTGGGAAATGGGAAAGAGCTTATTGCCTCTCTGAAGAAAAAGTCAGTGATCTACCGCATTGGCCCATCGGACTCAACTACTACCATAACTTGCTGTCTCTCTCTCTCTCTATATATATATATAGAGAGAGAGAGAGAGAGACATACACACACATATGGACTATATGTGTGTATCTCTTCCCAAATAGAAAAATATCTTTCAAGTTTCAACTGCCCTTCTCTTTGCAGTCAATTTGACTGCAAATTGCACCCTTTTTTTATCAATAATATACGCACAATTATATACATATATATAGTTGATAGTTGAGATTTATAATTACACTCACTAAAAGAAAACATAGGAGCTAGAAGTCCATTTGTAATGGGCTAGGTGAGATAAGAAGTTGTTAGCCTAGATATAAGAACTACAAAAAACAAAAGGCAATATTGAAGCCCAAGACAAAAACCCAAAATGAAGTAAATTACTAACCCCATTAGAACGGCCCAAATTCAAAAAAATAACACCGTTAGGCAATGAATGGCCACTCTGATAATCTTCAATCGTTGACTCTTCCATCAGAAGTCAACCAGGTGGTTTAAATGGTGGTCGAATTACAGATAATGAAAGCCTATTTTGACTTGTTAACCATCACATAGGCAACCAATTTTTGATTTGAGAAAGAGTAATGATAGGGAGGACATCAATGTTTTTATGATTGGCTGTCACTAATTTTTAAGTTGGAGGGTATTTATTGAATACAAAAAAAAAAAAAAAGATAAGGAATATTGTGTACAATTTTAAAACTATATTATATAGTGGGCAAGATAGGTATTTCACATTAAAATATTTTTCTCTTTAAAATTATTAAAGGTAAAAAAAGGCATTTCATAACAACAAGCCCCCACTAAAATTAAAAAAATACCCACATAAAATTTTGACTCTGTCACTAGGATTGCAACACGAGCAGATTAGAGGTACAATTCAGACTCAACCCGACATATAAAATGTTTAATCTTAACTCGACCTCCAACCCTAATTACTCAACTTGAGCCCAACTCATCCTTAAATTTTTAAACTTGACTTTGCAACTTAGGTTGAAATTTCAAGTTAGAATTTTAACTCTAACTGTAAAAATAGTTGTCCAATCCTAGAAAAATATAACTGCCCAAGCCTGCAAAAAGTCAGGCTAGATTTGGGTTAGGTTAAGCTTGTCTAGCTCAAGTTGCACTCCTATCTATCACTGACATCTAGGGATAATCAATGTATTAAACGTCAAATATGACTATAGTGTTTAACTAGGTTTTAAAAAATAAAAAACAATTATTTTTCACTATTCTAGTAAGTTCCTTCAAAAAAAATTTATTGTTTGTTTTAAACTAATACAATTGTGTAATGACAATAATTGGAATTTATTGATCAGACAAACTACTCATACTCATATTCAGAGATCACTGGATAGATTAATGGCAGCGAAACGTACTTCAATTCAATGGCTCTTGGAAAGAGTGGAGCATTGGGGTGTGTTTTTCACTTATTTGGTTGGAATCTCAATTCAATTTTAAAAATTAGCAAAACAACCCACCACCTTTCGCAATTTGTAGTGCAAATTGGCTGGTAGAATTTGAACTAGTCTGACTTAGAAACCAACTTAGAACTAAAGTGCTCTTTTATAAAACTGAAAATTAAGCATTAAAAATTTTACTAGTTGAATTTTAAATACTAATTATAAATTATTACTATTATTTTTCATATATTTACAAATTTAAGTCTCACTGTTTTCTTAGAGGACCCACTAATTCCATCATTTGTTTCAAATAAAACTTGGGCCCCAACATTATTTGGTAGATTAGCTTGACCCAAACCACAAGCCCATCTCGTTAACCTGCCCATCCCTTCACTGGATTAAATATGGGCTGAACTTGTCACAGGCCTAAGTGCCTAAGCTAAACAAGTGCTCTCACAGTCTCAATCTAAAAAGTTATAAGATTACAATTCAGTAAAAGTATGATCAATAAATATGCTCTCATAGTAATAATTATATTGTGATCTATTTTTTTAAGAGAAAAAAAAATGGAAAAGAAAAAACCTACAAACATATATATATATATATATATATATATATATATATATATTATAATTTCAATTATATAATGCTATTTGACCCCTCAACCAAATATTTCTAGGTCCGTAACCGCAGATATGGGTGCATTAAAGTAGTTATGTTGATTGGTGGATGCTTCATGCAAATGGCCATTCACCGAATTCCGTTGATTAGCTTATACAGTATTATCATATGAGAGTTCAATTTTATATAGGAAAAAATTCTTGTTAGTCCTACTTTTCAACTATAAAGATTAATAAGTCCTAAAAAAAAATTGTTAAGACAACTAAGTCCTACTTTTGATTAATATTTTTAATTAAGTTCATAATTTCACTCACATTATAGTGCCATTTTTTTCTATAGAATATCATTAATGTTATTCTTATATAAAATTATTCAAAAAAAGATTTATATCATTTTGATAAACTTTATATATATATATATATATATATAATTCTATTTATATTATTTTTAAAATATGTAAATTTTTTATATATATATAAAATTTTAATTCTTGAAATTACATATTTTAAATAATATAAATAGAATTTTTTTTAAAATAATTCATTAATTGTATATAAATACACCTCATTGAAAAAATTGTGAAACTTTTTGGCTTGTTTTAATATTTATTTTTATTATAATTGGTTGAATTTAAATATCTTGTTAAATATTTTAAAAAATTACTAATTTTGGTGGCGATTAAAGTTATGTGCTTTTTCATTATTATTGTAAATTGATACTAATTATAAAAATTAGAAGTAAAGGTTATATTAAGTATGTTAATTAAAAAAAACATTTAAGAGATTTATGAGAAAGGGCAATGATGAAAAAAAATTATTGTTAATAGAATTTTGTAGTTAGTTAAAAATATTTGTTAAAAGTAGGACTTAATTATCCTAATACCACACAAAAAAAAATATATACATATATATATATCTATATATATATATATACACTAATGCATAGTGATGGGAATGGAGCAAAACGGTAACTGAAACAAAAGAACGGAAGGAAACGGACGAAATAAAAGCAACAAAGTGAGAGTCTAAAATGACGTGATACCGGGTACAGTACTGACCCGGCAAGGCAGAGGATTTTGATTCTACTCTACTATCCAAGCTACTAGGGAAATAACCTTCCTCATCGGGTACAGAACCGACCCGGCACAGCAGAGGATTTTTATTCAATTTTACTGTCCAAGCCACGAGAGAAATAACCTTCCTCAGCAACTGAACCATTTTGATTCAACTCTAATGTATTGGTCAGCTCACATACTAGGACGCACTTCACTACGTAGAACACCGGCCCATGTGGCTTTGAATCTAGCCATTTGATTATCTCATTCTCGGAGTAACTTGAGTCACGCTTGGGCCGGATCTCTCGTTATTGAAAAACTGAATTCACGAATTGCCAATACTGATCCGGCAACAGTGCCACGACACCCCAAACTGGTTTCCGGTCAAATTAACCACGTAATCAAGAAATGGACGTTTCAAATCACCACACATGTTAATCAGTATTGCAATCGAGCTCTCCACTTCTGTCACCCAACAAGCTGGCTCACCAGGGGAAGGCCCCTTGGCATTTTCGACCCATCATCACCTGGACCGGTCATGGGTGGACCAACACCACCATGTGGAGGGGGAAAAATCCAATGCTTAAGATCCGAGTACTTTAAGACCATCTCTTTGGGTAACCCGGGAAGCAACCGAATCTCACCCGGTTTCTTGTCACCGGGCTTCACCTTCTAAACAGCATGCTGCATCGCAGCCCAACATGCACCCGGCGTTATGAAAGTAGCCGTCGGAACACCAAATTTTGCGAACACACACGTTGGGTCTTGAACACAATATGGTCAATCACGGCACAAATGGGTCGGGTCGGACTCGAGCCTCAGCTCTGCGGGTAAGGAGACCTTCCAGATTTGAATTCATTTGTTGCTTCCGGAGATGCATTTGATTAGATACCGGCACCGTCGTGCGCGACGGAGACTGGAGATGTATTTGGTTAGATCCTGGGACTGGAGATGTATTTGGTTAGATCCGGCACCGTCAAATTGGTGGATGAGAAGTAAGAAAAGTCTGACAGAACCTGCATGCCTAGTCAGTGAAATAGTGAATAATGTGCCATCGCAGAGACACTTACGATCACCATTAATACTCTCAACAACTGCTGCTGCGGTACAATCTAATCTCATTTATTAACTCAAGGATCACATGCCACAGCACCTGAAAGGGAGCGGCAATGCAATAGGTCTGAGATTCTACGAATTTAATAGTCATCACCCAGTTACTCGAGGAATAAGAGTTTTAACTAAAGACATGTCTAATCTTTTGGATAAAAAAAATGAGGTAGCCCCACTATAAAAGAGGGGTCGGAAGGACTTTAGTGGTAACCTACCTTCACAACAAATATTTCATGAACTAGTTTCACTTCTCCTCTTTCATCCAAATCAACTTCTCTTGCATCTTTTATTGTTGTATTGAATACATCATAATACATACATAGCTCAATATTGTTTTAAAAATAAGAACCCCTTAAGTTAATTATTGTTATCAATAAAAATATAAAAATACAAAAAATAAAAATTTGGCAAATTGTGGGCGAGATAAGAGGATTGGCTTGATTGAATTAATCATACATAGAAATGAGATTGATGAAGGAGCTCAATAGGGTGCATGTAGTGACAAACGGGAGGTGGAGGGTTTGCTTTATTTTAGGTAAATAAAGATTGCGTGGTTTACTAATCTAAGTGTTTCTTGACACTCGCTGGAACAGGAATAGATATTCAGGATATCTGAGCTATTGGTGCTACGCTGTGGACTTTATTGTCTGTGTAGTGCGTAGACGATTCAGAGCGCACTATATACCTTCTGATGGGGACTCAAGTTGCATTATTTCAGGGTCAACATGACTACACCTGTGTTTACACTACAATGTTGGTACCCAAGGTTTTTGATTTGAATCTTAGGTAGGGATGTCAATTTAATTCGCCCCGCCCTGCCCCGCATGGGACGGGTTTGGGATCATACTAATCGGGTTAGAGACGAATTTGGAAAAAGAGTTTAAAACCTGCTAAGCTCCGAACCCGCCCCGATTAATGATAAATATATAAATAAATATTATTTTATTAACTATGATTTTTATTTTTTTCATTAGTTATAATAATTTTAAATTTTAACAACATTTTTTTTATTATTATTTGTAAATATTTGTTTATACTTAATTTTTTTTACAAAATTTATCGTAAATTCGTTCAAGTTTGCATTATATTTCTTAAAATATATATATATCGGGGCGCCCCGAATCGAGTTTGGGAAGAATTTTTTATTTGTGGGACGGGTTTGGGAAAGGGGTGCCCAGTCCCGAACCCGCCCCGTTGACATCCCTAATCTTAGGTCCAGATTTAACTCTTTCCAAACTCACCAAAGCTTAGGTTTTTATTTATTTTTTATTTTTTTATTATTACCCTGCCAAAGCATAGGTTTAGTTGAAAAGATTCTTATAAAAATATGGTGAAGCATGGTATTACGGAGAGGTTGTTAAATTGTTAGATACATTCCCCTAAACCGCTTGATGTAATTCATCTAAAATGTTGTTAGAGGAAGTACATAATTAACTTTCATGAAAACTAAGTTCTATACTTTCCTTTAAATAATTTAATTATCCAAAAATGTTCTTTCACCGAAAGCTAATGTTTATAAATAGAAAAAATTTCTTGAGCTTCAAAATGTTTATTATACACACACATCTATCATTATTGTCTTACTGCAAACTCAAATTTTAAATTTTTTATTAAATGAAAGAGAGATACCACTTGGGAAAAAAAAAAGTATTAATTACATAAGAAGAGTTGGACATGGAAGGCTGCAAGTCCCACCAATTGCAATAAAACTGGCATGAAAATATAGCAGCAATTACTTTTGACTAATAAATAAATTTACAAAACACTTACAAGCAAACTATATAGTAGCCACTACTATTTTGCTAGTGCTTAAAGCATAAGCAAAAATAAAAAATAAAAAGAAATAACATCTTAACCCTCCAAGCATCCAAATTGGCAAATCGGATATCCTGTATAACTTCAATATATTTTTGTGAATCTCCCTGAATGCCGTGATTCTTTCCTCTAAACTTGTTATATCAATTTGCCGACACCAAACAAGAAGGGCACGTTGCTAGGTGAATTTCAACCTGTTGTCGGGTTTCCAAGAACAAAATCTCTTGGAATTCCCTAATGAAATAAGAAAGATAAATAGTAACAACTCCAATTGATTTGACCAAGTAAATTTTTTTATAATCAAAACAGTTGATCTTTAATTTACCTCCAACATTTTGTATTTTATATGGTATCCTGTAGTTCTACCACCGTAACAGGAAATCATTCTATAGTTAACTCTTGAGAAAACATCCAAGATGAAGGAATTGAAACATAACGTAAAGTGTCGGTTAGCTTATATAGGAAGGGTAGGGTAAGACTATATAGGAAGGGTAGGGTAAGACGGCAGTCTGTTATCCAACCGTAACAAGTTTATTTACTTCTATAGGTTTCAAGTTTCCATATTTCTTTATCCTTTATGATTATTTCTTATTTATTGCACTCAGTTTTGTGAATTATTTACTTTTTAGAAAGAGTTTGTTTTATTTCTATATTTGAACACACATACGTGTGGGAGTTACAGGTGTAATCCACGCTCTCTCTACATGGCTTACTCACTAGCTTAGAGCTTCTCCTGCAACTTGATTCCTATGAATGACTACTTGCCTATTTATAGACATGCTAATTCCTCTTTAGAAACTACTTAATAAATACTTACATATTAATTATACTTTACAAATCTCTCTACAATTTTAAAACTTTCTACTATTCCAATCTCTTCTCTAAATTTCTACAGAAAATATTTACAATACTCTCAAGAATTTTTCAGTTGTCTATGCAATGTCGGAGAGTATTGCATATATTTGTAGAGAGAACTAGAAGTTTCAATCATTGAACAATTGCTTCGAAGAAGAACTTCTTAATTGTAGCTACTGAGAGTGACTTCTAATTCGAAAAAGGTCTGATCATCCAATCATTTGATTTTCCTTCTGAAGATCCAGAAATCGATTCTCGTTGGATGAACTCAGGTACTGCCTTTCATTCACTCTTTTTGATGCGAATTTAAGGGTAATTGGATGTTATATGGAAATTGCTTACTAGTTGTTGTTGACTGTAGTGGTTTGAATCTACAGGCACCGGAATTGTTGACTATAAAATTGCGGCACCGAAAGTGAGCGGGCATTAATGACATTCGGTGACTAGTACGCATTGATGGCACCGAATGGCTCATTTCACTGCATATTTATACTCTTCTTATTACTGCTGTAAATGTGTGCAAGTAAGCAAATACAGAACAGAGAGAGAGAGTGAGAACAGAGAGAAATACAGTGTTTGTAATTCTTTCTTCGATATTGAAATCCGCTGCCTCCCGTGGACGTAGGCAATTGCCGAATCACGTAAAATATCTGTGTATTCGTGTGTGTGGTGCTTTGTGGTGCTTTGTTTGTTGAATTTCTGAGCTTCGGCACAACAATTGTTTTACTAAGAATTAAAATTAGGGCTGTAGAGTTTCTCTGGTATTCAACTTCTTGCTTGAATTTTTTTAAATTGCTCAGAATTTTGAGTCAGAAAATTTGCATTAATTTAAATTGCTTAGAATTTGTGATTAGTAAGAAAATATGCATTGTAAAGCATATATTATACACTATTTTGCTTCAATAAACCAGGGTTTATTTGTTTTGTTCTATTCTTTTTCTTCTGTTTAGGATTTATTTTAGAATTAATGCCATGAAAAGGCTTAAGATCTAGTATCGGTTGGACATGCAACTCTATTTTTAATTGAATATATGGCTTAAACATGGTCTTCATGATCATTATTTTTTTTTTCTGGAGAAGGCTGGTGGTATGAGAATGAGGTTACATTAGTGGTAGTAATCTGAAGCACTTGCGCGCAATACTTGAATCCCATAGATATGGTTCAGCCCCCATTTGATATGTCTTTGTTGGGTTGAATGCTTGAATCCCATATTGTTTGGAATCTTAATGAATTAGGCTTATTAGTTGCAAGCATGGCTTGTGTTTGTAAAGTTTTATCTTTAAATTTTCTAGTAAATTGTTGAGAAAAACAATTAGGACAGAGCTTATGGTTGCAGTGTTTACATTCAAAAATTTCTTGTCTAAGCTTAGTGCTATAGCCATATTCTAGTCTAAGTAATTTAAATTGATTATGCTGATATTTACATTCAGTGTCTAATGTGTAGACAAAGGATTCTTGGGATTTTAATCCTAAGTTGAGATCTTTGTTAATATCGTCATTATCTTCTTATATACTTTCAATGCTGTAGATACTTGTATTATCTAATTCTCTGGCCTTGAGGTTATAGTTTGCTGTGATGGCTTATATTATTGTAATGTTGTTTGGGAGCCTTGCTCACTTTGTTTATTGGTGTGCTTTTCCTTTTGCTCATTTGTTTATTGCTGTATGGTGACTGCACTTGTTAATTCAGTACTATAGGTTCTGCTAAAGCAACCTAAAGGAATTTCATATATCAGAAATCCTATGATAAATTTTGGAACATTTTCTAAGTTCCTAAGCTTGAAGGCACAATTTTTTGTGTTATAATGCCTGTCCTTTGTACTTGCAAAGTAAAAATTTGGTAAAACTTGGGTTTGCCATTACGTTTTAACATGCCAAAACAAAAAAAAATAAAAAATAAAAAACAAAAACAAACAATCAGAAATGGTGGTAAAGCCGGTGGTAGTGGTGGTGTGGTGGTGGAAGTGGTGGTGGTGGTGGTGAGAGAGGTGAAGGGCTCTTTGGTCATATGAATTTTTTTTTTTAATCTTACTGGGAATGGAATGCACATTTCATAAGTTTAATTATGGAATTGATTTTCATTCCAAGGCATTACCATTCTCACTTTAAATTTATACCAAAAAAAAAAAAAAATGGTTGGAATGGGCATTCTATTCTTGCGTACCAAATGTAGCATCAGAACCACCAACTTTTATATTTCCTTTCCAATATCCCACCCATGTAATCTTATTTTTATCTCTTTCATAAGAACCCTAGCGCTTGCCCCAATTTTAACATAAATAAATTATTTCTAAAAAGAAAAAAAAAAGAAATAAATGGTAGCCTTCCATTTTTATCGAACCACTAATTTGTTTCCCTTACTTTATAGAAGGTTTGGGTAAATATCACTAACACTCCCTATGGTTTGGACTTATTTCATGGAGAGAGTTTCCTTATAGTATCATATATACCCCAATTGATATATCTATCACTAACACTTATGCTAAAAGGTCTAATATACCTTTAATATTTTATTACTTTTTATTCCAAAAGATCCGTTATTTCAAAAGACCATTTTGTCCTTACTTATATATATATGTGTGTGTATATATATTGTTTTGGTATGTATTACTATTCATGCAATACAAATATATTAAATTAGTTATTAAATTTAAGTAAATTAATTAATCCTTAGCAAATTTCACTGCCTTTATATTTATATAGGTATATATCAGCAAATTTTTAACTTTTTTTTATAAGTAGAGAATGGAGACAATGACGTAGAGGAAGAGGAGGGTGGTGATGAACTCCGCGATTTGGGCTCCATGGAAGGACCACAACTTCAACTCTACCATGTTGATTAGGTTTTCACGATGTAGTGAATGTTTTGCTGATAAACTTTGGGGGTGATGGTGGTCATCGTTATGGTGGAGGAGAGAGAGATTTTGACTACAGAGAGGCTGTTGGTTGCGTGTGATTACGGGTCATATGAGTCTCAAACTGTGTCGAATTGGATTGGGGCTTGTGGTGGTTCTGTTGTGGCTTGCGGTGGTTTCGATTGTGGCTTGAGGTGGTTTCGATTGTGGCTTGTGGTGGCTTGCGGTAGTTTCGATTGAGACTTGTGGTGACTTGTAGTGGTTTCTATTGAGGCTTGTGGTGGCTTCGATTGGGGCTTCATGTGGTGGTTTTGTGGATTGAGGCTTCGTGGTGGCTTATGGTGGTTTTGATTTGTGTTTGTGGTGGCTTGCAGTGGTTTTGATTTGGGTTTGTCATGACTTGCGGTGGTTTTGATTGACGCTTGCAGTGGTTTCGATTGGGGCTTGCGGTGGTTTCGATTGCGGAAGTGTTATGATGTTCCTTGGTGGTGGCCGGAATTGGGGTACTGAACAATATATAGGTAAGCAAATGGGTATTTAGGTAATTTCATATCTCATGCAAATGGTCAAAGAGTATACAAGGTCTTTTTACATGGTATTAGATTGAGTGAAACCTGCCTATAAACAGATTGGGGTCTCTCTGATAGACAGTGCAAAACGTTTGAGTTTATATAATCACTTTAATCAAATTTTCTCTATGTGTGAAATAAGTCCAAACCACAAAAAGTGTCAGTGATATTTACCCATAAGGTTTTTATCTCTCTCACAAGAACCCTAGCGTTCGCCCTAAAGAGAGAAAGCCTCGCCTTCTTGCCATCATCTTCATCTCGTTGTCGCCTGTACCATCGTCATCCTTACTGTATGAGTCGTATGACTACTGTACTTTGCATGCCCCTTCTCTCTCTCTCTCATGGTTATGTTTTGCTCCAACACAATAGACATAATAGTTTTTCACTGGCATTATTTTGGCAGTTCATATTTCTTAATTTTTCTTTTTTCTTTTTTTTTTGGTACGAATGTCATCGGCCATATTTTTTTTGTCTATTTTAAAAATGCGTTGCTTTGTTATTTAGCACTCCTAACACAACCCAAGTGTACTTTTCGCAATCATAAATATTCACATAATAAATTGAAACACTGTTAAGTTTAATTCATAATTCTCTGAAAAATAATTAAACATTTTTTTGACCACGTGCCTATTGAAGAATGAGCCGGTGACTCATAGATTGTGGCTTGGTTAAGGAAACTCACCAGAGCTATAGCAAAAGAGAATCCGGGCAATATTGTCACGCTTATGGACCAAAAATGACATATATATTAACTCCATATAATCGAGTCGAATCTAGTGTATCATAAGGGATTTGCTTTTTCTATTGATTCCTAATTATTGGATAAAAACAATTCTTGAATTCTAGAAATGAATCTAAAAGGAAATCTTTATTGGGTCTACCTACTATTTTTTATGAAAAAAATGAATCTTTTTATCAATAGATTAGAAAAAAAATAAAAAAGGATCCAAATCTCCTCAAGAATGATTTGAAAGATCACAAACCAAAAATAGTGGTATTGGCTTAGTAAAACTCTAGTTTTCTCAAAACATAAGAGTCACTAATCACGTGAAATTTTCAAGTCATGATAACTATCATCTAAAGCAATTTAAAATCTACTATAATTTGTAGTAGTTTAGAAAAAAAAAAAATGGATCCAAATCTACTAAAGAATGATTTCAAAGATCCAAAACCAAAAATAGTGGTATTCGCTTAATAAAACTCTAGTTTTCTCAAAACATAAGTCACTAATCACTTTAAAAGGTGAAATTTTCAAGTCATGATAACTATCATCTAAAGCAAATTTAAAATCTACTATGATTTGTAGTAGTTTATTTAGATATCCGTAGAATTAATTGAAAACATATATTTTTTTTATAAATAAATTACTGCTCAACCTCATAAAAATAATGTCAATTCTAAAATTTACATTTAATACGACATATTAATAAAATTTTACATTATTAAGGGGTTATAATTTGGTGGTAATTCCTCATCTTTCAAAGTAAACCAGAAGTTTGACACTTCAAGTCTTCGTAAAGACAAAGTGGGTTTAATTTTACTTATTTATTTATAAATAAATAAAATAAAATTTTACATCAATAGTACAAAATCATATTATATTTATAAATGTTGCTTCGACACGTGCTTCATGGAAACAAAACCCATTTATTTTAAAATGCATAGATTATACTAGGATTTTATCTAAATATCTTCAAGAACAAAATATATACTTTTATGAGAGAAATCTAACAAGTTCTCTTTTCATAGGAGGTTATAAAAAATAAATTTTTTGTGCAACTCAAATCTCTTTGTATAAGATATACACTCTCCTACTATCTTTATCTCAGTACATATGACAAACAAGTGGATCAGGACTTTTATTATATTTCAAATAAAAGATTCTTCCAAATATTACCAGAAATAAATTAAAGAAAAAAAAGAAATAAATTGTAGGCATTTGACATTGAGCTTTACCAATATACTTAGACACTTCAATTATTATTTTTATATACAATGAAATTATAAAAAAAAATTTCTATATATCAAAGGATACTTGTTTCTTATATTTTCAATTATATATTTGCCTTATTTATTAAAATTTGAACTCTCATAATTTCAATTCATTATTCTCTCTGCCATAACAACTTTTAGAAGCCATTTCCAATTTTATAACTTCAGTGTTGAACAAAATTAGAAGCAAAAGTTGAACAAAATTAACTTTATAATTGAGACGTAAGATATTTATAATAAAAATAATAATAATTGAGAAGTGAGATGAACCAAAAAAATTTCTGTAGTGTTGACAGCTAAAATATTTCGAATTAGAGACCATTCATCACCTAATTCAGTAATGAATGTCAGTTAAAAAAATATGAATTCACTTGCAATAATATCGATCACTTTTAAAATTAAGAAAAATTTTAATTTATCATATTCAGAAAAAAATTTAATTTGTAGTTAACGGGAATGTCATGTAATTAATGCAATTCTTTTACCAAGGTGTGTAATTAGAAAGGAGGTCATGTAATTAATACTATTTTTGACCTCTATGTGTAATTAGGACAAATGTTAGGAAGTGTGAATATAATTTACTCATTTATTTACGTTTCTAAAAATACACTAGCCCATCAAACCATTAACATACGATCACTTTGGAACACTTTTCATATAAAGAAGTTTTTTTAGACATGTGTCTAAATGAATTATAGATATTCATTTTAAAAAAAGAAACACTTTTAATCTTATATCATAATTCTCTTAAAAATAATCAAACATTTTTTAGGTAAAACTCTAGTTTCCACAAAATCTAGGAATCAGTAAAAATCACCTAAAATGTGGAATTCTCGTGATAACTAAAATCTAATGTTTTATAAATTGTTTTGTAACTTTTAAATAACGATTCTTTAAAATCTCAAAACACTTGATTTTGTATGAATAAAATAATACTTTTTTTTTCAAGTAAGTGTTTCAAAATATTTAGGTAAAGAGAGATCAAACCCTCTATAAACAAAGAGTCCACTTAATTTGAGAGTCCTAAATTCATGAAAAATCCTAAATTTGTAATTATTATTTTTATATAGAGTCATCAAATATGCAACAATTTTACACAAAAGCAAACTTTAAAAGAAAAAATGCAAGACCTTGAACTTAAAAATCTTATTAATACTCTTGTTAAACATAAATTAATTAAAGAAATATTTATTTATTTCTTATATGTAATAAATATTTTTATTTTTTATATTATGTTAAGTTTTATTAATTAATGTACAACTGATTAATAATTTAAATTATAATCGATTTAACATTTGGAAGCAATAATATATATATATGCAAGGAAAATACTTGCCTTAGGCCATATAAGTAGGAAGTTACTTCTACTAGCTGACATGGCCTAATCAAATACTGACATCTGTCCCAAATTTATAAAATATTATAAAAGAGAAAATATATGGATCAAACTCATTTTAACTAGTTTAACCGGTTCCTCCATCTCCTACACATATATATGTACTAGTAAAAGGTCACATGCGATGCACGTGGTTAAAAGTGAATTTATATAATTTTATTAAGCTATCATATTGACACGGGACAGGTAGGGGTGTTTCGATATCAAAATATATTAAGAAGAGAGAGAATGAGTGAGGAGAATAAGAGAGAAAAATAATATTAGGAGAGAAGAAGAAGAAGCGGGAGGAGGAGGAAGAAGTATGTAATCTCAATAATATTCAATATTCAATAATCAAAAAGTATATTTCACAATACATAAACCAACATATAAATAGGCAGCACAGTTTACCTTTGGATTCTAAAGTTTTGCAAAATTTTTGTTTTATGTTTTCACAAATTATAGAAAAGGTTTTTTTTTTTTTTTTTTTCACATACTATGTATTCAATCGTGTCCCAAATTATATTATTATTATTGAAACTCATAAAATATTTAATATCAATCCAACAAAAAAATAAGTAAACCAATACAATAGATTAACATAATCATTATTATTATCCATAATATTCAGATCTAAAACTTATAATTGACTAATTAAACATATTAATAAGCATCGTAAAATAAAATGTGAAAACTTGTCGGATTCCATTTTCTGATTTCTGAAAATGAAATTTGAAAACCTGTTGTGCTGTCATTTTTGTCAAAAGCAGAATACGTTTGGTAAAGTCATATGCTATTGAAAATTTGAAAGCACAAATTTGAAAATATGTTTGGTAATCCAAAATTAATTTTGAAAAAAAATAATAATGGTGTCTTTGACTAAAAAATGTATTTGAGTAATATGGTTCAAACTCATTTTAACCAACATAAATGTGATAATGTATATTCTTTCCTCCAAAATTATATTTGTTAGGACTTTATTTTAGTTTATTTTAATTAAAAATATATTTTTAAGCATTTGCATGTTTTTGGTAATTGTTATAAATTCTAACTATTTACATGTTTTTGGTAATTGTCATATATTATTATATATACTTGTTTTATTTCCTTTTATATTATAGATAATTGTATTTATATATAACTCTTATTTTATTATATTTTCTTCTTATATATATCTTTATATGTATATATTATATTTATTTATCATTATTATATTTATATATCTTATATATATATCTTTATATTTATTTATATATTATTTATTGTATTTTATAAAACATTTTTATTATTATTGACTTATAATTTTGTATTTATTGTATTTTACTTATATTATTTTTATTTATAATTTTCTTATTTATTGTATTTTGTTTTGTTATATTTTATTTTTCGAGTAACCAATTTTTTATTTATTGTATTTTTATAAAATTTTAATTTATTGTATTATATTATATTTTTTAGCAAGAAATTTTTTTATTTATTGCATTTTATAAAAAAATCAGACTTGAACTGAAAAATGAAATCTGAAACTGAAAATGAAGCTTTCAAATTATGCCTAAGAATTGTCAAAATTTTGACATCACTTTCATTTTTTCAAAAATGACACATGGTTAGAAGTGAGCTTATAATTTTAATTGGAATCCTTATACATATAATTTTAATTACATTATTCAAGCAACTAATGAAACGGTAGATCCCACTCATATGAGATTAAGGTAAAGATGATGATAATGAATCAACTACAAAAAATATAGTAGCATGTTCTATATGGATGGAACGAAAAAATCAATTGACTATGATTTATAAATAATATATATAGAAATTTAAAATTAAGAAGGACAACACACTCATATTTAGTGGAAGTGCAACAAATCACCAAACATAGCCTTGGTTGAAAGCTTCTAGTTTTATTCTCTTATTTATTGTTTTTATCCCTTTTGGTTTCTTTCTCTTCACTTTGTTTGTAGTAAAGTCTCTATCTCTCTTCTCTCTTTTTTAACTCCCTCTCATGTCTTAAAACCCTTATTTTCTTTTGGTTTCAAATTCAACAACTCTATCTCACTCTCTCTTAGCAGCTCTTTTGTAAAGATCTCTATTTTTACTTCGTCCACTTTTCTTTTCTTTATTTTCTTTTTTTTTTTTGGTCTCTCTCATGGAGATATATTTCTCTATAATATATTTTTTAAAGTTATGTAAATCAGATAATAAGATTGAATTACTTATTACTCATCTTACCTTATTATGTTAAAATATAACTCAATAACCAAATTATTAAATTTAAAACTACTTCTTCATAAATATAAATTTTTTAAAAAATAAAATAATAACCATTAGTTATTTAATTAAAAAATACTTTTTTAATACATATTTTATTAGTTATAATATTATATAATTATAGTAAAACAATTTTTAAAAAAGGTATAGAAATTTTACGTACATTTATATAAAAATATAGATAAGACTTCTTGAAAATGTATAGAAATTCTAAGTTATAGGCACCAACCAAAAGAGACAATAATTATAAGAAATCTCACACAAGCAATCAATACATAAAAATAATTATTTTCAAACGTTTTAAAGTTTTCATCATTGCCTTTGTTAGATTCATTCACTGGTAGTGAAATGGATAAACAATTAGTTATTCAATTTAAATAGACCTCATAATTTTTTTGCACGTTCTTCTGTTAGCATCTTGCATCTTTTTTTACTGCCATTAGGAATGAATTAGGTAATTGATCTAATTTGAGAATGAACTTAAATTTCATGCCAAAAATAATTTTTTTCCTTATCAGGTAATCCACCTAATTTGAGAATGAACTTCAATTTCACAACGCCAAAAAGAAAATTTTCTCTTTCATATTTCTCTCTTGGGATTTTTTTTTTCAAATTAAATTTTTTCTTTTTGTTTTTTTTTTGTCCTGACTTATAGCCATTACAACTCTATTCTTTATGGTGAAACTTAAATTTTAGGCGAAATCAAGTTCGACACCGTGTCATATCACAAGTAATTAATTTTGAGTTTAAAGTTTTTGATCATATTCGTTCATTTTTGTTAATTTGTTACTCATTTGATGATTCACTAAATTAATTTATGATGGACTTCATGACAAGCCCTAGAGTTGTAAACAAGTAACAAAAATTAAATTAATTGGAGCAAGGAGCTTAAGAAAATTGAATGAAACAAATATCATAAAATTATGAGTGAATGTTTGTTTTGCGCGTTCTTCGGTTTTTTTAATAGTAGGAAAAAAAAAAAGCACAAACGGACATACATACATACATATGTACCTATAGTTAAGTCATCATCAGTATTGTGCTAGATTGTATACTGATGTTTTTATGTTTTCACTGTTTTTTTGCTTCTGTTAAATCTATAAAATGTTTTGATTGTCAGGTTTTATAAAATAATTAATTTTTTTAAAAAAATTCTCATTGTCACTGTTAATTTTTAGAATAATTTGTCATTTAAAAAAAATATATTTTTAAGCATTTGCATGTTTTGGTAATGGTCATAAATTCTAACTATTTACATGTTTTTGGTAATGGTCATAAATTCTAACTATTTACATGTTTTTGGTAATTGTCATATATTATTATATGTACTTGTTTTATTTCCTTTTATATTATAGATAATTGTATTTATATATAACTCTTACTTTATTATATTTTCTTCTTATATATATCTTTATATATATATATATATATTATATTTATTTTTTATTATTATATTTATATATCTTATATATATCTTTTTATTTATATATATATTATTTATCGTATTTTATAAAACATTTTTATTCTTATTGACTTATAATTTTGTATTTATTGTATTTTATTTATCTTATATTATTTTATTTTTATCTATAATTTTCTTATTTATTGTATTTTATTTTTCGAGTAACCAATTTTTTATTTATTTTATTTCTAATTTTTTATTCCTATTTTTTATAAAATTTTAATTTATTGTATTATATTATATTTTTTAGCAAGTAAAATTTTTATTTATTGCATTTTATAAAAAATCATGAATAAAAACTTGAACTGAAAAATGAAATTTGAAATTGAAAGCTTCGTTATGAAGCTTTCAAATTATGCTTAAGGATTGCCAAAATTTTGACATCACTTTCATTTTTCAAAAATAAAAACTGCATTACCAAATGTAATTTCTGTTGTGACTTCAAAAAAGAAAAGAAAATGAAAGCTAAAATATGGAATCGAAAGTGTTACAAAACAAGGCCTAAGGTAAACAAAAGATATAAAAGAGATAAAATTATTTTTTCTATAATCGGAAGTGTTACTTCTATAAACTTATTTTTCCTCAAACAACCTACAACAAAGCCCTTAAATATTAGTAAAAGAGATAAAATTTGAGAGAAATCGAAAACCAATAGAGTTGCAACTAACAAAAAAAAATTCTGAGATCCCTAATATTATATATAATTAGTTTGATTTGTATGCATTGCTCATACATTCTTTTAGTAGTAATGTATTACAATTAAGATTAATTTGAATGATTTGAAACTCTCTACGAGTATATTGGTAGAAGAATTGTGATATAATTAAAGAGTCTATTAGTGGATGACAGAGTTTAAGTTGTAGAAGTCTATTAGGGGAAGAATTGTGATATAACTAAAGAGTCTATTAGTATGTGACAAAATTTAAGTTGTGGAAGTCTATTAGTAGAAGAATTGTGGTATAATTAAATGATTTAAAACAACTTTGTACTTTTAATAATAGTATAGATATAGATATGTCTAGTGTTCAATGTCTTTACTCTTCTCATTTATTTAATTTAATGTTATTATTTATAATTATATAATACCATATAATGTTATTTTTTTATAAATTTTTTTTTTATGGTACAAATGTATTTTTCCCATCAAGTTTCTTCTCTTCCTCGCCAGAACCCTAGCGTTTGCCCCCAGAGAGGAACCCTCGCCGTGTTGGCATCATCTGCATCTCTCCGTCTTCTCTACCGGTATGACTACTGTACTTTACTTGTCCTCTCTCCTTCTCCTGGTTCAGTTTTGCTAAATGTAGACAATAATTACATAGCTGAGTTCAGAACTCTATACATAGATATGTAAGTTGTTCACATTGTTTCATTGACATTATTTTAGCCGTTGATATTTTTCTTTTTTCTTTTTTCAGCAGGAGTGATGGTTTCAATTTCAAAACATTTTGAGAAAGTGAAAGTGGAAGGTAATGAAGATAGGAATATTATCAACTTACCAGAAAGTATCATCATCCATATCCTCTCTTTCCTTCCACTAAAGAATGCACTGGCAACTAGTTTCTTGTCCACCGAATGGAAGTATCTCTGGACTTCAATCACTAAACTAAACTTTAATGATGACTTAATCTATAGGTTCTTTTCTAGCTGCCCTATGCTTGAAGATTTGTCCATCGAAGTATGTGATTTGAGAAATATTTGTGTTTGTAACACTTCTGATTCCAATCTCAAGAGTTTAACTATAAATTGCCAGACTTGTTGTGATGATTCCGAGAAGTACAAGATTGTGATTAATAAACCAGATCTTCAAGACATTAGATTAAATGATCTTGTCAAAGGTGACATTACTTCCTTGCCTACATCTATGGAAAAACTTGCTGTAGTAGAGTTTGTTGAAAGAATATGTAAAGTTGAGTGGCTTCATTTATCTAATGATTTGATAGAGGTTAGCTTGCTTGAAAATCGGATATTTCTGGCCGTACATGTCCCGAGACGCAGCGGAATACTCCCGAAACTGTGACAAGTGCCAAAAACACGCCCAACTGCTGCACCAGCCACCGGGGGAATTAAATCCGATGAGCAGCCCCTGGCCCTTCGCCCAGTGGGGGATAGACATGGTAGGACCCCTGCCAATAGCAGCGCAGAAGAAAAAGTACGTTCTCCTAGCAACGGACTACTTCACCAAATGGGTTGAGGCCGAAGCATACGCATCAGTGACCCACGTACAGGTCATAAAATTCATTTGGAACCATATCATATGTCGCTTCGGTATCCCCTCAACAATCATCATGGATAACGGAAAAAACCTAGACAATCAGTTCACCCAGGGATTCTTTGTCAAAAACGGAATCAACCAACGACTCTCTTCAATATCATATCCACAAGGGAATGGGCAGGCAGAGATCACAAACAGAACCATTTTTGAAAATATAAAGAAGAAGCTTGAAGAAAGGAAAGGCCGTTGGCTGGACGAACTACCGAATGTCCTCTGGGCATACCGGACCACCCCTCGAAGAC
This sequence comes from Cornus controversa, assembly GCA_026545225.1. Lineage (NCBI taxonomy): Eukaryota > Viridiplantae > Streptophyta > Magnoliopsida > Cornales > Cornaceae > Cornus > Cornus controversa. The sequence goes on along the minus strand of CM048846.1, from coordinate 86,489,109 downwards.
CTACAGGTAGCAGCCCCTTCAATCTGACTTACGGGATGGAAGCAGTAATTCCGGTCGAGCTAGGCGTCCCAACCCTAAGGATCGAATCGTTCGAAGAGCACCAGAACGATCAACAGATCGGTCACGAGATCGACTTGATCGAGGAAAAGAGAGAAATTGCACGAATTAGGGTGGCGGCCTACCAGCAGAGACTTCGCAAGGCATACAACAAGAAGGTTCTACCTCGGTCGTTCGAGCAAGGAGACTGGGTCTTGCGAAAGGTCACCAGCAACACCAGAGAACCAAACGCGGGAAAGTTCGCGGCTAAATGGGAAGGTCCATTTGAGATAATCGAGGTTATTGGAAAAGGAGCATACAGGTTACGAAGGATACATGGCAGTGGAGCCATGGTCGAAAAACCTTGGAACGCCACACATTTAAAAAGGTACTACGTGTAAGCCTTTGGGCATTTTGTTTTTATGAATCTGGAAATCTATTAATTGATGCTGTCCCACACCGGATGAACATTGAATCACGGTCTTAAATAATTTTTGACAACGCCTTTACCTGTATGGAATGGACTTCGGCATGACTAGCCGAACGTCTCAGATGAATAAAACTGGCCAAGGCATGACCAGCCGAGCGCCACAATTGAACGAGAGACCTCGGCATGACTAGCCGAACGTCTCAGATGAATAAAACTGGCCAAGGCATGACCAGCCGAGCGCCGCAATTGAACGAGAGACCTCGGCATGACTAGCCGAACGTCTCAGATGAATAAAACTGGCCAAGGCATGACCAGCCGAGCGCCACAATTGAACGAGAGACCTCGGCATGACTAGCCGAACGTCTCAGATGAATAAAACTGGCCAAGGCATGACCAGCCGAGCGCCACAATTGAACGAGAGACCTCGGCATGACTAGCCGAACGTCTCAGATGAATAAAACTGGCCAAGGCATGACCAGCCGAGCGCCACAATTGAACGAGAGACCTCGGCATGACTAGCCGAACGTCTCAGATGAATAAAACTGGCCAAGGCATGACCAGCCGAGCGCCACAATTGAACGAGAGACCTCGGCATGACTAGCCGAACGTCTCAGATGAATAAAACTGGCCAAGGCATGACCAGCCGAGCGCCACAATTGAACGAGAGACCTCGGCATGACTAGCCGAACGTCTCAGATGAATAAATGCGGTCAAGACACGATCAGCCAGGCACCGCAGTCGAATGAGAGACATCGGCATGATTGACCGAACGTCTCAGATGAATAAATGCGGTCAAGACACGATCAGTCGAGCACCGCAATCGAATGAGAGACCTCGGCATGATTAACCGAACATCTCAGATGAATAAATTTGGCTAAGGCACCATCAGGCGAACAAAGGAACTTCAAAGTCGCATAGGCACCAAAATCGACGAAAAAAGGTCGCAATACAGCCAGACGAGGGCCCCAGGAAGACAAAGAAACGCTATCCAATTCTTTAACATCTTTAGCATGAAGTACGCCGTTAGAACGGCCAAATAAGGATGGAAGTGCAGAATACATAAAGTAAAGTGCTGTGCCGGACAGACAACAGGGATACCAAAAGAAAGAAAGTTGTATTCCATTATAATAGAGTCTTCAAAAAATACATACATACAAAAATAAAAATAAAAGGGTAAATTCAGTCCGCCAAAGGGGCCGCTGCAGAAGCATCGCCATCATCAAAAATGCTAGCGATCTCTTTCTCTTCATCTCCCTCCTCTGGGTCTTGATAAGGGGGCCCGTTTAGATTCATCTCTCGGTCATATTCATCAGGTCCACCCGGATACGAGCGATCGTCCTCGGGAGCCCCTGCATCATCAAAGCCTTGACGATACGCTTCGGCATTTCTGATCTGGACAGTACGAGACAACCTGTCAAACAAAGCTTTGGCACCTTTCTCCAGTTTGATTGATCGTTCTTGCAAAGAACTAACGTTCATCTCCGCCTCAGATATTCGGGACTCAACCAAAGCCCTCTGGAACTCAGCCTCCTCTTTCCTTTTGGAAAGATCCTCCACCTGAGACCGCAGCTGTTCATTCTCCAGCAGGAGAGCCTGTGACTTCGCCTTCTCACTGCTAACTTCGCTCATGGCGGCCCGAAAATCAGCTTCAGTTTTCCTGACCCGAATATCGGCCTTCTTAATCTTGATGGTCGCTTGCTCCACCAACTTACACATAGTCATGACGCCGAACATGTTCTGCCAAAACACAAAGTCATTAAAAGAAAGAAAACAGCAAGAAAACACACAGCAGAGCTAAAAGCATTTTCACCACCTTCAATGCCGCTTCAGGACAAGACTCCAGAAGACTGCCAACGGAGAGGTCCAGCATCATCTTCGCATCCTTAGGAGGCCACATCTCCTTCAAGAATGCCTTCATGGACTCTCTGTTTTCAAGTAAGGAGTCCTCAACAGATAGGGGCATACCGTTGGCTTTCACCATCCGATGGACCCATGGCTCCACAGCCGAACAACTTGGGATGTCCGATCCCACCATTCTCGCCCCAACGACAGAGGACTCCCCAGGTACGGAAGTAGAAGGGGAAGCTGAAGTCGCCACCTTCAGAGATTTTGGAGGTGGGGCAGCCTCCTCCAACTCAATCACTTCGGTGGGGCATGACCTCTCGGCCTCCGCTTCCTCGGAATGCCTCTTTCGCAAGGCCGACGCCACCACCATTTCTTGCTCGGTCGGTGGATCACCAAGGCTGTTCATCTCGGTCGACCTTCTTGTCTTAGTGCGTGTGGTCTTTGGAAGCTTCATCTCAACAGCTGTCGCACCCTTAGAGATAGCTGCGAGTACACCAGAACTCAAAAGAGAGGAAGACTTGGGAACACTCTTCCACACTTTTTCTCTCAGAGTCTTCAATCGGGCCGCTAACTCAGAGCGGGGTAAAAGATCCCTAACTGCACCAGCAAAACACCGAATTTGATTAAACAGCGAAACATCACATATAATGCAGTTACAATGAGGGTCAGAGAGGAAATCAGGGGACGGGATACCTAATCCACCAAACGACTGGGAGATGGGGTACTTATCAGAAGAGGGAACTTTCCAATTCCCCCCAACAACCACAAGCTGAGCCTTCCAGCCCTTGTCCGATGAGGGATGGCCAGTGCAGAGCGACCTGCCTGGGCGAGGGAAGAAATGGAAGCGATTCTTTTCGTTCTTGGTAGCACAGACTTGGTAGCAAAGGAGAAGATCGTCAAACCCCAACTCGAGGCCACGAGTATAGTTAAGCGCAAGGACGCTGGAAACAACCCTAAAGAAATTAGGGTTAACTTGCAAAGGGGCCAGATGCAATTGGTTAAGAACAAGGTGATAGAAAGGATGAAGAGGAAACCGAAAGGCAGGGAAATGCCTAGCCGAAAAGAGCACGTCACCCTTGTTCAAATGCTCGCCCGATCGAAAATCGGAATCGAGAGGGTAATTCCTAAGAGTAACGTCAGACGGAACCTCACAGTCAGTTCTGAGTTTACTCAAGTTTACAAGAGTCCTAACTAGGTCCCGATCGACATCCTCCAAGTCAGAATCTGAAGAACTCTGATCCCCGGAAGGATGAGATTCAGCTACCGTCGAAGGGACAGAGGGATTCTCCAACGGAACCTGACCATCGTCACCCTCAGCCAAAAACTCGTCAGTCGACTGATAACGCTCCAACGGCCCAAATTTATCAACAATCTCTACACCTTTCGTCCTACCCATACCTCAGAAGTAAAGAAGAAGAAAGAAACAGTAGTAATAAAGAAAAGGATGGTCACTAACCTCAACAGGCGAGAAGATAACCCTTGAAATGGTCCAGAGTCTACAGCAATCCAGGAATAAGAAGTAGAGTACAAAACATTTATGAGGAAATGACGTAACGGCGGCCAGCGAGGGCACAAAACCCAAACACGGTCTGGCGGTGCAAACGAAGCGGCATCCATAATGGAAAAACCCTTTCAAATTCCTTCCAATTCGAAAGGGGTTTTTGGGGCAAAGTGTAGCACAAGAAAATCGCCGCATAACACGTGTAGTCAACAGGATACGTGGCAGCCATGTCATCCCCGACAAAATAACGTAGACATAAAAGAAATCACGAGATCTCCTCCTAAATTGCCAGCATTTAAGCACTGAATTCTGGCAGCCAATAAAGGCATAATTTCATCCTATTAAACGAAGAAATTAAGGGCACAATCAAGGGATTGGTAACACTACTTAAATGATGAAAAATAGAATGAAAGGGGACAATTTTTGAGCAAGGAAGAAAATTTCTTTGTTAAGTGTAGTAGCAGTTTTTCTGTACCTACATATATATATATATATATATATATATATATATATATATATATATAATTTTGAGACTGCCTGTTACTACAACATATATATTAATTTGACTGGAGTTTCTTCTCTTTTTTGCATGAAGAAATTTCCAGTGTCAAAGTTTGACAGATTAACTTATTTAGAGCTTGGTGGTAATCACCAATATGTTGGATGGAAATTGCTACTGAATTTTGTTGAATGCTCGCCACGGCTGCAAACTCTTATCTTTTGGGTAACTTCTAGATTGGATTTGGAATTGGAATCGGAAGAAATTCGCCTTACAGCTTCAACTGAATTTCTTTCGATTTCAAATCTAAGACATCGATTTGATGTGTTTCGAAACATAGGGTGGTAACTATTTTGATCAAAACACTTTGCTTTAGTTGAGAAAATATACTTACTAATCTATATTTATTATCTTATTAGGGAATTTCGCCAGATGATCAAGAGGAAAACAAGACATCCCATTGGCATCAACCTCAGAAGGTGCCTTGTTGTTTGTTGTTTCACTTAAAGAAAATTGAAATTAAACAGTTCCAAGGAAAGAATGGTGAGCTGAAAATTGCAGAGTATTTCTTGAAGAATTCAAAAGTCTTGGAGAAATTGACGATATTTCATGTTTATTCGGCTGTAGAGATGTTGGAGATTCGCAAAAAAAAAGAAGTGTTTGAGATTATGAAAAAATTATTGTTCTTACCAAGGGGTTCCCAGACTAGTGAAGTGTATGTATTACCTTAGAAATTTTATTTTGCGAGCAATTTGTGCTATTTTTTTAAAGGGAGTGGGCATTATTAAGATATTATCTTGACGAGTTGGACCCTCTGCGAACTTGGTCACTGCGTAATATTGATCTTGAAAATAAACTCAACATATTTTAGAAAAATAGAAAAATAATTATTTTCCACCATGTCAGTTGATTTTTCATCTTTTATTTTTATTATTATTATTATTATTATTATTGTTATTAATGTTTTTTTAAACCCAATATAACTGGATAATGACAATAATTGACATTTGTTGATAGACAAAACTACTCGCATTCACATAGATCACTGGCTAGATTAGTGTAAGATGCCTAACTCATTAGTCAAAATGTAGTTCAATTTGAACTAGATTCGAATCAGATATCATTCAGCACCTAATTCGTCAATGAATATCACTTTAAAAATTGTGAATTCACTTGCATGAATATTGATCACTTTTAAAATTCCAAAATATATTAATTTGTTATAACTTGTTCTGAAGCGCCAAACGTGAGTGGAGGTCATTTAATTAAGGTTATTTAAATTGAGAGATAGAATCCTTCCTCTGATGGGATCAATGGTATTCTTCATAACAGAGCTTTGGGAACCATTCTTGTCCTCGGTTAATATTAGTGTTCTACCAACCCCTTTTTTCTTATAATGAAATTACAAAAAAAAAAAAACCCGTTATATATCAAAAGATACTTGCTTCTTATATTTTTAATTTTATATTTGTCTTAATTTATTAAAATTTGGACTCTCAGAATTTCAATTCATTATTCTCTCTCAAGTTTGCTCTCTAACGTTTCTTTCTTTCTCGACCAAAACAACAGTAGAAGTCATTATCAATTCAAAAATAAAATAAAATGGTGAACTCTTACTGACTCTTTCCAAAATGATAAATAAAAAAATTCTTAAAATGGTGTTTTGAGTCTTTCCAAATTCTATGCAAAGAAAGAGTTTTGGAGAAATGATTCTTAAAATTAAACCAAACATGCATGGCCCAGATCTTCCATATCCTCTTCCATTTGTTTTGGGCCTGTTTCCCCTTTATTTGGGCAACATTCGTAACTGCTTGCCCAGTTTGATATATAATTTCCATTCACTAAACTCTACCAACTACTATAGTTTTGAATGAAACCAACACTGAGTAAACAAAAAAAAAATTCCAGTTAGTCTGAGTAAACAATGTTATTTATTTATTTTAATCAGGTACTCGCACTTACTTTTGTCCACGCCGGAGCTTGAATCCCTCCCCCCCTCTTCGAAGGTGGAGATGTTATATCGTTGGACCAGAGACGCTTTGGTTTAAACAATGTTTATAACCGTTCTGAAAAAGTTTCTTTTTTTAAAAATTGTACTTTCCTATTTTTTTTGTGGGAAAGAAAGAAAAGATGTAGCCGAGATAAAGTTTTTTTTTTTTTTTTTTATAAAAAAACTTATAAGCTAATCTTACTTTTGTACTTCAAAGACAAATAAATCCTATAAAATTTTCATAAAATAAGCAAGTCCTAATTTTTTTTTAAAAATAGATAAATTCAGAAGTTAATGCATACACTCACAAGTCACAACTGTAGAAATAATACAAAGAGAACAAACACGCGAAAAAAAAAAACTGTGATCAAATCAATCAAGAGATAGTGGTTCTCTTTTACGTAAGGTGGCGAGTGACAATTGGTCCAAGCTTGCCCCTTGGACTCGAAATCTAAAACTCCTATTTGGAAAGAAGCAATCATACAAATACTTTTGAGAAAAACAATTCCAACTTATAAGCAATGCAAATCCTCTTTTTACTTTTTTTTCATATATTAGTAGAATTTTTGAAACAATAGTACTTCTTCTTTCCTCACCATTCACAATTTTATTTATTTATATTTTTTTTGCTGATTTAGGTAGGCTGATATTTGTATTTCTTTAAAATATTGTCTTCTTGAATTGGGAATTTTATGTAGATTTAAATTAGCATTTCCAGAGTATTAAGTTAAGTATTTCTTTCTTTTTTTGCATTTTATGAGTAAGGGTTTTGTCTTTGCTTTCATGCATTCTTTTTCTCAATGACTTAGTTGCATGTTCAAGCATGACTCCAGTCAAAGGAGACCATTGATGGGGGCAATGAAGGAAATCTATAAAATTGTTCTAGAGTTCAAATCCTGCCACCATTCCAGTCTACACGAGAGATGAAGAGCTGAAATTTCATTAGGTTTTTACTGCATACCACACTCGTTATTTTGTAATTTCTTTTTACAGATTAATCACAAGTAAAGTGCATAAAATCTCCCTCTAGTTTCAAAAATGTGCAAAAAAATCACTTCATGTTCACTTTGCACTCTTGTAGTTTCAAAAATGTGCAAATCAACCCCTGAGCTAAAAACACATTTTAAGTTCCAATTTTACCCTTCTACATAATTTCTTAATATTTTTAACAATAGAAATTTTATTCTTTTATATACTTTTTTTTAAATATTAATTTAATTATAAATAAAATATTATTGTTTTATTATTATTTCGTGGCCAAGCAAAAAAAAAAAAAAAATCTTCATTTCACCCAATATTGTAAAAGGTTTAATTTATGAGCAATAAAAAGAAACCTCAAGGAGTGTCAAGGCATTTCACCCTAAATTATAACATCAAAACGATGCATTTAGTTTATACTATGTATCTCTTGAGGTCTCTTCCCTTAACAACTCCGCGCACACCCCCCCCCCGAACACATATTGTGTGTGCATCTTTCAATCTTGATATTCTCCACTCTTCGAGTTTGTACTTTGTGCTTCTTTTCTCTTTCAACCCTAATCGCGCATTCTCTTCATGATTTTGTTCAACTACTCTATTAGATGCAATTTTTTTCTCCCTCTTTCTATTTCAGCCCTAATCTGAAAAATATAACAGCTTTATATATATATATATATATATATATATATATATATATATATTTAGGGTTGCAATGAACCGAACTGTTAATCAACAGCTTAGACTCGGCTCATTAAAAGCTTAGTTTGGACTCATTCATTAAATAAATGAGTCGAGCTCTGATGGTTGAGCTCGTGAACAAGCTTATTTAGTTTGATTTTATATTTTAAATTCTTATAATTTAGTTTAGCCCAACACTATTCACGATTATGGCCCATTAGATTTTTCAATTTTTTCTTGTTCTATGAATAAAGCCCATTCATTATTAGCCCATCATCCAGCAACAACAGCCTCAAGCACACATCAATTGTCTTGAAGGGGAACACACGCCGGCAACCCAAAGTGACCTCTCTCTCTCTTGCAACCCCTCACCCTCTGGTTAGTTTATTACTCTATCATTTGGTCTCCATCTACTAATCTCAGCACCATTGCTGTTAATGAAATCATGATCTCAACACCATTGCTCTATCATTTTTTGTTTTAATAGTTTCCATCGAAGTAAAATAAATTAAAAATGGCATAGACAAAATTGAGCCGAGCCCGAGCATAGTGCCGAGCCGAATTCGAGTTCGCGCGATCCCCAGTTGAGCCCGAACACCACTCCAACTTTGGTGAGCCGAGTTTCGGTTCATTTGCAGTCCTTAATATTAGTTGTCCCCATTAAATTTTACATAAAAAATTCGAAAAAAAATATAAAGTCGGCTAAAATCACAAAATTGTGTGATGAAATTTAACCAAAAAAAAAAAACAGTGAGCAAAAGGTCATTTCTGAAATAAACGTATTAATATAATATATATACATACAGTAAACGGTTCTATTTAGTTCGATTTCGAAGAATCTCAAATTATAACTGAAGAATTATTTAACGATTTTATAATTTTGGAACCGAAATCGAAAAGTCAGCTCGGTTTGGTTTTTGGTGAAACTTTTTTGTGCACCCTTATAAACAACCTCTAAAAATCATAAAAAATAGGGATAAACTTTTAATCACAAAATTCGACAAAAAATCCGAAAAAAATAAAAAAGTCCCCTAAAACGACAAAAGGTGTAGATAAAATTTAGCCAAAAATGGCATTGGTCGCCAATTGGATTACTCGTGGTTCCTCAAAAACGTGTCAAAACCTCCATTTGGACTTTTTGGTTTGAGCTATTTGTTGAATTCTCAAGCTTCCAAGAACAGAACCGGATTACCATTCAAAAAAAAAGGAACAGAACCGGATTTGAAAAAAAATAGATTTAAGCAATAATTTACCAATCATGTATGTATATCCATATTTGTATCAAGCACTTATAACTTCAAAGTTTCATCATTAATATACTACAAAATCCCAAAATTCCATCAAAACAAAATCAATTGTTGTCAACCTTATTTTCTGGAACTTTATTGTAGTGATCATTTTACATAGCTTAAGAAAATCCATTGCTCACTCTTTCAGCTGCCACCTGAGTCGATCTCAATATTCTGCTGAAGTGATGAATTTACACCTTGTGGATGAAAAATGAAAGGATATATTTGAGTTCAAACCACTGGAATTAATCAAGATAACTAGAAAGAATAGAACAACGGTTATTCATAAACAAGGTAATAAGTTACATGGATTAAAAAAATGTTCATACATTGTTTCTTCTTTTTGTTCAATTTTCTATTAATGTGCCTGAGAGTAAAAGAAACATATATACCGGATGTCCTTCATTTCACAATACTTTCTAGTGTAGATTCTTGAATTATGCTAAGATTGTTATAATGAATTTTTGTTTCTAGCTTGCAGTAAGAGCATATCTAAAAAGTTTCAAAAGAGCTAAAAGAAAACATACATACATATATATATATATAGGATAATAATCTAAAAATCATATATATATATATATGTGTGTGTGTGTGTAATTAATCATGTAATATGAAAGAGGGGTTGAAGAGAGTTAGAGACTGACCATTTTAGAGGGAAATCATCTTTATTCTTCCATTTCAACTTTGTGGAACTTCTTTCGCAACCAAGCAGTCTTTACTGCAACTGCCACCAGTAGGTTGTTGTAAGTGTTCTCCACAAACTGAAAGTACGCATACCTCCAAGACTTTTTGAAATGCAAAACGCCACAAACTCCCAAAAAGCCAGCCAAGAAACCAGGTCCAATTCCAGCATAGAATGCCAGAAGTTCGGAATCATATTCATGTTTAGTACTGTCACGAACATGTTCATGACCATCAGACGATGTATCACCGGGGCAATCCTTAAGGAATAGTTGTGGTCCACAAAGTTCATTGTTGCCCATATAGATGGATGGATCGACAGTGAGTGTTTGGAGTTGATTTCCTGTAGGAATTCGCCCCGACAAGTTGTTGAATGACAAGTTTAAATAGCTTAGAAAATTCAAAGCCGACAGGGTTGGAGGGATTGGACCAGAGAGTTTGTTTCTGGACAAATCAAGAGATTCCAACTGTTTCAGATTGCCAATATTCTTGTGAATCCTTCCATTGAGATAATTTCCTGATAAATTCAGAATCTTCAAACCAATAAGATCCATCAACTCTTTCGGAATTTCTCCAACTATGTGATTGTTTGAAAGGTCTATTGATTTGAGTAATTCAAGCGATCCGGTGAATTCAAGTTCTCTTCCTTTCATGTATGCAAAAATGTATTCTTTGTAGAAATTTATAAGCCAATTACTATCTTTCGTGTCATCCATAGTCATAGCACTGAAATTGCCAAAACACCGTGGTATACACCCAGTTATACTATTGCGTGCCAGGTTTAACACTTGAAGAGAAGAAAGGTGACAAAGTTGTAGAGAAATATCACCGTAAAATTTATTTGATTGAAAACTCAAAAATTTTAGACTCAACATGTTTTCTCCAATCCATGGTGGAATAATATCAGTGAATTTATTTTCACTCAAATCGAGATGTTCCAAATTTGTCAAATTATGTAGAGACAAAGGGATCTTTCCATGAAATCTATTACTGTTCAAGTGTAAAGAAAAGAGACTTCGAAGAGAACCCAAAGAAGTTGGAATTTCACCATGTAGAATGTTATTACTTAGATCAAGGACCACTAGTTGGTGCAAATCTCCTATGCACCAAGGAATGTCTCCAGATAATTGGTTTCCGGAAAGAACAATCATCTCCAAAGTCTTTATCTTGCAGAAATATGTTGGAATGCCTCCGGACAAATTGTTAGTGGAGAGATCAATATATTCCAATATCATATTCCTATTATCATCTATAGGAGGAATAGATCCTGAAAGTAGGTTGTTGGAAATATCTAAAATGGTAACATTAGAAGGGATCGACATTAACGGGCCTTCAAATTTATTGTAACTCAATTCTAACAACCTTACAGTCTCACTAAATTTAGATTCCCGAAACTTGGACATTTTTCCGCTGATCTGATTGTGGGATATATCTAAGTAGTCAATACGAGAATACAAATCCTCAAACCAATCAGGGATGGTCTCTGAGATACATGTGTTGCGAAGCACCAATCTCTCAAGGTTTCTTTGTGTTTGAAGCCAAAGAGGAAATTGAGGTCCTAATTGTAAGGAACTCAAGTCAATAATTCGGAGTTGAAAAGGAGGAACCCATTGCGGACTGACATCCCAAACTAACAAGTTTGGAGACAAGATCAGCACATTCAACCTAGTGAGATTGAGAAAGTGAAGTTCATTTACAGAACCATCCAAAAAATTGTAACCAAAAGCCAAATATTTTAGATTTGAGAGTTGTCCAAGGCTTAAGGGAATGCTTCCGGTAAATGAGTTGGAATAAAGACTAAGCATCTTTAGATTTTTAAAATCTCCTAAGTTGTTTGGCAGAAAGCCACTAAAGTTGTTGAATCCAAAACGCAAGACCTTTAAACTATTCCGGAGGCAACCAGATGCATTTCCCATGAAAATTGGAACCTCGCCATTGAATTTGTTAACGGACAAAATGAGTACGCTCAAGTTGCAGAGATTCCTTATGGTGTGTGGCATTTCACCTTCCAACTTATTGAAAGAGAGGTCAAGAAAAGTAAGTTGTGACACTTTGCCTATCTCAGTTGGGAGTGGACCTTGAAAACTATTATAGGAGAGGTTAAGATATCTCAAGTTATTAAGGGAACTAAAGAATTTTGGAATCAGCATTCCTGAAAAGTTATTAAGGCTCAAGTCTATGTAATGCAAATGCTTCAAATTGAATAGGGAAGGAATTATTTCACCTTGCAAACTGGCTCTGTCATTTTTTGCCGAATAATTGGTATAACTGTTCGACAGCTTATTAAGGCTCAAGCCTTTATCTTGCAGAACAGGATTATGTAAATCAAGCTCCACGACGTTGCCGGTCCCCTTGCTGCAACCCACTCCTTTCCAGGAACAGCAGTCTTCTCCAAACCAGGATGACAAACGGTTTGAATGATCGATCAGGGAATCTCTGAGTTTGATAAGAGCTTTTAGCTCATTCTGATTGCAGGTTCTTTTTGATATTTCTCCCTTCTGCTGCAGATGACGTACTACTCCAACCCCTTCTGTGAAAAGAAGAGCATAATATAACATTATCACAACAACAACAGCAGTTGTTGTAATTGATTTTCTCATGGCTTCGTTTATGCAATATATATATATATATATAGTCAATTTAGTGGAAATTGTTGATGATGAATGAGTTAGAAATGCAGATTCTATCCAGAATTTATAAGCATAAATCAACAATAACAATAATGGGTTGCTGCTTGCGTAGTTTCTTCAAGCACAACTACTTTTCAAACTTTTGACCAGCTATATATATGAAGTTGCCTTTTTCTTTATCAATCATTTTCTAAACTCATATCCCACACCGTGTGATACATAGAAATTTATCATTATTGGTCTGGTCTTCCCCATCATGCACGCACTTCATTTCTAGCAATTAATTGACAGAGATTTCTTTAAATATCTCATTTCGTGTGTGTATCTGCTTGTGATTATTGAAGATGTGATTATAAAGTTAGTCGAAGAAGTAACATAGAAAGTGTTCGTCAGCCTTTCTAATTTTCTAGTAAGCACGGTAGGATACGGCAAAGATATATCAATAATAATAATAATATATTATATTTTCATATATATAAATGAATTTTGAACTAGTTTTTCAAATCACAAATATGTTCATAAATAAAGAGGCTTATTAGATGAAACACAAAAAGAAAAACTTTAATCCCAAAAACTTAAATTTTACTAAACATCATATCTCCTTCTTCATCCTCTCCGTCTTTTTCTTCCTATTTTTCTCTCTGTCAATTTAGGATTATAATTCCTTTTTGTTTGATTTTTTTAAAATAATGAATTTTTTATTATTACAATTAGACCCTTATTTTATATATATATATATATATATATATATATATATATATATTTATAATTTTGTTCAACCGTATCCCAAAAATATTATGTCATATCTTAGATGTATCCTGTCGTATTTCAAAAATATCATATTGTATCTCTTAGTCGTATTCCTATCGTATCAAACACGTATCTGGCCATATTTGGCACGTATTCGATACGACCACTACAATCTTAGGAAAGTATTTGTATTTATAATTCTAAAAAACTAGCAAATGAGGATCTATATTATAGATCTTTGTAGGAATGACAAAGACATCTACCACTTTTCTTGTTAAATCTTTGTAATATTAACGGTAGTTTTTTATTTAGGCTCCATTTGTTTCAATATAAAATACTTTTCATTATAAAACACTTTTTTTTTTGTGAAAAATATTTACCCATAAACATTTTAAAGAAATATATTATATTTCTACCTAAACTTGTCAAAATTGGCCCAGTTTGAACCATTGAGTTATATTTGTCTGTAAAATGTCAACTAGGGCTTTCTTTGAGGAGAGCGAACAAATTGGTAACAACCATACCACTCCTTCCACCTCTTTTTTATCTCCCATGTTCTTATTTTCGGAAAAACACATTCTAACTTCAGCTATCTTTCTAAATTCTATCGTTAATCTTCCTATTTATGGGCCGTTTGGGGGAGCTTTCTAGGAGATTGAAACGGGAAAAAATATTAGTATTTGATGAAATAAGAAAAATGGACTTCTAATGAAAGTCGAAGTCCTAAAAAGTCCATTCAAAGGAAGCCAGAAAAACTTACTTTTGGAAGGAAGCCCGAATTATTTTAAGTAACAAATTTTATTAACAATTTTGCCGTCTTTTATTTATTGAAAATTGCCTATTGGGAGTAATTACTAAGGATAAATTTGTCAAATTAAAATTGTGTTAATTGTGGAAGGAATTTTAAAAAATGGATCCACCAAACAACTTTTTTCTTTTAAATTCTTTTTATTGAAGGCATTTTCAAAGGACTTTTAAATGGAAGAAATTTTGGAATCAGGAAGCTCCTCCAAACAGGACCTTAATTTTCTAGCAATTTTTTTTTTGGGTTCTAAAAATGAAATCTAAATCTACCTCACCCTCTTCAATAACGCATATCAAAGTTTAGCAATCATAATTGCTGAATCTTTCCCAAAATCATTTCCAAGGGAAACAAAGAAGCCTTATTCTAAATAGAAACTTTCATTTTCCTATTTCTTATTTAAACACAACAAACAAAAAGCATTAATTATATTAAGTAATTAATTATACATCAGTAACAGAAGTTTCACTGTATATATATCTTTCTAATTTAATTTTTTATTTTCTCTTTTCACATGTATTTCTCTTCTCTTTTCAAATTACTCAAATACAAATTTTAGTACTACTAAATTTTTTTTGAAAATTAATTTTGGGTTACCAAATATATGCTCAGTTTTCTGCTTTCAAAATTTCAAAAGTATATTACTAAGCCGTATTTATGCTTTTCACATAAATGGTAATGCAACAGGTTTTCAGTTTTCATTCTTCAAAAATCATAAAATGAAACTCAAGAGTGTTATCAAACAGCCCCTAAGCATTTTTAATAAAGACAACAACTTGGAATTTATACATAAGTTACTACTTACGTTAAATGAAAAAAAAAAAGTACAAAATTCTATCTTTATCAAATCATGGAGTAAAAAGTTGTGAAAGGTTAGATTTTGAGTTTTACATGTGAAGTCAAAAGAAACTGTGATAATTGATTCTTTTATTTTATGACAATACGAATTTAGTTCTGTTACAACACGTTCACGTTTGCTTAGGTGTCGTGACCAAGATTGCAAATTATGGCGCTATTGGAAGATTTTGATCCACTTGGTACTAGTGGTGACCACAGTTCGAATCAGATCGGATTAGACACTAAACCTAATTTGATCTGTGGTCTACAGATTGATTAAATTTCAATCCGATCTGAATCGTGGCCAACATTAATCCGAATCAAATTGAATCGTTAAAAAACAGATTGGTTCTTATCGGATTGACGGATTGGACTTTTTTCAATAATTTTGACAATTTAATCATAATTTCATAATTTTTTTCTAAATATACATTACACAATACAAACACAAAAAATAAAATTTAGCAACCAAACTTCATTAGTAATTATTAAAGTTAGTAGAGTAATCTAGATGTTGTCATTTACTTGTATCAAAACAGACATTGGTATATTATAGACCCTTCTAAATCTGAGTTCTTGAAACAGTGTATATGCATGTAATTGAATAATTCATCTAACATTGAAACAGTGTATATGCAATTAAATAATTCATCTAACAACCCACAATCTGACTTTGCTTTCTCTCTTTTTCCTTTATTAATTGTCTTTTAACTTGTTTCTTTTCCTTAACCAATAAACATGATTGAACAATAATAGATCTTCTCAAAACCATGTTAGTTTTGTGATATATTGAAAAAATTAAGAGCTCTGATTGGTTCATTTTTCTAGTTCTTAAGAACTCAAAAAAAAATATTTTTAAAGAACTATAAAAGACATATCTCTTAAAATAGACCTCTTTTTAACTGAAATTTTATAAAACAGTTTTAAGAAATCGTTAATCAAACAAATTTTTGTACAATTTTTTTTAAAAAACTTTAGATTAAGTTGATTTTATAGATTATATACAAGGCCCTTTTGGATATTTGAGGGTTCCAAAAGGATTAATTTACCTGGTTATATTGAAACTTTAGGGTCAGAAGCTCACATGGGCAAGCAATGAGTATTCAATATGCAGGGTAAGTCTACCCATCAGTTTCTCTAGCAAGTTTGTGTGTTCTTTGCCGATGTCAGTACTGTTTTACTGTTTCTCTATCAACTATAATAAAATGAGTAAAATGTTCTAATCACCCCCAGCTTTCGGTTTATTATTTACAGAGAATACTAGTGCATTTGACTGAAGTCAATCTCCCCAAGTTTGAAAAATTATGCCATGACACTCCAAATTATGTCAGAGATAACCCCCGTTAAAAACTAACGGTTCAACTGCTTTTACCAATTTACCCTCTTATATTTAATGATATTGTAATTGAACTTGCTGACGTCTTTAATGCGTAGATCCTTCCTATACGAAATGACCTAAATACCATTGATAACAATTTACACTTCACCAATATATAACTATATACCCAGTGACCTATATAAATATATATATATATATATATATATATATATATATATACACTTACACTTACTGATATATATATATATATACTTACTGTTATTATACTTTCTTTTATATGTATATACTCACTGTTATCAAACACACACACACACACACATATATATATATACACACATACATACATACTTCTATACTTATCAGTATATCAGTTAGAGAGTGAGAGAGTAAAATTGAGGGTATAAATGTCTAACTAATTGAGGGTAAAATTATACATTCAAATAGAAAGGGTAGTTTTAACATTTTAACTTTTCAAGTTAGTTGACTTGACGGTCAACTTGTTGGACGATTTTGTCAAAAATCGTTAGTTATTGAATGAAGAATTGATTATTAAAATTCTCCAACCAAACATGGCTTTAAGTGGTGGTTGTCTGAAGAATAGACATGTCTATTCTGGAATAGGTATGTCTCTTCACGAATAAACATGTCTATTCTGGAATAGGTATGTCTCTTCACGAACAGACATGTCTGTTCTGGAATATGTATGACTCTTCACGAACAAACATGTCTGTTCTGGAATAGGTATATATGACTCTTCACGAAAAGACATGTCTGTTCACCATTGGCTCTATATATAGCCAGACATGCATAACAAAACGAAAATAATAAGAATTTCATATAATCAATATCTGCATATATATATAGTTCGAGTACTGCATAAGTTGTGTTCGAAGGATTCTAGATATTGAAGTGCTGCCTCTTTAGAATCGTAAATCCGTTCTATCTTGGAAGACAATTGTTCATCACCTTGAGCACTATAAGGGAACAAATTTGTCTTAAGAAAATTGTGTTTACACAAGGCTCGGATTCAATTTAATTTATTTCAATCATTCTGTAAGTTGGTTGATAATTGTTTAATTTAATTAACTTCCTACTTCTGTTTATTTTCTAAGTATAATTATTTTTATTTTGTTGTTTAACCTTCAAATATAATATTTGATTTACAATCTTAAGACAAAATTTATGCTTTCTTTTTATTTTATTTTTTATACTTAGTATTCTTAATAAACAGAAATAATTGGCTGATTTTGTTTTACAATTTGCTTTTTATTTTTTATTTTTTTTATTATTCGTGTTTGATTATATATATATATATATATATATATATATATAGACATTTTCTTTAAATTAGAAACTTAAACATATTTTGTATATGTTTATTTTTTTTTAACAGAAATGGCAACTAATAGTTCTATTCCTAACGTGAGTACGTCTCATGGAGAGAAGCCAGAAAAATTTAATGGAACAGACTTCAAACGTTGGCAACAAAAGATGTTCTTTTATCTCACAACCTTGAATTTGGCAAGATTCCTTTACGAAGAATCTCCTATACTTAATGAAGGAGAGACCGATAAGGAAAATGTGAGCGCTGTTGATGCATGGAAGCATGCAGATTTTTTGTGTAGAAACTATATCCTAAATGGATTAGATAATACACTATATAATGTGTATGCTGCTAGTAAAACAGCAAAGACATTATGGGATTCTTTGGACAAGAAATATAAAATTGAAGACGCTGACATGAAGAAATTCATAGTTGGCAAATTTCTTGACTACAAGATGACAGACTCAAAAACAGTGATAAGCCAAGTTCAAGAGTTGCAAGTGATCTTACATGATATCCAGGCTGAAGGAATGTCTTTAAGTGATTCATTCCAAATGGCTGCAATGGTTGAAAAATTGCCACCATCATGGAAAGATTTCAAGAATTATCTTAAGCATAAAAGCAAAGAGATGAATCTTGAAGAATTGATAGTGAGACTCAGAATTGAGGAAGATAATCGTGGTTCTGAAAGAAGAGTGGACATTACTCTATAGTGGCAAAGGCTAATGTTATGGAACAAGGCTCAAAGAAAAATAATAAGAGGAAACATGAAGGTGAATGTCTTTCACAAGTATCTAAGAAATTCAAAGGCAAGTGTTACAACTGTGGCAAACCTGGACATCGTTCAAACGAATGTCGCAAACCAAAGCACTTCAATAAAAAGAACGCTCATGTAAACGTGACAGAATTTGAGAATCTTTCAGTTGATGTTGCTGATATAAATCTCTTTGCAGTCATATTTGAATGTAATTTAGTGGGAAACACTAAGGAATGGTGGGTGGATACTGGGGCTACGCGCCATATTTGTTCAAACAGATAGATGTTCTCTACCTACAAACCTATAGAACATGAAGAACAATTATTTATGGGCAACTCTTCCAGTTCCAAAGTAGAAGGACGTGGGAAGGTCATACTGAAAATGACATCTGGCAAAGAATTAACTCTCAACGATGTGCTTCATGTGCCTGATATTCGCAAGAATTTAGTGTCTGGATCTTTGCTTAGTAAGAATGGGTTCAAATTGGTCTTTGTGTCTGACAAATTTGTTCTCACTAAGAATGAGATGTTTGTAGGAAAGGGCTATTTGACTGAAGGGCTTTTTAAGATGAATGTAATGATTATTGTACCAAAGTCTATTAATAAGAATAATATTATTTCTTCTGCTTACTTGCTCGAGTCTTCTAACATTTGGCATGCTAGATTGAGACATGTTAATTATGATACTTTACGTAGATTAATTAACTTAGAATTGTTGTCTAAGTTTGATATTGATCGTAATCACAAATGTGAAACTTGTGTGGAATCTAAATTAACAAGATTACCTTTTCATTCCATTAAAAGAAATACTGGACCTCTAGATTTAATTCACAGTGATATTTGTGATTTAAAGTTTGTGCAAACTAGAGGTGGTAAAAAAAATATTTTATTACATTTATAGATGATTGTACAAGATATTGTTATGTGTATTTGCTAAGAAGCAAAGATGAAGCCATAGAAATGTTCAAACATTACAAGAATGAAGTTGAAAATCAACTTAACACAAAGATAAAGGCAATAAGAAGTGATATAGGTGGTGAATATGAAGCACCTTTTGAGGAGTTTTGTTCAGAACATGGAATTATTCACCAAACTACCGCTCCTTATACACCTCAATCTAATGGAATTGCTGAACGCAAAAATCGAACACTAAAAGAAATGATGAATGCTATGTTGTTGAGTTCTGGTTTACCCCAGAATTTGTGGGGGGAAGCTATTCTCTCAGCAAATTATATTCTCAATAAGTCAACTTATGAATTATGGAAAAATAAAAAATCATGCTATAAATACTTAAGAGTGTGGGGGTGTTTATCAAAAGTAGCAGTTCCTAAACCTAAAAAGGTTAAAATAGGACCAAAAACCATTGACTGTGTGTTCATTGGTTATGCAAATAACAATAGTGCTTATAGATTTCTTTTATATAAATCTGAGATTTCTGACGTACATGTGAATACAATTATTGAATCGAGAGATGCTTCATTTTTCGAAAATATATTTTCGTATAACATGACTCGTGAATCAAGTTCGCTAAAGATGCCTTTAAATGATATCTCTAGTAATAATCATGAAACCATAGACAAAGAGTCTATTATAGATGAACCTAGACGTAGCAAAAAGGCAAAAACGTCAACGTCGTTTGGACCAGATTTTCTAACATATTTGTTGGAAAATGATCCCCAAACGTTCGAGGAAGCAATGTCCTCTCCCGAAGCTTCTTATTGGAAGGAAGCAATAAATAGTGAACTTGAATCCATCATGCAAAATCATACATGGGAATTGATGGATCTTCCACCTGGTTCTAAACCTTTAGGATACAAATGGATCTTCAAAAAGAATATGAAGTCTGATGGATTAATAGAAAAATACAAAGCTAGGCTTGTTGCCAAAGGCTATAAGCAAATGGAAGGATTAGATTATTTTGACACTTATTCACCAGTAACTAGAATCACATTCATTCGTATGTTGATGGCAATAGCATCATTAAATGGACTTGAAATACATCAAATGGATGTAAAAATAGCTTTCTTAAATGGTGAATTAGATGAAGAAATATATATGGAACAATCCGAAGGGTTTATTGCTCCTGGACAAGAAAAGAAAGTGTGTAAGCTTGTTAAATCTCTTTACGGATTAAAGCAAGCACCAAAACAATGGCATGAAAAATTTGACAACGCAATGATGTCAAATGGTTTTAAAATCAATGAGTGTGACAAATGTGTATATGTTAAAAACACACAAAAAGGATATGTCATAGTTTGTCTTTATGTTGATGATATGCTAATTATGGGTAGCAACATTGATATAATTAAAGCTACCAAACATATGTTATCTAGTAGATTTGATATGAAAGACTTAGGTATTGCAGACGTTATACTAGGAATCAAAATTTCTAGAATATCAGATGGACTTGTATTGTCTCAATCTCATTACATTGAAAAAATACTTGATAAGTTCAAGAAGTATAATATTAGTCCGGTAAAAACACCAGTAGACGCAAGTCTTCATCTCGCTAAAAATACTGGAGAAAGTATATCTCAATTAGAGTATTCTCGTATAATTGGCAGTCTAATGTATGTCATGAATTGCACTAGACCTGACATAGCATACTCTGTGAGTAAGCTTAGTCGATTTACGAGTAATCCAGGAGAAAAACACTAGAAAGCTATAAAAAGAGTTTTGGGATATTTAAAATATACACAAAACTATGGTTTGCACTTCACAAGATACTCGACTGTACTTGAAGGGTATAGTGATACGAATTGGATATCTGATTCAAAAGACTCGAAATCCACAAGTGGATACTTTTTTACTCTTGGAGGTGCAGCCGTGTCTTGAAAATCCTCAAAACAAACATGTATTGCTAGATCTACAATGGAATCTGAATTCATAGCTTTAGATAAAGCTGGAGAAGAAGCATAATGGCTTCGTAATTTCTTAGAGGATATTCCAAATTGGTCAAAACCTGTGCCTGCTATATGTATACATTGTGATAGCCAATCAGCAATAGGAAGGGCATAGAGTCATATGTATAACGGTAAGTCACGTCACATACGACGAAGACATAATACCGTTAGACAATTGCTCTCTAATGGAATTATCTCAATTGATTATGTAAAGTCAAAAGATAATATTGCGGATCCATTTACAAAAGGCTTGCCATGAGAGCGAATAGAAAGTTCATCGAAGGGAATGGGTTTAAAGCCTATGTCTTAATAAGAGTCATTATAGTGGCAACCCAACCTAGCTGACTGGAGATCCCAAGATCTAGGTTCAAAGGGCAAACCGAACTATGTAGAACTTAGTAAGCACTGAGGAGATATTTTCTCCTAACCATTCTTATGATGAGACAATGCATATCTGCCGCGAGAACCAGGGTAAGTTAAGCTTTTAATGATTTCTATATCTTGGAAAATGTTCAAGTAGAGTATTGCAGGATACTTTTCATAGAGATCACCTACGTGAGTAAGAAGGGGCCGCTTCTATGAGAATATTAAGGCTTAAATCTCTAAAATACTCACGGAACCAAGAGGTGTTCAGGGCCAAAATGAACAC
The DNA here is from genome assembly GCA_026545225.1 of Cornus controversa. Taxonomy (NCBI): domain Eukaryota; kingdom Viridiplantae; phylum Streptophyta; class Magnoliopsida; order Cornales; family Cornaceae; genus Cornus; species Cornus controversa. The sequence continues at coordinate 86,467,192 of CM048846.1, read as the reverse complement.
AAACGTGAGAACCAACTATGTCTGAAGAAATATTGTGTGAATTCTATTGTCTTAGTTTACATTAACGGCTGACTGTTCAAAAACATCATGTCTACTGATTAGCTAAGTAAATTCGATAGTCTTTCACTAGGGCAAGTTCAAAGTCATTAGGCTACTTAACCCGATGCAGTAATTTTTGAATTGTACTCGAATTAGTGTCTACATTATCATTATCATTTACATTGAAACCCAATCAATTTCATTCATGTGGGGGATTGTTGGACGATTTTGTCAAAAATTGTTAGTTATTGAATGAAGAATTGATTATTAAAATTCTCCAACCAAACATGGCTTTAAGTGGTGGTTGTCTGAAGAATAGACATGTCTATTCTGGAATAGGTATGTCTCTTCACGAATAAACATATCTATTCTGGAATAGGTATGTCTTTTCACGAACAGACATGTCTGTTCTGGAATATGTATGACTCTTCACGAACAGACATGTCTGTTCTGGAATAGGTATATATGACTCTTCACGAAAAGACATGTCTGTTCACCATTGGCTCTATATATAGCCAGACATGCATAACAAAACGAAAATAATAAGAATTTCATATAATCAATATCTGCATATATATATATAGTTCGAGTACTGCACAAGTTGTGTTCGAAGGATTCTAGAGATTGAAGTGTTGCCTCTTTAGAATCGTAAATCCGTTCTATCTTGGGAGACAATTGTTCATCACCTTGAGCACTATAAGGGAACAAATTTGTTTTAAGAAAATTGTGTTTACACAAGGCTCGAATTCAATTTAATTCATATCAATCATTCTGTAAGTTGGTTGATAATTGTTTAATTTAATTAACTTCCTACTTTTGTTTATTTTCTAAGTATAATTATTTTTATTTTGTTGTTTAACCTTCAAATATAATATTTGATTTACACAACTAACATTTGGAGTGTCAGGGCATAATTTTCTAAACTTGTGAGATGTTGACCTCAATCAAAGACACTAGTATTTTTCGTGGGTAATAAACTTAAATATGAGTGGATAGAGCATTTTACCTAATCAATTGTTTCATGACTTGTGTCCAATTGACTTGAATGTATAACTTCGTTTGAATTGATCTTTACAGTTAAGTTGCATTGTTGTCATGATTACATGGGTTGGCAATCAACATATTATCAGTCAAAAGTAAAAAGTTACTATCTTTTTACTGTTTCATTTCAACAAGTTTGATCCCCTTTCTCTCTCTCTCTCTCTCTATATATATATATATATAATATTTGGTATAATAAAAGCGAGAAATTCAATTTAACAATCAAAAGTAATTAAAAAATTAATTTTGTAGTTCAAAATATTTTTTATTATTTAGGATCTAAAATTACTTTATCTAACACTTACAAATGCAAATGCATATTAGTACCCCAAGCACGTATACACTAGTATATATATAACTCAATTGGGTCCGTGCAAGAAATTTTTCAATAGTTCAATCTACCATCCATAAAGGAAAATTTATCTATAATCTTATTCATTTAAATATCATGTACATATCAAATCCTATTCAATTTGTACAGATTCTATCTTCTTCCAGTTAATTTGGTCATAACATGCCTAATTGAGATGCACAAACTATGAAGCACGAATACGGATACGGATATGGGATGCGAATACGATACGAATACGACAATACAATAAATTTTAAAAAAATAAAATACGGATACGATGGGGTACGGCAAATATATATATATATATATATATATATATATATATAATTTAATAAAACACAAATTAAGTTTTAAGTTTTAACTGGGTCCGTGCAAGAAGTTTTTCAATAGTTCAATCTACCATATAAAATACGGATACGACGGGATACGGCAAATATATATATATATATATATATAATTTAATAAAACACATATTAAGTTTTAAGTTTTAACTGGCTCCGTGCAAGAAGTTTTTCAATAGTTCAATCTACCATCCATAAAGGAAAATTTATCTATAATCTTATTCATTTAAATATCATGTACATATCAAATCCTATTCAATTTGTACAGATTCTATCTTCTTCCAGTTAATTTGGTCATAACATGCCTAATTGAGATGCACAAACTATGAAGCACGAATACGGATACGGATATGGGATGCGAATACGATACGAATACGGCGATACAATAAATTTTAAAAAAATAAAATACGAATACGACGGGATACGGCAAATATATATATATATATATATATATATATATATAATTTAATAAAACACAAATTAAGTTTTAAGTTTTAACTTAAAGATTTTTTTTTTCAACATTAAGAGATCTTTGATTTATTACAAATTAAGCTCCACCTTTTAACTAAGTTTTTTAATATTACAATATGGCAACCATTTTTTTTTATTAAAAAAAAAATTACAAATTTGCCCAAACATATCCGAGAAGTATCCTAGCGTATCCAAAACGTATCCGAAAATAAAAAAATTATTTAAAAAAATCGGATACTTCCCGGGAGTATCCGTTATGTGTCTAGCTGTATCCTGACTGTATCCATACCGGATATATATCCAATACAACTAAGGAGCCTCCGAAGAAGTAATGTGCTTCATAGTGCACAAACCATAGGATTTCTATAGAATCTTTTTCTATAGTTAATTAATGGAAGCCATTAAACTATGTTGTTGCGAAAATTAATAAATAAAAGAAGCAAAACATGCAATCTTATCTGATTCACTAAAAAGTTGGGTTAGTTCGCAGAGTCACCGAGATTTCACTATGATGAAGAACAAAACCAAATTGAAGAGTTCAAAATGATAGCAACCACTAATAAGATTATATAACAAATGTGAAACATACCAAAATACCCCTCAAAAGATCCCTGCAATCCCGCTAACTCAGACAAAGTTGAAATAAGATATACAGTAATATAAGGTTCAACACTTCCTATCACATGTACAGCTCCACCTCAAGGCGATTAAGGCTGTTAATTGTCCAAGGCCCCCAATAAAAAAATGTTCTGATAATTATGATTTTATCCACAAATTCATATGATAGTGTATATATATCTATATAACTTATATGTACAAATATTATAGAAAAATTGCAGTAAAAAAATCAAGTAGAAGATAATAGGAGAAATTAAAGGAAGAATTAAGGTGGAACTAATTAAAATTAATTATGTGTGTCTATATATATACAACCTAGCTCATTTGTAGATTTGTCCTTGGCCCCCAATTTGTATGCACACAAGTTGATGCTTATCACATCAATGAAGTCAAATGATTTACACATAAAATGCTATATTTTTGTAAAAAAGGAACAAAATAGAAACCTCTGTTGTTTATCATGTGAATGTTTTGTTTTATTGCTTCCTATGATAATACTATGGTTCTCTAACGCATTGGGAACTTTTAGTGGCCTAAATTCTCTTCTACTCCAAATTTAATCATATTATCTAAGAAAACCAAAACTTTCATGTTATCAAATACCTTATAATCAGGGGCGGAGCCAGAAAAATTAGTTTGGGGGCCAAATTTACATTATATAATTAAAACTTGAAAATATTAGTAACAAATTGTAATATAATTTTAGTTATAATGTTATATATCTTGAGAATTTTGTTTAGGAAAAAAAAATTTCAAAATTGAGAAAAATGCAACTTAAATAATTAGACAAAAAATTGATGTGAAAAAGAAAAAAATTGAGAAGATAAAACGATAAGTTACAACTAAAAAGTGAAGAGGTAAAGAAAAAAAAAATTAGGCAACCAATTTTCTTTCAACAATTAATTGTTTCAATTTTTCAAAAAATAATTTTTAGAAAAAGATTTTGAGTAATTTGATTCCACTTCGGAAAGATATATTTGGTTAAAAAAAAATAATGATTTTAATTAAACAAAATCTCACAAGTTTTAACAAAACAAGATTATTTTTTTAGTGGCTTAGACATAAATTAGTCATAGAATTTGTTAGTAAATGATCATTAAAAGTTTTAGTATATACGATCATTGTTGTGGTTTACAATCTCACAATACTTGTTTTTCCTCATTTCAATTTGTCATTTAGCAAATGAAGATTGATATATAATTCTAGATTTTTTCTTGTAAACATCAATTTACAAAAATATTTGATAAGAAAGGTTTATGTATTTTTATTGAATATGAGGGGACATTAGTGTATATCTATTTTGAATTAATATAATAGATATTGTACATGTGTATATGTAAATGAAATAACGATTTGTTGTGATAAGAATTACAAGGTTAATGAACTTAAATTTTTATTTCACAATTGTAGGTGTCAGTACATGGCTTAAGAGGAAGGTTGACAAGTCAACTAATGCCAGCATGGCAACCACGTCAGAAGCAAAGGGGAGCCCACGACAAAAAGGCTCGGGCACCATGGACTTCTAGGCCCATCCATCGAGCCCAGACAACAAAGCCTCGAGACCCACGTCCCGAGCCCAAACAAACAAAGCCTTGAGGACTATCTCTCGAGCACAGTTAACCAAGCCTCAACGTCTATCTCTCGAGCACAGTAACTTGAGCCTCGAGGTCTACCCCTCGAGCACGGTAACTTCAGCCTCGAGGTCCACCACTCGAGCACAGTAACTCGAGCCTCGAGGTCTACCCCTCGAGCACAGTAACTTCAGCCTCGAGGTCTACCCCTCGAGCACAGTAACTTCAGCCTCGAGGTCTACCCCTCGAGCACAGTGACTTCAGCCTCGAGGTCTACCCCTCGAGCACAGTAACTTCAGCCTCGAGGTCTACCCCTCGAGCACGGTAACTTCAGCCTCGAGGTCGACCCCTCGAGCACGGTAACTTCAGCCTCGAGGTCTACCCCTCGAGCACAGTAACTTCAGCCTCGAGGTCTACCCCTCGAGCACAGTGACTTCAGCCTCGAGGTCCACCCCGCGAGCACAGTGACTTCAGCCTCGAGGTCTACCCCTCGAGCACAGTAACTTCAGCCTCGAGGTCTACCCCTCGAGCACAGTAACTTCAGCCTCGAGGTCTATCTCTCGAGCACGGTCACTTGGGCCTCAAGATCTATCTCTCGAGCACAGTCACCGAAGCCTCGAGGTCTGTCTCTCGAGCATAATTAATTAAGCCCCGATATCCATCTCTAAGGCACCACTCACAAACATTACGTGGGTAGGAACTTTCCCACAAACGAACAAACTAACCCCACATTACGACAAGGCTAGGGATTGGTAGGTCCCACCCTTGTCGATGTGAGACAGGATCCAAATGGGATACTGGAAGGGTTTTGGATTGGAGGATGAACAATGGAGAAAGCCCAACTAAGTCAAAGGGCCTAGTTAGTGGAACAGTGAACGATGCTTTGCCATAACAGAGACTCTTACCATCATCATTAATGCTCTGGCAAGGAGCAATTAATGTAGCCAACTACCGCCGCTAAAGGATGTACGAAGGCATTCAATGCGAAAGAAAGGAGGTGACATATTAGGTGGTTAGGATACTCATGACCTAAGCACCCTCGACCCGTCTAGGGTGACCCGAGACCAACGACTTTCTATAAATAGAGAACTCTGTAATAATGGCAAGGCAATGTCCTACCCTCACTCTGATCCCCATTAACTAGCTCTAATTGTTTCCCCTCTGGTCTGGATACTCTCCGGCTCCCTCATAGTAGTGTTGACTACCCCATTTATTATATATTCTACTGTTATCAATAAAGGACCCCTACATTTTGGCGACTCCACTGGGTGTAGTAACATACGACGATGGAACCAGGACCCCCACCAGAGGTCCCTGTGCCTAACATTCCCCCACCAAATGTGGTTGTTTTGGCTAACGAAGAAGTCCACTCCTCCCAGGGCGAAAGTGAATTCCGCCATCACTCCTCCACGGCTGTCAGCCGTCCCAGACGAATCAATTCCAGACAACAACCTGCAATTTCCAACGAAACCATACACTCCGCTCAAAATTGGCTCCTCGCCCGCATTAGCTCGCTTGAAACAACCCAAAAGGCCATTCTAGACGCCCTCAGGGCTCTACCCACGAAAGCTCCGCATAATGAACAAACTAGCCCTTCTCCATCCCCACCACCCGTCCCAAACACACCCAATCCTGGTATTCCACTACAGTTCATCTCACCTCCCACACAAGCTCAGCAAACACCCCACTTGCCTAATCAGCCCCCCTTAGTCTTGCATCAGGCCCCGGAATATATTACCCGAGCAGAAGTACAGGATATCCTTAACAACAGCCCTCACCCTGTCGCCCGGGTTTTAAACTTCAACCCTGAACCCCCTTATCACCACAGCATTGCCCAAACCCCTTACCCAAACGGGTACGCCGTACCAAAATTTTCAAAGTTCGATGGCAAAAAAGGAAACCCACTAGAGCACATCGTTCGTTTCATCGAATCTCTCGGCCAACACAGCCACGACCACTCGCTACGCCTGCGCGATTTTTCCAAATCCCTCACTGACCGGGCATACCGTTGGTACATCAGCCTTGAACCAGACTCCATCACCACTTGGGAACACATTTCCACCAAATTCCACACTAAATTCTCCCAGGCAGAGGAGCGTGTTACGACATTGTCCCTCACCAAAGAGACCCAGAGCGAGACGGAAGAGCCACTCCACTTCGTGCAGCGCTTCCACGACAGAGCCATGGAGTGCTTTGAAAACAACGAAGAAAAAGATCTCGTGGACATTTGCATACATGGTATGACACAACCATACCGTATCCATCTCATCAACCTTCGTCTGGCCAACTTTGGTGAGCTCATCCGCGCCGTTCGCAACCTGGTAAAAAACTTGAAGCCCGCTCCCAAAGCCGAGATGTCCAAAACCTCAGCTCGGCGGGCTACCTCAAGCGCACATATTGACGAGCGACCCAAAAAGCGACGAGAAGATGCACCAACACCCATACATCATCGAGCCAACGATCCTCCCCCATTCCCTGTCCGCTTGGAAGAGGTTTTGAATGCATTAAAAACATGGGTCGAGGACGGACGTGTTGCCCTCCCCATACCCCGCGAGAAGCCAACAGCGGCCGACCAAGCACACCCCAACTTCTGCAAATTTCATCAATCGATCTCACATCCCACAAGCGATTGTCGCTCCCTTCGCCGCATATTCCACCAAAATGTGGCCAAAGGAGACCTTGAATTAACCCCACCTAAAGATGTCAGACACCACCCTTACCCACGCCACAACCGACCTGTGGCCACTATCTCTTGTTACGATGAGCTCGAGGAGTCCAACCATCCCCCCGAACCAGATGACAGTACAAACCTCGAACCCCACCAGTGTGCCATTGCCAAACACACAACACCCCAGCCAAAGCATCACCAAACCCCTCGAGTCATCTCATTCTCTGACTTGGACAAACAAGTACCCACCCCACAGAACAGACCACTTTACGTCACTGCCAAGCTAAATGACACCGAGTTCAAACGCACATTTTTAGACAATGGCTCCTCGATCAATATCATGCCCATGACTGTGTTCAAACAAGCAAACATTCCCGCTGAGCGACTTGTTCTCAACCCCATCGAGGTCGCTGGCTTTGGCAACGATCTACGCCGCACGATAGGTTATGTCAATGTTGACCTCGCGATCCACAAATTTCGGGCCCCCACGAAATTCCATGTAATCGAAGCTGAGACCTCCTACCATTTGCTTATTGGTCGAGCATGGATGCATCGCTTTGGCATAGTTCCATCCACATACCATCAGTGTTTCAAAGGTATCCTCGGCAACAAGGTTATCACTGTGCCATGCTCTGACAAACCATTCGCTAAGTTCGAGGCTCACTTTACCGAGGCCCTCTTCTTCGACGAGCTCGAAGACAATGAAGCACCCGAACATTCTGCCATCATCAGTACCCCACTCCCATCATGGGCCGAAGCAGCACAAGACATCTTCTCACCACCACAGCGATATAAGCCCACCACCACAACACTCCCACAGCCACCCCGCGAATGCAAGAGGATCCGCCTACCCTACGGACGCGTCATATACCGTTTATGACGGTGTCCGGGCTCAGCAACCACCAATGTCGTTTCTGAGCCCCCAACCGATACAAAATCACCCAAGCCAAACTTCCCCAACCTCGAAGAAATCAACCTTGCCCCCCCTGGCCAACCTCTTCGTAATACATACATAGCCTCAACCCTTTCCCCGTCCCTTCGCGCGACCTTGCTCGCCTTACTAAAAGAATACTCAGACATCTTCGCTTGGACCTATGACGAAATGCCTGGCCTCAGCTCCCATCTGGTAGCGCACCACCTCAATATTCTTCCACACGCCCGTCCAATCAAACAGGCCCCTCGAAACTTTCGCCCTGAGCTGGAATTGCAAATCAAGTCCGAAGTCGAAAAACTGTTGCAGGCCAACTTCATTCAACCCATCCTACATCCCACTTGGCTCGCCAATGTTGTCCCAGTCAAAAAGAAAAATGGGCAAATTCGCGTTTGCGTCGATTTCAGAGACCTCAACAAAGCTTGCCCAAAAGATGATTTTCCCCTGCCAAACGTCGACATGCTGGTAGATGCAACGGCCGGCCACGAAATCTTTTCCTTCATGGACGGATACAGTGACTACAATCAGATTAAGATGGCCGCAGAAGATGCACAAAAGACTGCCTTTCGGACACCTTTTGGTAACTTCCACTACACTGTTATGCTATTCGGCCTCAAAAATGCCGGAGCTACGTATCAGCGCGCAATGACAGCAATTTTTCATGACATGCTCCATCAAACAGTGGAAGATTATGTAGATGACCTAGTAGTCAAGTCCCGGCTAGAGAGCACCCACATCGATGATCTTCGCCAAGTTTTTGAACGCTGTCGGAAGTATAAGCTGCGCATGAACCCTCTCAAGTGTGCCTTCGGTGTAAACCACGGTAAATTTTTGGGTTTCATTGTTCACCGACAAGGCATCGATCTCGACACCACCAAGGCTCGAGCTGTCCTTGACATGCCTGGCCCGACCTCCACTAAACAGCTCAAGAGTTTTTTGGGAAAGGTCTCCTACCTGCGGCGGTTCCTCCCCGCCCTGTCAGAAGCCACCTATGCCTTTAACACGCTCCTCAGAGGTAACCCCAAATTCGCATGGACACACACACACACCAGACAGCCTTCGAGACCATTAAACACACATTGACTTCTCCCCAAATGATGTACCCCCCAAGAGCCAATACCCCACTGTTGCTTTACCTCACCTCTACTGAGCGATCCATAGGCGCATTGCTGGCTCAGGACCTCGACGGCTATGAGCGCCCCATCTATTACCTCAGTCGCCTCATCCGAGACACCGAGACTCGATACTCTCACATTGAAAGGCATTGTCTGGCCCTTATATTCGCCGCTCAAAAATTCCGTCACTACTTCCTCGCTCACAAGATATGCCTCATCACCAAATGTGACCCCTATAGGCATTTGCTGTCCAAACCATTGATCACGGGCAAAACTGCTCGCTGGCTGTTAGCATTGACTGAATTCGACATCACTTGCTGCACCCCACGTGCGATAAAAAGCCAAGCCTTAGCTGACCTCCTAGCTCAATTCCCAGTTGGGTCTCATGAACCAATCGAGGATGCACTCCCATTGGATGAACTCCAGGTCGCGACAGCCGAGGACTTACACGACGAGTGGCACCTAGCCTTCGACGGCTCATCTACTGCCACAGGGGGCGGCGCAGGCATTGTCCTCACGTCCGCCAGCAAGCACACCACTGCCACTTTCAAGCTAAATTTCAGATGCTCTAACAACGAAGCTGAGTACGAAGCCCTCATCTTGGGACTTTTGACTGCACGAGAACGGGGTATCTCGCGCATTTGCATTAATGGAGATTCTAAGCTGGTCATCAAACAAACCACAGGAGACTTCACCATCCGCGAGCCTGCATTGGCATCATACCGAACAATAATCCAAAAGCTCCTCGCAAAATTCGACACAGTTCGCATCGCCCATGTCCCGCGATCTGAAAATCACTACCCTGACGCCCTCGCTACGTTAGCTTCAAAAATACAGATCGACAAAGACAAGGCTCACATCGAAGTCACTCAGCGGCATCACCCCACTATAATTTCTGAGATACTGCCTTCCGACCTCGACGAGCCTGACTGGCGAACCCCAATCATCGCGGAGCTCATACACTTCACCGGGTCAATACCCCTCCGTCAGCTCGGTCACTATCAAAGGCTCCACGACATCCTATATCATAAGCTTCCATGTGGCGCATTGGCCCGTTGTTTAGGACCACGCGAAGCTCACAAGGTACTCCAGATAGGCCATCAACAGCACTGCTCTGCAGACGTCGCATTATATAGGAAATTGCAGCGACAAGGCTACTACTGGCCAGAGATGGCTAAAAAAGCCAATGCACTGCAACGATCCTGTCGCGACTGCCAAGCAGCACTAGACCCAATCGAAGCATGTCTATTAGAGGAAGGTGATTGGCGCCAACCATACATTGATTTCCTCGCAAATGGTACCCTACCCGATGAGCGCGCCGTGGCAGTCAAGCTAAAAAAGCGTGCAAACCGCTTCTTTCTCCGCGAAGGAACCTTGTTCAGACAATCCCTCAACGGGACATCCCTGCGATGTCTCGCAAGGGACGAAGCTTACGAAGCCCTGTCCACTGCACATTCTCTCGAGCATCAAGGTGGCAAAAAACTATTCTCACTCCTTCTCCAACAAGGGTACTACTGGCCATCTATGGCAACAGAAGCAAAACAGCACGCCAAAAAGTGCTCGGTGTGCCAGTTACACGATCACCTAATCCATACGCCCGCGACATCGCTTCACCCAATCTCAGCACCTTGGCCATTCCATACCTGGGGGCTCGACCTCATCGGCCCCATCAGACCCACAGTCCGCGGCTACATCTGGATCCTCTTCGCAACCGAGTTTTGCACAAAGTGGGTCGAAGCCATACCTCTTAAAAAAGCAACCGGACCCGCAGTTTCCAATTTCATTCGCGAGTACATTATCTGTCGCTATGGCATTCCTCAGCGATTGGTCACAGACAATGGCACTCCATTCATCAATCGCCATGTCAGACATCTCCTCCAACAGTATGGCATAACACACTGCAGATCAACCCCTTATTACCCCAAGGGCAATGGACAGGCTGAAGCATCAAACAAAGCTTTGCTAAAAATCCTCAGTCGCACGCTGGAAGAAAACGCAAGCAACTGGATCGACCTTCTCCCACTGGCACTATGGGCCCATCGAACATCAAAGAAACGATCCACGGGCCAAACCCCTTTCTCGCTGGTTTACGGCATCGAAGCAATCCTGCCCATCGATATTGCTGTCCCATCTGCCCAACTTGCCGATCGAAGTCAAGCCACTTACGACAGATACAGTGAACTTGAAGAGTTAGATGAGCGCCGCGAACTGGCACAACAACACCTTCAACATTATCAAGGCATGCTTGCAAAGGCATATAACCAGCGTGTCCAACCTCGTGGATTTCAACCTGGCGACCTAGTCCTCAAAGCAGCCACTCATGTCATGCGCAACCTTACCGCGCCAAAGTTCACCCCGAAATGGGAAGGACCCTTCGTTGTCCAGACAACTAGCCCCAGCGGCTATTGCACACTCGAGGGCCACCAAGGAACCCCCATTAACTCCAATTGGCTCAAACCATACTTTTGTTAAAAACTAAGACAGTTTGGTCTTTTCACTCTCATTTTTTGTTAAAGACTAAGACAGTTTGGTCTTTTCACTCTCATCTTTGTTATAGACCAAGACAGCTTAGTCTTTTCACTCTCATTTTTGTTAAAGACTAAAACAGTTTAGTCCTTTTACCATTGTTTTGCTAAAGAAAGTTCTCATTCTGCCATGCCATCACACACACACAAAGAGCTACACAAGCATTTCATAAAGTTTTGAGACAAAAGCTTTTTTTCAATTGATACATATTTATTTTACATCTCACTCTTTAAAAGAGGTCAGCAGAGTCTCATCACAATCTAACTTGGCTAAGTGTGCCTCAAGCACTCCTAACTCACTCTCCAAAAGCCCTAGCTCTACTCTGGCCTTGGTCACTTTTGCATGCATTTTCGTAATACGTGGCTGCACCATTGATCGCCGCATAACCTTCTCCGCAACCAGATAGCGACGTTCCAACCACAAAGTGTCCACTTTCAGCACTGCCAGATCATCCAGAATAACCCGCGCCTCGTCCAGATGAATGCTCCCCGCTGCACCTTCAGCTACAAGGCCAAATATTTGCAATAATCGACCGAGCAGCTCATAGACCGCGCGAAGGAACCACTCATGGCGTGTTGACAACATACGCGCAATGTCTGGATGATCCGCCAAGGCCCGCTCCAGAAGTGGCACATAAAGGCATGTAACATGCACCCCCATCCAGGCCACCTATCGAGGTGCCTCCTCCTCGCAAGTATCCTCCACCACCAGCGAAGGCTCTCGTGGAGGTACCACTGTGGCAACATTCGCACTCTCATCAACCCCCACTGGAGAGCCTACCAATGTGTCAAGCTCAGAGTTGTCAAAAGATGGACTGGGTAGTATACCTGCCCCCCGTGCTGACACCTCCACACCAGCACTTAGAATTTCTCGCAGTTGTGACTCCGCTAGGCCATCCAGCAGTGGTGTGCCAGATCTCTCCCCACGCGTCGTCGCATAAGGCGTCTTATTGCTATCATCCTCTATAACATTTGCACCAGAGACCTCTGGCCCCTCCACGACTACCTCCGGCCGCGACGATTTTAGCCACTCCTCAGCATGTTCCGGCGACGCATGTCGCGACTCATCGGCTAACTCCGCGTCAAAGATGCTCGCCCTTGACATTTCCTCCACCTCACCATAGTCAAAGCCCTCATCATGAATCGCCCTAAGCGGTTCAATCATCAAAGGCTGTGTCTCCCCCCCCCCCCCCGCCGTCATAGGCCTATCGCGCGCATAGTCATAACAGGCTAGTACCCGTGAGTAATCATACCCAGGTACCTCCTCTAGCTCGTTTGCCTCTGCTGTAGACTCCTCAGAGTCCTCAATATCTATAATGGGCACATGCTGCTCCCTACGAAGGCGCGCCAACACCACTCCGCGTGGTGCATTAAAGAGCTCGCGCATAGAGCCATATTCGCCAAAATCTGCCAGCGAAGTACTCCCAGCCCCATTGCTCGATTGCGCATGTGACCCCACCTCAGCCACAGGAGCCTCCATTCGCACTTGCTCCCTCTCCCCCATGGCAATTCCCTCCGCGTCCATCATAGGAGCAAAATCTTGAACTTCCTCCACCCTCACCAAAGGAGCCTCCATTCGCACTTGCTCCCTCTCCCCCATGGCAATTCCCTCCGCGTCCATCATAGGAGCAAAATCTTGAACTTCCTCCACCCTCACCAAAGGAGCACCCACTTGCCCTCCCCCAGTGCTAGTTACCCCCTCCACCACATCCGCGCTCGCACCAGCCTCCCTTAACAACGCTTCCGCGCGCATCGCTTTACGCGCGTCCGAGCTCGCGTTGCAGGCCCCTTGCGCTTTCGCGAGGAGGAGCCGCGCTGAAGCTGGACTAGTCGCTCTGCCAGACTCTGCCTCTCCAATACTTGTTCAGCATCCTCTGCCTGCTCAGCTCTGCTTGCTCAGCCCCACCTACTGGCCCACCATCTTCTCCCCCGCGTTCACCACCACCAGCCTCGCGAGCCTGTCTGTCTAGCTCGCGCTGCTGACGCCGCAAGAATAGGCACTCTCGTCCCCTATCCCTCGCGGCAGACACTAATCGCAGAGAAGCATCGCCCGCCCATACGACTCGCGCCGGCACAGGGATAGCAGGCGCCTCACAAAAGGCCCTGAAGGCCTCCAGCCTCAAACGCCAGTAGGTACGCTGACTCGCCGTTAAGCCTCCCCTCCTATGTCGAGAAGGAATAAACCAAAGGCCAATCCCCTCTGTCAGCAGCCCCCTATGAGCAATCAAAAATCTACGCACACTTCCTTCCTCCACGTCAGCCCCCTCCACAAAACGATAGTTATGGGCCACACCCAAATCATAGCCAAATTGTCTCGCCAGCCTCAGAGGATTGCAAGTCTTCACCAAACGACCCCCCTCATAAAGAACTGGCAAATGACCTGGCGTCAGAATCAGGAGTAGCACCAACATCGTATCTGAGAACTCATCCGCTGAAGCACCCGCGGGGACCCACACGTCCTCCTCGAAATACATGGGCAGCGTGAGGGCCCCAACCAAAGGCGCGGAATACGGGCGCAACTCAATCTCATGACTGAGGTCAACCACCTGAATAAATGCTCGCCTTGGACACCCCCGGTGCCATCGTTCGCTCCGAATAACCTTCTGCCCTGACTCCAACTCCAACGCTCGCGGTATAGGAGCGTATGATCTAAAGCGTTCATACATAAATAGTTGTAAGAACACTGTAGAAGCATACGAGTGCACCAGATAACGCCCCACGGAGCGAGCTGAGTCCTCCACCAGCATATCTAATCTATGATATAAATTTCCTAAAAAAAGCGCAGCCAAAGGCACCATGACTCCGCGTGATAACTTCACAGCTATCTCCATGTAGCGAGAGTGGGGCGCATCTTCTGGTGATCCCTCTAATACAAAGCGAGATAGCCAGTAAAGTAAGTAGCCCGCCAAATGAGAGCGATGCTCCAAGCGAGGTCCCACCTCTCGTGAACGGTCTTCCTCTCTTACCCCCTTCTTAGGCGGTTGGATGTCTTCAAAAAAATAACGGGCCCAAGACCCAAAAGTGCATTTATTGCCACCCTTTCCCTGTGATGCACGCTTTGAGCCGTCTCGCTCATACCAAGAACCAAAAGTCTTGGAAGCCACCTCCGCTGACTGCAAGTCAGCCAATAGCTCCTCCTCCTCAGCAGTCAAAGACCAAGCAAAGGGATCCTGAGCCCCCTGTAAACTCAGTCCTAGCAAATGCCCAACATCCTCCAAAGTTGGTGCGAACTCTCCCCAAGCAGTCACAAATGTGTGCGTCGAGACACTCTACCTCGAGACTAGAACCCCCAGGGCATCCAGATCTTGAGGTATAACCAGAGAACGACATAGCCGCACAGAGTGCAGAACCCTCACCTGCGCCATCACCTCCACATATGCCGGAACACCCAACACATGGTCCGTCCACTCCCCCCACACTAACGGCGGAGTCCGATGGTCCCCAAACTCTATAAAGGAATAGGGGTACCGTCCCTGCTCCACGTTAAAGAGCAGCAGCGAGTCCGCCGGAATGGCCAGCGAGTCCGCCAACTCCACCTCCTCCTCCACTAAACTCACCTCCGGCAATGGTGAGCACTCACCCCCAAACTGCTCTGCAAAACGCCAGAACATGTCCCCCTGGGCAAAAAAGGGCGCTCGCCGCCACTCGTCCGCCGGCGGCACACGCGGAGGCCGCTCGTCCTTCTTACTTAACTCCTTTCTAGGCATGGTCGTTTCTCCCAAGTATGGATGCCGGAAAATGCAGTTCTGTTATTCCTAGCAGAGTTTAATCTCAGTTTCAAATAAATTTTTCCCCAGTTGTCTTGGCTTCCCTTTTATTACCCTACACTACCACCTAGCCCGTTGATATCCCAACCACTACGACCACCATTAAGACAACGCGTCGTTTCACTGCCCCAAGAGCCTTGCACGCCACCTTTCCCCAACGCCTCGAAGAAAGTAACCGTCTGTCATCATTGCCTGTGCCGTCAAAATGTCACTTCGCCACCCTTAACCCTACTCCTCTATAATATGCACGCGCGACACCAACTGAAGTCCCTATCACGCGCGCAGGGGGACTAAATGTAGGTGTCAGTACATGGCTTAAGAGGAAGGTTGACAAGTCAACTAATGCCAGCATGGCAACCACGTCAGAAGCAAAGGGGAGCCCACGACAAAAAGGCTCGGGCACCATGGACTTCTAGGCCCATCCATCGAGCCCAGACAACAAAGCCTCGAGGCCCACGTCCCGAGCCCAAACAAACAAAGCCTTGAGGACTATCTCTCGAGCACAGTTAACCAAGCCTCAACGTCTATCTCTCGAGCACAGTAACTTGAGCCTCGAGGTCTACCCCTCGAGCACGGTAACTTCAGCCTCGAGGTCCACCACTTGAGCACAGTAACTCGAGCCTCGAGGTCTACCCCTCGAGCACAGTAACTTCAGCCTCGAGGTCCACCCCTCGAGCTCAGTGACTTCAGCCTCGAGGTCTACCCCTCGAGCACAGTGACTTCAGCCTCGAGGTCTACCCCTCGAGCACGGTAACTTCAGCCTCGAGGTCCACCCCTCGAGCACAGTAACTTCAGCCTCGAGGTCTACCCCTCGAGCACAGTGACTTCAGCCTCGAGGTCCACCCCGCGAGCACAGTGACTTCAGCCTCGAGGTCGACCCCTCGAGCACAGTAACTTCAGCCTCGAGGTCTACCCCTCGAGCACAGTAACTTCAGCCTCGAGGTCTACCCCTCGAGCACAGTAACTTCAGCCTCGAGGTCTACCCCTCGAGCATAGTAACTTCAGCCTCGAGGTCTATCTCTCGAGCACGGTCACTTGGGCCTCAAGATCTATCTCTCGAGCACAGTCACCGAAGTCTCGAGGTCTGTCTCTCGAGCATAATTAATTAAGCCCCGATATCCATCTCTAAGGCACCACTCACAAACATTACGTGGGTAGGAACTTTCCCACAAACGAACAAACTAACCCCACATTACGACAAGGCTAGGGATTGGTAGGTCCCACCCTTGTCGATGTGAGACAGGATCCAAATGGGATACCGGAAGGGTTTTGGATTGGAGGATGAACAATGGAGAAAGCCCAACTAAGTCAAGGGGCCTAGTTAGTGGAACAGTGAACGATGCTTTGCCATAACAGAGACTCTTACCATCATCATTAATGCTCTGGCAAGGAGCAATTAATGTAGCCAACTACCGCCGCTAAAGGATGTACGAAGGCATTCAATGCGAAAGAAAGGATGTGACATATTAGGTGGTTAGGATACTCATGACCTAAGCACCCTCGACCCATCTAGGGTGACCCGAGACCAACGACTTTCTATAAATAGAGAACTCTGTAATAATGGCAAGGCAAGGTCCTACCCTCACTCTGATCCCCATTAACTAGCTCTAATTGTTTCCCCTCTGGTCTGGATACTCTCCGGCTCCCTCATAGTAGTGTTGACTACCCCATTTATTATATATTCTACTGTTATCAATAAAGGACCCCTACAACAATATTTGGACGTTCAAAAGTATGGCTACAAGATGTAAGTTTAATTTTTTTATATAGTTTTCAAGGGGACACAAACTAAATTTATTTTCAAATTCTCTATTTGGATTGAATATATGAGTGTTTTGAAAATATTTGGGGAGGCCAAATTAAAATTTTTAATAAATCTTAGGGTATTATTTAAAATTAAATATTTTTTTTAAGAGTATAAAAAAAAAATTTTAAAAATTGGGGGGGCCATGACCCCCCCGGCTCCGCCCGGACAGCCCCTGCTTATAATCGCTTTTAAGATTATTAATTTATAGTCTAGGTTATCAGTAAATCACAAAATATGTACCTCGATTCTACACCACCCAATTAAGGAGTCATATGGTGTCATTTCCATCACATATTAATAATATTGGGATAATTGAGCATAATTTTTATGATTGTGGGGTGTGTGATATGTAAAAAAGTTCATGAAGATGAAGCATGCTACGTATGCACTTTATGAATCACTTATGTATATGTTTGGAACTATATATATATATATATATATATATATATGATTAATCAAGATAGAGACAGCGTAACATGTAACAGAATTGTCTGAATGAAGGCCAGTTGTTTTCAAGATTTTGCTTGCTTAACTGGAAGGGTCCATGGGTTAGAGCTAAATGACAGTGTCCTTGACAGCAAAAAGGCCCCATCAAGGATTGCTATGTTGGCTTTAAGTTTTAGTGGACAGCGAAAAGAATTAAACAATCTAAGGTATAACTATGGCGTGAAGCTGTAACCGTGCTTTGTCTAAACAATTAATTTGATTTATGAAGAATTCAAGAATGATCATAATTTGATTTTAGGAAGTTATCTTTTTTACACTGAGATAATATCTAACGGTTACTGTGTTTGATGTGTAAAAAATTTCTTAATCACCGATGAGTAAGAGATCATTACTATATATATATATCGCATAAGAGATCATTACTATATATATATATATATATATCGCTATGAATTACCAATTTGCCATATATAACACGTATCCTACAGTTTATCTGTCCACATCTAAATCTCAGATTTTGGAAAGAAGAAAAGGGAGATGTAGAGAGAGATGACAATTTTCAGTGAAAATTTTCAGGATACATACACCTTAGCTTGAAAATTTTAAATTTTTAATGGGTCATAAGACCTCATTGCATCATATGGACCGCATAAATTGAAATAAAGAAATAACTATACTAGGATACAGACATTTTTCACATTATTCCACCTTTCACAATTTTTATCACTTTTTACAATTTTCACCACTTTCTAAAACAAAATTTTCTCCAATTTCAATTTTAAAATTAAATTTCATGCATCAAGATGGCCACGAGGTGGGGCGGGAGTGAGGCGAGAAAAGTTAAACGGTTGCGGGGACGGGGAAGGCAAAACTATATATATATATCGCATAAGAGATCATTACTATATATATATATATATATATATATATATCGCTATGAATTACCAATTTGCCATATATAACACGTATCCTACAGTTTATCTGTCCACATCTAAATCTCAGATTTTGGAAAGAAGAAAAGGGAGATGTAGAGAGAGATGACAATTTTCAGTGAAAATTTTCAGGATACATACACCTTAGCTTGAAAATTTTAAATTTTTAATGGGTCATAAGACCTCATTGCATCATATGGACCGCATAAATTGAAATAAAGAAATAACTATACTAGGATACAGACATTTTTCACATTATTCCACCTTTCACAATTTTTATCACTTTTTACAATTTTCACCACTTTCTAAAACAAAATTTTCTCCAATTTCAATTTTAAAATTAAATTTCATGCATCAAGATGGCCACGAGGTGGGGCGGGTTTTGCCTTCCCCGTCCCCGCAACCGTTTAACTTTTCTCGCCTCACTCCCGCCCCACAACCGTTTACAAAGTCATCTCCAAACCCCACTCCCAAAATCATTTAACTTTCCTTGTCTCGCCCCATTTATGCTATCATTTAGTTTTCTGTTTTTAAGACAAAAATTTAACCCAATCCTTACTTTTCCATTCATAAATAAAAAAACAAAAAAAAACACACACACACACACACAGAAGGAAATATATATAGATTTCCTTTATATATAATATATAAGTATATATATATATACCTAAATGGGGCGGAGCGGATACTCGTCAGGATAGGGCTTTACCCTGCCCTTGTCCCAAATCCGCGAGGGTTATTTCTCCTAAATCTCATTCTCTTCTAATTTTCTTAAACGGTTCCGTAAACGAGTTTTAAACCGAACGGTCCAGGGCGGGACAAATTCGGTTTACATAGATATGAGAGTATTGCCCACATTGTAAGAGGCTTTAAAAGGAAGTAATTAGAAGTGAATGTTTCACTTAATGAGGTTTTAATTATAATCAGGGGCGGAACTTAAGGTGGGCTAACCTGGGCTATAGCTTAGGTCCAAAAATTTTTTTTGTTTTTTACTACTACTTGTTTAGTTGAAGCCCACTACCGTAGCCCAACCCACAAACTTTTAATTTCTAACTAGGACTCTCCTTTTGCTTTCATCAATCATTACATTATTTTTTCATGATTTCGTTTGTACAGAGACAAACAGAGATACACAAAAGGCAGCGAGCAAACAAAGAGCCAAAGACTAAAGAGGTAACTAATAATTTCTCATAATTTATGGTTTCACTTATATATCAATGTGATATTTCTTATAGTCTATTGAGTTTAATTATTTTTCCATTTGTAATTTCAAGGTTGATTTTTAAAGATGACCAACTTTGTTAAAGGAAATATTTTTTTATCTTTAATTTCCAAAAAAAAAAAAGGAAAATGTTTGGTCTTCTTTGAAAGGAGAATCTCTTCAGTTGTGTTTGTTTACTAACTGCATTTGAATTTTGTCTTCAAGGGCATTTTGAATTTTTTTTTTCCTTTTTCACTTAAAATTATTTTTATTTTTAGGTAATGTTTGTTCTCTAATGCTTTCACTCTCACATATCTTGTTTTATTGTGCATAGTCAAATGGGCAACTCTTGTGAAGAAAGAAAAAAAAAAAGGGCAACTCTTGTAAAAAAAAAAGGGTTCACTACTAAAGCTTATATTTTTCTTAGAGGATTGTTAAACTTGGTAACAGATACCTTAAAGTTAGCAGCGGTGAGTTCCTACTTCCTAGTTTAGATTGCTTTCAAATTTATTTTATTTGGTAAATTATTGTTTATGTTGTGATAGCCCATTATAAGATAGGATCATGTGTTTTTCATTTGACTACTTTTGATTTGTTGTGTGTATGTGTGTGTCTTATTCTCAAAATGTTTATTGTGATAGCCCCTGAATTGTGTTTCTAATAATATTGGGTATGCACAAGAGTACAGACGCACATTTATTTTGTTATATAATTATCTATTTGTTTGGTCGTATGGGACATATTCATTTGTTTCGCCATGTGGCGCTTATTTGTTATTACATATTTATTTGTTTGGTCGGATGGAGTATATTTATTATTGCAAATATTCTTTCATAGTTTCATTTATCACTATTCTGAGCCTTTATTGTTTTAGATTATCGAGGCACTTACATTGCAAGATAAAAAATTTATTTTTGTTTTATAAATTGGAAAATGATAAATCAAAAAGTGGGGCAATTTCTAATGAGTAGCGGCAATGAAGCGTGTCAAAACTGAACTTTGCAATAAGATGGGCGATAAATTTCTTGCAGATTGCATGATTTTTAATATTGAAAGAGAACTTGTTGAAGATATTGATATAGATTCGATAGTTAATGAATTTGATTCTCTTAAGGATCGTAGGGTTCATCTTCAATAGCTTGCTTAAGAAAATATTATATCTATTTTTGTATTTATATATGATGTACTTGATTAATCTATATGAGAACGTTCTCATTTTTTGTATATTTTTGAATATTTATAATATATCTTTGTCATAAAAATTATTGCTTTTATTTTTAATTTTTTTTTACTTTTAGTCCTCTCCACTTTACAATTCGGGCTCCGCCCTTATTATAATTTAACCATTGTCATTGTTTTTGCATAAAATAATTGTTCTAAAACTAATACGACATGTATTGTCGACTTTTTAGTATGTGAAGTTCTGTGGGACATATGGGGTTTACTTTATTCAGTTTCTGTAAAACAATTTTTTTTTGTTTCCATATTATAGAAAAAAATCACGGAACAAAGATTGTTTTGTTAACAGATTTTAAAAATTGCATTTTTTACAGTTTTGATAAAATTGTTTTTAACGAAGTTAAAAGACCCTTTAGAAAATAATGGTGTTTTGAGTCTTTCCAAATTCTATGCAAACAAAGAGTTTTGGAGATATGTTCTTAAAATTAAACCAAACATGCCTGGACCAGAATACTATTTTGATATTGGAGAAATCCTCTTCCATTTGTTTTGGGCCTGCTCCCCCCTTTATTTGGGCAACATTCATAACTGCTTGCCCAGTTTGATATATAATTTCCATTCACTAAACTCTTCCAACTAATATAGTTTTGAATGAAACTAACACCGAGTAAACAAATTTTTTTCCCAGTAAGTCTGAACAAAAAATGTTTTTTTTTAATCAGGTAATTAAGTACTCGCACACATATTCTGTGTGCATCTTTCAATCTTGATATTCTCCACTCTTCCGGTTTGTACTTTGTGCTCCTTTTCTATTTCAGCCCTAATTACCCATTCTTTTCACGATTTTGTTCAAGTACTCTATTAGATGCAATTTTTTTCTCCCTCTTTCTACAGCTTTTTCCAATCTATTGAGACTAATGGTTTTCAATTGAAAAATATAACGGATATATATACATATATATAGTTATAAATGATTTGAGCTGTTGATGAATAACTCAGACTCGGCTAGTTTATTAAATAAACGAGCTGAGCTTGAAGACTCGATTAATTTGATTTTATATTTTAAATTCTTATAATTTAGTTTAGCCCAACGCACACATTATTCACGACTAAGGCCCATTAGATTTTTCAATTTTTACTTGTTCTAAGAATAAAACCCATTCATTATTAGCCCATCATCCATCAACTACAGCCTCAGCCCTCAAGCACAAATCAACTATCTTGAAGGGAAACGCACGCCGGCAACCCCTCTCTCTCTCTCTCTTAACCCTTCACCCGTAGTCTCCACCGATGTCCACAAAATCAGATTTCTCCCTCTGGTTAGTTTCATTTTATGTTTTAGTCGTCTCAGCGAAGAAAAAATAAAATATCAAATCATTTTGTAATAATAAATGGGTTTATCCAAGAATATCAAATCAAAACTGAACAATTATTTAACGATTTTATAATTTTTGAACCGAAATCGAACAGTTAGCTCGGTTTGGTTTTTTGGTGAAACTCGTTTTTTGTGCAACCTTATAAACAACCTCTAAAAATCACAAAAAATAGGGATAAACTTTTAATCACTAAATTTGACATAAAAAATCAGAAAAAAATAGAATAAAATGACAAAAGTGTAGATAAAATTTAGCAAAAATTGGCATTGGTCACTGATCGGATTACTCGCAGCTCCTCAAAAACGTGTCAAAACCTCCATTTGGACTTTTTGGTTGAAGCTATTTGTTGAATTCTCAAGCTTCCAAGAACCGGATTACCATTCAAAAAAATAAAAATTATAATAGAACTGGATTTGAAAAAAATAGATTTAAGCAATAATTTACCAATCATGTATTTAGTGAAGATATATAGTATAACCAATGTAAAATACACCGAGTGAATTATGCGTGTTGTACACGCACGATGGGATCTATCATGCATGTTGTATATTCACGGTTCAGATTCACCGGGTGAATCTAGACCTTGTACACACACGATGGGACCTACCCCGCATGTTATACACCTACGGTCTAAATTCACCCATGTATTTACACCGGGTGTATTGTAGACGTACTATATAACTTGATATAGTGTGGGTTGAGCTAGGTTTGTAGCTCTATGTTTCTATGGGTGGTATCTAAGGATGCAATTCAACCGAGCTATTTGAGGGTTAACAAAATTTAAATAAAAATGTCATTCTCAAACAATGCTAAACGTCATGAAATTTTATCATGAATTGTCATCATGAATGATGTGGCAGGTGATAATACCATTGAGATTCCGTGTATGGGGGATTCCACCCATACTAATTCACCATTTAATTGTCACATCATTCAAGATAAAAATTTATAAAATATTTTCATTACGTGTAGCATTGCTCATTTATTAAATAAGTCGATTCCGAAAACTCTAAAATGACTTATCCAACGAATAGTTAAATAGCTGAGCTCATAACTCTATATATAGACATGGTATCACTGGCATTATTTTAGCAGCTCATTTGGTTTTTTCCCACAATTTTCACAGAAGTGATGTTTCCAATTACAACACGCCGCCGGAGGCATTCTAAGAAAAGTCAGCGGTCATATCCTCTCTTTCCTTCCAACAAAGAATGCAATGGCAACTGGTATCTTGTCAACCAAATAGAAGTATCTATGGACCTCAATCACTAATCAAGGCCTCCTTGATGATGAGTTGCTAGTTGCACCTACACGTCCTTGGGATAGAACCAAATTCATATATGCTGTCCACAGAGTGTTTAGTAACGCATCACATTTGCAGAAATTCCGTCTGAGGTGTATTCGGAGCTATGATGTTTCTGATATTAATGTAGTGGTTGAAATTCCATTATCACGTAATCTTCGTGAACTTCATCTAGAGAAACTTGATGGTACATTTGTTCTCAGTGTTCCTAATTCGGTTCATCTAGAGAAACTTGAAATCTTAGTTATTGATTCACTTGAATTTTTGGATAATGGCTCAATTTATAGGCTCATTTCTAAGTGCCCTGTACTTAGAGATTTGTCCATAAAAAATTGCGATCGGAGAAATATTAGTGTTTTTAACATTTCTGCTCCAAATCTCAAGAGTTTGATTATAAATTGTCGTCATGGTGAATTTGGTTCCTATGATTGTTATTGTAACTACAAGATTGTGCTTAATACACCAAGTCTTCAATACCTTCAATACGAAGACTATGTAGCAAAAGGCTATTCAGTGAATATAAATGCTCTTGTCAAAGCGAACATTAATCTCGTACCAAGAGGCAGCCATGTTCATGATAGATCTATGGCAGAACTTGCTATAACAGAAGTTGTGGAAAGAATATCTCAAGTTCAGTGGCTTTATTTATCTGGTTGTTTGATGAAGGTTAGTGTGCTCAACTCTGTGTATTTTTGATGATATATAGATATATATATATAGTGCGTTCCTTCTTCAAATATGAACCGACTCGTGTTTTCTTTTTGGATGAAAACCTTTCAGTTATGCAGCCTTTCAGTTATGCAGGCTTCCGTCGTCAAAGTTTCACCGTTCTCATTCTCATTCCATTCTTAAATAAAATAAATAATAAAATCAGGTTTGTATCTCAAATTCGGAATTTTTAGAGCAACCAAATTTTATTGACTAAAAATTGACCAAAAAAAGTGAAATTGTGACAATAAAATGAACCTAAAAAAAATTGTGAGAGTTAGAGTGGAGATAAGAGTGTATTGAAGAATTATTATAAAAGTGATGTTAAGAGGAGTTGAGAGTTAAAGTAGAGATAGGAGTGTATTAATTAAAGAATTTGCATAAAGTGAATTATTTGAAATAACTTGTACTTTTAATAATAGTATAGATATAGATATTTGTCTTAATTTATTAAAATTTGGACTCTCAGAATTTCAATTCATTATTCGCTCTCCAGTTTGCTCTCCAACGTTCCTTTCTTTTTCGGCCAAAACAACAGTAGAAGTTATTACCCATTTAATATATGCTAAACAAAATTAATTAGAAGCAAAAGTTGAATAAAATTAAATTTATAATTGAGACGCGCGTGATGAACTAAAAGATTTCTTAACACCAAAGCTAGTATAACCAACAAGTTAAGATTATACACATATATATCTGCTATTCAGATCCATTAAAGAGAAAAAGCTTGCATTAATTCAAAACTTAAAATCTCACACGCCATACTGGAGAGAGAGAGAGAGAGAGAGAAAACGAAGACTGCATTAATATAAAATTCACATAAAATTCATTTTGTCCATAAACTCTGAACAATATAGACCCATTACATTATGCAATGTGTTAAGTTCCTTCAAAGGAGTTGGCTGGTAGTCTTGAGCCGGTTTTAATATTCTAGTGTTGCAGTGTAGCATGAAGTATTATATTATCTAAAAAAAATAAAAAAGACATGCAGGGATTTATGTCCTTGAGCCGTTTTTAATGATTTTTAAGGCTAGTTTGGTATGCAGAAATAGAGGTGGAATGGAATGGTCATTCCACATTTGATTCTCTTTCTCTCGTTTGTTGTGTTACATTAGACATTCCAAGTCATTTTCTTAGAATGCTCATTCCAACAAAATCATTTCACTTCTTGAGTCATGGAATAGTCATTCCATTCCCACTTAGTATTAAAATCATCCTCTCTCTCTTTTACAACTCACTCTAGAATATATATATATATATATATATATATATATATTAAAATATTTAATAAAAAATTAATTTTTATCACTTTCAGTTTTTAGTAAAATATTAATTTTTTTTCGTATAAAAGATTATATTAATCTTGACTAGAAGAAAAAGACGGATTATATTTTGATTTATAAAGTTTTAATTGAATGGGTAATTAATTTTTTTTTTCACATGGTAATTAAATTAAATTGGCCAAATGTCCTATTTTTAAAACTGATTCTATTTTACATAAAAAAATAAAACATGTTGGAAAGTAATACCATTTCATTCTTACATCATTCTCTACCTGTAGCCAAACATTGGAATAAGAATGGTCATTCCATTCTATTCTATTATCATTCTTATTTCATTCCTGATTTCATTCCATTCCCACTTCATTTAATTTCAGCGTACCAAAATAGCCCTTAGTGTTGTTATATTTGAGAGAGGGAACCTACATCGGAGAGTGCTAATTTTACTAAATTTTAATAAATAAAATTAGGACCGAAACAGCAAGGCAGTGACGGCTCGGTGACCGAAACAAGACCATGATACTCTCTCTCATCTTAATTTCATCTCATATTCTCTCCCATGATTTCAAAAGCGAGAAATTTATTTTTGAAAGCAAGTCTGGTGGTACTTAAACTAGATGGGAAACCAGATAACTTCCTGTTGGTATCAAACTTCTTGTTTGTTGTTTCACCTAAAGAAAATCGAAATTAAGCGATTCGAAGGGAAGATTGTTGAGCTGAAAATGGCAAAATATTTCTTAAAGAATTCAGGAGTTTTGGAGAAACTGACGATTCATCCTTCTTGGGGTGACGAGTTGGAGATTTGATGGGGGCACCAAGACTTATCGAGTTGAGGTTCTTTGATATTTTCAAATTTGGGATTTCTATTATAATTTATTTATTTAGAGGGAAATTTGGTCCTTGTTAATATGGTAATTGTCCAAAAAACACATATAGGGGATGTGTGTGTATATATATAAGGTAATTTTTAATTGGGCAAAAAAGAACAAATTTTTAATTTGAATAATGAAATAACTAAAGTACTATTATTTTATAAATAAATAGTAAAAAAAAGGGTCAAAAAGTGTAATGACAAAAAATGTACTTTTGAATTTTCAAAAATATGACATCATCAATCTACAATATGAATAATTTGCTCCAAATTGTGAAATTATATAGATTTATATGCACATATCATTCTTCCAAAATAATGTTTGTTTGAGGTTTTTTGATATTTTCTTGTGTTACCTCCTAAGAAATTTTATTTTGCGAGCAATTTGTGCTATTTTTGAAAGAAGTGGGAGCACAAGCAGGGTTAAGAATTTAAGATATTATCTCATTTTATTTGGAAGGCAAAAAGGCCAAAAATTTCCCTATATTTTTAGAAAGGTGCAAGAAACCCCATGTGCATTTTTTGACCATATCACACCCTCACATTTGCAAATGTGAGTAATTTACTCCCTCTTGTACATATTATATTTTTCTATGACCATTTTTTCCTTTTTATTATAAAAAAAATTGAGGTTTTTTTCCGGGAAAAAAATTTTGGAAATAATTTTCGAAAAAAAAACTAAATATGCATAATTACTTAATAAAATTTTTTGAGAGGGGAGGTTTTTTTTTTATATTAAGTTATATCAATTTATAAAAAAATAAAATAAAAATGCACAATTATATAATAAAAAATTTCAGATATTTTTTTTCCAAAAAAATTTTCATTAGAAAGAGAGGGTTTTTTTTATATTAATTTTTTCTTTACCTTAATAAAAAAAAGGAGTTTTTTTCCGAAAAAAAAACTAAATATGCATAATAATAATAATTCCCAGATTTTTTTATTTTTTTAAGAATTATTTTATTTTCATAAATTCTCTCTCTTTCTAATGAAATTTTTTTCGGAAAACAAAAAAAAATCCAAAATTTTTTATTATGTAATTGTGTATTTTTAATTTTTTCCGTAAATTGATATAACTTAATATAAAAAAATAAAAAAAAACCTCTCTTCTCTCGAAATTTTTTATTAAATAATTGTGCATATTTAGTTTTTAATAACAGAAGATGGTTTTTGATCTTTTGCCTATTTGGGAAGTAAACAGGTGTTATGATCTTCTATTTTCAACTCATATTGATACAAATACCCTTTTTTTTTTCTTTTCTTTTTTCCAATGCAATCTTACATTTTGTTTTATTTTATTTTCCTGACCTTTTTTAGGGTCCCGGTTATATTTATCTCTTTGCCTAGGGCATCCTTGGTTTGGTATATGTAACTTCCATTAAAATCTCTTAAGAAAAGCTTCCTGCCAAAGGTTTCAAAAAGCAGCTTTTGGTGCTCTTAAAAGTCAGTCTCAAACACGACCTTAAACAATGAAACTCAAGTGATTTCTTTTGGTGACCTACCTTCTGTCAAAGGGTTTTTCACCGGATAATTCAATATATAAAAGAAAATAAAATGATAAATTATATTGACATCTCTTGAATTAGTCAAGAATATACAAATACAACTTGTCACGCGTGCTATTCAATTGCTTCTTAAGATTTGCTACATATTTCACTAACGCTAAAAGATATCCTGTTAATGCGCTTCTATAATTCCACAATTGAAATCAGCTTTTAAATTTTTCAGCACAAATTTCAATTTTATCATTGGTACTGTTTGATAAAATTAAAAATGAAGTTTAAATAAATTTGATCGCTCAATTTTAAGTGAAAATTATATTTTAATTCTGTATACCTTAAGCATTAAAAATTTTGACCTCTGAATTTTAAGTTTTGAAATAGGAACGCGATATTTGCACTTTCTTTTTTTACATTTGTACTCCCATTTTAAAAGAAATGACATTTCTAACTCTAAATTCAAAAGTGAATGATTATTTTTTTTCAAATTACACAACTACTCATTTTTATATCCCCTCTCTGTCTTTATCTTTAATGTTTTCATTCTTTTTAACAGGATTCACAAAAAAAAAAATCCAAAAAAGATTTTAAAAATAGATTTTTTATTGTTTGACACCACCCAAAAAAAAGTTTTCTATGTTGAATAAATTATTTCTTTCACAAGACCCAAAAAAAAAATATATATATATATTGTTATCTTTATTGAATAAGTTATATATTTTGACCGGAACGGAAAAATAAAAACCAAAAAAAAGTATACCATGAAAAAAAAAAAGTATTGTACATAGTAAAAAAAAAAACTTATCTATGTTTAATAAATTCTCTCCTTTGATAGCATCAGGGAAAAAAAAGTATGGTACGCAACAAAAAAAAAAAGTTCCCTCTCTTGATAGAATATCCATTAAAAAAACTTTATCTCTGTTGAATAAATTATTTTTTTGATAGAATAAAAAAAATACCGAAAAAAAAAAGTTTTCTTTTGGTCAAAACCAAAAAAAAAAAAAAAACTAAACGAAGTAAATAGACGATAAAAGGAGTTAAAGCTTATAGTATAAAGGGTAGTTAATGTATTATAAAATAAGGCATGATGCATTAATGAATTTAGGAACTTTTTTGTCATTTTATTTTAAAGAAAAAGGTTAGTGGAGTGCAATGGTATAAAAGTGGAGTGCAAATATCACCTCCCTTTGAAATATTATGTGCTAATTATATTTTATATTTGTTTTTACTTAAAATTTAAGTGTTTGCGAGAGGTGATATTATTCCAATCACTTAAAATTTACTTATTCTTATCCACATCGAATTAACTAATTAAGTTATCCAATAACACCAAAGTTTTTGAGTATTAAGATCGGGTTTATGTTCAAATTTGCAACGCAATTTAGATCGGGAGGTTGGTAAATATATTTATTATTTTATTATATTAAAAATAAGAAATAAATTGTAGCTTCCATTTTCATAACAGTTAATGTGTTAATTATATAATTTTCTTATATCTGACAAAGACTATCTCACTGTGTTTGAGGCTATGTTTGATATAACAGGAGGAGAAAAAAAAAACATTAATTACGAAAGGAAAGAAAAGAAAAAGAAGAAGAAAAAGGAGTATTGTTAAACCCCTCACCTCTCATTGTGATCATGTTTGGAAAAAGAAAAAAAAAATTATTTTAATGAATTTATTACTATGCCCTTTTACATTTAAAAGACAAATATATATAAAAAAAAGTGGTAAGACAAATATAAAAATTATGTTATACATCAAAATGACAATCTATATTACATTCAAGTTTGGTATAAAAAGAACAAAAAGTCAATATAACAGTTAAAAATATAAATTATTTGATTCAAAATATCTTTTGTGATCTACGATCTAAAATTATTTTATCTAACGATCACGATTTTAAGTGCATGATAGCGTCGTAGACACGAACATTCACTAGTTTAAAAAAAAAAAAAAAAGAGGTAAAGAGAATAAAAACATGTCATGAAATTCATATAGTATTTTGATTTTTAGTTTTATAAAAATAAAGATAAAATTAGTATTAAAAATATTTCATTAAAATATGTAACCATCTCCTTCCATTTCCTCCCACTTATTATGCTCCTTCAAATCAGCTCATGTCTTTCTTTTTTCTTTTTAAAAGTTTATAGCAAACACAAAATACTATTTCTCTCCGCTATCTTTCTTTTCTTTTTATTCTCTCCGACCAAAAACTATGCTTGACCGTTAGTATCTAGTTTAGGTTCAAATTTGAACCCAAAAATTTTTGGGCTCTAGTTCAAACCTCTGAGGGAGAGAGATTTGTAATCCAACTCAGTCCAAACTCGTTTTATATTATATTAAAAATAAATTACTTACTGAAAAAAAAGTAAATTAGAAAATAAATCGTAGCCTTCCATTTTCATCGAACGGCTAATGTATTTCTCAAAAAAATTCTTCTCTCCCAGAAGAACCCTAACGTTTGGCGCTCGCCGTTCGCTAGAGACAGAAAATCTCGCTAGCTTGCCATCATCTGCATCTCGCCGTCGCCTGTACACCCTAGCGGTATGAATCGTATGACTACTCTACTTGCTTGCCCACTTTCTCTCACATGTAATCAAAGGATCTCAAAGTGGAAGTTATATATATATATATATATATATATGGGTGCATTGTTATTTTTCAAATGGAGAGATGGTCCATTTTACAACATTAGAGTAACTTTTCTCTGGTTATGTGTATGGTTGGTTGGTGATGCTTTGCGCAAACGGCATTCACCGAATTTTTGTGTCTTTTGTAGGGAAAGGCTATAGGGTGTGTGTTGTGTTTGTCTCTCGGTAAATGTAAATGTAAATGTAAATATAGAATGTAGTGTGGTGGTGTGGGTTGAGCTAGGTTTGTAGC
The DNA here is from genome assembly GCA_026545225.1 of Cornus controversa. Classification (NCBI taxonomy): domain Eukaryota; kingdom Viridiplantae; phylum Streptophyta; class Magnoliopsida; order Cornales; family Cornaceae; genus Cornus; species Cornus controversa. The sequence continues at coordinate 86,436,266 of CM048846.1, read as the reverse complement.
TCTGTGTTTCTGTGGGTGGTATCTAGGGTTGCAATTGAACCGAGCTATTTGAGGGTTAACAAAATTTAAATAAAAATGTCATTCTCAAACAATTTAAAATTTGGTTAATTTAGGGCCCATTTGATAACCGTTTATGTTTAGTGTTTATTGTTTATCAAAACAAATTTTTACGATAAACATGTTTGATAATTTTTGTTTTGTTTATAAATTGTCAAAACGTTTTTAAAACAACACTGTTGCTAAGCCTTCAAATCATAAACACCAAAATGATGTTTATTGTTTATGTTTATTAAAAAAAAAAATTTTTTTTTTTATCTAAAATGGTGATTATATTATTTTAATTAAAAATTGAAACTAAAAGTGAGAAAATGAAAAGAAAAAATATATATAAAAGGCTATTGTTTGATATAACGATAAAAATATTAGAATTATCAAGTGTGGACAGAATTAAAGAACATCAATTGCCTTGAGAAAAAAATATTGGGTACAATATGAATAATTACTAATATACTTGAAAATAAAAAATAGTTACTTAGGGGCACCCATGCTAAAAAAAAAAAAAAAAAAACCTTATTTGAAGAAAAAACAAAGAAGTCTCAACCATCTTCTTGTCAAAGAAATAAGAATGGTATTTTGTACTCATATCATTCATTCATTTTCAGTGTTGAAAGAAAAATAGAAATAAAAAAAAATGAAAAAGAAAGTAGTAACGTAAGAAATTCAAGAGAAAGAGTATGCTCTCCAAATCCATCTTCTCACTCCATACAAATTGGACCGAACCGAACCGTTCACTACAGTTCCGGTTCTGGCTCTAAATTTTAAGAACCGTTCACTACGATTCCGATTCCAAGCCTTGGAACCGAAACTGGAACCGTTGAAAAAAAATATATATATTTATAGTAACATTTTGTTATGTAAAAAATTTTAAACAATGAAGTTATTATAACTATTCTAAGGTTAAATACAACTCCTATAATAATCGAACTCATTTATTCCAGTTTCAAAATTAAAGAACCGTTGGGAACTGTTCAGCTTCCTGTTCTCCCAATAACTGTAAAAAATCGAATCGTGTGCATCCCCTACTTGTTAGGATCTTCTGGGTTGTGGGTCATTTTACTTTTACAATATCATTTGCTGTGTAGATATATATGTAACCCAATATTATTTATTTCTTTTTTATGCATATTTCTTTTTCTGTTATTGCTGTATATATTTGTTGTAGCATAAACTTGACTTTTTATGTAATTTGTTGTGTTGATTTTAAAAAAAAAAAACAGTTTAAGGTTAACAAACATGTTTTTCTGTTTATGACTTTTAAAATAAGCCAAACATTTGTTCGTTATCAAACAACACTCATGTTTATGAATAAACAAAAGCGTAACATAAACACTGTTTATATAAACACTTAAACAATAAACACTAAACATAAACGGTTACCAAACGGGCCCTAAATTACATAAGCCCAATACCACCTGAACTTATCCAACCAATAGTTTAATAGCTGAGCTCAAAGCTCTATAATAGACCTTGTATCACTCAGCCGCATTATTTTAGCAGCTCATTTTGGTTTTTCCCACAATTTTCCAGAAGTGATGGATTCAATTCTAAAACGCCGCCGGAGGCATGATGTTGTGAAAGTGAGAGTGGAAGGTGATGAAGACAGGATTAGCAACTTACCAAGAAAAGTTATGGGCCATATCCTCTCTTTCCTTCCAACAAAGAATGCAGTGGCAACTGCTACCTTGTCAACCAAATGGAAGTATCTATGGACCTCAATCACTAATCTAGACTTTGATGATGAGTTGCTAGTTGCACCTACAAATCCTTGGGATAGAACCAAATTCATAAATTCTGTCCACAGAGTCTTTCGTAACGTATCACATTTGCAGAAATTCCGTCTGAGGTGTATTCGGAGTTATGATGCTTCTGATCTTAATCTAGTGGTTGAAATTGCATTATCACATAATCTTCGTGAACTTCATCTTTCAGGTCTGCCCAGTTTGCCTCGTTTGCCTGGTGGGATTTTCACTTGTAGAAGTCTGGTGGTACTCAAACTTGATGGTACATTTGTTCTCAATGTTCCTAATTTGGTTCATCTAGAGAAACTTGAAATCTTAGTTATTGATTCACTTGAATTTTTGGATAATGGCTCAATTTATAGGCTCATTTCTAAGTGCCCTGTACTTAGAGATATGACCATAAAAAATTGCGATTGGAGAAATATTAGTGTTTTTAACATTTCTGCTCCAAATCTCAGGAGTTTAATTATAAATTGTCGTCATGGTGAATTTGGTTCCTATGGTTGTTATTGCAACTACAAGATTGTGCTTAATACACCAAGTCTTCAATACCTTCAATACGAAGACTATATAGCAAAAGGCTATTCAGTAAATATAAATGCTCTTGTCAAAGCGAACATTAATTTCGTACCAAGAGGCAGCCATGTTCATGATAGATCTATGGCAGAACTTGCTATAAAAGAAGTTGAGGAAAGAATATCTCGAGTTCAGTGGCTTTATTTATCTGGTTGTTTGATGAAGGTTAGTATGCTCAACTCTCTGTATTTTCAATGATCTTTATATATATATATATATATATATATATATATGTCCAAATATAGTGCGTTACTTCTTCAAATATGAACTGACTAGTGTTTTCTTTTTGGATGAATACCTTTCAGTTATGCAGGCTTCCATTGCCAATGTTTCATCGTTTGACTTATTTGGAGTTTGGTATTGATGACTATGTTGGATGGAAATTGCTACTGCATTTTTTGTTAAGCTCACCAAAACTGGAAACTCTTATTTTGGGGGTAAAACAACAACTATTTCGATCAAACCACTTTGTTTAATGTAAAAAAATTACTTGACCAAATAAATTGTTGTTATATTTATTTCTTCATTGATTAGGGACTTTCACAAGATGATCAAGAGAAAAACCAGGCGACATTCCCTTGGAATTCACCTGAACATGTGCCTTCTTGTTTGTTGTTTCACCTAAAGAAAATGGAAATTAAGCAGTTCACAGGGGAGAGTGGTGAGCTGAAAATGGCTGAGTATTTCTTGGAGAATTCAAGAGTTTTGGAGAAACTGGTGATTCGTCCTTTGGGTAGAGATTTGGAAATTTGCAAAAAAGTATTGATGTTACCAAGGTACTCCAACACTTGTAGAGTTGAGGTTCTTTGATATTTTAACAAAAATTTCTCTATGTTTAGGAAATTCTCTCTTTTATTTTTCTTTTTGCTTGTGCTTTTAAGCAGTAGAAAAATAGTATTTGCTTCTATTTAGTTTGTTAGCAAGTGTTTGGTAACTCTATTTTATTAGCGGAAGTAATAGGCAGGACTAGCTGCCTTCCTTTTCCAACTCATGTTATGTAAATATTTTATTTTATTTTTTAATGGAAGCTTACATTTTATTTTATTTTCATGATCTCCTTTTGAGGTTCCTCGGTATATTTGTCTATTTGCCTTGGGGGGCATGCTTGGTCTGGTATGTGAAATTTCCATTAAAATATCTTGAAATCTTCCTGCGAAAGGCGATCCCTACAAAACTTCAGCAATCCGAACAACTCAAGCAGCAGCTTTGGGCTTGAAACTGCAGAATGGCTTTTCAAAAGCCTTCCCAAACAGGGCCTTAAATAATGTCTTGGAGAACTTTTGCTTTGTCAAATTGCTTTTGTTTCTCATATTGTGATATTCATGGGATACTGGAGTTTTCCTGTACATAACTAGTAAAGAAGAAGAAGAAAAAAAATATTTGGGAGGGAAAATGGCTTCATGACCAACATAATAGTGCATAAAATTACCTCTAGCAGGAGGAATTGCAATATCAAATGGGTGGCTGGTTTGATAAATTATAGCACAAATCAATGAATTTTTTTGTGATCAACAACAATTTTAACGGAGAAGATTGTGAAGCATGAGGCTAATCAGCTAATAGACAACTGACAGTTAAATCTGCATATACAATGGCTGTGAAGTTTCATCCCAGTACAAGGAACTTCAATCAAGAAAGCTACAGCCATTTGTCTGAAGTTGGGCATCTCTGGAGTGGTAATTGGAAGGTAAGGACTTGTAAGGAAAATACACTTGTTCTTATGACAATGTTGCCATGACAGAGTACCTGTCATGATGAATTTGAGTAGAGGATTGATGGAAGATTCAACTTGTAAACGTTGTGGTGAATTTGAAGGATTTACTGCTCATGTGAGTTTTCGAGTGTTGTGTTGCAAAGCTAATTTGGAGAATTTGTCCTCTTAGAGAGGAGCTCACTGGCCATTCTCTGAAGTGGTCACAGAGATGGAGTTATCTTGTGGATAAATGGAAGGATTTGAGTATGGCGCCAGAATTGTTCAGTTTGGCATCCTTTTATCAATTGGCACATTTGGAAGGCTAGGAATAAATGGATATTTGATGGACTTATGTGTGACCCATTGCAAATTTTTGATAAAGCGATCTCATTCTCTCTTGAATATAACGAGGTCCAATGTAGTGTTTGTCTTGAATCTGGTCAGTGGATCTTCCAGTTCCTCACCCCCAACAATGGAGTCCTCCTGCAACTCACAGGAGAATGTGGTGGATGTTTAGTGCTGTGTGATCAGTGTTGTAAGCCTATTATGCTGCGTTTGGTATGCAACTATAGAATGGAATGCCAATATTATCTTTTTGGATCCATTCCTTTGTTTGATAAGAAAAACTAAAGTGAGAATGACCATTCCGCGTTATTCCTTTGGAATGAAAAGGAATGAAAATTCATTTCACTACTCAACCTATAGAATGGTCATTCCATTCTCAATAAACATTAAAAAATAAATCTAGTTACCAAAAAGAATGTAATTATCGTTCCATTCCTGCATTATTTCATGTTTGAAATCAAACAATAGAATAGGAATGAATATTTCATTCTATTCTCATTCTATTCTTACTTTAATGGAATGTTCATTCCATTTCATTGTTGCGTACCAAATGTAACATTAGAGTTGCCTCTATTTTCAGCAATGATATTGCTAGTGCTAAGTAGGGGCGGACCTAGAAGGTTTCGTTTTTGAAACTAACATTTCATGTTCTACTAGGAAAAAAAAAACATGCCGAGAGAGAAGAGCTAGTAGCAAAATTTTGAGAGCCACTTATCATCAACTCTTTTTATTTAGCTCGTGAATTGAAAAGTTTATTAAATAACTCATTGAACTTTTCATGTCTCATTTGATTCTTGTCATGGGTGTAGTCTTTACAAGAATAGTTTGATTTTAGTTTTATGTGAGTGCGGTGTTAGGCGACACAACAAAAAATTATTATGTGGTGGAATCTATCACCTCACTCACTTACAATTACTTTCTGAGTAGTCCAATTTGATCTCGTATCATTACTATTTTGGTAACATTACTTTGTAAGTTAAAAAAATACTTTATTTTATAAGTCGCTTTCTTCCTTCTTTTAAAATTCTATTAGTCTTTTACCTTTTTATGTTTCTAATTATTTTCTATTATTACAATAGTGCTTCCTACTATAGTTAGTAAATCAAAGAAAAAAAACATTTTCAACTATAATTTTATCACAAAATAAAATTTTAAAAATTTTTATTTAGAAAACACTATTCACTATACTAGTAGATAAAAAAGTATATATGTTAGTTATATTTTTATTTTTAAAAAATCTTAAATAAAGTTTTATTAGCCTTTTATTTTTTTATGTTTCAAAATTTGTTATTTGGAAATTTTATGTAACTATTTTTTATATTTTGAATTTTTAGGAAACACTATATTTATATAGAGCAGGCATATGATCATAGTAAATGGTATATATATCATTATAATTTTGTTAGGGGTCAAGTTGTCCACTTTTGTAAGATGAGAGTGATTTTCTCAAAAAAAATAGTTCAAGGGTGTTTTTGTATATGGAAGAAAGTTCACGTTTTTTTTGCACTTTTGCCTACCTAAAATAACATTATATTCTTTATAGTGTGTGTGTGTATATATATAGATATACACCATATTTGTTTTTCGGTCTTCTCAAAGGAGATTTTATTCAATAGAGATATATATTTTTTTAGAATTCTATCGAAAGAGAGAATTTATTTAACAGAAATAACATTTTTTTGAAATTTTTTTTTGTTAATGCCAAAAGAGATAATTTATTCAATAGAAATAACTTTTTTTTTTTAATCTTTTTCTTCGATTCTTATAAAAAGAGATAATTTATTCAACAGAAATAACATTTTTTTGGATTTTTTTTTGTTCATGCCAAAAGAGATAATTTATTTAATATAGATAATTTTTTTTTTGGATCTTTTTTTTCGATTCTTGTAAAAAGAGATAATTTATTTAATAGAGATAAAAAAAAAAATTTCTCCGGTCAAAAGAGACCGAAAACATTAAAGATTGAAGACAAAGAGAAAGATATCTAAAAGAATAGTTGTGTAATTTGAAAAAACATAATCATTCAATCGTAAAGGTAAGGTTAAAAGTGTCATTTAATTTAGTATGAAAATGCAAATGTAAAAAAGAGGAGGACAAATATTGCTTCATATATATATATATATATATATATATATGAAGATATATAGTTTTATAAATACTAAGTATAAACCCATAAATAAAAAATTTCAAAGAATATTTCGACCTCTCAAATTCATTTATTTGAAAACAGACATTTGTATAATAATAGAGTAATCAAACAAGTTTCTCTTTCTGATTTTTACATATATTTATTTTCATTTCAATTCATAAATAAATCCGGTCGAATTGATACCTTTCAAATGAAACAGCCCAAGCCCATGTAATTCCCAAGCACATTGTCCAATTTAATTTTATTATTATTATTATTTTCTTTTTCCGGAAGAAGATAGAGGTTATTGTCCATTTTGCAATTGGTAAAGTATCTGATTCACACGACCTAACCTGTAGGACATTCCCAAGCAAGCCCAATCGGCAGCGACGACGACGACTACCCAGCAGCCACAATGCCGCAACCAGCGATCGGCGACCAAAACACCGACAGCGCTCCTTCATAATTGCAATTAGTCGGTTTCCGAGCAGTGTAGTGTATATCTCTTCATCTCTCTCTTTATTTTTCGCAAATTTCATTCCCATCTTTGTTTCATGGAATATGAGTTTGATATAATAGATGAATTATATTATTTGATCCCAGCTATGTTTTTTCAACTTTTACAATGATATACATGCAATTTGAACCGTGTATATTAAATTCAATCCCAACTACATTTCTTAATTAAAGTATTAATACATAAATAGAGTTCATATCACTTGATTTCGTTCGAACATTCTCAAACCGAGGTTGATCATAGCTAGGAAGTGCTTGATTGAAAACGAATCGAGCTCACACACTCCCTCAAGTTTGACTAGCCGACCCCGAACACCCCAGAGCTCGACTGGGCTTCTTTACAGCCATGACTTACCTAACCAATAGTTAAATAGCTGGGTTCAAAGATCTATATGTAACATATTAGTTGTTCACATGGTTTCACTGGCATTATTATAGCATTTCATATATACATAATATATTTTTCAGCAGGATACGTCACAGAAGTGATGGATTCAATTTCAAAACGCCGCCGGGAACGTTTTGAGAAAGTAATTGTGGAAGGTAATGAAGACAGGATTAGCAACTTACCAAGAATTCTTATAGGTCATATCCTTTCTTTCCTTCCAACAAAGAATGCAGTGGCAACTAGTATCTTATCAACAAAATGGAAGTATCTATGGACCTCAATCACTACTTTAAACTTCAATGATGAGTTGGTAGCTGTACCCAAGAATCCTACGGAGAATAACAAAGAAAAACAAAGTTTAGTGAACATGAGCTTCATAAATTTTGTCTACCGAGTACTTGCACGTAATGTATCAGATTTGCAGAAATTCCATCTGAGATGTATTCGGAGTTATGATGTTTCTCATCTGAATGTATGGGTTTCAATTGCATTATCACGTAATCTTCGTGAACTTCATCTTTCAGAGCTTTGGAGTCAGCCTCGTGAGCTTTTTACTTGTACAAGTCTGATGGTACTTAAACTGTGTGGTAGATCCGGTTCAAGTTTGAAATATGTTCTCAATGTTCCTACTTTGGTTTGTCTACAGAGTCTTAAAATCCTCGTTATTGATTCATTTAGATTTTTGGATGATGACTCCATTTATAGGCTCTTTTCTGGCTGCCCTGGGCTCGAAGATTTGTCCCTTAAAAAATGCGATTGGAGAGATATTAGTGTTCTTAACATTTCTGCTCCTTTTCTCAAGAGTTTAACTATAAATGGCTTATATTATTGCCATTACAAGCTTGTGCTTAATACACCAAATCTTCAAGGCCTTGAATACGAAGACTATTCACCGGGAGGCTATTTAGTGAATAAATTAAATTCTCTTGTCAAAGCAACTCTCAAACTATTAGGCCACCGTGTTACTGATGGATCAAAACTTGCTGTAGCAGAATTTGTTCAAAGTTTATCTAAAGTTCAGTGGCTTTATATATCTGGTGATTCGACACAGGTTAGCGTGCTCAATTTTGTGATTATATATATGTATATAATTTTTTTTTTTCAGATTACAGGCACCTTTTACTTCTTCAAATAGTATTAAATGACTCGTCGTTTTCTTTTTGCATGAAGATCTTTAGATTGTGCAAGTTAAGTTTGCCAAAGTTTGACCGTTTGACTTATTTGGAGTTTGGTTATCGTGATAATGATTACTACGTTAGATGGGAATCGGTACTGGAATTTGTTAAACGCTCGCCACAATTGGAAACACTTATTTATGAGGTAAAACACCAACTGTTTGGATCAAACTACTTTGTTTTAATGGGAAAAAATTACTGGGCCAAATAAATTGGAGTTTTTAGTATTTATATTTGTTATCTGATTAGGGACTTCCAATGGATGATGGAGAAGAATTTGATTGGAGTCCACCTGAGCAAGTGCCTTCTTGTTTGTTGTTTCACCTAAAGAAAATTGAATTTCAGAGGTTTGGAGGGTGGAATGATGAGCTGAAAATGGTAGAGTATTTCTTGGAGAATTCAAGAGTTTTGGAGAAACTGGTGATTCGTGCTACTGAGAGAAAGTTGAAGATTTGCCAAGAAGTATTGATGTTACCAAGGGGCTCCACGACTTGCCGAGTTGAGGTTCTTTGATATTTTCTTGTGTTACCTTCTTAGAAATTTTATTTTGCAAGCATTTTGTGCTAGTTTTTAAGGGATTGGGCATGGTTATTATTAGCAAGAGTAAAGCTTGTTATATTTTCATGCTGCTTTCCCCGGAATAGGCTGGATTTGCATTGCAGCCTTCCATGTCCAACTCATGCTTTGTAAATACTTTCTTTTTTTTTTTCAATGAAAGCTTACATTTTATTTTATTTTAATGACTTGTGCGTAGACACATAAATTTTGTGATGGTCTTATCACCGTCCGATTAGTCAACAAGTCAAACACTCTTAGTCCATGATTACTGGTTCCATCGACGGACACGTGTCAAAATTCTGAAGGTTTATGCCTTTAAAAAAATATGTGACAATTCAAATTTAAATTTGAATTTATTTTCATATAAAATGAGGCAAAATCTCTTTATTCATGGAAGTTGGCACAATTAATAGGGAAAAACTTGAAGTTCCGAAGACGAATAACATCAAGCACACCACACAAGTGTCGTTCTTCTTCGATGACCTTCAATCCACCATTCGAGATCAAGCTCTATCGATCCGCGATTAGAAATTCCGTCGGCCTTCCTCAATTTAAAGATTTGAAGAAAACTCATCACTACCGGTTCAAGAACAAGTTTTTGAAGTCCTTGCACCGAACATCAAGGAGATTGAATAAGAGGTAGATTCTTTGTTGTAAAAGAATCAGAGAATTGTACTCATTTTTTTAAAATTAATAAAATTGATTATTTGTTATTCATTTTCGTTCATAGATTTTTTGACACGAAATTTGTGTGTACAAATTTTTGACATGCCCAGTAGGACAATTCGGTGTGTTTTGAGCTGCCCCAGTTATATTTATCTCTTCACCTTGAAAAACCGTATTCCTCCCTCTACAAAAGGCATCCGCTAGAACAGATCATGATGTCTTTTCATTATCATAAAACCAGTGATATCAAAGACTGGAAACAAAGATATTAAGGAACCAAAATGAATATCACCCTCCATAGAAAATCAATAAAAAAAACATTTCAACAACATGGAATTGTAGGGGGCGCAAGGGAGAAGATGGGATCAACCCTAACATAAGAAGCATTTGGGCTTCGGTTTGCAGGAAGAGAAGAGAGAGCTGAAATATTGATGAAGATCTTCGTTGCTTGGAAATGGTTGGATTTTTTTTACTCAACAAAATAAGGGCTTGTATATTAAACTTCTATTAAACCGTTAAACGGTTTTCCAAATCTGTTGAGAATATCTTTCCCAACAATTCAAAAAGCGGCTTTCTCTAAAATGCGAAGGTGGTGAATTATGGGGGTGTTCTAAGAGGGTTAAAAAAAATAGAAGATTCAACTTGTAAACTTCGTGGTGAATTTGAAGGATTTACTGCTCATGTAAGTTTTCGAGTGTTCTTTTGCAAAGCAAATTTGGAGAATGTGTCCTCTTACAGAGGAGATCACTGGCCATTGTCTGAAATGGTTATAGAGATGGAGGTATTTTGTGGGTAAATGGAAGGATGTGAGTATGGCACCAGAATTGTTCAGTTTGGCATCCTTTATCAGTTGGCACATTTGAAAATTTTGCATTCTAATTAAAAATATATGGAAAACATCCAATTTTGCATTATTCCTAAGTGGAAGAAATTTTCTAACCCACCATCAAAGTAGTAAATATGAGGTCCAAAAGTTGTAGTGATGGACCTTTCTTTTTGTTCATTTTTTATTTGTTAACCTTCAATGCTTTTAACCACGGAATTTCTAATTTAGTTGGTATGATCTCTCCTTTACAACGGAAAGTGTGAACAGAGCGAAGTTAGAAATATTAATTTGGAGGGCTAAAGTAGTAAAATAAATTAAATTTTAAAAATACAATAATTGTAGCTATTGTTGTTTAGGTGCATTTTTAATGTACATTTTTAAAAGCACATATATAAATGATATTAGAAAAATAAATGAAGAGAATCTTAGATAAGAACGGATAAATGATGTTGTCAATTGTCAAGCATTGTTTAGCAAGGATTACAACACTTTCCTTTTATTATATTTGAGTTTTTAGAAGCAAAACTAAAGACTTTGAAAGGGTCACAAGTAATTTATTTGGCACATCACCTTTAAATACATTTCTTTTTATTTTTCCCAAAATGTCTATTAGCTTCTTATTTCGCTAGGATTGAATGTTTCAATTTATATTCTAATTATCGACTTGGATTCGGATCAGAATCGAAAAAAACCTAGACCATGGACACATGTTTAGTAGCGGATGACATTTAGCCTATATATATGTGTGTGTGTGTGTGTGTGTGTGTGTGTGGTAAGGTGTCCATTGAAAACAATATAATGAATTAACATATTGCATTGAGATAAAGTGAGGTGTCGATTAGGCTATAAATTCCATTAGCAACTTCACCAACATCTCTTGTAATAAGCTTTTGAAATGGTTTTATTAATAGGAAAAATATAATTTTAAATTCTCGTTAATGGATTTTTGACGCCTGTGTACTTAAGTGTGTATTTCTGTTAGTTGAGGAATTAATTAAATGCAAAATTCAAGAAGGTTTTATGCAATTTACCCTTTAACTACATAGGTTTTTTACAAGAACTTTACCTCCCCACCACACAGTCTTACCATCTTCTGCATCTCGCAGTCGCCTGCACCATTGTCATCCTTGTGGTATGATCCCAATGACAAATTTACTTTCTTGCCCTCTCTTTGATGGTTTAGTTTTCCTGTGACACAATACATTTGATTGATGTGAAACTCCATATAATCAAGGAATCTAAAAGTGGAAGTTGAATTTGGGTACATTATCATTTTTCTAATGGAGAAAATGACGTTTTACAAAATATTGGGGTGGATTAGAGTAACTTTTCTTTGGTTATGTGTATGGTTGATTGGTGGATGTTTCACTCAAATGAGCTTTCACTGAATTTTTGTGTTTTGTTATGAACAAAAGCCATTTGAGATTATATAGGTTGATAGCGCATGTTTAGCTAGGATTGCACCCTTATGTTTGGCTTGCTAGTATCTAAGACATCAAATAAATCGAGTTAAGATTTCACCCTGAAATTCTATTGGTTGTGTTATACAATAATTGTCCCTAGAGGGAGGGGGGTGAATGGAGACTTTAGGCAAACGATGAAATTTTTTAGGTTTAGTTTGTTTTTGACAAAAGTTAGTTTGATTGAACTTTTGTCAAACACTTGGTGAGCTTATGTATTCAATAAGTGAGAATACAAATGTAAATGCACTATCTATAAGACTCTTATGTACTTAAATGATCTAGTAAATACAACTAGTAAAAGTATTCATGTAAGTGCAAATATCATACTTATAGTGTGTCGATATATTGATTGCAGATTTTATCGAACACATGGTATACAACTTGATTGACAAATGAATAATCAAAAAAATATTGAATCAATCAATATACTCCAAACATTCATCTCATCCTCCTCATATAAATTAAAGAATATAAACTTATAGCATTCATATATAAAACATATGAAATTTAAACAAATGAAATGTTATTGTAAAGGAGTTAAATGTTAGAGAAATGCAAACTCAAGACACCACAGTTTACATGGTTCGGCACCTCCATTGGTTGCCTATGTCCAAGCCTTGAGAAAACCTCTCGAGAATTCTACTATGGGGCTTTCTTTAAGGGTGAAAAGCAAACTGTATATCATCTCGCTTATTTGATGGTTAATCACTCTCTCTCTTTTTACAGCTAAGAGATAATCATTGCTCACTCTTACGAGTAGAGAGCGGTACCAAATCCGTTAATTATTAAGTTGAGTAAAACATCTCTCTTTTTCAGGCTTAAAGAGAACCCTTACAAAGCTTTCCCAAGCTACCCCTGCGAAGAAAACCTCTTGTTCTTCTTCTTTGAAGATAAGAAATTGTGTATACAATGAATATCTCTCAAATAAACAATATATAAAGTAAAGCTCTTTTAAATCTAGAGTTATAATTGATAAATCAATATGAAAACTCAACTCTAGAATGATGAATGAAATACTACAATGAATTGATTTTTGGAAGAATATTGTCAAGTGTAGTGACTATTTCTATAAAATATGAATTATAAACTTAAGGATAGATTCAACCAACAATGGATAATCAACTATGGGTGTAGTGGTCTCTCATACTTGTATAATATATATACAAGGTGTATTTATAGCCTAAGAACAAATTCTACCCCTTTGAGGTGGTTGGGAGCCTTTATTGCACCAACTAGCCATTACATTTTGAATCCAGAATAAAGTAGTCGACTTATGGAAAAAGTAGTCAACTATTCATTTAAGAACAATCAGTTGTTTTAAATCATCTTCTCAAACTCAATGATTCTGTAATAATAAGTCGACTTGTGAAAACAATAAGTCAATTGATCTTGTCAAGATAAGTGACTTATCTTAAAGATAACTAGACTTGTCTTTGACATACGTAAAATTATTTAAAAAATAAGTCGATTGTTTTACCATGCTTCAAAAGCCCAAAAATAGTCTGGACAAATAAATCGACTTCCCTTAGGGAATAAGTCGATTGATTTATGCTCAACTTGAATAAAATGAAACTTTGAAGTGTAAGTGAGTCTAAACCATCAAAGGACTTTGAAGATATGATTCAAAGAGATCAAGTACTATTTCTAAGATGTCCAGTGACCATTAAAATGATATGTATGAGGTGCATTGGGTCATAAAGTCAATTAGGTTATGAGTTAGGTTATTTGAATGTTTTGACAAGCTTGAACCTCCTTAAAGTCAATAATAACCTTATGAAATAAATCAATTTGATACAAGGTCATTGACTTCACAACTTCACTAAATGTGAATATTGAGAAATAAAAATATTCCCAATTAGAAATCATCTCAATATTACCCAAGGCTAAACATGATTTAAACATATAAGTTCAAAACTTTATTTCTATAATTTTTAGAGACATTTTAAATGATTAATGAAATGCATGGTCTTAATTATGGCTTAATGGTTGAGTTCTTCTAAAGCTTATGAAAGCTTGAACTAACTCAACCATTGTAAATGCTTCATAATGTTATAAATGATATTTATGGCCTATTGTTTACGGGATCTAAGGACTTATAAATAATATGAATGACATGCACATTCCTAGAGCTTTCATGTGAGTACATTAAAGTGACTTTATAAAGATTACTTATACACTCACCAAGACTAAACTACTCAACCTTTCATGTCTTCATTGACTTTGATGTGTATTAGGTGAAATCTTTTTCTTTGATTCTATTGTTTTCATCCTTTTGTCATATCCTTGATATGAGTTTTTGGACATAAATGAGCATGATTAATGTGAGTTTTGGATACCTTTGCAAGATGCTCTTGATCTTCTTGTCTTACGTTTAATCTTGTTAGAATGCAACTTATTTAAGCACAAACTCACATTAAATCCTAACACTCACAATGTTCTGTTATCATTAAAAAAAAAAAAAACAGAGATAATTTTGATTAGAAACCTTGGTTGACAAGTTGGTATCTAGAGCTGAATAGTTCGCAACCAACTTGGGCTCAATTTGCTAAAACCGTTCGTTTATTTAATAAATGAATCAAGTTTGAGTTCAAACAAAATTTAAATAAATTAGCCAATCTCAAATGTAGTCCAACTTGGCTTAGTTCTTGAATACGTTTGAGAATAGGCTAGAATATATATATATATATATATATATATATATATATATATATATATATATATATATTACTAGTTTTATAACTATTACCCTTAAGTTTTTTAAAGAATATATGGGCCTCTTCAATTCAAGAGACAATTTTATAAGATTACAATAAAAAAAAGTTTCTTTTTCTAATTTTTGGAGCTGAACCAAACAAGCTACTATTTATTTTCATTTCAATTCATAAATAATACCCGGTCCAATTCATAACTTTTAAAATGAAACAGCCCAAGCAAGCCAAATCCGCGACGACGATTCATTTCAATTCATAAAAAATACCCAGTCCAATTCATAACTTTTAAAATGAAGCAGCCCAAACCCATATAATTCCCAAGCCCATTATTCATTTTTTCTTTTTCTTTTTGAAAAAATTAGATTTTAGTGACTAAAATTAAAAAAAATTGCACCTTAAACTCAATAAATGGTAAATAAGGACCAATTTTAAAAAATAATTGCTAATAAGTAACCATTTAACTTTAATGTCTAAAATACCCTCTCTTTTATTTTCGTCTTCTCCAATCACACCCCTAAATTTCAAAACTTCAAAAGGCATAAAAGAATTCAAGGTATATACATAGGGAGACGATATTTGCACTCCCCTTTTCTCCAATTGCACTCCACTTGTATTTTTCTTTTAAATGAAATGACTAGAAGATCCTTAAACTCATTGATGCATCATCTCTAATTTTATAATACCATAACTATCCTTTATATTATAAACTTTAACTATTTTTACATTCTTTACTTCCTTTAGTTTTTTTTTTTTTTTTTTGTGCTCCTGTTAAAAGATAACTTTTTCCTTAGTACTTTTTTTTTTGGTTATATCAAAAGAGATAATTTATTCAACAAAGATAACATTTTTTTAGGTCCTTTCAAAAGATATAATTAATTTAATAGAGATAAATTTTTGTTGGGTCCTTTTATTTATTTTTTTGCTTACTATATATATATATATATATATATTTGTCAAAAGAGATAATAGATTCACTAGAGATAACTTTTTTCTGGGCCCTATCAAGAGAGATAATTAAGATAAAAAAATTTGGATTTTTTTTTTTTTTTGCATAGTGTACTTTTTTCTTTTGTCCTGTGAAAAGAGATAATTTATTCAATAAAGATAAGTCAAAAGAGATAATTTATTTAATACAGATAAAGAAAGGTAGTACTTTTTTTTTGTCCTGTAAAAAGAGATAATTTATTCAACATAGATAATTTTATATGTTTTTATCTAGTCAAAAGATATAAAAAAAATTTAGCTTTTTATTTTATTTTTTTATTCGGTCAAAAAAACTAAAAATATTAAAAATAGGGAGACAGGGAGAGGGTATCTAAAAGGGCATTTGTGTAATTTGAAAAAAAATAATCATTCACTTGTGAAGTTAGGGTTAGAAGTGTCATTGCTTTTAAGATGGGAGTATAAATGTAGAAAAATGGAGTGTAAATATCGCCTCCCTTTATATATATATATATAGACATATATGTTGGTCTTATAATTAATGCACGTGCCTTTTTCAATTTGTAAGTTTTTTTGTTTTTGCCGCCAGTATGTCCAAGTTTAGCAATTTAATGCTAATTTCAATTTAAAAAATGAACAATACATTTTTCAATTTATTTTGGCTGCTCAAGAAACAGAAAAAAAAAAATTATGATTTGTTGGGTTATTAATACTAAATGTAAGGTTTGTAATTAATTGCACCCAAACTAACTTTTTTTATTTATTTATGGGAGGCGATATTCACACTCTCCTTTTCTACATTTGCACTCCTAACTTAAACGAAATGACACTCCTAACCCACACTTTATAAGTGGATAATTATTTTTTTTAAAGATTATACAACTACCCTTTTAATATCACTCTCTTTGTCTCCAAAATTTAATGTCTTAGTCTCTTTTGAGAAGATAAAAAATAAATAAATACATAAAAAAAAATTCTCTTTTGAAATGACCCAAAAAAAAGAAGATTATCCATATTGAATAAATTATCTTTTGACTGGACCAAAAAAAAAATTTTATCTTCGTTGAAAAAAAAACCTAATTTTTTTTTTGAATAAATTCTCTCTTTTGACAAGACAAAAAATATGTTATTACTTTTGAATAAATTATTTCCTTTGACAGGACCCCAATACATATATATATATATATATATATATATATATAAATGACCCAAACAAATTTATTCGAATAAATTATCTCTTTTGACAAGACCGAGAAAAAAATTATTTCTCTTGAATAAATTATATGTTTTGACAAGACTCCCCCCAAAAAAAAAATTTCCAAGAAATAAGTTATTTTTCTTTTGATAATGAATAAAAAAAGTACTAAAGGGAAGAAACTGGTATTAAAAAAAAAGAAATTAAAATTCATAGTATATAGTTATGGTATTATAAAATAAAGAGTTAAAAAAATTAAAGTTTATAGTATAAAAGATAGTTATGGTATTACAAAATAAGAAATGATCAATTAATTTGTTTAAGGACCTTTTTGTTATTTTAGTTAAAATAAAAAGACCAGTAGAGTGCAATCGTTGAAAAAGAGAGTGCAGATATCGCCTCTTTTTTTTATTAATAAGATATTATTATATAGGAATAAATTTATATATATTATTATATGTTCTTTAGAATGTATATATATGTTCTAGACAAGTCTAAAGTTTATGATATTTGGGGATCGGAACATACTGATGAAGAAAATATGGGAATTTATGAAGAGAATGATTAAATGGTCCTTCATTAACCATTAATTTTTAAATTTAGTCACCATCTAATTTTTCTTTTTTATTTTTATTTTTTATTTTACAAGTGCAAGGTAAATGCCGTTGTCCATTTTCCAATTGGGATAATTCTAATCTCATTCACACGACCTAAACTGGACATTCCTAAGCAAGCCAAATCGACGACGACGACAACCAGAAACCACTAATCGGCCACCAAAACACCGACAACGCCTCCGTCACGATTGCAATTAGTGGATTTCCAAGCAGTTTAGTGTATATATCTTCATCTCTCTCTTTGATTTCCGATGTTATACATGCACTTTGAACTGTGTACATAAAGTTCATTTCCAACTCTATTTCTTAATTAAAGTATTAATACATAAATAGAGTAAAACATCACTTGGTTTCGTTCAAAATTCTCAAATCGAGCTCGATCAAAGCTAGGAAGAGATCGATCGAGCACGAATCAAGCTCACACACTCCCTTGAGTTGGACGAGCCAGCCCCAACACCCCCAAAGCTCCACTCAGCTGGTTTACAGCTCTGAACTTACCCAACCAAAAGTTAAATCTGAGTTCAAAACTTTATATGTAGACATATTAGTTTTTCACATTGTTTCATTGCCATTATTTTAAACGGCAGGAAGCTTCACAGAAGTGATGAATTCAATTTCAAAACGCCGTCGGGAGCATTTTGAGAAAGTGATTGTTGAATGTAATGAAGACAGGATTAGCAACTTACCCAGAAATCTTATCTGCCATATCCTCTCTTTCCTTCCAACAAAGAATGCAGTGGCAACGAGCATCTTATCAACCAAATGGAAGCATCTATGGACCTCAATAACTACTTTAGACTTTGACGATGGGTTGGTAGTTGTAACCACAAATTGTCAGCAGAGTAACAAAGAAAAACAAAGTTTATTGAAAATGAGCTTCATAAATTTTGTCTACCGAGTTCTTGCACGAAACATATCAGATTTGCAGAAATTCCATCTGAGATGTATTCGGAGTTATGATGCTTCCCATCTTAATGTATGGGTTTCAGCTGTATTATCACGTAATCTTCGTGAACTTCATCTTTCACATCTTCGTGAACTTTATCCACATGATTGGAGTCTGCCTTGTGAGCTTTTTACGTGTCCAAGCCTGGTGGTACTTAAACTGAGTGGTACATCGCCTGGTACATTTGTTCTCCATGTTCCTACTTTGGTTTGTCTACAGAGTCTTAAAATCCTCGTTATTGATTCACTCATGTTTTTGGATGATGACTCAATTGATAGGCTCTTTATTGGCTGCCCTGTGCTTGAAGATTTGTCCATCACAAAATGCGATTGGAGAAAGATTAGTGTTTTTAACATTTCTGCTCCTTTTCTCAAGAGTTTAACTATAAAGGGTCTTACTGTGTATGACTTACATTATTGCGATTGTAAGTACAAGATTGTGCTTAATACACCAAATCTTCAGGAACTTGTATACGAAGACTATTTAGCAGAAGGCTATTCAGGGAAATTAAATGCTCTGGTCAAAGCAAGCATTAGTGTCGAACTATTAGGGTACGATGTTACTAAAGGATCAGAATTTGCAGTAGGAGAATTTGTTAAAAGTATATCTAAAGTTCAGTGGCTTTATTTATCTGGTGGTTCGATGAAGGTTAGAGTGCTCAATTGTGTGATCTTTCCTTTATATATATATATATATATATATATATATATATACATAGCCCAAATGTACTTTTGACACTAAAGGCACCTATTATTTCTTCAAATTGTATTAATTGATACGAGTTCGTTATCTTTTTGCATGAAGACCTTTGAGTTGTGCAGGTTATGGTTGCGAAAGTTTGACCGTTTGACTTATTTGGAGTTTGGTAATGACGAATATATTGGATGGGAATGGCTACTGTATTTTGTTGAAAACTCGCCACAATTGGAAACACTTATTTTTGAGGTAAAACACCAACTGTTTGGATCAAACTAGTTTGTTTTATTGGGCAAAAAAAAAATTACTGGAGCAATTAAATTGGAGTTGTTACTATTTTTATTTCTTATCTGATTAGGGACTTCCACAAGATGATGAAGAGGAAAACCAGACAATATCCCGCTGGAATCCACCTCAGCAAGTGCCTTCTTGTTTGTTGTTTCACCTGAAGAAAATTGAATTTAAGAAGTTTGAAGGGGAGAATGATGAGCTGAAATTGGTAGAGTATTTCTTGGAGAATTCAAGAGTTTTGGAGAAACTGGTGATTGGTGCTTTTGATAGAGAGTTGGAGATTTGCAAAAAAGTATTGATGTTACCAAGGGGCTCCAAGACTTGCCGAGTTGAGGTTCTTTGATATTTTCTTGTGTTAGCTTTTTAGAAATTTTATTTATGCTTCTAGCAATTTGTGCTATTTTTGAAGGGAGTGGGCATGGTTGAGACATGATATCGTTTTGTGCTTCCTTCTACTTCTGCTTTTAAGAAGTTGAAAAATAGTAGTTTCTTCTATTTATTTTATTAGTTAGTGTTTGTTGACTATATTTTATTAGCAGAAGTAAAAATTGTTATATTTTCATGCTACATTCCCTGAAATAGGCTGGACTTGCAGCCTTCCATGTCCAAATCTTAACTCTCTTGAGAGATTGGGAGGGCCGAGTTGATGAGTGGGGAGGGACCGCGGCTTGTGCTAGATTAGAATAGGATGTAAAGCTAGAAACCCCAACTCTCTTGATATATATATATATATATATATATAAATATATATGGGTATTTATTTAAGGAATACTAATTGGGGCGGGGCAGGTTATTCATGTATCGGTCTCCGCCCTGAACCTCATTCGAGTTACAAATCTTAATCCCATACCCGCCCCTAATCCATTTAAAAGAATACCATCTCCATTCCATTAGGGGTCACTGGAAAATTTTTGTCGCTGTTATCTGGGGTTTTTGGAAGGAAAGAAATATGAGATTTCCTCATTCTATCAAGACTTCCCCCTTCTGTGCTTGCTAAGACAGTGGTTCAATGTGCTTGATGCTTCCCCAACATCTTTACTCTGATGCTCCGTTAGGTTAGAGGGATGAAAAAATGGATGTAAAGGTCAAGAGAGAGATGAGGCATCCCTAGGGAATGGATGATGTCTCTCTCACTTTTTGTTTGGTTAAATGAAAGAGATAATAGAAAAGATTGATGGAGTGCCAACTCAATTTTGTTTGGTTGGAAGGAATGCACTCAGAGATTTTATATCACTTTTACCAATATACTTTCATTATATCACTTTTACCAATATACCTTCATTAATTAAGTTGATCAATCATGCCAAAAAAAATTGACTCGTAAAAAAAATTAGTGAATTAAGGGAGGGTTGAAATAGGCTAAATGTAGTAGGGTTAAAATATATGAAGATTAAAATAATTCATTTTGTAAATAGATGAAGGTTAAGATAGGTATTTCAAATTTATAGGTTAATATTTCACTCTTTTCTTCATCAATTAGTGAATCAAGGTAGGGTTAAAATACATAAAGGCTAAAATAAGTTATTTTGTAAATACGAAAGATAACTGCAGAAGGGTTAAAATACATGAAGATTAAAATAAGTCATTTTGTAAATAGATGAAGGTTAAAATAGATATTACAAATTTATAGGTTTTTCTTTGACTCTTTCCTTCCTCTCTTCCGCCTGATTTTGGGCAGATAAAAAATTAGCTGTTATCAACAGCTAGGAGGGATGCTTCATCCTTCCTTGCTTTCTCACTCTCTTCCCTTCCTTTCAACCAAACAAGGCAACCCTCTCATTTCCTTCATCTCTCCTCAATTCTTCCCTCCAACCAAACGGAGCTTAAGTCCTCTCCGTTGGCTTGGGTTGATCAGTTTTTTTTTCCTTATTTTTCATTCGGAAATGAATGTTTTCCTTATGTAATTTCATTTTTTTTTCCTCCTGTGTACTGAATTGCTGTAATTTTTTTTTATATATATTTATAAAATCATCTCATTCATGAATTTCTTTAAAAAAAATAAACAAGCAAATCTCAAATGTACCCAACTAGGCTTGGTTAGTGGATTCGTCCATGAATAAGCTAGAACATATACATATATATATATAGAGTTTTATAACTATTAAGTTTAAGCCTATAAATAAAAATTTCAAACAAAGAAATATGGGTACAATTATACAAAATATAAGAATTTAAAATATAAAAATCTCCTCTCTTCTGTAATGTTCTCTACAATGACACGTACAACAAAAATACATGACGACTTGGTTAGACTCCAATTCCTGTACACTGAAAAGGGTTTCTACAATGAACCCTGATTTGAAAAACTATTATAAAATCCTATATTGGACAAAGAAAAGAACTTTCAGAGAACCTATAAATTCAGACAACGAAGGAAGAAGATGAAGTAGAATGTTCTCCATAAGAATCACACACCAAGACTCGAGCACAAGTACTGAACAAAAAATTCTAAACCAAACATTCACAAAACAAGGTCAAGCTCCATATCAATTTACAAGTGGAATAACTATTTCAAAAGAATATATATATATATAACAACATTGATGAACAAAAAGTTTACTAATGAAGTACCAAAATAATAAAAAGTTTAAGAGAAAAAAGCCCTAGACTAACTTCCTTCGTAAACATGACAGTACAAGGAGATTTACACAAAAATAAATAAAAATAGGCTAAACGGAACTCACAACAGAAACAGAACAAGCAAGAGAAAAATAATCCACATTCGAAGGATCATTATTTAAAGAAAAACATAAAATTCAAGCAAAATTTACATCTTACCAAATGGTAGAAAGATGAAAATATAAGTTCATTTCTATCAATCTAAACCCTCCTTTATAAAACAAAAAAATTATAAATTTGCCTAGGACGTTTTTTAAACGTATCCCGCATATGTCAGACATATCCTAAACTTATCTCTGTCCATTCTAAACATATCCTAGACGTATCTCTCTGTGTATTTCAGACATATTCTAAATTCATAAAATAATTTAAAAAAATGATAATACTTTTCAGGAGTATCAGACACGTGTTCGGAGTATCCGTATCGGAAGTAAGTATTGGTACTCTGGAATACCGTACAAATAGGAATCCCACCAACACAAACTATTTATTTATAAGTTTTTTCTATTATCATGAAAAAACTAGTGTTTGTATTGGGTGGGATTCTCCAATACACGTAGCCCAGTAGTATTAAATAATTTTCTCCATATCGAAAGTGTCTAATACGGCCACCGAAGTTTTTTTCGGAGTATCTCTGCTTCCATGTTTTCAATGAATATTTGGAACTCTTAAATTAGCAAAAAGCATGTGCGATACACGTGAGCTGGACTCATTGTATGACCGTAATTCAAAAATTATAATGGACCAAAAACAAATATAGTAGAATTATTTTGTGTTGTTTTTCATAGTTCCTTTTTATGAATTCAATTCTCTTAATGGACCAAAAAAAGTATTTTGTGTTGTTTTTAATGTGTAATTGGGACTTGAGGTGTTTTTGCCAATATTTATTAATATATATAAAAAATTTATATTATAGATACGCACCTAGTAAAAATGAATGTATGTGTGATATAACTGTGTATTTAATTAAGCCTGTAACAATATTATTCAAAGTCAAACTCAGTGAGAATTTTAGTTTTCATTTTATTTCCTATTTTCACTATGCACATATAAGGTAGGTAAATAATATAAGATATAACCATCCAAATATTAACAAAGAAGAAAAAATATGGTTCAGTAAAATTACAGTGACTTTAAAAAGATGAAAATCAGATAAGTTGAACTGAATACATGTACACATGCCGAGTTTAATAGATAGACATTTGATTATCCTACTTATTTTATTAAATTAAAATTTTTAAATATTATTATGGTATTAAAAAAAGGTGAAAAGTGTATAAAAAAATCAAAAAGCCTTACACTTTTACAGATAGTATAGATATAGATAGCTAGTATAATAGAAGTCCTAGTACAGAGATCTATGTTCCTGTGTAATAGAACTAGTCTAGGTGTTGTAATCTTTCTATAAGCGTTAATGTATATCATCCTCTGTGGACTGAAAATAATTTTAGAATTTGTTCATTCCTTTGCTGAACAAGTGTTCTTTGAGGTTCTTGAGACAGCCGGCCTGACCTTTTCTCAATCTAGAATTCATTGTATAAGAACTGGTTTTCGCTTCAATTTGGTTAGTACTGATCTGTGAATCTATCCCGAGTTATTATACTTTTGTTGAATTCTAACATACTTCATATTTCACAATAGTTACAATGTTCAAATACGTTCTTTAATTTTAAAATTGGAATCGAATACTTAATAATTTTATTGTATTTCTTAATTTTTGTATTGCAATCAATACGAATTCTCTTGGAAATAACCTAATAGCAACTACACAAGAACAAACAATAATAATTATCTGTATGAATTTTATACTTTGTAGTTAGAAATATACAAGATTAATAAATAGAATGAAAATAAGAAAATCTAAATCTACACTCAATAATTAAATAACTAGTGGAGCGTATTAAGTTTTCGTTATTGTAAGAGTTTTGCCTTCACAAGTAGAAAGATATTCTGCTGGTGACATCTAGGGCTGAAAGTGAGCCTAACTTTTCACGAATAATTCGAATTCGAATTGCTAGAGGCTATCTTTAGTTGAATTGTTTAATAAATGAATTAAGTTTGAGTTTGAATTCAAACAAAATTTAAATCAGCGAGCCAATCTCAGTTGTACTTCAACTTGGCTTATTAGTTGGTGGATACGTTCGTGAATAGGATAGAATATATATATATATATATATATATAAGTATTAAATTCAAACCCATTAATATATTTTTTAAAAGAATATTTGGGCATGCTGAGGTTCAGTGCTGAACCAAACAGGCCATTTATTTTCATTTCTATTCATAAATAAAACCCAATCCAATTCATCCCTTTTAAAATGAAACAGCCCAAGTCCATTGTCCATTTTTCTTTTTCTTTTTTCGAAACCAAGATAAAGCCCATTGTCCATTTGGCAAATTGGGACAGTCGCACGACCTAACCTGGAGGACAAGCCGAATCATCGACAACGACCACCACCGATCGGCGATCAAAACACCGACAACACCCCTTCACGATTGCAATTAGTCAATTTCCAACCAGTTTAGTGTATATATCTTCATCTTTCTCTTTATTTTCGCAAATGTTTCTACAATTTTTGTTTCCTGCCATATGAGTTTGATATGTTATATGAATATTTGAGTTGAGACGAGTACCTTAGCTTTGTTGAATTGTGTACATTATTTGATCCCAGCTATGTCTTTTCAACTTTTCCAATGATATACATGCACTTTGAATCGTGTACGGTGTACATAAGTCAAACCCCAACTCTATTTCTTAATTAAACTATTACGGAGTAATACATAAATAGAGTTAATATCACTTGATTTCGTTCGAACATTGTCAAGCTGAGCTCGATCATAGCTAAGGAACAACTTGATTGAACACGAATTCAGCTCAGACACTCCCTTGAGTTTGACAGAGCCAAGCCCAGACACCCGAAAAGCTCGTTTACAGCCTTGGAATTATCCAACCAATAGTTAAATAATTGAGTTCAAAACTCTATATACAGACCTATTAGTTGTACACATTGTTTTACTAGCATTATTTTAGCAGTTCATATTTCTTTCTTTTTTTCAGCACTAAACATCACAGAAGTGATGGATTCAATTTCAAAACGCCGCCGGGAGCATTTTGAGAGAGTGAGCGTGGAAGGTACTGAAGACAGGATTAGCAACTTACCAACAAGTCTTATCGGCCATATCCTTTCTTTGCTTCCCACAAAGAATGCAGTAGCAACTAGTGTCTTATCAACTAAATGGAAGTACCTCTGGAGCTCAATCACTAATCTAGACTTTGATGATGGGTTGGTAGTTGTACCGACTAATCCATTGAAGAGTATCAAACAAAGACGATGTTTAGTGGAAATGAACTTCATAAATTTTGTATACCGAGTACTTAGTCGTACCATATCAGATTTGCAGAAATTCCGACTGAGATGTATTCGGAGTTATGATGTTTCACATCTTAATGTATGGGTTTCAACTGCATTATCACGTAATCTTCGTGAACTTCATCTTTCAAATATAATTTGGAGTTTGCCTCGTGAGCTTTTTACTTGTGCAAGTCTGGTGGTACTTAAACTGGGTGGTACACGTGGTACATTTGTTATCAATATTCCTACGTCAGTTTGTCTCCAGAGTCTTAAAATCCTCGTTATTGATTCACTTAGATTTTTGGATGATGACTCAATTTATAGGCTATTTTCTAGTTGCCCTGTGCTTGAAGATTTGTCCATAGAAGAATGTGATTGTAGAAATGTGAGTGTTTTTAACATTTCTGCACCGGCTCTCAGGAATTTAACTATAAATTGCCGGTCTTGGTTTGATGATTCTGGTATGCTTTATGAATATGATTCTGATGATTCTGATGATTATGATGATTCCCATTTTAAGTACAAGTTTGTGCTTAATACACCAAACCTTCAAGACCTTAAATATAAAGAATATGTAGAGGAAATCTATTCAGTCAATAAATTAAATGCTCTTGTCAAAGCTAACATTAGTTTCTCAGAAGGAAGCTTCCCTGTTTGTGAAAGATTTATTGAAAAACCAGCTATAGCAGAATTTGTTGAAAGAATATCTAGAGTTCAATGGCTTTATTTATCTTCTGAATTGATAGAGGTTAGTTTGCTCAACTATGTACATCTCTCTCTCTCTCTCTTTTCTTTTTTTTGAGACTATAGGTGCCTGTTATTTCTTCAAATATTAATTGACTGAGTTTTTTTTTTTGCATGAAGATCTTTCAGTTGTGTAGGTTTCCGTTTTCATTGCCGAAGTTCTACCATTTGACTTATTTGGAGCTTGGTGATAATTGCCGATATGTTCGATGGAAATTGCTACTGGATTTTGTTGAAAGCTCGCCACGGCTGGAAACTCTTATTTTTGGGGTAAAACACTTGTTTTAATGGAAAAAATTACTTGAGCAATTAAAACGGATTTGTTACTATTTACTGTATATTTCTTATCTGATTAGGGACTTTCACGAGAGGAAAACATAACAACATCCCGTTGGTATCAACTTCAGCACGTGCCTTCTTGTTTGTTGTTTCACCTAAAGAAAATTGAAATTAAGCAGTTCTCAGGGGATAGTCCTGAGCTGAAAATGGCAAAGTATTTCTTGAAGAATTCAAGAGTTTTGGAGAAACTGACGCTTCATCCTTGTTGGAATCCTTATTTGACAGAGTTGGAGATGTGCAAAGAAGTATTGATGTTACCAAGGGGCTCCAAGACTTGCCAAGTTGAGGTGGTTTGATATTTTCTTGTCCTACTTATTTGTAAATTTTATTTTGCGAGCAATTTGTGCTATTTTTGAAGGGAATGGGCATGGTTAAGATATCATGTCATTTTATGCTTCCTTTTGCTTCTGCTTTTAAGAAATTGAAAAGGATTAGTTTCTTCTACTTAGTTTATTAGTTAGTATTTGGTAACTACTAACTATATTTTATTAGCAGAAGTAAAAGCTGTTATATTTTCATGCTGCTTTCTCTAAAATAGACTAGACTTGCAGCCTTTCATGTCCAATTCATGTTATGCAAATGCATATTTTTTTTTCAATGAAAGCTTACATCTTATTATATTTTAATGACCTGGGTTTTTAGGGGCCCTAGTTATGTTTATCTCTTCGCCTACATCAACCATATCCCTCTCTTTACAAAAATTATCCACTAAAACAGATCACGAGGCCTTGTCTTTATTATAAAGCCAGAGAAATCAAATACTGGAAACAGAGATGTTAAGCGACCAAAATGAATATCAACTCTCCATAGAAAATCAATAAAAAAACATTTCACCATGGAATTGTAGGGGGTGAGAGGGAGAAGATGGGATTAACCCTAACATAAGATGCATTTGGGGCTAGGTTTGAGGGGAGAATGGAGATAGCCCCGAAACGTTGATGAAGAACTTCGTTTCTTGGAAATGGTTGAAATTTCATCATCTTAAATGATGTAATAGAGAACTTTTTGTTGTCAATTTACTTTTGTTGCTCATACTGTGATATTCATGAGATACTGCAGTATACCTGTACATTATTAACTAGTAAAGAAGAAGATGAAGAAGATCACTACAAGAATTTTAGTTTTTCCTGGCGGTTTTTTACCGGTGGTAGTTAAAGTGCCGGAGAGATGCGGTTATTACTGGCAGTATTATTTACCAAATCCGGCGATTTTTGTAGAACTGCCAGAAAAGACCACAGATAGTGTTGAAAACTTTATTTTTGCGGTATGGTTTCTATTATCGCCGTATTTTTTTTAATTTGGAGTATGTTTGGCGGACACTTGGTTTCTAACTATTTATTTTCGCGCTTTTGTTTATAATCGAATCTTTGTTCTTACACATATGTGAGAAAATATATATATTCTTACACGTACAGTCTGAAACCTCGAAAAACCCTCTCTCTTGTCATCCCAATCAACGACCTCTCTTCAATCAGGTCTTCGATTTCTGCCATCTAGAGATTTCTCAGTGGTTTGATTTCTCATCTCTTCGATCAGGTCTTTGATGTCTACCATCTAAAGATTTCTCAATGGTTTTATTTCTCATCTTTTCGATCAGTTATTCAATTTCTCAGTGGTTTGATTTCTCATCTTTTCAATCAGGTCTTCGATTTCTACCATCTAGATGTATTTGTTTGTTCCTATATGTCGACATTGGCCTGCAATCCCTAGAATTAAGGTTTTGAGTTGAGTCATTACTGTTTTGCAGATTTTGTGTGAGGGTAGCTTTGAATCCTGAGCTACTCAACTGAAAATCCTCAACTAAAACCATCGTCTTCAACACTCTTCAGTTAGAACTAATTTCTGCGATTAATGCTCGTATCTCTCTCTATTAGATGAAATATAAGTATTGCATTGCTTTGATAATTACATTGTGAGTTATATCTTTTGATCGTATTTGTTGATATGATAATTACATTTGATCCACCTTATGTCATTCTTTGGATTGCCGTTACTTTGTTTTCAATTATATGAAATGAGACTGTTTTGTATTCTGTAGATCATAGTTTGCCTGGTATGATTCTGTGACTGGTATGTTTCATTGTGTTGTTCAGTTCTCAATTAAGTGTCTTTGTACTCTGTCAACTAATTTGCAATTCAATGATTTGATCTGCACTTTCTCATTATATTTTACAGATTGTTGGTTGTTTGCAACATTATCTTTGTTCTATTTTCTTTGTTTTTTTACATTGATAGAAATAATTGACGGCTGAAATAGTTGAGTTATAATTCTTTCATCATTAATGTTGCTGATGCATGTTGGGTTATCTGATTGGTTTAATTTGGTTTTGGAATAAGAAGCTGCAGTTGAGCCCAAACGTTTTTTTTTATTCTTGGAATATGAGCAGTTGGAATAGCAGTGGTGCATTTGATTGGTTTTCTTGGCTTTGTTGAAGAATGTTCAGTTGCCTTCATATGAAATAATTGATGTTAGATATTGATTTGTCATTAATGTTGGAAATATATGTCCTGTTTTATTCTTTTTATTGTTACTTTAAGTTGCTTCCAGCCGTGTTCTGTTGAAATGCTGCTGTGTTCTTTTTATTGTTACTGTCTATTGAAGTCTTCAAGCTCCTGTATCTGTTGAAATGTTGCTTCCTGTTGTGTTCTAATGTCTACATTTTGGTTCTAGCTGTCTTAATCAGCTTCCTTGCAGTCTAGTCCATTTTGATTCTAGGGGTGTCCTTTGTAGTGTCGTTGGCTTGTTGACTGGTGCTGCTTGTAGCTTTTGACCTTTTTTTTTTTTTTTTTTTCTGGCCTTTTGATGGACTTTTTGTCTATTGACAGCTGTCTTAAAATTGTTATGCATGTTACTAGCATGTTTTATGTATGATTATTATGTTATTGAGCTATTATCTTATTAATTAAATTTCTTTCTTAAATATGTAGGTTCTATTGAAGAAAAAGAGTAGGGAAAAGGAAAAGGAAAAATGACAGAAATGATGGTTCTGGTGAGCATCAATCTCAAAAATGATGCAGTGCTTTAAAATTTTTAATAATCTTTAGAAGTTGATTCCACTAATCTCCACTT
Organism: Cornus controversa; assembly: GCA_026545225.1. Taxonomy (NCBI): domain Eukaryota; kingdom Viridiplantae; phylum Streptophyta; class Magnoliopsida; order Cornales; family Cornaceae; genus Cornus; species Cornus controversa. The sequence continues at coordinate 86,406,610 of CM048846.1, read as the reverse complement.
GAGTTGTTGGAGTTGAGATATGGTTGTTGATTTGCATATATCTACTGCCAAAAGTGAAGAAGGCATGGCATCTAAGTTCTATGGCAAATTTGTGGAAGACATGGTTTATGAGCATTTAATTGAGGGGATCAACTTTTTATGAGATACTTTTGCAATTGTGATGACAACTTAAGATAAATAATAGAATGTAGGCGAAGTATTTTGATCAATCATTAGATGATATTAAATTCGAGTTTCATTTTATACCTTTATATTTACTTAAAAATAGAGATGAAGCCCTTTTGAATGTAATTGACACATGAGAACCAATATTATTTGTGATAATTATGTGCTGTTAAGTTTGTGTTAGATGAGAAATTTAGGGGAGAGAAAATGAGAAATATTTTCTCCTAATTGAAGCCTTTTGTTGTTTTGCATCCTTGGGTTCATGAAATCTGCTGCTAGTAGGTCAACAAGCGCCATGTGTATTGAGATCCCACAGCCAAAGCAGAATTGAATATCCCTTCGACAATAAGAGCAGTTGAGCTTGTTTTTCTATAAACACTCGATACTCCGATACCAATCACAATCCCTACTGGAGTTGTGAGGAAGAAGAGTGCCATAATTACCTTGGATAGTGTAACAGGTTGGGTGCTTGCCCTCTATCCCAAAAGCCTAAGCTATTGGGTAGTGTAGCATACACACTCTTATATGCCCGAGTCCTTCCCCATCCGGATCCGATGTGGGACAAAGTTAACCCCTTTAACATTCTCTCCCACCCGAACTTGCAATGCCCTTGTTGCAGTCAGGCCACCCTACTTACCCGGGGTGCACCCGGACTCTTCCCGGCCGAGCGTTTGGCATGACACTAGATCAAGGACTAGGTTTGGCTTTGATATCAAATGTAACGGGTCGGGTGCTTGCCCTCTAACCCAAAAGCCTAAGTTATTTGGTAGTGCTGCATACTCACTCTTCTATGCCCAAGTCCTTCCCCATCCGGATCTTATGTGGGACAAAGTTAGCCCCTCTAACAGATAGGGACTTGAATTTGGCCTACACATGCATGCAACCAAAAGCATTATGCTTCCTTTTATTTCTTTGTTCTGGAAAACATGCTTTGTGTATTATTATACTATATCAGTAAATAGAATGGTGAGAAGCTGCACTGAGTTTCAAGCTATAAGCATAAGAGTTTCTGACTAGTGCAACTGCAACAGAGTTTCCATTTTCATAATTATATACAAAAATTACTCACCAATCATAAAGAAATAAATGATGTCGTCATTAATTGTAAAAACAATTTAAACTAATCATACTAACCCCATGGAATTCAGCAATTTTATAGATATATATTATAGATAGTAAAAAGCAGTTGAACTTTGTGATAACGTACATTGATCTGCTTCATTTCATTATAGAGTAGCCTGGTAATTAAGTCAAGAGCCAATTAAGTTGTAAATTATTTCGTTCAATATTTTTTCTCAGTTTCTGTTCTTTTCTACAGGAGTTCAATGGCATTCTAAAACCATCCATGGCCAACCCAGAGAAATGCTCTAGCTTGCTCTACTAGTTCCCGCCATCAAAGAGCAATGCAGCTTCAAAGAATTCACCAGTCTCTCAGATGATTGAAAAGACAACAAGCAGCATGAAGGAAGAAGAAAATGAGTCCAATTATAATATATCATCATCAACTAATATCACTGGAAATTCCACAACAGGTTCATCTGTGCAAGAGGAGATGGAAGACCTTGGTATGTAAATAGAAATGGATGATAGTGAGTTCAGAGGGAAGTGATAAGGAAAACCTCTTATAGTCGTAGTCTTGAGTTGTTGGATGAGAACCCCTTGTATCCATTACTGTTATTTTATAATACTCGACGACTTTGGACGTAAAATTTACTTTGAATACTGAGAATGAAACTTTCGATGGCTATGAGATTTTATTGTTTGGTTTTGCAAATTAGTGATGAGATTGTGAAATGGTGGATGGGATATTCATGTACAGGGAGAGTGCCCGTGGTAAAAACAAAACACATTTATAATTTTCAAAAATTTTGAACTAAAGAAGTGTAAGAATTCACTGGCTGAAAAAACCGCCTGTAAACGTGAACATAGTAGCCGTTGTTATCAACTGCCGGTCTTTTAAAGAGTCTTTTTAGATCACGGGACCATCACCGGGGATTGTATGTTTTTAGTGTTCTATATATATATATATAATAATAGTTTCTAAGTTTTTAAGTTATAAAAATAAATAATAATAGTTTCTACGTTTTTAGTGTTCTCTTGCTCACCGAGAGCATAAAATTCATTCACACCAAACACAGTAACCGTTGAATGTGATTGCTAGATTTTTTTTGGTAATTGTCTTTTTTATATCAATCACATCCAACGATTAATGTGTTTGGTGTGAATAAATTTCATGCTCACCGGTGAGCAAGAGATCATCACTCATATATATATATATATATATATATATATATATATATATACTAATACCTTCTAAATTCTAGTATTCTATTTATACATAAAGTATAAAATATATAATATAGATATAAATTTTAATTCATTCTAAGTTTTAATGTTCTATATATTTATATAATATAAGATATATAAATAAATATTAATAGTTTCTAATCTATTGTTATTACTAGGAGTGCACAAATATGAGTGTGTATCTTATGCATGTTAAAAAAAAAATTGACAAAGAACCGTTGGGAAATCGAAATCGGAACCGAATCGAACTGAACCGTATTCAACGATTTCAATTCCGGTTCCAAAATTAAGGAACAGTTGGAAACGGTTCCGATTTCACCAAAAATCATAAAAAACCGAACCGTATACACACCTACTTACAACTGCCGTAAATATATAAAGAATAATGATAGAAAGTCTGAATCAGACTAGACTGAGAATAGTTTTATGTGAGTGGAGTGGTAGGTCCAACCACATGATATCACCACGACATCATGTGGTCTAGCCCACCACCCCACTTACATAAAAAAAAAAATCGAACTAATTCGATCGGCCTCCAAATCATTATTCATTTATAAATGTATTGACATTTCATTAATTCTCTAACCAATAAAGTTATTACCCGCGAATTTTCCTGGTTATGTGTAAAGTAATTTCAAAAAAGTCATATTTTTCTTTTTATCTTTTCGGTAATAATTTTTGAAACTAGTTATAAAATATTATCACTGTTCTCTTAACTTAATTAATACTTAATATTTTTACTGCTAGTTAACTTTTTTTTCTAGTTATCCCTACTGCCAGTTGGTACTTCAATATTTCCTTCGTTCCCTTTATTTATTTATTTTTGGTTGGTACTTTGTTCCCTTTCTTGGTTAACTGGTTTCATTTTTGTCTAGTCTGAAGTTAATTAGGACCAATTCTCCCAGTACTGACATCTGACATCTATGTTCCTGTGTTATAGAACTTGTTTTGGAATTGTATTCTTTCTATAAGCCTTAATGTTTATGTTGAACATTTCAATTGTCAAAGAGCCTCTTTCGGCCCTTATATATATATATATATATATATATATATATCATTTAACTAAAAGAGTTATTAACCAGTTAAAAAAGAGAACTCCATTTGATCTTGACTTCAACTCGATCTGAGTTAGAAGGCCTCAATGGCCCCAATTGTTTATATCTCTTATCAAAGACCATTTCAATAATAATATGAGATGTTATTTTACATAAAAAAAATTTAAATAAATAAATAATGGATACATGAAAAAGTTTCATTTCATGATACATAACTCCTTCGGGGGCTTCCATAGTCTCAATGTCGCCCCTCTCTACCGTTGTATTAGGCAAGGTTGTCATAATTGAAATTCTACATAAGATTAATGGAGGGTTTATTGAATTGGATAGAGCATCGTAAGATTCTGCAAAATTATTACAAAAATAACTTAAATTAACTTTCTATATAAATATACATTCAAAATTAATAGAGAATGATGCTAAACACAACAAAATCAACAATCTAGCAAAAATCAATGATTATTAAAAGATACTAAGAGAGCAAGATGCCTTGACAAACACTTAGAACTAATTTCTTGATTTCCTCAGTAACAACGTCAACATAACATTTAAGTAAAACTTCATAGAAGCAATTAAGACAAAACCTAAATAAAGAGAAAAAATGAAGAGAGAGAGAGAGAGAATTTAGTTGCCTAATTATTTACATAATTTTGTTGGAAAGACTATCTTTTGGTTAAGAAGATGAACAAAATTTATACATAGAGAGGAAGAACAAAGGAGAAAAAACAAAGTCTCTCTCCATTTTGTTTAGAATGGGCAAACAATAGGCAGGAAAACCGAACTCTCTTTGTTTTTTGTTTTGAAAAAGAAAGGGAAAAAATGAAATCAAGAAAATTAAATAATTTTTTTTGAAGTTTTGAGTCATACTTTTGAAATTCAAAGTTAGACTTTGTTTACCTTCAATGTTGGGTCTCTGTTTTTAGTTTTTTAAAATGCAATTAGGCTAAAGTGTTAGGTTTTATACTTAAAAACCCTTATATTTCCTTTGCCAAGAATGTATTGTAGGCCAAATAAATTCAAAAAAGAACAAAACAACCCGATTTAGTATGATTGGTAGAATTGTATGATCCCATATGATTCAACGATCCTAACTCTGATTCTACTTTCAAGCGATGTTTCATGTGATTCAAATCGATTTAATTATTTGGTATCATAGAACAATAAGATTCTACAAATTGGGTCAGGATTTTAGCAACCATGGTATTAGGATAGGCTCATAGCCATGACATTACTAGAATGGTTTTGACTCTCCTCTCCGAACCATTTTTATTCTGATTAAAACACACAATCATTGTTGGGAATTGTGACTCATATTCCTAATATGATTAGGTTTTTATATAGAGTTGTATTTTAATAAGTAATTCTTGGAAGACAAGTTGTCTTGACCTCTAAAGAATTGTAATCCTTGTGCAACAAGGAATGAGTTTGGAGACTCTATACATAGAGGTATGGTTAAAGGGAAGAGAGAGAAAAGATGTAAAAGATTGGTGAGTGTTGTGAGAAAAAAAAAGGAAAGAGTATATGTAATTCCAGAAGAAGATATCAAGAGAAAGAGTGAGAGCATGTGTGGTAGACATATTTTTCGCATATTGTATATTATTTTCTCAATTATAATGAAATTTCTCTCTATGAAGGTAGCCCTAGAGTTAGATGAATCAGACAAACTATTGCGTTGTACGTGAATGTGTTTGATTATTATCTTCATATATGCTTGTATGATTATGATATGATGATATTCTTCCATTATGCCGAACAAAGAAGAATTAATTCCACCACTCAGTTTTAATAGAGACAAGTTATGATCAGGTTCTATCCTATCAAAAAAAAATTCACTAATTGCCTGAGATGGAAGGATTGTAAGTGTTTGAGAGTGGACTATGGTGTGTTCTAGGAGATCATACAACCACCATTGTGGACGGAAAGAAAAAAAGGAAAAATCATCATCCCTCTAATAGGTATTTGTCGATTTTTAAATGTGATTTCAACACTTGTGCAAATAAATACAATGAGACCGAGCATTTGGTATTCATTTGCAATAAAAATCCTAACAAGCTATGATTAAGTCTAACATGTCACGCTAGCTGCATTCTAATATAATACCACAACGTTGGTGCTAACAACTTGATGGCTAATAATTTACTATAATTGTAGGTTCTAACAACCAGCTGGCATCGTAATAAAGAAGATGGGGTTTCTAGCTTGTTTCATTGTTGATCTTGAGTGGCTTACACGGAAAATTAAGAGATGATTGAACTGAGTAACACTAAAGTCACAATTAATTTAATAAAAATGTGTTTCAACACTTTTTGTGTAAACAAGATAAATTTATTACTAAAATATATATATATATATATACACACACTAGCGTATTCTTCGTGCTTACAGCACTATAAAAAAAATTATTAGACTGAATTATTTTTGAAGTGTGAGAGTAGGTAAATGTGTACGTGAATTTAAGTGTGAATATAATGAGTTAATTGTGACCGTTTGATCAATAATAAATAAAGTTATTTTAGTCCGTAGATAGATATAAATATTTTAAAATGTAAGATCAATTTTTTAAACATTTTTTGCCGTTAAAGCAGATTCAAACACAATGCCTAAATGTTATATATATATATATATATATATATATATATATATATATATTTAGGGCTGCAACTCGGGCGGGTTGGGCGGGTTAGAGGTACAACTCGGGCTCAACCCTACATATAAAATGTTCAACCCTAACCCTACTTTCAACCCTAACTACTCAACCCTAGCCCAACCCATCCTTAAATTTTTAAACTCGGGTTTGCAACTCGGGTTAAAATTTCGGATTAGAAAGTCAGGTTAATTCGGGTTATCTATATCACCAATTTTCATATTGAAAATTTAAAATGATCTTTAATAAGTTTCATATTATATTACTCCTAAACAAACAAAATTAAGAACTTAATGTAAATTTCTAAAAAATTACAAACAAATTTTTAGAAAATTAATTATCCAAAAGTGTTAACATACAATAAATTAAGATTTAAATAAAGGGAGTTGAAAAGAAAAAGGTTATCATAATTTGAATATTATATATAATATATTTAAAATAAAAAATATGTATAAAAATAATATTACAATTTGGGTTCGGGTTGAGCTCGGGTTGTTGACACCTCAACCCTAGCTCAACCCTAATTAAGTTCGGGTTAAAATTTTTCAACCCAAGCTCAACCCTAATTGTAAAAATAGTTGATCAAACTCATAAAAAATCGTGTTAGGCTCGGATTGAATTCGGGTTGCCCAACCCAAGTTGCACCCCTATATATATTACATAAATATGATTTTAGCCAAATGGTACTTATTTTTTAAAGTTAAGAGGTAGAAGGTACCTGTTGTGTAAGTTTCAAGCTGGAGAGAGAGAAAAAAAGATTTATGAGGACCCAAAGGTCAAAAGACACTCACACAGACTTGTAACCAGGTGTGTTTCCTTTACCTCAGAAAGTGGAGGTCCCCGTAGGCAAAGGAAAGCATCTTTGATTGTAATATATTAACACAAATAATATTAATTATTTAAAATTTGTTGTTCCTTCTTTTTGAGACACAAAAAGATAAGGATAAATTGATATTATATTTTGAGAGTTTATACAAATTTAATTATTTTTTTGGTACGGAAATTCAATTCTACTTATAAAGTGGTGTTTTCACTATTGGACTTTAGGAAATGACCAGCTTATGATTTTAAATTTATCTCTTCTCAAAAGGAAAAAAAAGAACGAAGGAAATATACACTGATTTTCACATATGTGATCATATTTATAATTTATCCCTTGGATTAATAATTTGTATATATAGCATATAGTTTAAATAGTTGGAACAACTTAGTATGTCGAATTATCACCATTTCAATGATGAGAGCCTTATGTGAGGCCATGTAAATATACTCTTGAAGGATGGTGGAAGAAGGGGTTACATTTATTTATTTATTTTTGTGCAAGGAGAGTGATAATATATTTTTTTTGTTTTTTGTTTTTTTGTTTTTTTGTGTGTGTGTAGAAATTGGATAAATTTAGCAATATATATGTCAAGTCGAGTGGCATAATGAGTTATTTTTAAAAGTTAGTAAAACAAATCCATTTTATAAATTGAAGTCAATTTTTATACTAAAAAGATAATTTAATTTTAAAGAAATCTTGAATTATAAATTTTTTATCTTTGAGTTACTCAAAGTCAATTCAACCAAGATATAAAAAATGAAAATGTTTAAGGAGATAGAATTTTAAAAATAATAAAAAAGATACTTTAAATGAAACTTATTTATTTAGATTCACATAAAAAAATAGAAAGCACATTATGTAGTAAAGAAATTTTCTAAGTGATTATGGAAAAGAAAAAAGACAAAAAAGATAAACCTCATTTAAAATGAAGTAAAATTTTAAGTGGTAAGGACTTCACTTATCACTGAAATTCAAATTTTATATATAAAAAGAAAATCTTAAGTTTTATTAACAATATAAAACTTTCATCACTTAAAATTAAGTTCTTACAATTTTTCGTATTTAATTTTATCAAACAACACCTATTAGTTTAACGAAGAAAAGTCCAAAGTGGAAGAAGATCTTAGAACAATATTGGGTACTCGAGTATCGAGAATATAGTATCCCAACCAATACAAATCCCATATTTTTTATTATCATAAAATAATAATAATTATTATTGACCGTGAATACTACATAATAGATACCCTAAGTTATTAAAAGAAATTCAAAGGATCTTGATATCCTTTAAACATCACCTCTTTACCTTTTCTCATTAACTTTTTAGCTCGAGACACCGACCTATATCTTTTCTCTCAACTTTTTACTTTGAGAACCACGATACTTAGAGGACAAAGGATTTGCAAACTTTCATGAAGTGTCAACCCTTATCTCAAAGGGCTAATTATATTGAAAATTTAAGAATTTTTGTACTAATTTCCACTTCAATGTAACCTAAGCATAGGGAGGATAATTTTGAAGTCTAGTGTACTAACAACATTCTAATAACACATGATAAAAAAAATTGATCCTTTCCATTAATTTTTCTTTTCCAAGCATTTTCAAGCAATCATTCAATGGTTATACACATCACAATCATCATTATTGTCAAGATTTTACTTGTCAACACAACATAGTGGCTAGTACCCAAATTAAATAGGTACAATAGATAGTTTCATTTGGGTAAGATACATGCCCATAAGTCATTTTTGATCAAATTTCCACCAAATTAATATGGGGCCCATTCAAGGATTGACTTGAGTTAATTTTTTTCTAGATTTCAGCAAATTAAATAGGTACAATAGATAGTTTCATTTGGGTAGATACATGCCCATAAGTCATTTTTGATCAAATTTCCACCAAATTAATATGGGGCCCATTCAAGGATTGACTTGAGTTAATTTTTTTCTAGATTTCAGCAAAGCATTTTATATTGAGATCATTCTCATTCTTCTCCTCTAAATCCTCTAACTTCCATTTACTTCTCAAAATGTGTCAAATAGTCAACTAATTTGTAAATGTCCGAAACAAAACTGTCATCATCCATCCAAAATTTTACCTAATTTTGACCAAAACCATGTGTAGATTCTCTTGTATTCAGAAAATGGAGAAATGTAGTAGTGGACTTGGGATGGAAAATGAATTTGCCGACTTACCAAACATAAATTATGAGTGTATATATATATATATATATATATATATAGAAGAGAATCACTTCATTTTTATAGTAATAATCCAAAGCCAGTCAACATTTAGATAGAGTTCAATGAGATATACATATACCCCAACCACTATCCCTTTAAATTAGATACGTTTTGTAATTTGCAAGTACTAACTACAAATACATCGTGATCAACACAACGTATACGATTGCCAATATGTGTGTAGAGCCCATCACATGGGATGGCACATGCCATGTGGAATCATTGGGTTTTTCTGTAACTATATATATATACACACACACATATAGGATCTCAGCCATTGAATATCTATCATAACGCGTTGATCTCAGCACCGTCACTTGTCTCATTAATCTAAGACCACCTCCGTTGCATTTCACCATCTGGAGAGTCACCTAACCATGTGAAACCATTGAAAACTCTCTCTCTCTCTCTCAGTCTCTCTCTCTTTCTCTCTCCAATTATCCTTGACTGTGTCTATAATCAATATACATTATCCCATGTGTAAGCTTTTGCCTTTCTTATTTCATTTCTATATGCACATGACGTTGAGAGGATGATGTTGGGATATATATACACATTTTATTTAATTTTTGTTGTGACTGGCTAGTACATGATGATTAAATGTAAATGATGTTGAGATATATCTACACATTTTTATTTAATTTGTGCTCCAACTAGTAAATGATGTTGAGATATACACATAATTAATTATCTATGTCATAAAAGTGAATTAACATATAGACATAATTTTAATATATATATTTCGTTGGCCTTCATCATTAAGTAATACAATTTGTGGCCGACAGAAGGTACAAAAGTTCACGAATGTAAATATAAAAGAATAAAAAAGGAAAATTCTAAAAACAATTCAATTGGCAGTCTCTAAAAATTACAAAAAAAAAAAAAATAGAGATAATTTTCTAATAATTAAATATGATAATTACTAAATTTCAAAACAATTCGAATCCGTTTTGACCTAACAAAAAATTCAAAAAAATGGATTCCCTCCTTACAGCATTAAAAATGCAATTTTGAGACTTTAAACAATTGAATTTGAGGGGAAAAAAATGTGTCACCGATTAGTCGACTATTAGTCCTACATCATTTGAAATGTGTAAAATAAATTATTAGAATCAGAAAAATACGAAGTTATGTGGAAATAAGTTATATCTATGATATGGAAATTAATTAGTTTGATTTCAATTAAAAATTTAATTTCCATACTTGGGTTTCATGAAGATTGTGTGTGTCGGCGACGTTACCATAGTTGAACATATAATTTCTGAGCCTAGATGCCTTGAACGAGTCCAAAATAGGAATAGGGGGGTCAACTGTCACAGCCTCATGTCTCACAGCTCATTCTCATATAATTGAATAACAAATTTAAAATGGGATATAAAGAAACTTTGAAACTCGAAATGATATTCTTAAACTATGGGCATTTCTTTATTTCAATTTAATGTATACATAATTTGAAAAGAGAAATCAATAAACACTTGCATGCATTTGTGTTTTTACTTAAAATAGAGCAACTGTTTTTGTTATGAGTGTTTTGAATAGTAATCTAAAACACGTAATGAAAAAGTGTTTTTATTTTTTTATTTTTTTTATTACAGTAGTTGAAACATAATAAAAACACCAAAATGATATTTTTAATTTCAATTCAAAATTTTAAAACGTTTTGACATTATTCAAAATACAATGGACAGTAATATTAAAGTAAAACAGAAAAAATAAAAACAAAATGCATGTCAAACATATCCTAGAATAATAATATCAATTTATAATTATGTTCGCGTTTTAATTTCTTGGGTTAATAAAATAAATTATAACTCAAAAAATAGAACAAAATTATTTTTAATCTTCCATTGTAGAATGAACTTTTCACAAAGTTATCTTCCAATAGCTTTTATAAATCAAGATCCAAGAATTTTCCTTTTCTCCTTACAAACAGTACAATAATTGTATATAAAGGAATGGTCGTATGACATTCCCCAAGCAAAGAATAAATAAAGTAAACCAACAAAAGGTGGTGTCGGTGACATGTATTTCGACTTTCTTATTCAATACTATATTCAATTATATATAAAAAATTTAATAGAAATCTTAGAAGACCTTGCCTTAATTTTGCTTTGTAATTAATTACCTTTCCTTTTCATGCTTGTACAAAGAGGGTAAGAGGTTGGTTTCAAGGTCATTATCGAGTACTTAGTTAAATACTATACTTTGTAAAGATATTTTAATTTTAACATCATGAATTATTTTTTGACTAAGAAGGTGTTTGAACGTTTCATGAATGTGACTATCTATATATATATATATATATATAGCATTTCAATGTAACAGTTTGTAACTCCGTAGAACCAACGATAAATCTGTGTTTGATCTTTTTTAGTTTTGCCTAAATGGAGGAAATTCTAAATTTTAAACATTATACTTGTGACATCATTATTCAATGAAATGTAACTATTGTGTTTGCATATTTATAAAAAAAAAATTGAATTTTTGCTTATTCTTCATAGATTAACAATTTATAGATTTCTCTCTCTCTCACACTCATGGAAGATGGGATTTCCCTAATATGTTTCATAGTAGCTTCCATTGTCACTTGATCAAAACAAAATTATAAATCAAAATTATCAAAATTAACAATTTAATAGATATCTTTTTTAGTGTTATTTAGTCAACTTAATCTTTGAATTTATTGGTCATTATTTGAGCATGTGTTATCTAAGTCAATAGAGTGGGGATTGGCGGAGCAAAAGTACAGAACGACAATCTTTTAAAAGAATTATGAAATTTTGGATATTATCTCTGTTCTTTCAAATAAAAGGCGAGGAATTCAAGTTTTATAACAAGTGAATGAGTCCTTATTATAAAAATATATATATATTTTTGAACTCGATTATTAAGTTTTCTCAGGTTTCAAAATTTATTTGGAGGATTCAAGTCTCCTGTGGAGAAGTGAGTGCGTTAGTTATTTTTCGTGATATATATATATATATATATACACTAATGTATACTAGTGCCTACAGTACTATCCCGCACTCGCCATCGTAACTGTTAGGCAAAATAATTATGGGCCATGACATATTTGTCAAGCTTACATTCTTGAATGTAATATAGATATATATATACACATACCAAAAAAAAATCTTTGAATTTGACCAGCAGTAATCATCATCTTTAGGATGTATGATAATCTTTGACATGGGTGCTTACGTGGCAGTTCATGATTAGTGAACTGAACCTTCCTTAACAGTTTCTCCTTGTGTAAAAGTAATATAGTTTGCAAGGTTTTGCCAGCATAGGTTTAGCTCACCATGTCCCCTTGCAATAAAAAATAAATAATAAAAATCCAAAATGTCCTGTTCTGTATATAATTTTGGAAATAATTGTTTACCCTTTTACCCGATCAAATGAAAATTCACATTGACATTCTTGAGAGAGGAAGAAATAATGTACGGGGAGAGAGAGAGAAACAGGATTCTGTAGAGAGAGAAAGCAAGGGGAAGGAGCCTTGAAGTTATATATAATGAGAACAATTGAACAAGAAACAAGACAGCTAGGCAGGAGTCACTTTATTTAAGGCTCTTAGCTCTGTGTACATGTGTGTGTACTGAGTCTAGACTTCTCAGTTATTGTCACCCATAACCTCTATATCCTAGGTGAGAGATTTCTCTCTCTCTCTCTCACTCTCATCTACCTAGTTTTAATTACTGAAACAAAGAGAAATATCTCTTTGTAGAGGACATTGAGTGTTCACAAATTGTCTTTTGTATCAGAAGCTGAAATATATCTATCTATACACAGCGAGAAAGGTACTTGCTTGATTAATCTCTGTCTCTCATCATCATCATTATCATCTCTCACTGTTCTTCTGTTGTTGTTACTGGTGCTACTCTGTTTTTCTGTGGTACTTTTCTTTCTCTGTCAGATCTCATTCACTCCATTCTATTGTTACATGTACAATACTTCATCTCTCTCTCTCTCTCTCTTCTTGATTTGTTCCTCAATTTGCTTATTTCCAAATGGGTTTCCTTTAATTTTGCAGAAAAGATCTGATTTTGAAAAGGGTTCCTCCATTTCAATTCTAATTTTCCTTATTGTATATGATTTACCAAAAAAAAAAAAATTGGAAACTTACAATATTCAGAAAATAATCAAATTTCCATATTTAGTTGCACATATACTTTATTTTATTCTCAATTATATATATATATATATGTGTGTGTGTGTGTGTGTGTGTGTGTGTGTGTGTGTGTGTGTGTGTGTAGATATAGGAATTTTTTGATTAATTGCTCAAGTTGCCGCACAACTAGTTGGAATTTTACGCAATTGTTTGGTGGGTTTGGTTTGGAACTACGTGCTTTTTCTTTTTTCTTGGTAGATTATGCTTTAAAAGGTCAATTTGCTATTTTTTAAATAATTAATAAGAAGAAAAATAGTTGCGTGATTAACGGTGTTTCTAATAATTACAAGTTTTCTTCTGTTTGAAGGAATTAAGTTATTTGTGCACTGATATGTATTTTATATTTATATGATGCTTTCTCTTTCATTCATGTGCTTTTGGCTTTTGCATGGTTAGGTGTGAGATTGATTGACTTAGTGGTCTAGAGGTCCCTCATTAAGAAGGCTGAATTTCATAGGAGTTGGGCCCAATATCATGTGAAAATCATAAAGGCAAACATTACTTGGAAAGTGAGACCTATCAATAGTTGCTGTCAGATCTTCTAGTTTTTACAGGTTTTATTATGGTTGTTTTAATGGTCTGTTTGGCTAACAGATCTTCAATAATCTACTTTTTTTTTTTGTGTTCTTTAAATGGATTTATCAATACCCATTAATTGAATCTGTCGTTGAAACTCGAGTTTGCGCTGTAGGTGATCTGGGTTTGTTGAGATTCAGTTCTTTCATTTCTTTAATCAAGTATTTAATCATATATATGTTTTGACTGCTGTTTTTCAATGGCTATGAGATTACTAATTTGATTATTAGTAAAGAATCCTTAAATGGGTTTTGTTTAATTTCAATGACTTGGCTTGGCTGCTCTTATCCCATGGTATGAGTTAATGGGTTTTGCCTAATCAAGTAAGAGTATATATGTGTGTGTGTGTGTACACATGGAATTCTGTAGTTGTTGCATAAATGTCAATTTCTTATTCTAGACTTTGACTTGACTGTTTCTTTTCATCTTCTTCTAGAGTTTGACTGGGCTGCTACTTTTCAATAGGCATGTTTTTACTACTTTGATTATTAGTCAAGAATCAATAAAACTTGTGAACTTGTTTCAATTAGTTCAATTCCTTCTTCTATGATTTGCATGATTCCTGAGAGGACATAAGCTTAGAAATTATAGCTTGGGATCTTAGCAAGTTGAGTTTGCAGTGGCTGTTATAAATTTGCAAAATTTTAATTTGCTCTTGTATAAATACATGAAATTAATATCAGAACTCTTTAAGATTTTTCTCAAAAAGGTGTTTCTATATCATTCTGTATTGATTCATTCCTACAACTTGTCTTGTATATTGTGCAGATAGTTGATAAAAAGTTTGGGACCATGAAACATAAAGATGGAAAACCAGCTTCTCATCCGGATAAAAGCTCGAGAATAATCCCCATGACAATAATGTTTGTAGTGCTATGTGGATTCTCATTTTATCTCGGTGGAATCTTTTGTTCGGGAAAAGACAGACTTGTTGCTAACGAAGTTGCTAAAGCAGTCCAATCTTCGAAGCAATCAACTGCTAATCCTAGCTCAATTCAAATCAAACCCATAGCTTTCCCTGAATGTAGCAGTGACCCTCAAGACCTCACTCCGTGCACAGATCCAAGGGTACTTCCTAATTTTGTATCCGAGATTTTGCTATATAGTATCAAATTGCATAGATAATTGACATATATATATATATATATATATATATGTATATCTTTATTTTGTTTCAGAAATGGAGGAAGTATGGTCTTCACCGGCTTACATTTATGGAACGTCACTGCCCTCCAATATTCGAAAGAAAGCAGTGCTTGGTTCCTCCACCAGATGGGTACAAGATGCCAATCAAATGGCCTAAGAGCAGGGATGAGTGTTGGTACAGGTACTTTGGCATGTTTTTAATCTTACTTTTGAAGGGTTTTTATTTCTTTTTCTTTTTTGCTGGATTTGAATTGCTTGGCGTTATGAGTTAAGGGTTGCCCATTTTTGGATCTGGTGTTAGGAATGTGCCATATGATTGGATCAACAAGCAGAAGTCTAATCAGAACTGGCTGAGGAAAGAAGGGGAGAAGTTTCTCTTCCCTGGTGGGGGTACTATGTTCCCGAGAGGTGTCGGTGCCTATGTTGATTTGATGCAAGATCTGATCCCGGAAATGAAAGATGGGACTGTCCGAACTGCCATTGATACTGGTTGTGGGGTGAGTACCATCTTATTATCTTGTTTATGGGATTGAGCATATATAAAAAATAATAAATAAAAATATTCTTGCCAGTTTACAATCTGTAATGCTGATAGTTTACTGATTAGACTATTCAACTTAAAAATTATAATTTTGTTCATTGGAACTGATGATTTACTCTGCTCATCAAAATTCATATAAAATTTGGAAAGATATTAGTTTAACCAGCAAAGTTGAGTGGGTAAAAATTAGACAGACAAGAGGCAATCTATGCTTTCTAATTTGTATCTCATTCACAAACAGCTAAATTAAATATATTCTGCACAATTGATGCTTTTATTGGATGATGTACATTGTGGTTACAGGTTTTCCTGATGAAAGAACTATGATTTGACAAAAAAAAAAAGAATAAGAAATGCAGTTTGAAAGCCCCCATATCATCTCTAAAACAATAAATCTAGTTATTTGCAAAAAATTCAAAAACTTGTTATTTGATGTTTGCAAGTATGTTATGTCTAGGTTGCCAGTTGGGGAGGTGATTTACTGGATCGTGGGATTCTGACAGTCTCTCTTGCCCCGAGAGATAATCACGAGGCTCAAGTCCAATTTGCTCTGGAGCGTGGGATTCCTGCGATTCTGGGCATCATTTCAACACAGCGCCTTCCTTTCCCTTCGAACTCATTTGATATGGCTCATTGCTCAAGATGCCTTATTCCATGGACTGAGTTCGGTAAGTAATCTCTCTCAAAGCATGCTCAGAATTTACTTTGGACAAAACTGCATAATCAAGTGCGCGGTGGGAGTGACAAATTATGTGTTTTTCTCTCTTAATTCCAGGATTATAACAAAAGAAACATCCAATTTTGAGTGCCTTAACTGCATTAACATCTATCCTCATTAAAAAACTTTATATTTGAGCACAAGATATAGTTCTATGGTATCTCTTATTTATGTGTAAAGTAAAGATTATCTTTTATGAAATCCCTCCAACTTACATAGAGTTTATAGTTAACTCTGCAATAGGCACAAAGGTGTATAACATCCGTTGTTAATTAGATTTCCTCAATTCTCTTTCTCAAAATTTTGTGTGCGCTTAAGAGATTACAATTTCGTTACCTTTCCAACCTACTTAAATGATATATTGTTTTCAAACTTCACCACTGCATGAACCAGTTGCAAGTGTACTTGATGAATTTAGGGATCCTGCCTCTGTTGCAAATTTTGTTACCACCAGGCCTTTTTCATGAATGGAATTACCATTATTTTCAGGTGGAATTTACCTTCAAGAAGTACACCGTATTCTCCGTCCTGGAGGCTTTTGGGTTCTTTCTGGTCCTCCCGTGAACTATGAAAACCGCTGGAGAGGATGGAACACGACTGTGGAAGAGCAGAAATCAGATTACGAGAAGTTACAAGATTTGCTAACTTCAATGTGCTTCAAATTGTATAACAAAAAGGATGACATTGCAGTGTGGCAGAAATCTTCAGATAACAACTGCTATGATCAGCTTAGCCCAGATGCCTACCCGCCCAAGTGTGATGATGGCACTGAACCAGATGCAGCATGGTACACTCCACTTCGGCCTTGTGTTGTTGTTCCAGACCCGAAGCTTCAGAAACTAGGGTTAGGATCTGTCCCCAAATGGCCAAAGCGGTTGCATGTTACACCTGAACGCATTTCCAACATTCATGGTGGCAGTGATAGTACTTTCAAGCATGATGATAGTAAGTGGAAAGTGCGGGTGGAGCATTATAAGAAGCTACTTCCGGCAATCGGGACAGATAAAATAAGAAATGTGATGGACATGAATACAGTTTACGGAGGTTTTGCTGCAGCTGTGATTGATGATCCCTTGTGGGTCATGAATGTGGTCTCTTCCTATGCTGCCAACACACTTCCTGTTGTATATGACCGGGGCCTCATTGGAACCTACCATGACTGGTAATTCCGAATTCATTTATAGACGTAACTAAGCTGTAAATCTGTATGTATGGGATGGTTTTGGGCCTCCAATGTAACTCATTGTTTGAACGACACTAGGTGCACATTGTTAATTTATTTGTTTTGCTATTTTATAGGTGTGAAGCTTTCTCAACATATCCACGAACGTATGATCTCCTTCACCTTGATGGCCTCTTTTCTGCTGAAAGCCAGAGGTACGGGATTTTTGTCTCCTTAATTTATTTGGCTGATCTGCATAAATATGCTTATTCATTTACCTTATGTTTTATTTTCGTGTTAGGCTTTGTAATAGTTATTTTTAAAGAATTGCCCTCTTCCATTGGTATGTTAGTCTCTGTGCCTGGAACAATTGGAGTGCCAAAGAGGTTATGTTAGTCCTTCGAATTACAAAAACGGAAACAAATTACCTATTTAGTTCACCAATTACTGAAGCCAAGGAATAAAGCATTAGAACATAATCTTTGAATTTGAACTTTATCTGTAAGAAAGCTTACGAATTTTGAAATTGACTAACCACACTTCTCTACGCTAGATAACTTTTCTGTTTTCTGTACTAATGAACCAAGATGACTTAGGAAATGGTGCAGCTCATCGGTCACTGCAACTAGTTCTTGCTGAAGAGCAGTGGCATACAATGTTGCAGCCTGCAAGACATGTCCATTTATATTATTTGCTCTTTTAACTTAATACAACAATACCTTAGAAATGAAAAGAATTAATGAAATAGCTACAACAAAATAAAGTCAGATAGAGCGAACACAACTACAACAGAATAGTCAAATAGAGTCTGATACAATCATTCTCATTGTGATTGGTAAATACAGGTGGTTCTAACATTAATTATGGCTTGAACAGATGTGATATGAAGTATGTGCTCTTGGAAATGGATCGGATACTGCGCCCCAATGGGTATGCAATAATCCGCGAATCCAGCTACTTTGTGGATGCTGTTGCTACCATCGCCAAGGGGATGAGATGGGGGTGCCGTAAAGAAAACACAGAGTATGACATTGAGAAGGAGAAGGTATTGATTTGCCAAAAGAAACTTTGGTATTCCTCTAAGCAGAGCTCAAGATGAAAAAAACACAGAAATTCAAGTTCTAGTGACAAGCCTCTTGCAGGAATGAGTTATATTTATAATTCCAGGCATAGGACAAAGAAGTAAGTTCGACACAGCTCTTAAAGAGATTAGATTTTTCCACAAGAATCTTGCAATTCAAAATTTATCAATTGAAAAGTTATTTACCCAATAATCTTATTTTGTTAATTTTTAGTGCCTTTTGATATATAATATATTCTTTGTAAGGCATACTGGGAAATGTCCCATTCATTGTTCCGTTTTTCCTTTTTCCTTTTTCCATTTCTCGTTTCCCCTCTCTAAATGTTGGTTAAATCCGTATATGAAATATTGTAAGGTGTTGAAAAGTAATACCAATTACAGCCTTTGATTTTTATGTATCTAATGAAATTTTTGGTCCATTCATAATATTCTGCAATTGTTTCTTTGCCCATCTTTATTACCATTTATGCAAGTTTTTAGCTTCTTGTTTGCAGCAAGTGATCTCACTTGAATTGACTGAAATAGAAATTTTTTCTTCAATTTTTTGATGTGGTATCGATTCTTTTGAGGGTGTTTTCACTCTCATGAAAATATAATCTGTTCAGTCAATTCAAGTGATGGCAAGTGTTTTGGTGCGATGGCAAGTGCCTTCGCCCAAAAGCGGGTTTGAGATTTGAAAGCAGCCTCTCCAAAAATAGGGGTAAGACTAGTCAACATCTACCTCTCCTAGACCTCGCTCAACCGGGAGCTTTGTTCACTTGGTGCGATCTTTTTTTTTCTTCTCATTGTGCTTGTTCAAGGCAACCACTTGAAGTTGCCTTTCAAGGAACCTACTCATTCGAGTGTGAAATATAGAGCCGAAATCTAGGAACTCGAACATTGCATCTTCTTTTTAATCTTTGAAGGTCAGCTAAGTATGGTGAAAATTGTACATTTTTCTGACAGAAACTTAGGAGTCCATCTTGCCACCAAAAGTTCAGCCATCATATTAGATTGCGTCACTGGAAAGTAGCATGTTGCAGCCTTTAAAACTTCCCCAGCTGATTTCTGACAATAGCCCCTCCGGCCTAGAATTTTTTAGGTAGTCTGGACCATCAGCTTTATTCAGTTTTTTGATTGCATGGCTTCTCTCTAATAATGTCGGACCCCCTAATAATTTCTTCCACCAGCCTCACTTGTGGACTTCTGATATGCAGCATCAAAATTCAATTTAGAGAGTTTCACAGGAGGAAACCAGGCAACGAAACCTTCAAGCTTCAACTACAATTGTGTTAGCAGAAACTTTTTCTCCAGCATTGCACTTCTCAGCTCATCTAAAAGTATATTCCAGTTCTTTTTTGGAAATTTGCATTTATTATTATCACAAACACCGGTAAAGCATAAACACGATCAAGAATCGACAGAAGACGAAATTCACACACCACACAAAATGCAAAGACTTAATGTGGTTCATCTTATAACCTACGTCTAAGGTGAAGATCGACGAACAGTTTCCACTGTATGAAGAAAAAATGGTGTCTCAAGCCCTAATTTTCAATACACCATGTCTCTCCTTCTCTCTCTATCTCAGGTTTTTAGTGTTATCTCTAAAAACAATACAATTCTTAGCACCCTTATATATCGAGTTACAATATAGACCGGTCCAAAATATGCACTTCACAAACCCAACAATTATGCATGTGGTTTCAAAGATTTAATGGGAAAAAAGTTCGCTAACAATGTAATAAACTATGTAACTTTCTTTTGTATTATATATATACATATGAATGAACAATACTTGCATTCCCACAGGACGATGACGTGACAGAAAAAAATAAAAATGCTTGAGAAGGAGAGTGTCTAGGTCTAAGATTTATGTCATTAAGTCATTGGAGTGTCATTTAAAGTCCCATTTTGAAAAATTATTCCAATTCAAGCCCACCCACACCATCATACTAACTAGGACTCTATGTAATTAAAAGTAATCAGTTGAAAGGAATTGAAATTCAAGTTTGGCAAGTTCAAATTTCATTAATACTATATATTAATGTTTGTTTTTTTATGGTAAGGACTATTTATTAATGTTATTCAGCTTCTGGTAAATTTCATTAATACTATATATATATATATATATATATATATATATATATATATATATATATATATATATTTGGTAAGGACTATATATTATTGTTATTCAGCTTATACTTAGACACGTGGATTTTTTCTTTTTTATTCCGATCCATCTCGATCGTTGGTACAAAAAATTAATATCTTCATGTTTTGTGGTTAAAAATGGTGAAAGGTGTCATGTAAACTAAAGTGCCCGAACGGATTTTCATCAAAAAAATATCAATGTTTGATGAAATAAGAAAAATAGACTTCTAATGAAAGTCGAAATCCTAAAAAGTTAGTTCAAAAAAAGTCGTCGGAAAAACTTGTTTTTGAAAGGAAATCAGAATTATTTTAAGTAACAAATTTTATAAACAATTTTGTCTTTTTTATTTCGTGAAATTTGTCTATTGAAAGTAATTATTAAGGATAATTTTGTTAAGTTAAAACCATGTTAATTGTGGAAGGAATTTCAAAAAATGCATCCACCAAATAGTTTTCTTCTTTTAAATTTCTTTTATTGAAGCCATTCTTCAAATGTCTTTTAAATAAAAGAAATAATTTTCTTCTTTTAAATTTCTTTTATTGAAGCCATTCTTCAAATGTCTTTTAAATAAAAGAAATTTTAGAATTAGGAACCTCCAAACAGGACCCAAGTTTTTGCAGCAAAAGAGTGAATATTTTTCATTTTCCTTTCTATAAGCCGAAAAGGCATCAGTTAGAAGCTCTGGACCACTACACTATCGGTGGTCCAAGGACTCATGACTACTCTGCAAATTTCAGATGTTACACTATGTATAGGCACAGTTGTGGAGTTGTGGTAGATGGTTGGTAGAGAAAACAATTGGGTGATGGTATGAACATTTCTTCTTTTAATGAAAATTGGAAGGACCAAAATCCTCTCTACTTTCACGGTTTATTAGGTCAGTAAAGTTCATTAATAAATATCGTTACTGTAATAGTGTAAATTAAAAATAAACTTGTAAGCAAATAGTAACATAATTCAAAAAGTGAAATTTTACATCATTATAGTAACAAAATTTATCATTGACAGTGATACCTGACGAAATTGTAAACTCACAGAAAAGGATATTAATCTAGATTACAGAGTTTATCCTACCAAATTGAATAGTACTCTCTCTCTCTCAAGATACCACATTGGATCATGTGGCGGTCTATTATGAAATATTTTCTTGCCAAAACTACACAATTTATGTACTTTTTGGAACATAATTATAAAACTACGAGGTTTTAATATAAGTATCTCTAAATACTTCTTTATTCAAAGGATGTAATTTAGTAGTATCCATTCTAATTCTCAAAGTAATAGATTGATAGTTCGAATCTTTGTAAAAATAACGTGAGTATGAGTATTATTTAACCGAATAAATAACAATAACAATAACAATAACAATAACAATAACGTCCCTTTCCACTTCATCAAAAGATTAATCTAATTCCCTTTTTTCCATTTGATTTTCTAATCCCTTTGCAATCAAAAATTATTTGAACTAACCGTTGAATACCGGACTTGACCTAATCCTTGACTCTTATAGAAATTGACTAATAATTTAACCGAACTATATTTGACCCTATCCTATCACACCTACGTATAAAAAACCCATCTAGTCTAGTTTATTATACAAAGTCGTGCTAGGTACTCCAATTCATCAACTGAGACTAAAACGTTCCCAAAGAATAAGCCAAGAGACAACGTGGTTAATGGTCTGAGCTACTAAATGATAGTTATGTGGTCCAAGGACCACCTGAATGTCTCTGCAATTGAATTCCATTTCACGTGTTATAAGTATTGTACACAGAGTCATAGACACACAAATACAAACTACACAAATAATTGATTTTCTTAACGGCATTACCAGAATTGAAATTTAAACGGATTGAATGGAGTTATTCATGAATAATTATGCTTTTAAATACACTCACATGGGAACAATATAACATATATATATTATACGGAGTATTATATTATACAAGCTCTTAAAATATGGTCTACGGACCCACCCGAAGCATCTTCATACCATAACAAAATTGGACCCGAATTTCCTTTCTTAAAATAATCTACGACAGGCCCAGCCCAACTTGTTGGCTATTTTCATGGAAAAGACCAAAAAGCTGATTCAATTCGCAGCCCTGTTTGGTCACCCAATGTGAAAGGCGACCTTCCACTTTCTTCTTTGCACATGTGCATGTGGATAGAAACGTGGCGCCAGCTTGCTTGAGATCAAATCCAAACACCTCAGCATTCATCAAAACTGCTATTTTGTTTTCTACAAAAAATTAATAAAATAATTCATGGAATATATAAAGTAATCGGATAAGGTTGAAAATAGCATATGTTTCCACCCCCACACCAGCCATGACCTAACTAAATCATATATACAATGCAAGTATATATATATATATATATGTGTGTGTATTTTGAGGTACCATTGTATATTAAAGAGGAATGGACATGTTGGACCCACTCCTTCCTCACACAAAATACCAATCTCACCGAGATGCTTCGATCAAGATGAGGCCTTGAACTCGTTGCTCAACGTTTGCTTCCACCACAATGATAAAAATAAAGAGCAATGCTACACGTCATGAAAATATTTCATGAATTTTTATCGTGAATGATGTGATAATTAAATGGTAAGTTAGTATTGCTGGAATTCCCCCCATACACAGAATGTCAATGATATTATCACTTGCCACATCATTCATGAAGGCAATTCATGATAAAATTTTATGACGTTTAGCATTTTCCAAAAATAAAATAAAAAATAAAAACTTTCCAACACTGTCTTGCACGACTTCTCATTTGAGACTCATCAAAAATAATTCTGGGCTTAAATGATACACGTAATTCAATTGTGTGTTTGTAAATAATTGGAAAGTTCAAAGTGGGCGAACGGGTTAATTAATCCTTGTTACCAAATAATTAAGATTACATTTGGTATGCATGAATGAAAAAGAATGCAGGTGAAAATAGAATAAGAATGAGAATAATAAAATGGTTATTATCATTCTACTGTTTGGTTGTAAAAATAAAAATATGTAAAAATGAAACGAAGTTTAAATTAAATTCTCTAAAATACTCTTCTCTGTGACAAATAAGTTAAACTAATAAAATAACATTCTTTTATAAAAAAAATTAAAATAAATAGTGTTGTTGGTGGAAGGCGATGCGACAGTGTTGGTAGATTACGGTAGTGGTAGAAAGCAACAATGGTGTAAGTGGTGGTGGTGGAAGACAACGATGGTGGTGGAAGGCAATGGAAGTGGCATTGGTGGTGGAAGGCAGTGAAGTTGGCAGCGGCGGTGGTGGTGGCGGTGGAAGGCAGTAGTGGTGTAAATGGGGGTGATGATGGAAGATGACGGTAGTGACAGTGGTGGTGAATGGCAACGATAGAAGGTGACAATGGTGGTGGTTGGAAAGTAATAATGGTGAATATGGTGGTTATAGAAGGCAGTGGAGGTGGTGCAAAGCAGCAAGAATGGTGGAATGTTGTGACTACTGGTGGAAGGTGGTGGCGGTAGCCATGGTGGAAGGCGACGATGATGATGACGATGGTGGAAGGCAGTGGAAGTGAAGGTGGAGGTGGAGGTAGCAATGTGGTGAATGACTTATTAAGAATATCAATTTCTTTTTAATCTTACTTGGAAATGAAAATGTCATTCATAGGTGTAGTTATGGAATGAATTTTTATTCTAAGGAAATGGTCATTCCAATATTAAAATTCATACCAAACACAGCATAAAAAAATGAGGTTTTGAAAATTACAATTTCAGTTTTTTTTTTTCCTTGATGCAAAATTAAGAACAAAGCATTGGTGTTTTTTCTCTTTTTTTTAATTATTAATGCAATAAATATTTGTGGGTATTTTCAAGCGAGCATTTATGTCATTATATAAAAGACAAGCGGTCAATTGCTCTGACTTTAGAATTTTTGTTTTTTGTTATTAACTTTAATTTATATATATATATATATATATATATTATTTTAAGAAGGAGAATAATTAATTAAAAATTATTTCCCATTAATTAGAGGTTCTAGTTGAATTCTTCTTTTAGAAACACGTGAACGGGCACTTTCAGATTTCACCAACACAAAATGATGGTGGTAGGAGGATTATTCCAACCTAAATGTAATTTGGATATTCTCCATTATACCTCTAAAAAAAAGAAAATCAAACAACTTCAAAATTGTTCGTTTGACACAAAGATTTAACTTATTTTTACTATATTTAACAATTCATTTATTTTAGTTATTTAAAAATTTTAAATAGTTCATGGAATATGACTAAAGTTAAAAATTAAAATTCTAAAATTGAAACCAAATAATGAGTTCATCATTTTTCAAAGTTGTGTGTGGTTTGATATTAATTAAAAATTTAAAACCCAATTATTTGAATGGTTTCTTTCCCATTAGTAATTGATAGTAGGGGACCACTGGCAACATGATGACAGAGTATCCCACCCACCAACCATCAGATCTAGAGCCTCCCCATCATGAAACTGTGAGACGCGGAGTACACAACCATATCTCGACCCTATATTTAGACTAGGCACGAAAAGAATTCCTTGGTTCTGTGAGACAGAGAGAGTCACATCGTTGGTAAGGTATTGGTTTGTATGGAAAGAGAGAAAAGGGCATAAATTAGGTTTCTTGCCCACGAAGTGAAGGTATTTGGTGGGTGGGTGGCTTTGTAGAGAGAGAAAGTGGAGGAGCTCTGGGACTCAACCTTTCCCCGTCCGTTGCCACTTATGTTATGCCGTTAACCCCAGAGGTACCACATCTCTCTCTATATATATGTATGTGGGTGTTGTATATGCCCATACATATATATGATTACATGTTTTATTTGTTGTTTGTGTATGAAGATGTGTTTGATTTGTGTGTATTGTATTTGAATCAGATCTAAACAGGTTGGTTCTGTTTTTCTCAGAATTTTTTTTCAATTGAATTTGTTTGATGAGATCTAGGGTTAGAGTTTTCATATCAATTAGGGTTATTGTTTTGTTTGTTGTATGAAACTCTGTGTTTAGGTATGAATTTGGTTTTGGATTTGTTGTTTCGGTATTGTTTTGGTTTGTCCGCCGGAAATTGTTTTAATTAAATGATTGGGATGAGGTGATCTTTTACGTTTTTTTCTGTTAACTGCGATACGAAGGGTTGATTTGGTTTTTGGGTTTCTTTTAATCAGTTTGATTTTGTTTTTTATTGTTTGTGATAAGGATCTGTTGAATTCGTTTGTTGGTTTAGGGGATGTCAAAGAGTTTAATATAATCCCTATTGGTGAGCGGTTTCATTATCCATGATTTATGATTTAATGATTTTTGAATTATTAGTTGAACCATTGCTTTCACTGGAATTTTGATTATTATCAAACATTTATATATTTTCATTGATTTGAATCTTTTGGGTTTGCTTAATAATGGAATTCCACCACCATCACCAGCAGATACAAAGTGATAAAATTTTGAGTTTAGGGTGCTTCTGGGATTTTATATTTTCTGTGGTGGTAAAAGAAACCGGTGCTCGGTTCATAGGTGTAGATGATATCTTGGTCTTCGGACTTGTCCAATGCTCCAATTGTCACATGGATAAAAGCTTTGAGCAAGTGCATTAGGGTATATGCCGAAACTTTGCATGAGTATTGGTGGAACCTTATTTCTTAACATCCGTGCCATCATATCCTCAATAGCACAACTGAAATTTCAATTTTGCACCTTATTCTCATAGGATTACTGGATATTGCTGGAGATTATGACTGTGCCTATGGAAATTAATTAGTGTTACTTTGTGGTGACTGTGCCTGTGAAACAATAACTCTGATGGTAAATATATCGGTGCATGCTACCTACCAGATAATAGAAATTTTTGATGGACGCTAGAGTGTATGGAGTTCATGTAAATGGAAAGAGCCATCTTCTGGAGAAGGGCAAGAATAGTGGTTTGTTTATTAACTTCATTTTAATATTTTTGTAGTGTGGGGGTTTTGTAGAAAGCAGCCTGTTATAGTTTACCATGTTATCAGAAAAAAGTCAGTCCTTTTAGCATGCTTTCTTGGATTACCCTAACCAGATCCGGGGTACGAGTGTTGGGTTGGGATGTGTATCTAGTGGGATACGAGTGTTGGGTTGGGATGTGTATCTAGGGGTAGGTTCATTCATTCAAATTATGGGATATGGGGACTTGGTTAAGAGGCTCTAACTCCAAGAATTGAATATAGGTATACGGTACACAAAAATTATGTCTACATACCTTTCTTTCAACTCAATTAAAATGTGATATTTTGATTTCTTCTCTTTGTATGTAGAAGTCACACTTTGATCATTGTAATAAATTAATAATTAAACAGAATGTGCAATACCTCCTCCCTCTTATGAAAAAAGAAAAAAGAAAAAGAAGTGCTTTTTTCACAATTTTTTCTTAAGAATAGAGAGGTGAATAAAACTTTTGCTTAGAGATATTTTATCATATTTATTATTTATTAGAAGAATCAAATGATACGGAGTATTTGGTCACATTTGTTAGAAGTCTAACCTCCACACACGCTTTTAGAGGTCACAACAAACTTCTAAATTTACAGCTGTAGAAGCCTAGAAGAACACATCTCAAGATATGGATTTGACCTATATCGTGTGCCCTTGTTGTGTTGAGTCGACACGGACAGCTTTTTGTCACGGACTTGGTGATTTCCAAGCACCCGTGCGTTTGAGAGAATGTTGAGAACTTGTATTGCACTTCAGATATCTTACAAAGCTTGGTAGCTTGGTGGAGCAAATAAACTCCCATATCCTTATATAGGCATTTGGCCTTGTAATGAATGGCTAAGATATGTACAAGTGTCGGATAGTTCTACTTGTTGGAACCCAATTTAAGTGTATTAGATACGTAACATCGAAGGATTAATACCATAGATGTTGTGCCTTCTTTGTCTTCATTTTATTTCTTGGCTCGATCTTTTGAAATAATTCTAACCCATTTTAACTTTTCTATCAATGATACAAGTCGATTGCTCCCATCAATCTTAAATAAGCATTTGGACTTCTAATGATCTAATGATTGCCTTCTAATAAATATATTCTCTTTTGGTTGGTGTAATTATCAATGAAGAGTGTGGATATGGATAATCATGAAAGCTGGTCTTACATTTCATCTGATGAAAATGATTTTGGAAATATTATTAGAAGAGATTCCTGTTTGTTTCTTGCTTATTACGAAAGGGTGATAAGGTGTTCTTGTAATTAGTCATTTTTTCTTCTAAAAAAGAGAAGCCCGGGGTGTTCATAATGATTGCAATTCTATGATCTGAGAGATTCTATGTTCAGTATACCACATTATTTAGAAGTCTATTTTTAGATGTTCCAAAGATCCGTGTTCCTGCTGATGTTGTCGTTGTCGTTGATGTTAAATGTTGGTTTGGAAGTATATCATTTTCCTTGATTTGTCTGAATATCAAATTATGTTGTTGTGCTGGTTTTACTCTCGTTACTTGGTAAAAATATTATAATGCATGTCTCATGTATAAATTACAAATGCAATAATGGTGCTGTATGACATCGAAGGTCTCATTAATTTTAAATTGATAAGAGTAAGACAGGCAACAGATTCGTTGATGTTATGCGTTGTCATAGTTACAAATTACATGCTTTTGGCTGTGGTTGTTTTAATGCAGGGATATGTATGAGTATGTAATAAATATGGTGTGTCAGGTGGTGTCATAGTATATTGTTGTAAGTTTGTTGTTGATTATAAGTTATTCTTCGTGATCATTTATTTTGATGCAAGCTTGCATTCTTTATTTGTGTTTTTAGGTTGCGTCGGACTTTGATCTCAAAGGATTATATTTTTTAGTTAAGACATGGACAACCCTTGGTCAGCTTGCTATCATTATCAGGTTTCTTCATTCCAGAAAGTGCTTGATTGGCGGTCTCTCTTCATTGGAGATTTCCTTCTTGTTTCTTTTGTCAACTGCACTTAGTGGAAAGCTACTCTTAAATGAAAAGTACAGGAGTTCTGATGCACATATTTTCTGAGAAATGTGTTGGATCTTTAGGGAAGATCTGCAAGTAAGCTACACACTCATTTCTTTTTAACCTAGAAATATAATATGAACTTTGTCTGACAAATATATCGTTGTAGAGCGTTGTCGCTGCAACATCAAATCGAGATCCTTGGGAAACCATCTTCTTGGGTACAGATTTAATCATGCATTACTTTCTTTGCATATTTATTTTTTTCATTTTAATATATGTGAAATGGCATTACCTTCATTTTTGTGATATCTTTTTCTTATGACTGCAGGGCTGAATTCTGCAAGTAGAGGAATGAAATTTGCATTTGTGATTAATTTTAGATGAGCCTGTTACACTGAATCTTTGCAGAGTTGGTAATTCTTGTCTCTGTCTTCGTCTTTTCTCCTGATGGGTCAGTACTGGTTAAGAGTGACAAGATATCATCTGAAG
The DNA here is from genome assembly GCA_026545225.1 of Cornus controversa. Classification (NCBI taxonomy): domain Eukaryota; kingdom Viridiplantae; phylum Streptophyta; class Magnoliopsida; order Cornales; family Cornaceae; genus Cornus; species Cornus controversa. The sequence goes on along the minus strand of CM048846.1, from coordinate 86,377,409 downwards.
ATGCGACAAAGATTCTATGTAGTACAGTTGAGATAGATTTTTTTGAGTTTGATATAGCATTGTGTGATTGTCTGGAGTATCGGATCCTATCCGTTGGTTAAATTGATAATCAGCCTCGGTCAGTTCTTGGGTTGGTGTCAATATGTTCTATAGTACTTGGAGTGTTCTTCTTTATATGCCTAGCTGTTTTTTTTGGAGCCGTTGGTCGTATATATTTCATGAATAAGGCTACGAAGCCTATCCGTTCGTTGTTTCATGCTCATGCACGTTGCAACAGGAAACTAATGGTGGAATCAGCTATGTCAGCCAGGCAGTAGTTTATATTTTATGGTTTTCTTTTAGAGTCATCTACCAAAGATAAACATCATAAAGTTGTCCTATCAGCTCATTTTTTGTCTGAATAAATAAAGTGTCACGAGCCACTGCAATTGCAAGAAATGGAGAGGTACGTTGGTTTTATGTTGGTCTTGTTTTTTACTAATTTCTGATTCTATTTTTGTTGATTCATCATTACAATTCTGTGTGGTACAGGTACAAGATAATCAAAGAAGTTGGTGATGGAACATTTGGGAGTGTATGGCGAGCTTTAAATAAGCAGACTGGTGAAGTTGTAAGTACTTCTACAATATGGATTGCCCTTGGAAGTTAATTATGAAAAAATGCTTTTAATCTGCCGTTCCAAATTAATCTTCTATCTTGACAGGTTGCAATTAAAAAGATGAAGAGAAAATATTATTCCTGGGAAGAATGCATAAACTTGAGAGAAGTTAAGGTAACAATTTAACTGCTGCTTGTTCTTGCCTCTGGTTACGGTTTCCATATTCTATAAATTGTGTTTGTTTTGTTGGTAGTCATTGAGGAAAATGAATCATCCGAACATTGTGAAGCTAAAGGAGGTCATTAGGGAAAATGACATCTTGTACTTTGTGTTTGAATACATGGTAGGTGTCACTCCCCATCCTGTCAATATTTGATCATCAATTGATTGCTCATTATTAAATATTTAAAATGCTTATTTTATTTCCCAGGAATGCAACCTATACCAACTTATGAAAAACAGGGCAAAACTTTTCTCAGAAGCTGAAATAAAAAATTGGTGCTTCCAAGTATTTCAAGGTCTTGCATACATGCATCAGCGTGGATACTTCCATCGTGACCTTAAACCAGGTGATTATTGCTAGTGTTCAATAATATAGATAGTGAAGTGAATAGTTGAAAATAAACCAAAAGACTCTAGTAGTGGTGGTGTTGTGGAAATGTTGCATCTAGTTGATGCTCCTTTCTAAATATGAGGATTTTTTTTAACACACTTGTACATGGTTGATGTTACTTTTGAATATAAGAGAACTGCTTGACAGTAATATGTGAAGCATCTCTGTATGCCAAAACAGACACATCAATCAACTGGTTGTGGGATTATAATTTTCAAATATGTCAGCCGCATATTTTAACTTGTGTTACTCCTTATGGTGTTATGTATATTAAACATTTAGCTTGCACATGTATGCAGAGAACTTGCTGGTTTCAAAAGACGTTATTAAAATTGCTGATTTTGGTCTTGCTCGCGAGATCAATTCTCAACCACCATATACGGAATACGTCTCAACACGCTGGTGGGTAGTTTTTTTTCCCCTTCTTCTCTTTGTATGTATACCTTTTAAACCTTAGTTCTGCATCTTACTTTTGATTATTGATTACTAAATTGTGGACTTGATAGGTATCGGGCTCCTGAAGTTCTGCTTCAGTCACCAACATACAACTCCGCAGTTGGTGAGTAGAAAATAAGGCATTTATTTTTTAAAATGTTTTCAACGACTTATTTTAGAATTATAAATTATTCTCTTCCTACCTCTAGATATGTGGGCAATGGGGGCAATCATGGCTGAACTGTTTACTCTTCGTCCTCTTTTTCCTGGTTCAAGGTACATATCTTATCCTTTTGATTAATGTTTTTATTGTTACAAGAAGTTAAGTTGAAATTACAGTGTTGGTAGAGATCTGATTGGGGATATATGGTGAGTCTGGTTCTCTAGAATGGTGTTCTCCTTTCCCTCTCACTTGTCTGATGCAAACCAAAATTGTGCTACATGATGTTTTGAATAACACATCTGACAATTTATCAAGCAATATATGATTTGTTTTCCCCCTCACATGTTAAATTTTGGCATGATTTTATGTTTCACTTCATGCTTTGTATATGATTTGAATATTGATTTTCAATGGACTCTACTTTTTACAGTTTTATTTTTCTGTTTGTTGATTGTTGTAATTCTCTTTGTAACAATATGGATGTAGTGAAGCGGATGAGATATACAAAATATGCAGCGTCATAGGCACTCCAACTGAGAGTGAATGGGCTGAGGGACTTCAACTGGCAAGTGCTATAAACTACCAGTTCCCGCAGGTCAGTTGGACTTGGTTTCCGTGTGTTCATGTATTGTGTTAATGCATTTGCGTGCTACAAGCAACTATTTTTTACATATGATTAAATTTTCCCTTGGTTATTGAAAGTTTGTATATAAATGATCAGTAAATGCTTCATGCTTTTAACACCCCCACCCCACCCAAAAATAAAAATGTTTCAGCCTTTATAAGAGTGCAAGCATGTTTAGCATATGTATTTATGTATAGCCCATTTATTTTTATTTTTATTTCTTTTGACATGGAATAGATGGAGATATTCTTTTTTCTTTAAATCGGTTTGCTTTTCGGTGCAATAAAAAATGTTACGATTTTGTCTTCTCCATTATATGATTCCGTTTGTTTCAACATGTTATTATATCCATGAATGTAATATCCTTTGTGTATAATATAAACACCTCATTGTAACCTTGCTTTTAAATTTGAAATGGCAGCTTACTGGTGTTCATCTCTCTGTGTTGATGCCATCTGTGAGCGAGGATGCAATCAGTCTTGTTAGAGTAAGTACCTTTTTTTAACAATTGTAGTCTCTATTGTCATTTTTCAATCATGTATCTTTGATTTTTCTCTGACATGGATATGACTATAAAACTGGAGAATTATTATCAATTTTTCCATTATGATTTGCCGTAATTATATGGAACTCCCTCTTGTTTGGTGAGTATCTCATGGGTGAGGATGGTAACGGCATTGGATGGAAGTTTCTAACGGGAGGACTATAATTTTTCAAATAAGAGGGATGGTCCTTGTAATTATGGCAAACCACGAGGGAGTTCAAGACAATTGACCCATTTTGTAATTGAAGACAGTTTGATGATTGTTACTATCAAACTTATAATAATGTTTTGGTCATTTCTCCCCAAATATATAGCTACTATGTTCGTGGAATCCTTGCAAGAGGCCAACAGCATCGGAGGCCCTCCAGCATCCATTCTTCCAGGTGACAGATTAGAACATGCACTAGTGTTTCTTTGAGTTTATTAGCTTTTGGATTTAGTTGTTTTAGCATTGATTTGCATTCTTTGATGTGGCAGAGTTGTTTTTATGTTCCACCTTCTCTTCGTCCCAAAAATGTCATTGCTAGAACACCTCCATCTGGTTTGTCATTTTCCCTCACAATGTTATCTTTCTGGGACAACAAATGGATAACTTCTGGAGCCTAATATAATTTGTTTTTCCCAATAAATAATTTGTTTCAGTTGTTGCAGTTGGAACAAGGGGTTCTTTTGAGCAGAAAAGTGCCAGGAGGCATTCTGGGACTTTATCTACTATGAAGCCCACAAGCAACTTAACTGTCAAATCTCATGTCTCTCTAAGCACAGGTGATGCATTCAATTATAAGGAGTAATACTCAATCGTATTATATGATTGTTATGGTATCTTAAGTGATGGTAACTTCAATTTGAATTTAAAACAAGGGATTAATGTTCGTTGTTAATGTCCTTGTTGAAGTTTTCACCGTACAGTTTTTACAACTGAAGTATGATCATGCATAGTGAATCTCTTTACGTGTGCCCTTAAATGTTGAACCTTAAAGTTTGTTTGTTGCCAGGATCTCTTGTTTTAACAATGTCATTTTTCTATATATTCCTTGTTGGGATAGGCATAGGTGTTTGCTTTGGCTTTTGGTAAAATCCTCTTCAAGTTTAAGGTCTGCAACATTTAAAATCTATGGTACATGGACTTGGGTATGTGTGGGATATGTGTATCCACGCGTTGGAAGTGTGAAATTTCCTAACAAAAAGACACATGGACACTGCTTAATATTTATATTATTTAATTTTTTTTTGTAGAGTAAAATAATATCTTTTATGTAACATAGTGTTCAATATTGCTGCTGGGCATCTGACAATAAAAGCGTACCCAGCCAAGATCGAGATATTTCACTCATTTTGAAGCAATAATATAATAAAATTGATTTATTGGACATTTTTTTTAGGTGCATGTCCAATCAAAAGTGTCGGACACATCCCGCATCCATGTCCGAGCAATTTGTGTCGGATACAGATACTTCATCTACATAGTTTAAAATACTTCCTTTTTTTATTTCTATTGCCTCAACTGCATCTCCTCCTTTAGGTGTTATAAGAATTGTGTTGATAACAAATTTCCGTGGAAGTGTCTTATATAGGTATTTTCTTTAAAAGTTTTTGAGAAAATGCATAAGCTGATTATTGTAGCTAGCAATTTCAAAGAGGAAAATGCTGCAGTTACCATGGAAACATGTCCCTTTTTGTGATATTGAAGCCAGATAGAGTAATGATCTTATCGGTTATCAGGATTATGTGCTTTTTTACATGGTTATACTTTTTTCCTTTTCGCACTTCAAGTGAGGTGCAATTTGATACTTATATTCTCATCTTATTCTGACAATTGTTGCAGGTGTGCAACGGAAGTTAGAAATGAATAATCAGGTGACTTGACATATACTTTTTTGCATTTTAGTGGATGCTAATTTGTCGACTAGTTGACGACACTATTATTATTATTAATTCTTTTTTTTTTCTTTATTGGGTGGTTCCTAGGATGCAATTAAGAATGATAAATATTTGAAGAGCTCTGCCAAACCACCACCAAGATATGGACCGCCTGCAAGGAACAGTCCAAGTAAGTTTTGTCCACTTGGCATGTTCTGTTCTTCAGTGCATAATGTATTTATACGAATTCAGAAAATTCTTTTGGGCATGCCCTATGCCTGTTGTGTGTGTCAACGTGACATGTGAGACATTGTCCAAGAAAAGTGTGACGTTAAATGTGTTTTTTGACTCCCTGCACCATCCCAAAAGGTGACCCAGTGTATAAAATTTTAGTGCAAATATATTATTGCCAAGCCAATTACATTCAGGAAGCTCAAACCCTTCAACATATCTACTTTGTCTTGCTCAAATATAGATTTTTAAGTGCATGAAAATGTATTGGGCTCATTATTGGTATGTGTTCTGGCGTTTTTGGTTTTGTCCATGTAATGTAGTTTATTGATTTCAACTATTCAATCTAACATGATCAACTGCATGGGTTGGCAGCCTCCATTTACAGTGGTAAAGGAGCACGCGGAGTTTCTGATACAATTGAGAAGTTGGCAAACATGACAGTTGGTTCTGGTAGGGTGCCTGCAAAGCATCCCTTGCCGCCACCTTTGAAGGCCGGAGGATGGAATAGCCATTCTGATTCGTTTCTTCGACGATCACAGGACATTCAACCTGGAAGAGCTTGTACCAGGAAAGTTATGTGATGAAGAGAGGTCTGTTGGGAGCTGAAAATGGATGAAATAACAATGGGTTTGTCCACATGCGCAAATATTGCCTTTTTCTGTTTATGGCCTAGCCAAGTTTGTTTGGTTACCAATTAACTAAGTACCATTTACTTTGTGTTTGTGAGACGTTTTGATGATTGTTTAAAATTAACATATGTTTCAAAGTTTCGACTCGTTTTAGATTGTCATTGTTTGTTCTACTGCTTGAGCGTTCGCATGTATTCTCATGGTAACTTAACATGACTTGCCATTTGTACCATTACTGCAATTTGGTTCTAAAGTAAGGCTATACTATTCTTGCTGAGCATCATTATCATGACATCGTTATATTGATCATGACGTAATTTTTCTCAACTTCTGAATTCGGTGTCTTGAATTAAATTAGAAGTTTTAAGGCTTTGTTTGGATAAACAGGAGAGAAAAAAAAAATGATAACATTAATTATGAGAGAGAAGAAAAGAAAAAAAAGAAAATAATATGTATTCATTTGGATAAATTGTAAAGGAAAAGAAAAGAAAAAAAATGATAACATTCTTGTTTGTTACAAAGATAAAAGAGGAAAAGAAAAGAATTTATTTTAATCAATTTACTATCATGTCTTTTTGTGTTTATATTACAAGATAGACCTAAATGTCTTTTAAATTTTGTTCTTTAAAATGTTAGGGTTTTTTTTTATATTATAAAATATTCAGTTATTTTTATCATTTATCTCCGATTCTTCTCACTTTTGGGAGGACAGCATATGAGAGATTTGGAGGAATAAGTTATCTTTTCAATTCACTCATTATCCTTTTTTTTCTCTTACTAATGACAATCCAAACACAAAAATCACTATCTTTCCCTTCCAATTCCATCAATCCAAACGAGCCCTAAAGAGCCGCATTGGTGCGGGGTTGGGGTGACCAAAGATCCAAAAACAAAAACTATTCCATTGTTCTTGCTATGCTATACTAATATGTTTATTCCATTCTGTCTCTTGATTAACTTTGTTATAGCCACTGTTCTTGCTATACTAATGCAGCTACACTGATGCAAATACATTTGTCTCATCCAATTATTTCAAGTTGCGAATATAAACATCAGGGAGATTATAAGCTTTCCGATTCACTTCTCATCCGATAATAGTAAGAATTACAAAAAAAAAAAAAAATCCAAAGCCGACATGTAAATCTAAAGCCAAATGATCCCATGACATCTAAAACAAATAAAAAAATTTCAAAATGTTGGTATATGGATCGAATGAGTGATTAAGACAAAAAGGGCATTTGAAAATGAAATTGATGCCTCCTTGTTCAGGTCCCATCTCCTTCCTCTGGAACAGAATCTTGGTGAAGATTGAATCATTACCACATATATCTTGAATTGTTAAGTAATGTCAAAAAGATTATGCCATCTGAGTGGTGGATGAGCAATAACTGGTGGCTGATCCATTATGCTGTGTGTGGATAGATGTGATCTATCACTTGCTAAGACGAATAAATTGAATTAGAAAAATTCCAGTGGAATGTCCAGCTGCTGCTTTTGAATTTTCCATTCACTTTCTATAATTTAGAGGTATTGCGCTTGAATTCTGTCCCTGTTCTCTTCCCACCAGTGCTTTGCGTTCACTTCTCCAAACCTTTCGCGGCTGTGCAGAACAAAATAAGAATGAAAATCATAAACATTCATAGACACAAAATATCTATATGAAGGACCTTCTATGTGCAAGAAACTCATACTGTTACAACTTGTTCATGTTGATGTATGAAATGCTTCAAGTGAGGTGCATTAGGAAGGAAACAACTTGAAATGAAATCACCCCAGCTAAAAGTTGAGTTGACCTAAAAAGAGCTTTGAATTGAAAAGAGGTTGGCATTCGAGTCTTGAGTACTCGTGGATGACACATGCTTTGAACATGTGTTTGTGATGAGTTTTGGACCCAAGGGTACGCTTACTCATAGGTTGAACAACCTATGGGTACACTAACTCATGAGTTGGACTTGGTATGTATAAGTAGTGAATGGCTTAAGAATGTGAGTCTAAAAAGACTCATGTTGATTTTGTTCGAGTCTTGGATGATTTGTTGGTGTGAATCTAAGGGGACTCATGTTGAGATATTGAAACAGGTCTATGTAAGGCAGGCCTAGTTGATACTACATCTATGGATACTTAATGACGATGGAAAAGAAAATTACTATTTTCAGTTGCTTTGAACTACAGAATTCATATTTCAGAAACACAGCAAAGGGAAAATACCTCGTACTCCGTGAAGGACTCATCACAATTTACAACAATGGGGGAAGGAAGAAAGACCGAAAAGAAATGGGGGTGTCACGAAATGATGATAGTTTGGAGCCATTTATTTATTTGTTGAAATTCAAAATATGATCTTCTTTAAAGGATGTATACAATTTGAAGGAAAAGACTCATTTCAAGATGTACTTCGAAGGGTTAAGTTCGTATTAAATTTACCCAGTAGTGACTCTAAAAATGTGCAATCTTCAGAGTTGGAAAAGAAAAATGAAAATCTGAGACCTTAAGAAAAATGATTTTAAAAAAATTCATTTTTTTGCTTATCTTCCTGACTACCAAACAGAGCAAAAGGCAAAAGAAAAAAAAGTTTGAGATTGGCTAAGCTTCAATACCTGAATCTGACACGCCGGAGCTCCCTAGTGCCATCGGCTAATTGTCTGATGGTAATATACACCCCAGGCTCATCTTGTTCAACCCACTCCGACTCCATGTCACTGGCATTGCTAATGGAAACAGAAGCCTCGTCTCTGGAGGAGGTAGTTGTCCGAGATGCATCCAGAGATGACATCTCACACTTGGGACCACCAGTGCCATATGCGCTTGAACCACCATAGTAGTGCTGGCTGCCAACTTGATCTGAAGGGTCAGATGGAAAATACCCTTTACTGCCAGAAGGTTTTTGATAGTTTCTTGGCGTCCATTCTTTCTGTAGTGATGTATTCATAGGGCTTTCCAAGTTCAATCCAAGCCTCGAGTAAGTAGAATCTCTTTGCTGCTCAAAAGTGTAAAATATCACTAAGTTGTGAGGATTCTGTATCAGTTTATTTGCAAATGTATATAGATATGAATAGCTGTCGGTGTATGTGAGGGTAGGTGGATGTCATTGAGGAATGTTAAGGTGAGAAGATGATATTGAAGAAGTTAATCAAGGTCAAGAGTCCATTTCATTTGTCAATTTGATGGTTGTTCTTTTATGAGGAAGAGAATGAATAGAAAAGATTAAAAACATGGAATACGAACAGGTTCTCCAACCCCTGAAAACATGGAAAAGATTAAAAACACTTTCTTTTTCAGAACTATGGCATTGGTGATGCATTCTTCTCATGTTTGACAAAAATGAGAGAAAACTGAAAAATGGGACATAAAATTGCCATTATATGTCAACCCTTCAATGCAGAGTGCAAAGAGGAGTAATATAGGTGCATGCCTAACTTGCAAAACAGAACGTAGAATGTGAAATAATAGATGAAAAAAAAAATCTTATTCTAGATTGTTGACACTGGAGATATATTTGATTTCCTAAAAACCCTGAAAAAAATCTATGGAGTGATGGCATGTTTAATTTTCTCCTGAAATAGAATGGCATCATTGAGTTTTTATAGCAGTTAAAGGTTCAAAATCATCGTCTAGAGACCATTGAAAAAAAGAAGAGCCATCACAAAGCTGATGGCACTGAATCTGTTTTCATAATTATGCATATTCCCACTTTTCCAAGTTCTATTATTTTGAAGAATTGATGCCTTCCTTTCTTGTGGTGGTCCTATTTACAAAGACTGATTTGTAGAGTTTAAATATAAAACTCAATAGACAGAGTGATGCCACCTGAGCTACATTTTTATCACTCCTAAGGGCATGAACTGGTCCTCTTTTGCCCAGCTAACCTAATATTTTAGAGGTTGTTTCCGACCCTACAATGGCGGGAGCCCAGCTAAGCTTTTGTTTCTTATTGGTTGGAAAAGGAAATCACAAGTAACACTACCAGAGCAGGTAAAGAAAGACAAGCATTCAAGTGGTATTCAAATGGACAAAGCTTATGCTGTGAAATGCATATCTGTGATCAAGATTAGGAATGACCAGGACTGCAAAATGTCCAGTGTCACGGATGAGAAAATTAAAGAAAATATTTTTTCTAATATTGGACTAATTTATAATTAGGGGCAACTGTACATATGTAATAGCAACCGAGGACCCAGTGATAATTAAGTTAATCAAGAGACAATGGAATGAACATGTGATCTAGAAACATGTGGTTTACCTCATCTTCAGACCTTGGGGGTGTGTTAAGAGCTTGCCGATTAAATCTCTGAACATTGTAGAGCTCCATGATTCGATCGAAATTCTCACCCCACCATCGTTGAGCTTGCCATTTATTAAACATCTCTCGGCTTCAAATTTTCAAATTTCAAAGTAAATTCATTAAGTGATCATAGAAATTCATTAAGTTTGAAAAACAAAAGCTGAATTATTAAACTTGGCATCCTAAAGGTGCGCATTTGTTCAATATCTGAATTTGAAAGCAGCTTGCCATTGGACCCCATGTATACTTAGAATGACTTATATTCAAGTTACTCCAGCGGCAAGCTAGCTTGGGGTCTACCAAAAGTAAACCACCCTCAAAACGTTGTAAATTTTGAACCATTGTCTATTTACAAAATAGTCTTCCCAAGAAGTGGTGGAAAAGTTTGAGCCATTTTCTCAGTTTGGATCCATATAGATATTAATGCTGGAATGGAATTTGATAACCTAGTTAACAAGAGATGGTATAGAACACAAATGTACCTGAAGCGAATTCGTTTTAGATCATTCCCACCATGAGGAAGAGACACAAAAGTAATCTGAACACCTGGCTCAACCTGTGCCATCCACTCCTTAGGCTCATTCTCGTCCTCCAGCACTACTTCAGCGGTGGACTGGGCTGAGATGGATTCTCGTCCTCCAGGGGTCCGATCACCACCATATGCTCCGGTGAACCTTGAAACAGATCCAAAATTAGAGTGGTTGCCACTAGTAGTAAAATCCCATGCAGGTGTTGAACTTGAGCTTCCTGGTTGCAAATAGGGGTATGGAACCCCTTCTGAAATGGTGTCAAAATCTGGGTAAGGTCGCTGTCCTTTCTTGTAACTGCTGGAGCCTGTACAGGGCTTGCATTGCTTGTAGGCACCTGAAAATTTCAATGCCATATCCTTGATCTGCATGTTGTTAAAATTAAAGGCCATGTTAGACCATAAGAATTACAAATTGCAGATTTTATTTGATTTTTAGTGCAACTAATTTGAAGGTACACCCACGATTTGAACATCACAGAAGTTTCTACGAAAGCAAAGGCTTATTATGTGATAAATTCTTTGAAATATACATCAATTTCTGTAAGGCATTCTGCAAATTTTCAAAAAAGTATTTTGGGTCACTTCAAGGAAAGAATTTGGCGTAGTTCATTTAACTATGAGATTTATCAGTGACTAATGCAATGAGAGAAGGTTAAGATTGGGGGGAGGGGGAAAAAAAAAGCATAATCCAGAGGATCAATGTAAAATCTAAGTTTCTTTCTTTAAGACTGAAAATCACTCAAATGAATAAGGATGATTCAATAAGCAAGTGGCAGTTTACAACTTTAATAATACTAGTCATTCCAACATGGATATATATAAACAATAGGAACTACAAATATCTGAAAGGCCACTCAATAATTTCTCTTTTAAAGTTTTAAATTAATAATAAGATGAAAAAGACAAGAATTTGATATTGAATTAATAAAATTAACCTTCATACTAGGAAAGGTGAGAGAGTCCATAAGTATTAAAAGGGTGCGACTGTTTAACCGCTCCTTTGAATTGCATGGTATCTGTTTGACCATCTAGAATTCCAAAGAAGAGCAGAAACCTGAATCTTCTATCTTTAAATACAAACTTTAATGCCACCATAAAGCATGAAGGAAGAAGAAGCCAAGCCAAATCAAGTTCAGGGTGATTCGAGCTCGACTCAATCAATCAAATAGTTCAAGCTCGAGTCAAGCCAAGATATTGAGTGTTTGAGTTGGACCCGCAAGGCTCATTTGACTCGCATAGCCAATCTTGACCTTCAAAGTTCAATATCAAGATTGATAACGAGAGAAAGAAATAGTTAGAAAACCAAAAAAGCCTTAAAAATACAAGCAATGTTTTCAAGCCACCTGAGCCATGAATCGAACTCAACTACTAGTAGGTTCATTTGCAATCCTACTAGTGGACTCATTTCTTTTGAGGACACTAACCATTCATAAAGACATTGACATTGCCATTGCCCTCTTACTGCATTATGTTCTCTAAATTAAATGCCACAGTACATTATGTATGGACAACCACAGTCAGTCTGAAATCACCATTTACTTCTCCGGCTGCAAATGGAGCCAAGCATGGTTTGGCTGTCACAAATTAACTTCACTAGCTAGCTGATGACATGCTAGCATTGTTTGGCCAATTTTGAGTACTTTTGAAAAACACAGTGGGTGGACAAGAATTCAATGGTGGGTCACACTAAGGACATGGATATGTCTTTTCTCGATATCCCCCGTCCTTTTTCTCCATTCCCACTGAGGTATAGTGCGAATATATTCAGTATTGTGTCATGGAGTTGCTTATTCTAGGAAGAATTGACCAATACTTTTTTCCACCAACTTAAAAATAAAATCTTGACTTGGATTTTAAAGAACAACTATGCACTTTATGAGAGGAGGACTGGGATTTCTGTCGTGTTCTTGCAGGGATTTCAGGTAGATAAATTGGAGAGGTTGGTGGAGAGTTAAAGATAATTGGAATGAAAATGGAATCAAGGTTTGGTCCGATATTTCCGGGATTAGCCCAATAATAAACGAAGAGAAGTACTTTGCCGAGTTCACTCATGGCCAGCAATCCATAATGCTAAGTTGCAGTCAATCCTCTAAAAAAAGTATAGTTTTGAATGACGAATACTTTTAGGTAATGTTACCGACATATTGCACGTTTGGATAAGAAAGAGGAAAGTAAAGAGAGGGCAAAATAAAAAATTCGGACAAAATGGTAGTCACTATCTCAAGTGGGTCATGCACAGCTTTCCGATAGTTCAATCCACTTAAAATTATAAACTAACTTTAAATAGACAACACAACAATTATATAAAGATATTGAATTATCAATTCAAAAGTATTATAACGTTGAAACAATGTAATATGTTTCATGAACGTTACATATGTGATTTAATAGTACAGTACATCCATAGAATGACACTGGATGAGAGAAAGAAATGAGAGAATCCTAGTCCCAACACTTGTGCCCCCTCCTAAATGGGAAAAAAAAATAGAGTATAATGGTGGTGTGACAGTATCAATAACCAATTATGTGTCATCATATAAGTTACACGGGGCTTACTCAATGGTTACATGATATTTAATTCAAGTGCATACTAACTAGTGATGACATCTTGATTTGTAAAACCCTGTTGTGGACTCATGGTCAACCAAGTAAGCCACTTTACTAATTGTTGACTCAGCCTGTTGGAACTCACGTGATGCTCTATCCATATAGTATATAGGTGAGCCCGAAAATGTGATAGCCTCGTAGGCTTATAGCCTTGTAGGGTGCTGTAAGGTTTTTTTTTTCACATGTTTTGAAAAGAAGGGAAAAAAAAAAGTATCATAAAGCAAATATAGGATTGGAAGGTGTAGGATAAGTACCTGCGCCGTCAGTCCTTTGACGGATTCTTTTGTATTTGGTGTCCCACGCGCCCCCTCCTCTTCTCTGTCCTCCATCCGTTGCTTCGAACACGTAATACACGTCAACATTTTTCCTTCTTTTATTACTCTTTTATTCTTTTTCTTTTTCTACTTTCACCTGGAAAAAAAAAAAATGAGAATATTATATATATATATATAACTTACATAATATATATCATTGTTTTTCTGTACATGAAATTAAATAAAATTATTGCATCCAACTTAAAATCAATCTTAAATGAGCTTAGGAGTACTTTTGTCATTATTTTAACAAAACAAAAACAAAATTAAAATTTGAAATGCAGTTGTTCAATACAAACACATGCATACAAAAGAATATTATGCTTAATCATGGTCGACAAATTTTTCCTTTTAGAGGCTGGACAATACAAATTTGTTCTTTTCACAAAATTGTATTTATTTGAAAATGTTATTGTCGAATTACTATGATGCCCCTAGTAGGTGGGTTTCCAAAAGGGTACTTTTGGTCAATAGAAGGGACATTAGAACATTCTTTCAAATCACATGGTACCGGACACATCATTGGACTCTTCATTTCCTAGAAGATATTACAAAATACAATATCAGATCACTCCTGTTTGTTAGCCCGGAAAAACAGAAAGAAAAAGGGGGCTAAAAAATCCGAAGAAAACAAACAAAACAAAAAATGCAGGAACCAAACAGATGTGGAGAGAAAAGAAAAAGAGATAAAGAGAACTCGGGATCAGAGGAAGAGAAATGGATTAAATTATTGAGTCAATAATTGAAAGCGAAATTTGAAAGTGGTCTCAAACAGACTCTGGTGTGTGCGTGCTTTAATGCATTGTAAAGAGAGGAAAATAAAGAAGAATAAAGAATGAGATTTGTGTAAACCGAAGTTTCTGACGAATTCATTAAAATAATTGGATCCTTTCTCTTTTGTTCGTTTCACATCCAATCTTCATTTTTCAAGAAAATCCAAAAGTAAGTCATAATATATATATATATACACACATATATAGAGAGAGAAAGTAGAGAGAGAAACAGAATAGTAGAATCTCTTTCTCTCGCTGTTGGGACGATCGAATCCGAATCAATGACCGATCGCTTTAGGAATCTGCGAATTGTTGAATCGGCAGAGAGACAAAAGAAGCAAAAATGACAGTGATGACTGGTCCTACTATGCAAAGTTATACTATGCATTATTATTCGAAAACGACTCACCTAAGCAAACGCGAGCCTTCTTTACTCTCTCTCTCTCTCTCTAAGCACGCACTCCAGACAAATCTTCACTCTCCTTGCTTCAGACAATTTGTATTCCACTTCGAACCTCAAGAATTCAAATCGAACTGAAATCACAAATACGAAATTAATGGTAAAAATGTGTAATTAATCTCTCTGTTTCACTCTGTATTTCTATATGGAAAAAAAAATTTGATGAGCTCGCAAGCAGAAACAGAGGAATATTGGCAGAAAATTAAATTAATGCTGATAAACCAAATCACCAAATCGAGTATTGGCATAAATCAATACCATGTACAGTGTATGTATATGAATAGATATGTGTGTATATAGATGACCTTAACAAATAACTCTCATGCAATGTCTATACGCTGTATATATATATATATATATATGATTACCTTGACAATGAACCACTCTGTTCTCTCATGCAGTGACACCGGAAAGAGCTCAAATTTCTTCAAAACTGCTATAACTCTTCAATGCGATTGAAATATAGAAAAATTTTGTACTCATTCGATCCTTTTTTAGATTCAAACAGAGCAGAACCGAGCAGAAAAAACCCTAGATCTTCCTTCCAGAACAGATCAACCAGGTAAGGATTCTCTTAACTGGCAATGAAAATATGATGAGCAGTGAAAATCCCTTGGCTTTAGCTTCTCCGAATCAACTCAGATACAATAATGTCGCAGTTTCGCTAATTTTGGAGAACGAATCACCGCCGGTGAAAAACGCCGGCGAGATCCGGCGATTTGTTCGGATTTGATTGGCAAGGGCTAAAAAAGGAAAGGTATCATCTATTTCCAGGTTTCACGTTACTATATATATGTATGTGTGTGGTGTGGGTTGTTTATATATATTGCAGCTGATAAGCAATACAGACAAGAGAAGAGATCGTCTCAGGGCTTTTATAGTCGTAGAAGGACGTGACGCCGTCATCTTTCGCCGTTATATAACGGAAGTATGGTGGAAATTTGAAAGGAAAAGAAAAGGAAGGTATTTCGCTAGTGAAAAGAATTGGGTTTATTTACAGGGTGAAAGGGTAATAGAAGAAAAGTTTAGTTGTGAAATTGGAAAAACAAAAAAAGTATTGGGTGATTTAGTTCTCAATAATTGTAAAAAACAAAAAATTACAAAATACCTCGGCTTGTTTGGTTTTGTCACTTGAAAAAAAAAATCTAAAAACCTCAATAAACAGAGTTAAATAAGCTCAAGTGCAATAAACATCTCTTTGATTTCAAAATGGTGCTATAAATATCTTTCAACTTACCAATTGGTGCAATTTGCCCTTATTTGACACTATTTGAATTAAAATTTGACTTAAAATGACAAAAATACCCTCACAAATATAAATAAAAAATAACTAATTAATTTATTAAAAAATACCAAAAAAATTTACTGAAAAAAAAAAAACTTTAATTTGTCGAAAAAAATTACCCAATAAAAAAACTTTAATTAACCAATTTTTTTCCAGTAAATTTATTTCGGTATTTTTTGACAAATTAAAGTTTTTTTTTTTTGGTATTTTCAATAAATTGTTTGGGTATTTTTTTGAAAAATATCGAAACAAATTATTGAAAAAAATTGGTGAATTAAAGTTCTTTTTTTGGATAAAATTTTTCAACAAATTAAAGTTCTTTTTCTTGGTAATTTTTAGTAAATTAATCAGTTTTTAATTTTAATTTTTTATATTTTTGAGGGTAGTTTTGTTATTTTAAGTCAATTTTTAATTCAAATAGTTCCAAATGGGAGCAAGTTGTACCAAATTGTAGGTTGGAGGGTGTTTATTGCATCCAAAAAAGGGGAGAGGGGATATTGTGCACCATTTTGAAATCAGAGGAGAATTTATTGCACTTTGGCCTTTGAAATAATTATAAAAATCAATTCTATGAAAACATGCATTTTCTTAACCGAATTTTTATTAAATAGTTCTTAGAAACTGTCAACCAAGCAAATTTTTGTACACGTTTATAATAATTGGCGGTGAGTCATGTAATTTCACTTATTTTGTAACGTATTTTACTAATAATTGATGTCACTCATTATAATAACTTGAGTAACTACTAATTATTATAAATATGAACGAAATTGCAAAAAATCCATCACATAAAGATAATTTTAGTCCATGATAGGTAGACTTGTCAGTGTATCTGATTTTATTCTTAAATTTGATTTGATACTTCGTATATGAATTGAAATATGTAACATAAAAATCTGTTAAACATTCTGATTTGAAAATCTATTATATTAATATATTGGATATGGATTATAATTAATTCAAATTGATTTGATATTATATAGTATATGAAATGTTCTAAATATATTGTCTTATCATTTTGCTTAGTGCTTATTTGATGAAAAAAATTAGATAAAAATTCTTATTTATCTAGTGGCTTATCATAAATAGTTTTAGAAATCCTAATTATTTCCATTATTCCTAACATTTTTCTCTTCTTCTTCACCCTCTTGATTTTCTCATTCTTTATTGCTTTTTCTTAAAAAAAAAAAAAAGGGTTAAAGATCTAATTTTCTTCTTCTTCTTTTTCATTTATTTAGGCCCTGTTTGGCAGAGCTTTTACTTCAGCTTTTAAGCAGAAGAAAAAGAGAAGCAGAAGCTAAATCAGGAAGCTGGTACCCCCCATCTTCCTTTAAACGCTCTTTTTGGACTCCGAAGCTTTTCCGCCTTACCAATCCAAACACTCTCCAAAACGACTTTTGAGCTTGAAAAGCCGAAAGCCACTTTTCAAAAGCCAATCCAAACAGGACCTTAGTCTTCTATCTCTTTCAATGTCTTTTTCTAATCTATATTAAATTTTATAACAAAAAATACAGCTATTAACAAAATTAGGTTATTGGTACAAATATTTAGTAAATTACAAATCGGATATTGGAACTATATATAAAACTTTCCTTTTAAAATTGTTTTAATTTTTCAATTCTTTGAAAATAGAAAATTATTATTAAAAACTAAATCAAATATTTTATATCTTGAGAATAAAACTTTGCTTTCAAAGAAAACAAATAAAAAACTATTCGAAAATTTGTTGTTTGATTTTTTATTTTATTTTTTAAAGGAGAACTATCATCAGAAAACAGATTTCAAAACAGTCTAATTTCATAAAACAAAACTTTTATTATTTTTAAAGTTCTTGAAAATTATTTTCAAATAACCAAACTAAATAAGTCCAAGATCTCTTTCTAAATCTAGTTTGGATACGAATTTTGGGACTGGGAAAAAAAAAAGGGTACGAAACACTTTTACTTTTTAAACTAATTTTTCTCATTTGTTTTTTGATTAATTTGATTCCCTTTTGACAAGAAAAAAAAAAAAAAAAAACAGTAATATTTACTACTAAGGACTCAGTTTAAGTGGTATCTCATCTTCCTCCCAAATGAAAGAGGAATGATTTCAGTTTCAAGTGGAATATATGTGTGCAGTTTACTTATACTTATATCTATATATATATATATACACACACACACACTTTAGTACTCAGTCTCGTGTATTCAAATAAAATTGTATTTGTTATTGACAAATGACAATACACGGTGGTAACTATTATGAGACAATTGGTCAAGAGTGAAGACCCTGCGGGTAGCACTGACCCACCTGTCTAGGTGATTAGGAGCTCTACCGTGTCTTGTAAGTAGACAACGTGTCACCATGCATTTTGATCTCACCCGGTCGAGTGGATCAATGATCGTGATTCGTTCTGAAGATTTTGACAGATCAAGAACCATCAAATCAGCTGGTTCTCTTTTAGTTTCGATGGCTCGCTTTTAAGAATGTGAGCAATCAACTCGTTCCAGGAGTGTAATGCATGAACATCTTTATGAGTTGGGCTTTGTGATGATAAGATAACTTTTACTGGCAGCCATGTACTACTCAAGTTGCAGATTTCATAGTTTTATTCAAATAAGGAGGGTTTGTTGCTCCCGTGCTCGTGGGGTCATTCTTTTTTACCCTGATCTATATAACTATGACACACACACACACACACACACACACACACACACACACACATATATATATATATTCTAACAAATATATTTATATATATTAAAATATAAATTCCAAGTCGAATTACATAAAACCTCCCATCACAATTATGTTGTATTTAGTTTGCGAGAATGAAATAAAATGCAATTAAAAATCAAATAAGAATTGGAATGAAATAAAATGATTATTTTTATTTTATTATTTGGTTGTAAATATGAAATGACATAAAAATAAAATAAATTTTAAATCAAATTATTTAAAATATTTCTTCTAATGACAAATAAATTAAACTAAGCCCAACATGGAGTGGGGTGGTGGTGGTGGTGGTGGTGGTGATAGAGCCGATGTGTGGTGGTGGTGGAAAGTGGCAATGTGGAGTAGGGTGGTGGTGGAGGAAGGCAGCAACGACGGCGGTGGTGATAGAAGGTGGCGATATGGAGGTAGTGGTGTAGTGGAGTAGGAAGGTGGCAATGTGAGAGTAGTGGTAGTGGAGGCGGCAATGACAGTGGTGGTAGTGGTGGTGGTGGTGGTGGTGATAGAGCCGATGTGGTGGTGGTGGTGGTGGTGGTGGAGGTGAATGATTTTTTGATAATATCATTTTTTTTAAAAATTCTTATTAGGAATGAAATGCTCGTTCCATAGGTTTAACTATGTAATGAATTTTTATTCCAAGGGAATGACTATTCTCACCTTAAAATTTATACCAAATAAAGGAATGGTTGGAATGAACATTTCATTCCATTCCTGCGTACCAAACGTAACATTACTGATTTGCAAAAAAACTCTATTTATGATTTTTTTGAAAAAAATCTCCTCAGTCAACCAAAAGGATTACTTTAAAGGGACAGTTAATTTTATGTAATTCACCAAATTGTGGGAATATAGATTAAAAAAAATCTTTTTTATTTTTCTTTCTTGAATAATAAGATTTGAACTTTCATTTTCTGTTACATGTATCACCATACTTTAGTTAAAGAAAAACATAAAAAAGTAAGTATATTATATAGCAATATTATAATATTTATATTATTGTTTTTTTTTTTTTTTATATACAATGCGCGTGTGTGTGTGTGTATATATATATAAGTATATGAGATGAACATTTGATTAAACAATTAAATCAAAAAAAATAAATCTTAGTTATAAGAAGTAATTGAATGACATAAAATAGATATTAATTTGGCACTAGTTTAATTTTATTGTATCGTATATATGTGAGTGCATTTGTTCTTATGGTTGAAAAAGATGAATGTAAATTTTATAATAAATTGTTGATATAAAGTATTAACTTGATTCAACAAGACAGACGAAATGATCTTTTACAATTTATCACATTGATGTAGTTGCACTCATAACTGTGAATTTTACTTTTTAATTTTTTTATATTTTTCTTTAATTAAAAGTATGGTGATTCATAATATAAAATATAAATTCAAATCTTATTATTCAAGGAAAAAAATAAATTTTGTATTTAAATTCACACAATTGGACATATTGCATAAAACTCCTTGACCGATATTTTAGTAATTGTCCCTTAAAAGTAACTGCGATTAGTTAGTTAAGAGGGATTTTCGTCAAAAAAAAATCATAAGGGGGATTTCGTGCAGTTCACCCTAAATCTAATATTATTCTTCACCATATATTTAATAGATACTAATATAAATAGTTTTTTTTTTTTCTTGACGAGAAACTATTACAAATACGAATGTCGGTTGAACCATAACTCAAACTAAGAATTTAAAATAGTAACTATGAAACTTTGCCACACGAGTAACCTTACATAGGTTGAGCGGTTCGTGGATGAGGACAATGAGATTGGTTGCAAATATGTGCACATCCATTTCCACCCTTAGAATGGACAAGAGAATTGTTGGTGTGTGCTCGCGACATGTTACGGGTAGAGTAGGGAGGTAATGCCTTCTGGGATTGGGAGCGAGTTGGAGAGGCGACCACTCAATCCTAACGAATTTTTTACAATCTTGATCTGTCAAATCCTTATCGAATGATATTTTTAGCCACACCCGTCCACAAGGGTTACTACAATTCACCCCCTACGAGACCTGACGTCCTTGTCGGCACACTTTCGGTTGGGTTCAGGCTCTAATATCAATTGTAATACCCTGTTCCAACACATGGTATGATATTGTTCGCTTTGAGCCTGAGCTCACACTATTTTACTCTTGAATTTTATCCCAAAAGGCCTCATACCATTTGAAAATAACATACTACATATAAACACATCCCCTTTTTCACACCCAGGCGATGTGGGATTGAACACCCTGTACTCTGTCAGTGTGATAGCTCAGTCCAGTGTCTGTCTTCGCACCCGCCCACTCACACCAATCCACAAGGATTATTACAAATACCAAATATTAAGTCTATTTTTAACCATTCATTTTTTCCTTACCAGTTTTAAAATCTTGATATGGGACTTGAGAGTTAAGACCCAAAGTCATTAAGACAAAAGTAAACTCGTTATCTCTAATTTTTTCTTCCTGACACACTCGACCAAAATTTGGTAACATCACTTATCCTTTTTCTCTTTTTGTTTGTGGATAGAAGTTAAAGTGTGTATATATATCTATATATATATATATATATATATATATCATGAATTAAAAGGTTTTGACCACAAGTAATACTATACATCATAAAATATCTTTCATGATAGGCTTGTAAACAGATCGGATTCGGAACAAATCATGACTGATCCGATCCGAACTTAGTAAGAGTTATGACAATCCAATCCGATTCGATAACATGACGGATTATATATAATTAAATTCATATCTGATTTGTTATTAATTGGATATCTGATCCAATAACCCGATCTAAAAAATTAATTTCAAAAGAGATTAGCACCTAATGATTAGAGAAAAAAAATATAAAGAAAAAAGTAGTGGAATAGTAAGTATTTGACTTTTTATTAAAAGAAAAACCTATAAAGAAAGACAAATTAGAGAGATGGAAAAATAAGAGGGAAATAATGATAAAACATATTTTAATAGTATGTAAATATTATATGTTATAACATTAGATAATATATTTGTAATTGATGGAGTGTTTGACTCCTAATATGAAACGTATGGCGTGTGAGGATAGTGATAAGGTGACGTGTATAAGAAAAATGTATTGACCAAGACTAGTTGTCTCCAAGTGAGAAAGGGAAGCTGAAAAGACGGAGTTTTACTAGTGCACACCCTCACTTTGTGACTATAAATACTGTACGGTTCATATACTAAGGTATGCAATTAATAAACTCTCAATTCTTTTACAGCTTTTTAAGTCAAGTCGATTTCTGACTTCATCATTCAAGCGTAGTCGGTCGGCGCCGCGCCGCGCCGATACCCTTTCGATTACTCTTCTCTTGTCCTTTTTTACAGGTTGATGTTTGACCAATTCGGAGTGAATTTTTACTTCATCAATAATAAATTATATATTAAATAATTTTAGATCGGATCGACTATAATTACATTCAATTTGTTTAGCAGATCACTAACAAATTATTAAATTAAATATTTAATTTATATTTTAATTATTGATTCGAATTCAGATCAAAATTTGACCACTTGCGATGCCGACAAAAGTTTATTCCGTGATATTTCTTTCTTATCACACTAATTGGTATAAGTTTATTATGGGAACTTAGATAACTGTGTCCATATGGACATTGTAAGGTCCAATCAAATTGCAGGGTTGAGCTCCTTACATCCTATAGAGGTGATGTAATCAAAGTAGTACATAAAATAAATCAAAATTGGAATGTAGGAAGATTTTCAATCCCGTCAAAGTCTAGTTAAGATTCTTAGAAAGAACAGAGAGAGAGAGAGAGAGCTCTCTCACCTCTCTCGATGTTTACGTGTACTTTGTTTTACTGAGACCCACTAAGCCAATGCCAATGGGTCAGACACAATTTTGTACGGTACGTGGACAAGCATTTTGCTCTCACTGACTACCGGCTATGACCGGTGACTAGTCGTCCAAGTGTTTGGCCTTCTCAGGCAGAGTACTTTAGGACAGAGAGGTGGTGTGTTACCTGCTGTTGTCGGTTGTCAGCATTGCTTGCTTCTATACATATTGGCTGATTTGCTGCTTTGGCATTGTGGGCAATTTTGCTTTAACTTTAAACTAATGTTGTGTTCTGTCCCTTGGCTTTATTCCTCTTGGGTCTAACCTCTCTCTTTAAGCAAAGAAATTGATGCTTGGGATAACGAGACAACAAAACAATCTCATATATATCTCTCTCTCCCTCTATATATATCTATAGATATATATATGTGTGAATATATATCTTTCTCTCTCTAAAAGAAATGGGACTGCTGGATGTAGGCGTAAGAGGAGCCAAGCTTTCTCTAAAGAGGTTCTCATTAGATCTTCTTAAGCAAGAAAAGCACAGTCAAGGTCCAAAGCAATTCTCATTCTCTCATTTGGTTCAGATAGGAAGCAAATTCAAAAACCATTACTTTAAACACTCACTTTTCTATTATTCACATCTCTTTATCTAATGTCTATGTTGATTGTAAAGTGAGCACTGCGACCAATAATTGTGAATTTAAGGTATTATTGTGTCTGAGGCATGGCACAGTGAATCAAAGCACCATTTTGTTGTCAGCCCAAATTACCTACCAACTATTAACATATGTTGGAATTGCATTCAATGGTCTAGTGCATGGGAGAAAATGGTGGAATGTGTTCCTCGCGTCTGATAAAGTGGATCCCACGAGTGAATTATATTATTTCTTGTATATTGAACCGTAAGCTCTCTAATATTCTTTTTCATTCCAACTCGTAATATTCTTGTTATAATTAAATCACTTCTGAACCCAGGTGTGTGCTTGAAGTGACACACATCAAGAATTGGTTTTCGCTTTAATATCAAATGTTATGGGTCAGAGAGTTGCCCTCTAACCCCTTTAACAACCATCCAATATACAGGAGAGAATTCGAGTTGATTAGTTTTAAGTTATCAGTCTGTCTAAAAGAAGTCTAAAAGAAGTGAAGGGTTGAATTCCCTCGTACTAAATTTTTTTAAGCACAATGTGTATTTAGTTGCTGTAATTATTGATACATCATACAAGCTTAACCAAATTGCATTAATGATGATTGTTTATCCATAGATTTTCTCCAAGAAACTTATTTAAGCAATTTTGAGCTCAATCTTTTGGGCCAGTCAATTCAAATTACGGTCTCTCTCTCTCATACACACACAATGAAGATTAAAGTGTAAACTAATATATAAAAGGCTAGACTAACATGAAAAGCATATATTATCGAGGTTAGATTTGTTTTAATGATAGGAATGTTCGTTATGCAAGTAGTAATATATAAATATATATGTACTTTGAAAAGTGATTATAAAGCCAGTAAGCTATCATTTTATAAAGTAGATCTAATCTCAGTACGTACTCTAGTCTTTCTCCAGTTCCAACGTTTAATTATACTTTGATTATATTCTTCTTTTGTGTTTGTGTTCAAAATAAAACGTTGGTTGCCAATGTTAAAAGAAGAGAACATGACAGTTACAAACATGACTTGGCTGTAAATTACTTCATCCGTACATTATATTTACATGAAAGTTTAAGCATTTAAGATTTGTGATTGGTGGGACAAATAAAAGAATAGCTTGGTCCATCATGGTGTCTGAGTTTTAGCTTCTTTCATATGGGTCAATTTCTCTTGATATTTGAGTGTGTGTGGATGGGCGTAGTCAGAAATTTGTATAAGTAGTGCGAATACAAAAGCTAGGGGCATAATTTATTTTTATAAAATTAAGTAGGTACATCATTCGGAATTTAATATGTCCTCTCAGTTCTAAACTTCTAAAAATTGTATTTACGATATATAAAAAAAAATTATAAAATTAAGTGGGTACATTAGTATCTACTAGTGTCCATGTAGCTTTCCCTGTGTGTGTGTGTAAAACATATATCTAAAGTCTTTTAGAAAAGTTGAAAGTTCATTTGATCCCTCCCTACACCCTTAATATATATATATATATATATATATATATATATATATATATATATTTCAAGAAGAGTTAAAGCCTTATTATATGGGGTAAAAATAGTATAAAAATAGAATCCCACCCAATGCTTAACATAATTTTATTGGTTGAAATGGGCTAGAGCTAAAAGGCCTCAATCTTTTTATAATAGAAATTCCAATATGAAAATCAAATAACCCAATATTAATTGGGCCTCTAGAGGTGGGCCCAGCCTAGCCAGACAGTCCCTGAAAATCAAGTTACCCAATATCAACTGGGCCTTTAGAGGTGGGCCCAACCCAACCCCACAATCCTATTATCTATCCCATGCCATTTTTTATTTATTTATGAAATGATAGCAAAACCAAACAAGATCAATCATAAAAGCCCAGCAGCCCACTACTAGTTTCTCCCATTTCATTTCATTCCATTCCATTCCCTTCCCTCTCAAGTAACATTATGTTGGATAGCGAAAGGAATGACACGGATGTTTTGTCATAATGAGTCACGAAACACAAGTCGAATTATTGGAACTTAATAAGGAGAAGAAAAAATTCATTTCTCATTACATACACATATATGATGTATAAAAGAAAGATTTGTTATGCTGTCTATTAATTTAGTGGTATATCTCTTTTGAATATGTAATGGAGATCTTTTTTTTTTGTCAAAAGTCTGATGGGTTTAGATTTGGAGCATTGCCGCTTAAAATTTTAAGCGACAAAAAGAACACTGACGTTTACCACAACACGTGTCTTTCCTTCGCTTCTTGGTAATTTATTTTATGAATTAAAATTCACGGTACTTATATTATATATACTTCAAATTTTCAGACATGGGAATTGTGGAATGCTTGTTAAGCGGCGGGGGAGGAACTATTAAGGAGAAGTTCAGTTCGAAACAAGTTGAGGCCTAAAACAAACATTCTAAATACTGGGTTACTTTGAATTAGTCAATAACACGTTTAAGAGCAATGAAAAGTTAATACCCTAATATTTTATTTTATCTTGGCAACAAACACACTCACACAACTACTTTGTTCTTGCGGAACTTGAGGGAAAACACACAACTACTTTGTTCTTGCGGAACTTGAACCCTCAAACTTATATTTTGGAAGGTAAAAAAATACCACAAAGCTACAGCTTTTGATGGTTACTTGAATTTAATACAGAGGAGAGCTAGGGAATCACAATCGGTGAAAATTGGTGGAAATCAATCACAAAAATTAAATACTTTTCTATAATAAATGTCTTATTTTTTCATTAATCAATATACCTTTTTAGTTCTAAAGTATTTACATTGGTGCCATCAACAAACAAATAAAACTATTTATAAAAGAAAAATATGATAAATATATAAAAGAAAAACATGTTTTTTTAATTCAATTAACCATAATTACAAAATTTTAAAAATTATATAGGAAATGATTATAATAAGTATATAGATTATTAAAATTATTTAAAAGTAGGAAAATATAAAAAAATATTAATAAAAATATTTTAATACTTTATTTTTATAATTTTATTTGTTTGTTAATGATACCAATGTAAATACTTAGAACCAAAAGAGTATATTGATGGATGAAAAGGTAGACATTTATTACAAGAAAACATTTATTTATTTTGATTGATTTCCACGTGTGGTCCCTAACACTCCTCTTTAATATATTTAAAATCCATCTAAAAATTGGAAAAGATTATATAATAAAGAAACCTATAATGAACCACTAGAGATATTTAATACGAGTAGAACATTTTTCTTATGGGCCTTGATTTCTGCATTGGACCTTCAGAAAAAGGTCTTAATGGTCTAGCAGTTGAGCCGCATTTGCTTAAGTGACCAAGCCACCCACCGCTAGAGTGACAATTTGTGTTAACGGATCATAATTGTATAACTTATGAATATTCTATGCATTTCAAAGTGCCCTAACTTTTTTTTCTCAAAAAAAATTGACATTATAGACATGGTCAGTCAAACATGCATTCACTTTTTTCATATGATTGTAATAACAAAATAGGAGAGTGGGATAGCAGATATAATAAAATCTTTATGATATTTGCGTAACTTCGTCTTCTATATTATATAGCTCTTCGGATAGAAATTAAAATTGTATGAGTTCCTTATTCAATGTGTGTGCGTATGTCTACGAAAGAAACTTTATATTTGTATAAAGTCCATACCATGCCTTATTGTGTACTTGTCCCATATCCTTATTTATGCTGCTTAGATTGTGTTATTGTTACTTATTTGCTTAAGCACTAATTGTCAAAAATCCAGAGGTTTGTGCTTCAGGTGTTCGAATCAATGGCTAATAGACTCAAGAACGCCTTATCATATGAGGAAACCGAGTCATGTTAGAAGCTTAAGCTCTCCAAATCCTTGCACTTACTCAGCAGAAAAAAGAAGAAAATGCCTAGTCCATTGGCTCTCTGATGGTTTGCTTATGGCCCATATTGTTTTTCTGATTTGGTAATTTCTAGCATGGCTACTACTACATTCTTACGTGTTATGAAACAGATTTCTCGATGCTAATTATCGTAGTGAAAGTGCAGATAAGTATTAGCTAAATGCGACAGTGTTGCACAGAATATTGAATATTAGTGTAGCAATCAACTTACCAGTCCCTTTCCTCTGAGACAATATTTCCCATTGATTAGTTAAATGTCTCCACTTTTAAATATATACTCTCTTTCTATATCATATAGATATAATATATCTTTCGGCTAAGGTTTGTAATAATTGGCACTGACTATGAATATGAGGTGCAATCTATATATGTATATGCATACATAAATTTGATCCGAACTTAGATGTAGCATCTTTTGCTCCCTTTTGTCCGAGTCAATATTTCTGATTGATTCGTTAAATGTCTACTTTTAAACATATATGTTGTATTAGTCTCTCTTTCTGTATCATATAGATAAAATATATGTTTCAGCTAAGGTTTGGAATATTGGCATTAACTATGAAATATGAATACGAGGGGCTATCTATATATACAAGGCAATCTATATGTGCATATATGTACATAACTTTGACCCAAAGTTAGATGTATTGTGAGGTCTCTTCTCCTCATTCTTATCATGTTCATTTCTTTTAATTGAAATTGAGGTACTCAAGATGTGCCATCTTATGAGGGAAAGGGGCACCATAACAAGACCATGGTTCTTCCTATGTGTTCTGCTTCTGTTCCTGCTACACAAGTCCTGCTTCTCTATTGGAGGTGATACTCTTCTAATGGGCTAGTCTCTCTCAGTAAGCCAGACCCTGGTGTCCCAAGGTAGCATTTTTGAACTGGGTTTCTTCAAGAAAGGTACTTTACTTAACATCTACCTTGTCATATGGTATAAAAATGCTGCTGAGCAGACCATAGTTTGGACAGCTAACAGAGAACAAACGTTTTCTGAACCCTCATCTTTAAAACTTGAATTAGATGGAAATTTAGTCCTGCTCGGCTTGTCTGAATCCCCAATATGGTCAACAAAGTTGAAATCACCTACACCGAATTCTACTGAAGCAGAGTTTTGATTACCCGACAGATATATGGTTGCCTGGTGCAAAGCTAGGCATTAATAAACTCACTAGCAACACTCATGTCCTTATTTCATGGAAAAATTCAGAAGATCCATCTCATGGTGTGTTCTCATTGAGGATAGAACCTGATCAAAGGAACCAATATTTTATAGAGTGGAACATGTCCAGAAGGTATTGGAGTAGTGGAGTTTGGAATGGACACATTTTTAGCTCTGTTTCTGACTGGAGCTCAATATATATCTTCGATTACAGTTTTGTATAAAACGAAAGCTATCTTACATATTTTCCTACCAATAGTTATACGCTACTAAGATTTGAAATGGATATGTCGGGACAGTTCCAGGTGCTAGGGGCAGCTGATGTTTGAGATTGGAAGTTAATTTGGGTTGAACCAGTCCAACAATCTCAGGTTTTTTCTTTTTGTGGGGCATTTGGCATCTTCAAAAAGAACCTCTCACCCTCCTGTGACTGTTTGCCACGTTTTGAACCATCATCAACCAAAGACACAGCGCTAAATGATTGGTCAGGTGGTTGTATGAGAAAAATCCCATTGCAGTGCGAAATTAATAGAAAATTATGGGTTTTTAAAAGTTTCAGACATGAAATGGCCAGAAAATGCAAAAGCATTTCCTGATGGGAGCCTAGAATTGTGTGAGTGAGCTTGCATACAAAACTGTTCCTGCACAGCTATTGCTTATAATGGCAGTGGGTGTTTAATATGGGAAGGAGGTTTACTGAATCAACAACAACTCTCAGATGGAAACAACCCTGAACAAGATCTCTATCTGAAACTAGCTGCTCCTGAGCTTCAAAATGCTGGAGGCATGTGCTGCAATGTATAAAAGTAACTTCTATCCAACAATTAATGCCTTCCTGCAAATTACATGGTATTGTGTGTTTTGAATTACGACTAACGATGGTTCTAGTATACAGTTTCAGGTGACAGGAAGAACTTGAGGTTGATCATAACAGTGCCGGTTTCACTAACAGTGCTTTTTTCTGGTGGCCTCATATGCTGTCTAATCAGGAGAAAGCTCAAACAAATGGGTATGAACTGTAGCCACGAACTTAGAACCCATATTCAAAGAAATCACACACAATGTATTTAAATCAATTAGGAAATGAAAACATAACCTCTTTCAAGATCAACATTTAAGAATATGCACACTTAGAATTGACTTGGACCAAGTATGGACCACATATTGTCACTTTCTGGAACTTATTATCTTTCAGAAAAGAGTGTGGTTTCAAGTAATTGACTATGGCTTGCTGTTTTGTGATAAACAGTGGAGAAAGATTCAAGTGAGGATTTATTATTATTTGATTTTAGTGCTACTACTAATGCAACTGCTGAAACAACACTGGAAATGATCTAGGAAAAAACGGGAAGAAGGATGTTGAGTTGCCATCCTTTAGCTTTGCTAGTGTCTCTGCTGTAACGGGCAACTTCTCGGCAGCAAAGAAGCTCGGAGAGGGAGGGTTTGGACCTGTTTACGAGGTAAAAGTTCAGGATATAAACTGAAGCACTTTAGCTTAGAACCATTTACAGTTTTGGAACCCTCCAAATTTACTTTTGTATTCATTTAACAACTTAAAAAAAATACTCCAGTGCACGAGGCTCCCACCACCGGGTAATTTAACAACTTGAACGATTCTACTTTCGACTTCAATCCTGTTCTTTAGTGAAATGATTTGGCCTCCTTGGTAACTTGCTGACAAGATGATTTCCTCATCAGCACTTACACATGTTTCTTCATTGTTGTGTTAAGTAACCATTCAAATGAAGTTTTTTTTTTCTCTTTCCTAAACAGGGTAAATTACTCAGGAGACAAGAAATAGCTGTGAAAGACTTTCTGGGAGATATGGACAAGGGTTCCAGGAGTTTAGAAATGAGGTAGTATTAATAGCCAAACTCCAACATCGGAATCTTGTTAGACTCTTGGGTTGCTGCATTGAGCAAGATGAAAACATATTGATATATGTGTGAGTTGCGCGGTGCCAAAGTGGTTGCGAAAAGTATTTTAGAACCTAGAGGGGGGTGAATAGGATCACTTGCTTGTTTGCTTAATTTTTAATTAATTTAATTTTAAGTCCAATTAATCAAACAATAAAAGCAAGCAAATAAATAAAGTGCAAGTAAAGAAAAGAATGCACCAGATATACGTGGAAACCCAAGGCGGGAAAAACCACGGAGGGAGGCGGCACGTCTCAGGAAACCAATTTACTATGATGAAGCAAAGTACAACAAACTCTGTCTCAGTCTCACACCCCTCTTCACTCTGTCAAGGATCTGATGCGGAGCACCTCAGACTTATGATTGCGACAACACGTCCAACTGCTGCAAACTTCCGACTAACGTTACCACCCTTACAGAAAGGTTGCTGGAAGAACCAAAATACTCAGCAAGTATTTTGTTCCCTTCGTAGTGCAATCTGGTTACCTTTCTTCCTCAGCAAGCAAGTAAGCGAAGAACCTTCAATCCAATGTTCTGATCAACAAATCGATTTGATGCAGTCTCTGAGCAGCTAATCAGAAGTAGAACACTATCCTAAAAATTACTCGTGTAGTATGGATGTGTGTTCTTAAAAATATATAAACCCTAATTATATTGTATATACTTTCTCTCTTTAAAAATAATATTCCAGGGCATACTTGTAGAGAAAATATGAATACATATATATATATATAGGCAAGGAAGTTCTAATTCTATTTGGAAAAGGAGTTAAATACCAAAATAGAACTTTCCTAGAAGTTTCAAACCCAATAGAAATCAGGATTTCCGTCAAAATCTATTTCCTATTTAGAACAGGCTGACCGGTGCCAAAAAAATAAGACCGGTGAGACTTTTTGAAAACCTGTAGAAACTAAACTGCCGAGAAAAGTTGGACCGGTCCTAAATATTGGGGACCGGTCCTACTTTGAAAAATCCTAAAATTTTCATTTAAACCCTGATTTTTCAAAATAGGCTCGGAACTAAAAAGTGCAGAGTGTTCTCACCATACTACTATATGGTGTTCATACTGATTTATCGGCTTCCATGCACTTGAGTGTCAGCTTGAAGATGTTGATGATCGATACAAAGAATAAATCAAAAATTACAATTCGATCAATCAAGTTTTGATCACCGAAATATGCCAATTACAAATTTATATCTCACAATATGAATATATGCCCAATAAAAGTTTGGATTTCTTCTTGTTTGGCTAGTATTCTCTTATATTTAATCTTTGTTTTTTTTATGTTTTCTTTTTGACCAAACTTTGATGAATGTTCAATGCATTTTCATTCATCTGAACTCGGGACATATCCAAACAAATAAGGGATGTTGGATTGGAGGACACACATTTATATCATTGAAGGGATTGCTCAAGGACTTCTTTACCTATATCAATATTTTCAAAGCTTCGTATAATTCATAGAAATCTAAAGGCCTCTAATATTTTACTGGATAGTGAAATGAATCCCAAAATATCAAATTTTGGCATGGCAAGAATATTTGGTGGTAGTGAGTCACAAGCAAACACAAACCGAATTGTTGGAACTTAGTAAGTAAAAGCAAAATTCTCTACTAACACATACACAACTTATGCATGATGCATTATAGAAAGATCTACCACAAGTTACTAAAAGTGATTGTGTTGTATGTTAAAATTTAGTGGGTATATGTTTCCCTAAATATGCAATAGAAGGCATTTTCTCGATAAAATCTGATGTGTTTAGCTTTGGAGTATTGTTGTTTGAGATTGTGAGTGGCAAGAAGAGCACTGGTTTTTATCACAGTGTTTCGATTCACCTTCTTGAATTTGTAAGCAACTAACATACTTTTCCTTTTCTTTTTATTTGAATTTTTTTCATAGCAAAATTAATGATTTGATATTAAACTATACAAGATACTTGACAAATTTCAAAATTGTATGTTTCAGGCATGGGAGTTGTGGAATGGTGGTAGAGGGATGGAGTTGATGGACCCAATATTGGGTAATCCTTCTTCTTCGTCTACATTTGTGAGATATATTAAAATAGGGCTTTTCTGTGTCCAAAGAAATCCAAATTATTGACCTACCATGTCTGATGTTGGCTCAATGCTTTGCAATGAGTATGCACCTCTACCAACACCTAGGAACCTGCATTTTTTACTGGATGGCGTGTGATGAACACAAATCCATCACTTAGCAATGCTGGAAACTGTTCAATGACTATTGTAACACTTTTAGTGATTGAGGCCAGATAACAATTTCATGTTCCAAGACATTTTGTTTCAAAATGAAATTCTAATCTCTTTGATTGTACTCGATTTGATATTCTTTATCTGCTCTATGATTTTCCTTTTTCTTGTTTTGTTTGAATTGTAACCAGAGTTTTATTATGGGTTTGGGCCTGTTG
The DNA here is from genome assembly GCA_026545225.1 of Cornus controversa. Classification (NCBI taxonomy): domain Eukaryota; kingdom Viridiplantae; phylum Streptophyta; class Magnoliopsida; order Cornales; family Cornaceae; genus Cornus; species Cornus controversa. The sequence continues at coordinate 86,344,876 of CM048846.1, read as the reverse complement.
TTGGGCCTGTGTTCGGTCTGCCCAGTTTCTTGGGTCTCTTGTTGTGAGCTCGCTCTCACTGGTTTTGGGCTTTAGTCCCTTTTTGTATAGTTTTCCTTTTCTCTCAATAAATTTTCAATTATCAAAAAATAAAAAAAAGGTTTCACATTCCACAACAATTTGTTTCCCAAACCAGAATTATTTCCTTCTTTGTACTCTTGTTTGTGGATTATATTTTAATGCTCTGTGAATTCTTTTACTTTTTTTTTTTTCCTGGAAATATTGATTCTGAAAAGCTTTAAACTTGTTTATAAATTTAGTTGCTGTTACTAGGAGAAGATCTGATGCTTAAGGTATACAATGACATTAAACAGATAGGATGGTGAGATACAAAATAGAGTACGCTATAACAGCCGACTTTGAGTGCCGACCCATCCACAGTTAATGCATCTGGATGGGTCGGCCCTCAAAATCTCTGTTTGTCTTGGTTGAACAAGCATTTCCCCCAAAAATATACATAACTTGTAAGGAGGGAAAAGAAAAATAGAGATTTGAATTGCAGACAAATTATTGATAAGTTTTCCTTAAATTTATTAAGTTTAAAGCTGTTGCTTTTATTCAACTTTTATTGTCTTCTGAGAAGCATTGTCACTTCTAAGAGGATGTGTTTTCGTTGCACGTACAGTTTTCTTTTACAATTCATGGATATTCTTAGACATGTTTCAGACACTTGGTAGTTTGGACAATTAATCGATACATCATAACATTTGGTTGACATATTCTAGACACTCTCAATACAAGTTTTATACAACGCAAACACATCTAAGATTAGTCATATTAGATGTGTTCAACCTTTTTTCTTGAGAAAATTGACGTACACATTCATCGACTTTTTTCATATGATTGCAATAATAAATTAGGAGAGTGAGAGCAGATATAATATAATATAATATTCTTTATGATATTTGCATAACTTCGTCTTCTAAATTATATCACTCTTGGAGTAGAATTAAAAATTAATTAAATTGTATAATTGTCTTATTCAATGTATATACTTGTATATGAATGTATATGAATAAAAATTTGTATTGTATAAAGTCCATGCCATGTCTTATTGTGTAATTGTCCCATATTCCTATTTAAGCTGTTTGGATTGTGGTGTTGTTCTTTATTTACTTTAGCACTAATTGCCACAAATCCAAAGTATGTGCTTTAGGAGTTCGACTCAATGGCTAATACATTCAAGATTGCCTTATCATATGAGGAAACCAAGTCATGTTAGAAGCTTAAGCTCTCCAAATCCTCACACTTCCTCAACAGAATAAAGAAGAGAAACAAAGAAGATGCCTAGTTGATTGGCCTACTGATGGTTTGCTTATGCCCATACACATCTATGAGGGGAAATCTTTTGCTCCCTTTTGTCTGAGTCAATATTTCCTAAATGTCTATACCTTTAAACATATATATTGTATTAGTTTCTCTTGACCTATATATATATATATATATATAAATTTGACCCAAAGTTAGATGTAACATCTTTTGCTAATATACATTGCATGTGAGTTCTCTTCTCCTCATTCTTATTCATCATGATCATTTCTGTTAGATTGAAATTGAGGTATTCATGTGGCAAATTATGAGGGAAAGTTCACTATGACAAGAAGGTACTCAAGATAGTGGCAAATTGTGAGGGCACTTGCTTCTCTATTGGAGATGATTCTCTTTCAGTCGGTGAGTCTCTCTAAGTAAGCCAGACTCTAATATCTCGAGGTAGTATTTTTGAACCGGGTTTCGTCACTCCTCTTGAACTCTACCTTGGCATATGGTATAAAAATTTTGCTGAGCAGATCATAGTTTGGGTAGTAACACAGAACAAACATTGTCAGATGGTAATTTATTCCTGCTCATCAATTTTTCTAGATATCCAATTTGTACGGAAATTTTGTAGATATCCAATTTGGTCAACAAATTTGGTGTCAGCAACACCGAATTCCACTTAAGCAGTGATTCGATAACGGAAATTTTGTAGTTAGAGATGCTCAAGCCTATACTATAAAGCCATCTACAATATATTGGCAGCGTTTTCATCAGCCAACAGATACTGCAATGTTGCCAACCTCTGGCAACTCTCTCCTCTCCCAGCATGCCTTCCTCCTCTTCTCTATACCTTAACAACTTTTTATGGGACACTCTTGCATGCTATGCGGCCCCTCACACAGAAGGCAACTCCATTGTTGGCACATCTGCTCTCACAGCTTCCATCTCTGGGCAATCTCTCCATCTATGATTGCCATCACACGCAAGACAACTCCATTCACGACACCTCTGCTGTCACCCCTCTAGACTAACATCATGTCAAGTGCACTCCTCAACTTAGTCTTTGTGCCACTGGCTTGACATAGGACTCCTCTCAAGTGTTAAGACTCCATGTGACTTGCCTACTTTTCACATGCAGGCTCTGTCACGGGCATATAGTTTGTCCACTACTCTAGTCACACCCATGCGGCACCAACACTTGTATCTTGGTAGTCTCCCTCACTCGACCTGCACACTCACTCACACTAGGGCACAATTGGTTGTCAAGAGAAAAACTAATTGTATTACTATTCAAGGAGTGCTTCTCACACTTGGAGAAGCTGTCAAGAGAAAAACTAATTGTATTACTATTCAAGGAGTGTTTCTCATACTTGAGCTTCTCCCACTCCTAGAGATTCTTGCCAATGACTACCTTGCCCATTTATAGGCATCCTAATTTCTCTCTAGAAACTTGTTCATAAATGCTTGCATATAAATTACACTCCACATCTATGTACAATTCTAGAATTTTTTACTATTCTAGACTATTCTCTAAACTTAGAAAAATAAAAGGAATTAGGAACTTAAATAAAACAAACAATTATCAACCAACAAGGCTCGGATTCAATTTAATTCCTTGTTCAATCATTTTGTAAGTTGATTGATAATTGTTTGTTTTATTTAACTTCCTAATTTTGTTTATTTTTCTAAGTATAATTATTTTTTTTGTTTTGCTGTTTAACATACATTTATATTTGGTATTACAATTCTAACAATCTTAAGAAAGTTAATCGTGTTTTTGCATAATTGGACTTCTATTATTTAATTACTTGATTAAACCTGTCTATGTATTTCATACAATCAGATTGATGGCTCCTCCCAAATTTAATGAGAAATGATATGGGTGGAAGAGGAAAAGTCACCTAGTGGTGTATAAATAGGCCAATTAGCCTCATTTGTAAAATATATGATTTTTGATTTCTTTTTCCTTCTCTCTACGTATCTAATCTCCCTTTCTATATAGCGTTTCAACCAACGGTCCAGGAGAGTCAAATTCATGAGAGAGTATTATCACATAGGTGGTTCATCGAATATAATTCGAGTCTCGGTCTATAATTAGGTTTTAGTTACTTATGTTATCGTTGTGTATTGAATAAATAAACTGTACTATTTATTTCAATCAAGTGTTGTTTGTTTATGATATATTTAATTAAATAATAGAAAATCCAAAACATTTTTATTTTTATTTTTATAACACATACTTCTAGAAAGAGAGAGAGAGAGAGAGAGAGTTTATATAAATATTTATACTTTCTAGAGTTTATATAGATTCAATCAATTCAACACATGTTTGGAGAATTCAACACACTTAATTTGTAATTATTTGATCAGGAATAAAAACATTATTTTTAAAAATAATATATCTATATACATAGAGACTTAGAGAGAAAAAGAGAATTAATATAAATATAGATGACAGCGTGATCAGACTGTTAAAACATGTAGGGAAGTAAATGTATGGATGTGTGCGTACATGTAGATATATTTAATCCAAAGTCGTATGAAACATTTTGACCAACATATTACCTATTTGGAGGTCTCTTCTCCTTTCTCAGTCTTCTTTACTATATTTAATCCAAAGTCGTATGAAACATTTTGACTAACATATTATCTATTTGGAGGTCTCTTCTCCTTTCTCAATCTTCTTTACTACCATCATCGTTTTTGTTAATTGAGATGGAGGTATCCAAGATGTGGCAACTAATGAGGGACAGTGGCACCACCACTAGACCATGGTTCTTTCTATGTGTTCTTATTCTTTTCCTCTTTCACAAGTCCTGTTTCTCTATTGGAGTTGATACTCTTTCAATAGGCCAGTCTCTCTCTGTAAGCCAGACCCTGGTGTCCCAACCTAGCATTTTTGAACTGGGTTTCATCTACAAAGGTACTTCTTCACCTAACATCTATCTTGGCATATGGTATAAAAATTTTGGTGCGCAGATCATAGTTTGGGTAGCTAACAGAGAACAAACATTGTCTGAACCTTCTTCTTTAAGACTTGAATTTTCTAAAGACGGTAATTTATACCTGCTCACCAATTTTTCTAGAAATCCAATTTGGTCAACAAATTTTGTGTCACCAATGCCAAATTCCACTGAAGCAGTGCTTCAAGATAATGGAAATTTTGTAGTTAGAGATGTTATAAATCCATCTACAATATACTGGCAGAGTTTTGATCACCCAACAAATACATGGCTGCCTGGTGCAAAGCTTGGCATCAATAAACTTACTGGCAAAAGTCAACTCCTAGCTTCATGGAAAAATTTAGAGGATCCTACTCCTGGTAAGTTTTCATTCGGGATAGATCCAGATGAAAGAAATCAATATTTTATAGAGTGGAACAACTCCAAAAGGTATTGGAGCACTGGAGTTTGGAATGGTGATATTTTTAGCTCTGTTCCTGAATGGGGATCATATAATTTCTTCAGTTACAATTTTATATCAAATGAAAACGAAAGCTACCTTACATATTCTAGTTCCAATTCTTCTGTGTTACTAAGATTTGTGATGACTTTCTTCGGGCAACTCCAGATTTCAGCATGGTTCGGTGGCTATTGGCATTCGGGTTATTTTTGGGCTCAACCCCTCCCTGGTCTGGTTTATGCTTTTTGCGGGACATTTGGCATCTCCAGAGGGAATCTCTCCACCATCACCTGTGAATGTTTGCAAGGTTTTGAACCATTCTCAAATGAAGAGTCAAATCGAAATGATTGGTCAGGTGGTTGTGTGAGAGTGACCCCATTGCAGTGCCAGAATGGTACTTATACCAATGGGATGACTGATGGATTTTTAAAAATTCCAAACATAACAACATTTCCAGAAAATTCAAAACTACTTCCTGATCGGAGCCTTAAACGGTGTAAATCATCTTGCATGCAAAATTGTTCTTGCACAGCTTATGCTTATAATAGTAGTGGGTGTTTAGTATGGGAAGGGGATTTACTGAATCTACAGCAACTCTCAGCTGGAAGCAACACTACTCAACAAGATCTCTATCTGAAACTAGCTGCTTCTGATCTTCAAAAAGCTGGAGGTATGTGGCTGCAATAAATAAAAGTAACTTCTACCCAACAATCAATGCCTTCCTGCAAATTACATAGTATTGTGTTTTCAATTGTGATTCACCATGATTCTTATTCCCATTACAGGTGATAGGAAGAACTTGAGGGTGATCATAACAGTGCCGGTTTCGCTAGCAGTACTTATTTCTGGTGTCTTCATATGCTGTTTAATCAGGAGAAAGCTCATACAAATGGGTATAAGCTGTAGCCACAAAACTTTCAGTCTATATTCAAAGAAATCATACATGATGTATTTAAATCAATTAGGAAATGAAAACAAACATAACCTCTTCAAGGGCAACATCTTAGAATATGAACACTTAGATTTGACATGGACTATTTATGGACCACAAATTGTCACTTTCTGGAACTTATTATCTTTTACAATGTGATTTCCAAATATTTTACAATGACTTGCTTCTTTTGTGATAAACAGGGGAGAAAGGTTCAAGTGAGGATTTATTATTATTTGATTTTAGTGTTAGTACAAATGCAGCTGCTGAAACAAATGCCGGAAATAATCTAGGGAAAAACAGGAAGAAGGATGCTGAGTTGCCATCCTTTAGCTTTGCAAGTGTTTCTGCTACAACAGGTAACTTCTCAGCAGCAAATAAGCTTGGAGAGGGAGGGTTCGGACCTGTTTACAAGGTAAAATTTCAAGATACAAACTGAACTACTTTATCTTAGAACCACTGACTAATTTTGAATCTTGAAATTTAATGTTGAACAACTTGTACAACTCTATTTTCAACTTTAATCCCTGAAAACATGCTGACAAAATGATTTAGAATCCCTCATCAGCACTTACAAACGTTTCCTCATTGCTGTTATATATTTAGTTGACTTGTTGGGAAACCATTCAATCCTTATATTTTTTGAACAGGGTAAATTACTCAAGGGACAAGAAATAGCAGTGAAGAGGCTTTCCGGAAGATCTGGACAAGGGCTCCAGGAGTTCAAAAATGAGACAGTATTGATAGCCAAACTCCAGCATCGAAATCTTGTTAAACTCTTGGGTTGCTGCATTGAGCGAGATGAAAACATATTAATCTATGAATATATGCCCAATAAAAGTTTGGATTCCTTCCTGTTTGGTTAGTCTTCTCCTATGTTTAATTTGTCTTTAAACTTAGATAAATGTTCAATACATGCTCATTAAAGTTTAACTCAAGGCAGATTCAAATAAACATGGGATGTTGGATTGGAGGACACGCATTCACATCATTGAAGGAATTGCTCAAGGTCTTCTTTACCTACATGAACATTCAAGACTTCGTATAATTCATAGAGATTTAAAGGCCAGCAACATTCTGTTGGATAGCGAAATGAATCCCAAAATATCAGATTTTGGCATGGCAAGAATATTTGGTGGTAATGAATCACAAGCAAACACAAAACGTATTGTTGGAACTTAGTAAGTAAAAAAAAATTCTTTGCTAACAAAACTTATATATGATACATTAAAGAAAGATTTACTTCGAGTTACTCAAACTGACTCTATTGTATGTTTTTAATTTAGTGGGTATATGTCTCCTGAATATGCAATGAAAGGCCTTTTCTCGATTAAATCTGATGTGTATAGCTTTGGAGTATTGTTGCTTGAAATTGTGAGTGGCAAGAAGAACACTGATTTTTGTCACACTGACTCTCTTCACCTCCTTGGATATGTAAGTTACTAAATACACCTTTCTTTTTATCTTTGTTTAAACTTCTTTTATCTTGCAACATTGATGATTTAAGATTAAATTGAACATGGTACATACAAATTATATAATTGAATGTTTCAGGCATGGGAGTTGTGGAGTGCTGATAGAGGGATGGAGTTGGTGGACCCAATATTGGATAATCCTTCTACTACTACATTGTTGAGACACATTAACATAGGGCTTCTTTGTGTCCAAGGAAATGCAAATGATCGACCGACCATGTCTGATGTTGTCTCAATGCTTAGCAATGAATATGCACCTCTACCAACACCTAAGGAACCTGCATTTTTTATAGGTCAACATGTTATGAACACAAATGCCGAAAACTATTCATTGAATACTGTAACACATTCATCGATTGAGGCCAGATAACAATTTCATATTCCAAGACATTTTGTTTCAAACTGAAACTGTAATCTGTTTTAGTGATTTCTGTGACACTGTAATCTCTTTTAGTGATTTCAGTCATTAAGTTCACATTTGATATACTTTATCTGCTCTATAGAAAACAAAATCGATAAATTTGTTTGGTTGTATGCACTGCAAATAGATTTCAGAACTAAGAAAATAAAAAAAATTACACATGACATCACTCTTTTATTTAATTATTTTTGAGATGTTAGCTGCTAATGCAATAAAATTTTTTCCCCAAGTTTACTAATGCAATATTTATTAATAAGTTAATAAAAATTGCACAAATACAATATCACAAGTTTAAATAGAATACGAAAAATACATGACTTGGTGAAATTTAAATAGTTAAAAATGGTACATGGGTATTAATTTCAATTTGAATCGAGTAAAAGAGGTATATAATGAGGACACATTTTTTTCTTGCAAACTTGAACCCCTCTTCTTTCTTGGGGGCTTCTTACATTCATAACTTTACATGAATACAATGTTTAAATACATAAATCACTTCATCATTGCTAGCTTAGCTGGTAGCAGAAATTTATTGTAAACAAATAAAAGGTATTTAAATAGAATACAACAGAGCTTAAGCTTGATGATCGACTCCATCTTCCTTTCAAGGAATTCTCTAGGGTTGATGATCGACTCCATCTTCCTTTCAAGGAATTTTCTAAGGAAGGTCTCCTGGTTTACTCCATGATACTGTATGATGCGGAGTCAGAGCCGGCTGGAGTCTTAAGCGGGATCACTTAAGGCACTAGCCAATAGAAGGCCTCAAATTTTTTTTCTTTATATTATTAGAATCCACTTAATACGAGAGATTTAATAATAGACTCAAATAATTTAATTCATTCTAAATTTTTTATATTTTTCACCTAAAACATTAAATCATATTGAGTCGACCTAGTGTGAAGTTGTCATTCACATCAAGTAACGCAACTTGGCGCTTGAATATGGATAAACTTCATAATCATTACTTTTCTGATTTTCAGAATTATTTCTATCCCCAAATTCAGAATTCCTCGTTCATCTTCAGTATCTGATATATAAGAAAGAATACATCAAGGAATAATAAATTTGATGTTGAAGGGGTGTCTAAGAATAGGTCAAGATCGTGAGCAACCAATTATGAATAAGTCAAACTTTCAATCTCATCTCATTGCTATGCATGTATAAGAATTTAAAAATGAAGGTGAATTTAACAAGTGGATATAGCATTATTAATTCTATTAAATAGAAGTGTCAAATCTGATCCTTCAAACTTTCATGTATTGGCTATTTAGGCACCAAAAACACATATTAGAACTTAGAAAACTTTTCTGGTTGCAATTTTAAGGGTTGTCATTTCAACACATTATTTTTAGAATTTAACACACTCAATTTGTCATTTCAACACAAGAATTCTAAAATTCAACACACTTAATTTCTCTTGATTTGATCCAGAATAAGCACATTTTTTTCTAAAACTAATATATATATATATATATATATATAGACTTAGAGAAAGAATGAAAATTTAAATAAATATATAGACTTTCTGAAATTTATATAGCTTAGACACACCTAATATTAGAGAGACAAAAAGAGTTTATAAAAGTGAAAATTTAAATTCAACGCACTTTCTACTTTTAACACATAATTTTCAAGATTTCAATGCACTAATATTTTATTATTGTTCTGGTACCGTTAGTGAGAGTTAGCGTCGGTTAGGCTTTTAAAAATGCTAAACACACAAAAGGAAATCGTGCCTTCTTATTTGACCCTAGAATTTTCAAACAAGACAAGCCACTGAGTCAAGATGGAATACACTTTCTCTTTCTTACTTTTCTTTCTTCATTAACCAGAGAAATAATTCATCATATTATTTTATTATTGTTCTGGTACCGTTAGTGAGAGTTATACTTTCTCTTTCTTACTTTTCTTTCTGCATTAACTAGAGGAATAATTTATTATATTATATTATTTTATTATTGTTCTGGTACCGTTAGTGAGAGTTAGCATCGTTTAGGCTTTTAAAAATGTTAAACACAAAAAGAAAATCGTGCCTTCTGATCTGACTCTAGAATTTTCAAACAAGACAAGCCACTGAGTCGAGATGGAACACACTTTTTCTTTCTTCCTTTTCTTTCTGCATTAACCAGAGAAATGATTAGATGGTTCTATGACCATTCATCTCGGATCAATTAGACACACAAACAAATGAATGAAAATAATTGACATAAAATTTACACATTTGTATACATGTCACGTTATGATAAGCCAGAACCATATAATAATATCTCGCCTTAATTGAGCAAACCGTTATCTTCAAAAAAAAAAAAAAAACCTTAAAACACCCTAGTTTGTAGAAAACCTAAAGGTGAGAATTTTGATTCTTAACTCAGTGCCTTGTCACAACTCTCTCTACGTTCTTTAGGCAATTGATTCCAAACTTAAATGAAAGAAGAGAATTAACTCAGCCAGTTTGACAGGCCGTGTAAAACTTTATCACGACTAACAATAACATAATCGGATGAATACTCGCTACCCTGTAGCGTGTGGACACAAAATCATGGAAGATTTTGTAATACCCCGTTCTAACACATGGTATGATATTGTTCACTTTGAGCCTAAACCCGCACGATTTTGCTCTTGAGTTTTACTCCAAAAAGCCTCATACCATTTGAAGAGAAGATACTACATATAAGCACATCCCCTTTTTCACACCCAAGAGATGTGGGATTGAGCACCCTATACACTATGAGTATGGTAGCTCAGTCCAGTGTCTATCTTCGCACTCGCCCACTCACACCCGTCCACAAAGGTTACTACAATCCACCCCCTACGAGACCCGACGTCCTCGTTGGCACATTTTCGGCTGGGTTTAAGCTTTGATAGCAATTGTAATACCTCGCTCCAACACATGGTATGATATCCACCCCCTACGAGGCTCGATGTCCTCATCGGCAAACTTCTGGCTACGTTTAGGCTTTGATACCAACTGTAATACCCCACTCTAACACATGGTATGATATTGTCCGCTTTGGGCCTGAGCCCGCACGATTTTGCTCTTGGGTTTTACCCCAAAATACCTCATACCATTTGAAGAGAATATACTACATATAAGCACATCCCCTTTTTCACACCCAAACGATGTGTGATTGAGCACCCTGTGTCAGTGTGGTAGCTCAGCCCAGTATTTGTCTTCGCACCGGCCCACTCACACCCGTCCACAAGGGTTACTACAATCCACCCCTCTACGAGGCCCAACGTCCTCGTCGGCACACTTCCGGCATTGTAGTAACCCTTGTGGACGGGTGTAAGTGGGTGGGTGCGAAGACAGACACTGAGCTGAGCTACCACACTGACAGGGTACAGGGTGCTTAATCCCACATTGTCTGGGTGTGAAAAAGGGGATGTGCTGATATGTAGTATGTTCTCTTCAAATGGTATGAGGCATTTTGGGTAAAATCCAAGAGCAAAACTGTGCGGGCTCAGGCCTAAAGCGGACAATATCATACTATGTGTTAGAGCGGGGTATTACAGTTGGTATCAGAGTCTGAACCTAGTCGAAAGTGTGCCGACGAGGACGTTGAGCCTCGTAGGGGGTGGATTGTAGTAACCCTTGTGGACGGGTGTGAGTGGGCGGGTGCGAAGACAGACACTGGACTGAGCTACCACACTGACACATGGTGCTCAATCCCACATCTTCTGGGTGTGGAAAAGGGGATGTGCTTATATGTAGTATGTTCTCTTCAAATGGTATGAGGCCTTTTGGGGTAAAACCCAAGAGCAAAACCGTGTGGGCTCAGGCTCAAAGTGGACAATATCATACCATGTGTTGGAGCGGGGTATTACAGTTGGTATTAGAGCTTGAACCCAGCCGAAAGTGTGCCGACGAGGTCGTCGGGTCTCGTAGGAGGTGGATTGTAGTAACCCTTGTGGACGGGTGTGAGTGAGCGGGTGCGAAGACAGACACTGGGTTGAGCTACCACACTGACAGGGTACAGGGTGCTCAATCCCACATCGCCTGAGTGTGGAAATTGGATGTGCTAATATGTAGTATGTTCTCTTCAAATGGTATGAGGCTTTTTAGGGTAAAATTAAGAGCAAAATCGTGCTGGCTCAAACCCAAAACGGACAATATCATATCATGTGTTGGAGCGGGGTATTACAAATTTAGACAAGACAAAATCAGAAGACTGCGTGCTCAAAAGATAGAGCGAGCCTACGAGTGAATGTGATAGATCGACAAATATTAGCTAATTCTGACAATGCTGCACAGAATTTTGTTTATTAGTGTTGCAAACTTGCAATCAACCTACCGGTCTTTTTTAACTTAGTCCATACTGTCATTAAGGGTGGCAACCCCTACTGTCATATAACAATTGCCATCAACTTTGAACATGACCGGAAGAAATGTATGCAAAGGCGTGGGTGTAATATATAGATATATTTGACTCAAAAGTCATATGAAACATTTTTTTGCTAAGATATTATCTATTTGAAGGACTCTTCTCCTTCTCACTCTTCTTTATTATCATCATTATTGTTAATTGAGACAGAGGTATCCAAGATGTGGAAACTTATGAGTGACAGTGACACCATTACAAGGCCATGGTTCTTCCTATGTGTTCTGGTTCTATTCTTGTTACACAGTTCCTGTTTCTCTATAGGAGGTGATACTCTTTCAATGGGTCAGTCTCTGTCAGCAAACCAGACCCTGGTGTCTCAAGGTAGCATTTTTGAACTGGGCTTCTTTAGAAAAGGTACTTCACTAAAAACCTATCTTGGCATATGGTATAGAAAATTTCTTGAGCTTATCATAGTTTGGGTAGCTAACAGAGAGCAAAACTTATCAGAACTGTCTTCTCCAAAGCTTGAATTCTTTAGAGATGTTAATTTAGTCCTGCTCACCAATTCTTCTAGAAATCAAATTTGGTCAACAAATTTTGTGTCACCAACGCCAAATTCCACTGAAGCAGTGCTTCAAAATAGTGGAAATTTTGTAGTTAGAGATGTTATAAATCCATCTGCAATATATTGGCAGAGTTTTGATTACCCAACAGATATATGGCTGCCTGGTGCAAAGCTTGGCATCGATAAACATACTGGCAAAACTCAGGTCCTTACTTCGTGGAAAAATTCAGAAGATCTTGCTCCTAGTAGGTTTTCATTCAAGATAGATTCAGCTCCAGACAAAAGAAATCAATATTTTATAGAGTGGACCAAGTCTAAAAGGTACTGGAGCACTGGAGTATGGAATGGTGATGATAGTTTTAGCAACCTGCCTAAATCGGGGATTAAATTGATTATCTTCAATTACACTTTTATATCAAATGAAAACGGAAGCTACTTTACATATTCTACTGTCAATTCTTCTTCTTTTCTAATAAGATGTTTGATGGATACGACGGGACAATTGAGGATTGTAAGATGGTAAGGTGGCAATTGGGAATGGGCTACTTTTTGGGGGCAACCCCTCCAAACAGAAGTTTATGCGTTTTGCGGGACATTTGGTATCTCTAGAGAGAATCTGGTCTCTTTTTGTGAATGTTTGCCAGGTTTTGAGCCATTTTCAATTGAAGACACAAAGCTAAATGACTGGTCAGGTGGTTGAGTGAGGAAGATCCCATTGCAGTGTCAAAATGGTACTTATACCAATGGGATGACCGATAGATCTCTTAAAAATTCAAACATCACAACATTACCAAAAAATTCAAAAGTACTTCCTGATAGGAGGAGCCTTGAACTGTATAAATCAGCTTGCATCCAAAATTGTTCTTGCACAGCTTATGCTTATAATAGTAGTGGTTGTTTACTATGGGAAGGAGCTTTACTGAATATACAACGACTCTCAAAGGGAAGCAACACTAAACAAGATCTCTATCTGAAACTAGCAGCTTCTGATCAGCTTCCAAAATCTGGAGGTATGTCGCTACAAATTGCAACAATACATTAATTGTTTTAGACTTTTGAAACCAAACCAACACAACCCAAACATGTTTTGGGCTAAAAAAAATGACAACATAACACAAAACCAATAACAAAACAGGCCAACCAATAGGGCCATAATTGACTTGGACTATTTATGGACCACAAATTGTCACTTTCTGGAACTTATTATCTTTCAAAAAAAATCATCCAATAATATATAATTTATAATGTAATGCAAAAAAACTAGATTTATCATGTAACTTAAAGTTCTAAAATCCTAAAAATTAAATGTTGGGATAAATATAAGAATTGAAGGAGACACACAAAGTAGCACTTCCTATATAAATACAAAAATGACAATGACATCATTCACCCAAAGGTAAGTTGATAATCAAATTCATTGTCTGCGTCTCACTAAAATCTTGTATACATTATGTACTACTCGTATGTATACATAGCACATATTAAAGAGATGAAAACAAAGGAATAGTTATAATAATTACTTGGATAAAGTGCAAAAGATCACCATCAACTATTGCAAACAACCTCCCTCAACTACAAATTGTCTCCTGAACTAATGATTTGTTGTAATTAAGGACATGCCTATCACAAAAGACAATTTTAACCTTTCTTATTAAATTTATTCTTTATTATTAAGTTATCTTCATTGTCTTTTCTCTTATAAAAATATTAATTATACCATTTACCTTAATTTTATTATTGGTATTAATTTATCATTACAATGAAAAAAAAATACACATAGTTGTAATTATTACTAAATTTAGCCAATTTGTAAAATAATTGACTTATTATTAAACTTTATTATTTATAATTAAACTTATTATACCTAATTTAAACTTTTTTACGAAATTTTTTTTTCCATACAATATATTCATGAGAATTTAAGAAATTACTTAAATAAAAAAATACATTCTTTTTCATGCAACATATTAATGAAAAATTAAGAAATTATTTAAATTTTAAAAAAAATCTTACTTAAGATTTTTATTAAAAAATTAATTTCAAGAATTAAAGATAAATTTATGCAAATTTGATAAAGAATATGTCATTGAAATATTATGAATTTTTTTCATTATTTATTTTAATAAGAAAAATGAGCTAATTGTAATTCCATAAGAAAAAGCATTATGGTCATTCAATGAAAATAACTAAGTATGCTGGACATTTTACAACAAAATGTGATAGTTGAAGGGGTTTTGTATACAAAATATAGTTTAGGAGGGTTATTTGAAAATTTGGACATAGTGTAGAAGATTTTTTTTCACTTTACCTTAATTACTTCAGATTTTGCAGGTTTGGATGTGAGAAAGAAAGAAACTCGGACTCTAACTCTTCTCCACCACCATCTTTGGGTTACAAGGACAAACATCCCCCTTCGGACATAGAGATTTTTTTGCACTTTACCCTAATTACTTCTCCCGTGTATTAGAAGGATACTCTTAACATACGTACATACTGTTAGAAATAAAGAAAAAATGTTTTGATTTGAATTTAATTGTGAACAATACATAAAGGCCTATTTATAAGCACATAATCTTGGAGGCTAAGTAAATTTAGGAGACAAGAAATTCTAGTCCTAAATAATTTAGAAGAATATGTAATAAATCTATGCGGTTTAGGAAAAGATATATAATCTAACAGCGAATATAATAGAAAATATATAATCTAATAGCCCCTGCAAACTCAAGGTAAGTTATATGAAGCCAACTTGAGCTTGGAGACAAAATCTTGAATACGGCTCGTGAAAGCAATCTGGTGATGTTACTGACCATGACTGCTAACACATACAAAGAAGCTGCAAAAGAGCGGTTCAGTAGACAAAAGCAGCTCATTGGAGCGATGAAGACCGAAAGCGGCTCGTTGGAGAGAAAACTGATTTAAAAATCAGAGACTTTGACACACAGATGCTACGGCTTATGAAAGCAATCTGGTAATGCTACCAATGGTGGCTACGAACACATACAAAGAAGCTTTATAAGAGCGAACTCGTTGGAACAACGGTAGGACCGAATGCTACTCGTTGGAGTGAAAACTGATTTGAAAATCAGAAAATGGGCTTGTTGAAATTAGCGACTTTGAAACACAGATGCTAGTAGAAGCCGATGAATTGAATTTGAGCTGAGCTATCATCTTTTTCTTCTTTTGCCCCTTGTTATATATATATATTGCCGAGGATGACACCATCCGTATATATATATAATGGAGAAGCTATTGTCTACGATTGACCGTCGGAGATGAAGTGGATGGTGTCATCCTCGGCGATGAGGAAGATGAAGACTACTAGAAATTGATAGACTCTGATACCATGTTAGAAATAAAGAAAAATTATATTGATTTCAATTTAATTGTCTTAGTGAATAATACATAAATGACTATTTATAAGCACATAATCTTAGAGGCTACGTAAACTTAGGAGATAAGAAATTCTAATCCTAAATAATTTAGGAGAATGTATAACAAGCCTATGTAATTTAAAAAAATATATATAATTTAACAAAGATATAACAAGAAATATATAATAATAAAAATAAATAATAATAATAAAAAAGAGTAAGGGGGGCTTTAGGCGACCCCTGAGTCGCCTAATGGTTGACTTTGGCATTGACTTGGAAGTAAATGGATGCAGATGTGGGCGTCTCAATTGTGAGACGGACAGATGGCCATGTAGATATATTTGACCAAAAGTCAGTATGAATCATTTTCTTGATCGATCTCCTTCTCATTCTTCTCTATCATCATCACTTTTGTTAATTGAGATGGAGGTATCCAAGATGTGCCAACTAATGGGGGACATGGGCAGCATTACAAGACCATGGGTCTTCCTATGTGTTGTGATTCTGTTCCTGTTACACAACTCCTGTTTCTCTACTTCTGTTGGAGGTGATACTCTCTCTATGGGCCAGTCTCTCTCACAGAGCCAGACCCTGGTGTCTCAAGGTAGCATTTTTGAATTGGGTTTCTTTACAAAAGGTACTCCAGTTAGCTTCTATCTTGGTATACGGTATAAACATTTTGCTGAGAAGATCGTAGTTTGGGTAGCTAACAAGAACACATGTTTTATAAAAATCTTTTACTCCTTAAATTCTCTAGTGATGGTAATTTAGTCCTGATCGGCCAATTTGATGGAACTCCAATTTGGTCAACAAATTTTGTGTCACCAACGCCTAATTCCACTGAAGCAGTGCTTCTAGATAATGGAAATTTTGTAGTTAGAGATGTTAGAAAGCCATCTATAATATATTGGCAGAGTTTCGATCAGCCAACAGATACATTGCTGCCAGGTGCAAAGCTTGGCATCGATAAACTTACTGGCAAAACCCACGTCCTTACTTCGTGGAAAAATTCAGATGATCCTGCTCCTGGTAGGTTTTCATTCGGGATAGATCCAGTTGAAAAGAATCAATTTTTTTTAGAGTGGAAGAAGTCCAAAAGGTATTGGAGTACTGGAGTTTGGAATGGTCATAATTTTAGCTCTGCTGATGATTGGGCAGAGTATGGTTTCAAATTTACATCAAATGAAAACGAAAGCTACCTTACATATTCTATTTCTAATTCTTCTGTGTTTTTAAGACTTGTGGTGGATATGTCAGGAGAATTCAGCTGCTACAATGGTCAGATGGCAATTGGGATTGGTGGGTAGTTTGGAATCAACCTACTCAGGTTTATGATTTTTGCGGGGCATTGGGCATGTTAAGAGAGGATTTCTGGGGCTCCTTCTGTGAATGTTTGCCAGGGTATGACCCATTCTCAAATGAAGACATAGCACTAAATGATTGGTCAGGTGGTTGCATGAGAAGGACCCCATTGCAGTGTAAAAATGGTACTAATACCAATGGGATGACTGATGGATTTGTAAAAATTCCAAACTTATCATTGCCAGAAAATTCAAAACTACTTCCTGATAGGAGCTTCAAACAGTGTGAATCAGCTTGCATGAAAAATTGTTCTTGCATAGCTTATGTCCATGTTAGTAATGGGTGTTTAGTATGGGAAGATGCTTTACTGAATCTACAACAAATTCCATCTAGAAACAACGCTGAACAAAATCTCTATCTCAAACTAGCTGCTTCTGATCTCCTTCCAAACACTAGAGGTATGTGACTGCAAATTGCAACAAATCCTGCAAATTGCATAGTATTATTATGTTCTGAATTAATTGTGATTAACCATGATTCTAGTATACTTGTTTTAGGTGACAGGAAGAACTTGAGGCTGATCATAACCGTGCCGGTTTTGCTAGCAGTACTTATTTCTGGTGGCTTCATATGCTGTTTAATAAGGAGAAAGCTCAAACAAATGGGTACAAGCTGTAGCCACAAAACTTTCAGCCCATATTCAAAGAAATCATTCATGATGTATTTAAATCAATTAGGAAATGAAAACATAGCCTCTTTCAAGAGCAACATTTAAGAATATGCATACTTATAATTGACTTGGACTATGTATGGACCACAAATTATCATTTTTTGGAACTCATTATCTTTCAGAAATGTGTGATTTCCAAATAATGGACAATGGCTTGTTTTTCTGTGATAAACAGGGGAGGAAGATTCAAGTGAGGACTTGTTATTATTTGATTTTAGTGCTAGTGCTAATGCAGCTATTGAGACAAACACCGGAAATAATCAAGGGAGAAGCGGGAAGAAGGATGTTGAGTTGCCATTGTTTAGCTTTGCGAGTGTCAGTGCTGCAACCGATAACTTCTCCGTAACAAATAAGCTCGGAGAGGGAGGGTTTGGACCTGTTTACAAGTTGAGGTTGAAGATATAAACCGAAGTACTTTACCTTAGAACCAATGACAATTTTGGAACTCTCCAAATTTAATATTAAAAACTATTCATTTAGCAACTTGTACAACTCTATTTTCCACTTTAATCCTGTTCTTTAGTGAAATGATTTCACCTCCCTAAAAAACTTGCTGAGAAGATGGCTTCCTCATCAGCACTTACACATGTTTCTTCATTGTTTTATTTTTCCATTAAACAGGGTAAATCACTCGGGGGACAAGAAATAGCCGTCAAAAGGCTTTCTGGAAGATCTGGACAAGGGCTTATGGAGTTCAAAAATGAGATAGTATTGATAGCCAAACTCCTGCATCGGAATCTTGTTAAACTCTTAGGTTGCTGCATTGAACGAGATGAAAACATATTAATCTACGAATATATGCCCAATAAAAGTTTGGACTTCTTCCTATTTGGTTAGTGTTCTCCCATATATAATCTGTGTTTAAACTTAGATATATGTTCATTAATGTGTAACTCGATGCAGATCCAAACAAACAAGGGATGTTGGATTGGAGGACACGCATTCGCATCATTGAAGGGATTGCTCAAGGATTGCTTTACCTACATCAATATTCAAGACTTCGTATAATTCATAGAGATCTAAAAGCCAGTAACATTTTATTGGATAGCGAAATGAATCCCAAAATATCAGACTTTGGCATGGCAAGAATCTTTGGTGGTAACGAGTCCCAAGCAAACACAGATCGGATTGTTGGAACTTAGTAAGTAAAAGCAAAAACCTTTGCTAACATATTCACAACTTATATATATGAATCATATGATAGATTAAAGAAAGATTTACCATGTGTAACTAAATCTTGTTCTACTTTATGTTAAAATTTAGTGGGTATATGTCTCCTGAATATGCAATGGAAGGCCTTTTTTCGATAAAATCTGATGTGTATAGCTTTGGAGTATTGTTGCTCGAGATTGTGAGTGGCAAGAAGAACACTAGTTTTTATCACAGCGACTCTCTTCACCTCCTTGGATATGTAAGCAGCTAACATACTTTTCTTTTTGTTTAATCTTCTTTTCTCTACCAAAATTGATGATTTAAGATTAAACTATACATGATACTTACAAATTATATAATTGAGTGTCTCAGGCATGGGAGTTGTGGAGTGCTGATAGAGGGATGGAGTTGATGGACCCAATATTGGATAATCCTTCTTCTTCTACTACGTTGTTAAGATACATTAACATAGGGCTTCTCCGTGTCCAAGGAAATACAAATGATCGACCTACCATGTCTGATGTTGTCTCCATGCTTAGCAATGAATATACACCTCTACCAACACCTAAAGAACCTGCATTTTTTATTGGCCAGCGTGTGAACACAAACCCGTCACTTAGCAATGCTGGAAGCTGTTCAATAAATACTGTAACACTTTCAGTAATTGATGCCAGATAAAAATTTCATTCTCTAAGACATTTTGTTTCAAACTGAAACTCTAATCTCTTTGATTGTATTCTTAGATTTGATATACTTTATTTGCTCTATGATTTATTTATGTTCTTATCTTCTTATTTATTTATTTATTTTTGGGTGCTTAAGTAGCTTTACTACCTTACAAGCATCTCTAGGATTTGCTTGATTTGGGAGTCTTTGAAACTAGACAGTCTACTTGCTTTTAACTTGGGGACAATTACCAAAACCTATTTAACCAAGGTCCAATTACCAAAATTGTGGGACTCAAAACTAACCAAAATGCCCTCCATCTTCATATTTTCTCCCACTACAACAAAAACTACATATAGCAGAAGATATATCTGCTGTTAAAAATGACAAAATCAGCCACCACAGATTGTACCAACAGACATCTACTTCCAAAAGCATCAGCTGTGGTAGAAGGTAGAAGGGGTCGGGAAAGGTAAATGATTTATGACGACATGTGTAGAAGGGGTCGGGAAAGGTAAATGATTTATGACGACAGGTATGACTGCTGCCAAAACTTCACTATATGACTGTAATCCAATCCTGACTGATGCCATAAGGTTCATCTTATGGCAACAGTCATGTCGGCTGCTAAACCTCTATCCTCTTAAAAACGAATGCTCTAAAGAGTCCTTACTCACCTAATACATAATTTTTCAACATTAAATAATGACTGTTGTTTTGGAAACATAAAATTGGATAAAAGAATAACTTGTATGTTAAATCTATGGATTCTTTTTATATCCCTTATACTGGGGGTATGTATATTGGTTCTCTAATTGGGATGTAGTAGATATGACTTGCTCGTGGGTTTAACCCACTTTGTTGATATTTCAGGTTTCAGACAGGTTCCACTGCGAGAATAGAGTTTTAGGGTTGGTTGTGGCAGATATCTCTTCTCATCGGTCACAGGGTAAAAACCTATCATCTTATTCAAGGGTTAGAGTATGAACTCTTTTGGAGATTTTGGTTGTTGGTTTTAAATTAGAGTCTTAAACTTTTGTTAATTTCTGGTTAAGGGGTCTTTGGGTTACGGGACTTCCAAATTGTATTACCAGACATATAATTGTTTATTTATCAGTAATTTCATTTTAGTGGGATTTTCTGTTCAGCTTTTAGAAATTATTTCGTTCTGTCTTTTGTCTTCTATGCTTGTTGCTATCAGTTGTTAGTATCTCTCAGGTTTTGTGTATGAGACTGGCCACCTTCTGCGCGAAATTTTCTGAGGGATATTTCAGGACCTATCGTAGCCCTCAGATTTTCTAACCAAATTATTCAAGGATTTACGATATCTCGTAATAGGGATTACGATACCTCGTAATGGAGATTACGAGACCTCGTAGTGCCCAAGACATAAATCCTTTATTATATTTCGAGTTCTATTTTGCAACCTTCATTAGTTCTCACAACTTCCAACACAGTACAAATGATTTCTCAACATGGATAGAAATCTAAAACATTACTTAAATCATTTCATGATTGTTCATACATAGGATCATCAATTCATACATGCGAGAACCAAATTATTATGCCCCGATTTCTGACTCCTAGTTAAAAGTGAAGGAAATGGGAGTGAAAGGTGATCATCAAACATCAACACTCCTAATCACAATAGCTCCTTAATATCATGCTCTAATACCAAGTTGTCATGCTCCGATTTCTGACTTCTGAAAACCAAGGGTGACTAAGCTACTCAATCACACTCTAATCATCAATTCAATGTAGAAGTTTATATAAATGCACGCACATATACACGTACGTTGCCGACTCAACTAACCTCAATAGGTCCCTCACATAACGCCTCTCCCTCACTTAACCACATCTCCATGTCCCAGCCAGCCATGCATTATGATGGATCGTAATGCTGGTTACGATGCATGAAAATCACGATACATCAAACATGTATTGAAACATGTTGCAAAAATTTATGGATTTTGTACAAAATGCTCAACCATTTAAAATGCATCGCCGTATCACGATGCATCGTATTTGGGATTACGATGCATTATAATCACTCACCTGCTACAATAACAAATCCAACAAGTGATTACGACCTATGCCATCCTTATTCAATTCTCAACCTATAGCCCTAATACATTTTTCATAAGTTGAAAGACATTAAAATAATGATTCAAAACATCGTCAATATGGTCTAAGCATAAATTTACATCTCCTAGCAATCATATCGTAAAAATTCACACATTGAAGTTCAAAGTTAAACATTTTCCATTCATGTCTCATAAGTCGTACATAAGCCACCAACAACAATTACATTTGAAAATCTAAGTACGTCAACATGATTTAAATGTACATATAACATCAATAACATAGTCCACATGCCACAAACTGGCATGAACATCTATTTGCATATCCAAAAGTCAAAATCCCAAGGGAACTCAAAGGATCCACTCAAGCTATTCAATCCTTTTCTTCCATCGGTGCTTTATCTGTAAAAGAGTTTGGAGGAAGGGGATGAGCATATAATTACGCCCAGTAGGAATGATCCACTCGACTCTAGCTCAACTCAGGCAGTCATGCATGAATGCATATGAAATCTTTACGTAGCTACATGACAAATATCCATGTTTTCACCCTTAAAACACTCAAGTTTTGAAAATTATGAATGATGTTTCACATTTCAATATATAACAACTTGAATGAATTCACAACTCGCAAGTAAACTCACACCACGTATAATCCGGAAATCAATTCAACTAAGGACTTCGCTTATCACAATTCCATAGTAAGGGTTTCTTCGAAACCACAAACTCAGCTTACGCTTTTCGGGCTACTAACCTGACGGAAGCGACACTCGCTTGGCCAAATTTTGGGTCTTGCACCGTAGAGCTCCGAGCCCTTCTTAATTCTCATACATGCCCCAAAAACTCATTTTTCACATAATGTACACCTATCACATAAATGCACAAAATTTCACAATTCTCACATATTGCATTTTATCATATAATGCACCACAACTCAAGATTATCACAATTCTCATCAAATGCATAACATAGCCAAGTTAATGCATGTCATCTCCAAGCTTGTCATAATGAAAATTACTCATTTCATTTAGAATTACAACCAATGCATTTTTAAGGAAAATTCATTTGATGCATTCTTCTTAACTCATGGATTCAAAACTCACCCACTACTCATAAGAACACAATTTAAAACATGCATCCCCCAACACCACTAAATCATGCATAAAACATTCTTTCAATACATATATATATATATATATATATATATACACACACACACACACACACACACACGAAACACTAATCTCACAAAATATCCAACATATATTTTATGTCACAAGTAAGTGACCTATAGAATCAAAATAAAAAAGAATTTCACACCCCTACCTCAAGTCCTAAGCTTAGAAGCCAAGTTACGAAAATCCCAACCCTTTCTACCTAGCCAAACGTAGACTCTGTTCAGTTCAAACTGACGCCCTTAGCTCGAGGAACAATCTACCCCTCTTCGAAAAATCCCAAATCCAAGTGCAAAGTCTCCAAAATGTAGAGAGAAGGGAGAGAGATGAAGTGGAAGAATTAGATAGAGAGAGAGTGCTGAAAAATGAAATATCTCAGCCTCTCCCAGATATTTACATCTCCTTGGGGCGCGAAATGACCAAATTGCCCTTGATTCACTTAACATACCCTCCCGACCTCTGTTTTTTCTGTTGAAAGTTTCGACAGTCTTGAAATCAGTTCTTTAACTCTTTAAATATTTTGTTTGGTCCATAACCAAAAATGATATTTTTTTAAAAATTTTCTAGATTCCCGGGCCCACTAGACCTCATCCCGGGGCTCCGTTGACCCAAAAAGTCAAACTTCTCCAAATATTTTCAAAACTTTTCAAAACCCTAAAACAACTTCCCAAACATATTTTCCATATCCAAAACATACTAAACATCATTTAAAATGCAATTAGGGCAAAAATGATACTTAAAAATAGAAATGGTCAAAATTGGATCCGGTCTCTACACAAATTATCTTCATACACATATTCATGCCATTAAGTCCTAAAACATGCATGGATTCATAATCCAAATTTACACCATCCATATAACATAAGTGTCAATTTACATATGTTCTTCAATGTAAACATCATTACATGAACAAAATGCATAAATTTTCACATACGGGACATGCATCTCAAAAATGACCAAAATGTCCATCAAGCTCCATATTAACATGCTCATTGAAGCATTTAATCAAACACTTGATCACATAATTGCATTCATGTACCAAATAAACTCTAAACTTCACATTTTCACATATTATGCATTCATATATTTGACATAAGTCACATAAGCACCAAATCATCAATTACATCTTATTAAATAATGCAAAGTTCACATATATACATATTTAACACCAGTACATAACATTTAACCACATAAAACCCTAGTTGGATGTCCTAGACATCCAACCTACTCACAAAAATCCAGAAATCATGAGTTAGATATCTCTACCTCGATTTGGAAGAGTTTCCAAATGGAAGCTCCAAATATCACTAAGCCAAAATCACCCAAATCTACCTTTTTTTTAGATCAAAAGCAAGCCCTCACTGCGTGAAACGATTCTTTGTTCTTTGGCACCTTTTGAATCTCACTTTAAGACCTCTAAATCTAAGAGAGAAGAAAGAGAGATGAAGGAGAAGGGAAAGAGATTTTTGGCCGACTGTTTAGAGACAAAAATAATGGCCAAAATTTCTATCTCTTAATATGTATTGCCCCCATGATGTAAAATGACCAAAACGTCCCTACATCACTTAATGTACCCTCTCGACTCCGTTTTTGATTTAGGAAGTGGCTATGGTTCCGAAATTCATTCCATATCTTTTCTAAACTCTTAGTTAGTCTAAAACCAAAAATAAATAAATATTGGACATTTTTTAATTTCCCAAGCCCACCTAACCCTTGCCCTGGCCCCCCCTAACTCGAAAATTCCAAATTGAACCAATGGCTTAAAAACTTCCCCGGACCTCATAACTAATTCCCGCACATGTAATTCATATTTAGAACATGTGCAATCTATTTATAATCATAATTAAAAGAATATATAGAAATAAAAGAAAATCGGTCAAAAATAACTCAGTCTCTACATCTATTCTAAAAGCTAATGTGAGATCCATTTGTAGAGGAGGAACAAAGATGATTAAGAAAAGGAAGTGATCCAAGATTCTCTATAGCAGACTAGCTGGAAAATGCACAAGAAAGAAATTATCTCTGCAGGCTGCACTATAAGAAAATAGTTCTTTAACGACTAATTTTGTTGTCGCAAATAGTTCAAAATTAGTCGCAAAAAGGTTTTAGCGATCAAAAATAGGTCGCATGTTGGTAACTAAAAGTGGTGACACAGATTGTTTTTTGCAACCAAAAGTGATTTAGTTGCAATTGCAAAACTTTTAGTGACCAAATGTTTAACGACCAAATATATATTTGCGACCAAAAGAGCTACTTTTCACAACCAGAAAGTTTAAGTTCCATGGGGCAAAAATGTTTATGTGAGTTGCCATGGTAAAAAAAAATGCATCTTTATATAATTATGAAAGTACTTTTTCTTTTTGTCGATGACGGTAGTATTGGATTTCTTGGAGTATCCCATAATTTACTACTTAGTGCATTCAATCTGCAATGCCCAATTTTGGGACATGATTAAATATAATAAAATAAAATAAAAATAAAAATAATACCTTAGATCTCTAAAAGAAATACATCACTATTACTGATGAAGGTTGACTCTATTCGATTCGGATCTGGTTCGCTTTCTTGAAAAAGAAGAAAGAAAATCACCTCTCTGGCACCGGTGTGATACCGGTCGGTAAGACTCTGATGATCAAGTCAGTTTCAGAGGCGTTGTGTAGTGGAGTAATTATTTATCTATATATTTTTCATACCTTAATCGATTGACTTCTCCTCCTTTATATGGTACAACTCAAGTGGCATGGATCACATTCCCTCCTTTTGCGGTCATTTTGTTTTCTTATCTAGTCTTTCATTTCATCTCCCTGACTTTTGAATTTGAGTTTTAATATCTAATCAAATTGATTGCCTCTACCTGATCAAATTAGTTTCATTAATTCCTATCTCATCCATCTGTTGAGCTTACTGAGCAATATTCCTTATCAGTTGCCCCCCTTTCGGAGGGTTGCTCGTTAAACCATCGGAACATTGCTTTATCTCTTTTAATATTTTGGAGTAGGTATCCCATGCTAAAAATGACAGTGTCTAATGAGTACAAACATGCCATAGTATTTACATGATTGTTGCGTATCTCATCCTACTATAATTAGGCGGAAACCAGGTTGGGGTAGAGGCCTATGTGATATCACATAAGACAAAGAGAAGGCAAAAATATATAATTTTTTTTCTTCTTTTTTTTAAAAACTCAATTACTCTAGCCACAGATGAAATTTTTCGATGAAATTAGCTCCATTGCAAAGAGGATTTTGAGTACTTCGAATTGAGTACCAACATCATTATGTTTTGACTCAAGACAATTTTTTTTAAAATTTTTAAAGTTTAAAGAGTATATATAAATATATATAATATTGAAACTTGGTATAATAAGAATAAAAAGTTGAATCTAACGGTCAAAAGTGGTTAAAAAACTAATCATGTGATTCAAAATGTTTTTTTTGTTATCTATAGTTTAAAATCACTTTATTTAATGGTCATGAGTGCGAGTGGATGATAATACTGTAAGTATGGATATACACTAATATGTATATATATATATATATATATATATATATACACTGATATGTATTTATATATATATATATATAGAGAGAGAGAGAGAGAGAGAGAGAGAGGGGAAATAAATCAAAGTGTGGAGGCATTGGATACGTATCCCACCTTATATGACAAGACCAAGTGACTTGATGAGAACAGATAAATTTATTTGTATATATATATTTTTAAATAAATAAAAAAGACATGAGATCAGGTTTGAAGGGGATCGGCTATGGCCGGTCCCATGTTCCATGACATGAGACCAGGTAACAACCTGGTCTCTTTAAAAAGAAAAAGGGATCGGTTAACAGCCGATCCCACAGGACGCGTAATGAGAACGAACTCACATGTAAAGTGATTATCTGCACATGTAAAGTTTTAGTTTCCTTCAAATTGTTGTACTAGTTGCACACATAATTTAGGAAGCATAATTCAAATACAAAACTAATTGTTTTGTAATCCACGTTTCAATCACATTCATTCCTATCTCCTTATTTATTCTCCTCTATAATTTACAAACTAATTTATTACTAAAATCAAAACATAAACAATTTCTATGTTCTTCACATATATATTTTTACATGATAACACCGGACCCTCCCTTTTTCAATTTTGTTCGCTTTTGTTTCTTTCTTCGCTTTGAAAATTCAAGGCCTAAGTTGGAAGAATTTATTGGCGAAAGGGAGGCTAAGCTCTTATATAACGTAGCAGACATCACTGCTGATTTGTAAATCAGATTTATTCACTCATCGATCTCACAGTATGTCGGACAGTGAAAGTAGTCAAGCTTTAGAATACGGTTCACAATCCGTGTCCCAAAATTAGGCTCTACATGTAAAAGACATAGGGTGTTGCCTTATTTCTGCCAACCAAGTTGAGCTCAGATCATATTACTCCATCCCAGAAGCGGCCAACCTTAAGCTTCCTACACCTGATGAGAGAGCTTCCTCTCTTATTGAGGGAGAGATCTATTTTTACAAGTGTTCTTTTGCTGCAAGGTTGCACTTTCCCATTCACCTCTTTGTTAGGCAACTGCTCATTTATCTTAACTTTGCCCCCACTCAATTTAATCCTAACACTTGGTGAGTAATTATGAGTTGCTTGGCTTTATGGCAAGGTTGCGGTAATGGCTTGCTAACCATCAATGAATTTCTATACTGTTACATGCCAAAAAAAAAGGGATTGGTGGTATTTCTCTTCTTGAAAAGACAGAAAAAACCTTATTAGTGGGATTCCTTCCAAGCATACAGGCTAGAGAGATTGCTTCTTAGTTGTCTTTGGCGATGGTTGGGAGTTTTCTCCGAATGAAATTCTTTTCATAGGAGGGTCGTCCATCCCTCGAGTGTGGATCATTCACGCTCCAAAGGTGAGTTTGGCTATTTTATTTATCTAAAAACACTTGATTTTTAATATAATTTTCATGGATTTCTCCAGATTTCAGAGAGCCTACACTTGCACCCCACGAACTAGAAAGAGTTCAGAAAACTTTTGCTCATCCAGAACTTGACTCCTCAACTCTTATAGGGCAATATATTACTAAGAGAGGTACATATTTATCATTATCTTATCACATTCTCTTCCTTTTTATATACATTAATTTTTTTTTTGACATACGTGTGTCAAAGAAGCAAAGAAGCCATTCGACAAGCAAATGCTCTCTCAATTCAAGGATGGTTCAAGTGGTCTTCCTATTACTTCCCATCCTAAAAAGAAGCAATAATTTGTAACAGACCTTGGAAATTCTTCAATGTCTGACATTCCCCAACAATCTTAATTCCCATTTACCTCACCACACGGATGTCTCTCACCTTTTTATAGATATTAGTACCTTAGTGACATCAATGTCGGGGTTAAAGGAGTATTTTTTTATAAAGGAGGACCTTTGAAGAGTTTAGAATAATGGAAGGACGTCGTTGCTTCTCTACACCTCATATCAAAATAAAACCTACAAAAACTCAACTAAAAATCGTATAGTAATAAGCAAGGTCGAACCACTCTCAAGTGAGAATCAGTAATAAGACTCAAAGTCAAAACCTCAAGCTTTTGGGATGAAAAATGAATATTTAAAAATAAACTTCTGATTTTTTTAATTATAAAAACTAATACTAAATGCCTTTGATCAAATGATGGAAAAAATCTCAAGGAAAGAGAATTCACCACCATGAATCCATATAAATAAAGTTTCTAACATTCTTATCTATTTTTTTTCTCCAATAATCAATACACTTCACCAATCCAATTAGAACTTGGAAAGATAAAGGAATATATGTCATAAAAAAAATGACTTGATTATATATGAGAGAGACTTTTTTTTTACTTAATCTAATGTACATTGGCTAGGTAAACAGAGGTAGACATTCTTCGAATTACCATTATTTGGCAAACACGAACAATCCTGCTCCCTCTAATTTTTGAAAATAAAAATTCAGAATAGAAAAATAAAAGAATTCTCTCGAGAGGAAAAATTATACAAGAATGTAAAACTTACTTATATTTCACCATGGTGATTTCATCACTCCTTTGAGAGGAGTGTTTACAAGAAAAGAAAATGAATACAACACTTTATTTTTTTCTGCAATTTCTCCCTCCTTCACCAACCCCTAAAACCCCCTATTTATAGAGTTAAAGGAACATGATTTAGGTGGGATAAGAAAATTTAAAATGCAAAATTTTGAAATACAAAATTTAAAATACAAAATTTAAAAATAAAATTCAAAAAACAAAATCTGAATTTGAATTTGTAAGATTTGATCTCCATATCTTTAATTTGAATTCTGGACTGCTGACGTGGTTGTGTAAAAAAATAATATATTTCCAAAGTTTTGAACTTGAGACCTCTTGTGGAGTAGTTTGTACAGAGTACCATATCTCTTACAATTCTTCTTATGTTCATCTTTGGTTATATATATCATTTTCAGCCATTTTTGCTAATTTTCTTCTCATTTGAAAATCAACTCCTATAAAACATAAAATGCATAGATAAAAACATTTAAATAAAGTAAAAAAGTAATTAAAGACTTATTTTGAGATATAAAATAGCAAGTTTTGTGCACTTGTCAACCTAACCTACTTAGATTCTTATCCTACATCAGACATAAAAGACAAATTCTGGCATGACATGGGATGGGTTAGAGTTTTCAATAACCTTTGTCACTTTATCAGTTTTTTTAACACGTTGATTTGCGAATGTAGAGTATGGCACAAGCTTTCTGTTAGTATCCCGAGTCGTGTCAAGGGAACAATCTTATCGTAATCACCTAAATATGTTATGTGTCAAGTATGAGGTTGATATGGGTGCTGCCAAGACTACCTTGTAGAATAAGGAAACCAAGGTAGCAAAAGATGAAGATTCCTTATAGGCAGAACAGGTCAAGCTAGCTAAAGCTGAGGTTGGCCTAAAGGTTGAGCAAGCTGAGCATGCTAAGATTCAGGCTACTTTAGAGGCAGAGTTGGCTCGTTATGCATCTCAGATTGAGGTATTTACGAGAGATATGTCTGAGAAGATAAAAATGGAGAGGACAAACGCAATTGATGAGTTTAAGACCTCCCAAGAGTTGATGATGCTGACTAGAAAAGCCTATTTTGATGGCTTTGAGACTTTTTGAGCCCTTGCCAGTTCTAATTTCTCCCACATAGACTTTTCTTTGATTGAGCTGGAGGCAGAGAACATCTTTGATGCAGATGATGAGTGAGAAGGCATTGTGGTTTCCTTGCTTTGTCTAAACTTTCATTCTACTATTATTTTTTTAGCTTAATTGTAGCTTTGAACTCTTTTGCGAGTAGCTTCACATCCAATTTCATATTTGTAGTGTCGAACCTTCAGTAGCTTCTTATCCAACTCTATGTTTATGCAGTAGATCAAAATGAGATATCTTTTTATATAATAATCGTAATGTTGCTTCTATGCTAATTATTCACATCTTAATTCTTTAGTGCTGTAGTCGCTTGTGTACTAGCTCATTCCTTCAATAAAGAAGGTTGTTTGCCTCTTCAATTAGGAAAGTCCCTTCACTTTGGAAATTATTTCATCAGGGAAGTTTGGGTTTTCTCAAGCTTCACTTAGCTTGTCCTTTAATAAGGAGAACCCTTCAAGTAGAGAAAAACAACTGATTCTCGTTGTCTCCTCAAAGGAGATTCAATAGTAGATTGTTCTCTTCCTTTAATAAGTGATATCTTCAGTGGAAAGAGAGTATATCATTCACATTTAGTAAAAAAAGAGTAGAACATCCTCACAGTAGAGTCGTGATAAAAAAAATTCTCATAAATCAATCAATTAGTTTATTAGATGGAGATGTGACAACAAGAAAATTTATTGAAACATAAACCACTTATAGAAATTAAAGTTATTAAAATTGAAATTAAAGCAAATAAACATTTACTGATAATATTTTCTGAGATGTTGGGCATTCACTGGATGAGGCGAAGACTTCCCTTCTAGAGTTTCTAGCCAGTAAGTCCCTGGCCGCTGATAGCGGGTAACTCTATAAGGCCCTTCCTAGTTGGGAGCTAGTTTTCCCTTGGTCGAGCCTTTAGTCGCTTGAGTAATCTTACGAAGCACCAGATCTCTGACCAAGAATCTCATTGGCTTAACCTGAGCATTATAGAACCTGGAGACCATCTATTGATAGGCAGCTGTCCTCATTTGAGCCCGATCTCTTCTCTCTTCGATCAGATCTAAACTTACCACCAATTCTATTTCGTTCTGTTGAGGCTTATAATGTTCAGTTCTAAAACTTACTAAGCCAATCTCCACAGGAATGACTGCCTCACTCCCAAATGCTAAGAGAAAAGGAGTTTCCCTTGTGGAAGTGCGTATAGTAGTGCAATAAGCCCATAGTACATTTGGCAACTACTCGGGCTATAATTCATTTGAAGCCTTAAGCCTAGTCTTGATCATCTGAAGGATCGTCCTATTAGTGACTTTCACTTGCCCATTTGCTTGGGGGTGTCCTAGTGATGATAAATGAATTCTAATCCCATGTTAGGAGCAAAAATTCTTAAACTATGAGTTATCAAATTGTTTTACGTTGTTGGTAACAATTACTCTGGGTATCCTAAATCTGTAGATATATTATTGTATTCCAAATGAAGTTCCTTACATTTTTCTCAGTGATTTTGGCCAATGGCTATACTTCTACCCATTTAGTGAAATAATCCACCACCACAATAGCATACTTAGTCTGTCCTTTTCTTTTAGGGAGAGGGCCTATCAGGTCCATCCCCCATTGTGCGAAAGGCCACGACCCTGACACGAGGGTCATCACCTTTGGAGGTTGTCTTGGGACATTGGTGAATCATTGGAATTTGTCACACTTCTTAATGAAATCAGTTACATCATTCTACATGGCAAGCCAGTATTATCCTTGTTGTATAGACTTATGCATCAGTGACCTGTCCTCAACATAGTTACCACAAAATCTTTCATGTATCTCTTTGAGGATGAAATGGGTCTCCTCATCAGAGACACATCACAATTAGGGTAAAAACAAACTCCTTTTGTAGAGCACCTCTTTGATGAGTATATACTTAGCTACCCGAATCTTCAACTTTCGAGTCTTTACCCTATCATCTGGTAATATCCCATCTTTGATATATTTAATGATATGATCAGCTCATTCCATTCTTATCATTATCTGCTGCACTTCTATATGTTATCTCTGAGCTATACCTAGCCTATCCAGGTACTCCAATGGTATAGTCTTACTGACCTCTGGTTCTAATGCAATGGTTATTCTAGCCAGGGCATCTGCGTTCCTATTCTCTTCACATGGAATCTGATGGTTTGATAATTTCTAGAAGGTACTTTTTAATTTTTCTACCTTCTATAAGTAGATTATCATCTTCTCACCCCTTACTTCATATTCGGCTTAAACTTGTTCAACAATCAATTGGGAATTAGTATAGGCTCTGAGTTGCTCCACCTCGAGAGCCTTTGCCATCCTTAGCCCTACAATCAAGGCTTCGTATTGTGCCTCGTTATTAGTTGATTTAAAACTAAACTAAAGCACGTATTATAAATTTTCTCTCTCTAGAGAAATAATTATTTACCCTACTCCACTGAACTGGGCATTAGATGACCCATCCACAAACAAAGTCCAGATTGCTTCCTACTCATCTGTTCACTTGACTATGTCTTTGTTGCCAAATGGGATTGAACCTTTTCTTTTGAAAGGGTGAACTTAGCAACAATGTTTGCTAATACCTGGGCCTTTATTGCATTCATTGGCTTGTAATGAATGTCAAACTCTCCAAGCTTTACCGACCATTTCATTAATCGGCCTGAAGTGTCTGGTTTATGTAGAACGTACCTAAGTGGTTGATCTGTTAATACCACGATTGTATAGGCTTGAAAATATGGCCTCAGCTTTCTGGCTGACACAATCAGGGCAAATGCTAACTTCTCTAGCTTAAAACATCTCTCCTCTACACCTCTAAGTGCTTGACTTGTATAGTATACTATCCTTTGGACCCTGCTTTCTTCTTGAACTAGAGCTGATTTAATCACTGATATGGAAACTATGAGATACAAGTACAACTCTTCTCCTAGTAGGGCTCTAGATAACAATGGGGGAAAGCTGAGATATTCCTTTAACTCCTTGAATGCCTGTTCATAATCTGGTGTCCATTTAAAAAAAATTTTGAGCACACGAAAGAAGGGTAGACACCTATCTATTCCTCGAGAAATTACTCTTCTCAAAGCTGTAATTTTCCCTGCCAGTCTTTGTAGATCCTTAGGTTGTTCATATTCAAGACCGCCTTGATTTTCTCTAGATTAGCTTCTATTCCTGTTTTGCTCACCATATATCTGAGGAAACCCCAAAGGTACGCTTGTTGGGATTGAGCTTCATTTTATGTCTTTTGAGTAGTTCAAATGTTTCCTGTAGACCAGCCAAATGATTCTTAGCCTTTAGATTTTTCCCTAACATGTCAACCACATACAGCTCCATGTTTCATCCAATCTTGTGCTTAAACATCGCATTCACCAGTCTTTGGTATGTCACTCTGGCATTTTTCAGCCCAAAAGACATCACCTTGTAGCAGTAGAGGCCTCTGTCGGTGATGACGGCCGTTTTCTCTCTGTCTAGGCTGTACATGGAGATCTAGTTATATTCGGAGCAAGCATCCATATAGCTCAACAATTCATGTTCGGCTGTCCATTCCACTAGCATATCGATCCTTAGGAAAGGGAAATTGCCCTTCAGCAGGCCTTGTTAAGGTCTATGAAGTCCACACAAAGCCTCCACTTTCCATTAGTTTTTTTTATTAGAACCACATTTGCCAACCACTCCGAATAGTGCATCTCTTGAATGAAATTGGCCTTCAATAACTTTTCTACCTCATCTAATATAGCCAAGTTCCTTTTTGGGGTAAAATTTCTCCTCTTCTGTCTAATTGGGATCCAGATTGAGACGGTGCTCTATCACGACTGGGCCTATGCCTGGCATTTCATCATGAAACCATGCAAACAAGTTCTAATTCCCTTTAAGGAAATAAACCAGCCTGACTCTAATATATGAGGGGAGTAGAGATCCTATGTTTACTTTCTTTATGGTTGCGCTACCACCAAGGCTGACTTCTATTAGATCTTTGTTAGTTCGGCTTGGTAGGCTAGTTTTTCATCCCTCATATCTAACCTTTCAATCATCAGTGTTTCTTGTATTTTTTTTCTCTGATAGAGGCTGCATAGTAGTCCTAGGCTGTTATTTGATCGCCCCTTACTTTTCCCACACTGTGTTCGATTAGGAATTGCATCAAAATATGGTAAGTAGATGTGATTGCCTTCATAGCATTCAAAGTTGACCTCACTATGATGACATTATATGCTGATGGGCAATCTATAACCAAGAAATCCACTATAATAGTAACTTATTTCGGGTGGGTGCCTGTAGTTACTGGAAGAGTAACTACCCCAGTGGAAACACTTTGTCACCTGTGAAGCCCACGAGCGATGAATTCATAGGACAGAGCTTTTTCTTGCATATCTTCATTTTATCGAACGCATCAGAGAACAAGATATCTGTAGAGCTACCATTATTGATCAGTATCCTCTGGATGGTATAGTTGGCTATGACCATGGAGACCACCAGAGGATCATCGTGGGGTTGGTGGACTCCTTTACCGTCGTCTTCAGAGAAACTGATGGTGGGCTCCTCCAAACGAGATAATTTCACTAGGGGAGTAGTCATTCCAACTTCATGCACTTCTGAAAAGTTTCAGACTCTCCTAGCATGTGCCCTCCGAGCTGAGCTAGATTTTCCACTACTAGCGAACCCCCTTGAAATAACTTTGATCTCACCCGTAGGTTATTGCTCGATGGGGCGACCATCTCAACCTCCTCTAGCAGGGTTAGCACATGTTCTCCTATTTCATGTTATAAACTTGCATAGACGATCCCTACAGATCAGGCTTTCAATATGGTCCTTTAGGTCAAAATAGTCTTCAGTATGGTCTCCATGGTCCTGATGGAACCTACAGTACTTATCCTAGGATCTTTTTGATGGGTTAATTTTCATCTATTCAGGCCACTTTAGTGATGGGTCATTCTAGATCTGTAAGAAAATTTGCTTCACTAGCGTGTTCAAGGGAGTATAATTGGTATACTTAGCATGTCTATCTGGGCTTATGTCTCACCGAATCAATCTATCTCTTTGATTGCTAGAGGACTTTCTGTACTTCACCTCCTTCTCCTTCTCCTTTTTAGGTTTTAGGACTAGCCTCTTTTTATCTGGCTTCTTATATTTAACTCCCTTGCTTCTTAGTGCATTCAGAGCATCCTCAACATTCATGTGTTTCTGAACTTTGACTAATAACTCCGCCATGCTAGCAAGGGGCTCTTTTGACAATGAGAACAGAAACCTGGATGGCTACAAGTATGCCTATGAAAGCTGTAAGGGTGACCTTATCATCTACCTCATCCACTTGTAGCATCTCGGTGTTAAACCGACTTATGTAATCCGGAAAGGATTCTCCTTTTTGTTACTTCACATTTAGCAGGTACGTTGCCGGTCTCCGAAGCCTCTATCCGGCAATGAAATACTCTATGAACTGTTTGCTTAACTTGTCAAAACTTTCGATAGAGCCTGGCCTTAATTTGTTGAACCAAACTCGAGTCTATCTCTTCAATGTAGTAAGGAAATCTCTACACATAATTTCGTCTAGAACAACTTGTAGGTACTTAAGCCCCTTAAATGTCTCCAGGTGATCAAGAGGATCATTGGTTCCATCAGAGTTCTTGAGGTTTGACATTTTGAACTTATTGGGTAAGGGACATCCTATGACAGCCGAACTGAACGACATATTAGTATTTCGTACCAAGTCACCTATTGTAGTAGGGCCCTTCCCCTTTATGACCTGTGCCATATCTTTAACTTCTGCCTTCAAATCTTGCACCTGAAAGTCAAAATAGGCAACGTCTTTAATTTTATCACCGACGTGGACAGACACATCACTATGGACTCGAGTATTACGTTCGGTGTGGTGGCCGCCTACCTGACTATGCACTGCATCATCTCTAACACGAGGGTAATTACCAGTACATCACCATCATCCTCACTATTTAGTGGATCATGACGGGGAAACCTATCATGTTGATCCTGGTTGGACTGATTCAAGCCAGGATGACCACGGTTTGGAGGATTTCGATTGGGATGATCTTGAGGTGGTAGTGGTGGATCTGCAGGAGTAGGGAGGCATTGTAGTATTGCCTCATTTTGTTAGACTAGCTGGTCCAAACTTTGCTGGAAGGTTTGAACTTGTTGTTCCAACGTTGCGATGCGTTCTTATTTATTTGGGATGCCAGGGTGTTCCCTGGACTTTTGCCGGTGAACAGGAGCCTACGACGTGCCTCCCTTTCCTACTTCCTGACCGGATTAGAGACGAGTTATGTTTTTTCTAGGAGAACTATCTTTTCCACATATGGCGCCAGCTGATGAAGGTTGACTCTATTCGATCCGGATCTGGTCCGTTTTTCTTAAAAAAAAATGAAATCACCTTTCTGGCTTCGGTGCCGGTAAGGCTCTGACGATCAAGCTAGTTTCAGAGGCGTTGTGTAGAGGAGTAATTATTTCTCTATATCTTTTTCATACCTTAATCGATTGACTTCTTCTCGTTTATAAGGTACGACTCAAGTGGCGTGGATCACCTTCCCTCCTTTTGCGGGCATTTTGTTTTCTTATCTAGTCGTCTGTTTCATCTACCTGACTTTTGAATTTGAATTTTAATATCTGATCAAATTAATTATCTCTACCTGATCAAATCAGTTTCATTAATTCCTATCTCATCCGTCTGTTGAGCTTACTCACCAATATTCCTTATCAATTACAAAGCCCTCCAAATTCAAATAACATAACTAGTAACATAAACCTTGTCTTAAACATACAAACGAAGTACTTCCCGCGAATTACAAAATTAAATATATATAGAAAACACTCTCTTCAACTTTCTATGTTAGTAAATACGCCATCACATGACTTCCAAAAATTCTTCATTACTCGAGATTTCAGCCAAACCTTAAAAATATTGGAGTGAGCACAACTGCCAGTAGAAAAGGTACTCTAAATTCATATATACTATAGATCGAATACAAAAGAACGAACAACTTAAAATATATACATTTAAACAACCATAAATATTAAAGTAAGTACAATAAGATTATCAATGCAATTATAATCCAATTCTCCAAAATAATGTTAACCCAAACATATTTGACAAATTAAACGACCCTGACATGTATATCGCACACACCAGTAGATTTTCGGTCATTCTCTGACGGACTGCCGACCCCAACTAAGTTCCAAAACAGTTCTCCATCTTTCAACCAAAGGAATTACACACCTTATTTATTTTCAACCAAAGGAATTACATGTACGAGCACACGAAAACACATTTTAATTTTTTATACAATAAGATGCAATACCATTTCACATGATCCAACCTTACATCAGATTATAGTCTTAATTCCATAATTCAACTTTCTACCCATTGAAAGTATAACTCAAGAAAAATAGTACTCTAGCAACTAGAGTGAAATTTAACAAAAAACCAAAGGGTATAAAATAGAATAAATTAAAAACAAATACTTTAAAATAAGATTATCCTTTCTAGTTTCTTCGGTCTATTCACACATATAAACCAAGAGTAAATTCCCTACTTATTTGTGTTCGATTTTTCTTGAATTTAATCTATTGACCAGCTCCTTCTATTATTCGTAAAATCTTGCTGTCATTCTTTGATCAGCCTGGCCACTATCAAATCATCTTTGCTTCCCCTTTCTTTTCTTTTTTTTCCCTAAAGGACCATATTATGTTTTGAAGATAGGTGCACTATTATATATACTCAGTTCAAGAATCATTGAAAATCTAGAATTAACTTTAGAAAAATAAAAAGGCATTAGTTAAGAATTGTATAGTCATTTCTTTAACTTGCCATAAATATATGCATGAGCTGAAGAATTGTAGAGTCATTTCTTTAACTTTCCATAAAGTACGTACTAACAACCAATTATTTATAAAGCAAGACCCATGACCATACATATTTATGCCCCCCCCCCACATATATATATATATATATGGCTACATCTTATTTATTTATAAAATTACAAAAAAAATTAAAATTAAAAAATATACAGGTCATCACAAACTACCCTCTTAAAAAAATCGTCCCTGAAATATAAATCATACATACATGATATTCCAAAAAGACTTGAATTATTTTTTTTGAATTTTAGACTCTAAATCTCTCGTAGGTTCTTCAACGCATATTCTAAATCAATTGTCAATTTCCTAACACATGGTAACTCGACATCCAAACCTCGTCCTAAGGTATTCAAATCTAGAGCTCTGATACCACTCAGTCCCTCTATTTCACATTCACAAGACAATTACTGAAAAAATCCCTTGGGTGGCCCCAAGTAGAGAATCTTGCTAATGGCTTCCCCTTGGATTTTCCTAAAGGTTATTTGTGTTCAACTAGCTACTTTCTAAATTCTTAATATAATTTATAGATCTCATATGTCTAATTATTTGACCACCAAAGGTTGTAACTTAATACAATTTTCTCTACCTCCAGGTTCGATCCTGAACCTAGGCGACTCAGGCAGTCGCCAATGGCCTCTAAATTTGGAAGACCTTATATTTATACACGTGTTATAATTATAGGCCCTTTTTTTTTTTTTTTAATCTCTAGTCCAATGCTTAAAGTCTCATATTATTACTCTATCCCAACTTCAAACTTATCAATTAGAAGGCCCATACACTATATCAGTCCATTAGCTATTCCATACTAAGATCTAAACTAAAGTTTGCTCAATATTTTCTAAAACATGACATGAGCTAATCCTAAACTCTCTACCTCTCAACTCTCTGTCTCTTTTGCCGCTGCGACTGCCAATGGTCGCTCTCTCTCTCGCTGAGAAGCTTACTCCGTTTCATAATCTTATCTCTCATCTTAGGCAAGTGAGTCTCTCTCTCATTGCTGTTTTAATTTGTCATTTGTGACAGCTTAGACATCAAATTGTGACATTTGAGATTTGACAACTTTTAAATTGTGGCAACATAGGCATCAAAACAAGTTCTATTGTTCTTTAATTTTGAGTTGTGAACTTAAGACTTGATTCGAGCACTTTAATTTTGTAGATCAAAATGCAATACGATCACATTTACTTTGATATGAAGATGAATTTTGATTTTTGTGACTAAACTGTGTTGAATATTTCCTTTTATTTTTTGATGTGAACTAGATCGTGCTATTTATAAAGCACCAAGACTGGGATATTTTTTTGTGTTTTCAACATTAATATATTTTATGTGTTTATCGTCTCATTTAATGAAAATTTCGCACTCTTATAAAAAATTTGCACATGTAAAACCTTATGTATAAAGAGCCTCACATTTGAAAATTCGCTTAGGGCCTCTCAAAATTTTAAAAATCTCAAGACTGGCCTGTTTACCTCCTCGTGTAAGAGGTTGGGCTTTGAGTTCCCATAGGAGCAAATGGGTGTGTGAGTTTCTTGCTAATAAAAAATAGTAAAATATGTCTAATCATTCGTACATAAGTTGTTGTCTCTTTTTCTGTATGTATTTGTGTCTTTGATTTGTAGCTCTCATGTAATTTTCAAATTTTCTTTTAGCTTGCTGTTAGTTACTAATCTTATTTTCCATACCAAAATATAATTATATTAATTAAAATTAGAAAAATCGATTCTCTTTGAGAAATTAAGAAAACATTCATGTGTGTGTTTAACCAACTAAGATCCTTGAAATTTGAATTTTTTTTTTTTAAAAATTATTTGAGGAATTCTCTAAACTGTACATTAAGATGAGCATGATCAAGTGATTTACTATAGCATTATTATTTTGGCTTGAACTTCAGGGGAAAATTTAAAAGCACTAATGACACATTGATGAATATTTGACTTAAAAGATGGACATGACTCACTGGTCATGAACACATTTATAAAAGTAGGACAATACTTCCCTACTCACCAGTGAGTAGGTAAGCCCTCTGATGTGTTCCAATAAAAAATGAACACATCAGATTTAATTACAAAATTTAAAATGTAATGAATAAGGATAATAAATAAGATTGATCCAACTTCATTCGAGTAATTGACGTTCTATATTTACCCTTCTCTCTCTTATTTGGCAACCACACGTATGTTTAGGTTTACAGAATTCTTCTTCTTATTTTTTACAAAAATTTGTTAAAAACTCAACTCTTCCAAGAACATGACCATGAATAGATCTCATTCCTCTTCGATTTCAGTTTTCATATTAGAATTAAAATTTTATTTCAAGTAGTTGTCTCTGAGATTTGGACTCCCACTGTTCTCTCATCAAACATGACCATGAATAGATCCCGTAGTTGTCTTTGAGATTTGGACTCCCACTGTTCTCTCTCATCGATCCTCATGCTCTGTTTTGATATAAAAGCTCCTACGTATACATATATATGTATAGAGAGAGAAACCCTTGTTTTGATAGAGTACATGGATAACAAAAAAAAGAATGAAGTGATAAGATAAGAACGAGGTTGTGACGAATTGGATTGAAATTAAATGTCTGTTGAAAAAGAAAAGAAAAATCCCAATCTTGCTACGATTTATCTTTGAACCATTATAAAGAGTATAGGAGATTGGACCTCCATGAATTTTAACATCTTAAATAGAACTAATATATAGTATATATACATCTATCGATACATGTGTTTTTGTATACAGTTTATTAATATACTATCATTTATAGTTGTCTTTTAAGTGATGATGTTCCATGGAGGGTGAGAGGAAGAAGAATAGTGGAGAGAGGCGTGAAAGAAAGAGAAGGGTGAATATATAAAGTCAATTAGCTGAATGAAAATGGGTCAATCACATTTATTATCCTTATTTATTACATTTTAATTTTTGTAATTAAAGTTGATGTATTCATTTTTTATTAGAACACATCAACAGTCAGGAGAGCTTACCTACTCACCGGTGAGTAGGTAAGTATTATCCTTAAAAATATGTCCACTGTTATTGCAAAGATGTCCTCGAGTTATTGCAGAGATACACAAATATTAATTCATCAACTTACCACATGAGAGTTGTACTCGTATGTGGGAGAATGGCTTTAGGAGAAAATATGAAGATGGAGAGCATTTTGGTTTGTTCTGATCCTGCGGCAACAATTGTAATTATTTTACCTTTTTTAGGCATTTGGTAACTGGACCTTGGTTAAATGGGGTGGTAATTGTCTCCAAGCTTGTTTACTTCTTTCATTTTTTTTTTTTTTGAAGGGAAGTTGTCCCCAAGTTAAAAGCAACTAAGCAAGTAAACAGAGCTGCTTCTAAGCTACTATAGCTAGTTAAAAGAATAAACATATCATCCCAAAAACATAAATAAAAAATAAAATCAAAGAGTAATAAAGTACATGAAATCAAATTTAATAGTACAATCAAAGAGATTAGAATTTCAGTTTGAAACAAAATGTGTTGGAACATGAAATTATTATCTGGCGTCGATCACTGAAATTGTTACAGTATTTACTGAATAGTTTTCAGCATTGTTAAGTGATGCATTTGTGTTCACCATAGGCCAACAGGTAGAAAATGCAGGTTCCTTGGGTGTTGGTAGAAGTACAGATTCATTGCTAAGCATTGAGACAACATCAGACATTGTAGGTCGATCATTTGGATTTCCTTGAACACAGAGAAGCCCTATGTTAATGTATCTCAACAATGTAGACGTAGAAGAAGGATTACCCAATGTTGGGTCCATCAACTCCATTCCTCTGCCAGCATTCCACAACTCCCAAGCCTGAAACATTTCATTATATAATTCTCAAGTATCATCTTCAGTTTAACCTTAAATTATCAACTTTGCAAGGAAAAGAAAAGGAAAGGTATGTTAACTGCTTACATATCCAAGGAGGTGAAAATAGTTAGTGTCATAAAAACTATTGTTCTTATTGCCACTCACAATTTCAAGTAGCAATACTCCAAAGCTAAACACGTCAGATTTTATCGAGAAAATGCCTTCCATTGCATATTCAGGAGACATATACCCACTTAAATTTTAATATACAGAAAAAACCAAATCTTTCTTTAATGTATAGTATATAATTTGTGCATGTGTTAGAAGAGGTTTTTAATTTTATTTACTATGTTCCAACAATCCGATATGTGTTTGCTTGTGACTCATTACCACCAAATATTCTTGCCATACCAAAATCGGATATTTTTGAATTCATTTCGCTATCCAATAGAATGTTGCTGGCCTTTAGATCTCTATGAATTATACGAAGCCTTGAATATTGACGTAGGTAAAGCAATCCTTGAGCAATGCCTTCAATGATGCGAATACGTATCCTCCAATCCAACATTCCTTGTCTATTTGGATCTGTCTTGAGTTCACATTAATGAAAATGAATTCAACATTCATCTAAGTTCGGTTAAAGGAAAACATTAAAAAAACACAGATTAAATATTTGAGAACACTAACCAAACAAAAAGAAATCCAAACTTTTATTGGGCATATATTCATAGATCAATATGTTTTCATCTTGCTCAATGCAGCAACCCAAGAGTCTAATAAGATTCCGATGTTGGAGTTTGGCTATCAATACTGTCTCATTTCTGAACTCTTCAAACCCTTGTCCAGATCTTCCAGAAAGTCTTTTCACTGCTATTTCTTGTCCCCGGAGTAATTTACCCTGTTTAGAAGAAGAAAAAAAAACTCATTTGAATAGTTACTTAACAAGTCTAGTAAATAACAATAATGAAGAAAGTGTTGGAAAAATTAAATGAAAATTACATGTATGTGTTGTAAGTGATATTGAATGAGTGGCAGAATGTCTATCATAACATCGTTGGGATATAACATGGTGGTAGAATGTCTGTTAAGTAATGAACAGACATGAGATTGTTAGTTCGTAATGAGCAAACATTTAAATATGAATTACGAACAGACACTTCCAACGAAAGATCATAACTCTTACAGCGAAAGATCACAACTCTTAACGCTTGGAGTGAAACAACACAAGATCACAACTCTTACAGCGAAAGATCACAACTCTTAACGCTTGGAGTGAAACAACATGTCCCATGCCTATTCAGACAAACGTGAAAAGGCAGC
Organism: Cornus controversa; assembly: GCA_026545225.1. Classification (NCBI taxonomy): domain Eukaryota; kingdom Viridiplantae; phylum Streptophyta; class Magnoliopsida; order Cornales; family Cornaceae; genus Cornus; species Cornus controversa. Next base: position 86,301,853 of record CM048846.1, on the reverse strand, counting down.
TTGGAGTGAAACAACATGTCCCATGCCTATTCAGACAAACGTGAAAAGGCACCTAGTGGTCTATAAATAGGCCGATTAACCTCATTTGTAAAAAATATATGTTTTCTGATTTCTTTTCCTTTTCTCTACGTTTCTACTCTCCCTTTCTATATAGCCTAACACAAGTGGTCGTATATCAAGTTTTCGTGGTCTGGTTTCAATCAACAGTTCAAGAGAGTCAAGTCAAAGAGAGAGTACTAACACATTGGTGGTTCGCAGAAGCTCAATTGGTTTGAAGTGTTGCTACCAATCGAGATGAAGATCGTTGTATCCTGGGAGACAATCGCCAAGAGTCCGTTCAACACCATTGCGGGGCGATAATTGTCTTAAGGAGATCGAATTTAATTCGAGCCTCGGTCTACAATCAGGTTCTATTTATTAATGTTATTGTTGTGTATTGGATAAATAAATTGTATTTTTTATTTCAATCGAGTGTTGTTTATTTATGCTATATTGAATTAAATAATAGAAAATCCAAAGTATTATTATTAATATTATTTATGTAACAATCTTAAGACAATTATTTTTCATATTTTCGTATAATTGGATTTCTATTATTTAATTACGTGATTAACCTGTCGGTGTATTTCATACAATCAGACGGATGACTCCTCCCAAATTTAATGGGAAATGCTATGGGTGCAAAAGGAACGGGCACCGTACTAAAGATTGTCCTAGAAGAGTACAAAAGCTCTACAAATTAAAGTCAACTGAGGTGCACATGAAGAAACTGGTTATTAAAGAATCAGATAGAGATCTGTCAGCCATGGTTTCAAAGATTGACTTGGTAGACAAAATCCGAGGGTGGTGGGTGGACACTGGAACTACTCGCCATATCTGCTCAGATAGGAGTAAATTTACTGCTTATAAAGTAGTAGAACCTGGAGAACGAGTCTTCATGGGGAACTCCGCTACTGCCAAAGTTGAAGGTCAAGGAAAAATTGTGCTAAAGATGTCCTCAGGGAAAGAACTCACACTCAATGATGTGCTGCATGTACCAGATACCCAGAAAAATCTTGTATCTGGAGCCTTGCTGAGTAAAAATGGGTTTAAATTAGTATTTGTTGATCAAAATGTACTTATTACTAAAAATGGTGTGTATGTGGGAAAAGGGTCTTTGATTGAGAATTTATTTAAACTCAATGTAATAACCGATATTCCCAAACTTTATAATAAAGTTAATGCTTCTTCTTATTTGATCGAGTCTTCTGATATATGGCATGGTAAACTAGGACATGTTAATTATGATGCAATACGCAGATTAATTAATATGAATTTACTACCTAAATTTAATATCGACTCAACGAATAAGTGTGAAACGTGTGTAGAAGCAAAGTCAACGAAAACTCCTTTTAACTCCATAAAGAGGAGTACAAAACCTCTAGAATTAATTCACAGTGATGTCTGTGACTTAAAGTGTGTGCAAACTAGAGGTGGGAAAAAGTATTTCATTACTTTTATTGATGATTGCACAAGGTACTGTTATGTCTATTTGCTTCGTAGCAAAGATGAAGCCTTAGAAATGTTTAAACATTATAAGAATGAGGTAGAGAATCAAACTGGCAAAAAGATAAAAATAATAAGAAGTGATAGGGGCGGTGAATATGAAGCACCATTTGCTGACCTTTGTTCAGAATTTGGTATCATTCATCAAACCACGGCTCCCTACTCACCTCAACAAAATGGTATTGCTGAACGCAAGAATCGTACTCTTAAAGAGATGATGAATGCCTTATTGATAAGTTCTGGATTACCACAGAACTTGTGGGGTCTGCGAACCATATTCTCAATAAAATACCTCACAAGAAATCTGATAAGACACCTTATGAGTTATGGAAAAATCGAAGACCTTCTTATAAATACTTGAAAGTGTGGGGGTGTCTTGCTAAGGTGATTGTTCCTGATCCTAAGAAAGTTAGGATAGGTCCTAAAACTATTGATTGTATTTTCATTGGTTATGCTAACAATAGTAGTGCCTATAGATTCCTTGTGCATGAATCTGACATTACAGATATACATGTCAATACCATTATTGAGTCTAGGAATGCAACGTTCTTTGAGAATGTATTTCCTTGTAAAAATATACATGATAAGAACTCTCTTAAAAGAGATCGTGATACTATTAATAGTGATAGTCAAGAAACTATAGAACCAAAGTCTATAGAAAAGGGAAATGAGGATGAACTTAGACGTAGTAAGAGAACTAAGATGTCTAAGTCATTTGGTCCTGATTTCTTAACATATTTATTGGAAAATGAGCCTCAAACATACACAGAAGCTGTGTCTTCTCCAGAAGCTCCTTTGTGGAAAGAGGTTATTAATAGTGAAATTGAATCCATCTTACAAAACCATACTTGGGAATTGGTGGATCTTCCTCCTGGAAATAAACCACTTGGTTGTAAGTGGATTTTCAAAAGGAAGATGAAAGCTGATGGATCAATAGATAAGTACAAAGCCAGACTTGTAGTTAAAGGTTACAAACAAAAGGAGGGCTTAGATTACTTTGACACATACTCACCAGTAACAAGAATTACATCCATTAGAATGTTAATCGCAATTGCAGCATTGCAAAATCTCAAAATACATCAAATGGATGTTAAGACAGCATTCTTGAATGGTGAGTTGGATGAAGAAATTTATATGGAACAACCAGAAGGGTTTATTGTTCCAGGACAAGAGAAGAAAGTGTGCAGACTTGTTAAATCTCTTTATGGATTAAAACAAGCACCTAAACAATGGCATGGGAAATTTGATAAAGTGATGTTATCAAACGGATTTAAAATCAACGAGTGTGATAAATGTGTGTATACTAAGAGAACTCAAGATGAATATGTGATTGTCTGTCTATATGTGGATGATATGTTAATCATGGGTAGTAATGACACCATTAAAGCTACTAAGAAAATGCTGACGAATAACTTTGATATGAAAGATATGGGTATTGCTGATGTTATTCTAGGAATTAAAATTTCTAAAACATCAGAAGGTCTAATGTTATCTCAATCTTACTATATTGAGAAAATACTAGATAAATTCAATAAAAATGACAGGAATATTTCTAAGACTCCTGTAGATTTAAATCTTCATTTATCAAAGAATAATGGTCCTGGCATATCACAACTCGAGTATTCTCGGATCATAGGCAGTCTAATGTATGTGATGAACTGCACACGACCCGATATAGCTTACTCAGTAAATAGACTGAGTAGATATACTAGTAATCCAGGAAAGGATCACTGGACAGCAATAATTAGGGTATTAAGATATTTGAGATACACCCTGAATTTGGGATTACATTATACAAAGTACCCAGCTGTTCTTGAGGGATACAGTGATGCTAACTGGATCTCAGATACAAAAGACTCAAAATCCACGAGTGGATATATCTTTACTCTTGGTGGTGCTACCGTATCTTGGAAATCTTCAAAACAAACATGTATTGCCAGATCCACAATGGAATCTGAATTCATTGCTTTGGATAAGGCAAGTGAAGAAGCAGAGTGGCTTCGTAACTTCCTAGAGGATATTCCAAATTGGCCGAAACCTGTGCCTGCGATTTGTATACATTGTGATAGTCAATCAGCAATTGGGAGGGCACAGAGTCATATATATAATGGTAAATCTCGGCATAAAAGAAGGAGACATAATACCATTAAGCAGTTGCTCTCAAATGGAATAATTTTCATTAAATATGTGAAGTCCATGGACAATATAGCAGATCCTTTTACAAAAGGTTTACCAAGAGAGCAAGTATATAAGTCATCGAGGGGAATGGGCTTAAAGCCTATATTTACCGAGTCACCTTAATGGAAACCCCATCTAGTTGACTGGAGATCTCAAGATCCAGATTCAAAGGGACAACTGAAGTTTTGAGTGACTCATCAGTAGCACTGGGAAGATGTATATCTTCTACACATTTCTAAGATGACACAGTGCTGTCTGTCGTGTGAATTAGGTTAAGTTACGCTTTTAGTGATTCCTATATCTTGGAAATCCAAGTGGGGTATGACAGGATATTCTTAATAGAGAATCACCTATATGAGTGTGAAGTGGGCCGCTTCTATGAGAATGAAAGGCTAAATTCCCTAGAGCACTCATGAATACCAGGATTTGTTCAGGGCCAAAATGAACACAACCGAAAGAACCAACTTTGTGCGGAAAGGTGTTGTGTGTATACTATTGTCTGGTTTTACACAAACGGCTGAATAGTTCAAGACTATATGTCACTAGTTAGCCAAGTAAATCCGATAGTATTACACTAAGGAAGATTCAAAGCCAAAAGCTATCTATCCCGATGCAATAACTTTCCAATTGTACTCTCTCTAGTGTCAGTCGAGTATTTTTTACATTTGAGGTTAATTTTCATTTATGTGGGGGATTATTGGAAAAATTAAATGAAAATTACATGTATGTGTTGTAAGTGATATTGAATGAGTGGCAGAATGTCTGTCATAACATCGTTGGGATATAACATGGTGGTAGAATGTCTGTTAAGTAATGAACAGACACGAGATTGTTAGTTCGTAATGAGCAAACATTTAAATATGAATTACGAACAGACACTTCCAACGAAAGATCATAACTCTTACAGCGAAAGATCACAACTCTTAACGCTTGGAGTGAAACAACACAAGATCACAACTCTTACAGCGAAAGATCACAACTCTTAACGCTTGGAGTGAAACAACATGTCCCATGCCTATTCAAACAAACGTGAAAAGGCAGCTTGGAGTGAAACAACATGTCCCATGCCTATTCAGACAAACGTGAAAAGGCACCTAGTAGTATATAAATAGGCCGATTAGCCTCATTTGTAAAAAATATATGTTTTCTGATTTCTTTTCCTTTTCTCTACGTTTCTACTCTCCCTTTCTATATAGCCTAACACAAGTGGTCGTATATCAAGTTTTCGTGGTCTGGTTTCAATCAACAGTTCAAGAGAGTCAAGTCAAAGAGAGAGTACTAACACATTGGTGGTTCGCAGAAGCTCAATTGGTTTGAAGTGTTGCTACCAATCAAGATGAAGATCGTTGTATCCTGGGAGACAATCGCCAAGAGTCCGTTCAACACCATTGCGGGGCGATAATTGTCTTAAGGAGATCGAATTTAATTCGAGCCTCGGTCTACAATCAGGTTCTATTTATTAATGTTATTGTTGTGTATTGAATAAATAAATTGTATTTTTTATTTCAATCGAGTGTTGTTTATTTATGGTATATTGAATTAAATAATAGAAAATCCAAAGTATTATTATTAATATTATTTATGTAACAGAAAGATGTTTAAGTGTTTGAGATGAGGAAGCCATCTTGTCACAAGTTTCCATGGAAGCCAGATCATTTCACTAAGGGCTAGTTTGGTACGCAAGAATGAAGGTGGAATGGAATGGTCATTCGACCTTTGATTTTCTTTCTCTTGTTTGTTGTGCTACATTAGAAATGGAATGGCCATTCCAAGTCATTCCCTTGGAATGCTCATTCCAATAAAACCATTCCACTTCTTGAGTCATGGAATGGTCATTTCATTCCCACTTATTATTAAAATCATTCTCTCTCTTCATTAATGCATCTCTCTCTTTTACATATCACTTTAGAATATATATATATATATATAAAATAGGTATATAGGTCATTCTTTTATCACTTTCAGTTTTTAATAATAATAAAAAAAATTCCGTATAAAAGATTATATTAATCTTGACTAGAAGAAAAATGCGGATTATATTTTGATTTATAAAGTTTTAACTGAATGGGTAATTAATTTTTTTTTCCACATGGTAATTAAATTAAATTGGCCAAACATTTTATTTTTAAAACTGATTCTATTTTATATAGAAAAATATAACATGTTGGAAGGTAATACCATTTCATTCCTACACCGTTCTCTATCTATAACTAAATATTGGAATGAGAATGATTATTTCATTCTATTCTCATTCTCATTCCATTTCTAACATCATTTCATTTTCACTTCATTTCATTTCATTCTTGCGTACCAAACTAGCCCTAAAGAACATGATTAAATTCGAAAATAAAGTTGTAAATTTTTTAATTAAATTCTCTAAACCTTGCAATGGTGGAAGTATTGTGCACTGGGTTAACCTTTTTACAATTTGTGAAATGAATAGTTTTCAACATTAAATTTGGAGGGATCCAAAATTCTCATTGGTTATAAGGTAAAGCGCTTCAATTCATATCTTAAACTTTTACCTTGTAAACAGGTCCAAACCCTCCCTCTCCGAGCTTATTTGATGCTGAGAAGTTATCCGTTGCAGCAGAGACACTTGCAAAGCTAAAGGATGGCAACTCAACACCCTTCTTTCCGTTTCTCCCTAGATTATTTATGGTGTTTGTTTTAGCAGCTGCATTCGTACCAGCACTAAAATCACATGATAATAAATCCTCACTTGAATGGTTCTCTCCTGTTTATCACAAAACAGCAAGCCATTGTCAGTTATTTGGAAATCACAGTATTGTTTTCCGAATATAATAAGTTCCATAAAGTGGCAATTTGTGGTACAAGTAAATTCTAACTGTACATATATTTTTAAATTAATGTTGCTCTTGGAAGAAGTTATATTCTCATTTCCTAACTTATTTAAATACAGATAATGTCTGATTTCTTTGAATACGGAGTTAAAACTTTTGTGGCTACCGCTTATACCCATTTTCTTGAGCTTTCTCCAGATTAAACGGCATATGAAGCCACCAGAAATGAGTACTGTTAGCGAAACCGGCACTGTTATGATGATCACCCTCAATTTCGTCCTGTCACCTGAAATGGGTACACTAGATCAAGGTTAATCACAACTAATCCAAAACAAAATCCTACGTAATTTGCAGGAAGGCATTCCGTTGTTAGGTAGAACTGTAGAACTTGCTTTTAATGGGTGTACTATATATGTACTGAGTGTGAATACTATGGTGACATACCTCGAGATTTTGGGAGCTCAGAAGCAGCTAGTTTCAGATAGAGATCTTTTTTAGTGTTGCTTTCATTTGAGAGTTGTAGATTCAGTAAAGCCCCTTCCCATAATAAACACCCACTACTATTATAAGCATAAGCTGTGCATGAACATTTTTGCCTGCAAGCTGCTTCACACTGTTCAAGGCTCTCATCAGGAAGTACTTTTGAATTTTCTGGTAATGTTGTGAATGCTGGAAATTTTTAAAAATCCATCAGTCATCCCATTGATGAAAGTACCACTTTTGCACTGCAATAGGGTCTTTCTCACACAAGCACCTGACCAATCATTTAGCTTTGTGTCTCTCATGGCCACCCAAACTATGAACGACTGAGGAAATTCTTTATACCATATGCTACCTTGAGACACCAGGAACTGAAGCACAACACATAGGAAGAACCCTGGTCTTGTCATGGTGCCACTGTCCCTCATCTTGGATACCTCCTTCTCGATCAATTAACAAAAATGACGATGATGATAAAGAAGAATGAGAAGGAGAAGAGACATCCAAATAGATATTATCGATCTCTGCTAAAAAATGTTTCATGCGACTTTGGGTACGTGGTCGTCTGGCTCAAATTTATCTACATATACACACATGCATGCATTTACTTCCCCTTGATTTATCTTCCGAACGAAAAATAATAATTGCGTCCCCACGGCAAACGCCTAAAAAAATGGAAAACGACTTTGACGCGGTAAGTGGGAAAACAACTTGTTGCACCGATGTGGTAAAGTGGAAACAACTTCGTTTCTGTATATATGAATGGGGTGGACCCCAACTAATGTATAACTGACATTGAATGTTTTAGATGTGAATGCAGAGCCGGTCGCTCATTTTTTTTTTATTTCTGTTTCTAAAATTCAAAATCTGCGATCCATCTCTCTTTTTTATTTCTTCTTCTCGCCCTCTGAATCTAAACCAAACATTCATGTATCTCTTCTTTATTTGTCACTCTAAAATTCTAAATCAAATATTCTTCTTCTTCTTCCTCTCTCTCTCTCTCAAAATCTAAACCAGAGACAAACTAAAACTGTGAGTAGCGTGGTGCGAAAATGGTTACGAAAACTTGATTAAAATTTAGAGAAGGTGATTAGGTTTACTTACTCATTTGCTTAATTTTTCAGATTAATTCAATTTTAAGTCCAATTAAAATTAAACAAACACATAAAGTAACTAAATAAAGTAAACTGGAGAATAACATCCGATATACGGGAAAAAACTCAAGACGAAAAAAAATCACGGATAAGAATATTGCGTTGGAGAATCAAATCCACTATCGTTGAAGTAAAGTACAACAAATTTTGTTCTAAACTCACACCCACCCCACTCTGCCAAGAATTTGACGATGAACACCTCAAGTATATTTTTGTGACTCTACGTCCAATTAATGCAGATTTCAAGCTAATGTCACAATCCTTGCAGAAGGGTAACTGGAAGAACACAAACACTCCGCAAATGTTTTGTCCCATTCGTAGTGCGATCTACTTCTCCTTTGTCACCAATGAACAATTGAGTCAAAATGAAACGAAACCAGCTGTGACTTGATCAATAAGCAATCTTTGAAGAAGTATTCGAATAATTGATTAAGCGGAGAGACACAACCCTAATAACTCAATATGTATATGTGTGTGCGCTCTCAAAATATAAATCAAAAAATAATTCTCTGACCTAAAAATAACTCAAAGCTTTCTCTCTTAAAAATAATAATATTTTTCTGAAAAAATCTTTAAATCATAATTAGAGAGAAAACATAAGTGAGTATTTATAGATGATGAAATCTTATAATTACTTGAAAAACAAGTTGAAAACTCTTTACAAATATTTTTCAAAGTTTCAGGGAATTTTAGAAATCAAATTCAAATCAAAACAGGAGTTTCTAAAACAATCTGAGTCCATCGGCAGAGTTGGACCAGTCCAAGGAATAGTTGGACCGATTCAACTTTTCTTTTCTTAGTTGGACCAGTCTGGAGAACAGTTGGACTGGTCCACTGTCGCCATATTTAAAAATTGAGATCCTGAGACTACTTGGACCGGTCTAACTTCAAAAATTCTAGAAAATTACACTCGATACCCTAATTTTCAAAGTCGGATTTCATCCTCACAAAAACTATGTGTCCTCACCAACATACCTGAACCACATGACTCTCATACTTGATCAACGATGTCTATATGCATTTGTAACCTCTTGAATGCTTAAGATGATCATGTTCCTTGTCTAGATCATTGATGGTCTAATCACATGTTTCTATTAGTGAAAACACTATCTATGCTCTCGATTTTCAACTTCATAATTGATTACAAAAAATTGAAATGAAAAGTATAACTCGATCAACTTAGTTTTGAAACCAAAATTTGCCAGTTACAAATATTTACGTCACAATCTCCCCCTTTAACAATTTTGTGACAAAACCACCTAGATAATCATAACCTAATTCCTTGAAAAAATTAGATTATAATATGTCTAAGAATACAAATAAATATAACCGAAGAAATCAGAGCACTTCTAAAGATCAAACTTCACATGTAGTGGCTTTCCGAATAAGAAATCTGAAATCTGCATATCATGTAAACAACACCACCTGTGAAAGTTTAATAAATAAATATAAACCAAATAAGCTCAAAATTAACTTAAATATCTCCCTTTCAAACATATGAAACATATGAGTAGTAGTTCTCCCCCTTAATCATATCAACCATAGCAAATCATAGCAACTAGTTCTCTCCCTTTTTGGAACAAATTGACAAACTAAAACATAAGAAAAAGATAACTAGCAATAAAAGATATAAGAGAGGAAATATATAAATTTCACTCAAATATATCACAACAGTCTCAAAATGATGGAGTAACATAAAACATATAAACACATAATAAAAGAAAATAGTTTCAAAGTAAGGAAACATAACATATCCAATCAAAGCAAATAAAAAGACTCTGGACATAACATACAAACAACTAAGTCTATGTCTAGAAAAAGGAACTACCTAGGTCTAAAGCTAAAGATTTAATCCTCATCTTGGGGCTCATCATGTGCTCCACTTCTCCCAAAAGAAGAAGCACCAGACCCCAAACTACTACCTCAAATCAATGTTTTGGTTTCAAGAAACTAACTCTTCAAATACCTCTCCAAACCTCCCATGGATTGATTATGTTGTCTAGCATTCAAAGCATGATTTATGCCAGAAAGATAAAGTCCGGGAATAGGAGCATCCTTATCATCCTCTTAATCTTGAACTCCTCTTCTAGCAGCCTCCTTAGTTATTATTTTCTACAGCTTATTTGTGATTGAAGTCTTAACATTAGAGCTTATAAACTTCCCTTTCGACTTCTCTCTAGCTGCATGAGTTGGAATATAAATATTCTTTGTCTTAAGAATCTTCATTGTAATTAAAGGAAATGGCAAAGTTGTCCATGTCCTAAAATGACCAATCTCCAAAAGCATTATTTTCATGATAGTAGTCGGGACATTGATATTATCCTCATTGACTATGTGATACGACAATTTTGTCCGATGTCTCGGCAAGTCATCCTTGTGATCTTGAGGATCAAAAGTATAAGACACAATAAGATTCAACTTGTAGGCATTGTCAGTGATATATGCATTAGGAATCTTGTTGGGAGTAGAGGAGCATTAGGAACACAAAGCTTCCTAATCATGGTTTCAAAATCAGGTTTATCTTCTTTAGTGCTATCACAAGGCAAAACCAAACCATCCTCCTCTTTTGGAACATCAATAACATCAACAATCAAAGTAGGTGTCACTATGATCTCAACTCCAAAACAATTGACTTTCATCCACACTTGATTCAAGACAATATTATAAAAGTACCGAACCATGTTCGGCACACAATCATTACCTAACTTAGCCAATGGTGCCCAACCATTATCCTTGAAGTATTTGACAAATTCATAGTGTCATTCATTGTAAATATAGTTCAAATCAAACTTCCTTTCATACCTCATTGCCCGAAAACCTATGTTGTTTTTATAGCTATCAAAGTTATATTGATCCTTAAAATAAGCCAAAGTGAACACAATATGACCCTCAGGTGATACAGAAATATCAATTCGATCTCTCTTTGATCCACCAGCAAGAGCTATGATGAGAGGGATGCAAAACACTTAAAAACTAGAGTTGATAGTGTGCAACCTTTGAAAACATAAGCTTAAAAGCTTATTTGTTCTTCCAAACACCCAAAATTAACCTCAAACCTTCAATTTCAATCCCATCCACCAATTTCAATCACAAATTAACCAAAAATCAAACATATATAGGCAATAGATGAGATGGAGATCAATGGAGAAAATATCACAATCCTAGAAAGAGAAACATTCGAGTAGAGAGAGAAAGTAAGTGGGCAACAATTGAATGCAATGAACATTTAAAACCAGACACACTGACTAAGTTGGATTGGTCTAGGAGACGTCTGGACCGGTTCAACTTGGTCCAGTGTGGGTTTTTCAACTCAAAACAACAACAAAAATAAAATCTCTAAAAACAACTCTAAAAAAAAAAAATCTAAAAATGCAAAAAATCTTTTTAGAATTTTTATTTGTGTGAAACAAACTTCATGATGATCATTCAAATATTAAAATCAAATTTTCACATAAAATAATATGAGTTCTAAATGTCCCGAAGAGTCAAAAAATTTGCAAAAGCACAATTTTAAAACTCATAAATTTGTCAATAAATTTCATTCATAATTTCATCATAAAGGCACAATTTCCAATACACAATGTTTTTAAGAATTTTAAAATTCATTTAATAAATCTATGTGTGTGTGCGCCATCCAGCTTCATCAATAAGTAATCAAATACCTCTGATTTTTTGGTTAAAACATATTAGATAAAAAAACTTTAAGAATAACACATGATCAATTTTTAAATATTGAATTTCATTCACTTTTTTTATTTCTAAGACGACAATTTTCACTCTTACGGGCAGCCAGGTCTTTTTTCAAAAAAACTTATTATTTGACATCTCATTAGAGATTTTGTCATATATAATGGTAGCTTTAGACAAATCCCAAAGCTAGCCCTTTTCATTTGTCTTAGATTTTCAGTAGCACCTTTTCATTTTTTTTTATTTTTTTCTTTTTTTTTTTCTGCTGAATTCAATAAACATAGAATTTTTTCTTTTTACTTTCAATCATGTAAATATTCAATTTGCTACTTATACAATGTAGTAGTTAACTTCACATTGATTTTCAATCAATTATGTCAAAGTTTCAATAGTATACAAATTGTATGGATTCAAAAAATTTACCACTAAATATAAACAAATAGAGCAAATTAGTCATCAATGCTTAGATTATAAATTCACAAACTTCGTCCATTGAAAACTAAGTGTCCCAAATCATAGTGAATTCAAAAGAAATATATAAAAATCATATTATATCATAGAAAAACATGATTTTCACATTCTCATGATTATCAAAAAAATAAAAATAAATAAATAAAACCTAACCTGCACTCCAAGATATGGTCCAATAGAAAATAGATAATGAACATAAGATCATTCCATGACTATAACAATCCTAATGATCTCAGTTAGGGGGTCGATTTTTCACCAAAGACCTATTAGGATAAATCTCATAGTATCAATAACTAGACACAAATGTCTCCAAATCTTTCTTTTTCATCCAAATTATTTTGACATACAAACTATTTGGAAAGTATTGTGGAGAATTAAAGCTATTATTCTTCTTATTTTAATTATTCCTAGCTTGAAAATTTTTGAGTTTATTATGAATGATTGGCTTTCTAGATTGAACTTTATTCTTAACAAAAGAATTATGTACATGAAAATTAGAAGTAGAATGCCTTTTTTTCCTATAACAATAGTGTTGACTATGTTCATTTTTACCACAATAAGTACAATAAAGCACATTGGACACATCATTAGCATGCATAAACTCAACTTGAATCTTAGGCTTAGGTGTTGATATATTTAAGTTCTTAGGTTAACAAAGACAGTTTGACCCTTAGATGATGATCCATTATAACCTAGGCCAAACTTATCTCCTATACACTTATTAACACTAATCATGTTATCAAGTTTAATATGTCCAAAAGTAAATACAATCAATTTCTTTTGTGATTTTTTCAATTCAGGTTCAAGAAAATTAACTTTGGCAACAAGAGAATCTCTAGGAGAAATAGCTTGACTTACCTCGCTCTCGAGAAAATCTCGCTCTCAAAAAATTTTACTTAATTCGTAAGATCCAAAATTTATTATGTATTCTCTTTGAGTATCTTCATCAACTTCTCACTTTCTTTTATCAAAGATTTTTTTTCAATTTCGATAATCTCCAATTGTTTAAATTTCTTTTTGTAGGCTATTTTGACTTTGACAGTCTCAATAAACAACTCCTTAAAAGCTTTAGACAATTCTTCTTTGGTTGGTTCTTCATCTTTAGAATTATCAGACCCAACTTGACTCAAAGTTGTATACTTATCTGTTTCACCTACGCTAGAAGAAGAAATTTTAGGAGTATCATCATTCAATAAACTAACAAAAATAAGAAGATCATTAACATTATCACAAGAGGAATAACTATCAGAATAAGAAGAATCAGACTTAGAAATAACAAACTTCATAGCTTTAGTTTTCTTTTTATCTTTCAAGTTCTTTTCCAAACAAAAGTTATTTTTGGGACTTGGACACAAAATAAATATATGACCTTTACCACCATATGTCCAACAAATAATCTCTGTCACCCTAAAGTCTTTTAGCTCTTTCTTTTATTTTTTCTATTCTTTCCTTTAAATGATATATGATCCATTAAATAAAAGAGTTTTCTGAAGTAATCTGTCATGCCCCAATTTTTGACTCCGAGGAATCGAAGGTGAACCCATCTATTAAACCCTAATGAACGTTCTTAACCTGTAGTTTACTGCGGAAGCTTAATACCCATGGTGCACATGTATATGCACAGCTCAACATACTTCTACCCTCAATGGGCCCCCACACATTAATCCATACTATGCATGTCCAACATAGTGGATGGACTGCAATTTTGCACAATCGAATCACCAGTTTCGCACAATCGAAATAGTTTTTTCGCATGATCGAAGTTATATTTTCGTATGATCGAAATATTCGATCATGCGAAGTACTATCAAAAGAAAATCTCAACTCTCGGGACTTTTGAACATTGTGCAACTCTGTAAGTTTTTTGCACATGCAAAACATGGGTTTCGCGCAATCAAAATTTTCAATCATGTGAAATATGGATTTTGCACGATCGAAATGGTCTCTGCAGAAATCTTGCAAATTATACTAAAGACCATTTTCAAGCCAACTCCTCATTTCTCAATACTCATGCATTCTCTATAAGATACTAACCATTCTAAATGATCCATACATAGATCTTAAAACATCTCAAACATTCTCCTATGAGCTTCAAGTGACTAATCAAGTCCTTCTCGTCCATCCTCAATGCCTTACCTATAAAAATATTTAGGGGGAGAGGGATGAGCAACTCAACGGCTCAGTAGGAACGCCCCAATCTACCTAGGCATCGACTCAACACCAATCTACATGATATGCAACCATGATATCGCTACGCTACATGGCATTTACAATACTCTCATGATCAACCAACCACAATGCAAAATAAGAATAGATGCATTTAACTCATATGTCATGCTTAACAGTCAACACACATAAGCAACAAAATATATATACATTTTCTCGATCATAATCTGATACATAGGCATGATTGGTCCACTTCGACAATCATGTGGTGATGGACCACTCTGATGATACTAAAATGTTGGTCAACTCCGACGACACTCGTGTGATGGGGCAACTCCGACGATCACACATTCATGGCATTATATAAGCCTTGCACTAGTGATTGGGCAACTCCGACGATCACTATACTTGGGGCATGATTGGGCATCTCTGACGATAATCCCATTGGGAGTATTCTCACCAATTCAAACACATTGTTGGCCCTCTCCGAATTTCATGTACATCATACTTGGACAACACTCTGATTTACACGTATATATGCTCATAAGGCGCGCACACCACATATAACATATATTTATCATGCTCTTCAATACACATTCTTGCTATAATAGACTCTAGCATGCATCTCATCATCACATTATACATATAGCCACATATATGTACTAAAGTATGCATATCATTCACATATGCATATAATTCATAACTTAGTATATTTTTCATGCTTTTTCAATACACATTCATGCCATATTTAAATCTAGCATGCATTCAATCCTCATACATTTTTATAATCAACATATAATCACAAATATGCTTCAAGTCATGCATAATACCCACATATGCATACAATACTTCAAATAGCAAAACATGTTTTCATTTCATATACATTGCTTGTATAACATCACAATTCATCACACATCATATAATGAACAACTCTAGCATGTATAGTTATACAATGTATAGAGGAAAGGAAAATTCACCCAACTCCCACCACTCACTCATACATGCTAAGACAATTCACACAATCCCAATCTCACCAATATTATCCTAGAATCGATGATTAAGAGTGAAAGAATGCCCCTACCTCAAGTTTGGAGCTCTTCCTAGTAAGCCCTATAATCCACCAAACTTCAAGTTCCTCCGAAGTGAAATTTCTTTCCATAGAACCATAGATCGGAACAAGGAGAACACACTTTCCTTCTCGAACGATGCCCGAATCCAAATTTCACATTCCATCAAATTTTGGAACTTTCTAATGGGAGACTTTGAACCCACCAATGTGTAGAGGAAGATGGGGGGAGAAACTTTCTCTCTTAGAGCAAACTCCAAATCTCACTCAAAAGTACTCAAATCAAAGGAAGAAGGTTGGAGAAGAAGGAGAGCTTGAGAGCTCTTTAATGGCAAAATTATTCTATATCTATAGGTTCTGTCCCAACAATATACATTTAAGTGTATTGACACCTCACCAAGGGTAAATGACTATTTTGCTCTTTAATCACTTAACGTACCTTCCCAAGCTCTGTTTTTTATTCTGAAAGTTCCTATGGCTTCGAAATCACTTTCTTAATTCATTAAACATTTCATTTGGCCCAAATTCAAAACTTATTATTTCCTGAAAAACTTTTGAATTCCCGGGGCCCTGTTGACCCAAAAAGTCAAATTTCTCCAAATGTTCCAAAAACTTTCCAAAACCTTTAAACAACTTCCCAAACATGTTTCTCACTCTCGAAACATTTATAACACATTTAAAGCGTATTTGTGGCGAAAATGATGAAAAATTCAAAAATCAGTCAAAATTGGATCCGGTCTCTACATAATCTGTCTTTCTTCATACTAGATTCCATAATAATTTTTGAACACAAATACAAAATTTGATTTTAAAAATAACTTTCGTAAGTAATAACTCACAAATTAGAGAACACTGCTCGGATACCAAGTGTGATTAGCACAATGCAAAAATAGTTACGAAAGCTTGATTAAAACCTAGAGAGGGTGATTAGGTTTACTTGCTCCATTACTTAATTTTTTAGATTAATTCAATTTTAGTCCAATTAAAATTAACCGAACACATAAAACAAACAAATAAGTGCAGAATAATACACGATATACTTGGAAAAACCTAAGACGGGAAAAAAATCACGGGTGAGGCTATTACCTCGGAGAACCAAATCTACTATCGTTGAACAAAAGAACAATAGACTCTGTCCCAAACCCACACCACTCCACTTTGCCAAGAATTCGATGTTGAACGCACGTCTCAGGCTTACTCTTGCGACTCCATGTCTAATTGGTGCAGACTTCAGGCTAACGTCACAATCCTTGAAGATGGTAAATGGAAGAATACAAACACTCTGTTAATGTTATGTCTCCTTCGTAGTGCAATCTTCTTCTCCTTCCTTATCAACGAACAGTTGAGGAGAAATTAAACTAAAACAAGTAACTTGATCAATAAACAATATTTGAAGCAGTTTTCGAATAATTGATTAAGCGTAGAAAGAGATACAACCCTAATCACTCAATATGTATAAAATATAAATTAGAAAATAATTCTCTGACCTAAAATTAACTCAAAGTTTTTTCTCTCTAAACATAATATTTTCCAAAAGCATCTTGAAAGCGTAATTAGAAAAAAACATAAGATATTATATATAGATGATGAAGTCCTATAATTACTTGGAAAACAAGTTGAAAACTCTTCTAAAAAGTTTTTCAAAGTTTTAGAAAATTTTTGAACATTAAATTTGAATCAAAATTGGAGTTTCTAGAACAATCGGGCCCATTAGCAGAATTAAACTAGTCCAAGGAATAGTTTGATTGGTTCAACTTTCCTTTTCTTAGTTAGACCGATCCCTTGTGACCATTTTTCAAAATTGAGATCTCGAGACTACTTGAACCAGTATCAATATCGCGCAAGTAAAACCAAATATTCATATATCTCTTCATCTTTGTCACTTCAAAATTCTAAATAGATATTCATATCTCTTTCTTTCTTTCGAATTCTCTCTCTCTCTCTCTCAAAATCTAACCAAGAGAAATTTTTATATTCATGTCAAGACTAAAACGACCTCTCTTCTTTATTTCACCGTGTCAAAAGACTCAAAACTCAAAAGTGAAAGTTCCGTAATTATATTAATTTGCGGGGCTATTCACGTCCTCGAACAAGTTTTACCACAAAAGAATTTTCTCTCAAGAAAACAACTTTGACACGGTAAGTGGAAAACGTACAACTTGTTTTACCAATGTGGTAAATGGAAAACATATATAAATGGGTCCCACTCTACCGTAATCTGTGGGAGCCAAGACTTTGACATCTGAGTCTAACTCATATCATGGCATCGTAAGAAAATTGAGTGATGGAGACCAAAGATTCAATAATCTTTATCAGTCACATTATCAAAAAAAAATATATATATTCTTTATCAGTGAATGATCAATGCATTGCTTGTCTGATTTTCAATACCTACTTTTTTTTCTAAGTGCTGTGAATTATTTTCTCCTTTTTTATTTATCTACAGTTTGAATATTTTAAGAAAGACAAAAGTTCATGCCACTGTATTCATCTGGTCTTTAATTTTGACTCAAAATATATTTATATTTGAGAAGCGTTTAAGTAACGGTTATTTTACACTCGTGCTATTGATCAGTGAAAATTGAAAATCAATTATTAATTATTTTTGTATAATAAATATTATTTTTTGTCATCAGTCGGTATGTTCTTATAGTTTTAAAACATTTACATTCTTGTCATCAAGTAAAACTATAGTGTCCATAGAGTGATTTTTCAATTTTTAAAGAAAATTTTATTTTTTAATTAAATTGAGAACCAAGATTCATAAAGTATTTTATATTCCAATTAATTATAAATTTCAAAAAATTATATAAAAAATGATTATAATAATAAGTATATGGATTAATATAAAAAAATATTATTAAAAATATTTATCATCACTATAATTTTATTTATTTGTTGATGACATTAATATAAATGTTTCAAAATTATGGAAGGATATATGACAACAGTACTAAATGAACTAAATGTATAATTTACATTTATACACACATTTATTTCCAATTTTCCACTCTTGTTTGAAAAGTTTGAACACACGTGAACTAAATGTATGACAACAGTACATGTGAATTCAAAGTGAACTGTGGGCGCCCGAACTTTGAGGCGGTGAATCGGGTGAGAACTGTGATTGGAGAGGTGATGTGTGTGTGTGTGTGAGAGAGAGAGAGACAGAGAGAGGTGAATGTTACGGTGAAGCAATTTATATACATACGTGCATATAGTGGATGTATTTGGTTGTATCTTTTGGCAGAAAGAAAATAAGAGCGCGCTCTCTTTATTGTCTCTCTTGCAATTAGCTACACCTCTTATTTAATTTTGAATCAACAATGTATTATACCTTCTATTATAGATGTTCTCTTATATTTATTAGCACGATACTCTTGTGAATTCAAAAAATATATATTTTCCCTTCTCACATTAAAGGATAAGAAAATTTATTATTTATATTTCTTATAATGATAATGAAATAGTAAAATGCTATTTTTATGCATACTTTATTGAAAATTTAAAGACTGCTAAAATTTTTATGTTGTGATTATATGAGCCTATTGCACAAATAAATAGGGAACTGAAAAATGTGAATGTCGGCTAGTCTTACTCTCATTTTTAAAATGACCACTTTCAAGTTTAAAAAATAAGACACATTACTTTGGACGAAGACACTTGCCACTACACCAAGGTCCGACCTCAATACAGAATTCCAATAAGGTACCCTATATGCCAATAGTTACAAAAAAATGTACTATAGTTTTTCAAGAGAATCATATGTTCATATGCAAACTCACTTGACAAAAGAGAAATATTAGTTGTAATAAAAGGTAAGAAGCTAATCATGCTATCAAGCTTAATCTGCTCAGAAATAAATGCAATCAATTTCTCTTGTAATTTTTTCAATTTAGGCTCAAGAAAATTAATTCTAGTAATAAGGGTATCTCTAGTAGAAATAGCTTGACTTACCTCACTTTTGAGAAACTTGAGTCTATTTTGAAGATTATAAATATTAGCTTTGTTTTCTTCAATCAACTTCATTGCTCTTCATTCTCTTTCTTTAAAGTTTCTTTTTTAATTTCTATTTGCTTCAGCTTCTTATATTTCTTATTATAAGCCTTTAGCAATTTTTCAAAAAAAAATTGTAGCTTGCTCTCACACGGTTCTTCATCTGATTGCTTGACTTCTGAATCTTCAAACCCAATCTGACTAAGAGTTGTATTTCGAAGTTCATTCCCTTCTTCTAACTATATAAAGAATTACGTAAAGTCATCTTTACTCTTCTTTTATTTCTATTTCACCTACATCAAAAGAAAAATCATTAGCAGTATCATCATCAATATGAGCAATAGCATGAAAAGCAACAAAAACAACTTTCTTATTATTTTTACCTCTAAATTTAGAAGAATTTCATTTTCTAAAGTTTTCATTCTCTTTATTCTTAAGGAATCTTCCATATTTTCTAGCAAGGAGATTTCTATCATCCTTATAGTTTAATCTATCACATTCATAAGGTTGTTGAACCAATTCACCCTCTCTCTTAAGAGAATCCATGATAATTTTTGAAAACAAAAATAATTTTTGATTTTAAAAATACTTCACAATGAATTACTTAGTAATTAGAGAACACTACTCTGATATCAATTGTTAGTTGCGCAGTGTAGAAACGGCTATGAAAGTTAGATTTAAAACTTAGAGAAGGGTGATTAGTTTTACTCGTTTTTTGCTTAATCTTTCATATTATTTAATTTTAAGTTCAATTAAAATTAAAGCAATCCCACAAAACAAGTAAATAAAATAAAGTGCAGTAAAGTAAATGAATGCATTAGATATACGTGGAAAACCCAGATCAGGAAAAACCACGAGTGAGGCTTTGTAACCTTGGAGAAGCAAATTCACTGTCGTCAAAGTAAAGTACAACAGATTCTGTTCCAGACTCAAAGGTAGCATTTTTGAACAGGTTTCTTCAAAAAAAGGCACTCCTCTTAAACTCTACTTTGGCATAAAATTTTTGCTGAGCAGATCTTTGGTGGTAACAGAGAACAAACATTGTCTAAACCATCTTCTTTACAACTTGAATTTTCTAGAGATGGTAATTTATTCCTGCTCACCAATTTTGCTAGATATCCAATTTGGTCAACAAATTTGGCGTCACCAACACCGAATTCCACTGAAGCAGTGCTTCAAGATAACGGAAATTTTGTAGTAAGAGATGCTATTGGCACAGTTTTGATCACCCAACAGATACTTGGCTGCCTGGTGCAAAACTTGGCATAAATTCTAGAGAGAGTGAGAGAGTTCATATAATTATGTATACTTTCTAGAGTTTATATAGATTCAACACACTCAATATTAGTGAGATAGAGAGAGTTTATAAAAGTGAAATTTTGAACTCAATACACTTAATTTTTTATTTCAGCACACTATTTCTAGAATTCAACACAAATAATTTGTCATTTCAACACAATGTTTGTAGAATTCAACACACTAAATTAATCATTTCAACACATCAGAATTCAGCACACTTAATTCGTCATTATTTGATCAGGAATAAAAACATTACTTTTAAAAATAATATAAATATATATAGACTTGGAGGGAAAAAGAGAATTTATATAAATATATATAGATGGCAGCGTGCTCAGACTTTTAAAACATGTAGGGAAGTAAATGTATGATATATTTGACCCAAAGTCATATGAAACATTTTTTACTAAGATATTATCTATTTGGAGGTCTCTTCTCCTTCTCATTCTTCTTCATCATCATCAATTTTGTTAATTGAGATGGAGGTATCCAACATGTGGCAACTAATGAGGGACAGTGACGCCACTACTAGACCATGGTTCTTCCTATGTGTTCTTATTCTTTTCCTGTTACACAAGTCCTGTTTCTCTATTGGAGGTGATACTCTTTCAATAGGCCAGTCTCTCTCTGTAAGCCAGACCCTGGTGTCCCAGGCTAGCATTTTTGAACTGGGTTTCGTCTACAAAGGTACTTCACTGTATTCACCTAACATCTATCTTGGCATATGGTATAAACCTTTTGGTGCGCAGATCATAGTTTGGATAGCTAACAAAGAACAAACATTGTCTGAATCGTCTTCTTTAAGACTTGAATTTTCTAAAGATGGTAATTTACACCTGCTCACCAATTTTTCTAGAAATCCAATTTGGTCAACAAATTTTGTGTCACCAACGCCAAATTCCACTGAAGCAGTGCTTCAAGATAATGGAAATTTTGTAGTTAGAAATGTTATAAATCCATCTACAATATACTGGCAGAGTTTTGATCACCCAACAAATACATTGCTGCCTGGTGCAAAGCTCGGCATCAATAAACTTACCGGCAAAAGTCAACTCCTAACTTCATGGAAAAATTTTGAGGATCCTGCTCCTGGTAAGTTTTCATTCGGGATAGATCCAGATGAAAGAAATCAATATTTTATAGAGTGGAACAACTCCAAAAGGTATTGGAGCACTGGAGTTT
The DNA here is from genome assembly GCA_026545225.1 of Cornus controversa. Taxonomy (NCBI): domain Eukaryota; kingdom Viridiplantae; phylum Streptophyta; class Magnoliopsida; order Cornales; family Cornaceae; genus Cornus; species Cornus controversa. The sequence goes on along the minus strand of CM048846.1, from coordinate 86,279,825 downwards.
GGAATGGTGATATTTTTAGCTCTGTTCCTGAATGGGGTTCATATAATTTCTTCAGTTACAATTTTATATCAAATGAAAACGAAAGCTACCTTACATATTCTAGTTCCAATTCTTCTGTGTTACTAAGATTTGTGATGACTACGATCGGGCAACTCCAGATTTCAGCATGGTTCGGTGGCTATTGGCATTCGGGTTATTTTTGGGCTCAACCCCTCCCTGGTCTGGTTTATGCTTTTTGCGGGACATTTGGCATCTCCAGAGGGAATCTCTCCACCATCACCTGTGAATGTTTGCAAGGTTTTGAACCATTCTCAAATGAAGACTCAAATCGAAATGATTGGTCAGGTGGTTGTGTGAGAGTGACCCCATTGCAGTGCCAGAATGGTACTCATACCAATGGGATGACTGATGGATTTTTAAAAATTCCAAACATAACAACATTTCCAGAAAATTCAAAACTACTTCCTGATCGGAGCCTTAAACGGTGTAAATCAGCTTGCATGCAAAATTGTTCTTGCACAGCCTATGCTTATAATAGTAGTGGGTGTTTACTATGGGAAGGAGGTTTACTGAATCTACAACAACTCTCAAATGGAAGCAACACTAAACAAGATTTCTATCTGAAACTAGCTGCTTCTGAGCTCCCAAAACCTGGAGGTATGTCGCTGTACTGTATTAAAGTAACTTCTACCTAACAAAGGAATGTCTTCCTGCAAATTACATAGTATACGTATTTCAGGTGACAGGAAGAACTTGAGGCTGATCATAACAGTGCCGGTTTCGCTAGCACTAATTATTTCTGGTGGCTTCATATGCTGTTTTATCAGGAGAAAGCTCAAACAAATGGGTATAAGCTGTAGCCACAAAACCTTCAACCTATATTCAAAGAAATCAAACATGATGTATTTAAGTTCATTAGGAAATGAAAACATAACCTCTTCAAGGGCAACATCTTAGAATATGAACACTTCGATTTGACATGGACTATTTATGGACCACAAATTGTCACTTTCTGGAACTTATTATCTTTTACAATGTGATTTCCAAATATTTTACAATGACTTGCTTTTTTTGTGATAAACAGGGGAGAAAGGTTCAAGTGAGGATTTATTATTATTTGATTTTAGTGCTAGTACAAATGCAGCTGCTGAAACAAATGCCGGAAATAATCTAGGGAAAAACAGGAAGAAGGATGCTGAGTTGCCATCCTTTAGCTTTGCGAGTGTTTCTGCTACAACAGGTAACTTCTCAGCAGCAAATAAGCTTGGAGAGGGAGGGTTCGGACCTGTTTACAAGGTAAAATTTTAAGATACAAACTGAACTACTTCATCTTAGAACCACTGAAAAAGTTTGAACCCTTGAAATTTAATGTTGAACAACTTGTACAACTCTATTTTCAACTTTAATCCCTGAAAACATGATGACAAAATGATTTAGAATCCCTCATCAGCACTTACAAACGTTTCCTCATTGCTGTTATATATTTAGTTGACTTGTTGGGAAACCATTCAATCCTTATATTTTTTGAACAGGGTAAATTACTCAAGGGACAAGAAATAGCAGTGAAGAGGCTTTCCGGAAGATCTGGACAAGGGCTCCAGGAGTTCAAAAATGAGACAGTATTGATAGCCAAACTCCAGCATCGAAATCTTGTTAAACTATTGGGTTGCTGCATTGAGCGAGATGAAAACATATTAATCTATGAATATATGCCCAATAAAAGTTTGGATTCCTTCCTGTTTGGTTAGTCTTCTCCTATATTTAATTTGTCTTTAAACTTAGATAAATGTTCAATAAATGCTGATTAAAGTTTAACTCAAGGCAGATTCAAACAAACATGGGATGTTGGATTGGACGACACGCATTCACATCATTGAAGGGATTGCTCAAGGTCTTCTTTACCTACATGAACATTCGAGACTTCGTATAATTCATAGAGATTTAAAGGCCAGTAACATTTTGTTGGATAGCGAAATGAATCCCAAAATATCAGATTTTGGCATGGCAAGAATATTTGGTGGTAATGAATCACAAGCAAACACAAAACGTATTGTTGGAACTTAGTAAGTAAAAAAAAAATTCTTTGCCAACACAACTTATATATGATACATTAAAGAAAGATCTACTTCGAGTTACTCAAACTGACTCTATTGTATGTTTTTAATTTAGTGGGTATATGTCTCCTGAATATGCAATGAAAGGCCTTTTCTCGATTAAATCTGATGTGTATAGCTTTGGAGTATTGTTGCTTGAAATTGTGAGTGGCAAGAAGAACACTGATTTTTGTCACACTGACTCTCTTCACCTCCTTGGATATGTAAGTTACTAAATACACCTTTCTTTTTATCTTTGTTTAAACTTCTTTTATCTAGCAACATTGATGATTTAAGATTAAATTGAACATGATACATGCAAATTATATAATTGAATGTTTCAGGCATGGGAGTTGTGGAGTGCTGATAGAGGGATGGAGTTGGTGGACCCAATATTGGATAATCCTTCTACTACTACATTGTTGAGACACATTAACATAGGGCTTCTTTGTGTTCAAGGAAATGCAAATGATCGACCGACCATGTCTGATGTTGTCTCAATGCTTAGCAATGAATATGCACCTCTACCAACACCTAAGGAACCTGCATTTTTTATAGGTCAACATGTGATGAACACAAATGCCGGAAACTATTCAGTGAATACTGTAACACATTCATCGATTGAGGCCAGATAACAATTTCATATTCCAAGACATTTTGTTTCAAACTGAAATTGTAATATCTTTTAGTGATTTCTGTGAAACTGTGATCTCTTTCAGTGATTTCAGTGATTAAGTTCACATTTGATATACTTTATCTGCTCTATAGAAAACAAAATCGATAAATTTGTTTGGTTGTATGCACTGCAAATAGTTTTCAGAACTAAGAAAATAAAAAAAATTACACATGACATCACTCTTTTATTTAATTATTTTTGAGATGTTAGCTACTAATGCAATAATTTTTTTCCCCCAAGTTTACTAATGCAATATTTATTAATAAGTTAATAAAAATTGCACATATACAATATCACAAGTTTAAATAGAACACGAAAAATACATGACTTGGTGAAATTTAAATAGTTAAAAATGGTACATGGGTATTAATTTCAATTTGAATCGAGTAAAAGAGGTATATAATGAGGACACATTTTTTTCTTGCAAACTTGAACCCCTCTTCTTTCTTGGGGGCTTCTTACATTCATAACTTTACATGAATACAATGTTTAAATACATAAATCACTTCATCATTGCTAGCTTAGCTGGTAGCAGAAATTTATTGTAAACAAATAAAAGGTATTTAAATAGAATACAACAGAGCTTAAGCTTGATGATCGACTCCATCTTCCTTTCAAGGAATTTTCTAAGGAAGGTCTCCTGGTTTATTCCATGATACTGTATGATGCGGAGTCAGAGCCGGCTGGAGTCTTAGGCGTGATCACTTAAGGCACTAGCCAATAGAAGGCCTCAAATTTTTTTTCTTTATATTATTAGAATCCAATTAATACCAGAGATTTAATAGTAAACTCAAATAATTTAATTCATTCTAAATTTTTTATATTTTTCACCTAAAGCATTAAATCATATTGAGTCGACCTAGTGTGGAGTTGTCATCCACATCAAGTAACGCAACTTGGCGCTTGAATATGGATAAACTTCATCATCATTACTTTTCTGATTTTCAGAATTATTTCTATCCAGAATTTCCCCGTTCATCTTCAGTATCTGATATATAAGAAAGAATACATCAAGGAATAATAAATTTGATGTTGAAGGGGTGTCTAAGAATAGGTCAAGATCGTGAGCAACCATTATGAATAAGTCAAACTTTTAATCTCATCTCATTGCTATGCATGTATAAGAATTTAAAAATGAAGGTGAATTTAACAAGTGGATATAGCATTATTAATTCTATTAAATAGAAGTGTCAAATCTGATCCTTCAAACTTTCATGTATTTGGCTATTTAGGCACCAAAAACACATATTAGAACTCAGAAAACTTTTCTCGTTGCAATTTTAAGGGTTGTCATTTCAACACATTATTTTTAGAATTTAACACACTCAATTTGTCATTTCAACACAAGAATTCTAAAATTCAATACACTTAATTTCTCTTGATTTGATCCAGAATAAGCACATTTTTTTTCTAAAACTAATATATATATATATATATATATATATAGACTTAGAGAGAGAATGAAAATTTAAATAAATATATAGACTTTCTGAAATTTATATAGCTTCGACACATTTAATATTAGAGAGACAAAAGAGTTTATAAAAGTGAAAATTTAAATTCAACACACTTTCTACTTTTAACACATAATTTTCAAGATTTCAATGCACTAATATTTTATTATTGTTCTGGTACCGTTAGTGAGAGTTAGCGTCGTTTAGGCTTTTAAAAATGTTAAACACACAAAAGGAAATCGTGCCTTCTTATTTGACCCTAGAATTTTCAAACAAGACAAGCCACTGAGTCAAGATGGAATACACTTTCTATTTCTTACTTTTCTTTCTTCATTAACCAGAGAAATAATTCATCATATTATTTTATTATTGTTCTGGTACCGTTAGTGAGAGTTATACTTTCTCTTTCTTACTTTTCTTTCTGCATTAACTAGAGGAATAATTTATTATATTATATTATTTTATTATTGTTCTGGTACCGTTAGTGAGAGTTAGCATCGTTTAGGCTTTTAAAAATGTTAAACACAAAAAGAAAATCGTGCCTTCTGATCTTACTCTAGAATTTTCAAACAAGACAAGCCACTGAGTCGAAATGGAACACACTTTTTCTTTCTTACTTTTCTTTCTGCATTAACCAGAGAAATGATTACATGATTCTATGACCATTGATCTCGGATCAATTACAACATAACACACAAACAAATGACTGAAAAAAGTTGACATAAAATTTATACATTTGTATACATGTCACGTTGTGATCAGCCAGAACCATATAATAATATCTCGCCTTAATTGAGCAAACGGTTATCTTCAAAAAAAAAAAAAAAACCTTAAAACACCCTAGTTTGTAGAAAACCTAAAGGTGAGAATTTTGATTCTTAACTCAGTGCCTTGTCACAACTCTGTCTACGTTCTTTAGGCAATTGATTCCAAACTCGAATGAAAGAAGAGAATTAACTCAGCCAGCTTGACAGGCCGTGTAAATCTTTGTCACGACTAATAATAACATAATCGGATGAATACTCGCTACCTTGTAGTGTGTGGACACAAAGTCATAGAAGATTTTGTAATACCCCCTCCAACACATGGTATGATATTGTCCACTTTGGACCTAAGCCCGCACGATTTTGCTCTCGAGTTTTACTCCAAAAAGTCTCACACCATTTGAAGAGAACATACTACATATAAGCACATCCCATTTTCCACACCCAGGAGATGTGGGATTGAGCACCCTGTACCTTGTCAGTGTGGTAGCTCAGCCCAGTGTCTGTTTTCGCACTCGCCCACTCACACTCGTCCACAAAGGTACTACAATCCACCCCCTACGAGGCCCGACGTCTTCGTTGGCACACTTCCGGCTGGGTTCAGGCTCTGATACCAACTGTAATACCCTGCTCCAACACATGGTATGATATTGTCCGCTTTGAGCCTGAGCCTGCACGGTTTTGTTCTTAGGTTTTACCCCAAAAGGCCTCATACTATATGAAAAGAACATACTACATATAAGCACATCCAATTTCCACACCAAGGCGATGTGGGATTGAGCACCCTGTACCCTATCAGTGTGGTAACTCAACCCAGTGTCTGTCTTCGTACCCGCCCACTCACACCCGTCCACAAGGGTTATTACAATCCACCCCCCTACGAGGCCTAACGTCCTCGTCGACATACTTCCGGCTGGGTTCAGGCTCTGATACCAACTGTAATACCCCGCTCCAACACATAGTATGATATCCACCCCCCTACGAGGCCCGATGTCCTCGTCGGCACACTTTCGACTGGGTTCAGGCTTTGATACCAACTGTAATACCCCGCTCTAACACATGGTATGATATTGTCCGCTTTGAGCCTGAGCCCGCACGGTTTTGCTATTGGATTTTACCCCAAAAGGCCTTATACCATTTGAAGAGAACATACTACATATAAGCACATCCCCTTTTCCACACCCAAAGGATGTGGGATTGAGCACCCTGTGTCAGTGTGGTAGCTCAGCCCAGTGTCTGTCTTCGCACCCGCCCACTCACACTCGTCCACAAGGGTTACTACAATCCACCCCCCTACGAGGCCTAACGTCCTCGTCGGCACACTTCCGGCATTGTAGTAACCCTTGTGGACGGGTGTGAGTGGGCGGGTGCGAAGACAGACACTGGACTGAACTACCACACTGACAGGGTACAGAGTGCTCAATCCCACATCGCCTGGGTGTGGAAAAGGGGTGTGCTTATATGTAGTATGTTCTCTTCAAATGGTATGAGGCTTTTTGGGTAAAACCTAAAAGCAAAATCGTGCGGGCTTAGGTCCAAAGCGGACAATATCATACTATGTGTTGGAGTGGGGTATTACAGTTGGTATCAGAGCCTGAACCTAGTAGAAAGTGTGCCGACGAGGACGTTGGGCCTCGTAGGGGGGTGGATTGTAGTAACCCTTGTGGACGGGTGTGAGTGGGCAGGTGCGAAGACAGACACTGGACTGAGCTACCACACTGACACAGGGTGCTCAATCACATCATCTAGGTGTGGAAAAGAGGATGTGCTTATATGTAGTATGTTCTCTTCAAATGGTATGAGGCCTTTTGGGGTAAAACCCAAGAGTAAAATCGTGCGGGCTCAGGCCCAAAGCGGATAATATCATACCATGTGTTAGAGTGGGGTATTACAGTTAGTATGAGAGCCTGAACTCAGCCAGAAGTGTGCCGACGAGGACGTTGGGTCTCGTAGGGGGGTGGATTGTAGTAACCCTTGTGAACGGGTGTGAGTGGGCGGGTGCGAAGACAGACACTAGACTGAGCTACCACACTGATAGGGTACAGGGTGCTCAATCCCACATTGCCTGGGTGTGGAAATTGGATGTGCTTATATGTAGTATATTATCTTCAAATGGTATGAGGCCTTTTGAGGTAAAATCAAGAGCAAAATCATGCGGGCTCAGACCCAAAGCGGATAATATCATATCATGTGTTGGAGCGGGGTATTAGAAATTTAGACAAAAGTAGAAGACTGTGTGCTCAAAAGATAGAGCGGGCCTACAAGTGAATGTGATAGATCGACAAATATTAGCTAATTATGACAATACTTCACAAAATTTTGTTTATTAGTGTTGCAAACTTGCAATAAACCTACCGGTCTTTTTTTAACTTAGTCCATACTGTCATTAAGGGTGGCAACCCCTACTATCATATAACAATTGCCATCGACTTTGAATTTGACCGGAAGAAATGTATGCAAAAGTGTGGGTGTAATATATAGATATATTTGACTCAAAAGTCGTATGAAACATTTTTTGGCTAAGATATTATCTATTTGAAGGACTCTTCTCCTTCTCAGTACTCTTCTTTATTATCATCATTATTGTTAATTGAGACAGAGGTATCCAAGATGTGGAAACTTATGAGTGACAGTGACACCATTACAAGGCCATGGTTCTTCCTATGTGTTCTGGTTCTACTCTTGTTACACAATTCTTGTTTCTCAATAGGAGGTGATATATACTCTTTTAATGGGTCAGTCTCTGTCAGTAAACCAGACCCTGGTGTCTCAAGGTAGCATTTTTGAACTGGGCTTCTTTACAAAAGGTACTTCACTAAACACCTATCTTGGCATATGGTATAGAGAATTTCCTGAGCCTACCATAGTTTGGGTAGCTAACAGAGAGCAAAACTTGTCTGAACTGTCTTCTCCAAAGCTTGAATTCTCTAGAGATGGTAATTTAGTCTTGCTCACCCATTCTTCTAGAAATCAAATTTGCTCAACAAATTTCGTGTCACTAACACCAAATTCCACTGAAGCAGTGCTTCAAAATAGTGGAAATTTTGTAGTTAGAGATGTTATAAATCCATCTGCAATATATTGGCAGAGTTTTGATCACCCAACAGATACATGGCTACCTGGTGCAAAGCTTGGCATCAATAAACATACTGGCAAAACTCAAGTCCTTACTTCGTGGAAAAATTTAGATCCTGCTCCTGGTAGGTTTTCATTTGAGATACATTCAGCTCCAGACAAAAGAAATCAATATTTTATAGAGTGGAACAAGTCTAAAAGGTACTGGAGCACTGGAGTATGGAATGGTGATGATAGTTTTAGCAACCTGCCTAAACCGGGGATTAAATTGATTATCTTCAATTACACTTTTATATCAAATGAAAACGAAAGCTACTTTACATATTCTACTGTGAATTCTTCTTCTTTTCTAATAAGATGTTTGATGGATACGACGGGACAATTGAGGATTGTAAGATGGTTAGGTGGCAATTGGGAATGGGCTACTTTTTGGGAGCAACCCCTCTAAAGAGAAGTTTATGCATTTTGCGGGACATTTGGTATCTCTAGAGAGAATCTGGTCTCTTTTTGTGAATGTTTGCCAGGTTTTGAGCCATTTTCAATTGAATTCACAAAGCTAAATGACTGGTCAGGTGGTTGTGTGAGGAAGATCCCATTGCAGTGCCAAAATGGTACCTATACCAATGGGATGACCGATAGATTTCTTAAAAATTCAAACATCACAACATTACCAGAAAATTCAAAAGTACTTCCTGATAGGAGGAGCCTTGAACTGTGTAAATCAGCTTGCATCCAAAATTGTTCTTGCACAGCTTATGCTTATAATAGTAGTGGGTGTTTACTATGGGAAGGAGCTTTACTGAATATACAGCAACTCTCAAAGGGAAGCAACACTAAACAAGATCTCTATCTGAAACTAGTAGCTTCTGATCAGCTTCCAAAATCTGGAGGTATGTCGCTGCAAATTGCAACAATACATTAATTGTTTTAGACTTTTAAAACCAAACCAACACAACCCAAACATGTTTTGGGCCAAAAAAAATGACAACATAACACAAAACCAATAACAAAACAGGCCAACCAACAGGGCCATAATTGACTTGGACTATTTATGGACCACAAATTGTCACTTTCTGGAACTTATTATCTTTCAAAAAAGATCATCCAATAATATATAATTTATAATGTAAAGCAAAAAAACCAGATTTATCATGTAACTTAAAGTTCTAAAACCCTAAAAATTAAATGTTGGGATAAATATAAGAATTGAAGGAGACACACAAAGTAGCACTTCCTTTATAAATACAAAAATGACAATGACATCATTCACCCAAAGGTAAGTTGATAATCAAATTCATTGTCTGCGTCTCACTAAAATCTTGTATACATTATGTACTACTCGTATGTATACATAGCACATATTAAAGAGATGAAAACAAAGGAATAGTTATAATAATTACTTGGATAAAGTGCAAAAGATCACCATCAACTATTGCAAACAACCTCCCTCAACTACAAATTGTCTCCTGAACTAATGATTTGTTGCAATTAAGGACATGCCTATCACAAAAGATAATTTTAACCTTTCTTATTAAATTTATTCTTTATTATTAAATTATCTTCATTGTCTTTTCTCATATAAAAATATTAATTATACCATTTACCTTAATTTTATTATTGGTATTAATTTATCATTATAATGAAAAAAAAATACACATAGTTGTAATTATTACTAAATTTAGCCAATTTCTAAAATAATTGACTTATTATTAAACTTTATTATTTATAATAAAACTTATTATACCTAATTTAAACTTTTTTACGAATTTTTTTTTTCATACAATATATTCATGAAAATTTAAGAAATTACTTAAATAAAAAAATACATTCTTTTTCATGCAACATATTAATGAAAAATTAAGAAATTATTTAAATTTTTTTAAAAATCTTACTTAAGATTTTTATTAAAAAATTAATTTCAAGAATTAAAGATAAATTTATGCAAATTTGATAAAGAATATGTCATCGAAATATTATGAATTTTTTTCATTATTTATTTTAATAAGAAAAATGAGCTAACTGTAATTCCATAAGAAAAATCATTATGGTCATTCAATGAAAAATAACTAAGTATGCTGGACATTTTACAACAAAATGTGATAGTTGAAGGGGTTTTGTATACAAAATATAGTTTAGGAGGGTTATTTGAAAATTTGGACATAGTGTAGAAGATTTTATTTCACTTTACCTTAATTACTCTAGATTTGGCAGGTTTGGATGTGAGAAAGAAAGAAACTCGGACTCAACTCTTCTCCACCACCATCTTTGGGTTACAAGGACAAACATCCCCCTTCGGACATAGAGATTTTTTTGCACTTTACCCTAATTACTTCTCTCGGGTATTAGAAGGATACTCTTAACATACGTACATACTGTTAGAAATAAAGAAAAAATGTTTTGATTTGAATTTAATTGTAAATAATACATAAAAATCTATTTATAGGCACATAATCTTGGAGGTTAAGTAAACTTAGGAGATAAGAAATCCTAGTCCTAAATGATTTAGAAGAATGTGTAATAAATCTATGTGGTTTAGGAAAAGATATATAATCTAACAGCGGATATAATAGGAAATATATAATATAATAGCCCTGCAAACTTAAGGTGAGCTATATGAAGCCAACTTGAGTTTGGAGACAAAATCTTGAATACGGTTCGTGAAAGCAATCTGGTGATGTTATTGACCGTGACTGCTAACACATACAAAGAAGCTGCAAAAGAGCAGTTCAGTAGACAAAAGCAGCTCATTGGAGCAATGAAAAGACCGAAAGCGGCTCGTTGGAGCGAAAACTGATTTGAAAATCAGAGACTTTGACACACAGATGCTACGGCTCATGAAAGTAATCTGGTGATGCTACCAATGGTGGCTACGAACACATACAAAGAAGCTGTATAAGAGCGAACTCGTTGGAGCAACGGTAACACCGAATGCTACTCATTAGAGTGAAAACTGATTTGAAAATCAGAAAATGGGCTTGTTGAAATTAATGACTTTGAAACACAGATACTAGTGGAAGTCAATGAATTGAATTTGAGCTGGGCTGTCATATTTTTCTTCTTTTGCCCCTTGTTATATATATATATATAAGGGAGAAGCTATTGTTTACGATTGACCGCCGGAGATGAAGCGGATAGTGTCATCCTCGGCGATGAGAGCGATGAAAACTACCAGAAATTGATAGACTCTGATACCATGTTAGAAATAAAGAAAAATTATATTGATTTCAATTTAATTGTCTTAGTGAATAATACATAACAAAGATATAATAAGCCTATGTAATTTGGATAAATATATATAATCTAACAAAGATATAACAAGAAATATATAATAATAAATATAAATAATAAAAAAAAGAGCAGGGGGGCTTTAGGCGACCCCTGAGTCACCTAATGGTTGACTTTGGCATTGACTTGGAAGTAAATGGATGTAGATGTGGGCGTCTCAATTATGAGACGGACAGATGGCCATGTAGATATATTTGACCCATAGTCAGTATGAATAATTTTCTTGATTTATCCCCTTCTCATTCTTCTCTATCATCATCACTTTTGTTAATTGAGATGGAGGTATCCAAGATGTGCCAACTAATGGGGGACATGGGCGGCATTACAAGACCATGGTTCTTCCTATGTGTTGTGATTCTGTTCCTGTTACACAACTCCTGTTTCTCTACTTCTGTTGGAGGTGATACTCTCTCTATGGGCCAGTCTCTCTCACAGAGCCAGACCCTGGTGTCTCAAGGTAGCATTTTTGAATTGGGTTTCTTTACAAAAGGTACTCCAGTTAGCTTCTATCTTGGTATATGGTATAAACATTTTGCTGAGAAGATCGTAGTTTGGGTAGCTAACAGAGAACACATGTTTTATAAAAATCTTTTACTCCTTAAATTCTCTAGTGATGGTAATTTAGTCCTGATCGGCCAATTTGATGGAACTCCAATTTGGTCAACAAATTTTGTGTCACCAACACCTAATTCCACTGAAGCAGTGCTTCTAGATAATGGAAATTTTGTAGTTAGAGATGTTAGAAAGCCATCTATAATATATTGGCAGAGTTTCGATCAGCCAACAGATACATTGCTGCCAGGTGCAAAGCTTGGCATCGATAAACTTACTGGCAAAACCCACGTCCTTACTTCATGGAAAAATTCAGATGATCCTGCTCCTGGTAGGTTTTCATTCGGGATAGATCCAGTTGAAAAGAATCAATTTTTTTTAGAGTGGAAGAAGTCCAAAAGGTATTGGAGTACTGGAGTTTGGAATGGTCATAATTTTAGCTCTGCTGATGATTGGGCAGAGTATGGTTTCAAATTTACATCAAATGAAAACGAAAGCTACCTTACATATTCTATTTCTAATTCTTCTGTGTTTTTAAGACTTGTGGTGGATATGTCAGGAGAATTCAGCTGCTACAATGGTCAAATGGCAATTGGGATTGGTGGGTAGTTTGGAATCAACCTACTCAGGTTTATGATTTTTGCGGGGCATTGGGCATGTTAAGAGAGGATTTCTGGGGCTCCTTCTGTGAATGTTTGCCAGGGTATGACCCATTCTCAAATGAAGACATAGCACTAAATGATTGGTCAGGTGGTTGCATGAGAAGGACCCTTTTGCAGTGTAAAAATGGTACTAATACCAATGGGATGACTGATGGATTTGTAAAAATTCCAAACTTATCATTGCCAGAAAATTCAAGACTACTTCCTGATAGGAGCTTCAAATAGTGTGAATCAGCTTGCATGAAAAATTGTTCTTGCATAGCTTATGTTCATGTTAGTAATGGGTGTTTAGTATGGGAAGATGCTTTACTGAATCTACAACAAATTCCATCTAGAAACAACGCTGAACAAAATCTCTATCTCAAGCTAGCTGCTTCTGATCTCCTTCCAAACACTAGAGGTATGTGACTGCAAATTGCAATAAATCCTGCAAATTGCATAGTATTATTATGTTCTGAATTAATTGTGATTAACCATGATTCTAGTATACTTGTTTTAGGTGGCAGGAAGAACTTGAGGCTGATCTCTCCTCCTGCGTCAGTACACATCCCAAACCCTGTAGTGACGCGTCAGTATACACCAAGTACTCAACGCCGCTCTGAGGAGTAGCTAGAACTGGTGCAGTAGTCAACCTGGTCTTCAACTCGTCAAACGCCGCCTGACATGAGTCATCCCAAATGAAAGGCACACCCTTCTTGGTGAGATGGGTAAGCGGGCCAGCAATCTTAGAGAAACCCTGAATAAACCGGCGATAATAACCAGCCAACCCAAGAAAGCTGCGAATCTCTGAAGGTGAGGTAGGTTGTCCCCACTCCAGAACCGCTGACACTTTACTTGGATCAACCGCTATCCCTTTCTCAGATACTACGTGACCCAAGAACTTCACCTCTCTTTGCCAGAACTCACATTTCTCAAATTTTGCATACAACTGATGATCTCTCAGTGTCTGCAAGACGATACGAAGGTGTCTGGCATGATCCTCCTCTGACCTAGAGTAAACCAGAATGTCATCAATGAAAACAATAACAAACTGGTCCAAGTAAGCCCTGAACACTCTATTCATCAGGTCCATAAAGACAGCTGGGGCATTTGTTAACCCAAAAGGCATAACCCGAAACTCGTACGACCCATATCTGGTAAGGAAAGCTGTCTTCGGTACATCCTGCTCCCTAACTCGGAGTTGATGATACCCGGATCTCAAATCTATCTTCGAGAAATAGGCGGCTCCCCTTAACTGATCGAATAGATCATCAATCCTAGGCAACGGGTACTTGTTGCGGATTGTGACCTTATTCAATTCTCTGTAGTCAATGCAAAGACGAAGAGATCCATCCTTCTTCTTTACAAACAACACTGGTGCTCCCCACGGTGAAGTACTCCTGCGAATAAATTTCTGACTAAGCAGTTGCTGAATCTGATCCCTCAACTCCCTCATTTCCACAGGAGCCATCCTATATGGAGCTCTAACAATAGGTCTGGTACCTGGAGCTAAGTCTATCACAAAATCTATCTCACGACTAGGTGGTAACCCTGGAATCTCCTGAAACACATCCTGATAGTCTCGCACCACCGGAATAGAATCTAAAGACACTGTGGTTCCTTCCGGAGACTCTTCACTGATAAAGAACAAGTGCGTACTAGACCCTCCCTTTGATTGCGGCATAGCAATCAAGTACATTTTCTGACCCGGTATAGCAAAAACAATTGCTTTATCGTGGCAATTAACCTGAGCATGGTAATGTGATAACCAGTCCATCCCGAGTATAACATCATATGATTGCATATCTAAAACCAATAAATCTGCCAAGAATCTGAGTCTGCCAATGTCTATAGGGACCTGACTACCCTGTTCTCGTAGAACTGTACTAGCCCCCAAGGGCGTAGATATAGTGAGTGAAGAAGTACATAACTAAATATTTAACCCGGATAAACTAGCAAATGCTCTAGATACAAAGGAATGTGATGCACCAGTATCAAATAAAATGCGACCCACTCTACCATTGATAGGAAACATACCCTCTATAGCTTGAGGAGCCCGCACATCACATGGCATAACATTGTAGACTCTCCCGTAATGCATCTGTTGTCCAGGTTGCCCTGCAAGTGGCGGTGGTGCAGGTAGAGCTGGACGATGCTGTGCCTGTACCTGTGGAATCTGTGGTACTGGTAAAGGTGGTTGCTGTCCCTGCCTCTGCTGACCAGGTGGTCTCTGATTGTTGTTAGGACAATACCTAGCTGAATGCCCCGGCTCACCACAACTATAACAGTTTCCATTAAACACACCGGTAGACCTCCTGAACTGATTTTCATGTTGTTGACCACGACCTGCCTGTGGTACCCCACTGTGCCTCCTATGAGTAGAAGTTCCCCCTCTCTGAGCATCACTGTTGGGTCTGTGTTTCTTCCATGGTTGTTGCCCCGAATGTCTACCCCTCTCAAAGTGTCTACTCCCATTTCCATTCCTTCTCTCCACTGTCTGACCAGTGAATTCTCTGCCAGGTTGTTTATCTGTCTGTCCTTTCCTGAAATCTTTTCTCGACTGGCAGTGTTGCAATGCAGCATCCACTACCTGGGCATATGTGGTGTAAGCTGGACATCCTAGAAGGACCTGTCGAATAGGCCAGATTAACCCATTCACGAAACATCGCAGCTTCTTGGCTTCGGTGTCCACCTCCTCAGGTGCAAACAGTGATAAGTTAATAAATTCTTGTTCATATGCTGCCACAGTTCTATCCCCCTGCTGTAACCCGAGAAATTCCCTCTTTTTAGCTGCTCTCACTGCATACGGGAAGTACTTAGCATCAAAGCGAACCTGAAACTCTGCATAAGTGAACATGGTCCGCTGTTCCGGTGTAGTCACCGA
The DNA here is from genome assembly GCA_026545225.1 of Cornus controversa. Classification (NCBI taxonomy): domain Eukaryota; kingdom Viridiplantae; phylum Streptophyta; class Magnoliopsida; order Cornales; family Cornaceae; genus Cornus; species Cornus controversa. The sequence continues at coordinate 86,264,401 of CM048846.1, read as the reverse complement.
CTCCCACCACTGCAATGCATTTCCCACTAGCTTAAATGTAGCTAGCATCTGTTTCTGTACCTCAGTGCACGTAACCATAGGAAGATGGCGCTCAATATCTTTCCTCCACTGATACGCCTCGGTGACCTCCGTAGACCCTGAAAACTCCGGTGGATTCCCTTTTGTGAAGGAATCACGTACCCTCTCCCAAGTGTTGGGCTGCTCCACAGGTAATGGAACCTGTGCCATCTGCTGTGGCTGCTGAGGTGGCTGCTGATTCTGAAGAGCAATCGCCACTCCGGCAGCTACAGCCTGCGCTATAATGGTTACCAAGTCGGGAGGAATCTCTGCATCTCCACCCTGAGCATTACCCTGACCTAGAATATCATTCACATTCCTCCTTCTACGGGGTGGCATCTGTAGAGGAAATAGATAAACATCAATACCGTTGAGGATAGATTAAAATACTATGAACTCTATGTTTAGAATCCTATTTATCAGAATACACAAAGCGGAAGATACCCTAGATAGACCCTTAAAACCCGAGGACACTTGAACCTGGAATGCTCTGATACCAAATGAAATACCCCCCAAAAAATTTCGCACATGAGGTGGCCAGTCTCATACACAAAACCTGAGGAATATTAACCACTGATAGCAACAAGCATAGATGCAAAGGATAGAAATAGAACAATTGCTAAAAGCTGAACAGAAATTCCATTGAATTGAAATAATTGATAAATAAATCATTAAATTCTGGTAATACAATTTGAAAGTCCCGTAACCCAAGGACCCCTTAACCAGAAAGAAATAAAAGTTCAACACTTAAATTAAAATCCAAAACCAAAACCTCTAAATGAGTTCATAGTTTTATTCATGAAGAAAAAGTAGATTCCTACCCTGAGACTGGTGAGAGTAGATATCTGTCACAGCCCAACCCTAGTACTCTATCCTCGCGGGGGAAACTGCTTGGGACCTGAAATATCAACAAAGTGGGTTAAACCCACGAGCAAGTTCTATCTACTACATCCCAATCAGAGAATCAATATACATACCCTCAATGTGAGGGACACAATAGATAAATATACGTTCAACCCCTCAGTTTATTCCTTATTCAGTTCATACTTTTAAAAATACAAATCAACTCATATATTTCCTCAACAACCCTTACAATATAAAAACGATCCCCTTCTTTATGTTCACAAATCAAGATACACATGTATGTATTTTATGAAATCTATGCAATCATGATATGTCGATTTTGATGCATGAATACATTAATAGGGATGGGCGATCCTGACACGCCGGGCAATCCTTACATGCCAAATAAAAATATAGATACCTTATTAGGTATGGGCGATCCTGACACGCCGGGCAATCCTTACATGCCAAATAAAAATATAGATACCTTATTAGATATGGGCGATCCTGACACGCCGGGCAATCCTTACATGCCAAATAAAAATTACAAATGCATTCCCAATATGAAATAATAAATAAACAAGATGTATTATGACTTTTAATTTGCACAGACTACCAATTTGAATTATCAGCTATGCAATTATCCCCATATGACAAATCATTCACAAGTGAACCTAAATCAAGTATCCCATGTGCATTTATATATATAATAAGCACAATTGATTAAATCAAAATAACATAACACCCATTAGAGGAAACAATTCCTCAAACCAATCTCCAATGCACTCAAATCTCCGCGGGGATCTAAACTTACTTTTATCTAGGTTTCTGGGCCTATTTCACTTCTAAGAACACTAAGAAAATATTCTGGAATTTAAAACATTTTTAATAAACCAAAGAAGGTGAAAATCCAACTTTTAGGCACTTTAAAAATTAATTGAACACCAAGGGAAGCTCAAATCGAGGTGAAAATTTAAACCCAAGGTCATTTAATCTCTAAAAAATTACAGAAAAATTTTGGGAATTTTTGGAATTTCAGAAGTATTTTCTAAAATTACAGAAAGTGAAAAACCCAGCTTTTGGACACTTTAAAATTCAATTGAACAACAAGGAAAGATCATTTTGAGTTGAAACTTTAAACCCAAGTGTATTTAACCTCCAGAGAGTTACAGTAAAAATTTGGGAATTTTTGGAGTTGTAAAAGTATTTTCTAAAATTACAAAAAGGGAAAAAGACAGCTTTTGGGTACTTTTAAAAATTAATTGGACAACAAGGGAAAATTTTTTTGAGTTGAAAATTTAAAATTAAGTGTATTTAACCTCCAATATCATACAGTAAAATTTTCAAAATTTTTGGAATCATGAAAGTATTTTTAAAAAATGATTTTTCAAATTTTCAAGTTTTTCCAAAAATTTCAAAAAAAATATCAAAATATATCGGAATGGGCCCAAAGTGGACCCAGTGGTGGGCCCCCGCGAGTGGGGCCCAAAAATATTTTTCCCGGCACCGGCCCCACGCGCCGGCACGCGCCGGCCAGGCCCGTGGGGAAGCCCCTGCGCTGGGGCTTCTTCCCCAGCGCGCCCAGCAGCGCGCACAGCGCGCTGCCGGCGACTTCCCGGCGACGGTCCGGCCTCCTCCGGCCACTGTTCGCCTCCATTTTTGCGCCATTCTTCTCCTCTCGACGCCGTCTACCTATTGGTGCAAAAAGCTCCATCCGAAACAGCCCGAATAAAAAACCCCCAATTCACAAGTTCTAGGGTTCTTCGCAAAATTCAAAAATTTAAAACCCAATAATTCACGATCTGTTTTCCTAAGGATTTAGAGTTGTTTACAATTTAATTCCAACACAGTAGGTTCACAACTAAACATTTATTTCTTACAAATTGCATACATGAATGATTTCTTCCTTAACACACTATACATATACATGAACACATATGCATATAACCTTACATGAACAAAATCAATTAAATCTACATACAATCCTCATACACTACAACATATTTGATATTTTCCGGCGGTTTTTGACCGGCGGAATTATAAGTGCCGGAAATTTAACGTTATTACCGGCGGTTTTTAAAAACCGCCGGAAATGACTACGTATTCTGGCGGTTTATTAAAAACCGCCAGAAATAACTCACTTAGCGGCAGTTTCTTAAAAAGCGCCAGAAATAATCAAGGTATTACCGGCGGTTTTTTAAAACCGCCGGAAATGATATTACCAAACTTATAATTTTAGCCCAGCCCAACAAATCAATAAAATGCACTACAAAACTTTTTTTAAAAAAAATAGACCAAGTCCAAGAGAATTAACATAGCTCAAACCTCAGCCCATGTTCTGAAAGCCCATCTATATATATTCTTTAACCACTCAATTACTCTCAACCCTAGCCGCACGACCCGCACTCCTCTCTCTGCATCCTAAGTCCCAACTCACAACTGCCGATCTGTATTTTGTGTTTGCACTCTCTCTCTCTCTCTCGTGGCATGGGAGGACGGTGACGATGGCTTTGGCGAGATCGGAGCAGTGGCTTTGGCGAGATCGGAGCTGTGGCTTTGAAGAGATCGGTGATTTTCCAGGTATTTCTACTTTTTATAATTTTGTAGGAAATTTCTTTTGATGAAATTTAGTTTTAGACAGATATGTGCATTGTGCATATGCGTGTGTGTCATATGTGTATGATAGATCTGTGCATGTGTGTGTTTTGTGTGTGTAATATTTATATGATAGATCTGTGCATGTGTGTGTGTAATATGTATATCTCTATACGAGTTTCAAGCCGAAACACTTGAGGTTGGAGCTCGATTCGACTTCTGGATTAGGTGATTGATTAAGAAGGCATCGATCGACTTCTGGATTAGGTGATTGATTGAGTTTCCGAAGCTCTCTGTGTTTGATTAAGTGATCAGGTGTGAATTTTCTAGTGCTCTCTCTGTTTGGTTGTATCATGAAATACACCTGCATGCGTTTTTCTATCTATCTTCTAAATCATTTTTTTTAATAGCTTTGTAATTGAATGGTATATTGATTATTTTGAGGTTTAATTTGGTTTCTTAGTTAGTCTTTTGAGGTTTAATTTGGTTTCTTAGTTAGATTACAAGCCTGATTTTTTATATATAAAAAAATTAGAAAATAATTTGCGAATTAAAGAATTTCATGTATATGTATATGTATTTGTATATGTATATACATACCTTGAGTTTTTCCATAGACATGTACATGTACATGTACATGGATATGTATATGTATATGTATATGTATATGTATATGTATATACATACCTTGAGTTTTTCATCAAAGCTTGGCATGGGAAATTGGTTATTTTGTAATGGTTGGAAAAAGCTTGATCGAACATCATTTGTGGCAGCTGCTGCAGATGCATTCCAATACAGGGCGTTATTGGAGAATTGAAGCTGAGTATGTGGGGAATTTTTGGAAGGCGGCGAGTTTCTCATGAACTGATGATGAGGAAATTTAGACCAAGAATTAGGCAATAGTTCGGAGCCGGTGTTCATGCCGTAGTTTGAAGGATATTGAAAATTCATGGAGCGGTTTTCAAAAGCTGACAGTTCAGATGGCTGATTATTGGAACCTAAAAAACCTTGTAACATGGTCGAAGGGCTTCCATACACATTTGAATCCATCTGAAAACTAGAAGGTAAGCCCTGGCATGTCACACTGCTTTCGCTATGAGAACTGAACTGTGGTTGTTGTTGTTGTTGTTGTGATTGTGGTTGATCTAAAGAAAAACCCCGTGGATTCATTTGCTTGAATTCGCTCACCGAAGATTCTTCATGGCTCCCAGAAAACATTTTCTGTCTCCACTGTTCTTGAGATGATCCAATCCCACTTTCTTGCTGATAATTCCTACTCGAATTCAAGTCTTCTTGAAGAACCGAACTGAAACTGCTCTCAGTTTTCCCAGCACGATTACTGTTGCCCAACCCATAAAAACCAACCAACATATATACTTATCAAATCCTATATATATACATATATATATATATATATATATATATATACTACTACTACTAATAAGATATTAAGATTTATGAGTTAAATCTTCCATGATGAAAGAGGAAAAGGAAAATAAAGACTTCATTTTGGGTACTGAGGATATAGATATATATATATATATATAACCTGTTTCTTGATGGATCCCACCAGTTTCCACTGCCAATCTGAAATTGATCCGCCATGACCAAATAACTGGACTTCAGCTTTATATATATATATATATATATATATATATATGAGCTATATATATCTTTCTTCCTCTGGTTCTGGCTTTAGATTCCTACTCTTTGAGTCTCTCTCTGCGCTTGGCTTGCTTGGTTGTCATAAAATGATGAATTCGGTTTGCTGCATCGCACTATTTATATTAACCACGAACCATTCGAGTGTACAAACCAGAGAAATAAATGACATGAATTTTAGTTGACTTTTCCGGGGTGATTAGACAAGGGAATTAGGGTCATTTAAAAATCTCAAATTCCTTTATGCCTTTTTTATTTTCTAATGTTGCTTTGTTTTTCTTTCTTTAATTCAATGGAAAACTATAGAGTATCAATGACTTCCCAAATCAGACCTATATGCCTTTATAGATTCCTTTATGCCTTTATTTCTTTTTCATTTACTGTGAAGTATTTTGCAATATATAGATTAATATTATTAGATAGAGACCAAAAAAGATCCATATGTGTGATTGATTAGGCTATACTAATCAAATTCTTATGAACATAATTAACAGCATGTGTTGATTTTACAAGCATGTGTTGTTTGTTGTTCGTTTTCGCATTTGTTATGATTATTTGCTTATTATCTGGTCGATCTTATACTTAGTTAACTCTTTTACAACAGTTGTGTCTTCAGGCATTGTTTAATTTGACAACTGAAACAACTTTACTCATGTTATATTGGCTTTTATTACACTTGACATATATGGCTGTAAAACTCAAAAAGCACACAAATCTATTAGATAGGTGATCACTATAAACAATGTACAGACTTGTTTAACTTTATTATTTTTGGTAGATATACAGACTGGTTTAATAAGCTTAAAAACTATAAACGATCTTAGATTTGATAAAAGTAAAACATGTTTTTGAAACTATAAACCATTATCAGCTGATCCTAACATTTTTCTTTTTATGGCAGCTCCTTAATCCCAAGTTGGAGATTCACAACCACAATGAGCTTCTATCGGCGGTAAGATTGCTGGTCTCAGAAGATTAATGTGATGGTAGACTTGTCTTTGGTCGCAAGGTGATTGCTCCTCCAGAAAAGGCACCAAACGTCTTGAAAAGTGGTAGTGGAGGGGGTGGTGAAAATTCCAAGAGTCAATTGCAAACATTGCGCAGGACGTAGAGCACCCAGGTGAAAATTCCAAGAGTCAATTGCAAACATTGCGCAGGACGTAGAGCACCCACCTACAAGACAAAAGAACTGCAAAGGAACAAGTTCCATACCACTGTGATCAAGTGGCGATCATTACTTCTGTATCATATTGCTATCAAACGAATTAATAATTTGTTGTGGAATTCTTTTTTTTTCCGATGGGAAAACTACTTAGTTTTATGTAATAAATTTCATCCATAATGATATGGCTGTGATAGTTTTGTAACTGGTAAATTTGACATTCCTTTGTTTAAAATGGTAGGAGTAAAATGAGCCACATCATTGGTATTTCTTAATTTTTTGGAAAGTCTGGATTTTTTAGCAATCTATCATTGCTCTTTGCAAATTTCTTCCAATTTGTTTCATGGATGTTATATTTGTCTCATTGAATTGTTGCCTTGAAACTTCCAAGCAAGACACAAGTGGAAGAAGAGCACCACAATTGCAACCTGATTCCAAATTTAAAAAAAAAAAAAAAAAAAAAAAAAAAAAAAAAAAACTTTTACCGGCAGTTTTTATGAACTGCCGGTAAAAGTAAGATTTTCAGTCTATACCGGCGGTTTTTATAAAACCGCCAGTAATTTACCGGCGGTTTATAGTAAAATACCGGCGGATAAAACTGCCGGAATATTTCCGGCGGCTGCAAAAAAACTGCCGGTAATTACCGGCAGTTTAGCAAAACCGCCGGTAATTCTCTACCGGCGGCACATTTTCCGGCAGATTTTTTAACCGCCGGTGATGTTTTTTCCGGCGGTTTTGGATGCATTTTCCGGCGGTTTAAACCGCCGGTGATATAAGAAATTCTTGTAGTGATAGTTAATCTCACGAAATTTATCAATAGCAGAAAAATATAAACATGCAATTAACTACAAATTTTTAATATAAATAAATGCTCAAACCTAGACTATGCATACGGATTCAAGGGGGAAGAGAAGAATTAAACTTGCCTTTTTCCTGACGAATTAACTTGTTCACCCGATCGTCACTCCCTTTTCTCTTTCGTTTTCTCTCTTTTAGTTCTGTGCGTAAAACAACGGCAAACCCTAATTTCTTCTTCTTTTCTTTTCCTTTTTGTTTTAATTATTTTTTTTTTTCTAAAACTAATAAAAAATCAAATTAATAATAATAATAAATATAGCAATAGAAATATTATTATAACCCTAGGCCCATCATTTTAAACATAACCTTAGCCCACTCATTCTAGCCCAAATTCCTCCCTAGCCCAACCCAAAACATTTAAATAAAATAATACACAATTTATACCAATTCACATAAAATGACAATATGCATGCATAAAAGACAAGCAACTCACCTACAATGATAATCTATATAAAAAAAACATTTCTCATGAATTAATAAAATAAAGTAATAATGTAAAGAGATTAAATTGACACCTAAATTTTCCGGGGTATTACACCCAGTGTTGGATAATCCTACTTCTTCTACTTCATTGTTAAGATACATTAACATAGGGCTTCTCTGTGTCCAAGGAAATGCAAATGATCGACCTACCATGTCTGATGTTGTCTCCATGCTTAGCAATGAATATACACCTCTACCAACACCTAAAGAACCTGCATTTTTTATTGGCCAGCGTGTGAACACAAACCCGTCACTTAACAATGCCGGAAACTGTTCAATAAATACTGTAACACTTTCAGTAATTGATGCTAGATAAAAATTTCATTCTCTAAGACATTTTGTTTCAAACTGAAACTCTAATCTCCTTGATTGTATTCTTAGATTTGATATACTTTATTTGCTCTATGATTTATTTATGTTCTTTTCATCTTATTTATTTATTTATTTTTTTTGGGTGATATATTGATTATTTTAACTAGCTTTACTACCTTACAAGCATCTCTAGGATTTGCTTGATTTGGGAGTATTTGAAACTAGACAGTTTACTTGCTTTTAACTTGGGGACAATTACCAAAACCCATTTAACCAAGGTCCAATTACCAAAATTGTTGCCACAGACTCAAAACTATCCAAAATGCCCTCCATCTTCATATTTTCTCCTCAAATCATTCTCTCATGTATATCTTTTTGCAATAATAGTGGTACATATTTTTACTAATGTGTTCAAGACTAGTGACAACTATTTCATATTTTTTCTTTTGTAGAAAACTGCTCACAATGTTTTCTCTTTGATGTTCAACTTATTTTCAAGGATCCTAGTTGGTTAAACCAAATTACATGGTAATGTAATTATATGTAGGTATGAAAAATAAGATAAATAACTAGCAGCAAGAAAGAGTATCTAATTTATCTCGAAGAAATTTTGAAAATCCTATGAGAGCTACAAATAAAAAAGACACACAAATATATAAAGAAAAAGAGACAACTAATTATGTGCGAGTATATGAAAACTATAAATTACAATTAAGAATTTAGAAAGTAGTTCCTTCAACACCAATAAAATTCAATGAGATAGTCTAATGGCAAGACTCTCTCTCCTTGGGGCCACTCTAGATTTTTTTTCTTTCACAAGGTGCATGTGAAACAAGGGCCTAAATATCTCATTAGTAAATTATGGGATGCTCTAAGAAAGTCGATACTAATTGGATAATGATATTTCTTCTTAATTTAATTGTTTTTGAATTTGTGAGTTGAGTAGTGACTCTCATCACATGACATCATCATGATATCATGTGGCAGAAGTCCACCACTCTACTCACATAAATGACTTTTGAAAATTACAAAATTGAGAATCTGTGTATCATTACTCTTTATACTTATATACATAAGTACATTAATCCTTCTATTTTGAATGGTTAATGTACTTTTATTTTGAATGATGAAAAAATAACATTGCACTAGGTGTTACGTATGTATTTGATATATATCTATTTTTAAACATCAAATTTACATCAGCAACCCGTCTATATTCCTAATTAGAGAACTTAAAAAAAAAAAAAGCATTTTAAAATTTTGTTTGACTGACAGTTTTAACAACTATTTTTAAGACCGTTATATAAAAAAATAAAAAATAAAGAAGAGGAAGAGTATGATTTCTCGTCAATAGTTAGTTCTCTAAAATGTGTTTTCTCGTTTTGGGCTCAATCTCATTAAACTTTAACAAAAGTTGGCCCAAGCCAGTACATGTTATCTTCAACCAGACGCAGCCCAATCTAAAGTCGGGTCGTTTTCATTTCTCATCTTTTTTATTTCTGTATCCATTTCCAATTTCTGTATCGGAAGCCGAGTTTCATGGTAACGTTAATTTTGTAATCGTTATATATATATATATATATATATATATATATATATATATATTCGATCATTGCGTATGTTTCTCAATAAGTTCCTAATTTGAAGATTTTGCACCATTCAATTAAGGTCGAATCTTGTTAGACCTTAACTCATGTTTAGGTTTTAAACAATGATACATGTTTTAATCAATTGCAGCTTAATTTTCCGTAACGTTTCACTGTTCCGTTTGGTTGCTGAGAAAGTTGAGGTAAAGAATAGAAAAGAAAATTAAAGATTGAATTGGTGTTCCGGAGTTGTTTAATTTTTGGCATAAATTATTGTGTATATGTGAAAATCAAGCTGGTTCAAGCAAGATGCGAGTGCCAGTAAGCCTAGTTCCTGTATTCCACTTAAATTGCATTGATGTTAAAGCTCACGTATGCTTTCATGAATGACAGCAATCTGCAGTAGTTGCAGACAAGTTGAAACTTGTTATACTGTTAGAAACTGGTAGTGTCACCTAGGGTTAGGGTGATGTACAATTATTTCATCAAGTATATATCTTATTTCCTGTATGTTGGAAGTCATTAATACGAGAACCTATATTGTTGGAAGTCAATAAACTCACGTGCTTGAAATGAAATACTTCTCTCACTTAAAAAAAGTGATTTCATTGTGTGAGGAGAGGAATATTGGAAAACTTCTCTCACTTAGAAAAAATGATTTCATTGTGCGAGGAGAGGAATATTGAAACTTTGGTTGTGACAGAGGGTTCATGATATACGCTACTCATACCAGAAAGTCCATAAGGAAGGGTGTGACAAGTGGAGGAGGAGGAGCAAGGCTGGCCCTGAGATTCGAAAAATGTTGAGAGGCCCTAGGCGGACTTTCAAATGGTGCCCTTTCTACCTAAATTTTCACGTGCCGATAAATTCTATAGGAGTGCAAAATTTTTATTAAAATGAGACAATAAACAAATAAAATAAATTAATATGAAAAAAAAAATCCTGATCTTGGTGCTTTATAAATAGCACGATCCAGTTCACATAAAAAAATTAAAAGAAATATTCAACACACTTTAGTCACAAAAATCAAAATTGAAATTCATATCAAAGTAAATGTGATGTAATCGTCTTGCATTTTGAGTTGCAAAATTATCAATTAAAGTGCTCACAATCCCAAAGGAAAGTCGTTGCATTGCCGTTGTGAAAATAGAAGAATAAAAGAAAAGGAGTTCTAAAAAAAAAAAATATCTAAGACAAATAGTTATTAGTAATTTATTTTTATAGTTATTAGTAATTTATTTTTTTTTTTAAAAAAATAAGGCCCAGACCATTGTATTTGCACCATTATCATTATTTTTTAAATGAGATCCACTTTGTTGTTGCCCAGACTAGTGTATTGGGAAGGAGTTTTAAAAAAAAAAATGCCTAAAACAAATAGTTAGTAGTAATTTATTTATTTATTTTTTAAATGAGGCCCAAACCATTGTATTGGACCATTATCATTTTTTTAAATGAGGCCCACTTTGTTATTGGCCCAGACTAGTGTATTGGACTATTAGTTACTATATATTTTTTTTAAATAACATCTAGTGGGCTGGGGGCCCTCAAAAAATTAAAAATTTTTGGGGCCCTAGGCGACTGCCTGGCCGCCTAGGCCCAGGGCCGGCCTTGAGGAGGAGGAAAGAAAGGAGAGAGGAAGGAGATGGTGACCATCTGTAAAAGAGGGTTACTTACATAGAAGAGAGAGGATAGTGTTCAGATCCTATGGAGGGGTGAGAGGTTAGGCAGAGAACAATCCAGAGGACTTAGAGGCAGTGGGCTTTCTTCATCCGCAAAGGCCTCCTCCTTAATGGAGGGGTTACTACTCTTTTATATGCTTTATGACACATGCCATTTAAGGTTCCCATGAAATCATCTCAGCATTCCATTGTACTTCTCAGTGAGTCAGCGGTACTTGACCATGAGGCAATTAGTCACATTCCTACTTGTGATGTGGCCATCTTAATAATTTCCGCAGGACATTGCCAAGGTGTACCAATCACCTCCTGATGAACCCCCCAACTCAAGCCACCAAACTACATGACCCCAAGTTTCCTGTTAACAAAAGCAATGAAGAGTCCTAGACTACCCAATGCGGCAACGGTCATGGCCCATGAGCACTACAATCATCGAGCAAAGACTATGGTGCAATCCTGTGTTTTACTCCGTGGTTAAACTCGATCTCGTTGTACTGCAGTATACAACACAGTCACGTAACTACAATCTTTTGTTCTTTCCCACCTCTATCAACCATGTCAATTCCGAAACCAGCATAGGCATAAGGTGAGTCATTTTAGGAACTGTATATGCATCAAATATAGGCTGGAGTCGTGAGGCTTATGTCTCAAGATCCCTAAATACTCAGAGCATGTGTACACCTCAACAATCATTTACAAGGTAAAGGAAGGCACAAAATGCTGCAAATAGCAATGGTGTGATGTTGCTATTTATTACTCGCCTTAATTGATTGCTACTATATGGGTTCAACTGCAAATACCTGAAACCCTAGTCCAGTAGTTGAATTTGGTGCGCGACTTGAAACACAACGTCTATCATATCGTACATTCATCCAAAAATTTACATATTATAATCAAAATGTGATCGTCTAGATCATCTATTACAAAAACTTTATCTGGAGACCTCATCCCTCATCCTGAGAGTCAACTATGTACAACAAAAGATAAATACATGCTAAGAAAATTACATGTAAATGGTCTCCATCGTCCTGTACCGCGCTTCCATTCACTCGGTACCTGAAAAATAAAATGGGGGTGAGCTCAACAAGCTCAGCAAGAATTGCAAAACACTATCATTGCTCAACAAATTGACCTTGCCTTAAATTCCTACATATAAGGACACGTACAACAATCTTTGTTGATTTCATTCACAAATTTTCTTATGATAATTAAACGCTAGTTAATCATCATATTCACAATTTAGTTCACACATAGGAATCGTGTTATCAACAATTCCTTATTAAGCTAATCATCTAGATTAACTTAACATAACCTCACAGTGAGCCCCGGGCTCCCCTCCAATAGATGGCATGCTTAGCCAACAAGTGGTGCGCATCGCATAGTCTCGGACTAAGGAAGCTCGCACATGTGGCTGGGCTTGTACGTCTACTCACCCAGATGGTCCCGGACCACGTCCACACAATAAGGGCACGCTTCGCCCAATGGCCATAACAAAAGGGTCGTACACACTCCAAAGGTAGGTCCTTGACCATACCTCACTAATTCCTTAAGAAATTTTTATCTCATTTCCACACATTCAAGCTTTTAGGATTTACTAAATGCTTTTGACATTTAATAAATCAAATCGTTCTCTTAATGTAATCACTAATCACATTAATTAATCACTTTAAGATTTCCCCACTTAAATCTTTTATAAACTTAATTATTTTAGTATAATTAAGTTTATTATGCCAAAATGTATGACTCTAGAGCTTTTCGTAATTTTTAGAGCCTAAAGGATATTTTTTCCTAACTCACTCTAAAAAAAAAAGGGAACAAGCATTATTTACCAACATAAAATTTTTTATAATTTATTAAATATTTTTCACATTTAATAAATTAAAAGAGCGAATTGGGCACGTTCATACAACTTAAAACGTCGCTAACAGAAACTTTAATTCTTAAAACCAACTCTTCAACATAACAAGCTCTATTGCACTAAAACAAATGATTTCATAAATTTTTCGTAATTTATGAAACATTCGAGAATTTTTCCCTAGAACCAACTATTCTAGCATAATTAGTTCAAAAATGCATAAACATAGAATTTCAGAATTTTCGTGATTAATGGAACATTAGAAACATTTTCTTCAAGTTCTATTTCAGCCCAAAAGAAATTCTTTAACTTTCTTTTAAATGACATTGGGCCTAATCTTAATTTCAGCCCAATCCATTGTCATGCAACCATTTATAATGAACCCAAAACAAAGCCCAATTGATTTCAACCCAATTCTTGTACATGGGCAGCCCATTTCCATATCCATCTAATCTATGTTATAAACTAACCATCTCACAACTATAGAACCCAAACTTCATCACCAAGATGACCCAAATTGAACCAGCCACCACAAACCTATCATTAAATACTCAATCTGCCACCTTCAACAACCCACCACCGTAGCCATTGAAGACCCAAATTCAAACCAAACACATCCATTCTCCATCACCATAGGCTACCACTAGGCAGCCGAAGACCCAAGCAAAGCCACCATCTTCGGCCCCAACCACCATGAATTGACTCACATTAGCTATGCCTCACCAAACCCACAACCAAGGCAACCAAATGTGACCAACCTGCCACCTCCATGAGCCGCCTCAGCCCAACCAACCACCATCATCACCATCCTCACAGCCGAGTATCCCTCACCCAGCCATGCACAATCCCATCACCAACCTTAATTCGTGAACCCAGCTAACACCACCTCAGCCGCTAGCACCCAAGTTCCACCACAGACCAGCCACTGTACACACTTCTTCAACCTCTTCCCACAGCTACCAAACCATGGCCACCAAACCAAACCCAAGCCATGCATCCGAACAGACCCAACACCTACTGAACTTAGAAAATCCCATATATATATATATAAACATATTGATACAAAAAGAAGAGAAACTCACAACAATTATTGATGGAACGGAAACTACCACTTAAATCATACATGCAGTTGGTTTATCTATATATATCTATATCTATATATATATAGAAATGAAGGCAAGGTTCAACTTGCCTGCTAGTGATTGGGTCGTCTTCTTCTCTTCTTCTTCTCTCTCTCTGCTTCTCACACACACACACACACACATATATAAATATATATATATACACATATCCATAACTACACAACCCCCACCACACCCCCCCCCCCCCCCCCCCCCCCCCCCCCCACACCCCCCAACAACAGAATCTATAATTTACCTTTGAATCCTACATTAGTGAAGACAAAAGAAAAATCCTAATTTCAGGTGTTACAGTTACATTGGAATCAAAGACCAACAACTATTTCATACCATCTCGCCCATGTCCATTGTATTTTGTACTTTAATATACTTCTCCTCCCAGCTGCCTTAAAATGGAACAATGTCACTCCTACATTAGTACTCATTGGTTTGTGTGTACATTTCCTAGATTTTTTTATCTCTCACATCTATCCCCCTATGTTGTTACTTCTTCGTTTTGTTGGACGCAAATACTTCTGATACAGCCATTCTTTGTGTATCATTTGTCTTAATACTGCTTCGAGTTTTTTCCCTTTTAGTCAAAGATGTCATTTTACATTGTCGAGAATTCCAATAGTTGAAGACTCCTTTTTTCTTAGCTTACCATTTACATTATCTACTAAGATAAGGTCAAAGGTATGTCTTGATTCTATTCTGCGGTAAGCATCATATCTGAACGAAATTATATTTGTTAGGTGAAGTTTCCCAGAAACTTGTGGTCAATTTTTTTTTTTTTTGATATTCCAAAATCACCAAACATGCATCCATCTGTTTAGCTTATTTTTGGTCTTACTTTTCTTTAATCAGTTGAGATATTTCAAAATTTCACCAATTCGGTATTTCTAGGTGAGCTTGAAGTTCCACAAAGTTACTGACTTAATTGTCCGAGCAGCAGAAAATTAAAATTCTCTTTGCAAGCTTGAAATTTCACAAATTTATTATTTAATGATCATGACGAAGAAGAATGAGGAGAAGGGACCTCACATATAATGTATCTTAGCAAAAGATGTTACATCTAATACAATATATTTGATCTATAAGATATAGAAAGAGAGACTAATACAACATATATGTTTGAGGGAAGAGACATTTAAACAATTAATGGGAAATGTTGACTCAGACACAAGAAACTAGTAGGTTGATTGCAACACTAGTGACCAATATTCTGTGCAACATTGTCGCAATTAGCTAATACTTATCAGCACTTCCACTATGATAACAAGCATAGAGAAATCTGTTTCATAGTCAGAAAAACAATATAGCCTTGAACGAATTAACTATCAGAAGGCCAATGGCCTATGCATATCTTTTGTTTTTATTCTTTATTCTGCTGAGGAAGTGTAAGGATTCAGAGAGGTTAACATCACTTGATTTCCTCACATGATATGGCAATCTTGAATGTATGACCAATTGAGTCAAACACCTGGCACACACCTCTCATATCATCATACCAACATTTCCAATGGAGCTAAATAGCATCATATATATATATATATATATATATATATATATATTGCTCTGATTAAATTTTTTTTTTCTGGTAAGGTTAGTCAGTATATAAAATGGGAAATTTACAAACAAGCTCCATATTGTAGAAGGAGCAAACAAGTCCGAATACAAACAGGTTTACATTCAGAAGAATGGGCAGAAGCAGCATTAAATAACATGTAGCATCATGGCATCTTTGAGCAAGACAAAGAGGGTGATGAGTGAGGAAGGAGGTGTCAATTCCTCAATTCCAGGTGGTCCGAGGGTTTCCTTAGAGGTCTGAAGATAGTGCAAGGATTCTAGTTGCTCTACAA
This sequence comes from Cornus controversa, assembly GCA_026545225.1. Classification (NCBI taxonomy): domain Eukaryota; kingdom Viridiplantae; phylum Streptophyta; class Magnoliopsida; order Cornales; family Cornaceae; genus Cornus; species Cornus controversa. The sequence continues at coordinate 86,248,332 of CM048846.1, read as the reverse complement.
TCTTTGAAAGTGCATGAAAGCAGTCGAAGCCTGATGGTGGAAGTAATGGCTTGGATGATGCTTTGTGAGGAAGCCGCCTTGTTTCTAAAAATTATGTTATTTCTTTCCCTCCATATCGAGTAAACACATACAGCCAGGACAAGTTCATGAAGAAATTGCTTTGATGAGGAAATGTCCGAAAGAAGTTGCTGCCAATTGTTAAGGTGTATTGGAATTTAAGCAAGTTCATGAAGTGTTGCCAGAAGTGATTGAATTGTAGAAGCAAGGGAGAAGGATGGTAAGGAGTTCCACATGTATGAGTCAGGACTGGAAGGGTTTAATGGGGGTAGGAGGGATTGATTTATGAATTCGGGGATCAGTCTCTGGAGGCAGCCTGGTATACGCCATTCACCATTGTTGATGATTGAACTAACTTTGGTGTATCTTCCAATGGAGGTGTTTAATGTGATTGAATTGGTCATTCTATCAACCAGTGGACCACACGAGAGCCAACTGTCAAACCAAAATGAGGCAGAGCATCCATTGCCAATTTTAACTGCGATGAGAGGTCTTGCAAGAGGCCAAAGCTGCAAGATCTTCCCGAGTGACCGTGAACAGTATAAAGGGCATGTTATTTCCCAAAAATTCTTCAGCTTCAAGAAATTTGTTTGAATCCATTTGGACCATAAACAGTTAGGATGAGCAAAGAGATGAAAAATATGCTTGAGCATAGCAATTTTCTCTACAAGGCTTGAGCAGTGAGTGGAGCTAAGCATTGAAGAGATTAGAGGTACACCAAGGTATGTGAAAGGAAGATTTCACGAATAAAATTGTAACAAATGTGAAATGATTTGTTGAGCGACCTCTGAAACTCCAGAAAAGTAAGCCTAAACCTGGCTTTTTGAAATGTTTGCAAAAAGACCAGATAGTGAGTAGAATGTATCAAGACCCTCTTTAAGGATAGTAACAACACTGAGATAACCATGAGCAAATAGAAACAAGTCATCTGCAAAGATGATGTGTGAAAGACAGAGGGGCTGGCATTTCCGGTGGAAGGTAAAACCTGGGCTGTTAAGGATGAAAAGGGTGGACCCGACCCTACTCGCGGGTCCAAGCATGTGGGTCCACTTTTGTACTAATTCAAATTAAAATAATATTTTATGTATTTTTAATTAATAAAAATATAAAAATAAAAAATAAATCATAGGGGCGTTTTGTCTCAAAAAAATATGAAAAAGGTCAATGTATAAACATCAACATTTGACTAACTTCTGTTTGTTAAATCACTCCCTCCTATTACTTGAGGGGGTTTTTTTGTAAAAAAAATTCAGAAGGGGGATTTAGTGCAAAAGTGAAATAATAAAGAGTTTTTTTTTGCAGTTTAACCTATTATATATAATATATTAAAAATAAAAGATGATATAGAAAATCCAATTAGAATTCGAATTTAGGTTGGGCTCGGGTTACTGGCACCTTAACCCAAGCCCAACCTAAATTAAGTTCGAGTTGAAAATTTTCAATTCAAGTTCAATCCTAATTATAAAAATTGTTGCTCAAGCCCGTGCAAAATCAGGCTGGGCTCAGGTTGGATTTAAGTAATTGACCAACCCAAGTTGCACCCCCACTATGGACTACCTGAAGGCCAAGATTTGAGAAAAGGTCACTTGAGGTAAAACCTAACAAAATACCAAGAAAACTAAAAGCCCAAAACGATATATTAGATTGAGGAAGTTATATTGTCACGCCCCGAAATCCGACCCACCGAAATCCTCCGATCTGATCTTGAATTTCGGAGGTGAGACATTACACTTGCCTGGTCATTTTCCCATGACTCCGCATAAACGTTCCAAATAACTTTTTATTACTTCCCGGTTCCTATCTGGACTACTAAGATCCACTATACGGAAGCTTTCATACAACACCTCAAGTTCCATTCCTAAATATCAATTAAGATTAATCGACCTAAAGTCATAGTCTCTCAATTTCGTGGAAGCATACCCTCATAATTTCACATAAAATCATACCTTAAGCAAACCCCACCAATGGACCCCTTGCCAAGCAACAAATCAAAACAGTCCATGAATTCCCACTCATTCAGTTACTAAGCATTATGATCCCTCGTAATGTTGATTATGAGTCCTCATAATTTACGATCCCTCATAGAGCAATCATAAGACCTATCGTAGTCCTCAGATTTTCTAACCAAATTATTCAAGGATTTACGATACCTCGTAATGGGGATTACAATACCTCGTAATGGAGATTACGAGACCTCGTAGTGCCCAAAACAGAAATCCTCTGTTTGTATTTGAAGTTCTATTTTGCAACCTTCATTAGTTCTCACAAGTTCCAACACAATACAAATGATTTCTCAACATGGATAGAAATCTAAAACATTACTTAAATCATTTCATGATTGTTCATACGTAGAATCATCAATTCATACATGCGAAAACCAAATTATCATACCCCGATTTCTGACTCTCGATTAAGAGTGAGGGAAATGGGAGTGAACGGTGATCATCAAACATCAACACTCCTAATCACAATAGCTCCTTAATATCATGCTCTGATACCAAGTTATCACGCCCCGATTTCTGACTCCCGGAAACCAAGGGTGACTAAGCTATTCAATCACACTATAATCATCAATATCAATGCAAAAGCTTATATAAATGCACGCACGTATACAAGTACGTTGCCGACTCAACGAACCTCAATCGGTCCCTCACGTAACGCCTCTCCCTCATTTAACCACATCTCCATGTCCCAGCCAGCCATGCATTATAATGGATCGTAATGCTGGTTACGATGCATCAAAATCACGATACATGAAACATGTATTGAAACATGTTGCAAAAATCTCTAGATTTTGTACAACACGCTCAACCATTTACGATGCATCGCCATATCACGATGCATCGTAATTGGGATTACGATGCATCGTAATCACTCACTTGCTACAATAACAAATCCAACAAGTGATTACGACCTATGGCATCCTTATTCAATTCTCAACCTATAGCCCTAATACATTCTTCATAAGTTGAAAGACATTGAAAGAATGATTCAAAACATCGTCAATATGGTTCAAGCATAAATTTACATCTCTTAGCAATCATATCGTAAAAACTCACACATTGAAGTTCAAAGTTAAACATTTTCCATTCATGTCTCATAAGTCGTACATAAGCCACCAACGACAATTACATTTGAGAATCTAAGTATGTCAACACGATTTAAAGGTACATATAACATCAATAACATAATTCACATGCCACAAATCGGCATGAACATCTATCTACATATCCAAAAGTCAAAATCCCAAGGGAACTCCAAGGATCCACTCAAGCTATTCAAGCTTCTTCTTCCATCGGTGCTTTATCTATAACAGAGTTTGGAGGAAGGGGGTGAGCATACAACTACGGCCAGTAGGAATAATCCACTCGACTCTACCTCAACTCAGGCAGCTATGCATGAATGCATATGAAATCTCTATGTAGCTACATGACAAATATCCATGTTTCTCACCCTTAAAACACTCAAGTTTTGGAAATTATGAATGATGTTTCACATTTCAATATATAACAACTTAAATGAATTCACAACTCGCAAGTAAACTCACACCACGTATAATCTGGAAATCAATTCAACTGAGGACTTCGCTTATCACAATTCCATAGTAAGGGTTTCTTCGAAACCACAAACTCAGTTTACGCTTTTTGGGCTACTAACCTGAAAGAAGCGACACCCGCTTGGCTAAATTTTGGGTCTTGCACCCTAGGGCTCCGGGCCCTTCTTAATTCTCACACATACCCCAAAAACTCGCTTTTCACATAATGTACACCTATCACATAAATGCACAAAACTTCATAATTCTCACATATTGCATTTTATCATATAATGCACCACAACTCAAGACTATCACAATTCTCATCAAATGCATAACATAGCCAAGTTAATGCATGTCATCCCCAAGCTTGTCATAATGAAAATTACTCATTTCATGTAGAATTATAACCAATGTATTTTTAAGAAAAATTCATTTGATGCATTTTTCTCAACTGATGGAATCAAAACTCACCCACTGCTCATATGAACACAATTTAAAACATTGCCCGAAAACCTATGTTGTTCTTATAGCTCATTGCCCGAAAACCTATGTTGTTCTTATAGCTGTCAAAGTTATATTGATCCTTAAAATAAGCCAAAATGAACACAATATGACCCTCAGGTGATATAGAAATATCAATTCTAGCTCTCTTTGATCCACCGGCAAGAGCTATGACGAGAGGGATGCAAAACACTTAAAAGCTAGAGTTGATAGTGTGCAACCTTTGAAAACATAAGCTTAAAAGCTTATTTGTTCTTCCAAACACCCAAAATTAACCTCAAACCTTCAATTTCAATCCCATCCACCAATTTCAATCACAAATTAACCAAAAATCAAGCAAATATAGGCAATAGATGAGATGGAGATCAATGGATAAAATATCACAATCCTAGAAAGAGAAACATTCGAGTAGAGATAGAAAGTAAGTGGGCAACAATTGAATGCAATGAACATTTAAAACCAGACCCACTGACTAAGTTGGATTGGTCTAGGAGACGCCTGGACCGGTTCAACTTGGTCCAGTGTGGGTTTTTTCAACCCAAAACAACAACAAAAATAAAATCTCTAAAAACAACTCTAAAAAAAAAATCTAAAAATGCAAAAAATCTTTTTAGAATTTTTATTTGTGTGAAACAAACTTAATGATGATCATTCAAATATTAAAATCAATTTTTCACATAAAATAATGATGAGTTCTAAATGTCCCGAAAAGTCAAAAAATTTGCAAAAGCACAATTTTAAAACTCATAAATTTGTCAATAAATTTTATTCTTAATTTCATCATAAAGGCACAATTTCCAATACACAATGTTTTTAAAAATTTTAAAATTCATCTAATAAATCTATGTGTGTGTACGCCATCCAGCTTCATCAATAAGTAATCAAATACCTCTGATTATTTGGCTAAAGCATATTAGATAAAAAGCTTTAAGAGTAACACATGATCAATTTTTAAATATTGAATTTCATTCATTTTTTTTATTTCTAAGAGGACAACTTTCACTCTTACGGACAACCAGGTCTTTTTTCAAAAAAACTTATTATTTGACATCTCATTGGAGATTTTGTCATATATAATGGTAGCTTCAGAGAAATCCCAAAGCTAGCCATTTTCATTTGTCTTAGATTTTCAGTAGCACTTTTTCATTTTTTTTATTTTTTTCTTTTTTTTTTCTGCTGAATTCAGTAAACATAGAATCTTTTCTTTTTACTTTCAATCATGTAAATATTCAATTTGCTACTTATACAATTTAATGTAGTTAACTTCACATTGATTTTCAATCAATTATGTCAGAGTTTGAATAGTATACAAATTGTATGGATTCAAAAGATTTACCACTAAATATAAACAAACAGAGCAAATTAGTCATCAATGCTTAGATTATAAATTCACAAACTTCTTCCATTGAAAACTAAGTGTCCCAATTATGCACTCCCAAATCATAGTGAATTCAAAAGAAATATAGAAAAATCATATTATATCATAGAAAAACATGATTTTCACATTCTCATGATTATCAAAAAAATAAAAATAAATAAATAAAACCTAACCTGCACTCCAAGATATGGTCCAATAGAAAATAGATAATGAACATAAGATCATTCCTTGACCATAACGATCCTAATGATCTCAGTTAGGGGGCCAATTTTTCACCAAAGAACTATTAGGATAAATCTCATAGTATCAATAACTAGACACAAATTTCTCCAAATCTTCTTTTTCATCCAAATTATTTTGACATACAAACTATTAGGAAAGTATTGTGGAGAATTAAAGCTATTATTCTTCTTATTTGAATTATTCCTAGCTTGAAAATTTTTGAGTTTATTATGAATGATTGGCTTTCTAGATTGAACTTTATTCTTAACAAAAGAATTATGTACATGAAAATTAGAAGTAGAATGCCTTTTTTTCCTATAGCAATAGTGTTGACTATATTCATTTTTACCACAATAAGTACAATAAAGCATATTGGACACATCATTAGCATGCATAAACTCAACTTGAATCTTAGGTTTGGGTGTTGACATGTTCAAGTTCTTAGGTTAACAAAGACAGTTTGACCCTTAGATGATGATCCATTATAACCTAGGCCAATCTTATCTCCTACAGGCTTATCAACACTAATCATGATATCAAGTTTAATATGTCCAAAAGTAAATACAATCAATTTCTCTTGTGATTTTTTCAATTCAGGTTCAAGAAAATTAACTTTGGCAACAAGAGAATCTCTAGGAGAAATAGCTTGACTTACCTCGCTCTCGAGAAAACCTCACTCTCAAAAAAATTTACTTAATTCTTAAGATCCAAAATTTATGATGTATTCTCTTTGAGTATCTTCGTCAACTGCTCACTTTCTTTTATCAAAGATTTTTTTTCAATTTCAATAATCTCCAATTGTTTAGATTTCTTTTTGTAGGCTCTTTTGACTTTGACAGTCTCAATAAACAACTCCTTAAAAGCTTTAGACAATTCTTCTTTGATTGGTTCTTCATCTTCAGAATCATCAGACCCAACTTGACTCAAAGTTGTATACTTATCTGTTTCACCTACGCTAGAAGAAGAAATTTTAGGAGTATCATCATTCAATAAAACAACAAAAATAAGAAGATCATTATCATTATCACAAGAGGAATAACTATCAGAATAAGAAGAATCAGACTTAAAAATAACAAACTTCATAGCTTTAGTTTTCTTTTTATCTTTCAAGTTCTTTTTCAAACAAAAGTTATTTTTGGGACTTGGACACTGAATAAATATATGACCTTTACCACCACATGTCCAACAAATAATCTCTGTCACCCTAAAGTCTTCTAGCTCTTTTTTTTTATTTTTTCTATTCTTTCCTCTAAATGATGATCCATTAAATAAAGGAGTTTTCTGAAGTAATCTGTCACGCCCCGATTTTTGACTCCCAGGAATCGAAGGTGAACCCGTCCATTAAACCCTAATGAACGTTCTTAACCTTTAGTTTACTGCGGAAGCTTAATACCCATGGTGCACATGTATATGCATAGCTCAACATACTTCTACCCTCAATGGCCCCCCACACATTAATCCATACTCTGCATGTCCAACATAGTGGATGGACTGCAATTTTGCACAATCGAATCATCAATTTCGCACAATAGAAATAGTTTTTTCGCATGATCGAAGTTATAGTTTCGCAAGATCGAAATATTCGATCATGCGAAGTACTATCAAAAGAAAATCTCAACTCTCGGGACTTTTGAACACTCTGCAACTCTGCAATTTTTTGTACATGCAAAACATGGGTTTCGCCCAATCAAAATTTTCAATCATGCGAAATGTGGATTTCGCACGATCGAAATAGTCTTTGCAGAAATCCTGCAAATTATACCAAAGACCATTTTCAAGCCAACTCCTCATTTCTCAATACTCATGCATTCTCTATAGGATACTAACCATTCTAAATGATCCATACATAGACCTTAAAACATCTCAAACATTCTCCTATGAGCTTCAAGTGACTAATCAAGTCCTTCTCGTCCATCCTCAAGGCCTTACCTGTAAAAATGTTTGGGGGGAGAGGGGTGAGCAACTCAACGGCTCAGTACGAACGCCCCAACCCACCTAGGCATCGACCCAACACTAATCTACATGATATGCAACCATAATGTCGCTACGCTACATGGCATTTACAATGCTCTCATGATCAACCAACCACAATACAAAACAAGAATAGATGCATTTAACTCATATGTCATGCTTAACAGTCAACACACATAAGTAACAAAATATATATACATCTTCTCGATCATAATCCGATACATAGGCATGATTGGTCCACTCCGACAATCATGTGGTGATGGACCACTCTGATGATACCAAAGTATTGGTCAACTCCGACGACACTCGTGTGATGGGGCAACTCCGACGGTCACATATTCATGGCATTATATAAGCCTTGCACTAGTGATTGGGCAACTCCGACGATCACTATACTTGGGGCATGATTGGGCATCTCCGACGATCATCCCATTGGGAGTATTCTCACTAATTCAAACATATTGTTGGCCCTCTCTGAATTCCATGTACATCATACTTAGACAACACTCTGATATACACGTATACATGCTCATAAGGTGCACACACCTCATATAACATATATTTATCATGCTCTTCAATACACATTCTTGTTACAATAGACTATAGCATGCATTTCATCATCACATTATACATATAGCCACATATATGTACTCAAGCATGCATATCATTCACATATGCATATAATTCATAACTTAGCATATTTTTCATGCTTTTTCAATACACATTCATGCCATATTTAAATCTAGCATGCATTCAATCCTCATACATTTTTATAACCAACATATAACCACAAATATGCTTCAAGTCATGCATACTACCCACATATGCATACAATACTTCAAATAGCAAAACATGTTTTCATTTCATATACATTGCTTGTATAACATCACAATTCATCACACATCATTATAATGAACAACTCTAACATGTATAATTATACAATGTAAAGAGGAAAGGGAAATCCACCCAACTCCCACCACTCACTCATACATGCTAAGACAATTCACACAATCCCAATCTCACCAATATCCTAGAATCGATGACTAAGAGTGAAATAACGCCCCTACCTAAAGTTTGGAGCTCTTCCTAGCAAGCCCTATAATCCACCAAACTTCAAGTTCCTCCGAAGTGAAATTTCTTTCTATAGAACCGTAGATCGGAACAAGGAGAACACACTTTCCTTCTCGAACGAAGCCCGAATCCAAATTTCACTTACCCTCAAATTTTGGAACTCTCTAATGGGAGACTTTGAACCCACCAATGTGTAGAGGAAGATGGGGGGAGAAACTTTCTCTCTTAGAGCAAGCTCCAAATCTCACTCAAAAGTACTCAAATCAAAGGAAGAAGGTTGGAGAAGAAGGAGAGCTTGAGAGCTCTTCAATGGCAAAATTCTATATCTATAGGTTCTGTCCCAACAATATACACTTAAGTGTATTGACACCTCACAAGGGTAAATGACTATCCTTTAATCACTTAACGTACCTTCCCAAGCTCTGTTTTTTCTTTCGAAAGTTCATATGGCCTCGAAATCACTTTCTTAATTCATTAAACATTTCATTTGGCCCAAATTCAAAAATTATTATTTTCTGAAAAACTTTTGAATTTCTGGGGCCCTGTTGACCCAAAAAGTCAAATTTCTCCAAATGTTCCGAAAACTTTTCCAAACCTCTAAACAACTTCCCAAACATGTTTCTCACTCTCGAAACATTTATAACATCATTTAAAGCGTATTTGTGGCGAAAATGATGAAAAATTCAAAAATCAGTCAAAATTTGACCCAGTTTCTACATAATCTGTCTTTCTTCATACTAGATTCCATGATGATTTTTTAACACAAATACAAAATTTGATTTTAAAAATAACTTTCGCAAAGAATAACTTACAAATTAGAGAACACTGCTCGGATACCAAGTGTGATTAGCACAATGCGAAAGTAATTACGAAAGCTTGATTAAAACCTAGAGAGGGTAATTAGGTTTACTTGCTCCTTTACTTAATTTTTTAGATTAATTCAATTTTAAGTTCAATTAAAATTAACCAAACACATAAAGCAAACAAATAAGTGCAGAATAACACACGATATACTTGGAAAAACCTAAGACGGGAAAAAAACCACAGGTGAGGCTATTACCTCGGAGAACCAAATCTACTATCGTTGAACAAAAGAACAATAGACTCTGTCCCAAACCCACACCACTCCACTTTGCCAAGAATTTGATGTTGAACGTACATCTCAGGCTTACTCTTGCGACTCCATGTCTAATTGGTGCAGACTTCAGGCTAACGTCACAATCCTTGAAGATGGTAAATGGAAGAATACGAACACTCTATTAATGTTATGTCTCCTTCGTAGTGCAATCTTCTTCTCCTTCCTCACCAACGAACAGATGAGGAGAAATCAAACTAAAACAAGTAACTTGATCAATAAGCAATCTTTGAAGCAGTCTTCGAATAATTGATCAAGCGTAAAAAGAGACACAACCCTAATCACTCAATATGTATAAAATATAAATTAGAAAATAATTCTCTGACCTAAAATTAACTCAAAGATTTTTTTCTCTAAACATAATATTTTTCTGAAAGCATCTTGAAAGCATAATTAGAAAAAAACATATGATATTATTTATAGATGATGAAATCCTATAATTACTTGGAAAACAAGTTGAAAACTCTTTTAAAAAGTTTTTCAAAGTTTTAAAAAAATTTTGAAAATAAAATTTGAATCAAAATTGGAGTTTCTAAAACAATCGGGCCCATTAGCAGAATTAAACTGGTCCAAGGAATAGTTTGACTGGTTCAACTTTCCTTTTCTTAGTTAGACCGATCCACTGTGACCATTTTTCAAAATTGAGATCCTGAGACTACTTAAACCAGTCTCAATATCGGGCAAGTAAAACCAATTATTCATATTTCTCTTCATCTTTGTCACTTTAAAATTGTAAATCAGATATTCATATCTCTTTCTTTCTTTCGAACTCTCTCTCTCTCTCTCTCTCTCTCAAAATCTAAACATGAGAATTTTTATATTCGTGTCAAGACTAAAACGACCTCTCTTCTTTATTTCACCGTGTCAAAAGACTCAAAACTCAAAAGTGAAAGTTCTGTAATTATATTTATTTGCGGAGGCTATTCACGTCCTCGAACAAGTTTTACCACAAAAGAATTTTCTCTCAAGAAAACAACTTTGACACGGTAAGTGGAAAACAACTTGTTTTACCAATGTGGTAAATGGAAAACATATATAAATGGGTCCCACTCTACCGTGATCTGTGGGAGCCAAGACTTTGAGATGAGTCTAACTCATATCATGGCATCGTAAGAAAATTGAGTGATGGAGATCATAGATTCAATATTCTTTATCAGTCACATTATCAAAATATATATATATATATATATATATATATATATTCTTTATCAGTGAATGATTAATGCATTGCTTGTCTGATTTTCAATACCTAATTTTTTTTCTAAGTGCTATGAATTATTTTCTCCTTTTTTATTTATCTACAGTTTGAATATTTTAAGAAAGACAAAAGTTCATGCCACTATATTCATCTGGTCTTTAATTTTGACTCAAAATATATCTATATTTGAGAAGCGTTTAAGCAATTGTTATTTTACATTCGTGCCATTGATTGGTAAAAATTGAAAATCAATTATTTATTACTTTTGTGTAATAAATGTCATATTTTGTCATCAATCAGTATGCTCTTGTAGTTTTAAAACATTTACATTCATGTCATCAAATAAAACTATGGTGTCCATAGAGTGATTTTTCAATTTTTAAGAAAAATTTTATTTTTTAATTAAATTGAGAACCAAGATTCATAAAGTATTTTATATTCCAATTAATTATAAATTTCAAAAAATTATATAGAAAATGATTATAATAATAAGTATATGGATTAATATAAAAAAATATTATTAAAAATATTTATGATCACTATAATTTTATTTATTTGTTGATGACATTAATATAAATGTTTCAAAATTATGCAAGGATATATTGATTGATTACAAAATAAAATATTTATTAAAAAAAATTATTTAATGATTAATTAATATTTTTCATCTATCAATAAACGATTCTGCCGTAACACTCCTCATTTACATTTATACACACATTTATTTCCAATTTTCCACTCATGTTCGAAAAGTTTGAACACACGTGAACTAAATGTATGACAACAGTACATGTGAATTCAAGGTAAACTGTGGGCGCCCAAACTTTGAGGCGGTGAATCGGGTGAGAGCTGTGATTGGAGAGCTGATGTGTGTGTGTGTGAGAGAGAGAGAGAGAGAGAGAGAGACAGAGAGAGGTGAATGTTACGGTGCAGCAATTTTTATATATAGTGGATGTATTTGGTTGTATCTTTTGGTAGAAAGAAAATAAGAGCGCGCTCTCTCGTTGTTGTCTCTCTTGCAATTAGCTACACCTCTTATTTAATTTTGAATCCACAATGTATTATACCTTCTATTATAGATGTTCTCTTATATTTATTAGCACGATACTCTTGTGAATTCAAAAAATATATATCACATTAAAGGATAAGAAAATTTATTATTTATATTTCTCATAATGATAATGAAATAGTAAAATGCTATTTTTATGCATACTTTATTGAAAATTTAAAGACAGCTAAAAATTTTATGTTGTGATTATATGAGCCTATTGCACAAACAAACAGGAAACTAAAAATGTGAATATCGGCTAGTCTTAGTCTCATTTTTAAAAAGACAACTCCCAAGTCTAAAAAACAAGACACATTACTTTGGACGAAAACATTTGCCACTGCACCAAGATCCGACCTCAATACATAATTCCAATAAGGTACCCTATATGCCAACAGTTACAAAAAAATGTATTATAGTTTTTCACGAGAATCATATGTTCATATGCAAACTCACTTGGTAAAAAGAGAAATATTAGTTGTAATAGAAGGTAAGAAGTTAATTATTCTATCAAGCTTAATCTGCCCAGAAGTAAATGCAATCAATTTTTCTTGTGATTTTTTCAATTTAGGCTCAAGAAAATTAATTCTAGTAATAAGGGTATCTCTAATAAAAATAGCTTGACTTACCTAACTTTTGAGAAACTTGACTCTACTTTGAAGATTATAAATATTAGCTTTATTTTCTTCAATCAACTTCATTGCTCTTCATTCTCTTTCTTTAAAGTGTATTTTTTAATTTCTATTTGCTTCAGCTTCTCATATTTCTTATTATAAGCCTTTAGCAATTTTTCAAAAAAAAATTGCAGCTTGATCTCACATGATTCTTCATCTGATTGCTCAATTTCTGAATCTTCAAACCCAATCTGACTAAGAGTTGTATTTCGAAGTTCATTCCCTTCTTCTAACTATATAAAGAATTACGTAAAGTCATCTTTACCCCTCTTTTATTTCTGTTTCACCTATATCAGAAGAAAAATCATTAGCAGTATCATCATCAATATGAGCAATAGCAGGAAAGTAACAAAAACATATTTCTTATTATTTTTACCTCTAAATTTAGAAAATTTTCATTTTCTAAAATTTTCACTCTCTTTATTCTTAAGGAATCTTCTATATTTTCTAGCAAGGAGATTTCTATCATCCTTATAGTTTAATCTATCACATTCATGAGGTACGTTGTTGAACCAATTCACCCTCTCTCTTATGAAAATCCATGATAATTTTTTAAAACAAAAATAATTTTTGATTTTAAAAATACTTCACAAGGAATTACTTAGAAATTAGAGAACACTACTCTGATACCAATTGTTAGTTGCGCGGTGCAGAAACGGCTATGAAAGTTAGATTTAAAACTTAGAGAAGGGTGATTAGTTTTACTTGCTTTTTGCTTAATCTTTCATATTATTTAATTTTAAGTCCAATTAAAATTAAAACAATCCCACAAAGCAAGTAAATAAAATAAAGTGCAGTAAAGTAAATGAATGCATTAGATATACGTGGAAACCCAGATCAGGAAAAACTACGAGTGAGACTTTGTAGTCCCGGAGAAGCAAATCCACTATCGTCAAAGCAAAATACAAATCCACTATCGTCAAAGCAAAATACAATAGATTCTGTTCCAAACTCAAGGTAGCATTTTTGAACCGGGTTTCTTCAAAAAAAGCACTCCTCTTAAACTCACATTGGCTTAAAATTTTTGCTGAGTATATCATAGTTTGGTAGTAACAGAGAACAAACATTGTCTAAACCATCTTCTTTACAACTTGAATTTTCTAGAGATGGTAATTTATTTCTGCTCACCAATTTTTCTAGATATCCAATTTGTTCAACAAATTTGGTGTCACCAACACCGAATTCCACTGAAGCAGTGCTTAAAGATAACGAAAATTTTGTAGTTAGAGATGCTATTGGCACAGTTTTGATCACCCAACAGATACTTGGCTGCCTGGTGCAAAACTCGGCATAACTTCTAGAGAGAGTGAGAGAGTTTATATAATTATGCATACTTTCTAGAGTTTATATAGATTCAACACACTTAATATTAGTGAGATAGAGAGTTTATAGAAGTGAAAATTTGAACTCAATACACTTAATTTTTCATTTCAGCACACTATTTCTAGAATTCAACACAAATAATTTGTCATTTCAACACATTGTTTGTAGAATTCAACACACTAAATTAATCATTTCAACACATCATTTCTAGAATTCAGTCCACTTAATTCGTCATTATTTGATCAGGAATAAAAACATTACTTTCAAAAATAATATAAATATATATAGACTTGGAGAGAAAAAGAGAATTTATATAAATATATATAGATGGCAGCGTGCTCAGACTTTTAAAACATGTAGGGAAGTAAATGTATGATATATTTGACACAGTCGTATGGAACATTTTTTACTGAGATATTATCTATTTGGAGGTCTCTTCTCCTTCTCATTCTTCTTCATCATCATCAATTTTGTTAATTGAGATGGAGGTATCCAAGATGTGGCAACTAATGAGGGACAGTGACACCACTACTAGACCATGGTTCTTCCTATGTGTTCTTATTCTTTTCCGGTTACACAAGTCCTGTTTCTCTATTGGAGGTGATACTCTTTCAATAGGCCAGTCTCTCTCTGTAAGCCAGACCCTGGTGTCCCAGGCTAGCATTTTTGAACTGGGTTTCGTCTACAAAGGTACTTCACTGTATTCACCCAACATCTATCTTTGCATATGGTATAAACATTTTGGTGTGCAGATCATAGTTTGGATAGCTAACAAAGAACAACCATTGTCTGAATCGTCTTCTTTTAGACTTGAATTTTCTAAAGATGGTAATTTACACCTGCTCACCAATTTTTCTAGAAATCCAATTTGGTCAACAAATTTTGTGTCACCAACGCCAAATTCCACTGAAGCAGTGCTTCAAGATAATGGAAATTTTGTAGTTAGAAATGTTATAAATCCATCTACAATATACTGGCAGAGTTTTGATCACCCAACAAATACATTGCTGCCTGGTGCAAAGCTTGACATCAATAAACTTACCGGCAAAAGTCAACTCCTAACTTCATGGAAAAATTTAGAGGATCCTACTCCTGGTAAGTTTTCATTCGGGATAGATCCAGATGAAAGAAATCAATATTTTATAGAGTGGAACAACTCCAAAAGGTATTGGAGCACTGGAGTTTGGAATGGTGATATTTTTAGCTCTGTTCCTGAATGGGGATCATATAATTTCTTCAATTACAATTTTATATCAAATGAAAACGAAAGCTACCTTACATATTCTAGTTCCAATTCTTCTGTGTTACTAAGATTTGTGATGACTTTCTTCGGGCAACTCCAGATTTCAGCATGGTTCGGTGGCTATTGGCATTCGGATTATTTTTGGGCTCAACCCCTCCCTGGTCTGGTTTATGCTTTTTGCGGGACATTTGGCATCTTCAGAGGGAATCTCTCCACCATCACCTGTGCATGTTTGCAAGGTTTTGAACCATTCTCAAATGAAGAGTCAAATCGAAATGATTGGTCAGGTGGTTGTGTGAGAGTGACCCCATTGCAGTGCCAGAATGGTACTTATACCAATGGGATGAGTGATGGATTTTTAAAAATTCCAAACATAACAACATTTCCAGAAAATTCAAAACTACTTCCTGATTGGAGCCTTAAACGGTGTAAATCATCTTGCATGCAAAATTGTTCTTGCACAGCTTATGCTTATAATAGTAGTGGGTGTTTACTATGGGAAGGAGGTTTACTGAATCTACAACAACTCTCAGACGGAAGCAACACTAATCAACAAGATCTCTATCTGAAACTAGCTGCTTTTGATCTTCAAAAACCTGGAGGTATGTGGCTGCAATAAATAAAAGTAACTTCTACCCAACAATCAATACCTTCCTGCAAATTACATAGTATTGTGCTTTGAATTGTTATTAATTAACCATGATTCTAGCTAGTATACCTATTTCAGGTGACAGGAAGAACTTGAGGGTGATCATAACAGTGCCGGTTTTGCTAGCAATACTTATTTCTGGTGGCTTCATATGCTGTTTAGTCAGGAGAAAGCTCAAACAAATGGGTATATGCTGTAGCCACAAAACTTTCAGCCTATATTCAAAGAAATCATACATGATGTATTTAAGTCCATTAGGAAATGAAAACATAACCTCTTCAAGGGCAACATCTTAGAATATGAACACTTAGATTTGACTTGGACTATTTATGGACCACAAATTGTCTCATTCTGGAACTAATTATCTTTTACATTGTGATTTCCAAATATTTTACAATGACTTGCTGTTTTTTGTGATAAACAGGGAAGAGAGGTTCAAGTGAGGATTTATTATTATTTGATTTTAGTGCTAGTACGAATGGAGCTGCCGAAACTAACACCGGAAATAAACACTGGAAAAACAGGAAGAAGGATGTTGAGTTGCCATCCTTTAGCTTTGCGAGTGTTTCTGCTGCAACAGGTAACTTCTCTGCAGCAAATAAGCTCGGTGAGGGAGGGTTTGGACCTGTTTACAAGGTAAAATTTTAAGATATAAACTGAAGTAATCTTAGAAGCGCTGACAAATTTTGAATCCTTGAAATTTAATGTTGAACAACTTGTACAACTCTATTTTCAACCTTAATCCTGTATTCCTGTTCTTTATACACATGATTTAGAATCCCTGAAAGCATGCAGACAAAAATGATTTTGGCATCCCTTATCAGCACTTGCAAACGTTTCCTCATTGCTTTTAATTTAGTTGACTCCTTGGGTAACCATTCAATCCTTATATTTTTTGAATAGGGTAAATTACTCAAGGGACAAGAAATAGCAGTGAAGAGGCTTTCTGGAAGATCTGGACAAGGGCTCCAGGAGTTCAAAAATGAGACAGTATTGATAGCCAAGCTCCAGCATCGAAATCTTGTTAAACTCTTGGGTTGCTGCATTGAGCGAGATGAAAACATTTTAATCTATGAATATATGCCCAATAAAAGTTTGGATTCCTTCCTGTTTGGTTAGTCTTCTCCTATATTTACTGTCTTTAAATTTAGATAAATGTTCAATAGATGCTCATTAAAGTTTAACTCAAGGCAGATCCAAACAAACATGGGATGTTGGATTGGAGGACACGCATTCACATCATTGAAGGGATTGCTCAAGGTCTTCTTTACCTACATGAATATTCAAGACTTCGTATAATTCATAGAGATTTAAAGGCCAGTAACATTCTGTTGGATAGTGAAATGAATCCCAAAATATCAGATTTTGGCATGGCAAGAATATTTGGTAGTAATGAATCACAAGCAAACACAAACCGTATTGTTGGAACTTAGTAAGTAAAAAAAAAATTCTTTGCTAACACAACTTATATATATGATACATTAATGAAAGATCTACTTCGAGTTACTCAAACTGACTCTATTGTATGTTTTTAATTTAGTGGGTATATGTCTCCTGAATATGCAATGAAAGGTCTTTTCTCGATTAAATCTGATGTGTATAGTTTTGGAGTATTGTTGCTTGAGATTGTGAGTGGCAAGAAGAACACTAATTTTTGCCACAATGACTCTCTTCACCTCTTTGGATATGTAAGTAACTAAATACACCTTTCCTTTTCTCTTTGTTTAAACTTCTTTTATCTAGCAAAATTGATGATTTAAGATTAAATTGAACATGATACATACAAATTATATAATTGAATGTTTCAGGCATGGGAGTTGTGGAGTGCTGATAGAGGGATGGAGTTGGTGGACCCAATATTGGATAATCCTTCTAGTACTACATTGTTGAGACACATTAACATAGGGCTTCTCTGTGTCCAAGGAAATGCAAATGATCGACCGACCATGTCTGATGTTGTCTCAATGCTTAGCAATGAATATGCACCTCTACCAACACCTAAGGAACTTGCATTTTTTATAGGTCAACATGTGATGAACACAAATGCCGGAAACTATTCAGTGAATACTGTAACACATTCATTGATTGAGGCCAGATAACAATTTCATATTCCAAGACATTTTGTTTCAAACTGAAACTGTAATCTCTTTTAGTGATTTTTGTGAAACTCTAATCTCTTTTAGTGATTTCAGTGATTAAGTTCACATTTGATATACTTTATTTGCTCTATAGAAAACAATAATTGATAAATTTGTTTGGTTGTATGCACTGAAAATAGTTTTTAGAACTGAGAAAATAAAAAAAATTACACAAGACCTCACTCTTTTATTTAATTATTTTTGAGATGTTAGCTACTAATGCAATAAATTTTCTTCCCCAAGTTTACTAATGCAATATTTATTAATAAGTTAATAAGAATTGCACAAATACAATATCACAAGTTTAAATAGAACACGAAAAATACATGACTTGGTTAAATTATATAGTTAAAAACGGTACATGAGTATTAATTTCAATTTTAATCGAGTAAAAGAGGTATATAATGAGGACACACATTTTTTTCTTGCAAACTTGAACCCCTCTTCTTTCTTGGGGGCTTCTTACATACATTCATAACTTTACATGAATACAATGTTTAAATACATAAATCACTTCATCATTGGGTACATACTACACGCCTTGCAAGCTTAGCTGGTAGCAGAAATTTATTGTAAACAAATAAAAGGTATTTAAATAGAATACAACAGAGCTTAAGCTTGATGATGGACTCCATCTTCGTTTCAAGGAATTTTCTAAGGAAGGTCTCCTGGTTTACTCCATGATACTGTATGATGTGGAGTCAGAGTCGGCTGGAGTTTTAGGCGGGATCACTTAAGGCACTAGCCAATAGAAGGCCTCAATTTTTTTTTCTTTATATTATTAGATTCCAATTAATACCAGAGATTTAATAGTAGACTCAAATAATTTAATTCATTCTAAAATTTAATTTAAGACCCAGTGTGGAGTTGTCATCCACATCAAGTAACGCGACTTGGTGCTTGAATCTGGATAAACTTCATCATTACTTTTCTGGTTTTCAGAATTATTTCTATCCCCAAATTCAGAATTCCTCGTTCATCTTCAGTATCTGATATATAAGAAAGAATATATCAAGGAATAATAAATTTGATGTTGAAGGGGTGTCTAAGAATAGGTCAAGATCGTGAGCAACCATTATGAATAAGTCAAACTTTCAATCTCATCTCATTGCTATGCATGTATAAGAATTTAAAAATGAAGGTGAATTTAACAAGTGGATATAGCATTATTAATTCTATTTAATAGAAGTGTCAAATCTGATCCTTCAAACTTTCATGTATTTGGCTATTTAGGCACCAAAAACACATATTAGAACTCAGAAAACTTCTGGTTGCAATTTTAAGGCTTGTCATTTCAATGCATTATTTTTAGAATTTAACACACTCAATTTGTCATTTCAACACAATAATTCTAAAATTCAACACACTTAATTTCTCTTGATTTGATCCAAAATAAGCACATTTTTTTCTAAACTAATATATATATATATATATATATATATATAGACTTAGAGAGAGAATGAAATTTTTTATAAATATATAATAGACTTTCTGAAATTTATATAGCTTCGACACACTTAATATTAGAGAGATAAAAAGAGTTTATAAAAGTGAAAAATTAAATTCAACACACTTTCTACTTTTAACACATAATTTTCAAGATTTCAATGCACTAAAATCACTCTTGATTTATCATATTATTTTATTATTGTTCTGGTACCGTTAGTGAGAGTTAGCGTCGTTTAGGCTTTTAAAAATGATAAAAACACAAAAGGAAATCGTGCCTTTTTATTTGACCCTAGAATTTTCAAACAAGACAAGCCATTGAGTCAAGATGGAACACACTTTTTCTTTCTTACTTTTCTTTTTGCAAAGAAATGATTACACGGTTCTATGACCATTGATCTCGATTAATTACAACATGACACACAAGAGAAATAATTCATCATATTATTTTATTATTGTTCTGGTACCGTTAGTGAGAGTTACACTTTCTCTTGCTTACTTTTCTTTCTGCATTAACCAGAGGAATAATTTATTATATTATTTTATTATTGTTCTGGTACCGTTAGTGAGAGTAAGCATCGTTTAGGCTTTTAAAAATGCTAAACACAAAAAGGAAATCGTGCCTTCTGATCTGACTCCAGAATTTTCAAACAAGACAAGCCACTGAGTCGAGATGGAACACACTTTTTCTTTCTTACTTTTCTTTTTGCAAAGAAATGATTACACGGTTCTACGACCATTGATCTCGATTAATTACAACATGACACACAAACAAATAATTCAAAAAAATTGACATAAAATTTAAACATTTGTATACATGTCACGTTGTGATTAGCCAGAATTATATAATAATTTATTGCCTTAATTGAGCAAACAGTTATCTTAAAAAAAACTTAAAACACACTAGTTTGTAGAAAACCTAAAGGTGAGGATTTTGAATCTTAACTCAGTGGCTTGTCACAACTCTGTCTATGTCCTTTAGGCAACTGATTCGAAACTCAAATAAAAGAAGAGAATTAACTCAGCAAGTTTGACAGACCGCGTAAAACCTAATCATGACTAATAATAACATAATCGGATGAATACTCGCTACGTTGCAGCGTGTGGACACGAAGTCATGGAAGATTTAGACAAAATCAGAAGACTGTGTTGTGTGCTCGAAAGATAGAGCGGGCCTACAAGTGAATGTGATAGATCGACCAATATTAGCTAATTATGACAATTCTGCACAGAATTTTGTTTATTAGTGTTGCAAACTTGCAATCAACCTACCGGTCTTTTTTAACTTAGTCCATACTGTCTTAGGGGTGGCAACCCCTACTGTCATATAACAATTGCCATCGACTTTGGACATGACGGGAAGAAATGTATGCAAGAGTGTGGGTGTAATATATATAGATATATTTGACTCAAAAGTCGTATGAAACATTTCTTTGCTAAGATATTATCTATTTGAAGGACTCTTCTCCTTCTCACTCTTCTTTATTATCATCATTATTGTTAATTGAGACAGAGGTATCCAAGATGTGGAAACTTATGAGTGACAGTGACACCATTACAAGGCCATGGTTCTTCCTATGTGTTCTGGTTCTATTCTTGTTACACAATTCCTGTTTTTCTATAGGAGGTGATACTCTTTCAATGGGTCAGTCTCTGTCAGTAAACCAGACCCTGGTGTCTCAAGGTAGCATTTTTGAACTGGGCTTCTTTACAAAAGGTACTTCACTAAACACCTATCTTGGCATATGGTATAGAGAATTTCCTGAGCCTATCATAGTTTGGGTAGCTAACAGAGAGCAAAACTTGTCTGAACTGTCTTCTCCAAAGCTTGAATTCTCTAGAGATGGTAATTTAGTCCTGCTCACCAATTCTTCTAGAAATCAAATTTGGTCAACAAATTTCGTGTCACCAACGCCAAATTCCACTGAAGCAGTGCTTCAAAATAGTGGAAATTTTGTAGTTAGAGATGTTAAAAATCCATCTACAATATATTGGCAGAGTTTTGATCACCCAACAGATACATTGCTGCCTGGTGCAAAGCTTGGTATCGATAAACATACTGGCAAAACTCAGGTCCTTACTTCATGGAAAAATTCAGAAGATCCTGCTCATGGTAGGTTTTCATTCGAGATAGATTCAGACGAAAGAAATCAATATTTTATAGAGTGGAACAAGTCTAAAAGGTACTGGAGCACTGGAGTATGGAACGTGCCTAAACCGGAGATTAATATCTTCAATTACACTATTATATCAAATGAAAACGAAAGTTACGTTACATATTCTACTGTCAATTCTTCTTCTGTTCTAATAAGATGTTTGATGGATACCACGGGACAATTGAGGATTCTAAGATGGTTCGCTGGTAATTGGGAATGGGCTACTTTTTGGGAGCAACCCCTCCAAACAGAAGTTTATGCGTTTTGCGGGACATTTGGTATCTCTAGAGAGAATCTGACCTCTTTTTGTGAATGTTTGCCAGGTTTTGAGCCATTTTCAATTGAAGACACAAAGCTAAATGACTGGTCAGGTGGTTGTGTGAGGAAGATCCCATTGCAGTGCCAAAATGGTACTTATACCAATGGGATGACCGATAGATTTCTAAAAATTTCAAACATCACAACATTACCAGAAAATTCAAAAGTACTTCCTGATAGGAGGAGCCTTGAACTGTGTAAATCAGCTTGCATCCAAAATTGTTCTTGCACAGCTTATGCATATAATAGTAGTGGGTGTTTACTATGGGAAGGAGCTTTACTGAATCTACAACAACTCTCAAATGGAAGCAACACGAAACAAGATCTCTATCTGAAACTAGCTGCTTCTGATCAGCTTCCAAAAGCTGGAGGTATGTGGCTGCAAATTGCAATAAATAAAAGTATCTTCTATCCAACAATCAGTGTCTTCCGGCAAATTACATAGTATTATGTTCTGAATTAATTGTGATTAACCATGATTCTAGTATACTTGTTTCAGGTGACAAGAAGAAATTGTGGGTGATCGTAACAGTGCTGGTTTTGCTAACAGTACTTATTTCTGGTGGCTTCATATGTTGTTTAATCAGGAGAAAGCTCAAACAAAAGGGTATGAACTGTAGCCACAAAACTTTTGAGCCCATATTCAAAGAAATCACACACAATGTATTGAAATCAATTAGTAAATGAAAACATAACCTCTTTCAAGAGCAACATTTAAGAATATGCACACTTAGAATTGACTTGGACCAAGTATGGACCACATATTGTCACTTTCTGGAACTTGTTATCTTTCAGAAAACAGTGTGATTTCCAAATAATTGACAATGGCGCTGGCTGTTCTGTGATAAACAGGGGAGAGAGATTCAAGTGAGGATTTAGTATTATTTGATTTTAGTGCTACTACTAATGCAGCTGCTGAAACAAACACTGGAAATAATCTAGGGAGAAGCGGGAAGAAGGATGTTGAGTTGCCATTGTTTAGCTTTGCGAGTGTCTCTGCTGCAACGGATAACTTCTCCGAAGCAAATAAGCTCGGAGAGGGAGGGTTTGGACCTGTTTACAAGGTAAAAGTTTAAGATATAAATTGAAGCGTTTTACCTTAGGTACAATGATAATTTTGGAACCCTCCAAATTTAATGTTGAAAACTATTCATTTAACAGCTTGAACAACTCTATTTTCGAATTTAATCCTGTTTTTTAGTTAAATGATTCACCCATCAGCACTTACACATGTTTCTTCATTCCCGCCCCCATCTTTTTCCTTAAACAGGGTAAATTACTCAGGGGACAAGAAATAGCAGTGAAAAGGCTTTCTGGGAGATCTGGACAAGGGCTTCGGGAGTTCAAAAACGAGACAGTATTAATAGCCAAACTCCAGCATCGGAATCTTGTTAAACTCTTAGGTTGTTGCATCGAGCAAGATGAAAACATATTAATCTACGAGTATATGCTCAATAAAAGTTTGGATTTCTTCCTATTTGGTTAGTGTTCTCCCATAATTAATCTGTGTTTAATCTGAAATATATATTCAATATATTCATTAATGTGAAAACTCAAGGCAGATCCAAACAAACAAGGGATGTTGGATTGGGGGACACGTAGTCGCATCATTGAAGGGATCGCTCAAGGACTTCTTTACCTACATGAATATTCAAGACTTCGTATAATTCATAGAGATCTAAAGGCCAGTAATATTCTGTTGGATAGCGAAATGAATCCCAAAATATCAGATTTTGGCATGGCAAGAATATTTGGTGGTAATGAATCACAAGCAAACACAAACCGTATTGTTGGAACATAGTAAGTAAAAGAAAATTGTTTTCTCAAACATAACTTATATATGATACATTAAAGAAAGATCTAGTGCGAGTTACTCAAACTGGTTTTCTTGTATGTTAAATTTTAGTGGGTATATGTCTCCTGAATATGCAATGGAAGGTATTTTCTCGATAAAATCTGATGTATTTAGCTTTGGAGTATTGCTGCTTGAGATTGTGAGTGGCAAGAAGAACACTGGTTTTTATCATAATGACTCTCTTCACCTCCTTGGATATGTAAGCAACTAACAAACCTTTCTTTTTCTTTTTGTTTAAACTTCTTTTATCTAGCAAAATTGACGATTTACGATTAAACTGTACATGATACTTACGAATTATATAATTGAATGTTTCAGGCATGGGACTTGTGGAATGCTGATAGAGTGATGGAGTTGATGGACCCAATATTGGGTAATCCTTCTTCTACTACTACATTGTTGAGATACGTTAACATAGGGCTTCTCTGTGTTCAAGGAAATGCAAATGATCGACCTACCATGTCTGATGTTGTCTTAATGCTTAGTAATGAATATGCACCTCTACCAACACCTAAGGAACCTGCATATTTTACTGGCCGACGTGTGGTGAACACAAATCCATCACTTAGCAATGATGGAAACAGTTCAGTGAATACTGTTACACTTTCTGAGATTGAGGCCAGATAACAGTTTCATATTCCAGAACATTTCATTTGAAATTGAAATTCTACTCTTTGATTTGATATATATATGAAGTTTCATATATATATATATGATGTATAAAAGAAACTGTGAGTTACTGAAAATTGTTTTGCTGTATGTTAATTTACTGGGTATGTGTCTCCTTAATGTGCAATGGAAGGCTTTTCTAAATAAAGTCTGTATTTAACTATAGAGTGTTGCTGCTTGAAATTGTAAGTGACAAAAAGTGTTTGAAATTTAATTGTGTGTTGGCAATTTTCGTAGTCATAACTTGGTTTTATTGAGTTGTACTTTTTTTCATTTTATTTGAGTTTTGAATTTGAAAGTGTTCGAAAGCAAATTGTAGATTGATCATAATAAAGACGAGCCTCAACAAACTTGGTTTGAACAACAATTAAGTTGGATAAGTGCGTATTGTGAGGACACTCTGCATATATAGTTTGGTTGAATAATTTTTGTGCACAACTTTCTTAGTGTTTAAAACAGTGTAAGGATGCACCAGTTGTTTTTTCACTTGCATTGGTTGAATGGGCTATGGGACTAACATAATAAAATTCCAGATTGCTACCGATGAAACAGTTTCTTTTACTTGCAGAATGTGATTCCGTTTAAAATTGTCTTTTGTCCAGTGAGCAGCTGTATCGGTAGAGTAGATTGTTGTAATGGTAGAACATGCTTCTGGAGTAACTCAAAATTAGACCAGAATGCTATTGTACTGGTTGAACAAAACAACTTCAATTAGGATTTTGAGTTTTATCAAGATCGATTTAACTTTCGATTCTTAAACTCTTAGAGATGTCTTCTACTCTTTTTGAGTGACTTTTTTCAGTTAAAAAGAAGTTTCTTTAGATGTGGAAAATTAGCTATAACCTATTTCAATACATATGAGATATTTTTGAAATTGAGAGAGCCTTTTGAGAGAAAAATAAGTTGGGAATTTTTTGAATTTTTTTTCTTTGATTTAAATCACTCACTTCTACAATAGTATGGTTTTAGTGTGTTATTTAGTTTTCGAACTATACTATCGAGTATACGCACTAAGATTCTTCGCACGTTCTTGTGGAACAAAGGACATTTGATCACTTCAAAAAGCAGATTATTGTGAGGTGATTGGGTTGAGTGTTGCTGGTAGAATTGGAGAACACTAACCATCGGAGTTAAAGTAACAGCAGGTGATTCCAAAGGCAGTGGAGGCAGCAACTTGTGGAGAGCAATTTTGAAGGCACTAGAACTCGTTGTACTCTCTCTTGGTTATATATAGTGGATTGATTCGTCTGAGACGGCTTGTCTCAATGATTTTTCACGTAAAAAATCATAGTGACTAGGAGTGCACAAAGAATCAGTGAAACTAAATCGTAAGAAATTGTAACTGAAGTACTGAACCGAACCGTTCACTACAGTTCCGGTTCCGGTTCTAAATTTTAGGAACCGTTCACTAAGGTTCCGATTCTTTGACTTGAAACCGAAACCATTAGAAAATATATATATATATATAATATAAATGAATAATAATACCTTCTAAATTCTAATGTTCTTTTTATATATAAAGTATAAAATATATAATATACAGATAAATACTAATAACTTATAAGTTCTAATATTGGTTTTGGTTACATTTGACATTAATTGATGGCCAATAATTGGTGGTGGTGGTGTTAGAGAGAGATACAGAAGGGTGAGAGCAGAGAGATATTTAGAGGAGAGGGTAGATTTTGTGCATTTTCGTTAGAGTTTTAGAATATTTTTTTTTTAAATATATATTAACCTGGCCAAACGGTCAACTAATGACAAGATATCGGAGTTAAGTCAACTTGACCACCGTATTTTAAAAACTTTAAAATCGAGGATAATTATGTCAACTTCATGGGAGGTTGGAGTAATTTACTAAAAAAAAATACTGGTGTTTACCATAATCTCTTTCAATCTTCTTGGATATGTAAGTGACTAATGTGCATTTCTTTTTATTTTTGTTAGTGTCTTTTACATTGCAATATTGGTAACTTAATATAAAAGATACTTATATAAAGTATGTACTTGAATATTTCAGGCATGGGAATTTTGGAATGCTGAATTGCTGACAGAGGGTCGGTCCGGTTGGACTTGATAAACACAACACTAGATTATCCTTCAATCTTCTACATCCGATCATTCACATAGGGTTTCTCTATGTCCAAGAAAATCCAACTGCTCGGACTACTATGTCTCAACTGATAAGTTTTCCCTACAATTATTTTTTTCAAGTTTGTTGTTGTTTTTATTTACTTTGAACTTCTATTGTTTTCAATTTTTTCTTTTTTCTATTGACTAGAGGAGTGTCCGAGACTATTTCCCTACTCCAAATTTTAATCCAAGGATAACCCCAGTAAAGTATGAATCCAACACGAGACCTCAACTCCTCAAACACTAGGTACTTTTCATCAACATGTAGTGGCAAGGCATTTTTGAGTCCCCAAACATATGCGAGTCATGGTTGTCCGAACGGACATACATGAGGTTGTTTTGTGCAAAATAATGTCAAACGTTAAGTTTGTCTGGACGGACACACAAGAGTTCGTGATTGTAATATTAGATAAATTTCTTTGTGCAAAAGGCCAAAAATTAAGTCCGTCTTTAGTCATAACACGGCATGCCCCTTATTCCTATATCACCGATTCACCCAGGTATACTTGCTTGACAATGATGAAGCAAGGAATTTGAATGGAATAGAGAGATTAGAAGCACTCTGCATGAATTGGGCATGAAATCAAAATGATTAATGTTTCTTGTCCGGCCTACTACTCTCATGGCTTATTCATGTAATGCCACCTCCTTTTGTGTAAATAATCAAAGCATCGGTGCTATTTAACTGTGAAGAAAATGAGGGTGATGATATATGGAAGTGTGTTCTTTAGGTGTTTGACTCAATGACTCAGACATTCAAGATTGCCTTGTCATGCGAGATAACAAAGTTCATGTAAGAAAAAGTAGGGTAAGCTGAATCCAAGGGCTGTGCTCAGACTTACAGATTATATAATCGAATGTTTCGGCGTGAGAGTTGGGGAGTTCTGATAGAGGGGCGGAGTTGATGGACCCAATATTGGGTAAATCTTATTCTACTACTACATTGTGAGATACATTAACATGGGGCCGCTCTGTGTCCAAGAAAATGCAAATGATCCACCTACTATGTCTGATATTGTTTCAATGCTTAGCAATGAATATGTACATCTTTGCAATAATAGTGATACATATTTTTATGAAAGCAACTACTCCTAACTTTCTTTTTTCTTCTTTAAATTAGGAATCACTTTCTAAAAACTAAAAAAGAAGATCAATTTATTAAACAAGAGTTGTACTTTTGATTCTACTTTTTAGGAATTGACAATAGAAAGCAATTCCCATCAATAAACAGCTTAAACTTTGACTAACGAATTTAGCATGAAAAACTAGTCGGATCATATTCAAATAACAGAAACAGAGAGAGAACAAACCTTGCAACTCCACGATCTCCGATCCCAATATCAAGCGATTCGTCCCCAAACTCAGTTGAAAACCGCCAATTTCTTCCATGGGCTTCTTCGTCTCCTTCACGAACGGCTCAACCACAACCGCCGGGTCCGATCGCACGTTCGCAGCGTATATAACCTCGGCAGCACCGCACGCGACGCGAGCTCAATGTCGCGACTCTTGACGCCGGCAAATGAGATGACGATTAACATGAATAGAGTATGAAATTACCAAATTCTCTGCACGGGTAAGTTTCCAACAATCTAATGGCATATTTGATATAAATAACATTTGATCTTCTGTTATATACACAACATTTGATCTTCTGTTACCTAATAATTTCTCCATTTTGTGGCCTCGCCTATTAATTAATTGCATAAAAACCTCCAATTGATGAAGCTTGTGAGGTCAGAAATTTTGGATCAAGCCTAATTCTTTATATATATATATATTACACATGGCCAACTCATAAAAGTTATGTCTAGTAATGTAATTTCAAAAAATAAGGAAACCTACCCCTTTTTCTCTGAGAGAAAGAGACTACCCCACCCTTTTTCTCTGAGAGAATGAGACTACCCACCGCCCGTCGTCGTCTGCTGTCGCCGTTCTGCCGTCCTGAAGCTACCAATTGGATAAATTGGAAGAAAACAGATTCCACCAACATTGCCTCTCTCTTTCTCGCCTTCTCTGTCACCTCATAAAAATTGCATAAAAACCTCCAATTGATGAAGCTTGTGAGGTCAGAAAATTTGGATCGGGCCTAATCATAAAAATTATGCCTATCAATGTAATTTCAAAGAATAAGGAAACCTATCTGAGAGAATGAGACTACCCACCGCCGTCGTCGTCTGCTGCCGCCGTCCTGCCAATTGGATAAATTCGAAGAAAACAAATTCCACCAACATTGTCTCTCTCTCTCTTTCTCCCCTTCTCTGTCACCTCATAAAAATATTATGTAATTTCAAAAATTAAGAATACCTAACCCACCCTTTCTCTCTCTCTGAGAATCAGACTAGCCACCGCCACCGCCACCGCCGTCGTGAAGCTACTGATTGGATAGGTTTTTTTATTAAAAGACAAAAACGAGAGAGAAAAAGAGTTTATAAAACTAAAATTTTAAATTTAACATATTTAATTTATAATTTCAACACATTACTTTTAAAATTTTAAAGCACTCGCTGATTTATAATATTATTTTATGAGTAATTTTATGATGCACGAAGATCTCGGAACTTTTATCAATTTTCTTTTATTCTTATCCTTTAGTGAACTTTTATCAATTTTCTTTTATTCTTATCCTTTAGTGAGAGTTAATATTGTTTAAGCTTTAAAATTTTTAACTGAAAGTCTTTTTTACTACAGCATTCGTACAACATATTCCTCATGAAAATTTATTACATGGTATGGAGCTACATGGATTTGTCCAATCACACGTATTCACATTTGATGATATAATTGTACGTGATGGGACGAAATCATGTAATAAATTCTCGGTTATTGATAGAGGAGAGCATCACAATCCAATTTGAATCTGAACTATCTTTGTCTTTAACGTTCAAAAAGGAATTTTTGTTTTTCAATAAAATTTACACTCTCACGTGACCAGCACGGCGACATCTTCATATTTGATTTGTTAGCAGACGGAATATCGGATTCAAATCATATTCCAATTCATATCTTAATTACTCGTATTCAGATTGAAAACAGATCGTATATACATCTAACTAATTTTTACAATAAAACAGCACATAACATGATTTTAAAATTTGGACGTCTAATTAGTACATTTAGAGATAAGTATTTGACTATTTATTTAAGAAAACAAAAACAATAAAGAGAGACAAAACAGAGAGAAGAAAGAAGAAGAAGAAAATAATAATAAAAATATTTTAGTGATATTTAAATATGATATATTATATCATTAGATAATATATTTATAGTAAATTATATTAAATCAAATTATTATTAAGCTGAATTGACCATAATTAATACCTAATTTATTTAATTAACTGATTATTAGATTCAAATCGCTAACGAATTATCTAATTGAATGCTTCAATTCATATTGTAATTACTGGTTCAGATTCGAATCAAAATCCGTTCAATTGACAGCTCTAATTGCAATTAATCCTAAATATATATATACTTTTTTTAGTTTATATGTATACACCAACACACTGAATATTAGAGGGATAAATAGAGTTTATAAAAGTCAATATTATATATTAGTTTAATTTGTAATTTTAATAATTTATTTTCATAATTTCAAAACCACTCTTGTTTCGTTTTTAGGCGTTTGCCTTATAGGTTAGAGATTGTCTTGTTATGTTTGGACACAAAGTCATGTAAGAATAGAAAAAGAATCAAACATTTGACCCAAAGCTAGCAGTGGCACCATAACAAGACCATGTTCTATTACAACTAATAGTGAGAAAATGTATATTAATTGAGACGAAATATATATATATATATATATATATATATATATATATATATAACAATAATACAATAATTCAGAGTGGTAATATATGAAAATAATTGATTTACGACTGAGAGTAGAATATTGAAAAGGATTAGCCTGGATAGGGAGGCAAGGAAAACGTTGTCCTAAAGCTACAAACCCTCCCTACGTGCAGGGATGAGTGGTAATATTCAACTCCAAGATACAAGCCTAATGCACCAGTGAACTTCTTCAAGCATTCAATCCGAAGAAGACAAAGTTGTGTCGAATTGCCTATAATATATATAAATGTAAAACATGTAAAATCTAATAGAAGTAATTATAGTAGCAGAAAGAATGAAAACTTTTCCACACTTCAATCTGCTGAGAGACCTAACTTTTATACACCTCCATGCTTAACGCCATGACCTACTTTATAGGCACGGGATCATGTAACATGGCTCACGAATCGCGA
Organism: Cornus controversa; assembly: GCA_026545225.1. NCBI lineage: Eukaryota > Viridiplantae > Streptophyta > Magnoliopsida > Cornales > Cornaceae > Cornus > Cornus controversa. Next base: position 86,217,371 of record CM048846.1, on the reverse strand, counting down.
TTACGAGCCCAACCGTTACCAAATTAAAAACCGAGTCAAATAAAATAAAATAACTTACTGAAGTTTTAAAAAGTTCCTAACGGTCCCCTACAACTTTTTTAAACACTTCTTAAAATAAAAAATATAATATAATAAAATAATAAATAAAATTATGTAAGGGCAATATAATACCATGAAATAGGTGCAAGAATCTTCCGGACTTAAACTTGCATTGAGTGTCGACAATTTTCATTTAAGGAATTTGAGAGACTAAGTCTTGAACTCGACCCCTTGAGCCAAACTTCAATATGTCACACACATAGTATTAACTATAGGCTAGGTGTGCGGGGTAGCGCTAATAATGGTCATGCGCATGTATCTTGCTTCTCATGAGAGTTTTTAAAGAACAACCCAATTCTTATAGTCGCGGCGCCACGACATCTCTCACTTAGGTGAATCTTCCAAGGATATATGTGACCTATACTTTGCGAGAGTATTCTCGCCTTGAATTCATCCAAAGCAATGCCCTTCCTAACGTCATATAACACAGCACTATGCCATAGGGATGGATAGGAGAGAATCTTCGTGAGAAACTTCCTAATAAAACAATACTATATAAGAGTCATGCAGTGCGGATTGTTTCTACTCGTTGAACTTTCTTCATGGGATCTCCAATCACAAAGGATGGGTTACCTCCATAGATGACTCCCTTATGGGCTTAGACTCATCCCCCTTGACATATCTAGAACTACACTCCTAGAAATTCAAGGACCGTTGGTCCATTTACATGTCTCCTTATATTTGTTTTCTTTGTATTTTTTTTATAGCGTCGACGCCTCCACATGTCATTTTCAACACCTATGCAGAATCATGTAATGCATGTATTAGAGGTAATAATTTTTTTATAATAAGTACCTTTACAAGTGTATTCAAGAATGATAAGGAAAAACAAATAAAATAAAAAAATTCACCCATTCCACCAATTTTACACTTTTCTATTTATGTCACATCAAAAAAGGTAAATTAGTTTAGGTATACTCTAAAAATATTTCTGGTGTCATGATTTTAAAATCTATCGTTTTACTATTAGGTTCAAGTATGACATTTTTTGTTAACACCCCCACACTTTTAGAATTTTGAGATTAGGAGCTCTATGTTTCCATATCACATATGGAGTTCTATTATTATTACCTACAATTATTCGATTGATTATAAAGCATGCAATGAACATTGCTCCCCTCACAAGTTCTCGAATGTACTATAACTTAAGAGCATTGAGTTACTTCATGTATGGTTCTCGAATGCACTTACTATTAGGTTCATGCAATGAGCAATGTTGTTGTGAAAAAAGAAGGATGAGTTACTCCATCTATGGTTCCACATTCTTCAAAAACTTATTAAGGTTGTATTCAACACCTCTATGGAATCTAAGTTATTTGATTTTTTTCTCTAGTTGATTTCAACATCACTTTTTGTACACTATATGTTTCTCAAAAATCTCATCTTTAATTTTGATCAAGCATAAATAGCAACACTTAGAACAATCATCAATAAACGTTACAAAGAATTTATTTTCACATCTAGTTGAAGGCCTATTAGAATCACACACATCACTGTGTATAAACTCTAAAAGTTGAGTATTCTTAACTATAGGTCTAAATGCTATCCTACGTTGCTTAATACATATCTCACTCTTACATTTAGAATCAATCATCACTTTTATGTTTAAAATCAATCATCGAATTTGGATACTAAATTGAGATTCATCACTTTTTTAATTTTCTTCAAGCTTAAATGTCATATACCACAAAAATATGATAACTTTTTTAACTCTCAAAATTATATCAAATTTGAAAAAGTTTTTACAAATATATACTAAATACAATATTTCTCTCAATAACTACCTTATTAGACTTCATTTCAGGATGACACATTAAGTAAAACCCTCCTCACTTTAGGAAACGTCACATTAGTTTAAGTCGAAGTCACCTAGCAAAAAATTTGACCACCTAAGAGTCCACCTTAGGAAATGTCACACTTGTTTATGTCAAAGGGACCTAGTAAAAAAAATTGACCACCTAGCATTAAACTTTAAATTCTTCTCCTAGTTTAGTTCCATTTCTTAACCATTCTTGAAACTCATGAATCTGATCACCAATAGACTTGTTTTCTAACTATTAAAATTTGACATGGAAAAACGTTCTATTCCAGTATCAATTACTAATAGACTTGTTTTCTACCATTATGTAACTATTAAAATTTGACACGAAAAACGTTCTATTCCAGCATCAATGATACCATATTCACCTTCTGACACTTTCCACAACTCTCTAACACTAGAAGTTGTACGATAAATATTATATAAGTGATGGGATTGTATGATAGACAATAGGTGATGATATAGAGCACTTAGAATCCTATTGTGGCAATTTGGATGGTACAAACCAATTAGAATCCTATTGTGCCAACTTGTTCCTTAGTTGAAGTGGGTGTGTAGTTTGATCTGGTGGACATTTTGAGGTTGAGGTTTTAATAGTTGCTATGGTTGACACAATTTTAGTTGAGGTGGTGGTTGGCTAAGTGACAATAGTTAGCCAATATTTCATCTGCTTTTGCCAACTACGAAAATTTTGGTTACTAATTTTTTTGGATTTTATACATCACGCCTCATCATACGTAGTCATGTTCATTATTCTAAATTTTTAGAGAGACAAATGTCAGTAACAATTATTCTACTTAGAGCGACTCATATTATTCCACAAGAAAGGAAAATGAACTAACTTTTATAACATTAGACCCTCATATAATATAATAGTATTCCACAAGAAAGAAAAATGAACTAACTTTTATAACCTCAGAACACATACTCATATACGCCATTGTATAAAACAGAGTTTATATAGAACAAAATAGAAGAGAAGTCTATATTTATTCCGTTATCAAATTAAAACCCAAGTTAAATAAAATAAAATAACTTATTGAAGTTTAAAAAAGTTCCCTAACAGGTTCTTCCTACACCAGTAAGTCATACCCTAGTGTCTCAAGGTACCATTTTTGAATTGGGTTTCTTTACACTACCTATTTTGGTGGCTTCATATGTTGTTTAATCTAATCAGGAGAAAGCTCAAACAAAGGGAATATATATACTATAATATAGAAGCTTGGTATAATAATAACAAAAGAGGCCGTCAAAAATGGTTAAAAAATAATCATGTGGTCCAAAATGTCTTTTATTATTTATGATTTAAAATCACTTTATCTAACGGTCACGATTGCAAATACATGGTAGTGTTATATGAACAGGCATACACTAGTATATATATATATATATATATATATAGTGTGTGCGCGCGCGCGCGCAAGGCCGGTCCTAAAATTACCAAAATTTCGAAAGGCCCTGGGCGAACTTCTAACGTGAGGCCCCTTATATGTAAGGTTACACACTCTCAAATTTTTTTTATTAAGTGGGGATTTTCAACACTCCTTAGTCACAAATAAATTTAATTGTCTTGCATTTTAAGATGCAAAATTATCAATTAAAGTGCTCTAATCAAGTTTATCCAACATATTTTCTTCAATAGATATCATAACCAATCCATTTAATCTCTTTTATGACATCGTCAACCGTAAGTAAAATTTATCAACTTCAACTTTGAAAAGTTTCTCTTATCTCTTTTGTGACATTATAGACTGTAGGTAAGATTTGATTAACTTCAATTTTGAAAAGTTTCTCTCATCTCTCTTGTGACATCGTCGACCATACTTAAGATTTGATCGACTCCAACTTTAAAAAGTTTCTCTTAGCAGATGCAACTGTAATTGGGATAATCAATAATACTCTATATGCAATACAAGCATTTGGAAAACGTACAATAACTTAGTCTTTTTATAAAATCTAATACTTCAATTGCTTTTTTTGGTCCTCGTGGTAAGGCTTCTTTTAAGACTTTTAGCTCTAAACATAATTCTGTCGAGATATTGAATGTGATTTCCTTCAATATTGTTGGGCTAGAGAAAAAAATTGAAAGAGAGAGAGAAGAGAGCTGTTGAAGAGAGGGAGGAATAAAGAAAAAGAAAGAAAGAAAAAGAAAAACGAAAACTCAATAGAATCGATGAAGGAGGCAAATAAAGAAAAAATATGTGTAGAATGACCTTTTTAACTTGCACAATATATAGTACTAAATTTCGTCTTTTGGTCCCTTTCTAATATACATATACTACTAATTTTTTTGGGGCCGTTGAAGGAGGCAAATAAAGAAAAAAATATGTATAGAATGACCTTTTTAACTTGCACAATATATAGTACTAAATTTTGTCTTTTGGTCCCTTTCTAATATACATATACTACTAATTTTTTTGGGGCCGCTTTCTCTCTGTTCTTAACTTATACAATATGTATATAGTATAACGGTTGATTGTGTGGAATAATTGGCATTGACTTGGAAGTAAATGGATTTAGATGTGGGCTCTCAATTGGGCATCTAGATATATTTGACCAAAAGTCGGTATGAATCATTTTTTTGGTAAGATATTATGTATTTGGAGGTCTTTCGATCGATCTCCTTCTCATTCTTCTGTATCATCACTTTTGTTAATTGAGATGGGGGACATAGGCAGCATTACAAAACCATGGTTCTTCCTATGTGTTGTGATTCTGTTCCTGTTACACAACTCCTGTTTCTCTACTTCTGTTGGAGGTGATACTCTCTCTATGGGGCAGTCTCTCTCACAGAGCCAGACCCTGGTGTCTCAAGGTAGCATTTTTGAATTGGGTTTCTTTACAAAAGGTACTCCAGTTAGCTTCTATCTTGGTATATGGTATAAACATTTTGCTGAGAAGATCATAGTTTGGGTAGCTAACAGAGAACACATGTTTTATAAAAATCCTTTACTCCTTAAATTCTCTAGTGATGGTAATTTAGTCCTGCTCGTCCATTTTGATAGAACTCCAATTTGGTCCACAAATTTTGTGTCACCAACGCCTAATTCCACTGAAGCAGTGCTTCTAGATAATGGAAATTTTGTAGTTAGAGATGTTAGAAAGCCATCTATAATATATTGGCAGAGTCTCGATCAGCCAACAGATACATTGCTGCCAGGTGCAAAGCTTGGCATCGATAAACTTACTGGCAAAACTCAGGTCCTTACTTCGTGGAAAAATTCAGATGATCCTGCTCCTGGTAGGTTTTCATTCGGGATAGATCCAGTTGAAATGAATCAATTTTTTTTAGAGTGGAAGAAGTCCAAAAGGTATTGGAGTACTGGAGTTTGGGATGGTCATAATTTTAGCTCTGTTAGTGATTGGGGAGAGTATAATTTCAAATTTACATCAAATGAAAACGAAAGCTACCTTACATATTCTATTTCTAATTCTTCTTTGTTTTTAAGACTTGTGGTGGATATGTCAGGAGAATTGAGGCTGCTACAATGGTCAGATGGCTATTGGGATTGGTGGGTAGTTTGGAATCAACGTACTCAGGTTTATGATTTTTGCGGAGCATTTGGCATGTTAAGAGAGGATATTTGGGGCTCCTTCTGTGAATGTTTGCCAGGGTATGACCCATTCTCAAATGAAGACATAGCACTAAATGATTGGTCAGGTGGTTGCATGAGAAGGACCCCATTGCAGTGTAAAAATGGTACTAATACCAATGGGATGACTGATGGATTTGTAAAAATTCCAAACTTATCATTGCCAGAAAATTCAAGACTACTTCCTGATAGGAGCTTCAAACAGTGTGAATCAGCTTGCATGAAAAATTGTTCTTGCATAGCTTATGTTCATGTTAGTAATGGGTGTTTAGTATGGGAAGATGCTTTACTGAATCTACAACAAATTCCATCTAGAAACAACGCTGAACAAAATCTCTATCTCAAACTAGCTGCTTCTGATCTCCTTCCAAACACTAGAGGTATGTGACTGCAAATTGCAATAAATCCTGCAAATTGCATAGTATTATTATGTTCTGAATTAATTGTGATTAACCATGATTCTAGTATACTTGTCTTAGGTGGCAGGAAGAACTTGAGGCTGATCATAACCGTGCCGGTCTTGCTAGCAGTACTTATTTCTGGTGGCTTCATATGCTGTTTAATAAGGAGAAAGCTCATACAAATAGGTACAAGCTGTAGCCACAAAACTTTCAGCCCATATTCAAAGAAATCATTCATGATGTATTTAAATCAATTAGGAAATGAAAACATAGCCTCTTTCAGCAGCAACATTTAAGAATATGCATACTTATAATTGACTTGGACTTTGTATGGACCACAAATAATCATTTTTTGGAACTCATTATCTTTCAGAAATGTGTGATTTCCAAATAATGGACAATGGCTTGTTTTTCTATGATAAACAGGGGAGGAAGATTCAAGTGAGGACTTGTTATTATTTGATTTTAGTGCTAGTGCTAATGCAGCTATTGAGACAAACACCGAAAATAATCAAGGGAGAAGCGGGAAGAAGGATGTTGAGTTGCCATTGTTTAGCTTTGCGAGTGTCAGTGCTGAAACCGATAACTTCTCCGTAACAAATAAGCTCGGAGAGGGAGGGTTTGGACCTGTTTACAATGTAAGGTTGAAGATATAAACCAAAGTACTTTACCTTAGAGCCAATGACAATTTTGGTGCTCTCCAAATTTAATATTAAAAACTATTCATTTAGCAACTTGTACAACTCTATTTTCCTGTTTTTTAGTGAAATGATTTCACCTCCCTAAAAAACTTGCTGGGAAGATGGCTTCCTCATCAGCACTTACACATGTTTCTTCATTGTTTTATTTTTTCCTTAAACAGGGTAAATCACTCGGGGGACAAGAAATAGCCGTCAAAAGGCTTTCTGGAAGATCTGGACAAGGGCTTCTGGAGTTCAAAAATGAGATAGTATTGATAGCCAAACTCCAGCATCGAAATCTTGTTAAACTCTTGGGTTGCTGCATTCAGCGAGATGAAAACATATTAATCTATGAATATATGCCCAATAAAAGTTTGGACTTCTTCCTGTTTGGTTAGTGTTCTCCCATATATAATCTGTGTTTAAACTTAGATATATGTTCATTAATGTGTAACTCGATGCAGATCCAAACAAACAAGGGATATTGGATTGGAGGACACGCATTCACATCATTGAAGGGATTGCTCAAGAATTGCTTTACCTACATCAATATTCAAGACTTCCTATAATTCATAGAGATCTAAAAGCCAGTAACATTCTATTGGATAGCGAAATGAATCCCAAAATATCAGACTTTGGCATGGCAAGAATCTTTGGTAGTAACGAATCCCAAGCAAACACAGATCGGATTGTTGGAACTTAGTAAGTAAAAGCAAAAACCTTTGCTAACATATTCACAACTTATATATATGAATCATATGATAGATTAAAGAAAGATTTACCATGTGTAACTAAATCTTGTTCTACTTTATGTTAAAATTTAGTGGGTATATGTCTCCTGAATATGCAATGGAAGGCCTTTTCTCGATAATATCTGATGTGTATAGCTTTGGAGTATTGTTGCTCGAGATTGTGAGTGACAAGAAGAACACTAGTTTTTATCACAACGACTCTCTTCACCTCCTTGGATATGTAAGCAGCTAACATACTTTTCTTTTTGTTTAATCTTCTTTTATCTACCAAAATTGATGATTTAAGATTAAACTATACATGATACTTACAAATTATATAATTGAGTGTCTCAGGCATGGGAGTTGTGGAGTGCTGATAGAGGGATGGAGTTGATGGACGCAATATTGGATAATCCTTCTTCTTCTACTACATTGTTAAGATACATTAACATAGGACTTCTCTGTGTCCAAGGAAATGCAAATGATCGACCTACCATGTCTGATGTTGTCTCCATGCTTAGCAATGAATATACACCTCTACCAACACCTACAGAACCTGCATTTTTTAGTGGCCAGCGTGTGAACACAAACTTGGAAGCTGTTCAATAAATACTGTAACACTTTCAGTAATTGATGCTAGATAAAAATTTCATTCTCTAAGACATTTTGTTTCAAACTGAAACTCTAATCTCTTTGATTGTATTCTTAGATTTGATATACTTTATTTGCTTTATGATTTATTTATGTTCTTTTCTTCTTATTTATTTATTTTGGGTGATATATTGATTATTTTAACTAGCTTTACTAGCTTACAAGCATCTCTAGGATTTGTTTGATTTGGGAGTCTTTGAAACTAGACAGTTTACTTGCTTTTAACTTGGGGACAATTACCAAAACCCATTTAACCAAGGTCCAATTACCAAAATTGTTGCCACAGACTCAAAACTATCCAAAATGCCCTCCATCTTCATATTTTCTCCTCAAATCATTCTCTCATGTATATCTTTTTGCAATAATAGTGGTACATATTTTTACTAATGTGTTCAAGACTAGTGACAACTATTTCATATTATTTCTTTTGTAGAAAACTGCTCACAATGTTTTCTCTTTGATGTTCAACTTATTTTTCAAGGATCCTAGTTGGTTAAACCAAATTACATGGTAATATAATTATATGTAGGTATGAAAAATAAGATAAATAACTAGCAGCAAGAAAGAGTATCTAATTTATCTCGAAGAAATTTTGAAAATCATAAGAGAGCTACAAATAAAAAAGACACACAAATATATAAAGAAAAAGAGACAACTAATTATGTGCGAGTATATGAAAGCTATAAATTACAATTAAGAATTTAGAAAGTAGTTCCTTCAACACCAATAAAATTCAATGGGATAGTCTAATGGCAAGACTCTCTCCTTGGGGGCACTCTAGATTTTTTTTCTTTCATAAGGTGCATGTGAAACAAGGGCCTATATATCTCATTAGTAAACTATGGGATGCTCTAAGAAAGCCGACACTAATTGGATAATGATATTTTTTTTGAATTTAACTATTTCTGAATTTGTGAGTTGAGTGGTGACTCTCATGACATTATCATGATATCATGTGCCAACAGTCCACCACTCTACTCACACAAATAACTTTTGAAAATTACAAAATTGAGAATCTGATCATGTATCATTACTCTTTATAATTATATACATAAGTACATTAGCCCTTCTATTTTGAATGGTTAATGTACTTCTATTTTGAAAGATGAAAAAAATAACACTGCACTAGGTGTTACGTATGTATTTGATATATGTCTATTTTTAAACATCAAATTTACATCAGCAAACTGCTTGGTCTATATTCCTAATTAGAGAACTTAAAAAAAAAAAGCATTTTAAAATTTTGTTTGACTGACAGTTTTAACAACTATTTTTAAGACTGTTATATAAAAAAATAAAAAATAAAGAAGAGGAAGAGTATGATTTCTCGTCAATAGTTAGTTCTCTAAAATGTGTTTTCTCGTTTTGGGCTCAATCTATTTAATCTTTAACAAAAGTTGGCCCAAGCCAGTCCATGGACAGCTTCAACCAGACGCAGCCCAATCTAAAATAGGGTCGTCGTTTTCATTTCTCATCTTTTTTATTTCTGTATCCATTTCCAATTTCTGTATCGGAAGCCGAGTTTCATGGTAACGTTAATATTGTAATCGTTATATATATATATATATATTCGATCATTGCGTATGTTTCTCAATAAGTTCCTAATTTGGAGATTTTGCACCATTCAATTAAGGTCGAATCTTGTTAGACCTTAACTCATGTTTAGGTTTTAAACAATGATACATGTTTTAATCAATTGCAGCTTAATTTTCCGTAACGTTTCACTGTTCCGTTTGGTTGCTGAGAAAGTTGAGGTAAAGAATAGAAAAGAAAATTAAAGATTGAATTTTGTGTTGATTTGGTTTCCAACATGCCATCAGTTCGCCTGAATTGAGCTAAGTAGTTTCCCTTGTGGAAGTCCGTATAATAGTGCGATAAGCCCAGAGTACATTTGGCAACTACTCGGGCTACAATTCATTTGAAGCCTTAAGCCTATTCTTGATCATCTAAAGGATCGTCCTATTAGTGACTTTCACTTGCCCATTTGCTTGGGGATGTCCTACTGATGAAAAATGAATTCTGATCCCATGCTGGGAGCAAAAATTCTTAAACTACGAGTTGTCAAACTGTTTTACGTTGTCGGTAACAATTACTCTGGGTATCCCAAATCTGTAGATATATTATTGTATTCCAAATGAAGTTCCTTACATTTTTCTCACTGACTTTGGCCAATGGCTATACTTCTACCCATTTAGTGAAATAATCCACCATCATAATAGCATACTTGGTCTGTCCTTTTCCTTTAGGGAAAGGGCCTATCAGGTCCATCCCCCATTGTACGAAAGGCTACGACCCTGACATGAAGGTCATCACCTCTGGAGGTTGTCTTGGGACATTGGTGAATCGTTGGAACTTGTCACACTTCTTAATGAAATCAGTTGCATCATTCTACATGGCAAGCCAGTATTATCCTTGTTGTATGGACTTATGCATCAGTGACCTGTCCTCAACATGGTTACCACAAAATCTTTCGCGTATCTCTTTGAGAATGAAATGGGACTCCTCATCAGAGACACATCACAATTAGGGTAAAAACAAACTCCTCTTGTAGAGCACCCCTTTGATGAGTATATATTTAGCTACCCGAATCTTCAACTTTTGAGTCTTTACCCTATCATCTGGTAATATCCCATCTTTGATACATTTAATGATATGATCAGCTCATTTCATGCTTATCACTATCTGCTGCACTTCTATATGTTCTCTCTGAGCTAGACCTGGCCTATCCAAGTACTCCAATGGTATAGTCTTACTGACCTCTGGTTCTAATGTAGTGGTTATTCTAGCCAGGGCATCTGCGTTCCTATTCTCTTCACGTGGAATCTGATGGTTTGATAATTTTTAGAAGGTACTTTTTAATTTTTCTACCTTCTGCAAGTAGATCTTCATCTTCTCACCCCTTACTTTATATTCGGCTTGAACTTGTTCGACAATCAATTGGGAATTAGTGTAAGCTCTGAGTTACTCCACCTCGAGAGCCTTTGGACCATCCTTAGCCCTGCAATCAAGGCTTTGTATTGTGCCTCATTATTAGTTGATTTGAAACTAAACTAAAGCACGTACTATAAATTTTCTCTCTCTAGAGAAATAATTATTTACCCTACTCCACTAAACTGGGCATTAGATGACCTATCCACAAACAAGGTCCAAATTGCTTCCTGACTCATCTATTCACTTGACTATGTCTCTGTTGCCAAATGGGGTTGAACCTTTTCTTTTGAAGGGGTGAACTTAGCAACAATGTTTGCTAATACCTGGGCCTTTATTGCATTCATTGGCTTGTAATGGATGTCAAACTCTCCAAGCTCTACCGACAATTTCATTAATCGACCATTCCACTGAACTGGGCATTAGATGACCCATCCACAAACAAGGTCCAGATTGCTTCCTGACTCATCTATTCACTTGACTATGTCTCTGTTGCCAAATGGGGTTGAACCTTTTCTTTTAAAGGGGTGAACTTAGCAACAATGTTTGCTAATACCTGGGCTTTTATTGCATTCATTGGCTTGTAATGGATGTCAAACTCTCCAAGCTCTATCGACCATTTCATTAATTGGCTTGAAGTGTCTGGTTTATGTAGAATGTACCTAAGTGGTTGATCTGTTAATACCAGGATTGTATAAGCTTGAAAATATGGCCTCAGCTTTCTGGCTGACACAACCAGGGCAAATGCTAAATTCTCTAGCTTAAGACATCTCTCCTCCACACCTCTAAGTGCTTGACTTGTATAGTATACTGACCTTTGGACCCTACTTTCTTCTCGAACTAGAGCTGAGTTAATCACTGATATGGAAACTGTGAGATACAAGTACAACTCTTCTCCTGGTAGGGCTCGAGATAACAATGGGGGAGAGCTGAGATATTCCTTTAACTCTTTGAATGCCTGTTCACAATTTGGTGTCCATTTAAAAAAAAATTTGAGCACACGAAAGAAGGGTAGACACCTATCTGTTCCTCGAGATATTACTCTACTCAAAGCTACAATTTTCCCTACCAGTCTTTATTGATCCTTAGGTTGTTCATATGCAGGACCGCCTTGATTTTCTCTAGATTAGCTTCTATTCTCTTTTGCTCACCATATATCTGAGGAAACCAAAGGTACGATTGTTGGGATTGAGCTTCATTTTATGTCTTTTGAGTAGTTGAAATGTTTCCTGTAGACCAGCCAAATGATTCTTAACCTTTAGATTTTTCACTAACATGTCAACCACATACAGCTCTATGTTTCGTCCAATCTGGTGCTTAAGCATCGCATTCACCAGTCTTTGGTATGTCACTCTGGCATTTTTCAGCCCAAAAGACATCACCTTGTAGCAGTAGAGGCCTCTGTCGGTGATGAAGGCCGTTTTCTCTCTATCTAGGTTGTATATGTTGATCTAGTTGTATTCGGAGCAAGCATCCATATAGCTCAACAATTCATGTCCGGCTGTCCATTCCACTAGCATATCGATCCTTGGGAAAGGGAAACTGCCCTTCAGCAGGCCTTGTTAAGGTCTGTGAAGTCCACACAAAGCCTCCACTTTCCATTAGTTTTTTTTTTATTAGAACCACATTTGCCAACCACTCCGGATAGTGCATCTCTTGAATGAAATTGGCCTTCAACAACTTTTTTACCTCTTCTAATATAGCTAAGTTCCTTTTTGGGGTAAAATTTCTCCTCTTCTGTCTAACTAGGATCCAGATTGAGATGGTGCTCTATCACGGCTGGGCCTATGCCTGGCATTTCATCATGAGACCATGCAAATAAGTCCTGATTCCCTTTAAGGAAATGAACCAGTCTGCCTCTAATATATGAGGGGAGTAGAGATCCTATGTTTACTTTCTTTATGGTTGCACTACCACCAAGGTTGACTTCTATCATATCTTTGATAGTTCGGCTCGGTAGGCTATTTTTTCATCCCTTACATCTAACCCTTTAATCATCAGTGTTTCTTGTATTTTTTTTCTCTGATAGAGGCAACATAGTAGTCCTAGGCCGTTATTTGATCGCCCCTTACTTTTCCTACACTATGTTCGGTTAGGAAGCGCATCAAAATATGGTAAGTAAATGTGATTGCCTTCATAGCATTCAAAGTTGACCTCACTATGATGACATTATATGTTGATGGGCAATTTATGACCAAGAAATCCACTATAATAGTAACTTATTTCGAGTGGGTGCCTGTAGTTACTAGAAGAGTAACTACCCCCAATGGAAACACTTTGTCACCTGTGAAGCCCATGAGCGATGAATTCATAGGAAAGAGCTTTTTCCTGCCTATCTTCATTTTGTCGAACGCATCAGAGAACAAGATATCCGTAGAGCTACCATTATTGATCAGTATCTGCCGGATGGTATAGTTGGCTATGACCATGGAGACCACCAAAGGATCATCGTGGGGTTGGTGGACTCCTTTACCGTCGTCTTCAGAGAAACTGATGGTGGGCTCCTCCAAACGAGATAGTTTCACTGGGGGAGTAGCCATTCCAATTTCATACACTTCTGAAAAGTTTCAAACTCTCCTGGCATGTGCCCTCCGAGCTGAGCAAGATTCTCCACCACTAGGGAACCCCCTTGAAATAACTCTGATCTCGCCCATAGGTTATTGCTCGATGGGGCAACCATCTCAACCTCTTCTAGCGGGGTTAGCACATGTTCTCCTATTTCGTGTTATAAACTTGCATAGACGATCCCTACGGATCAGGCTTTCAATATGGTCCTTTAGGTCAAAACTATCTTCATTATGGTGTCCATGTTCCCGATGGAACCTACAGTACTTATCCTGGGATCTTTTTGATGGGTCAGTTTTCTTCTATTTAGGCCACTTCAATGATGGGTCATTCTAGATCTGTAAGAAAATTTGCTTCACTAGCGTGTTCAAGGGAGTATAATTGGTATACTTAGCATGTCTATCTGGGCTTATGTCTTACTGAATCAATCTATCTTCTTGATTGATAAAGGACTTTCTGTACTTCGCCTCCTTCTCCTCATTAGGTTTTAGGACTAGCCTCTTCTTATTTGGCTTCTTATATTTAACTTCTTTGCCTCTTAGTGCATTTAGAGCATCCTCAACATTCATGTGTTTCCAAACTCTGACCAATAACTCCGTCATGCTAGTAAGGGGCTCTTTTGACAATGAGAACAGAAACTTAGATGGCTGTAGTACGCCCATAAAAGCTGTGAGGGTGACCTTATCATCTACCTCATCCACTTGTAGCATCTCGGTGTTAAACCGACTTATGTAATCCGAAAAGGATTCTCCCTTTTGCTACTTCACATTTAGCAAGTACGTTGCCGGTCTCCGAAGCCTCTATCCGACAATGAAATACTCTATGAACTATTTGCTTAACTCGTCAAAACTTTCGATAGAGCCTGGCCTTAATTTGTTGAACCAAACTCGAGTCCATCCCTTCAATGTTGTAAGGAAATCTCTACACATAATTTCGTCTAGAACATCTTGCAGGTACTTAAGCCCCTTAAATGTCTCCAAGTCATCAAGAGGATCATTGGTTCCATCAAAGCTCTCGAGGTTTAACATTTTGAACTTATTGGGTAAGGGACATCCTATGACAGCTGAACTGAACGACATATTAGTATTTCGTACCAAGTCATCTATTGTAGCAGGGCCCTTCCCCTTTATGACCTGCGCCATATCCTTAATTTTTGCCTTCAAATCTTGCACCTGAAAGTCAAAATAGGCAACGTCTTCAATTTTATCACCGACGTGGACAGACACATCGCTATGGACTCGAGTATTACGTTCGGTGTGGTGGCCTCCTACTTGACTATGCACTGCATCATCTCTAACACGAGGGTAGTTACCGGTGCATCACCATCATCCTCACTATTTTGTGGATCATGACGAGGAAACCTATCACGTTGATCCTGGTTGGACTGATTCAGGTCAGGATGACCACGGTTTGGAGGATTTCGATTAGGATGATCTTGAGGTGGTAGTGGTGGATCTACAGGAGTAGGGAGGCATTGTAGTATTGCCTCATTTTGTTAGACTAGTTGGTCCAAACTTTGCTGGAAGGTTTGAACTTGTTGTTCCAACGTTGCGATGCGTTCCTGTTCATTTGGGATGCCAGGGTGTTCCCTGGACTTTTGTCGGTGAACAGGAGCCTACAACGTGCCTCCCTTTCCTACTTCCTAACCAGCTCACAGACGAGTTATGTTTTTACTAGGAGAACTATCTTTTCCACATACGCGCTAGCTAATGAAGGTTGACTCTATTTGATTCGAATCTAATCCGTTTTCCTTAAAAAAAAAAAAACGAAATCACCTTTGTGGCTTCGGTGTGGTACCAGCCGGTAAGGCTCCGACGATCAAGTTAGTTTCAGAGGCGTTGTGTAGAGGAGTAATTATTTCTCTATATCTTTTTCATACCTTAATCGATTGACTTCTTCTAGTTTATAAGGTACAACATAAGTGGCGTGGATCACCTTCCCTCCTTCTACGGGCATTTTGTTTTCTTATCTAGTCGTCTGTTTCATCTCCCTGACAAATTTTAATATCTGATCAAATTGATTGTCTCTACCTGATCAAATCAGTTTCATTATTTCCTTCTCATCCGTCTGTTGAGCTTACTCACCAATATTCCTTATCAATTACAAAGCCCTCCAAATTCAAATAACATAACTAGTGATATAAACCTTGTCTTAAACATACAAACGAAGTATTTCTCGTGAATTACAAAATTAAATATATATAGAAAACACTCTCTTCAGCTTTCTATGTTAGTAAATACGTCATCACATGACTTCCAAAAATTCTTCATTACTCGAGATTTCAACCAAACCTTAAAAATATTGGAGTGAGCACAACCGCCCAGTAGAAAAGGTACTCTAAATTCATATATACTATAGATCGAATACAAAAGAACGAACAACTTAAAAATATATATTTAAACAACCATAAATATTAAAGTAAGTACAATAAGATTATCAATGCAATTATAATCCAATTCTCCAAAATAATGTTAACCCAAACATATTTGACAAATTAAATGACCCTGACATGTATATCGCACACACCAGTAGGTGCACTATTATATATACTCAGTTCAAGAATCATTGAAAATCTAGAATTAACTTTAGAAAAATGAAAAGGCATTAGTTAAGAGTTGTATAGTCATTTCTTTAACTTGCCATAAATATATACATGAGCTGAAGAATTGTAGAGTCATTTCTTTAACTTTCCATAAAATACGTACTAACAACCAATTATTTATAAAGCAAGACCCATGACCATACATATTTATCCCCCCCCCCTACACCCACACACAGACATATATATATATATATATCTATGGCTACATCTTATTTATTTATAAAATTACAAAAAAAATTAAAATAAAAAAATATACAGGTCATCACAAACTACCCTCTTAAAAAAATTGTCCCTGAAATTTAAATCATACATACATGTTATTCCAAAAAGACTTGAATTATTTTTTTGAATTTTAGACGCTAAATCTCTCATAGGTTCTTCAACGCATATTCTAAATCAATTGTCAATTTCCTAACACATGGTAACTCGACATCCAAACCTCGTCCTAAGGTATTCGAATCTAGAGCTCTGATACCACTCAGTCCCTCTATTTCACATACACAAGACAATTACTGAAAAAATCCCTTGGGTGGCCCCAAGTAGAGAGTCTTGCTAATGGCTTCCCCTTGGATTTTCCTAAAGGTTATTTGTGTTCAACTAGCTACTTTCTAAATTCTTAATATAATTTATAGATCTTTGACCACCAAAGGTTGTAACTTAATACAATTTCTCTACCTCCAGGTTCGATCTTGAGCCTAGGCGACTCAGGCAGTCGCCAATGGCCTCTAAATTTGGAAGACCTTACATTTATACACGTGTTATAATTATAGGCCCATTTTTTTTTATCTCTAGTCCAATGCTTAAAGTCTCATATTATTACTCTATCCCAACTTCAAACTTATCAATTAGAAGGCCCATACACTATATTAGTCCATTAGCTATTCCATTCTAAGATCTAAACTAAAGTTTGCTCATTATTTTCTAAAACATGACATGAGCTAATCCTAAACTCTCTACCTCTCAACTCTCTGTCTCTTTTGCTGCTGCGACTGCCCAATGGTCGCTCTCTCTCTCACTGAGAAGCTTACTCCGTTTCACAATCTTATCTCTCATCTCAGGCAAGTGAGTCTCTCTCTCATTGTTGTTTTAATTTGTCATTTGTGACAACTTAGACATCAAATTGTGACATTTGAGATTTGACAACATTTAAATTGTGGCAACAAAGGCATCAAAACAAGTTCTATTGTTCCTTAATTTTGAGTTGTGAACTTAAGACTTGATTGGAGCACTTTAATTTTGTAGATCAAAATGCAAGACGATCACATTTACTTTGATGTGAAGATGAATTTTGATTTTTGTAACTAAACTGTGTTGAATATTTCCTTTTATTTTTTGATGTGAACTAGATCGTGCTATTTATAAAGCACCAAGACTGGGATTTTTTTTGTGTTTTCAACATTAATATATTTTATGTGTTTATCGTCTCATTTAATGAAAATTTCACACTCTTATAAAAAATTTGCACGTGTAAAACCTTATGTATAAAGAGCCTCACATTTGAAAATTCGCTTAGGGCCTCTAAAAATTTTAAAAATCTCAAGACCTGCCTGTTTACCTCCTTGTGTAAGAGAGGTTGGGCTTTGAGTTCCCATAGGAGCAAATGGGTGTGTGAGTTTCTTGCCAATAAAAAATAGTAAATTATGTCTAATCATTCGTACATAAGTTGTTGTCTCTTTTTTTGTATGTATTTGTGTCTTTGATTTGTAGGTCTCATGCAATTTTCAAATTTTCTTTTAGCTTGATGTTAGTTACTAATCTTATTTTTCACACCAAAATATAATTATATTAATTAAAATTAGAATAATCGATTCTCTTTGAGAAATTAAGAAAACATTCATGCGTGTGTTTAACCAACTAAGATCCTTGAAATTTGAATTTTTTTTAAAAAAAATTATTTGAGGAATTCTCTAAACTGTACATTAAGATGAGCATGATCAAGTGATTTACTAGCATTATTATTTTGGCTTGAACTTCAGGGGAAAATTTAAAAGCACTGATGACACATTGATGAATATTCTGATGACACATTGATGAATATTTGACTTAAAAGATGGACATGACTCACTGGTCATGAACACATTTATAAAAGTAGAACAATACTTACCTACTCACCAGTGAGTAGGTAAGCCCTCTGATGTGTTCCAATTAAAAATGAACACATCAGCTTTAATTACAAAATTTAAAATGTAATGAATAAGGATAATAAATAAGATTGACCCGACTTCATTCGGGTAATTGATGTTCTATATTTACCCTTCTCTCTCTTATTTGGCAACCAAACGTCAGTTTAGGTTTGCAGAATTCTTCTTTTTATTGTTTACAAAAATTTGTTAAAAACTCAACTCTTCCAAGAACATGACCATGAATAGATCTCTTTCCTCTTCGATTTCAGTTTTCATATTAGAATTAAAATTTCATTTCAAGTAGTTGTCTCTGAGATTTGGACTCCCACTGTTCTCTCATCGAACATGACCATGAATAGATCCCGTAGTTGTCTCTGAGATTTGGAGTCCCACTGTTCTCTCTCATCGATCGTCATGCTCTATTTTGATATAAAAGCTCCTACGTATACATATATATGTATAGAGAGAGAAACAGTTGTTTTGAGAGAGTACATGGATCACAAAAAAAAGAATGAAGTGATAAGATAAGAACGAGGTTGCGATGAATTGGATTGAAATTAAATATCTGCTGAAAAAGAAAAGAAAAATCCTAATCTTGCTACTATTTATCTTTGAACCATTATAGAGAGTATAGGAGATTGGACCCCATGAATTTTAACATCTTAAATAGAACTAATATATAGTATATATACATCTATCGATACATGTGTTTGTGTATACAGTTTATTAATATACTATTATTTATAGTTGTCTTTTAAGTGATGATATTCCATGGAGGGTGAGAGGAAGAAAAATAGTGGAGAGAGGCGTGAAAGAAAGAGAAGGGTGAATATATAAAGTCAATTAGCTGAATGAAAATGGGTCAATCGCATTTATTATCCTTATTTATTACATTTTAATTTTTGTAATTAAAGTTGATGTGTTCATTTTTTATTAGAACACATCAACAGCCTAGAGAGCTTACCTACTCACCGGTGAGTAGGTAAGTATTATCCTGAAAAATATGTCCACTATTATTGCAAAGATGTCCCCGAGTTATTGCAGAGATACACAAATAGTAATTCAGCAACTTACCACATGAGAGTTGTACCCGTATGTGGGAGAATGGCTTTAGGAGAAAATATGAAGATGGAGAGCGTTTTGGTTTGTTCTGATCCTGCGGCAACAATTGTAATTATTTTACCTTTTTTAGGCATTTGGTAACTGGACCTTGGTTAAATGGGGTGGTAATTGTCTCCAAGCTTGTTTACTTCTTTTGTTTTTTTTGAGGGAAGTTGTCCCCAAGTTAAAAGCAACTAAGCAAGTAAACAGAGCTGCTTCTAAGCTACTATAGCTAGTTAAAAGAATCAACATATCATCCCAAAAACATAAATAAAAAATAAAATCAAAGAGTAATAAAGTACATGAAATCAAATTTAAGAGTACAATCAAAGAGATTAGAATTTCAATTTGAAACAAAATGTTTTGGAACATGAAATTATTATCTGGCGTCGATCACTGAAATTGTTACAGTATTTACTGAATAGTTTTCAGCATTGTTAAGTGATGCATTTGTGTTCACCACAGGCCGACAGGTAGAAAATGCAGGTTCCTTGGGTGTTGGTAGAAGTACAGATTCATTGCTAAGCATTGAGACAACATCAGACATTGTAGGTCGATCATTTGGATTTCCTTGAACACAGAGAAGCCCTATGTTAATGTATCTCAACAATGTAGACGTAGAAGAAGGATTACCCAATGTTGGGTCCATCAACCCCATTCCTCTGCCAGCATTCCACAACTCCCATGCCTGAAACATTTCATTATATAATTCTCAATTATCATCTTCAGTTTAACCTTAAATTATCAACTTGCAAGGAAAAGAAAAGGAAAGGTATGTTAACTGCTTACATATCCAAGGAGGTGAAAATAGTTAGTGTCATAAAAACTACTGTTCTTATTGCCACTCACAATTTCAAGTAGCAATACTCCAAAGCTAAATACGTCAGATTTTATCGAAAAAATGCCTTCCATTGCATATTCAGGAGACATATACCCACTAAATTTTAATATACAGAAAAAACAAAATTTAGTAACTCGCGGTAAATCTTTCTTTAATGTATCATATATAATTTGTGTATGCGTTAGAAGAGGTTTTTAATTTTACTTACTATGTTCCAACAATCCGATTTGTGTTTACTTGTGACTCATTCCCACCAAATATTCTTGCCATGCCAAAATCGGATATTTTGGGATTCATCTCGCTATCCAATAGAATGTTGCTGGCCTTTAGATCTCTATGAATTACACGAAGCCTTGAATATTGATGTAGGTAAAGCAATCCTTGAGCAATGCCTTCAATGATGCGAACACGTATCCTCCAATCCAACATTCCTTGTCTGTTTGGATCTGTCTTGAGTTCACATTAATGAAAATGAATTGAACATTCATCTAAGTTCGGTCAAAGGAAAACATTAAAAAAACACAGATTAAATATAAGAGAACACTAACCAAACAAGAAGAAATCCAAACTTTTATTGGGCATATATTCATAGATCAATATATTTTCATCTTGCTCAATGCAATAACCCAAGAGTCTAACAAGATTCCGATGTTGGAGTTTGGCTATCAATACTGTCTCATTTCTGAACTCTTGGAACCCTTGTCCAGATCTTCCAGAAAGTCTTTTCACTGCTATTTCTTGTCCCCGGAGTAATTTACCCTGTTTAGAAGAAAAAAAACTCATTTGAATAGTTACTTAACAAGTCTAGTAAATAACAATAATGAAGAAAGATGTTTAAGTGCTGAAATGAGGAAGCCATCTTGTCAGCAAGTGTCCATGGAAGCCAGATCATTTCACTAAAGAACATGATTAAATTCGAAAATAGAGTTGTAAAATTTGTTAATTAAATTCTCTAAACCTTGCAATGATGGAAGTATTGTGCACTGGGTTAACCCCTTTTACAATTTGTGAAATGAATAGTTTTCAACATTAAATTTAGAGGGATCCAAAATTGTCATTGGTTCTAAGGTAAAGCGCTTCAATTCATATCTTAAACTTTTACCTTGTAGACAGGCCCAAACCCTCCCTCTCCGAGCTTATTTGATGCTGAGAAGTTATCCGTTGCAGCAGAGACACTTGCAAAGCTAAAGGATGGCAACTCAACACCCTTCTTTCCGTTTCTCCCTAGATTATTTATGGTGTTTGTTTTAGCAGCTGCATTCGTACCAGCACTAAAATCACATGATAATAAATCCTCACTTGAATGGTTCTCTCCTGTTTATCACAAAACAGCAAGCCATTGTCAGTTATTTGGAAATCACAGTATTGTTTTCCGAATATAGTAAGTTCCATAAAGTAGCAATTTGTGGTACAAGTGATCAATTCTAACTGTACATATATTTTTAAATTAATGTTGCTCTTGGAAGAAGTTATATTCTCATTTCCTAACTGATTTAAATACAGATATGTCTGATTTCTTTGAATACGGAGTTAAAACTTTTGTGGCTACCGCTTATACCCATTTTCTTGGGCTTTCTCCAGATTAAACGGCATATGAAGCCACCAGAAATGAGTACTGTTAGCGAAACCGGCACTGTTATGATGATCACCCTCAATTTCGTCCTGTCACCTGAAATGGGTACACTAGATCAAGGTTAATCACAACTAATCCAAAACAAAATCCTACGTAATTTGCAGGAAGGCATTCCGTTGTTAGGTAGAACTGTAGAACTTGCTTTTAATGGGTGTACTATATATGTACTGAGTGTGAATACTATGGTGACATACCTCGAGATTTTGGGAGCTCAGAAGCAGCTAGTTTCAGATAGAGATCTTTTTTAGTGTTGCTTTCATTTGAGAGTTGTAGATTCAGTAAAGCCCCTTCCCATAATAAACACCCACTACTATTATAAGCATAAGCTGTGCATGAACATTTTTGCCTGCAAGCTGCTTCACACTGTTCAAGGCTCTCATCAGGAAGTACTTTTGAATTTTCTGGTAATGTTGTGATGCTGGAAATTTTTAAAAATCCATCAGTCATCCCATTGATGAAAGTACCACTTTTGCACTGCAATAGGGTCTTTCTCACACAACCACCTGACCAATCATTTAGCTTTGTGTCTCTCATAGCCACCCAAACTATGAACGACTGAGGAAATTCTTTATACCATATGCTACCTTGAGACACCAGGAACTGAAGCACAACACATAGGAAGAACCCTGGTCTTGTCATGGTGCCACTCTCCCTCATCTTGGATACCTCCTTCTCGATCAATTAACAAAAATGACGACGATGATAAAGAAGAATTAAATGAGAAGGAGAAGTGACCTCTAAATAGATATTATCGATCTCTGCGAAAAAATGTTTCATGCGACTTTGGGTACGTGGTCGTCTGGCTCAAATATATCTACATATATATACACATTTACTTCCCCTTGTGTTTGATTTATCTTCCGAACGAAAAATAATATTTGTGTCCACACGGACACGGCGAAAGACAAAAAAATGGAAAATAACTTTGACGCGGCAAGTGGGAAACAACTTGTTGCACCGATGTGGTAAAGCGGAAACAACTTCGTTTCAGTAATATATTGATGGGGTGGACCCCAACTAAATGTATAACAGACATTGAATGTTTTACATGTGTATGCAAAGTCGGTCGCTCATTTTTGTTTTATTTCTCTTTCTAAAATTCAAAATCAGTGATCCATCTCTCTTTCTTATTTCTTCTTCTCGGCCTGTGAATCTAAACCAAACATTCATGCGTCTCTTCTTTATTTGTTTCTCTCTCTCTCTCAAAATCTAAACCAGAGACAAATTAAAACTCTGAGTCGCGTGGTGCGAAAGTGATTACAAAAACTTGATTAAAACTTAGAGAATGTGAATAGGTTTACTTGCTCATTTGTTTAATTTTTTAAATTAATTCAATTTTAAGTCCAATTAAAATTAAATAAACACATAAAGTAAGTAAATAAAGTAAACTAGATAATAACATCTGACACTACAACATATTTATTTTTTTCCGGCGGTTTTTTACCGGCGGTTCAAGAAGTGCCGGAAATTTGAAGTTATTACCGGCGGTTTTTAAAAACCGCCGGTAATGAAGAATAATTCTGGCGGTTTTTCTAGAAGCGCCGGAAATAGCGTTGTATACCGGCACTTTTTAAGAAACCGCCAGAAATATGGGCTTATTACCGGCGGTTTTTAAGAACCGCCGGAAATGAATAATACCAAACTTATAGTCTTAGCCCAAACTTATAATCTTAGCCCAGCCCAATGAAACCAATAAAATGAATTACCAATCATTTTTAAAATAAAATGGACCAAGTCCAAGAGAATTAACATAGCTCAAACCTAAGCCCATGTTCTGAAAGCCCATCTATATATATTCTTTAACCACTCAATTACTCTCAACCCTAGCCACACAGCCCGCACTCCTCTCTCTGTATCCCAAGTCCCTGCTCACGACTGGCGATCTGTATTTTGTGTTTGCTCTCTCTCTCTCTCTCGTGGCATGGGAGGATGGTGACGATGGCTTTGGCGAGATCGGAGCAGTAGCTTTGGCGAGATCGGAGCAGTAGATTTGACGAGATCGGTGATTTTCTAGGTATTTCTACTTTTTATAATTTTGTATGAAATTTCTTTCGATGAAAATTTAGCTTTGACTGATATGTGCATTTTGCATCTGCGTGTGTGTAATATGTGTATGATAGATTTGTGCATGTGTGTGTTTTGTGTGTGTAATATCTATATCTCTATACGAGTTTCGAGCCGAGCTCGAACACTTGAGGTTGGAGCTCGATTCGACTTCTGGATTAGGTGATTGATTAAGAAGGCATCGATCGCATAGATATTCAAATGAGAATATATATCATGAACTCATAGAAGGGACAAGCCAATCCCCAAGGAAATACAGACCAATAGTATGCTGGTTGAGCTTTTGGAGACTCGATCTGTAGCTGCTAATTTGTTGAGGGGACCATTACAGTCTTTATTTTGTATATATTGACAACTGATTTCTATATATTTCAAAATTAAGATCAAACTAGAGAAGGGTACTGATGGATGTATATATATACTTACTTCACCGAATCCCAGTTGATTAGAGTGAGACTTCCATTTGATTTTCAATGAATTCATGTTCCTAAATTTTGTATAAATTTTCTTAAGAGAACCTCAGTTTTCCTATACAAAGATTTGAGTACACTCTTTTTTTCTCTTGCGTTATTTTTTTAATGTCTTTCTTAATTATGTAGGTTCCAAATGCATGTGAGCACACTCTTTTTTTCTCTTGCGTTGAGTAATAATATGTTGAGGTTTTTTGTAAGCTGGTTCTCTCATACTCTTGTATTGTCTCTGACCGGTTTATGCAGATGGAAGTATTTGTTTGGATATTCTGCAAAATCAATGGAGTCCAATCTATGATGTAGCTGCTATACTTACATCTATTCAGGTATAGTGGGGTTGAGTTTGTATGATCATTAAATTATGTGTTTGATAGGTATTGCATGAGCATATTATTTCTTGTATATGTAAAGAATTGCTTCATAGATCATACTTCAAATCATTTAGTAAAAAGTAAAACAGAAGCTAGTCTACGTCTACCTGGTTCGTGCTAAAAATGGAGTATAATGAGAACTGTCTAGAGTTGTTATTAAAATTTTCCTGCCATGAACTTGTTGCTGATTCAAGTATTATTGAGCACTCAAAGTGTGTATTTTATATTTTCAAGCATGAGATCTTGAGAAATGAGTATAGTTGCATATTCCAAATGTGTGCAATACAAAGTTAATACACAGCCTTATGTCACACGTATTTATGTATTGGCCGTAAATCATAATCTCCAATTTCTTCTCTGAAGATATTCAATATGTGAAGCACATGTTATTCTTTTTCATGTTATTGATAACCCTTGTGCATTTCCTTCAACAGTAAGGGCAAATGGACTTCTTCTTTCTTCCACTCTCCCTTTCCCCTTCAATATGTGGTATCTTGAACAGATGAATGCACAGTTGTGACTGGTGATTAATTGAGCAATGCTAAGCTCAGCTCAATTTCATTAAAATGCCGAGGCAATTAACTGTCGGGAGCTTAACCTGTATTAGACTGAATTGGTTATCTCTTCTCTCCCTTATCTCTTGACAATGTCGCTAATATAAACTATGCAGCCTTTCTTGTTTTAGTATGGTCGATATTAAGGCAGTGATTCCTTGCAGCTGTCTTATTTGTTCTAAATCTTTATGAGGTCTGATAATTTGGTGTGAAATGAAATGCTCTTGATTCTTCCATCATTAGGGAAGCTTTCATGTTAAGAATGCCTGGACATTCTCTATTCTTTCTTATGCAGATTCGTCCATTGTGGAGGCACTACTTCCAAAACACACAGGGTCTTATATTTGTGG
Source organism: Cornus controversa (assembly GCA_026545225.1). Taxonomy (NCBI): domain Eukaryota; kingdom Viridiplantae; phylum Streptophyta; class Magnoliopsida; order Cornales; family Cornaceae; genus Cornus; species Cornus controversa. The sequence goes on along the minus strand of CM048846.1, from coordinate 86,191,795 downwards.
TGGATAGCAACGACAGAGACCGAGTTGTTGAGGCAAGAGATGAGTTGCATAGGATGTTGAATGAGGTCGGTAGCTTTCAATTAATTAAGTTTAGTCATTTGTTTATATTTTGGCAGAAATATTGAACTTCGTGGATCTCTGACAATGTCAATGATCAGTATTTTCAAGTGTATATTACTTTTAACTGTGTTCTGTTTTGCAGAAGAGAAATGGAAATTGAGAACACAGAGCTATTATATGACTTGTTTTTAAATGAGCCTTTAAGTAAAACTGGTTAGATCGGTTTTAAAGTTCCCATGACCCTAAAGTTTAATATCACTTTAAATTTCTTCACGTTGATCTAATCTTCATCTTTTCCTTTGCTATTATGAGATTCTCATTGATAGGAGAGGTGTTACCAAAGCATAGTCAATTTTGATTTTGTATAAAGAAGCATTCTTATTCAGCATTATTGGATGATAGGTTTATAAATATATATTTTATATTTATATTTATGGGGAAAAAAGTAATTAAGAGATTGAACAAGAATTTTAACACATCTAGTAGCCGCAAGTCTCATCAACCATGACAAGTTGACAACTAAAGCAACTCTCATCCCCAACCTGATTTGGATAAATGAAATGCCAAATGAGGAAGCTCTATTGGAACTTTGCTGGAAGATAGAGAAAAGAAGTTTAACGAGTCCTAGTGGTTTAATTAGTCAGTTGTTTTTGCACTAGTCTTACGCTCTGTTCTTTGCAGGTACATCCAGAGCACCTGTGCAACCTCTGGGGAGGGGCTCTACGAGGGATTGGAGTGGCTCTCCAACAACATTGCTAACAAGGCAAGTACTTGGATGTAGAAGAATCATTGGATGGAGCCCAAGTGTTATTTCTCTCTTCATAATTTATTTTTCTTCTATTTTTGATATTTCTCTTAATTGCAGGCATGAGGTAATTGCAGAATAGATCTTGCGGGTTGATCCTGGATGCAGGGTGGTCTTTATCTAGTCCTCTCTCTCTCTCTCTCTTTTTTTTTTTTGCTCTCCCCTCCCCTCTCCTCCTAAATGGTTTTGTGGCTATGAATTTCATTTTTCAGAAGGCATGTTGGTTTTCATTCAGGACTTCCTCCTCTTTTGCATGGGAATTCGAGCTGGTTGAATTTCTGCAATGTGACTTATTGCTCTGATTTCTTTGTTTGTTAAAATATGTATTTTTAAATTTCAACTACTGATTGTAGAAACAAACATTTTCATATGTATATATATATTTTTATTAGAGCTTTTCACTTGGATGCTTGGACTCATATATTTTTATCATCTTTTAAATTTCTTATGATTGATGCCTTGAAACTTCCAAGTAAGACAAGCGGAAGAAGTATATGGTTGAGAATATAAGTAAATGAGTTGGCAAATGCCTGGTAGACTCGGCTAGGAAGGATGGAAGAAGTATATGGTTGAGAATATAAGTAAATGAGTTGGCAAATGCCTGGTAGACTCGGCTAGGAAGGATTGATGATTTTACATACTATAAAGAGTATGATTAAAGACACTTAATTATATACATATATATATACACACACACACACACACAGTAGGGACATTGCTTAGCACGATTATAAAATGTTAGCTTGCATGTCTAGAGCACCACAAACAGATTCTAAATCTGAAAAAAAAAAAAAAAAAAAAAAAAAAAAAAAAAAAAAAAACTACTTTTACCGGCGGTTTTTTGTTAACCGCCGGTAAAAGTATCATTTTCCGGCAGTTTTTATAAAACCGCCGGTGATTTACCGGCGGTTTATAATAAACTGCCGGTAAAAATTACCTATTAGGGGCACTTCAAAGGTATTTTCCGGCGGTTTTTATCCGCCGGTATAATTCCGGCGGCTGCAAAAAAACTGCCGGTAATTACCGGCAGTTCAGAAAAATCGCCGGTAATTCTCTACCGGCAGGACATTTTCCGGCAGATTTTTTAACCGCCGGTGTAGTTTTTTCCGGCGGTTTTGAAGTCATTTTCCGGCGGTTTTAACCGCCGGTGATATAGAAAAACCTTGTAGTGTGATATACGTGCAAAAACTCAAGACAAAAAAAAATCATGGGTGAGAATATTGCGTTGGAGAACCAAATCCACTATCGTTGAAGTAAAGTACAATAAACTTTGTTCCAAACTCACACCCACCCCACTTTGCCAAAAATTTGATAATGAACACCTCAAACTTATTCTTGTGACTCTATGTCCAATTAATGCAGATTTCAAACTAATGTCACAATCCTTGAAGAAGGGTAACTGAAAGATCACAAATACTCCGCAAATGTTTTGTCCCATTCGTAGTGCGATCTACTTCTCCTTCTTCACCAATGAACAATTGAGTCAAAATGAAACGAAACCAGTAACTTGATCAATAAGCAATCTTTGAAGCAGTATTCGAATAATTGATTAAGCGGAGAGACACAACCCTAATCACTCAATATGTACATGTGTGTGCGCTCTCAAAATATAAATCAGAAAATAATTCTTTGACCTAAAAATAACTCAAAGCTTTCTCTCTTAAAAATAATAATATTTTTCTGAAAGCATCTTAAAATCATAATTAAAAAGGAAACATAAGAGAGTATTTATAAATGATGAAATCTTATAATTACTTGGAAAACAAGTTGAAAACTCTTTACAATATTTTCCAAAGTTTTAGGGAATTTTAAAAATCAAATTTGAATCAAAACGGGAGTTTCTAAAACAATCTGGGTCCATCAGCAGAGTTGGACCGGTCCAAGGAATAGTTGGACCGATTTAACTTTTCTTTTCTTAGTTGGATTGGTCTGGAGAACAATTGGACCGATCTACTGTCGCCATTTTTCAAAATTGAGATCTTGAGACTACTTGGATCGGTCCAACTTTGAAAATTCGAAAAATTACACTCGACATCCTAATTTTCAAAGTCAGACTTCCTCCTCACAAAAACTATGTGTCCTCACCAACATATCTGACCCACGTGACTCTCATACTTGATCAACGATGTCCATATGTATTTGTAACCTCTCGAATGCTTAAGATGATCAAGTTCCTTGTCTAGATCATTCATGGTCTGATCACATGTTTCTATTAGTGAAAACATTATCCATGCTCTCGGTTTAAAACTTCATAATCGATTATAAAGAATTGAAACGAAAAGTACAACTCAATCAACTTAGTTTTGAAACTAAAATTTGCTAGTTACAAATATTTACGTCACAATCTCCCCTTTTAACAATTTCGTTACAAAACCACCTAAATAATCATAACCTAATTCCCTGAAAAAATTATATTACAATATGTCTAAGAATACAAATAAATATAACTGAAAAAATCAGAGCACTTCTAAAGATCAAACTTCACATGTAATGACTTTCTGAATAAGAAATCTGAAATCTGCACATCATGTAAACAACACCACATGTGAAAGTTTAATAAATAAATATAAACCAAATATGCTCAAAATTAACTCAAATATCTCCCCTTCAAACATGCATATGAAACATATGAGTAGTAGTTCTCCCCCTTAATCATATCAACCATAGCAAATCATAGCAACTAGTTCTCTCCCTTTTTGGAACAAATTGACAAACTAAAGCATAAGAAAAAGATAACTAGCAATAAAAGATATAAGAGAGGAAATATATAAACTTCATTCAAATATATCACAACAGTCTCAAAATGATGGAGTGACATAAAACAAATAAGCACATAATAAAAGAAAATAGTTCCAAAGTAAGGAAACATAACATGTCCAATCAAAGCAAATAAAAGGACTCTAGACATAATATACAAAAAACTAAGTCTATGTCTAGAAAAAATAACTAACTAGGTCTAAAGCTAAAGATCTAATCCTCATCTTGGTGCTCATCATGTGCTCCACTTCTCCCAGAAGAAGAAGCACCAGACCCCAAACTACTACCTCGAATCAATGTTTTGATTTCAGGAAACTAACTCTTCAAATACCTCTCCAAATTAACCTCCCATGGATTGATTATGTTGTTTGGCATTCAAAGCATGATTTAAGTCAGAAACATACAGTCCGGGAATAGGAGCATCCTCGTCATCCTCTTGAGCTTGAACTCCTCTTCTAGCAGCCTCCTTAGTTGTTATTTCCTTCAGCTTATTTGTGATTGAAGTCTTAACATTAGTGCTTATAAACTAACTCTTCAAATACCTCTCCAAATCTCCCATAAAGTGATTATGTTGTCTGGCATTCAAAGCACGATTTAAGTCAGAAACATACAATCCGACAATAGGAGCATCCTTATCATCCTATTGAGCTTGAACTCGTCTTCTAGCAGCCTCCTTAATTATTATTTCCTTCAGCTTATTTGTGATTGAATTCTTAACATTAGAGCTTATAAAATTCACTTTCAATTTTCTCTAGCTACATGAGTTGGAATATAAACATTCTTTGTCTTAAGAATCTTCATTATAATTAAAGGAAACAGCAAAGTTGTCCATGTCCTAAAGTGGCCAATCTCCAAAAGCATTATTTTCATGACAGTAGTCGGGACATTGATATTATCCTCATTGACTATGTGATACAACAATTTTGTCCGATGTCTCGGTAAGTCACCCTTATGATCCTGAGGATCAAGAGTATAAGACACAATAAGATTCAACCCAGAGACATTGTCAGTGATATATGCATTAGGAATCTTGTTGGGGAGCAGAGGAGCATTAGAAACACAAAGCTTCCTAATCATGGTTTCAAAATCAGGTTTATCTTCTTTACTACTATCAAAAGGCAAAACCAAACCATCCTCCTCTTTTGGAACATCAATAACATCAACAATCAAGTAGGTGTCACTATGATCTCAACTCCAAAACAATTGACTTTCATCCACATTTGATTCAAGACAATACCATAGAAGTAATGAACCATGTCCGACACACAATCATTACCTAACTTAGCCAATGGTTCCCAACCATTATCTTTGAAGTATTTGACAAATTCAGAGTGCCATTCATTGTAAATATAATTCAAATCAAACTTCCTTTCACACCTCATTGCCCGAAAACCTATGTTGTTCTTATAGTTGTCAAAGATATTGATCTTTAAAATAAGCCAAAGTGAACACAATATGACCCTCAGGTGATACAGAAATATCAACTTTAGCTCTCTTTCATCCACCGGCAAGAGTTATGATGAGAGGGATGCAAAACAAGAAGGTGAAGGCCATTGAGGAATTTTCACAAACACTTAGGCTGTGTTTGGTAGAATGGAAAAGAAAAGAAAGGATAACATTAGTAATGAGAGAAAAGAAAAGAAAGGAAAGGATAGTGTTAAACTTTTATCGTGTTTGGTTGATTATTAAAGAAAAAGAAATGAAATGATAGTTAACATATTTGGGGAAAGAAAGGAAAGGAAACAATTTAAAAAAATTACCATTATACCCTTTTATATTTAAAAGAATAAATTTTAGCTTTTATCAAAACAAGGGCAAAGTTGGTATTAACAAATTTTCATTAAAAAAGGTTGCATGTCTTTCCTTCCCTTTCCTTCCATTTCTTCCCATTTTTGGAAGGATAATAAAAGCTACTATTCACCCTTAATTTATCCCTTCAAATTCTTCCATTTCCTTTAAAAATTTCATACCAACACACAAAACCTTAACCCTCCAAATCCTTTCTTTTCTTTTTCTTTTATTTTTTTCCTACCAAACTGACCCTTAGTGTGCAACCTTTGAAAACATAAGCTTAAAAGCTTCTTTGTTCTTCCAAACACCCAAAATTAACCTCAAACCTTCAATTTCAATCCCATCCACCAATTTCAATCACAAATTAACCAAAAATCAAACAATATAGGCAATAAATGAGATGGAGATCAATGGAGAAAATATCACAATCCTAGAAAGAGAAACATTCAAGTAGAGAGAAAAGTAAGTGGGCAACAATTGAATGCAATGAACATTTAAAACCAGACCCACTCACTAAGTTGGATTGGTCTAGGGGACGTCTGGACCAGTTCACCTTGGTCCAGTGTGGGTTTTTTCAACCCAAAACAACAACAAAAATAAAATCTCTAAAAAGAAAATTTCTAAAAATGCAGAAAATCTTTTTTGAATTTTTATTTATGTGAAACAAACTTAAATGATGATCATTCAAATATTAAAATCAAATTTTCACATAAAATAATGATAAGTTCTAAATGTCCCGAAGAGTCAAAAAATTTGCAAAAGCACAATTTTAAAACTCATAAATTTGTCAACAAATTTCATTCTTAATTTCATGATAAAGGCACAATTTCCAATACACAATATTTTTTAAATTCATCTAATAAATCTATGTGTATGTGTGCCATCCAGCTTCATCAATAAGTAATCAAATACCTCTAATTATTTGGCTAAAGCATATTAGATAAAAAGCTTTAAGAGTAACACATGATCAATTTTTAAATATTGAATTTCATTCATTTTTTTTTATTCCTAAGACGGCAACTTTCACTCTTACTGGCAGCCAGGTCTTTTTTAAAAAAAAACTTATTATTTGACATCTCATTGGAGATTTTGTCATAATGATAGCTTCAGACAAATCCCAAAGCTAGCCCTTTTCATTTGTCTTAGATTTTCAGTAGCTCTTTTTCATTTTTTTTTATTTTCTTTTTCTGCTGAATTCAATAAACATACAATCTTTTCTTTTTATTTCAATCATGTAAATATTCAATTTGGTACTTATACAATGTAATGTAGTTAACTTCACATTGATTTTCAATCAAATATGTCAAAGTTGGAATAGTGTACAAATTGTATGGATTCAAAATATTTACCGGTAAATATAAAAAAATAGAGAAAATTAGTCATCAATGCTTAGATTATAAATTCACGAACTTCATCCATTGAAAACTAAGTGTCTCAATTATGTATTCCCAAATCATAGTGAATTCAAAAGAAATATAGAGAACTCATATTATATCATAGAAAAACATGATTTTCACATTCTCATGATTATCAAAAAAAATAAAAATACATAAATAAAACCTAACCTGCACTCCAAGATATGGTCCAATAGAAAATAGATAATGAACATAAGATCAGTTCATGACCATAACAGTCCTAATGATCTCAGTTAGGGTGTTTTTCACCAAAGACCTATTAGGATAAATCTCATAGTATCAATAACTAGACACAAATTTCTTCAAATCTTCCTTTTTCATCCAAATTATTTTGACATACAAACTATTAGGAAAGTATTGTGGAGAATTAAAGCTATGCTTCTTCTTATTTGAATTCTTCCTAGCTTGAAAATTTTTGAGTTTATTCTGAATGATTGGCTTTCTAGATTGAACTTTATTCTTAACAAAAGAATTATGTACATGAAAATTAGAAGTAGAATGCCTTTTTTTCCTATAGCAATAGTGTTGACTATGTTTATTTTTACCACAATAAGTACAATAAAGCACATTGGACACATTATTAGCATGCATAAACTCAACTTGAATATTAGGTTTGGGTGTTGATATGCTCAAGTTCTTAGGTTAACAAAGACAGTTTGACTCTTAGATGATGATCTATTATAACCTAGGCCAATCTTATCTCTTACAGGCTTATCAACACTAATCATGTTATCAAGTTTAATCTGTCCAAAAGTAAATACAATCATTTTCTCTTGTAATTTTTTCAATTCAGGTTCAAGGAAATTAACTTTGGCAACAAAAGAATCTCTAGGAGAAATAGCTTAACTTACCTCGCTCTCAAGAAAACCTCGCTCTCAAAAAAATTTACTTTATTCTTAAGATCCAAAATTTCTGATGTATTCTCTTTGAGTATCTTCATCAACTTCTCACTTTCTTTTATCAAAGATTCTTTTTCAATTTCAACAATCTCCAATTGTTTAGATTTCTTTTGGTAGGCTCTTTTGACTTTGACAGTCTCAGTAAACAACTCCTTAAAAGCTTTAGACAATTCTTCTTTGGTTTGTTCTTCATATTCAGAATCATCATACCCAACTTGACTCAATGTTGTATATTTATATGTTTCACCCGCGCTAGAAGAAGAAATTTTAGGAGTATCATCATTCAATAAAATAACAAAAATAAGAAGATCATTAACATTATCACAAGAGGAATAACTATCAGAATAAGAAGAATCAGACTCAGAAATAACAAACTTCATAGCTTTAGTTTTCTTTTTATCTTTCAAGTTCTTTTTCAAACAAAAGTTATTTTTGGGACTTGGACACTGAATAAATATATGACCATTACCACCACATGTCTAACAAATAATCTCTATCACCCTAAAGTCTTCTAGCTCTTTTCTTTTATTTTTTCTATTCTTTCCTCTAAACGATGATCCATTAAATAAAGGAGTTTTCTGAACTAATCTGTCACGCCCCAATTTCTGACTCTCAAGAACCGAAGGTGAACCTGCCCATTAAACCCTAATGAACGTTCTTAACCTTTAGTTTACTGTGGAAGCTTAATACCCATGGTGCACATGTATATGCATAGCTCAACATACTTCTACCCTCAATGGGCCTCCACACATTAGTCCATACTCTGCATGTCCAACATAGTGGATGGACTGTAATTTCGCACAATCAAATCATCAGTTTCGCACAATCGAAATAGTTTTTTCACATAATCGAAGTTATAGTTTCGCATGATCGAAATATTCGATCATGCGAAGTACTATATATCGAAAGAAAATCTCAACTCTCAGGACTTTTGAACGCTTTACAACTCAACAATTTTTCGCACATGCGAAACATGGGTTTCACGCAATCGAAATTTTTAATCATGCAGAATGTGAATTTCACATGATCGGAATGGTCTCTGCAAAAATCCTACAAATTCTACCAAAGACCATTTTAAAGCCAACTCCTCATTTCTCAATACTCATGCATTCTCTATAGGATACTAACCATTATAAATGATCCATACATAGACCTTAAAACATTTTAAACATGCTCCTATAATCTTTAAGTGACTAATCAAGTCCTTCTCGTTCATCCTCAATGTCTTACCTGTAAAAATGTTTAGTGGGAGAGGGGTGAGCAACTCAACGACTCAGTAGGAACGTCCCAACCCACCTAGGCATCGACCCGACACCGACCTACATGATATGCAACCATGATGTCGCTACACTACATGGTATTTACAATGCTCTCATACTCAACCAACCATAATGCAAAACAAGAATAGATACATTTAAATCATATATCATGCTTAATAGTCAACACACATAAGCAACAAAATATATATACATCTTCTTGATCATAATCTGATACATAGGAATGATTAATCCGGCCACTCCGACGATCATGTGGTGTTGTACCACTCCTACGACACCAAAGTGTTGGTCAACTCTAATGACACTCGTGTGATGGGGCAACTTCGACGGTCACACATTCATGGCATTATATAAGCCTCACACCAGTGATTGGGCAACTCCGACGATCACTATACTTAGGGCATGATTGGGCATCTCTGACAATCATCCCATTGGGAGTATTCTCATATATTCAAACACATTGTTGGCTCTCTCCAAATTCTATGTACATCATACTTGGACAACACTCTGATATACACGTATACATGCTCATAAGGCGCACACACCTCATATAACATATATTTATCATCCTCTTCAATGCACATTCTTGCTATAATAGACTTTAGCATGCATTTCATCATCACATTCTACATATAGCCACATATATGTACCAAAGCATGCATATCATTGACATATGCATATAATTCATAACTTAGCATATTTTTCATGCTTTTTCAATACACATTAATGTCATATTTAAATCTAGCATGCATTCAATCCTCATACATTTTCATAACCAACATATAACCATAAATATGCTTCAAGTCATGCATACTACCCATATATGCATACAATACTTCAAATAGCAAAACATGTTTTCATTTCATATACATTGCATGTGTAACATCACAATTCATCACATATCATATAATGAACAATTCTAGCATGTATAATTATATAATGTAAAGAGAAAAGGGAAATTTACCTAACTCCTACCACTCACTCATATATGCTAAGACAATTCACACAATCCCAATCTCACCAATATTCTTGAATTGATGACTAAGAGTGAAAGAACTCCCCTACGTCAAGTTTGGAGCTCTTCCTAGCAAGTCCTAAAATTCACCAAACTTCAAGTTCCTCCAAAGTGCAATTTCTTTCCATAGAACCGTATATCGGGACAAGGAGAACACACTTTCCTTCTCGGACGAAGTCAGAATCCAAACTTCACTTACCTTCAAATTTTGGAACTCTCTAATGGGAGACTTTGAAACCACCAATGTGTAGAGGAAGATAGGGGGAGAAGCTTTCTCTCTTGGAGTGCTCCAAATCTCACTCAAAAGTACTCAAATCAAATGAAGAATGTTGGAGAAGAAGGAGAGCTTAAGAGCTCTTCAATGGCAAAATTCTATATCTATAGGTTCTGTCCCAACAATACACACTTAAGCGTATTGACACTTCACTAAGGGTAAATGACTATTTTGCCCTTTAGTCACTTAACGTACCTTCCCAAGTTTTGTTTTCGATTCCGACAGCTCCTATGGCCTCGAAATCACTTTCTTAATTCATTAAAAATTTCATTTGGCCTAAATTCAAAAATAATTATTTTTTGGAAAACTTCTGGATTCCCGGGCCACGTCCCGGGGCCCTATTGACCCAAAAAGTCAAACTTCTCCAAATGTTCCGAAAACTTTCCAAAACCTCTAAACAACTTTCCAAACTTGTTTTTCACTCTCGAAACATTTATAACATCATTTAAAATGCATTTGTGGCGAAAATGATGAAAATTTTGAAAATCGGTCAAAATTGGACCCGATCTTTACATAATCTACCTTCCTTCATACTAGATTTCATGATGATTTTTGAAAACAAAAACAAATATTGATTTTAAAAATAAATTTCGCAAGAAATAACTCACAAATCAGAGAACACTGCTCGGATACTAAATGTGATTAACACAATGCGGAAGTAGTTACGAAAGCTTGATTAAAACCTAGAGAGGGTGATTAGGTTTACTTGCTTGTTTGTTTAATTTTTTAGATTAATTCAATTTTAACTTCAATTAAAATTACCCAACACATAAAGCAAGCAAATAAGTGCAGAATAAGACACGATATACTTGGAAAAACCTTACACGGGAAAAAAAACCACGGGTGAGGCTATTACTTCGGAGAACCAAATCTACTATCGTTGAACAAAAGAACAATAAACTTTATCCCAAACCCACACCACTCCACTCTGCCAAGAATTTGATATTGAACGTACGTCTCAGGCACGAGTGAGGCTATTGCCTTGGGGAACCAAATCTACTATCATCGAACAAAAGAACAATAGACTCTGTCACAAACCCACACCACTCCACTCTGCCAAGAATTTGATGTTGAACGTACGTCTCAGACTTACTCTTGCGACTCCACGTCTAATTATTGTAGACTTCAGGCTAATGTCACAATCCTTGTGAATGGTAAATGGAAGAATACGAACACTCCGTTAATGTTCTGTCTCCTTCGTAACAGTTGAGGAGAAATCATACTGAAACCAATAACTTGATCAATAAACAATCTTTGAAGCAGTCTTCGAATAATGATCAAGTGTAGAAAGAGACACAACCCTAAGCACTCAATATGTATAAAATATAAATTAGAAAATAATTCTCTAACCTAAAATTAACTCAAAGTTTTTTCTCTCTAAACATAATATTTTTCTGAAAGCATCTTAAAAGCGAAATTAGAGAGAAAATATAAGAGATTATTTATAGATGATGAAGTCCTATAATTACTTGAAAAACAAGTTGAAAACTCTTTAAAAAAGTTTTCCAAAGTTTTAGAAAAAATTTGGAAATCAAAATTGGAGTTTCTAAAACAATCCAGGCCTATTAGCAGAATTAAACTGGTCCACTGTGACCATTTTTCAAAATTGAGATCCTGAGACTACTTGAACCGATCTCAATATCCCGCAAGTAAAACCAAATATTCATATATATATATATCTCTCTCTCTCTCTCTCTCAAAATCTAAACATGAGAAATTTTTATATTCGTGTCAAGACTAAAACGATCTCTCTTCTTTATTCCACCGTGTCAAAAGATTCAAAACTCAAAAGTGAAAGTTCCGTAATTATATTTATTTGCGGAGGCTACTCACGTCCTCGAACAAGTTTTACCACAAAAGAATTCTCTCTCAAGAAAACAACTTTAACACGGTAAGTGGAAAACAACTTGTTTTACCAATGTGTTAAATGGAAAACATATATAAATGGGTCCCACTCTACCGTGATCTGTGGGAGCCAAGACTTTGACATCTGAGTCTAACTCATATCATGGCATCGTAAGAAAATTGAGTGATGGAGATCAAAGATTCAGTATTCTTTATCAGTGAATGATTAATGCATCGCTTGTCTGATTTTCAATACCTACTTTTTTATGTAAGTGCTATGAATTATTTTCTCCTTTTTTATTTATCTACAGTTTGAATATTTTAAGAAAGACAAAAGTTCATGCCACTGTATTCATCTGGTCTTTAATTTTGACTCAAATATAACTATATTTGAGAAGCGTTTAAATAACTGTTCTTTCACATTCGTCTCTATTGGTGAAAAGTGAAAATCAATTATTAGTTATTTTTTGTAGTTTTAAAACATTTACATTCATGTCATCAAGTAAAACTATGGTGTTTCTAGAGTGATTTTTTAATTTTTAAAGAAAATTTTATTTTTTAATTAAATTGAGAACCAAGATTTATAAACTATTTTATATTCTAATTAATTATAAATTTTAAAAAATTATATAGAAAATGATTATAATAATAAGTATATGGATTAATATAAAAAAATATTTATGATATAATTTTATTTATTTGTTGATGACATTAATATAAATATTTCAAAACTATGCGAGGATATAGTGATTGATTACAAAATAAAATATTTATTAAATAAAATATTTAATAATTGATTAGCATTTTTCATCTATCAGTAAACGTCTCTGCCGTAACACTCCTCATTTACATTTATACACACATTTATTTCCAATTTTCCACTCATGTTTGAAAAGTTTGAACACACGTGAACTAAATGTATGACAACAGTACATCTGAATGCAAAGTGAACTGTGGGCGCCCAAACTTTAGGCGGTGAATCGTGTGAGAGCTGTGATTGGAGAGGTTATGTGTGTGTGTGTGTGAGAGAGAGACAGAGAGAGGTGAATGTTACGGTGCTGCAATTTATATACATATGTGCATATAGTGGGATGTATTTGGTTGTATCTTTTGGTGGAAAGAAACTAAGAGCGCGCTCTCTCTTTATTGTCTGTCTTGCAATTAGCTACACCTCTTATTTATGGTTCGTTTGATAACCATTCATATTTAGTGTTTATTATTTATAAAAATAAATTTTTATAATAAACATGTTTGATCATTTTTGTTTTATTTATAAATTGTCAAATCGCTTTTAAAACAATACTGTTCATAAGCCTTCAAATCCTAAACACCAAAATGATGTTTATTGTTTATGCTTATTAAAAAAAAAAAAATTTCTTTTTTATCTAAAATGGTGATTATATTATTTTAATTAAAAATTAAAACTAAAAGTGAGAAAATGAAAAGAAAATAAATTTATAAAAGGCTATTGTTTGATACAACGATAAAAATATTAGAATTATCAAGTGTGGATAGAATTAAAGAGATAGTTACTTAGGGACACCCATGCTAAAAAAAAAAAAAAAAAACCTTATCGGATGAAAAAAACAAAGAAGTCTCAACCATCTCCTTATCAAAGAAACAAGAATGGTATTTTGTACTCATATCATTCATTCATTTTTAGTGTTGAAAGAAAAATAGAAATCAAAAAAATGAAAAAGAAAGTAATAGCATAAGAAGTTCAAGAGAAAGAGTATGCCCTTCAAATCCCTCTTTTTAGTCCATACAAATTGGACCGGACCGAACCATTCATTACGGTTCCGGTTCCGACTCTAAATTTTAGGAACCATTCACTAGGATTCCGGTTCCAAGCCTTGGAACAGTAACTGAAACCGTTGAATATATATATATATATATATATATTTATAATAACATTTTGTTATGTAAAAAATTTTAAACAATGAAGTTATTATAACTATTATAAGGTTAAATACAACTCCTATAATAACTGAATTGAACTGAACTTATTTATTCCGGTTTCAAAATTAAAGAACTGTTGGGAACGGTTCTGGTTCATGTTCTCCTAATAACTAAAAAGAACCGAATCGTGTGCATCCCCTACTTGTTAGGGCCTTCTGGGTTGTGAGTCATTCTAGTTTTACAGTATCATTTGCAGTGTGTAGATATATATGTAACCCAATATTATTTATTTCTTTTTTATGCATATTTTTTGCTCTATTATTGTTGTATAGATTTGTTGTAGCATAAACTTGACTTTTTATACAGTTTATTGTGTTTATTTTTTTTTATAAAAAAAACAGTTTAAGGTTAACAAACATGTTTTTCTATTTATGATTTTTAAAATAAGTCAAACGTTTTTTCGTTATCAAACAACACTCATGTTTATGGATAAACAAAATCGTAACATAAACACTGTTTATATAAACACTTAAACAATAAACACTAAACATAAACGGTTACCAAACGTGCCCTTAATTTTGAATCCACAATGTATTATACCTTCTATTATAGATGTTCTCTTATATTTATTATCACGATACTCTTGTGAATTGAAAAACTATATATTTTACTTTCTCACATTAAAGGATAAGAAAATTTATTATTTATATTTCTCATAATGATAATGAAATAGTAAAATGCTATTTTTATGCATACTTGATTGAAAATTTAAAGACAGCTAAAGTTTTATGTTGTGGAAAAGGTAAATGTCGGCTAGTCTTAGTTCCATTTTTAAAAAGACCACTTCCAAGTTTCAAAACCAAGACACATTACTTTGGAAGAAGACACTTGCCACTACACTAAGGTCCAACCTTAATACAAAATTCCAATAAGGTACCCTATATGCCAACAGTTATAAAAAAATGTACTATAGTTTTTCACGAGAATCATATGTTCATATGCAAACTCACTTGGTAAAAAGTGAAAGATTATTTGTAATAGAAGGTAAGAAGTTAATCATGCTATCAAGCTTAATATGTCTAGAAGTAAATGCAATCAATTTCTCTTGTGATTTTTTCAATTTAAGCTCAAGAAAATTAATTCTAGTAACAAGAGTATCTCTAGTAGAAATAGCTTGACTTACTTCACTTTTGAGAAACTTAACTTTACTTTGAAGATTATAAATATTAGCTTTGTTTTCTTCAATCAACTTCAATTGTTCTTCATTCTCTTTCTTTAAAGTTTCTTTTTCAATTTCTATTTGCTTCAACTTCTCATATTTCTTATTATAAGCCTTTAGCAATTTTTCAAAAAGTTTTTGTAGCTTGCTCTCACACGGTTCTTCATCTGATTGCTCAACTTCTGAATCATCAGACCCAATCTGATTGAGAGTTGTATTTCGAAGTTCATTCCCTTCTTCTAACTATATAAAGAATTACGTAAAGTCATCTTTACCCCTCTTTTATTTCTGTTTCACCTACATCAGAAGAAGAATCATTAGCAGTATCATCATCAATATGAGCAATAGCAAGAAAAACAACAAAAATATCTTTCTTATTATTTTTACCTCTGAATTTTGAAGAATTTCATTTTCTAAAATTTTCATTCTCGTTATTTTTAAGGAATCTTTCATATTTTCTAGCAAGGAGATTTCTATCATCCTTATAATTAATCTATCACATTCATGAAGTTGTTGAACCAATTCACCCTCTCTCTTATGAGAATTCATGATGATTTTTGAAAACAAAAATAATTTTTGATTTTAAAAATACTTCACAAGGAATTACTTAGAAATTAGAGAACACTACTCTGATACCAATTGTTAGTTGCGCGATGCGAAAACGACTATGAAAGTTAGATTTAAAACTTAGAGAATGGTGATTAGTTTTACTCGCTTTTTACTTAATCTTTCATATTATCCAATTTTAAGTCCAAATAAAATTAAAGCAATCCCACAAAGCAAGTAAATAAAATAAAGTGCAGTAAAGTAAATGAATGTATCAGATATACGTGAAAAACTCAGATCAGGAAAAATCACGAGTGAGGCTTTGTAACCCCAGCGAAACAAATCCATTATCGTCAAAGCAAAGTACAATAGGTTCTGTCCCAGACTCACACCCACTCCACTCTGATAAGAACTCTGATGTAGAACATCTCAGGCTTATTATTGCAACTACCTCGTCCAACTGCTGCAGATTTTCGGCTAACATCAAAATCCTCTCAGAAGGGTAATTGGAAGAACACGAACACTCAACAAATATTATGCCCCCTTCGTAGATCGATCTTCTTCTCCACCCTCACCAACGAACAATTATCAAATAAACCAATCCAGTAACTTAATCACAAAGAAATCTTCAATGCAGTCTTCAAACAGTTAATCAAGCAAATAGAGACACCCTAAATCACTCAGTGAATATGTGTGTGCTCTCAAAAATATAAACAAAGAATTTGAGAAAAAAATCATTTACTAGAAAACATCTCAATACTTTCTCTCTCTAGAAATTATTAGTTTGATGTGTATTGAAAGCTCTGTGAAAGCACACTGAGAGAGAAATCATATGAGATTTTTATAGAGATTAAAAATTCTAATTTTTCTTGAAAAATAAGTAAAAAATCAATAGGAAACAAGTCCCCACGTTTTAGGAAAGTTTTAGGTCAAATCTGGGTCAAAACAGGCAAAATTCCACAGACTAAAAGTCTTAGACTGGTCCAGCCTTTTCTTGGACCAATTCATGTCCTATAGCAAACTTATGCAGAGATGTGGAGACCTCTTGGATCAGTCCAGCTAAACCCTGGACGAGTCCAACCTTGAAAAGTGTTTGAATTTGTTTTAAAACCCCTATTTTCAAGGTCGAAACCTCCCGGTTTGAAATATATATGTTTTCACCACTTTATCTGAACTACGTGACTCTCATATGTGATCAACAACATCTTCATTCATTCGAAACCATCTTGAAACTTCAATCGATCCAATCCTTGTTCAGACCATTGATGATTTTTTCTGAAGATTCAATCTTCATCATTTGAAGAACATTTGCATGGTTGGTGTAAAACTTTATGCTCACTCTGAGATTTCAATTACATGATCAAGAATAAGAATATAACTCAAAGAATACAACTCGATCGTGTTTGGTTTTGACACCGAAGATTGTCAATTACAAAAATATACGTCACAGAGGAGAGTGGCTTAGTGCTAGCAACCACCAAGGCAAGATGATATGTGTTGGTTGGTGCCAATATAACCCTAAGTGGATGGGAGTGTCATCCACTAATTTAGTGGGCTAAATAGGCAATTTTGTGAGTACTTATAAATAGCGTTGATGGGCATTGTAGTGAGGGAGACGAATTCTAGAGTGAAAACATTGTTGAGAGCTATACATTTTGGGAGAAAAAACATCGACGATATCTTTGTACATTTATTGCAGGCATTGGGGGCCATATTTTCTTGTATTATTCTTGTGATAATAATATAAAGGTTGGGAGTCATAAGACTTCTATAAATTGTGCGTGCTTTGTTCATTTCTTTTCTACATAATTTTCTCGTGTGTGTGAGAGTGACTTGGTGTGTGTCTTGGACATCAAGCGTGTTGATTGATACTAAGGCAGAGGAAGACGAGGGATGTCCTAATGCCATCACAGCAGCAAAAATTTGGTATTTAAATTGACCCATGTGGCAATTAGCGTGGTAGAGCAATGCAATTAAATACTAATTCATCTACCCAAAAAATGCTGACAATACAGCCTTTGAGGGTGTACATAGGCATGTCCACTCCTTGCCCAATCAAATATTATACAATTAAAAAACATATTGTTGCTATTGTTCATTGTAGTACTAAATTTGAAAAAGAACTAAGGCTGCGTTTGTTTCTCTATAAAATTATTTTTTGGAAATTATTTTCCTCATTTTTTGGTGTTTGGGAGACTCCAAAGTTGGGAAATAATTTTCCATGTAAATTATTTAAAGGGTAAATTACTCTGACATTTCTTGAAGTTTGGCTTAATTATTGGTACGAATTAAAGTTTTTGCAAAATTACTCTGACACTACTTTTACACTAACACCCCTTAAAAAAATTATATCTAATATACAATTACAAAGTACCCTTAAGTTCTAATATTTTTATTTTACAAAATAATTTCAATTTCTAATCATTTGACTGAGATTAACATGTTTTATATATGAATTTTATCCATCAATGACACACTAGCATTGACACCTTCGAAAACAGTTTTGACACTTTAATTTTTATGCTAATTGACTTTAATGGAATTATCTGTCAATTAATTACAAGATATTCTAAATAAAGTTAACCAAATATGAGGAAAGTTCACCATTGTATTTTAAAATTTTTAATTCGACAAGATTACAGTAATTTACTCTTATTTTAAACCTAATAACTGAAAATGGTTTACCAAAAAAGTTCCCGCAAGTCGTTTTCCGAACGCTACATTCGGTCATCTGTCGATCCCGTTTTCTTCCCCAACACTTGTGAGCCCCTCTAACAACTTAATTTTTTCAGTCCTCTATATATATATATATATATATATATATATATATATAAACACACAGACATCGCGTGAGATTAGAGAGAAAGAGGTACAATTTTGGGTCGGTAAGTGTAAAGGGCATGTTTTCGTAGAGAATGGGAGGAGAGAGAAAGTACCGAGGACGGAGAGAGAACCTCTTTTCACAGAGAGTGAGGGGAGAGAGAGTACCAAGAAGGAGGAATGGTTTAGTGTAGAAAGAGAGGGACAATTTTGGGTAAAGAGATTGGAGTGAGAGGAGAGATAAAGTAACGAGAAGAGCCTCTCAATCTGATCCTCAGTCCTCTCTCTCTCTACATATGTATGCATCGAGTGAGAGGAGAGAAAGGGATAATTTTGGGTCAATCAAGAGAGAGAGATCCTTTGTTTTGGCAGAGAGTGAGAAGAGAGAGAAAGTAACGAGAAGGAGAGAGATGGATTGTTTAGCGTAGAGAGATACTTTAGGATCTACTAATACTTGGATTTTGCATATCAGTATTTTCAGGTTTGAAGAAATTTCTGATGAGCTACTAATCATACTTTTAATATTTTCTTTTCAGTAGTTAAACCAAACACCAAAAAAATGTTTTCTTTAAAATATTCTGGAAAAAGGTCTATACAGAAAAAAATTTATGATGAAAATATTTTAAGTCAAACAAATGGGACTTGAATAAATAAAAAAATCTTATTAAAGTTAAACATTGAAATCCAAAAATTGGAACCAAAATAATAGGTTTTCAAAAAAATTTCAAAATTTTTTGGTCAAAGTTGTGTGTTTTTTGTATTAATGAAAAATTTTAAATACACTGGCCTCCTCTAAAATTTGACCTAATTACATTCGGATCAAAGTTCTTGTAATGACCTCCCCTAATGTGTACAAACTTTAATTTTTAAGGGCAAAATTACCTTTATATCTTTAAATATTTTAAGATAAAAATACCAAAATATCTTCTATTGTGAAAAGACCAGATTGTCCAACTTTATAAAAGGAAGGCTTAGGGTTTTCTACATACAAGTAATTTAAAAGAACATAAAAATATAATTTTAAAATATGGTAGAAAAGTTAATTATTTCTCAAACTTCAAATTCACAACAACAATAATAAAAAACCTATCAAAGTGTGGTTTTTTTCTTCATATTTTTCATTTGATAGGATATGTCAAAAGTTAATTTATAATCTTAATTAAAATCTCTTGTACTAAAATATATATAAAAAAAAACTTCCTTTTACAAATAATTAAAAGCAATATGTTTGAGTAATTGAAATTTCAAATATTTATGAAGCCAATTGTGTTGTCCTTTTGCATATTCATTAGTAAAAAACAAGGTTATAAGGGTAAAGATTAATGCCTAAGGGGTTACAATTTCTCATCTAAATAATTTATGATATAGATACTAATTTTAGATAAATATTTAAATTCATATTTATACATAATTGTAAATCATATATTAAAAGATACAAGCTAAAACCTATAAAGTATCAAGTTCACATATGAAAAACTTATTTCATAAAAAATTACTCCAAATCAATGTATAAAAAAATTATTGATATAATATTATGAAAAATAGTTTTAACTACGTATTTGCTTTGTGACTGAAGCTTTAATAGAGTTGTGTTTTGGGGCCTTTTTTTTTTTTTTTTATCTTTTCTTTTGTTTTGTTGCGCAAAGTAGTTTAGAAGACTTTTTAACACAATATAAGCATAAACTTTGATATGAATGCACCTCATTATAACTTCTTCTTTTTTGGGGAGGAAAGTACTCATTATAACTTTTTTCATGGAAAAAATGTAATGAGAAACAAGCTATCACATAAGAGTAAATTTGATTTATAAATCATTTTATAGAAGACAAAAGAGGTACAATTTGTGATATGTTAATGCATGATTGATAATACAATAATTTTTCAAATTTTAGTGTTTTGGGACCACAAACGTCAATCAATTGAATAATAAATATTACATTAAACATTCAAGATTATCTATGTTGGATTAAAAGACTAAGCAGTATCTAAATCAAACATAAATTGAATCAAACTCTTTCTCCATGAACAGATTAAAAAAATTCAAAATTTAAAATTATATAAGGTTTTTATTTTTGTGAAGTTTCTCTCTTTTTTGTCTAAATGAGAAAGTACAGACAATATCAGTCAATTGAAAAAAAAATATTACATTGAACATTCCAGATTATCTACATTGGATCAAAAAACTAAACAGTATTCTAAATCAAACATAAATTTATAATCAAACTCTTTCTCCATGAACATATTAAAAAAACTCAAATTTTCTCTCTCCCAATCCCTCTCTACATGCATGTATATGTAGAGAGGGATTGGGAGAGAGAAAACCTGATTTGAGAGATATCAAAACCCTTAGAATCGATGCTTCAAAAGAGAATTGAATATAGTTAATTTAGGAGTTTGAGTGATAAATTTATCATATAAATTTATATTTAGATAGTGTATACATGAACTCTGCAGACAATAAAATTCATATAAATTTTATTACCATATAATTTCATATTTAGACATTGTGTAAGGATATCACTAACACAAACTGTAATGAGAAAAATACACCAAAAACAACGAAGAATCAGAAAAATCATATATGTGTGTGTATGTAATGAGAGAAAACCTGATTTTAGAGATCTCAAAAACCATTGAATTGATCAACTAGCTTCAAAAGAGAATTGATTATAGTTAATTTGGGAATTTGAGAGATAAATTGATCATATAAATTCATATTCAGATAGTGTACATGAACTTTGCTAACAATAAAATTCATATAAATTTATCACCATATAAATTCATATTCAAACACTGTGTATGTAGAGAGAAAAAAAAATTTGTTTTGAGATATAAAAGGCTAATCCGAACGCTAGGTCATGAGAAAATTACACCCAAATCAAAAAAAAAATCAAAAATATCATACATGTGTGTATGTAGAGAGAGAAAAAAGAAAATAGTATATAATATAATATAATAAAAAAAAAACAATTCTAATACAAATGGTAACTTTCTTTATTTATATTAAAAGGGTTGGTAACTTTTTTATTACATTATATATATATATATTAAACTATTTTTAAAAAAAAAAAGTGTGTTTATGTCTACTTTTTTAACTAAAAAAATATAAAAATATAGATATAGATATAGATTTTCTTTTACTATTTAAGAAATAATTCTAATACAAATGGTAACTTTCTTATATTAAAATTTTCTTATAAAACGTGTGTTTGTATAGTTCCATAAAAAAGTGTATTGAAACTAATTCTATTTTTAAATTTAGAAATAAAAGAAAGGGTTTTGCTTGGGAAATTCTATAAAGAAAGGGTTTTGCTTGGGTAATTCTATTTTTAAATTTAGAAATAAAAAATTAAAAAATAATGAAGAGCCGTAGATGAGAGGAAGAGTGATTTTAGGTGTTTAGAGTTTTGTGGGTTATAAATTTAGAAATAAAAGAAATAAAAAGAATATATTAAAAAGGTTGGTAATTTTTTTATTACGTTATATATATATATATATATTAAACTATTTTTGAAAAACCTGTGTTTATGTCCCTACTTTTTTAACTATAAAAATATAGATATAGATTTTCTTTTACTAATTAAAAAAGAATTCTAATACAAGTGGTAACTTTCTTATATTAAACTCTTTTTATAAAACGTGTGTTTGTATAGTTCCATATAAAATGTGTGTTTATATAATTTATGTCTCTATTTTTTTAACTAAAAAAATTTAAAAAAGTGTACTAAAACTAAGAAAGGTAATTCTATTTTTAAATTTAGAAATAAAAGAAATAAAAAGAATATATTAAAAAGTTTGGTAACTTTTTTATTATATATATATATAACTATTTTTAAAAAAACGTGTGTTTGTGTCTCTACTTTTTTAACTAAAAAAATATAAAAATATAGATATAGATTTTCTTTTACTAATTAAAAAAGAATTCTAATACAAGTGCTAACTTTCTTATATTAAAATCTTTTTTATAAAACGTATGTATAGTTCCATATAAAATGTGTGTTTATATAATTTTTGTCTCTATTTTTTTAACTAAAAAAATATAAAAAAGTGTACTGAAACTAAAAAAATCCTTTGCACTTTTTATAATAGCACAAAAAAGGATTTTACCGGTTATAAATTTAGAAATAAAAAAGGGTTTTGCTTGGATAATTCTATATTTAAATTTAGAAATAAAAGAAAGGAAAAGAAGTTTTGCTTGGGTAATTCTATTTTTAAATTTAGAAATAAAATAAATAAAAAGAAAGGGAATTCTATTTTATAAAAAAGTGTATTGAAACTAAAAAAAGTAATTCTATTTTTAAATTTAGAAATAAAAAGAATATATTAAAAAGGTTGGTAACTTTTTTATTACGTTATATATATATATATATATATATATATATATATATATATATATATATAACTATTTTTAAAAAACGTGTGTTTATGTCTCTACTTTTTTAACTATAAAAATATAGATATAGATTTTCTTTTAGTAATTAAAAAAGAATTCTAATACAAGTGGTGAATTTCTTATATTAAACTTTTTTTATAAAACGTGTGTATAGTTTCATATAAAATGCGTGTTTATATAATTTTTGTCTCTATTTTTTTAACTAAAAAAATATATAAAGTGTACTAAAATTAAAAAAATCCTTTGTACTTTTAATAGTAGTATAAAAAGAATTTTGCTGGTTATAAAAATTTAGAAATAAAAAGAAAGTGTTTTGCTTGAGTAATTCTATTTTTAAATTTATAAATAAAAGAAAGGGAAAGGGTTCTGCTTGAATAATTCTATTTTTAAATTTAGAAATAAAAGAAATAAAAAAGGGAATTTTATTTTTTTAATATTAAACTCTTTTTTATAAAACGTGTGTATAGTTCCATATAAAATGTGTGTTTATATAATTTATGTCTCTAATTTTTTAACTAAAAAAATATAAAAAAGTTTACTGAAACTAAAAAAATTCTTTGTACTTTTAATAGTAGTACAAAATTTTTTTTGCCAGTTTTAAATTTAAAAATAAAAAGAAAATGTTTTGTTTAGGTAATTCTATTTTTAAATTTAGAAATAAAAGAAAGGAAAAGAATTCTGCTTGGGCAATTCTATTTTAAATTTAGAAATAAAAGAAATAAAAAATAAGGAATTCTATTTTTTTTAATTTAAAAATAAAAAATAATGTACTGAAACTAAAAAATCCCTTTGTATTTTTAATAATAGTATAGATATATATATATATATATATATATTGATTTATATTATGAAAAAATATTATACTATTTTATAAATTTTATAATTTTAATTATACAGTGCTACCTACGCGTGTATTTCTGGCTCCACCCTTGTTCTCAAAGAGAGAATAAATAATAAACTAATTTTACTTTCGGCACACGGAAAGAATTTTTAAAAAAATATTCTATAATTAAAAAATAAAATTTTGTTATTGTTGATTGTATTACTAAATTTGAAGAACTGAAAAATAATCATATATATATATATATATATATATATATATTTGGGACTAAAGTCAGACATTAAAATTCAAAATTTGAAACCAAATAACAGGTTTTCATTATTTATTTTTTTCAAAGTTGTGTGTAGACCTATTAATTGATCAAATTTTGATCCGAATCTAATTAGTCGAATATGATATTTACAAATCTAATAACTCGATGATAACTCTATTTTTAAACAAATCTGATATAGATTTTGGATAATATGTTACGATTAAAATTATATATTTAAATATTATATATATATATATATTAATTATCAACCATTGGATTAATGAATCCGATGGATTGATTTGAGTTTCGTACTAATCCCATACACGAGAACAATTCCCTACTTAGACGTAATCTTATCTTGAAGCATTTCATGCAGAGAAACGAAGTAACAAAGCTAGCATTGAAGCATCAGGAAACGAAGCAGCGAAACTGTGCGAAGGAGCTGTTGTGTCGATCTGCTGTCGGAAGGGAGAATCCATCAGCGATTGAGCAGTGAGTTCTTTGTTCTCTTGAATCTCTCTCCCTTTTCCTTCTCTTCTTCCTTTCTTTTTCTTTGTTATGACTTGGTCCTAATTTGTGTTCTTCGTGTTTTTTTATTTTACTTTGTATATTTTATTTCCCTTTTCTTCTTAGTTCTTCTTTTCTTTTTCTACTTCTACTTTACAAGAAAGTTTTGGGAGAATTTTAAAGATTTTAAAAGACTTTAAAATTTAGATATAATTTTTATAGATTTTTAAAGAGTTTACAAATCTGGTTGTATTTACTTAAAATTTTAAAAAAGTCTAACAAATCCAACCCTTCCAGATTCAATCCCGGATTAATATCAATCCCTTAAGCTACTTGAACTTAGGTTCAAGCTTCTCTGATTATCTATCTAACTATTTAAGCTCGATCCTACAAGTAACGTCTATATTTTTTTTTTCTTTTTTAATAATGTGAGAAAAGGTTGATATGTTATTTGTGTTCATGAAGCGAATTATTTTATTATTCTCACTCTTTTTTTGGAATATTTGCACTGAACAATAATTTTTAGAAAATATATTATATGATTTTGCATTATATCTGAACATTGAGCCATTGGTTTACTTGTATTAAGAAATAGATACAAATAAAAAAAAATGTTAGAAGAAATTAATATAAGTCTATAAAAATTATCAAAGTATGAATGAAAGTATGTAACAGAAGTTTATAATTCACATAAATCTTTCACTTAAAAAATATCTTTTAAAATTCTTTAAATCCTAATTGACTACACCCTCCTTAGCCTTTCAGTTCGATTTTTGATTTTTTTTTTACTTATTTTTCTTGAGGTCACTCCCTCTCTCTCTCTCTCTCTCTCTCTCTCTCTCTATATATATATATATATATATATAATGACTTAAAATTTCTTTCTTTAATAAAAAAAATTCTTTTTTTCATTTTATTAAAGTTTGTGAGTGGATAAGTCTGATTTTTTCATTTAAAGTCTGATTTTTTTCTTGTAACTTTGCATAAATAATAATTAAAACGCTTTTGACTATCTCATCAGTCCTAGTAAATACTTGCCTTTGTTCTAGCATTTCAAGACTAGCTATTACCAGGGAATTTGTACCAGGTTTTTCAAATGTTACTTAATCTGTTCTTCTTCTATGTAATCAAATGTTTGACGTCAATTGACTGGCTTAAATTATTCATCTTGATATGTATTTTGTAACATCCTCTGTTATGGTATTTGTTTAATACCTTTTGGAAAGGTAAAAAATGTTACCTCTTAACTGTGAAGAGGAATTTGTTATATGACATGAACACTAGCTTCTAGCCTTCTAGTTTCTACTTTTTAGCTTATAGACATACGGTTATATGAATGAAGTTCAAATGTTCATTTTGTGTTTAATTCCTTTGAGTACTAACAATGAGCGAATTGTTTGTTGATTTGAACAAAATTGTGAATTTAATTTTCCATATCGGATCGGACATCTGATAATCTCAATATCAGATATGGATTCATTAACAAAGAATCCGTCCAATTATCGGATTAGATCACCCAAATACTTAAGATTCAGATTGTCCATGATCCGGTCTGAATTTGATCCGTTTACATGTCTAGTTGTGTGTGGTTTTTATATTAATGAAAAGCCGACTAGTTGAGCCATTGTTTCTTCTTCATAAATAGTCGTTATCCATGATTTCTGATTTTGAATTATTAGTTGAACAATTGATTTCAAGGCAATTTTGATAAATATCAAACATTTATATATTTTCAAGGGATCTGTTGTATCCATGCTTAGTAATAGAATTACTCTATTGGATACAAATTAATAAATTTATATATTTTCTCTATTGGGGATTGTTTTGTTTGTTGTATGAAGCTTTGTCTTTAGGTATGAATGAATTTGGTTTGGTATTATTTTGGGTTGTTCACCGAATTGTGTGAGTTAAATAATTGGGATGAGTGGTCTTCTATGTTTTTCTATTGTTAATTGTGATTCTAAGAGTTGATTTGGTTTTTGGGTTTATTTTAATCATCTCAGGATTTGATTTTGTCTTTTTATTGTTTGTGACAACTGACAAGGGATCTGTTGAATTTGTTTGTTGGTTTAGGGGGTGTCAGAGTTTTATATAATCCCTATTGGTGAGAGGTTTCATTATCCATGATTTATAATTTTTGAATTATTAGTTGAACCATTGATTTCATGGAAATTTTGATAATTATCAAACATTATATATTTTCATTGATTTGAATCTATTGGAGTTTGCTTAATATTGGAATTCCACCATCAGATACAAAGTAATAAGTTTTGGAGTTTATGGTGGTTCTTGGATTTTATATTTTCTGTGGTGGTAAAAGAAACCGGTGCTTGGTTCATTTGTTCATAGATTAGATGATATCCTGATCTTAGGACTGGTCCAATACTCCAATTGTCATATCAATTGTTATATTGATATGAGCTTTGAGCAAGTGTTTTAGGCCTTTAGGGTATATGCTGAAACTTTGAAAGAGTATTGCTGAAACCTTATTTCTAACATTTGCTTGGTTGCTGCTATATGGTGGTTACTGGAATGGGATGACTGGATATGCCTAGATAGCTGGTCATCTGAATTCGAGTTTCTGATAGATGTGATTTTGTTGTGATATGAATAGTTTTAGAACCTTGCTTGGGTGGAGATTATGACTGTGCCTATGGAAATTAATTAGTGTTAATTTGTGGTGGTTTGCTTAGCAAATCAAGTGGTTAAATGAATAGTAGCCTGTGTAAACAATAACTTTTGCTGATGTAGCACGTGTGAATGCTAACTATGAGCTAATAGAAATTTATGATTGATGCTATAGTATATGGAGTTCATGTATATGGAAAGAGCCATCTTCTGGAGAAGGGCAAGAATAGTGGTTTGTTTATTAACTTAATTTCAATATTTTTGTGGAGAGATCCTTTTGAAAGCGGCCTGTTGTAGTTTACCATGTTAACAGAAGAGAATTGATCCTTTGCGCATAAATTATAGGATATGGTGGCTTGTTTAAAAGGCTCCAAGAATAGAATATAGGTATGTGGATACGGTACACAAAAATTACGACGATATACCTTCCAACTCAATAAACTTTTTAATATTTTGATTTCTCCTCTTTGTACGTAGAAGACACCCTTGGTCATTGTAAGAAATAAATAATTAAAGAGAATGTGCAATACCTCCTACCTCTTATGAAAAATGAAAAAGAAGTGCTATTTATCCATTATGAAAAAAGAGTTCTGCCTTTAAGAAAAAAATATTAAATTAAAGATAAGGAGTCTGGTCATATTTTTTTGTTAGAAGTGTAAAAAACCCACAATGGCTCAAGGTAAAATGCTTTTAGATGTCACAACAAAGTTTTATATATACAGCTGTAGAACCCTAGAAAAAACACATCTCAAGATATGGGTCTGACCATATCTTGAGCCCTTGTCGTGTTGAGTCTACATGTACACCTTGTGCTACAATGGCAGCCAGGCATGGATAACACAGTTGTTGGATAGTTCTACTTGTTGGAATCTAGAGGGAAAGAGCACTGAAAAACTGTTCTTACCTTTAATTTAAGCATATTGGATACGGAAATTGAATGATTATATCTAGAGTTTTTTTTTTCTTTTTGGTGTTACAGTTGCAATACTTTTAGTTTTAATCTTAATGGTAGTAGTGTGAGGATGTTGGGGAACATGTTGTTGAATGTCGTCCTTCTCAAAACTGTTAATATCATAGATGACGTATCCTCTTTGTCATCATTTTATTTCTTGGGTCAATCTTTTGAAATAATTCTAACACATTTTAACTTATCTACAATTCGATTGCTCCCATCAATCTTAAATAAGCATTTGGGCTTTTTATCTAATGATTGCCTTCTAATAGTTTTGTTGGTTGGTGTAATTTAACGAAGAGCTTTGATAAGGATAATACAAAAGCTGGGTTTATATTTCATCTCATCTGATTAAAATAATTTTGGAAATATTATTAGAAGAGATTCCTGTGTGTTTTTTGCTTAGTACAAAAGTGAGATAATGTGTTCTTGTAATTGTAATTATTTGGAAAAATTTTAGAACCTTATGATTTCCAAATATACAAAAAAAAATAAATAGATCTGATACATTTAAGGGGCAACATTCTTTGTATGGAATATTGAAGAGAATATAAGGTCAAAAGTCAACATTTCAAAATTTAGCTAAATTTAGACACTCAATACATTTGCTTGCGTGTCAGCATGCAATTGATTGAAAATATATGATCCTTGATTATACAACAATTTCTCTCATTTTCCACTACCTTACTATAAATTTGCTTATAGACTATCGCGTAAAACAAAAAATGATAAAGAACTGACACATTTGTTTATGTGTTCTTGTAATTAGCAAGAAACATTATAGAAGTGATGGAAGGTAATGCTGACAGGATTAGCAATTTACCAAGACATGCCATTGGCCATATACTCTCTTTCCTTTCAACAAAGGAGGCAGTGGCAACTAGTGTCTTCTCATCCAAATGGAGGTACCTCTGGACTTCAATTACTAGTCTAGACTTTGATGATGGATTGGTAGTTGCAGCTACAAATCTTTTGAAGGATAAGAATCTTTTTTCGTGCTTCATGGATTTTGTCTGCCAAGTAACACTTGGAGTATCACAATTGGAGAAATTCAGGCTGAGTTGTAGTCAGAGTTACGAAGATGATAGATGTACGGAAAAAATTGCAATGCCAAGGCTAATGCCTAAAAATCGGAGTTGTCCAAAATCTTGTGAACGTCTGAGTCGCCCACTCACAATGGCAAGACCAATATATTATTGGGAATGTATGATTCTTCTGAGTTGTCCAAATTATACGGGTGTCGTTGGAGTTGTCCAACACCACATGATTATGGGAGTTGACCAATCTTGTCTATATATCGGATTGTGACCGAAGAAAATGTAAATATGTTGATGTTTATATATTTTAACTCTTAAGCATGATGAATGAATTAAATTCATTTATACTTGAATTGCATTTGCGCTAATTGGACATGAGAACATTGAATATGTCATATAACGTAGTGACATTATGATTGCATATCATGTAGGTTGATGTCGGGTCGATGCCTAAGTGGGTTGATACATTCCTACTGAGCTCATTGTTTTGCTCACTCCTCTTCCCCAAACTTTTTTACCGATAAGGCACCGGTGACGGATGGGACTTGAACATCCAAGTAGAGTTTCTTGTGCCTTTTTGGTGTTATTTTTGGACATTGGTTATATCGCTATTTATGTTAGCTTGTGGCATGTTAATTTGTTAAAATTGTAGTTATAGTTGAACTACTTGTACTTTTGAATCCTCATATATGTAACTCATACGATAATTATGAATTTGGAGAATTATATGAATGGAATGCAAGATTTGGACCAAATGTATGATTGCATAGTATTTTATTCATGTTTTGATGTTGTATGATATGATGAAAGGATAAGAAAATTATTTGGGTGTGAATTTATGTAGATTGTGATCACTTGAGGGTTATGCAAAGATTGCAGGTCGAGTGATTACAATGCATCATAATCCCCATTACGATACATCATAATCCGGTGATGCATCAAAGTCCTAAGGACGATGTATCGTAATAGTGTTGAGGAATTGTGTTGAAAAGTAGCATATTTTGCATGATATTACGATGCATCGTAGATTACGATAAATCGTAATCCATGGCTGGATTGGTAAATTGAGGTGTGTTTAGGCAAGCATGTGAGGTCAAGTGTAGAGCCCATTGGGATTAGTTGATGTTAAGTTATACATATATATGTGATTAAGTTTTCGTAATAATTAAAGGTTAAGATGGTTCATTAAGGTTGGACAGGTTCACTCTCAGGATTCGGGCTCGAAAATCGAGTCTCCAGTGACTCAAAAATCGGGGCGTGACAAGGATTGTGACCGACAGGAGGGTTCTGCTCGACTAGAAAGTTATGACCAGTAGGAGAATCT
Source organism: Cornus controversa (assembly GCA_026545225.1). NCBI lineage: Eukaryota > Viridiplantae > Streptophyta > Magnoliopsida > Cornales > Cornaceae > Cornus > Cornus controversa. The sequence goes on along the minus strand of CM048846.1, from coordinate 86,161,238 downwards.
CACCCAGCTAGCGGGTTGTGACCGGCGAGAGGATCTTGCCCGACTGGCGGATTATGACCAGCAAAAGGATCTTGCTCGACTGCCGAGTTATGACCGACAAAAGGATCTTGCCCGACTGGAGGGATATGGCTGGTAAGAGGATCATGTCCGGCCTTGGTGTCTAACCCAGATCGTAGGTGCATCATGCTTCGTGAAGAACAGCTAAGTTGTTTCCCATATACGGTGCCAACTGATGATGTAGAAATCGCCGCATGATCGAGTTCAACGTCGGGCTTGAAAAAGACAAAAATATAGTAGTCGAAAGGACACCGATGGGATGCCGATCGACTACAGTTCGACGATCAAGTCAAAATCGAAAAGACTCTGAAAGCTATAAAGGCACTCAGAGAGTATTAATTGTGTATCTGATCAATGAATCACTACTGTATTTATAGAGGCTGGATCTATTTCATATCCACGTATGAGACTGACTCTTTAGCTTCCCATTCTATCTAGAAACAGGAGAGTCACATTAGGGTTTATTGTCCTCCACGTCATCAAAGTTTAGTTGAAGTCAAATTCCTCCGTCAATTGGTATCAATTTATCATAACAATCGGAAAAAAATACAGAGTTGTAACTACCATCAAATTTAGCCATTTTCTAAAATGATTATTATTAAAACTCTACTATTTATAATAGTAAAACATATTATACTAAGTTAAAATTTTTTTCCGTAAAAAAAAAAAGTTCCTTTTTTTATACAATATATTCATAAAAAATTTAGGAAATTACTTAAATTATTTTGAAGTTTTCTACTTAAGATTTTTATTAAAATAGTTAATTTAAAGAATTAAAGATAATTTTATGCAAATTTGATGGATAATGTCATCAAAATAATATGAATTTTTTTCATAATTTATTTTAATAAAAAATCGGTTAAGTGTAATTCAATAGAAAGGGCATTATAGTCATTTAATAAAAAATAACCATCACAAGATAAGCATGGAGACATTTTGTAATATAATGTAATAGTTCAAGGGCTATCGTATACAAAATATAGTTTAGTTAGATTACTTGCATATTTGAATATAGGTAAGGAATTTTTTGCACTTTATCCTTACTTTTATAAATCAACTAATCAAGGCCTCAAAGGGTTTCCTTGGGGCCACTCCTGGAATATTTTCGGAAATTGTTTGATGAATGTGAAATAGAGAAATTGTATGTGTTCTGCGGTGCTATATGAAGCCCACATGATTGTCATCAAAATAATAATAAATCTTTTACAACTATATATATATATATATATATATATATATATATATATATATTCAAACCTCAAATTTACATAAGAAAGCTGCTTGGTATAGTTTTCTAACTAAAGCACTGAAAAACAAAAAAAACATTTCAAAATTTTGTTTTGAGTGACAGTTCTAATAACTATTTTTTGGAAACTGATTACAAAAAGAAGAGCTCTAAAATGTGTTACTTGTTTTGGGCTGTCTCATCAAACTTTAACAAAAGTAGGCCTGGAACCGGTCCATACACAGCTTTATCCAGACGCCACATAAAAATTCGGGTCGTTTCCATTTCCCATCTCTTTTATTTCCGTATCCATTTCCAACTTATTGCTCACTCTACAAAAACACTGAAAAAAACGAAAAACATCCGAAGCTGAGTTTGATGGTAACGTAAATATTGTAATCGTTATACACACATATATATATTGGTTGTGAATTGTGATAGATTCTTCAGGATTGTTACCATCTTTTATTTCAATAATTGCATATGTTTTTGCAATAAGTTCCTAATTCGGAGATTTTGCACGTTCAATTAAGTTCGAGTATTGTTAGTCTTCAACTCATGTTAAGGTTTTAAACAACGCTACATGTTTTAATCAATTGCAGCGTAATTTTCCACAACTTTTCATTGTTCCGTTTGGTTGCTGAAAAGTTGAGGCAAAGAAAAGTAAATGAAAGTTTGAATTTTGTGTTTTTCTATTTTTGTGTTGATTTGGTTCCAATATATATAAAACTCACCCGAACTGAGCTAAATAGTCAAGTGCAGATAGCGGAAGATCAAGCAAAAAGGTCGGATTTCTCTAGTTTCGGGCTCCCTTCTTGATCTAGAATGGGCTTCTACATGTATGTTTAGTCTATTAATAATTATCAGTGTGTTATAAGCATGTGTGTATGAGTTCTTATTTATATTTACTTGTGGCATTAGGTCATGCACATCTAGCGGGCCCAGGCTCGCCTAGGACCCTAATTTTGGAATAGTCCTAAATTTTAATGAAACTCAATAGTACTATTGAACCTCATTTTAAAAAAAAAATTATTAACTATTGTTCATTTTACCAAACTCAATACTACTGTGCCTCATTTAAAAATAAAATGATTAATTATGGTCCATTTAACCAAACCCAATACCATTGGATCTCATTTTAAAAAACAAAAATTTTATTATCTATGGTCCATTTAACCAAACCCTATACTACTGGGTGTAATTTTTTTTTAAAAAAAAATTATAAATTAAATGTCTAATTTGTCTCTTTGGGTTTGCTTTGCGTTTTCTCTTATTTTCTTCTTCTTTCTTTATGGTCAAATAACAGCAAACAACGACTATTTCCTTTGAAAGTTGTCGTCCACTAAAATCCAGTTCGTCTCCTAGGTAAGTTTCTTTCTAATTTCTAATTCGGTACTTTTAGTTTTCGATGCATCATCTATTTCACGTTTAACCCAAAATTGGAAGTCTCTTGTTGTATCATACCCTATGGGCAAAAATTATTTTTCAAAAAATCATCTGTTTCACTTCATTGGTAATTGTAATTTTTTAAAAGAAAAAAAAAAGATGAAATTATTTTGTTTCGGAACAAGTGATTGAAAAATTAGAAATAAAATTAGTATGTTTGATTTTTAATAACTATATATATCACCTTTTGTGAAAACTCTTTCTTTTATGAATTTCTTTACCCACATGAATATTCAATGATGTGCATTTAGTAAAATTCTGTTCGATAGTGAAATGAATCTCAAAATATTAGATTTTGGCATGTCAACGATATTTGGTGGTAGCAAGTCAAAAGAAAACACACAACTTGAATTGTTCGAACGAACTTATAAAAAACCAAAACCGATGCTAACAAATACACAACTTAAGGAAAAAATAAAAAAAAAGAAGAAAAAAAGAAAAGCATTAGCCATGTCGTGTGTGTACACAAAGTCATGTAAGAAAAGTTTGAGCGCACAGTAAAGTTGTGGAATAATTGGCATTGACTTTGAACATGACCGGAAGTAAATGTATTAAGTGTGTGGGTGTAAATATATAGATATATTTGACCCAAAGTCATGTGAAACATTTTTAGCAGAGATCTCTTCTCCTTCTCATTCTTCTTTATCATCATCATTTTTGTTAATTGAGATGGAGGTATCCAAGATGAGGGATAATGACTTCTTCCTATGTATTCTGCTTCTGTTCCTGTTACACAAGTCCTGTTTCTCTATTGGAGGTGATACTCTTTCAATGGGCCAGTCTCTCTCAGACGGCCAGACCCTGGTGTCTCAAGGTAGCACTTTTGAACTGGGTTTTTTTACAAAAGGTACTCCACTTAACCACTACTTTCTTGGCATATGGTATAAAAATTTTAATGAGGAGATCATAGTTTGGGTAGCTAACAGAGAACTATTATCGTCTGAACGGTCTTCTTTAATACTTCAATTCTCTGGAGATGGTAATTTAGTCTTCAGCGATGATCGTAATAATCAAATTTGGTCAACAAATTTTGTGTCACCAACGTCAAATTCCATTGAAGCAGTGCTTCAAGATGATGGAAATTTTGTAGTTAGAGATGTTATAAATCCATCTACAATATATTGGCAGAGTTTTGATCACCCAACAGATACATTGCTGCCTGGTGCAAAGCTTGGCATCAATAAACTTACTGGCAAAACTCAGGTCCTCACTTCGTGGAAAAATTTAGAAGATCCCGCTCCTGGTAGGTTTTCATTCGGGATAGATCCAAATCAATATTTTTTGGAGTTGAACAACACCAAAAGGTATTGGAGCACTGGAGTTTGGAATGGTCATAGTTTTAGCTCTTTTCCGGAATGGGGAAAGTATTATTTCAGATACAATTTTATATCAAATGAAAACGAAAGCTACTTTACATATTCTACTCTGAATACTTCTGTGCTACTAAGATTCGTGATGGATATGTCAGGATACTTCAGGATTGTAATATGGTCCCCTGATGTTTGGAATTGGGATTTTGTATGGACTCAACCCCGCCAACAATCTCAGGTTTATGCTTTTTGTGGGGTGTTTGGCATCTTCAGAGGCAATCTCTCGACCTCCTTCTGTGAATGTTTGCAAGGGTTTGAGCCATTCTCAATTGAAGACACAAAGCTAAATGACTGGTCAGGTGGTTGTGTGAGAAAGACCCCATTGCAGTGCCAAAATGATATTTCTATCAATGGCATGACTGATAGATTTTTATACTTTTCAGACATCACAACACTGCCAGAAAATTCAAAAGTACTTCCAGGTAGGGGCCTCGAACGCTGTAAATTAGCTTGCATGCAGAATTGTTCCTGCACAGCTTATGCTTACAATAGTAGTGGGTGTTTACTATGGGAAGGGCATTTACTGAATCTACAACAACTCCCAGATGTAATCAACACTACTAAACAAGATCTCTATCTGAAACTAGCTGCTTCTGAGCTTCTAAAAGCTGGAGGTATGTGGCTGCAAATTGCGATAAATAAAATTACATAGTATTGTGTTTTGAATTGTGATTAACGATTATTCTAGTATACCCGTTTCAGGTGACAGAAAGAACTTGAGGGTGATCATAACAGTGCCGGCTTTGCTAGCACTACTGATTTCTGGTGGCTTCATAGGGTGTTTAATCAGGAGAGAGCTCAAACAAATGGGTATAAGTTGTAGCCACAAAACTTTCTGCCCATATTCAAAGAAATCATTCATGATGTATTTAAATCAATTAGGAAATGAAAACATAGCCTCTTTCAAGAGCAACATTTAAGAATATGCATACTTATAATTGACTTGGACTATGTATGGACCACAAATTATCATTTTTTGGAACTCATAATCTTTCATAAAAGTGTGATTTCCAAATAATTGACAATGGCTTCTTGTTCTGTGATAAACAGGGGAGGCAGATTCAAGTGAGGACTTGTTATCATTTGATTTTAGTGCTAGTGCTAATGCAGCTGCTGAGACAAACACTAGAAATAATATCGGCAGAAGTGGGAAGAAGGATGTTGAATTACCATTGTTTAGCTTTGCGAGTGTCTCTGCTGCAACGGGTAACTTCTCCGCAGAAAATAAGCTTGGAGAGGGAGGATTTGGACCTGTTTACAAGGTAAGGTTGAAGATATAAACTGAAGCAATTTACCTGACAATTTTGGAACCCTCCAACCCTCCAAATTTAATGTTGAAATTATTTATTTAACAACTTGTACAACTCTATTTTCGATTTTAATCCTGTTCTTTAGTGAATTGATTTGGCCTCCCCCCCCCCCCCCCCCCCCCCCCCCCCAATAGGGAAAATTACTCAGGGGACAAGAAATAGCAGTGAAAAGGCTGTCCGGAAGATCTCGACAAGGGCTCCAGGAGTTCAAAAATGAGACAATATTGATAGCCAAACTCCAACATCGCAATCTTGTTAAACTCTTGGGTTGCTGCATTGAGCGAGATGAAAACATATTAATCTATGAATATATGCTGAATAAAAGTCTGGACTTCTTCCTGTTTGGTTAGTGTTCTCCCATGTATAATATGTTTAAACTTAGATATATGTTCAATATATGTTCATTAATGTGTAACTCGAGGCAGATCCAAACAAACAAGGGATGTTGGATTGGAGGACACGCATTCGCATCATTGAAGGAATTGCTCAAGGATTGCTTTACCTACATCAATATTCAAGGCTTCGTATAATTCATAGAGATCTAAAGGCCAGTAACATTCTATTGGATGGCGAAATGAACCCCAAAATATCAGACTTTGGCATGGCAAGAATCTTTGGTGGTAACGAGTCCCAAGCAAACACAGATCGGATTGTTGGAACTTAGTAAGTAAATGCAAAAACCTCTGCTAACATATTCACAACTTATATATATGATACATTAAAGAAAGATTTACCTAGTGTAACTAAATCTTGTTCTACTGTATGTTAAAATTTAGTGGGTATATGTCTCCTGAATATGCAATGGAAGGTCTTTTCTCGATAAAATCCGATGTGTATAGCTTTGGAGTATTGTTGCTTGAGATTGTGAGTGGCAAGAAGAACACTAGTTTTTATCACAGTGACTCTCTTCACCTCCTTGGATATGTAAGCAGCTAACATACTTTTCTTTTTGTTTAAGCTTCTTTTATCTAGCAAAATTGATGATTTAAGATTAAACTATACATGATACATACAAATTATATAATTGAATGTCTTAGGCATGGGAGTTGTGGAGTGCTGATAGAGGGATGGAGTTGATGGACCCAGTATTGGATAATCCTTCTTCTTCTACTACATTGTTAAGATACGTTAACATAGGGCTTCTCTGTGTCCAAGGAAATGCAAATGATCGACCTACCATGTCTGATGTTGTCTCGATGCTTAGCAATGAATATGCACCTCTACCATCACCTAAGGAACCTGCATTTTTTATCGGCCGGCGTGTGATGAACACAAATCCATCACTTAGTAATGCTAAAAACTGTTCAGTGAATACTGTAACACTTTCAGTGATTGATGCCAGATAAAAATATTGTTCTTCAAGACATTTTGTTTCAAACTGAAACTCTAATCTCTTTGATTGTATTCTCAGATGCGATATACTTTATTTGCTCTATAATTTATTTCTGTTCTTTTCTTCTTATTTATTTATTTTTGTTTATGGTGATATATTGATTATTTTAACTAGCTTACAAGCATCTCTAGGATTTGCTTGATTTGGGAGTATTTGAAACTAGACAGTTTACTTGCTTTTAACTTGGGGACAATTACCAAAACCCATTTAACCAAGGTCCAATTACCAAAATTGTTGCCACATACTCAAAACTAAGTTCCCTGAAATGTGTGTGTGTGTTTTTTTTTTTTTTTTTTTTGGGGATAAAGTCCAAAAAAAACACCCCAAAGGTATATTACATGTGCAACTAACACCTTTATAATTTACTGTGTCTATAAGCACAATAAATTTGAAAATATGTTGCAAACAAAGCTGTGTCATCCATTAAAAATTGTCCGTTAGTGAGTCACATGCCTCTCCCCAGCCTTATTTCTCTCTCTATTCTGTTTATATATATACACACTGCTAGCGAACTTTAGGCTTTGTTTGGATCGGATGATTTAAAAAGAAAAGAAAGGATAAGACATTTTATGTTTGGATAATTAATTAGGAGAGAAAAGAAAGGATTTGGAGGGATAGTTGTTCCCTCCAAATTTCTCACTTATTATCCTTCCAAAAATGAGAAGATTGGAAGAGAAATGATAGCAAGTTAAGTGATATTTTTATAATTTCTAAATTGACCTCAACATTTTAAAAAAGACTTCTTAAAAGACGTAAATACAAAAAAGTATAATAGTAAATTGTTTAAAATGATTTCTTTTCTTATTTAACTCATTCAAACAAGAATATTATCTTTTATTTTCTTTTATAATTTATTTAAATATAAATATATATTATCATTTCCTTTCTTTTCTTTTCTTTTCTCTTGTAACTTTATCTTATCCTTTCTTGACAACCCTAACAACCGAACTCAGATCAATGCATAACACCCCACCCCCCGTGAAGCAACAGAGAGTACCGAAAAGGAGGTTAGAGAGAAGCCTCTGGAAACGGGTTTTATTGAAAATGAGGTTAGAGAGAGAGTACAGAAGAACCCACCACCACCACTTCGTCATCCTTGACCTCTAAAGGTTTTTCGCCTTCTTTGTTAGTGATTCGAGGAGATTTGAAACGGGTTTTATTGAATTTTTGGATTTGGGTTTGGCTAGAAAATAAGATTTGGTGGGAGAGAGAAATAGGGAGTTTATTGCGTTTTCTGGGAAATTTTAGAGATGGGTTTCTTCAGTTTCCAACTTACCGCTGTTGAGGTCTATATATATATATATGAACCGACCGTATTCAGTAAATTATCTCATAAACCTTGCCCGCTATTGTACCGTCACTGGAATCCACCGTGAAGCCCTCTTCTAAACTCTAGTGGAAACCATAACTTATATGCACTGTATGCATACCATGAGGGGTTGTTTGTGGTCAACCCTTTTTTTTTTTTTTGGGCTTAATCTCATCAAACTTTAACAAAAGTAGGCCCAAGACCAGCCCACGGACAGCTTCATCGAGACGCAGCCCCATCTAAAGTCGGGTCGTTTCCATTTCTCATCTCTTTTATTTGCGTACCCATTTCCAACTTCTTGTTCTCACTCTGCTACGACTGTCTGAAAAAAAGAAAACATCGGAAGCTGAGTTTCATGGTAACGTTAATATTGTAATCGTTATATATATATATATTCGATAATTGCATATGTTTCGCAATAAGTTCCTAATTTGGAGATTTTGCACCATTCAATTGAGTTGGAATCTTGTTTGACCTTAAGTCATGTTTAGGTTTTAAACAACGATACATGTTTTAATCAATTGCAGCTTAATTCTCCACAATGTTCCATTATTCCGTTTGGTTGCTGGGAAAGTTGAGGTAAGGAATAGAAAAGAAAATGAAAGATTGAATTTTGTGTTTTTTGTGTTGATTTGGTTTCCAACATGCCACAAGTTCACCTGAATTTAGCTAAGTAGTTATATTAGGATCAGTTCGGTGGAGAGTTTTGTCTTTTGGGTTTTGAGTAATGCGAAATCTGCTATTGAAATTTCAATTTTTTTTTATAGTTTAATTTGAAAAATCAAGTTCAGAAGAATGCGCATCAGTTAGCACAGTGGGATTATGTAGATATTGTTTGGATTTGTCCAGGGTCAGAAGATAAGAAGATGATTATGGCTCAGGTTAAAATCAATACGACTATTAACATGATTAAGACACTATTTGGGTAAAGCTGAAAGAAGATTAGATTGAGTGTAAAGTGGTTTCGTAATTAGTTTTCCAGAGTTGTTTAATTTGTAGTTTAATTTTTGGCATAAATTATTGGCTATTATGTGAAAATCAAGCTGCTTCAAGCAAGATGCGAGTGCTAGTAAGCCTAGTTTCTGTATTCCACTTAAATTGCATTGATGTTAAAGCTCATGTATGCTTTCATGAATGACAGCAATCTGCAGTAGTTGCAGACAAGTTGAAACTTGTTATACTGTTAGAAACCGGTAGTGTCACCTAGAGGTAGGGTGATGTACAATTATTTCATTAAGTATATATCTTATTTCCTGTATGTTGGAAGCCATTAATACAAGAGAACCTATATCATTGGAAATCAATAAACTGTCATGTGCTTGAAATGAAATACTTCTCTTTCACTTAACAAAAAGTGATTTCATTGTGTGAGGAGAGGAATGTTGGAATACTTCTCTTTCACTTGGAAAAAAAATGATTTCATTGTGCAAGGAGAGGAATATTGAAACTTTGGTTGTGACAGAGGGTTCATGATATATGCTACTCATACCAGAAAGTCCATAAGGAAGGGTGTGAAAGATGAGGAGGAGGAGGAAAGAAAGGAGAGAGGAAGGAGAGGGTGACCGTCTGTAAAAGAGGGTTACTTACATAGAAGAGAGGTTTATTCAGAGTTAAAAGAGAGGATAGACTTGAGATCCTATGGAGGGCTGAGAGGTGAGGCAGAGTACAATCCAGAGGACTTAGAGGCAGTGGGCTTTCTTCATCCGCAAAGGCCTCCCTCCTCAATGACGGAATTACTACTCTTTTATATGCTTTATGGCACATGCCAGTTAAGGTTCCAATGAAATCATCTCAGCATTCCATTGTACTACTGAGTCAGTGGTACTTAACCATGTGGCAATTAGTCACATTCCTACATGTGATATGGCCATCTTAATAATTTCCGCAGGACATTGCCAAGGTGTACCAATCACCTACTGATGAACCCCCATCTCAAGCCACCAAACTACACGACCCCAAGTTTCCTGTTAACAAAAGCAATGAAGAGTCTTAGACTGTCATGGCCCGTGAGTGCTACAAACATTGAGCAAAGACCATACTGCAGTATACAACACAGTACAATCCTGTGTTTTACTCCATGGTTAAACTCGATCTCATTGTACTGCAGTATACAACACAGTCACGTAACCACAGAGTACTAGGATCATGCCATGGATGACTGCAGAGCTATAGGACAGTTCTCTTGTTGTCATGTCCGCAAAAGTCCAGTTATTGCTTGACCTTAGCACTAATAGCGAGGGTCCACATTATGACACACCGATCGCCTCAATGGAACTATGTCCTATTCCACATTATGACACACCGATCACCTCGATGGAACTATGTCCTATTCCTAGGGCAATAGCAATCTTATGAGACAATCATATTTACCAAGGCTGCATTCGTTTTTTCTGTTCTACACTATAACCGGCCATCGAGCTAAAAGAGCTTCCCAGACACTGCTTCCTGAACTGGGCGATTGCAGAGCATATGAGCTAAAGCCCCAATCTTTTATTCTTTCCTACCTCTATCAACCATATCAACTCCGAAACCAGCATAAGAGTAAGGTAAGTCGTCTTAGGAACTGTATATGCATCAAATATAGGCTGGAGTCGTGAGGCTTATGCCTCAAGATCCCTTGATACTCAGAGCATGTGTACGCATCAACAATCATTTACAAGGTAAAGGAAGACATAAAATGCTGCAAATAGCAATGGTGTGATCTTGCTATTTATTACTCACCTTAATTTATTGTTACCTTATGGTTTCAACTGCAATCTTGTTATTGTATTTTGCTCACCGTAATTGCTTATTTTCTTTTATGGTGGGTCATCTGCAATCTTATTTCTCCATTTTGACTTTCTATTTTCAGGTAGTTACATTGGAATCAAAGACCAACAATTATTTCATACCATCCCATGTCCATTGTATTTTATACTTAAGTATACTTCTCCTCCCAGCTGCTTTAAAATTGAACAATGTCACTCCTACATGTGTACTCATTGCTTTATGTTGTACATTTCTTAGCTTTATTTTCTCTCTCATCTATCCCCCTATGTTGTTTCTTCTGCATTTTGTTGGACACAATTTCTTCAAATACAGCCATTCTTTGTGTATCATTTTTCTTAATACTGCTTCGAGTTTTTTCCCTTTTAGTCAAAGATGTCATTTTACATTGTTGAGAATTCCAATAGTTGAAGACTCCTTTTTCTTAGCTTACCATTTACATTATCTAGTAAGATAAAGTCAAAGGTATGTCTTGATTCTATTCTGCGGTAAGCATAATATCTGAAAGAAATTATGTTTGTTAAGATGATATATTGCCCAGTAACTTGGTCAAAAGTTCTTTGATATTCCAAAATCACCAAACATGCATACATCTGTTTAGCTTATTTTTGGTCTTCCTTTTCTTTAACCAGTTGAGATATTTCTATCCTATGTAGAATTTGTTTATATCCGTTGATGAAATGAAGATACTTTGGTGAAAAGTTATACTTGTGCTGTACTCCATTGGTCGATCTGTGTCAATATAGCGGATAGAGTGAACTACTCAACAAGTGTTTTTCTCTATTCAGTTGTATTTCTGGGTAGTCTACCATTGCAACAGCTAGTTCTACTCGCTTGCACACACTTGTGCTTATTAACATCCTTTTGTACCTTGACAACAGATGGAATTTCTCTTAAATTGGTTCTTCTTTTCCAAACCCTCACCGGTATCATGAATATGCTTGGCTAAGCTTTTTGCTCGTTTGGGAATATAGCTGGGCCAATGGGCCTTTAAAGGTCGAAACCATGTGTCATGTTCTTTTACTAGAACTGAAGATAGCTGAGAGTTGATTGCACTTCACTGTTTGGGGATTTGGCATGAGGATTCTAGATAAATGTTAAGTAGCTTAATTACTTAATATGACAGTAAAAGAAGTCTAATTTTTTTTTTTTTGCATCTTTCAGAGTAGGCGCGTGATAGATGAACCTGATGTTTAGACACACTTCACACAGCACCTGACATCCAGACACAGGTCCATAGGCTTTTATAAAAAAATACTCAATAATTATGACAAATTCGCTAACTCCTATTGCAGGTCAAAATGATCATAAAGGGGTTATTCAGGAGATATGAAAGATGGAACCCAGTGCATCCGACATCTGGAGCCCTCTGGGGTATGGGAATTGGCCTTGGTTGTGGGGTTGGATGGGGTCCTGGCTTTGGTCCTGAGGTGGTTGGGTATGTTGGAGCTGGCTGTGGTGTTGGATTCAGTGTTGGCATCACTCTGGCTGGTTTTGGCATTGGTCTTCCTGCAAATTTCGTCTTTGAAGTTCCTTACAATGGTTCGCTTCTGTTTTTCTGTTTCGTTTATTTTAAACATGCTACTCATTCTGTTGCTAATAGTGAGTTATCTTTTATGTTTCCATTCGAAACAACAAAATATTGGCATGTTTGGGTGTTTAAGTTTGTCCTTGTTTGCTTAGTTGGTGTTGAAGTATGCATACATCTTTGCAAGTTCTCAATTGTGGCATTGTTCCCAAATTTAATCAGCACCTTTTCTTTCTCCAGCTTTTAGGGCTACAAGGAGTGGTGCATTGCAGTTTGCCCGATCCAGTGGTCTACTTACCTCGAAAAATGTTGCAGGGGATGGCTGGAGTAGTATTCAACCACACATCTCTGGCCTGCAAAGACAAGCCAGTGGAACATTTTCTAGCTTCAAGCATAAACGTTTCTTGGACAACGGGGTAGATCTGTCTGACATGAAGAGTAGAATTTCTTTACATACTAGGTCCTTTTTGGATCATATCACAAAATTCAGTGGTAACTTGCTCCGTCCTCACAAAGGTATGCTAAAAATGCCTCTCACCTTTATCTAATTTTTAAGAGAACAATAGTTGCTTGAAAGTTTATGATTACAACTACCCTTATCACCCACTGTTTGCAATTTCGCTTTGTTACTTGCCAAACCTTACTGTCTTCCTCTACCATTAGATTTACCAAATAACCATACCTGTGCTCTTTTCCATAGTAAACCAAGCATACAATGATTTTTGTTTTAAGTTAAGCACAAATGATAAGAAGAAGAATAATACAAACTTGGTAAGGGAGAAGAAAACTAGATACCTTAATCATATTAAGTGCATAAGGTGTGAGGGCTAAGGGTTTTTTTGAAAGATGACAAGTATATAGATGGAAAAGTTGCTTTAGAAACTGTTGGAGATAAATTGAGAGAGAATCGTTTAAAATGGTTTGGCCATTTCAGAATACCCACCAACTGCACAGACTATATTGATAGTACTGTTAGGGAAACAGAAAAATCAAAATTAACCTGGGTTGAGATGATAGCAAGTAAAAAGATATGATACTGTGGTTGAAATCATGGCCTTAGACCGAGTAACATGACGAAAAATGATTCATGTAGTTGAACCTCAAATAGTATAATAAAGCTATATTGAGTTGAGTCGCTTTCTGCCACTAGTTAATCGAAGTTTTGATAAAAATACCACACACCAAAAAAACAAAAAGAGCCTTCAACACTCCACTATGTTGTTGATATTTCTGTTTTATTGCAACAAGGTGTGGAATGAGGGAAGCTGCCTTTTGGAGTGTGATATAAATTCTCAGATCTAAGTCCTTGCACCCTGCCCTCATTTGCTTTACTAATTGCAATTTTCTTTGATGCATTTAAGTTCTTCTCAGCTTTCCAAATTATTTCCTTGTTTGATCAATAAACTGGAAGAAAAATATAACATATACATCAACCACTTGCAGGTATCAAAGATTAATGCCATGGAAGATTCTCAGCCATGCTTCCTTGCTGTGAGTATTGTAAACATTTGACATTGCCCTTATTCTTTTGAAGATTTGCAACAATAATAGTTTGATTTCCACATTGTTAACTTTATGTGATTTGCAAGTCTTCTTTGCTTATAAAATATAAATTAAAATTTGGCATCTCATTTTCTTCCTAGATCTGAAATCCTCATGAGGCAGCATAAAGCATTCAGCAGCTTCACATTTTTAGTTAAAAACACATTAAAAGTAAAAGGAAAATCTAGATCTGAAGTAATTTGCATCTGGAGTAGCAGGTGATACATTATCATAGCTTAAGAACAAAGAACATTTCCCCATATTTGTATGTGTCATTGATGTACCAGAATGTCAATCATCGATACAATATTATTAGCATTCAGGTAGTCGTACAACAATTAGTATGTTTTGATCGGAGGTTGGAAGGAAAGGAAAGTAAATGATAAGCAAAATGACTTCACAATATTGTTAATAAATCAGGAACTAATAATAATATGGAAAATCTACCATCAAAACATTGGCTTAAGTGGTACGTCCTCCACCTTCCCAAAAGGGGAGGTTGAGGGTTCAAGGCCTAGGGGAGGTTGTAAGTACTGAAAATTTTAAGAGCTGAATTTTAATTATTGAAGTTTTAAGTGGTATTTGTAAATTAAAATTATTTTGTGTTCAGTATTGAGTGATAAGTGAAGTCACTGTCAATTAAAATTTTAACTCATTTTTCAACGACACTTATTTTTTTAAGTGATATTCAAATTACATTACCAAACATACTTAATTGAACAAACACTTAATCCATTCAGAATTAAGTATTGAATTAGGTTATTAAACAATACCTCAGTGAAGCTATTTCTACTTCTTTTTTTCTTCTCTTATTTGTTTTCTTTATCTTATCTCTAAGTAGAAAAAAGGAATTTGGTGATTCCCCGCTGAAGGCCAGGTTCTCTTTTAGTAGGTTTCCTCCGTTTACAGTCATTTGTGGATGGTTGGCAGTGACAGCAGATGTACTAAAGGTTGTGGGGTGAATATTGTTGGTAGGTACAATATGCAGCAGCTATCAATAGTGACAGGTTTGTCATGGTAAAGTATGTCGAATTGTCATTGATCATTATTGACGGCAAATATTGATGGTGGTGGTGCCGTGGTGGTACTTTTGGCATGATGCAATGGTGGTGCTTGTGCACTGGAGATTGATGATGTGATAATGGTTATAGTGGTCAAATTACCTTCTGCTGTGGACTGGTTGCAATTCGGTAGCAGTGACTCACATGAGGTTGTGATGGAGTGTTGTAGGGGTTCTCTCTCTGTTACTTCTGGGATGTGTGTATAATGTGTATTACTATATTTCCACTCATCCCTGAATCTTTGAAAATATACTTTCTTTAAATAAAATCTAAATGGCGGACATGCAATCTATATGACTTTTAAGATTACCCATTATTGATATTATCATAATTATCAGTTAATTAAGTTTATGAATTACAGGTCAACCTTGGTAGCAATCAAAGGGACATGCTCACGACAGCTATGCTAGTAGCAACTTGTAATCATAAAGTAAGGATTCCTGAATTATTCTGACCAAGTAAACATCACCAATATTGGAAAACTTCTTATAATTTTTGAAAGTGAAACCAGCAATCAATGTTTCCAGAATAACCTGGAAAAGTTTATGTTGTTTGCCCATATAACATGGGAATATTAGTTATATAGATTGTTTATTCATTAAAAAAAGAAGTATATATATATATATATATATATATATATATATATATATATATTCGTGATATTTGATTAGAAGCCACTTTGCCTGAACTACAAGGAACCATTCAAGGCATATGCACTGCACTCAGATACAATGAACCATTAGAGAGCCACATACATTTTTTAAGTAATTAACCTCAAATTTGTTTCACCTGCATTGCACGTTAGAGCATGGAAAAGAAGATATAATAGTTCAATTCATGACATAGCATAATATCATTATTTAAAAAAAAAAAAGATATAAAATTAAATAAACACTACATATGGTGTAGATAGAGAACTTGAGAGTTCAGTGCCGTTAAACTTAACCGGTTCAAAAACATAAAAAAAAATAAAAAATCAAAGAGCAATAAAGTACAACAAATTTAAGAGTGCAATCAAAGAGATTATTAGAATTTCAGTTTGAAACAAAATGTCTCGGAACATGAAATTATTATCTCGCCTCAATCTCTGAAATTGTAACAGTATTTACTGAATAATTTTCAGCATTGCCAAGTGATGCATTTGTGTTCTCCATAGGCCGGCAGGTAGAAAATGCAGGTTCCTTAGGTGTTGGTAGAGGTGTATATTCATGGCTAAGCATTGAGACAACATCCGACATGGTCGGTCGATCATTTGCAAATTTTTGGACACACAGAAGCCCTATGTTAACGTATCTCAACAATGTAGACGTAGAAGAAGGATTACCCAATGTTGGGTCCATCAACTCCATCCCTCTGCCAGCATTCCATAACTCCCATGCCTAAAACATTTCATTATATATTTTACAGTATAATGTTTAGTTTAATCTCAAATCATCAACTTTGCAACGAAAAAAAAGAAAGGAAAGGAAAAGTATGTTAGCTGCTTACATATCCAAGGAGGTGAATGGAGTCGGTGTGATAAAAACCAGTGTTCTTCTTGCCGCTCACAATCTCAAGCAGCAACACTCCAAAGCTAAATACATCTGATTTTATCGAGAAAAGGCCTTCTATTGCATATTCAGGAGACATATACCCACTAAATTTTAACAATATAGCATAACTAGATTTAGTAACTTGCAATAAATATTTCTTTAATGTATCAAATATAAGTTGTGTATGTATTAGGAGAGGTTTTTGCTTATACTTACTAAGTTCCAACAATCCGATTTGTGTTTACTTGTGACTCATTACCATCAAATATTCTTGCCATGCCAAAATCTGATATTTTAGGATTCATTTCGCTATCCAATAGAATGTTACTGGCCTTTAGATCTCTATGAATTATACAAAGCCTTGAATATTGATGTAGGTAAAGCAATCCTTGAACAATGCCTTCAATGATGCGAATACGTGTCCTCCAATCCAACATCCCTTGTCTGTTTGGATCTGTCTCGAGTTCAAGTGAAAATGTATTGAACATTCATCTAAGTTTGGTAAAAGGAAAACATTAAAAAACACATATTAAAGATATGAGAACACTAACCAAACAAGAAGAAATCCAAACTTTTATTGGCCATATATTCATAGATCAATATGTTTTCATCTTGTAATGTCACTGTAATGTATAAATTACATGGTATATTAGATCACGGTTAATTCATTACAATTAATTTGAAACAAAATACTAATACCATGTAATTTATACATTACAGTGACATTACATACCTCCAGATTTTGGGAGCTCAGAAGCAGCTAGTTTCAGATAGAGAACTTGTTTTCCATATGAGAGTTGTAGATTCAGTAAATCCCCTTCCCATAGTAAACACCAACTACTATTATAAGCATAAGCTGTGCATGAACAATTTTGCATGCAAGCTGAGATACACCGTTCAAGGCTCCAATCAGGTACTACTTTTGAATTTGCTGGTAATGTTGTGATGTTTGAAATTTTTAAAAATCCATCAGTCATTCCATTGATACCATTTTGGCACTGCAATGGGGTCTTTCTCACACAACCACCTGACCAATCAAGTACATTTTTGTCTTCGATTGCTCGGACCTCAGTCGTGGGCTCAAAACCTGGCAGACATTCACAAAAGAAGTTGGAGGGAACCTCTCTGTAGATGCTGAAGGCCCCACAAAAAGCATAAACCTGAGAGTATCGCCTGGGTTCAGACCATATTGTTTCCCAATCCGCAAAGGCGCCAATAGAGATCACTCTTAGCTGCTTGAATCTTCCATACGTATCCATTAAGCATCTTGCTAGTATAGAACTATTAGAAGGAACATATGTAAGATAACTCTCCTTTTCATTTGATATAAAACTGTAATTGAATTCATCAGTGAATCTCCATTCAGGAAAAGAGCTAAAACCATCACCATTCCAAACTTCGGTGCTCCAATACCTTTCGGAGTTATTCCACTCCATAAAGTATTGATTTCTCTCAACTGGATCTATCCTGAATGAATACCTACCAGGAGTAGGATCTTCATCATTTTTCCATGAAGTAAGGACCTGAGTTTTGCCAGTAAGTTTATCGATGCCAAGCTTTGCACCAGGCAGCAATGTATCTGTTGGGTGATCAAAACTCTGCCAATATATTGTAGATGGATTTATAACATCTCTAACTACAAAATTTCCATTATCTTGAAGCACTGCTTCTGTGGAATTTGGCTTTGGTGACACAAAATTTGTTGACCAAATTTGATTTCTAGAAAAATTGGTGAGCAGGACTAAATTACCATCTCTAGAAAATTCAAGTATTAAAGAAGATGGTTTAGACAACTTTTGTTCTCTGTTAGCTACCCAAACTATATCATCGTAATCTATATACCATATGCCAAGATAGATGTTAAGTGAAGTAATACCTTTTGTAAAGAAACCCAGTTCAAAAATGCTACCTTGAGACACCAGGGTCTGGTTTCCTGAGAGAGACTGACCCATTGAAAGTGTGTCACCTCCAATAGAGAAACAGCACCTCTGTAACAGGAACAGAAGCAGAAGCAGAGCACATAGGAAGAAGCGTGGTCTTGTAATGGTGCTACTGTCCCTCATCTTGGATACCTCCATCTCAATTAACAAAAATGATGATGACGATGATAAAGAAGAATGAGAAGGAGAAGAGACCTCCAAATAGATAATACCGATCGATCTCAGCAAAAAAATGTTTCATACGACTTTGGGTCCTCTACCTGAAATATATCTCTACATATATACACACATACATTTACTTTCCCTTGTGTTTCACACACAAGAAGACCAGTGTATTCTCTTACATGAATTTGTGTCCTATATCTCTACATATACACACATTTACTTTCCCTCGTGTTTCACACACAAGAAGACCAGGGTATTCTCTTGCATGAATTTGTGTCCACACGCAAACGCCTAAAAATGCAAAACAACTATAACGCGGTGAGTGGAAAACACTTCTTGCACCGATGTGGCATGCGGAAAACAACACAACTATGACGCCATGAGTAAAAACAACTTCTTGCACCGATGTGGCATGCGGAAAACAACACAACTATGACGCCATGAGTAAAAACAACTTCTTGCACCGATGTGGCAAGTGGAAAACAACTTCGTTTTTGTTATATTTAAATGGGGTCCACCCCTACTAAATGTATGACCAGTCTAATCAACCTCTTTTAATTTAAATGAATCAATTAATTCGTTTATTAATTAAGTATATGATTAATTACAAAAAAAAACACCTTTGTTATATACAGAATATGCAAAAAACACCATTACAGTTTGGTATGTTCATGTAACCCTCCACTAGTTGTATCCAATAAGCAAATATCCCCTCTGACGAATTTTTGTTCAAAAATAACTGTTGACTGTCATGTTTGACTTTTTTTTTTTTAAAATTTCGATATTACCCTTTGCACTTTATAGGATGAAATACAAAAAATCCCTCGTTATATAGAAAATGTGAAGCAAAAAGCTCCTTCGCTATATAGAAAATGTGTAAATAGCCCCTGTCACACCCACGAACTTAGCCGAACGTTTTCCACACCCAGTGGTGGTAAAGCCGCCGGTTGTTGTTCCGTGTATCATGAAGTGACAAGTTATCGCCTAAATACAATGGATCTTTTGAGATCCCGAGTGTGTCGGTGAGGTGACCTATAGATTGGCTTTGCCACCACAGTTGGAAAAAGTTCACAACGTATTTCATGTTTCGATGTTGAGTAAATACGAACCTGACCCATCACATGTTTTAAGTTGGGTAGACTTTGAGGTTGACGAGGATGTCACCTATGAGGAGAGACAAGTTCAGATTCTTGATGCTAGAGAGCAAGTTCGGAGGGGTAAGACCATTCCGTTGGTTAAGGTTTTGTGGCATCATCATAATATTGAGGAGGCTACTTGGGAGCAAGAACAGGAAGTTCGTTCTAAGTATCCAGACTTGTTTCCTGCAGGTATGACCTGATTTTGGGGACAAAATCCGTTTAAGTTGGGTAGGTTGTAAAGACTATGACCGTTTTTGACAAGTTTTCTTGAAATTTTTATTTAATTGTCATATTAATACTTTAAATGATTATAATGTGTTTTAAATGTAAAATATATATTTAGATAACTTATTTAAGGTTTGAAAAAGTTTTCGGAGCGTTTGGCAAAAGTTGACTTTTCGGGTTCGGTTGACTTAGGGGTGCGGGCCTAGAAAATTCGAAAGTGTCAGAATGACTCCAAATTTGGAGAGTAGCTTAATAAATATTTGACGCTGTACGGAATCGATTTCGTGTCAATCGGAGTTACGAAATTCTGAAAACGAGTCTGGAAAAGTTTAGTGAAAAAGTAGTGACATCTTGTAAATAAGAATAGGTCATTTTCTATAAATAACAAAGGGAGAATTCAGCCCTTCATTTTCATTCTCCCATCAACTGTGAGGGACACATATATATATATATATATATATATAGCAACTTCATCTTCTTCCCTTCTCCATTGATTTTGAGGGACTTAGGTACATAATTGGAGTTCACTGAAAAAGGGAGAAACGGTCTACGCACTAAGGGCTTGAGTTTGATCCTTCCAGAACCAATTTTGGAGAATGTTGAGTTTTTGGTAAAAATTAGGGAATTCATTTGGAAGCTCTTCCAAATTGAGGTAGAGATGCCTAACCCATAGAATCAGGAGTTTTTATGAGTATATTGGTTGTTAAGGCAATCAATTGGCTATGTGGGTATAATTAGATATCTTTCTATATTAAAGCATGCTCAATTATGCCATTAAATGTGATATCAGTATTAGTTGATGTAATTGTATGCTTATAAATGCCTTAGAGAATTTTATAAGTATGTTGGGATTGAATTGTGGATTAATTTGGTGAATTCATGTACAATTAAGAATATGACTCTTATGTGTTTGATAAATTGCCTTGGAAATATGTTGAGTGAAAAGCATGATTTAGTTGTCAATTTATGAGTTGTATGACATGCGGTGGACATTAGATTATATGAAATGTGGAAATGTAAAGAATGCTCAATATGACTATACATGGCGATTAAATGAGAATTTGCACAAGCATGATTGCTGAATGCCTCATTAGTTTTAAATTGTGAATGTACATTTGATTGAACATGTGGGGTTCATCTTCATTGGCATGGTGAGGGAGGTGAGCTCAATGTGAATGGTGAAATCCATTCCGTAAAATGGTGAGGTATTCCGGTAAATGTAACCCTCGTGAGGTATTCTGATAAAGGTACCCTCATGGATTGATGTGTAGTGAGGTATTCCAGTAAAGGTAACCCTCAAGAAGTATTCTAGTAAATGTAACCCTTTATAGGTGAGATTGGTCGTCCACGGGAATTGGAGACCAATGGATGTGGGGAGAGGACGAGGGAGTTATGATATGGTTGTGTTACATGGATATTTGTTTAATATGATTAAATGCAAATGTATGTTTATGTGGTATTAACGAGACTTGTAGAATTGTGTTTTAGACATTTGTACTGAGTGTGTGGTTGCTCATCCCATAAGGATTAACTCTTTTCAAAAAATAAAAATGAGGTGATGGAGTCTCCCCAACTTCAGAGTTGGCATGGAGCGGTACCAGTTCTATATAAAGACCTTATGTTGCTTCATTTGAATGCATGTCTGGATTGTGGAC
Source organism: Cornus controversa (assembly GCA_026545225.1). Taxonomy (NCBI): domain Eukaryota; kingdom Viridiplantae; phylum Streptophyta; class Magnoliopsida; order Cornales; family Cornaceae; genus Cornus; species Cornus controversa. Next base: position 86,139,575 of record CM048846.1, on the reverse strand, counting down.
TATATGCACGTGACGAATGTGTAATGACCAATTATATTCCGAGAACATGTACCGTTTATGTTTTATGGTTGCATACACTTAAATATGGATTTTGGCATATATGGTTCATGACTTATGATTCTAAGCATTACAATCATGATATTGAGCACGGTAGGATGCTAAGTGTTTTAAATGATAACTCACTCATTTATGTTCATTTCTACATGTACAAACTTGTGAGAATGGTTGTGTTGTTGCATATGTGAAATATGATGTGTAAATGTGTTCAGAATGGACATTGGACCTAAAATGACCGAAATATCAAGTTGTAGGAAATTTTGCAGAAGAGGATTTCGATTGTGCGAAACCCCTATTTTGCATGATCGAAATTTTCGATCGTGCGAAGCCTATGTTTCGACCATGCAAAAAAATGTAGGTATGAGATCCCGAACGATGGAAATCTTCGATAATACTTCGATACTACCTCGATCATGCGAGATGTTTCGATCATGCGAAACCATCATTTCGATCGAGCGAAAAAGTTCGATTGTGCGAAATATGGGTCTTGATTGTGCAAAATGTTACAGGAACTGAAAGTTGTAAATGGACTTGTATAAGCATATTTTCATTAAGGGTACCCATATTAGACTTATGTTGAGTATGCATGTTGTAAACTTGGTGGTAATGGTTTTGTAAATGCTTTCGCTGAATTTTGAGATTCCATTATAGATTGTTGACCATTATATCATAATCGATAAAGAGTGAAAGTATCAATGATATAAAGACTTCCACTATATGAATTGAACACGGTTTTCGGGAGTCAAAAATTAGGGCGTGACAGATTGGTATCAAAGCATGATATCAAGAAAAGTAATTGTGATTTAGAGCATAGGTTTTGACTTAATCACCCTCGATTTTTGGGAGTCAAAAATTGGAGCATGACAACGTGACTCTCATATGTGATCAACGATATCCTCATGCATTCGGAACCATCTCGAAACTTCAAACGATCGAATTCTTGTTCAGACCATTTACGACTTTTTCTGAAGATTCAAGCTTCATGCTTTTATGAACCTTTGCATGTTTGGTGTAGAACTTCATGCTTACTCTAAGACTTCAATTACATGATCAATGATAGAAATATGACTCAAATAATATAACTTGATCATGTTTGATTTTGACACCAAAGATTGCCAATTACAAAAAATATAGATCATATGTGCCTTATTGGATTATGAACTGGGTCAGTGTCTAGCATGATGAAATCAACAGGAAAATAGAACTTGTCCATTTTGATGAGCACATCTTCAATAATCTCTCGTGGTTGCTTAGTTGATCTATGTGCAAACTATAACACCACCGAGGTAGGTTTCAATTCTCCCAAGCCCAACTGTAAGTAGACTGAATAGGGCAGCAAATTCACACTTGCACCCAAATCAAGAAGAGCTTTATCCACATGGTGCTCCCCAATGATGCATGAGATAGTTAGAGCACTAGGATCTTTGTACTTGGGAGGAGTGAAATACTGAATTATAGAACTCACTTGTTGTGGCAGCATTACCTTCTTTAGCACATGACTCTTGGAACACCTTTTCTGAGTGCACAAGTCCTTCAGAAATTTTACATAAGGAGGAATTTGCTTGATGGCATCAAGGAGTGGTAAATTGATATTCACTTGTCGAAACACCTCTATCATGTCATGCAACTTGTCCCCTTGCTTCCCCAACTTGGATGCTTCTAGAAAACGTTATGGGAAGGGAGCTTTGGGCTTGTATGAATTTTTAGCACTTGGACTTATGATCACTTCTTTGTAGTAACCCTTGTGGGTAGTTGTGATGTAGGCGGGTGCAAGAAGAGACACTGGGCAAGCTACTACACTAGCAGGCTATAGGGTGTTCAACGCCATATCGCCTGGGTGTGGAGAAGGGGATGTGCTTATATGTAGTGTGTTCTCTCCAAATAGCATGAGGCTTTTTGGGATAAAATCCAATAACAAAATCGTGCGGGCTTAGGCTCAAAGCGGACAATATCATACCATCAGGTGGAGCAAGCTGTTACAAATGGTATTAAAGCCGAACCCAGCCGAAAATGTGCCGACGGGGACGTCGGGCCTCCTAGGGGGGTGGATTGATGTGACCTTTGTGGGCGGGTGTGATGTGGGTGGGTGCAAGAAGAGACACTGGGCGAGCTACCACACTGGCAGGCTACAGGGTGCTCAATCCCACATCGCATTGGTGTGGAGAAGGGTATGTGCTTATATGTAGTGCGTTCTCTCCAAATGGTATGAGGCCTTTTGGGTAAAACCTAATAAGCATTGAATGTTAGACATTCTCGCACCTTTACTTATATATTTTTATCTCATAGTTGCACATATTGTATAGTTTTTACGTTTTTATGTTTTTGATGATTTTAGGTTCAAACGCAGAATTCAGCACAATTCGACTCCTTTATCAGTTCAAGAATGTATTCCTATTTCCTATTGTGTTTTATGGAAAGTCCATATCAAGGAATAGCAAATGATGTGTCGAGACCGGAGTCAGAAAGCTGAAGAGTTAAAGATCTATAGAAGAAGTAGAGATCGATGCATCGAAGTGCCCACTTCGATGCATCGTAGCTTCGATGCATCGAAGTCCCTACTTCGATACATTGCCCAATCCTGCAGAAGATATTTTTCAGCAGATATTTTCTTCACTTGTCACTTGCCCAATTTTGTTTGCATAAAGTCTTGAACGAAATTTTTATGATATTTTGAGCCTCAAATCAGATATATAGCTAGAAAATATGTAATAGAAAGATATATCACAATTCTTGTAATATAGAGCATATATAGAATTCTAGAGAGAGAAAGTGAAGTTCTAGAGAGGGAAAGCTTCAAAGAGGGCTTTGTAAGGCCTTGAAGACTATTTTGAGCATGGGATCATCTCTGTCTATGGAGTGCTTCCAGCTCACCATGATCAACTAATCTTTCTCTAGGGTTTTGACAAACCCTAGGCTTGTAAATATGTTCTAACTTTAATGAATTGAGGATTTTTATGTATTTTTATATATATGTCTCTTGCCTTGAAGCTTATATCAATATAAGTTTACAAATTCTTCATGTTCATGTGAGTAATTTATCTTTCTTGTCTTAGAATGCTTACTTTTCCCACATGACCTTCAAACACTTATAAGTCTCACAAGGACTACAAGTGATGGCTTGAGACTAGTTTTCACTATAACATACATAACTAGATTTGCATAGTCCATGCTAATAGATGGTAAATTAGTTACACTTAGTTAATTAGGTATTTAGGTAAGTAGGTAGGTATGAAATTTATACGTATCGAAGATGAATTATAGAATTTTAAGGTGCATGTATCCTCTTGACGGTAGCATTGTAGGCCATAAGCCATTTGCACCACTTAGTACACAACAACATGATTTCCCCAATTTATTATAAGTGTGGCATATTACGAGGCTAGTGATGAAGTCTCAACTCTAGTCCTTTACTCTTCTCTCAAACTTCATTTTTTAATTATCTTTTATGCTTTTAAAGTAGAGTAAGAAAATAACCAACACCCGGTTATGATTTAAACAAGAACCAGCCCTTAACCCTTAGTGAATTATTCATACGTAGTCTCTGTGGGATCGACACCCTTAACTTAAAGCCCTATCCTTCAAGGATTTGTTCTATTGCGAGTGGTAAATTATAAATTGCGAAAGTTCGTCGCACATAACAAAACCCAAGAATAAAACTGTGCGGGCTTAGGCCCAAAGCGAACAATATCATACTATCAGGTGAAGCGGACTATTACAAATGGTATCAGAGCTTGAACCCAGTTGGAAGTGTGCCGACGAGGACGTCGGGCCTCGTAGGGGGTGGATTGTATGACCCTTGTGGGCGGGTGTGATGTGGGTGGGTGCAAGAAGAGACACTGGGCGAGCTACCACATTGGCAGGCTACAAGGTGCTCAATTCCATATCGCCTAGGTGTGAAGAAGGGGATGTGCTTATATATAGTGTGTTCTCTCCAAATGGTATAAGGCCTTTTGGGGTAAAACTCAAAAATAAAACTGTGCAGGCTTAGGCCCAAAGTGGACAATAATATACCATCAGGTGTAGTGAGCTGTTACAAATGGTATCAAAGCCGAACCCAATCAAAAGTGTGTCGACAGGGGCGTCAGGCCTTCTAGGGGGGTGGATTGTAGTGACCTTTGTGGGCGGGTGCAAGAAGAGACATTGGGCGAGCTACCACACTAGCAAGATACAGGGTGCTCAATCCCACATCGTCTGGGTGTGGAGAAGGGGATGTGCTTATATGTAGTGTGTTCTCTCCAAATGGTATGAGGCCTTTTGGGGTAAAACCCAAGAGCAAAACTATGCGGGCGTAAGCCCAAAGCGGACAATATCATACCATCAGGTGGAGCGGGCTGTTACATTCTTTTTCTTCTTTCTTCTCTCCTACCTTGTTATTAAGGATTTTTCCATTTTTCAAAGTGGTAATGGCTTAAACTTGCTCATGATGTGGGTTGCTTGAAGAAGCGTGCATCCCTCTAGGATTTACAACTGGTTGACTTGGAAGCTTTCCCTCTTCTTTTTTACTCAAGGCATTAACAAGTTGTCTAAACTGAGATTCCAGTTTGGCAATGGACTGAGAATGAGAATGAACCAGTTGGGCAATGGATTGAACTATTTCAGCAATAAAGTCAAGATTCTCAATTTTAGACTCAATCTTCACAAGCTTAGCTAGGGCACCCATCATCTTGTCTTCTAGGGCAGAATTCTTCTGTGGCATAGGAACTTGTGCTTGATATGGCTGTTGAGGCACATAGTTCCTAGGCTGATATGTAGGCTGCATTACTGCTCTTTGATTGCTATAAGAAAAACCAGGATGATTTCTCCATGTTAGATTGTAAGTATTACCACGTGGACGATTCATTGGTCTAGTGAATGTAGCTTGAACCTACTCTTGTTGAAGTTCAAAAAATTGTCCAATTGAAGGAAAATTATTCATATTATGCATAGGACTAGAGCAAAAGTCACAAGGACCTAGCGATGAAGAACTTACAGAATGAGGAGCTTGATTGGCTGCCATGATTAATGTTACTTTCTGTGCAATCAAGTTAATGTCGGCTGGCATAACATCTATAACACCAACCTTAAAAACCCTATCAATCTTCCTTGTAATGGCTAGTCTGCTAGAACGAGTTGAAGATATATGTTGTAGAGAATTGTCACTTAGATTTTCAAACAAGGTCCATGCCTCTTCTTCACTCTTCAACATGAAAGTACCTCCACACGATGCATCCACCATTTGTCTGTTGGCTTCAGTCAGCCCCTAATGAAAACTTTGCACAAGCTACCACCTAGGAACCTGTTCATGCGGACACTTCCTAAAAAGGTCCTTAAACCTTTCCCATATCTTATAGAATTATTCCCTTCATGTTGGGAGAAACCAGTGATAGCTCGTTTGAATTGATTAGTTTTCCCTATCGAAAAATATTTCTTGAGGAACTTATGTTGCATTTGAGTCCATGTCGTGATAGAGCTCGTCGGTAGAGAATTAAACCAATATTTGGCCTTGTCCTTCAGAGAGAATGAGAAGAGTCGCATTCTGAAAGCATCTTCAGAGAAGTTTTGAATTTTGGCAGTTGAGCACACTTCTATGAAGACATCCAGGTGCTTGTAAGGGTCCTCATGAGTCAGCCCAAAATATGATGGAAGTATCTGAATAATGCTGGACTTAATCTCGTAATTTTGAGCAGTGACATTAGGTAGTTGGAAACCAACTGGCGGAGCGTAAGTCTCTGAGACATAGTAGTCTCTGAGCAATCTCGCCCCTTCCACCACAACATTAGGCATAACATTGTTGCTGCCAACATTATTATTATGCACACCAGCCATGGGGTCAATAATTTCTTCCTCTTGCACAATGATATCAACAAGAATGTTCCTGTGTTGTCTGAGAGTACGCTCAGGCTCAAGATCAATAGGTATCAAAGGATCAGCGGCGACCGTGCATATGGTGTCTAAAGTACCTGAAAAGAAAACAAAAATAAAAATTAAAAACAAAATATAAAAGTTTCCTACGCTAAAAATCCAATTAGAACTAATTTTATAGTCCAAATAATCAAATAAACAGTCCTCAACAATGGCGTAAAAAATTAATTGTGACTAAGTATATCAATTAAATTATACCACTTCGCAATAGAACGAATTCTTTGCAGAATAGGATTATCGAAGGGGTGTCAATCGTCTGGGACTGTGGTTTGACTGTTTTAGATGTATAGAATTAATTCTAATTAAATTAAAGGAAAATAGTTTGTTGATTTTTAATTCTATTTTAACTAATGAAGCAAATAAACAAAAGCAAGAGAAACTAAGGAGTGTAGAAAGTATGAGATAAACCTAGGGTTATTGACTTCACCACTAACTTCACAATCAATGGTCAATTGCTTTAATTATGGGGAATCATACCATGCATAAGTGGTGTCAGTGGCTACAAGCTCACCTTTAACCATCAAGAGGATAACATATAATTAAGGCTAAGTCATGAGCTATCTTCGATTGGCATGAGCCATCTGCCTAACTACTCTACTCTAGCGTGCAGTATGGTCCATCTTTTTTTAGGCATAATGCATCAAAGCTTTTAATAATATATTCAATGATTACCATTGTGTAATAATCACTCTCATAATCACAGAAAAAAAAGAGATTGAGTTCAATAACAATAATTAAGTATTTAAGCCAAGATAAGAAACCATTAAAACAGAATATGTAAAACTTTTATTGCTCAATTCTATAAGAAGAATTCTCTAAATTACACAATCTATGCATGAATATAAAAATCTCCAAAGAAATACCCCCTACAAATTTCACGCATGTGGTGGCCAGTCTCACACATAAAATGTGAGGGATATCTACAACTGATAGCAAACAAACATATAATACAAGGACAAAAAAAAAAGATTTATAAATGTTGAAAGGAAAGTTTAACTGAAATAATAAATAACATTAAATAAACATAATACCAGTATGAACAATACAACTTGGAAGTCCCATAACTCAAAGACCCCTTTAACCAAAAATCATAAAAGTAAAATATTTTATGAAAAGATCTAAGTCCCTACACTAAAGTTTGGTAAGGAATAGATGACCGCCACGCTCTACGAACTCCATGCTCTAAGTTCGAGGTGAAAACTGCTTGGAACTTGAAATATCAACAAAGTGGGTTAAACCCGCAAGTAAGTTCTCTTTACTACAACCCAATTAGAGAACCGGTAAACATAGAGGGACAATGAACATACACAAATATATACAAATCATTTCTTTATTTAACCTCTGTTCTAAAATAGAAACCATCTTCCATATCATCCCAATCCACCAAACATAGATATATATGTATCATTTCCTTATTTAACCTCGGTTCCCCAAAATAGAAACCATCCGACACACCATCCCAATCTATCCTCTATCACACAAATTACAGAACCTATTTTCTAAGTTTAAACCAAAGGCATAAAAATATAATACCCTATAAAAACTAGGCAATCCTGACATGCCTTTTATACTATCCTTAAATACTTTATTAGGTATTGGCAATCCTGACATGCCCCCTGGCAATCTTTACATGTCTCCCTAACTAACCTTAGATACCTTATTAGGTATTGGCAATCCTAACATGCCCCTTGGCAATCCTTACATGCCTCTACAATTAACCTATTAAACCAAAACAAAAGATCTAACCTACTTAGCACATTAATTTAATCTAACAGAAGTTCAGTCACCACAATAAAATGACTCATACACCATTGAACTAATATCAAGTATCATGAACAGTTATGATTTCAAAGAATTCAATTAAGGAAGGAAAATCATACAACCACCAATTATATGAGCAAGCACCCAACCAAATTCCCAATGTACCTAAATCGTCAAGGGAGTCTAAACCTAACTCTAATATAGGCTTCCGGGCTTATTCTGTTCCTAAGAACCCTATTTAATTATTCTGAAATTTTCTGAAATTTTTCAGAATTTTAAAAAATATTTTTCAAATAAAAGAAAATAAAAACCCAATTTTGAGTCATACTTTTAAAATCAATTTAACCACGAGGGAAACTCATTTCCACTTAAAATTTAAAATCCAAGTGTATTCTGTCCCCAAAAGCTTACCCAAATTCTTTTAGAATTTTGTGGAATTTAAAAACAATTTTAAAAATTATTTTTCCTATTTTTCTAATTTAAAAATCAAATTTAAAAAATATATAAAATACCCCGAACTGGGCCCAAAGTGGGCCCCAGTGAGTGGGGCCCTTTGCCGCGATCCCCGGAGTCGACGGCGCGCGTGGGGGGCACTGCCCCCACCTTCTTCTTACTTTTTTTTTCTTTTCTTTTCTTCTTCCTTTTTCCTCCAACTCACGTTCAACAATGGAGTCGAAACTTTCCAGCCATTTTCTGATCACTTTCGGGCACCGAATCACGCGTATGAATATATTATTCAACTTGTCTCGATCTAAGCTACACATTAGTATCAGAATCAGCCCCTCTCATGGCCTAAATCAAAAATGCCCAAATTCAAGTTTTAAAAATTCAAACTCATTTTTTTGTCAATCTACCCAACGGTTCGCAACCAAACTTTCAAGGATTTTTTTGGGATGCAAGATCTACCTATTAATCAGAACAAAAACCCTAAAAAATGTTGAATACATTAAACTCAATTTCATGTTTGTACATATATACATATACACCCTCCTATATTCATACATACACATATGAAAAAAATACCCTATAGCAATATCTAACCCCCAGATTCTTCATGTTTAATCCACAAAATCACACTTAGCATGCATAATCATACAATTTCATAATTAAATACATGAATATACGTATACAAGCAATATATATACATAAAAAAATATATAATCTATGTTTACGATTTAAAGGGGAAGAGAAGAGTTCGAACTTGCCATTTGACGAACAAGAACTCGTCTCGATGAATCGCTCCTTCTCTCCCTTCTCTTTTGCATCTACACACTTTCGGTCTCTGTACGTGTAAACGACAGAAACCCTAACCCCTTTATCTTTTTCTTTTATTTTAATTTTCTTTCTAGAAAACTAAAATAAAAGTTCCTAAATAATTATATTAATAAATATAAAATACTTAGCCCACCTATAATATATATATATATATATATATATATATATATATATATATATATATAGCCCAACCCAAAAGTCTAGCCCAACCTGATAAAATTAAAAATTAAAGAAAATGCAGCCCAAAAACTCATATATTTTATTTAAAAGAAAATTCTCATTTAAAACAAATATTTCACATACAATTAAAATCAATCAACACTTGGCAACAATTCAAACTTCCACATTAAACAACTAAAACAGGCATTGACAAAATTTAACTAAAACCATTTAAATAATTAAAACTCAACTAAATAATAAAAAATAAATAAAGACCCAATTAAATAATTAGACAATTTAAATATCCTCCAAATTTACAGGATATTACACCCAATAATTAGAACAATCAAACTATTGATGCTTAGTTAGGGTTACATCAAAACCCTAGTGGATGAACTAGCCGCTCATGGTAAAAGAGACTATTTTAACTATTGAGGAAAAAGGCGTCATCTTCATGAAATACGCGCAAGACCTTATTCTCCAATGATTCTCTACTCCAAAAGCATTTCAAAGCTGCTGCCAAGCCTCCCCTCAATAGCCCCAATTCGTCACTTTTTAATAGCCAAGAGAATACGAAGTCTCCCCAGTTAATTAGGAGACAATTACGGTTTTCTTGTAGGCCCTAATCAGGTGAGTTTTTATGCTAACTTTCGGCTCAAAGTTTGATGCCCTAAAAGTCCGATTCACGAAATTTACGTGAAATACAAAATGTTCAAAATGCAATTTCGTTCAACTCTTGTTAGAATTGGACCATTTTTGTCGCTTGAAAATATGAGTTATGAGTTATTTTCCAAAATGGAATTAAAACTATATTACGCGCAGAACTGGATTTCAGCCCAAAATACCCTTAAGCAGTTATAATTTCCTTTGGCCTCTTCCTTGGACTATTTTGAGTTAAAATATGGAGTTGAATTAGTTCACTTGATGTAGGCTTCATATAACCTTCTTGGATGTCATCTTTAAAACCCTAAAACCATGATTTTAACTGAAATAATCATTAAGGCCCTGAAAATATAAAAAATACTAAAGCAGAGTATAAATAAAAAATAATCTATCACTAAGAGAATAAAATACGCAAGTTAAGAGGCTGGAATGCGTAACATTCAATGCCTATCACATTCCTTGTGACAAGTGAAGCATTTCAGCACCTTCGATTTGTTCTTAGACTTAGAACGACCTCTGTTGTCATACCATCCCTTCTAATTCGTTCTCCCTCTAATAACCAAGCCCTCTGTCGAACTTTCTGTATTGCCCTCAAATGTCATTCTCTGCAACTCCTTAGAATTCAAAGATGCCTTCACGTCTTCCATGGACAAATTATTTTTGCCATACATCATCGTATCGACAAAGTTCTCGTATGAGGGTGGTTGAAAAATAACAAAATAATAGCCTGATCCTCATCCTCTATTTTAACATCAATATTCTTTAAATCCATGATGACAGCATTAACCTTGTCAAGTTAGTTTTTCAAAGGCAAACTTTCCTGCATCTGAAGAGTAAATAACCGCTTCTTTATGTACAAGCAATTTGCAAGAAAAATTTGTCATATAATGGGATTCCAACTTGCTCCACAACCTATCCGCCGAAGTCTCTTTAGAAACTTCTCGCAAAACCTCGTTACTCAAAAATAACAAAATGGCACCGGTAGTGCATCATTTCCCTTTAGCGCCTTGGATATTCCCTATTGAACCAATAGGGCATGCATCTTAACCCACCATAGGTTGAAGTTGTTCATGCCGTTAAACTTCTCGATTTCCATAAACTTAGTTGACATCCCAGCTTAGAACCGAAAGCTCTGATACTAATTTGTTGTGAAAAACTGTCGCGAAATAAGCACAATCACAAAACATAACACAAAATGAAACAAGCATAACACACAGAACACAAGAATTTACGTGGTTTAGTGATGTGCCTACGTCCACGGCAAAAATTCGACGAAAGTTCACTATGCAAAAATCAGGAGATTACAAGTTTCAACCACAAACCCTAGCTCTCTCTCTCTCACTCTCTTTCTGCGTTTTCAATATTTTCTCTCTCTCACTCCAAACTCTTAGATGCCCTTATATATCGGGCGATAAGAGAGTCCTAATCGGAGTCCAAAACCCACAAGCAAAAAATGGATCATAAATTTTTTTGGGTCAAAGCCCATTTTTCAAGTCAAAACTAGGTCGTAACGCGACCCGGGCCGAGCCAAAATTTGGGCCACAACATAATAGTAACCCCTCCATTGAGGAGAGGGGGGCCTTTGTGTATGAATAAATCCCACTGCCTCTAAGTCCTCTAAATTGTACTCCACCCCAGCTCTCACCCATCCATAGGCTCTCAAGTCTATCCTCTCTTAACTGTGAATAAATCTATCTTCTATTTAAGTAACCCTCTTTTATAGATGATCACTGTTAGATTATATATTTTCTATTATATCTGCTGTTAGATTATAAATCTTTTCCTTAACCATATAGGTTTTTTACACCTTCTTTTAAATCATCTAGGACTAAGATTTTTTGTCTCCTAAGTTTACTTAGTCTCCAAGATTATGTGCCTATAAATAGGCCTTTATGTATTGTTCATCATATATAACAATTCATTCAATACAATTTTTCTATATTTCTAACATGGCATCAGAGCCTATCAATTCTTGGTAGTCTTCATTGTCGATCGCCCTCACTTTCTATATTTCTACGAATGACCACCGAGGATTTCTGTGTCAAAGTCGCTGATTTCAAAAAGCTCATTTTCTGATTTTTAAATCAGTTTTCACTCTAACGAACAGCTTTCGGTCTTATCGTTACTCTAACGAGTCCGCTCTTTTGTAGCTTCTTTGTATGTGTTCGCAGTCACCGTTGGTAACATCACCAGATTGCTTTCACGAGCCATAGCATCTGTGTGTCAAGGTCGTTGATTTCAACAAGCTCCTTTTCTAATTTTCAAATCAGTTTTCGCTCTAACGAGCCGCTTTCGGTCTTTCTATCACTCCAATGAGTTATTTTTGTCTACCGAGCCGCTCTTTTGCAGCTTCTTTGAGTGTGTTCGCAGAATGGTTGGTAACATTACGAGATTGCTTTCACGAGCTGCATTCAAAATTTTGTTTCTAAACTCAAGTTAGCTTCATATAACTCATCTTAGGTTTGTGGGGCTGTTAATTATATATTTTTATTTCTAACAGTCACCCTCTCCCTTCTCTCACCTTTCTTTCCTCCTACTACTCCACCTTTTACACCCTTCCTTATGGCCTTTCTGGAATGTGTAGAATACATCATGAACCCTCTTTTGCAGCCTGTCACAACCAAACTTCCAATATTCCTCTCCTAGCTCACACAATGAAATCATTTATTTTTAAAGTGAGAGAAGTAATTGATTTCAAGCACATGACAGTTTGTTCACTTCCAATTATATAGGTTTTCTTCTATTAATGACTTCCAACATACAGGCCATAAGATACATAATCATATCATTGTACAGCCCACCCCAACCCTAGGTGCCACTACCGGTTTCTAACGGTATAACAAGTTTAAACTTGTCTGAAACTACTGCAGATTGCAATCATTCATGTCCAGTTGCTAAAAGCATAGGTGAACTTTAACATCAATGCAATTTAAGTGGAATACAGAAACTAGGCTTCCTAACACTCGCAGCTTGCTTGAATCAGCTTGATTTTCACATGATACACAATAATTTATGCCAAAAATTAAACAACTCCGGAACCCCAATTACAAAACCAGTTTACACTCAATCTAAGCTTCGACCAGCTTTACGCAAATAGCGTCTCAATCGTGTTAATAGTCATATTGATTTTAGCCTGAACCATAATCATACTCTTATCTTCTGACTAGACAAATCCAAAAACATAAAAAATAAAATTAAATTAAAGAGCAATAAAGTACATCAAATTTAAGAGTACAATCAAAGAGATTAATTAGAATTCCAGTCTGAAACAAAATGTCTTGGAATATGAAATTATTATCTGGCCTCAATCACTGAAATTGTTACAGTATTTACTGAACAGTTTTCAGCATTGCTAAGTGATGATGTATTTGTCTTCACTATAGGCCGCCTGGTAGAAAATGCAGGTTCCTTAGGTGTTGGTAGAGGTGCATATTGATTGCGAAGCATCGAGATAACATCAGACATGGTGGGTCGATTATTTGGATTTCCTTGGACACAGAGAAGTCCTATGTTAATATATCTCAACAATATAGACGTTGAAGAAGGATTACCCAATGTTGGGTCCATCAACTCCATCCCTCTACCAGCATTCCATAACTCCCATGCCTGAAACATTTCATTATATAATTCGCAAGTATCATGTTTAGTTTAATCTTAAATCATACTTTGCAAAGAAAAAAAAAGAAGAAGAATATCAAGGGAAGGTATGTTAGCTACTTACATATCCAAGGAGGTGAACAGAGTCTGTGTGATAAAAATCAGTATTCTTCTTGCCACTCACAATCTCAAGCATCAATACTCCAAAGCTAAACACATCAGATTTTACCGAGTAAAGGTCTTCCATTGCATATTCGGGAGACATATACCCACTAAATTTTAACATACAACTGAACTAGAGTTAGTAACTTGTGGTAAATCTTTATTCAATGTATCATATATAAGTTGTGTATGTGTTAGCATAGGTTTTTGCTTGTACTTACTAAGTTCCAACAATTCGATTTGTGTTTGCTTGGGATTCATTACTACCAAATATTCTTGCCATGCCAAAATCTGATATTTTGGGATTCAATTCACTATCCAATAGAATGTTACCGGCCTTTAGATCTCTATGAATTATACGAAGCCTTGAATATTGATGTAGGTAAAGCAATCCTTGAGCAATGCCTTCAATGATATGAATACGTGCCCTCAAATCCAACATCCCTTGTCTGTTTGGATCTATCTTGAGTTCAAATGAAAATACATTGAACATATATCCATCTAAGTTCGGTAAAAGGAAAACATTAAAAAGCACAAATTAATATATGAGAACACTAACCAAACAAGAAGAAATCCAAACTTTTATTGGACATATATTCATAGATCAATATGTTTTCATCTTGCTCAATGCAGCAACCCAAGAGTCTAACAAGATTCCGATGCTGGAGTTTGGCAATCAATGCAGCCTCATTTCTGAACTCTTGAAACCCCTGTCCAGATCTTTTAGAAAGTCTTTTCACTGCTATTTCTTGTCCCCCGAGTAATTTGCCCTGTTTAGAGAAAAAAAGAAACTCATTTGAATGATTACTTATTGACAAGTCCATTAAATAACAATAATGAAGAAAGATTTGTAAGTGCTTATGAGAAAGCCATCTTGTCACCAAGTTTTCATGAAAGCCAAATCATATCACTAAAGAAGAGGATTAAAGTCGAAAATAGAGTTGTACAAATTGTTAAATGAATAGTTTTCAACATTACACTTGGAGGGTTCTAAAATTGTCATTGGTTCTAAGGTAAAGCGCTTCCGTTCATATCTCAAACTTTTACCTTGTAAACAGGTCCAAACCCTCCCTCTCCGAGCTTATTTGCTGCCGAGAAGTTATCTGTTGCAGCAGAGACACTCGTAAAGCTAAAGGATGGTAACTCAACATCCTTCTTTCCATTTCTCCCTGGATTATTTCTGGTGTTTGTCTCAGCAACTGCATTTCTAGTAGCACTAAAATCATATAATAATAAATCCACACTTGAATCGTTTTCTCCTGTTTATCACAAAACAGCAAGCCATTGTTAATTATTTAAAAATCACAGTTCTGTTTTTTGGAATATAATAAGTTGCAGATCAAACTGACAATTTGTGGTCCATACTTGGTTCAAGTCAATTCTAAGAGTACATATTTTTAAATTAATGCTGCTGTTGGAAGAAGCTATGTTTTCATTTCCTAATTTATTTAAATACATCATGTATGATTTTCTTGAATATGTACTTAAAGTTTTGTGGCTACCGTTTATACCAATTTTCTTGAGCTTTCTCCTCATTAAACAGCATATGAAGCCACCAGAAATGAGTAGTGCTAGCGAAACCGGCACTGATATGATCACCCTCAAGTTCTTCCTGTGACCTGCAACGGGTATACGAGATCACAGCTAATTAATAATTACAATTAATTCGAAACAAAATACTAATACTATGTAATTTGCAGGAAGGCACTCCGTTGTTAGGTAGAAGTAACTGTTATACAGTACAGCGATATACCTACAGATTTTGGGAGCTCAGAAGCAGCTAGTTTCAGATAGAGATCTTGTTTAGTGTTGCTTCCATTTGATAGTTGTTGCAGATTCAGTAAAGCCCCTTCCCATAGTAAACACCTACTACTATTATAAGCATAAGCTGTGCAAGAACAATTTAGCATGCAAGCTGATTTACACCGTTTAAGGCTCCAATCAGGAAGTACCTTACAATTTTCTGGAAATGTTGTGATGTTTAAAATTTTTAAAAATCCATCAATCATCCCATTGGCATTGGTATAGGTACCATTTTGGCACTGCAACGGGGTCTTTCTCACACAACCACCTGACCAATCATCTAGCTTTGTGTCTTCAATTGAGAATGGCTCAAAACCTTGCAAACATTCACAGCTGAAACCGTTGAAGATTGAGCGATTCTCTCTGTAGATGCCAAAGCCCCCGCAAATAGCATAAACCTGAGATTTTAGCCTGGGTTCAGACCAAACTCCAGGGCTACTGAATGTTCCATACATATCCAATACAAACATTTCTCGTGTAGAACTATTAGAAGAAAAATATGTAAGATAACTTTCGGTTTCATTTGATATAAAAGTGTAATTCAAGTCATTTCCCCATTCAAGAACAGAGCTAAAACTATGACCATTCCAAACTCCAGTGCTCCAATACCTTTTGGAGTTGTTCCACTCTAAAAAATATTGATTTCTTTCATCTGGATCTATCCCGAATGAAAACCTACCAGGAGCAGGATTTTCTGAATTTTTCCATGAAGTAAGGACTTGAGTTTTGCCAGTAAGTTTATCAATGCCAAGCTTTGCACCAGGCAGTAATGTATCTGTTGGGTGATCAAAACTCTGCCAATATATTGTAGATGGATTTATAACATCTCTAACTACAAAATTTCCATTATCTTGAAGCACTGCTTCAGTGGAATTTGGTGTTGGTGTCACAAAATTTCTTGACCAAATTGGATGTCTAGAATAATTGTCCAGTAGGACTAAATTACCTTCACTAGTGAATTTAAGCTGTGAAGAAAACTGAGACAAGTTTTGCTCTCTGTTAGCTACCCAAAGTATGCTACTACGTGCATGAAATTTATTCCATATGCCAAGATAGATTGACGTACCTTTCTTGAAGAAACCCAGTTCAAAAATGCTACCTTGAGACACCAGGGTCTCGCTTACTGAGAGAGACTGACCCATTGACAGAGTATCACCTCTAGTAGAAATAGATAAACAGGAGTTGTGTAAAAGGGACAGAAGCACGACACATAGGAAGCAGCATGGTCTTGTAATGATGCCACTGTCCCTCATCTTGGATACCTACATCTCAATTAGCAAAAATGATGATGAGGATGATAAAGAAGAATGAGAAGGAGAAGAGACCTCCAAATAGATAATACCGATCTCAGCAAAAAAAAAATAATGTTTCATACGACTTTGGGTCCTCTGGCTCAAATATATCTACACATACACACTTACATATATTTACTTTCCGCCGTGTTTGAAAGGTTTGAACACACAAGATTTACACTTGTGTCCACACGCAAATGCCTAAACATGCAAAACACAATGACGAGGTAAGTGGAAAACAATTTGTTGTACCGATGTGGGATCCACCCCTTCTAAATGTATAACAGACATTGAATGTCTTGCATGTGATTGCAAAATGAACTGTGGGAGCCAAGACTTTGACATCCCAAGTCTAACTCAGCATCTGTTTTTCGACAACCACTATTTTCCAAGCGCTATGAATTATTTTCTCCTACCTACTTTATTTAATTTTCAGGGTTTGAATATTTTAAGAAGACAAAACTACTGCATGCGCGCAGCTGTATTCATCTAATCTTTGATTTGTAGTAATGTTACATTTAAGGTAAATTGCATTCACCTCTCCTCTGCTTAGCTTAAAAACTTAAATGACTTTCCTTGATTTTTAGAAATATCATTTATTTCTTAAAAAAATAACTTCCATCAAAGTCAAATTGGGTCAACGCAGTTAAATAATAATGTCAGTCAATCTTAAACAACATAAAGTTTATATTACCCTTCAAATATATATAAAAACTATCTTGCCCAAGTGAGTTTTCCATTGGCTCGCTCACCGATAAAAGATTGATCTCGCAAATTGGCGACATTGGTGAACCCACTTGGGCTTCTTGCCCGGAACGTTGGTAGTTGATCGGCGTCAAATGTTACGCATTCTACCATCTTAACTTGTGTATTTTACTCTCGTAGTGATAGATTATTTTGTGATTTACTTCGTTTTAGTGTTTTCTGTATTTTCAGGACCTTAATGATTATTTCAGTTAAAACCATAATTTTGGGATTTTAAAGATGACATGCAAGAAGGTTAGATGAAGTCTACATCAAATGTATCTATTCAACTCCATAATTTAACTCAAATCAGCCCAAGGAAGAGGCCCAAGAGAATTATAATTGCTGAAGGATATTTCGGGTTAAAATTCAATTCTACGCGTAATACAGTTTTAATCCCGTTTTGAAAAATAATCTGAAACTCTTATCTTCGAGCATCAAATTGACTCAATTCTCATGTAGGTTGAAGGAAATTCGATTCTGGACACTTTTGTATTTCACGTAAATTTCGTGAATTAGACTTCTACTGGGCCAAACTTTGGGCCGAAAGTCAGCAGAAAAACCCACCTGATTAGGGGCTGCGGGAAACCCTAATTGTCTTCTAATTAGGTGGGAACTCTTCATATTCTCTTGGCTATTAAAAGTGACGAATTGGGGCTATATTGGAGAGGTTTGGCAACAGCTTTGAAGAGCTTTTGGAGTGGAGAATCGTTGGAGAACAAGGCGTATCAATACTTCCATGGAGATGATGTCTTCTTCCTTAACCATTAAAGTTTCTTCTTTTACCATGAGCGGCTAGTTCAGCCACCAGAGTTTTGATGTAGCCCTAACTAAACATCATTGGTTTGTTTGTTCTAATTATTGGGGATTTTTGTATTCATTCATAGATTGTGTGATCTAGAGGATTCTTCTTATAGAATTGAGTAATAAAAGTCTTATAAATGCAGTTTCAATGATTTCTTATCTTATCTTAGATACTTGATTGTTGTTATTGAACTCGTCCCTCTTGTTTTCTGTGATCATGAGAGTAATTATTACACAATAGTTTTCATTGAATATATCATTAAAAGCTTTGATGGATTATGCCTAGAGAAGATGAACCATACTGCACCCTAGAGTAGAGTAGTTAGGCAGATGGCTCATGCCAATCGAAGATAGTCCATGACTTAGCCTTAATCATATGTTATCTTCTTGACGGATTAAGGTGAGCTTGTAGCCACTGACACCACTTATGCATGATATAATTCCCCATAGTTAGTTCAATTGACCATTGATTGTGGAGTTAGTGGTGAAATCAATTACCCTAGATTTATCTTATATTCTCTACACTCCTTAATTTTTTTTGCTTTTGTTCAATTGCTTCATTAGTTAATTTAGTTATAAAAATCAAAATTCTTTTCTCTTAAATTTAATTAGAATTAATTTCGTATATCCAACTCAGTCAGACCACAGTCCCTAAGGTTCGACACTCCTTTCGATAGCCCTATTCTGCAAGGAATTCGTTCTATTGTGAAGTGTGATAATTTTAATTGAGACACACTCACACACGAATCAATTTTTGGCACCGTTGCCGGAGACTGTCTATTTGATTGTTTGAATTTTTAGAATTAGTTCTAATTGGATTTTTAGTTTAGGAAATTTTTTATTTTTATTTTTAATTTTTTTGTTATTTTCTTTTCAAGTACTAATTTTTTTATTTTATTTTATTTTTTAGTTTAGAATTTTTATTTTTGCTACTAATCTATTTTTTTTTTCGGTACTTCAATCATCATATATACCATTGAGCAAGAGGAAGAGATTATTGACATCATGGCTGGTGTGCGTGATAATAATGAGAACAACAATATTATGCCTAATGCTATTATGAAGAGGGCGAGATTGCTCAGAGACTACTATATCCCAGAGACTTATAACTCACTAGCTGGATTTCAATTGCCTAATGTCACTGCACAGAACTATGAGATCAAGCCCAGTATCATTCAGATGTTGCCATCCTACTGTGGGCTGACTCATGAAGATCCGTACAAGCACTTATATGATTTCATAGAAGTTTGCTCATTAACGAAAATTCATAACTTCTAAGAAAATGATTTTTGGATGCGTCTCTTTCCATTCTCTCTAAAGGAAAAGGCCAAGTATTGGTTCAGATCTCTACCGGCGAGTTCTATCACTACATGAACTCAAATGCAAAATGAGTTTTTGAAGAAATATTTTCCGATAGGAATGACCAATCAATTCAGACGAGCTATCATTGGTTTCTCTCAATTTGAGGGGGAATAATTCTATGAGACATAGGAGAGATTCAAGGACCTTCTTAGGAAGTGACCTCATCATCAAGTTCCAATGTGGCAGTTAGTGCAGTGTTTCTATGAAGGGCTAACTGAAGGTAACAGACAGATGGTGGATGCATCATGTGGAGGCACTTTTATGTTAAAAAGTGAAGATGAAGCATGGACTTTGTTCGAGAATCTCAGTGATAATTCTTTGCAACATGTGTCTTCATCTCGTTTGAGCAGACCATCCAATACAAGGAAGGCTGATGATATTTTTAAGATTGGTTCTGCATATGCTATGTCTACCATTGTGGATGTTATGTCACAGAGAGTGGTGCAACTCATAGCGGTTGGTCAAGTTCCTAATCCATCTTCATATTATCCTATTTTTGAGCCATGTAATTTTTGCTCGAGTCCTATGCACCATGTAAATAATTGTCCTTCACTTGGGCAGTTTGTCGATCTTCTACAAGGACAAGGGGTAGTATTTTAGCCCACTTTTCAACCTCAGAACTATGTGTCTTCACAATTATATCAAGAACAAGTTCCTATGACACAGAGGTATTCAGCTATTGGGGACAAGATGACGATTGTCCTAGCAAAAATTGAGAAGCGCGCTTGATTCTATTGTTAAGATAGTGCAAGCTACTATAGCAATAGTTCAATGCACTGCTCAACTGGTTCATTCTCACTCTCAGTTGATTGCCAAACTAGAATCTCAGTTTGGACAACTTGTTAATGCCTTGAGTAAGAGAAGAGGGGAAGTTACCAAGTCAACCAGTTACTAACCCAAGAGGGGTTCATGTCCTTGACAATATTTCTTCTTCAAGTAACTCACACCATGAGCAGATTCAAGCCATCACCACTTTTAGAAGTGGAGAAATAATTGACAAGAAGGTAGGGGAGAAGAAGCTTGATGAAGAAGAGATGACAAAGAGTCCTAATGCTAAAATTTCTCATGAGCCTAAGGTGAAATTAAATACCTTCAATGCCATTCAACATCCTCCGGATGAAAGTGATTGTTTCTTCATGGATGTCTTTGATGATTATGTAGAAGAAGTTGATCCGGTTGCTCTATCTCAAGATGTTGAGAAGTCTATTGCAAGGGTGAATTATATGCTTGATGTAGTGGCCATGAAAGGTAAGCCACCTTGGAGGATTCCGATTGAGCCATTTCTCCCTCTTTTTAGAACTCATCTGGTGCCATCATTGGAGTGTTATCCAAGGTTCAAATTGAATTCAAGGGATGTATTTTTAGAAGCCAGTGTGACCATTCCGGTTACTTTGAGTTTGGCACAAGCAAGTGTGGATCATATAGAGGGGACGATGTTAAATCTACTCAAGAGATGTGGCATTAGGTGAACTTTTAATTGAAGTCGATGATCGTCGCCTACGGACGTTAAATTGTAGGATTTGTATGTATTTCTACTCTTTAATTTCTTTAGTTTTCTTTTTTTTTATTTTTTTATTTTTTTTAGTTTATGTTTTTCTTTATTTTTCTTCCATTATTAGTTGCGTTTTAATGTGTTTCTTTTGAGTTTTTGATGTCTTAGTTACTTTCGAGGGATGCCAGGAGGTGTGTCAGGTTATTCGGACTCAAAATAGGTGAAAAATAGAGGTCTCGGTCGACTTTGGGCGATAGAGACTTCAAAAATTCCCTTCTCGGTCGACCTTGGACAATAGACGCCCAATGAGCTCCAGCAAGGGGGATCGTTCGCCCCATTAAATTTTGAAATTGTCCCTCACAACAGATGGGCGATCGATCGCCCCAACCCCCACATGCCTAGCTGTTTCAATTCTGCTTACTTAAAGGCATTTTTCATGCCTCATTGCTCCCACTCGAAATTTTAAGACTTGGTGCCTCTTTGTGTTTGTCCAACATCAAAATACACTTTAAAATCTTCTATAATATTACTTGATCATCATCATTCATCACCATCATCATCAATTCCAACTTATTCTTCTTTATTATCATTAAAGTTTCAACTTTCGCATATTTCCTTCTTCACAAAAGGCGTGAATTAATTTTGGAAGTGGGGTTATTTCTTTGAGGGCTTCATACTACAAGTTTAGGGGAGGACATTGCACATTGACTGTGGACTAGTTGGTTGATTTTGATGCTCCATTCCGGCCATGACCTAGATGCTCCGGCACCACCTTCTCCTTGATTTTTTCGAAGGTAACTATCTTTTGTATTTTTATTTTTATTTTATTTTTATTTTCTTTATTTTATTTTTCATATTTTTTTTTCTTCTCTTTCTTTAGTTAAAAAAAATTATTTCATATTTATTTTCACCCATATTCTTTCACTTGGTCTTTGGGGTATAGTGGTTTGTTTTGACAGGTTGTAACATCGAAGTTTGGGGGTGTGCTTGCATTGCCTCCTATAACTTGGTGTGCTCTATTTTCTTGCCATTACTTCTCCGGGATCCTGGTAATATCATTCTTACCCTTCTCTATGCTTCGATTGGTAGTACATTGAGGACAATGTATAGTTTAAGTTTGGGGGTGAGGCAATGCCTTATGTGCTTCATTGCAATGGGGGGAACTTTTTATGAAATTCTTCTTGTTTTAGGATTTTGTTTATTTTATTTTCTTAGTTTGTTTATTTATTTCTTTTGTTTTATTTTTAGATAGAATGTTTTTACATTATTCAAGGGATTAATACCTTATGTAGGTGCTTAACTTGTAATTCTTGAGTATGTTTTAAATTTTTAGAAACTATGATTTAAATTAAGTGGTTTTAATCATTGTTTGCATTGACATGCCTTGGGGTGATTGGTTTTAGTTTCCTTACATGCACAGACACACTAGCATAATCTTGTGGGGTATAAACTTTGGCTTTGAGTTATTGTGTTATATATGCTTGAGATTAATTAGTATCTCTTGAGAATGAGTACCGATAATGTGTTTTACTTGACTTCAATGGAAAAAAAATATATGAAAAAAAAAATATATATATATATATATATATATGTTGAATAACAAATCAATTTGATCATTTTCATGAGTAACTGGACCTCTATGCCTCAGGAAGTACGGAGTGTTTGTGTCAAAAGTGAAAGGGTGAGAAAAGATAAGCATTAGTTGTCCTGATTTGTAGCGTGACTGATTCGAGTAATTAGGTTCTTCGGGATGTCTTAACGCCTAGTGCCCTAAAGCCATCTGGTTTGGGAGTCACTGACTGAAAGCTTGCTACATGGATCTTTGAGAAAGCTTAATAGATCAAGACATTGCACAACTAATAAAGCAATAAAAAAAAAAGAATGAAAAAAAAGATGGAAAAGTCATGTATTCATGTTTGGAAGTATGATTTCAATAAAGGGAGCTAATGAGTTGAAGGGGTATGTGATTTAATATATTTGGAGACTGGGTTATGCTACATGAGATGACTGCTAGTTCACTTTTCACGAGGGAGCTAGAGTTGGTTATTGTGAGATATATTGATGTGAATTATGTGTGGGAACCATTGCTTTGAAATATGAAATTTAAGAGTTTAGAATTATTCTTGAATGCAAGTTTGTAACTATATATTGTAATCTTCTTCTTGATTAATGTTGAAATAGAATTTTGAATGTTTGTGGGTAACATTTCTGAAAACCCTCACGAGACTATACTCGTCCACTAGGGGGAACCTAGGGGTTTAAAGGTTTGTTGCATATGCTAAATGAAATCGTTTCTCCCACGAAAGTGGAGTTGGGTAGTTTAGTTAGTGTTTAGTTTGTTTTCTTTGTTCTAGTTCTGTTTTATTCTATTGCTAAGAGATAAGCAATATATAAGTTTGGGGGTGTGATCGGCGTTGAATGTTACGCATTCTAACCTCTTAACTTGTGTATTTTACTCTCTTAGTGATAGATTATTTTGTGATTTACTTCATTTTAGTGTTTTCTGTATTTTCAGGGCCTTAATGATTATTTCAGTTAAAACCATGATTTTGGACTTTTAAAGATGATATGCAAGAAGATTAGATGAAGTTTATATCAAATGGATCCATTCAACTCCATAATTTAACTCAAATCAGACCAAAGAAGAGGCCCAAGAGAATTATAACTGCTGAAGGATATTTTGGGCTGAAATCCAGTTCTGCGCGTAATATAATTTTAATCCCATTTTGGCAAATGGCCCGAAACTCTTATTTTTGAGTATCAAATTGACTCAATTCCCCTTTAGGTTGAAGAAAATTCGATTTTGGACACTTTTGTATTTCACGTAAATTTTGTGAATCAGACTTCTACTGGGCCAAACTTTGGGCCGAAAGTCAGCAGAAAACCCACCTGATTAAGGGCTGCGGGAAACCCTAATTATCTCCTAATTAGGTGGGGATTCTTCATATTCTCTTGGCTATTATAAGTGATGAATTGGGGCTGTATTGGAGAGGTTTGGCAACAGCTTTGAAGAGCTTTTGGAGTGGAGAATCGTTGGAGAACAAGGCGTATCAATACTTCCATGGAGATGATGTCTTCTTCCTTAACCATTGAAGTTTCTTCTTTTACCATGAGCTGCTAGTTCAACCACCAGGGTTTTGATGTAGCCCTAACTAAACATCACTGGTTTGATTGTTCTAATTATTGGGGATTTTTGTATTCATTCATAAATTGTGTGATTTAGAGGATTCTTCTTATAGAATTGAGTAATAAAAGTCTTATAAATGCAGTTTCAATGATTTCTTATCTTATCTTAGATACTTGATTGTTGTTATTGAACTCGTCCCTCTTGTTTTCTGTGATCATGAGAGTAATTATTACACAATAGTTTTCATTGAATATATCATTAAAAGCTTTGATGGATTATGCCTAGAGAAGATGAACCATACTGCACCCTAGAGTAGAGTAGTTAGGCAGATGGCTCATGCCAATCGAAGATAGTCCATGACTTAGCCTTAATCATATGTTATCTTCTTGACGGATAAAGGTGAGCTTGTAGCCACTGACACCACTTATGCATGATATAATTCCCCATAGTTAATTCAATTGATCATTGATTGTGGAGTTAGTGGTGAAATCAATTACCCTAGATTTATCTTATATTCTCTACACTCCTTAGTTTTTTTTGCTTTTGTTCAATTGCTTCATTAGTTAATTTAGTTATAAAAATCAGAATTCTTTTCTCTTAAAATTTAATTAGAATTAATTCCGTATATCCAACTCAGTCAAACCATAGTCCCTGAGGTTCGACACCCCTTTCGATAGCCCTATTCTGCAAGGAATTCATTATGTTGCAAAGTGTGATAATTTTAATTGAGACGCACTCACACACGATTCAGTAACGACAAATCTCGGTGGAAGATATACACAAGGAAGATGAGGGTAAACTTGTATTTTTAACAATATATTTGGGTAAGATGGTTTTTATATATATTTGAAGGGTAATATGGACTTTATGTTGTTTAAAATGACTCACATTATTATTTAACGACTTTGACCCAATTTGACTTTGACAGAAGTTGTTTTTAGGGAAGGTATTTGGGAACCATTTGAGTTTTTAGCTAAGTAGAGGGGAGGTGAATGTAATTTACCCTACATTTAAAAAGGAAAAATTATATATAAGTGAACTTTTCCACCATATACTACAAGTTAGTGGTGTTAGAAAGTGTATTACAATAACATGAGACAAAATTTGGGACCACTATGGGATTACTAAAATATTTATAATAGGACCCCATCATTAGTAATTTTATTATAGTTAAATCCCAATATTTTTATTTTGTTTTTAAAATCATCATTTTGTGTTTTTATATATCTTTTTGGATTCTTATCTATCTAGTATCAAAGTCATTTTTTCAAAAATTAGAACAAACCAATTTCAAAATAGTTTCATGAACCCCATTGATAATAACAGTCAAGGTTCACAAATTGAGAATCAAATCTAGATTCTCAACCAAGTTTGTGAGAGAACTCTCCGAAGTTCAAGAGTTATATAGAAAACTAGATTCTATCAAGTTAGATCTAGAAGACAAATAAGATTTTAAAAGGAGATCTTAAATCTAAACAAGAAAATTGACTTTAGAATTCAAGAAATAGATAACTCTAGGATTATAAACCTAGAAAAGAAAGTTGACCAAATCTTAAAAAGCAAGAAAAATATTCAACTAGAGCTCAATTAATAGAAGTAGTAAAAGCTCTAAAAAATAATGATGAAAATGTAAGTGACCAAGTAATTGGTGAACTTAGAACAAAAACTACACAAATCGAAAGGATAGTCAAAACTTTAGAAGTTGATCCAAATCAACTCAATCTTTTCTACAAAAGAATTGAAAAATTAGCCATGTAAGAACCGTGACCATTTTTGACCAATTTTCTTTTAATTTCATTTATTATTATATTAATGCTTTAAATGATTATTCATATGTTCTAAATATAAAATACATGTTTTGAGAACTTATTTAAGGTTTGGAGAAGTCTTCGGGATGTTTGACAAAGTTGACTTTTCGGGTCCAGTTAACCTGGGTGTATTCTTGTGGGCTAGAAAATTTAAAATTGTCGGGATGACACCAAGTTTGGAGGATAACATAAATAAAATATTTAACGCATTACGGAGTCAATTTCGTGTCAATCGGAGTTACAGAAATCGAAAACGAAGCACGTGAAGGTTTTAGAATAGACTAGTGGCATTTTTATAAGAAAGACACTAGGTCTATAAATAACAAGGAGTGAATTCAGTAAATACATTCTCTCATTTCTCCTAGCAGTCGTGAGAGGCAATATAGATACATATATGTATCTCTACATCTTCTTCTTCACTTCTTCATTAAATTTGAGAAGCTTAGGTCGAGAATTTGAAGACGCCGAAGAAGAGAAAAATGGTCTACACATTGAGGGCTCAAGTTTGATCCATCCGAAATTAATTTCAGAGAAAGTTTATTTTTTAATAAGAATTGAAAAAATCATTTGAAAGCTCTTCCAAATTGAGATAGGGATGCCTAACCGATATAATCTAGGGGTTTTTGTGACTATATTGGTTGTCTTGGCAACCAATTAGTTATATGGATATAATTAGATGTCTCTCAATATTAAAACATGCTAAATTATGCAACTTCATGAATTCTCTATGTTAATTGATGTATTTATGAAGCATGTTAGAATTGAATTGTGAATGAATTATGTATATTCATGTATATGTGAAAAAAGTGACACTTATGTGTTTGTGAAAATTTCTTAAAAGCATGTTTATGTGCAAAATATGTTTAATTCCCTATGTTAATAATGTGGAATGTGGAACATGTATAATGTGATTGCATGTGGTACTTATTTGAAAAATTATGCAAGCATGATCATTAAATGCTAATTTGACTCGAATTGCTTATTCATAGTTGCCATGAATACATAATCCATCTTCATTCGTGGGTAGACATGTGGTGAGGGTAGTATGCTCAATTGGGCGGTTAAGTCCTCTTGGGGAGTGGCGAGGTAATCCGGTAAAGCGATCTCTCGTGGGGCAATCTAGTAAGGAACCCAACAAAGTGATTCGATAAGGGAGCTCTAGTTAGAATGAATAGGACACCCCCTAAAAGGGAGTCCTACGATGAAGTAAACCGATCAAGGAGCCTCGGTTAGTTGGTATTGGATGATCCTGGGATGTGTGGTGAGCATGAGGGAGTTATATATATATCATTTTGTATTATACATTGCTTATGATATGGATGTGGTGTATGAATATTTGCTTAACATGATTAAATGCAAATGTATGTTTATATTATATTTACGGATATTGCAGAATTGTGTTTTAAACATTCCTACTGAGTGTGTGGTAGCTCATCCCATAAGGATTAACTCTTTTTTAGGAAATGGAAAAGAAGTGGTGAAGTCTCCTTAACGGTAAACTTGGCGTGGAATGGTATCGTTTCATTTAAAGACTTATATCACTTTATTTGGATGCATGTCTAGATTGTGGACTATATGCATGAGATATACATGTAAAGACAATTTATATTTCGGGAACATGTAATATTTATGCTTTGTGGTTGAATACGTTTAAATACATTTTTAAGCATGTGTTGTTCATGATTTATGATTTCCTATATCATAAGCATGGTGGAATGCTAGATATTTTAAATGACGACCCTTTATTTATGTGTATTTTCACATGTATAAACTTATGAAAATGGTTGTGTTGATGAATTGATAAAATGAGTCGCATGCATGCATAGAATGATTCCTTTGAGTTATGAATCTTGTGGAGGATAAATTGAGGCTTGAAAACAGTGGAAAACAGGGTGGAGAGTTTCAGTTGACTGAAACATTCATCAGCCAACCAAAATGTTGAGATACCGAATATTTGCAATTGCAGACTCTACAGGTACCTATTTCTGTTGACCGAAACTAGCCTTCAGCCGACTGATAGGCGTTGAATGTTACGCATTCTTGCCTCTTAACTTATGTATTTTATTCTCTCAGTGATAGATTATTTTGTTATTTTACTTTATTTTAGTATTTTCTATATTTTCAGGGCCTTAATGATTATTTCAGTTAAAACCATGACTTTTGGGCTTTTAAAGAAGACATCCAAGATGGTTAGATGAAGCCTACATCAAGGAGATCCATTCAACCATTTATTTCAACTCAAATCAGCCCAAGGAAGAGGTCCAAGAGAAGTACAGCTGTTTAAAAAGGTTTCGGGCCTGAAGCCCAAATCTGCGTTTAATACAGTCTTAATTCCGTTTTGGAAAACGGACCAGAAGTGTTATTTTCGAGTCTCAAATAGACATAATTTTTGCTCGAGGTTGAACGAAATTTGATTTTGCACACTTTTGTATTTCATGAAAATTTCGTGAATCGGACTTCTAGTGGGTCAAAAGTTGGGCCGAATGTCAGCAGGAAAAATCCACCTGATTAGGGCTGCGGGAAAACCTAATTAATTCCTAATTGGATTAGAACTTTGGTGTATTCTCTTGGGGTATAAAGTGAAGGATTGGAGACTGAGTTGGGAGTGATTACAGAGATTGGAGAGTCTGAGAGGGCTGAGGAGAGAATAGAAACATACTTTGCAGAGCCATTGGAGAACGAAGTCATACGCATAATTCATGAAGATGATGCCTTCTTCCTCAACAGTTGAAGCTTCTTCTTATACCATGAGCGGCTAGTTCATCCACTAGGGTTTTGATGTAGCCCTAACAAAGCATCAATGGTTTGATTGTTTTAATTATTGAGGACCTTTATATACATGCATAGATTGTATAATTCAAAGGATTCTTATTATAGAATTGAGCAATAAAAGTCTTGTAAATTCAGTTTTAATGATTTCTTATCTTGTCTTAGATATTTGGTTATTATTATTGAACTCAATCTCTCTTATTTTCTGTGATCATAAGAGCGATTATTACACAATGATAATCACTGAATATATCATTAAAAGCTTTGATGGATTATGCCTAGAGAAGATGAACCGTATTGCACCCAAGATTAGAGTAGTTAGGCAGATGGCCCATGCCAATCGAAGATAGTCCATGACTTAGCCTTAATCATATGTTATCTTCTTGACGGATGAAGGTGAGCTTGTAGTCACTGACACCACTTATGCATGATGTAATTCCCCATAGTTGATTCAATTGACCATTGATTGTGGAGTTAGTGGTGAAGTCAAATACCCTAGATTTCTCTCATATTATCTTCACTTTCTAATTACTTTGATTTATTTTATTTTACTTTTTAATTAGTTTAGTTAAAAATCAGAATTCTTTTCTTCTAAATTTAATTAGAATTAATTCAGTATTCCAACTCATGAGACCATAATCCCTGAGGTACGATACCCCTTTCGATAGCCCTATTCTGCAAAGAATTCGTTCTATTGCGAAGTGTGAAAATTTTTAATTGATATACTTTTTGAGTCACACTCACACACGAATCACCGACCGAAGCTGAGGGGCAGCCAGCCAATGAATTGCCCAGGTTTCAGCCGACGGGTGGGACACCCATCAGCAAACCAAAACCTGAATGTGGGTTATTATGTGTTGTTGAATACTTGAAAGTTCATGTGTCCTACTTAGATACTCATGGTGAGATTGTTAAACTTCCGTTGTGTTATGGTAAAGACGATTGAGAGTAGAATCCAAGTGTTCTATGTAGGAGACTTGGGGTGAATATGTAAAGACTTCCGCGATAAGTCATGGCCCAACAATTGGGGCGTGATAGCTTGGTATCGTTATTGATATCAGATGATGAATGATGGTAACTTGTCATAATTACTCGAGTCATAGGATGATGATTGGGTGATCATGACACCTCAAAACCCGGAGTTCGAGCTTGGACCGGGGGAGTCCTAGCGGTACGAATTTTAGGGTGTGACAAGCAAACTAAAGTGTCACATAAGAGACTTAAGCAATGGTGTGGTGGTGGAGGTATTGGGGGTGGCAGTGGAGGTGGTGGCGACGGTGTGGTGCTAGAGGTAGTGGTGGCGACGGTGGTGGTGGTGGTGGTGGTGGTGGTAGAGGAAGGTGGCGATGTGGCGATGGAGGTGGGGGTGGGGTGGGGTAGTGGTGGTAGAACCAATGGTAATGGAGTTCCGATATTGCATGGCTATAGGTCAACCCAAGAACATTAATGGAGTTCGATTTTGCGTGTCAAAGTCATTTCCTTGCGAACAAAGAAGATATTTAGAGATTGTCCACGCGTAAAATCATGGTTATTGATACCGGTCTTGTCCTTTTCCACCTACAAATCGCGCTTTTAGCCGTACTATAACTCGCAAAATTTGACTTAAAACAAGCCATTCCTTTAGCATCACATTTATTAGACTTACGTCACAGGCTTTCACTTTGTCTTGTCAACTTATTCATAACTTATATTTTGACTCTTTCTAACACTCACACGTTATATTACATGCTATATGTATTTTCACACACACGTTACCTTTTCTTTCCCTCATTCACATTTATGGCGTGGACTTCACACGTCTTCCTTTACTATTAAGTGGTTCCTAACACTCACACGTTATATTACATGCTATTTATACTTCCACACACATGTTTCACAAAACACTTTTTTCTTTCTCGCCTTCACATTTATGGTGTGGGCATTACACTTCTTCCTTTACTATTAAGTGGCGGCAAAATTCGAAGCAGCTCATTAACACCTCATGAAATTAGCGAGTTTAAGTTAAATTTAATTGTGTTCATGTCAATTCGTTTAAATTCTTTAATTAATCTTATCACGTTTGTATTTTGAATCTCAACAGTTTATCCCAATTAATTTGTTTAACTAATCGTGTCAGGTCAACTCGATTAAACCGTAACATGTTTTAATCCAATTATTATGAATATTTCTATTATTTCAATATAAATCTAATATGAATATTGTTTTCCACTTACCACATAGCTACAACAAGTTGTTTTTCACTTACCGCCTCACAGTGTCCTCACATGTGTTATCAACCTTATTCCTATACTTGTTTTTCAGCTTTATGATCGATACACAAATTAAATCAAAAATTTTAACTTGATGAATTTAGTTTTGACATTCAAATTTTCTCATATACAATCATATATCTCACAAAATTTTCTATTTTAGAGTTAAAATTATATGCGTTGGATACCTATTTTTGTGAACTTTGAGCCTTATCCTAACTATATACAGTACAACTAATGTGGGAGGCTGAAGTATTCCTATGCCCAACTGGAACACACTGCATATTCATAATCCTGGGAATGAGATTGGCAATCATTTGCATTCACATGTAAGATATTCAATGTCTGTCATTTAGTATATATAACAGAAACGAAGTTGTTTTCCACTTACCACATCGGTACAACAAGTTGTTTTCCATTATTTGGCGTTTGAGTGTGGACACAAATTCATTTAAGAGAAGACCGTGGGTCTTCCTGCGTGTTCAAACTAAATGTATGTGTGTATATATATGTTGATATATTTGAGGCAGAGGACCGCGTACCCAAAGTCGATATAATCTACTTGGAGGTCTCTTTCTCCTTCTCATTCTTCTTTATCATAATCATCATCAGTTTTGTTAATTGAGATGGAGGTATCCAAGATGAGGGACGGTGGCACCATTACAAGACCATGCTTCTTCCTATGTGTTGTGCTTCTGTCCCTTTTACACAACTCCTGTTTATCTATTTCTACTAGAGGTGACACTCTTTCAATGGGCCAGTCTCTCTCAGTAAGCCAGACCCTGGTGTCTCAAAGTAGCATTTTTCAACTGTGTTTCTTTAGAACAGGTGATTCAATCTATCTTGGCATATCATATAATAATTTTGTTGATGAGGCAATCATAGTTTGGGTAGCTAATAGAGAACAAATGTTGTATGAAGAGTCTTCTTCAAAGCTTGAATTCTCTAGAGATGGTAATTTAGTCCTGCTCACATATTATTCTAGAAGTCCAATTTGGTCAACAAATTTTGTGTCACCAGCACCAAATTCCACTGAAGCAGTGCTTCAAGATAATGGAAATTTTGTAGTTAGAGATGTTAAAAATGCATCTACAATATATTGGCAGAGTTTTGATCACCCAACAGATACATTGCTGCCTGGTGCAAAGCTTGGCATCAATAAACTTACTGGCAAAACTCAGGTCCTTACTTCGTGGAAGAATAAATATGATCCTGCTCCTGGTATGTTTTCATTCGGGATAGATCCAGTTAAAACAAATCAATATTTTATAGAGTGGAACAACTCCAAAAGGTATTGGAGCACTGGAGTTTGGAACGGTCGTAGTTTTAGCTCTTTACCTGAATTTATTTATGACTCGATCAATTACAGTTTTATATCAAATGAAAAGGAAAGTTATCTTACATATTTTCCTTCCAATAGTTCTATAATAGCAAGATTTGTATTGAATAGCTCTGGACAATTCGATCAGCTAACATTTGCGGGCAGTTGGTATTGGAATTCAATATGGTCTGAACCCACGCTACAATCTCAGGTCTATGCTATTTGCGGGGCCTTTGGCATCTGCAGAGAGAATCTCTCGATCTGCACCTGTGAATGTCTGCAAGGTTTTGAGGCATTCTCAATTGAAGAGACAGAGCGAGATGATTGGTCAGGTGGTTGTGTGAGAAAAACCCCATTGCAGTGCCAAGATGGTGCCTATACCAATGGGATGACTGATCGATTTTTAAAAATTTCAAAAATCACAACATTACCAGAAAATTCTGAACTACTTCCTGATTGGAGCCTTAAACGGTGTAAATCAGCTTGCATCAAAAATTGTTCTTGCACAGCTTATGCTTATAATAGTAGTGGGTGTTTACTATGGGAAGGGGCTTTACTGAATCTACAACAACTCTCAAATGGAAGCAACACTAAACAAGTTCTCTATCTGAAACTAGCTGCTTCTGAGCTCCCAAAATCTGTAGGTATATCGCTGTACTGTATAAAACACTACAACAAATTCGGTCTTTTGCGACAAAATAGTTTGTCGCTGAAAGTGCTTATTTTGTCACACAAAAGTTATTGCGACAACAATAGCTTTGTCGCAAGGTCGTCGCTATAAGCCCGTCACTGATGTTTTTTGCCATAAAAAAATATTTGTCGCTAAAGGTGTAATATATTGCGACAAAGTTATTTTGTCATAAAAAGACAACCAAATCGCGACAAAATGTTTGTCACGAAACACTTACTGATTTGTCGCCTTATACAACCCAACCTTAATGCCATTTGTCGCTATTCATTAATATTTAGTGACAACTAGATTTTTGTCGCGAGATACATATCATTTTGCGACCACCACTTTGTCATTATATATGATTTTATTGTGACAAAATATTTTGTCGTGATATATCAATATTTTTGCGACAAATTTTTTGTCATTATAAGTTATTTTATTGCGACAATATAACTTTTGTCACTTTATAGATAAAATTTTGCGCCAAACGCTTTGTCACTATATGTTAATTTGTTATGACAAGATCTCTTGTCTCTAAACATTAACATATGCGACAATTAAACTTGTCGCTAATATGCAATTTTGTCCCTAAATATACACCTTATGTGACAAAATGTTTTTTTTTTTACAAAGAAAATTCGTCGCTAAATATCTATATTTTTATCCTAATGTTTTTTGTAATATAATATTTTTTTTCAACGTTATGAAACCTAGAATTTAAATCCTAGGACTTCAATGAAAATAATAAAATTAAGAAATCTAAACTAAGATCCAAGGATCTCACTCAAAATCAACATATGTAATAATCAAACTTAAAAGATAAAAACATATATGTCATTAATTAAGAATCCAAATATTAAATTGTGCAAACATTTAGACATAACCACATCAAAATCAAAAAATACTAATCCGATAAGCATATTAAATTGTCCAAATATTTAGACAACTGCATCAAAATCGATCACAAAAGAAATCTAGGATCCGAATCCAAAAAAGAAGCCAAATTGCAAATCAATGTCAAACCTGCAAAAAAGAAAACGAAAAAAATAACATTAGTTAAAGAAGAGCAGTTGAAGCCAAATAATACTATTTTTTATTTATTATTTTGAAAAGGTAACCGATTTTATATATTAAGCAAACATGTGCAAAAACAGAAGGAGGTATATTCTTTAGTGGTCTTATTAATGGCTATACATTTCTTGTTAGCATATGATAATTTCAATAGAAAGTATACAATTAAATTGATTTATAAAGAAAAGAGTCATTTAGCTAAACTTAAATGTAACTTACTAAGTGGGACGAGTAGCACCCATAGAAGAGTTTTGTGCTCCCAAAAGCTGCTGCACCACTGAGGATAGATTAGCAATCTGAGACTGCAAAGAAGTAATCAAACCACGTTGATCCTCCATCTCCACTTGGTGATTCTGAGACTGCTCTCGTAATTGTTCCTCTAGCTGTGTCGACCTCTGTCTAGCCTCGATAATATCTGCCTGGCTACAACGTGACGATGCGGGGGGCATCTCACCATGACCAAGCCCATTAACGTATCCTGACCTATGACCAACTATATCGTGGAAAACTTGATTTCGGATTGAATGTGTAGATCCCAATGGGGATGCCTCGTCAGAAGGCTGACTCTCGAGCAGCTGAATCATATCCCTCTGCAAGTATAAAGTGTTGGAAGAATTATATATAAACAAAAATTGTGCAACTAAAACCTATTAATTATTCCATAACATACGTGGAGCTTTTCAGATTGTGGTGTGACCCATGTTCCATTCTTTCTGCAATGTGTATGCTCATAAAAGGTCACCATGTCAGGCTCCTCCTGAGTTTCTGGGTCTCGCTATTATATTTAACAAAAAATAAAAGATATAAGCGACTATGAACTAACATATATAATAATAATAATAATAATAAACAAGCCTAAGATCTTAAGGCAATGCTTTTTTCATGCTGACAAGGTTTCTATGATGCTTTTTTCAGTGGTTATTTAGGGTGTTTGGCAAGAGAGAAATATCGGACTTAATAGCGGTGTCATGAGATATGCTGATACGCTTGCTAGAAGTATTCTTTTTTATGTCCTTAGAGGGAAAAAAATGTGACCTTAGCAAACTAAAATATCATGAAACTAAACATGAAAAGAACCCAAGTAAAAACATAACAGGGGCTAAAGATCATGAAACTAAAGAAGAACACCACCTACTAATCTTCAGAGTAGCAATTTCAGAACATATTGATAGAGACTTGTATCAGGAATTGTTACCACAAGCCCAAAACACATAAAAGAAAAAATATATATAATTCTTACAACCAATTTCATGATCTAATAGGAAGTTGATACTAAAATCATTAGCAGTAAAATCAAACTTTTTGTAATCATAAACTAAAGGGGAAAAAAAGTAAAAGAAGGAAGTAAAATAACTAAATTAAAAAAAAAAAGTTAAAAGAAATAAAATAATTGAAAAGTAAAAGTAAAACCTAACTTAATTCAAGGAAGAAAACAATCAATTAAATAACTAAATTTAATAAAAGTAAAATGCATGAAAAAAAAACAAACCATCTCATATCGGATTGTGACAAAAGGCTTCGAGCCACCGCAATGATTAGTCAAATTCTTTGACCTATTTTCAATATTAATTCTACTTCTTTCCTGCATTCCAATTCAATGAATTATTATTTAATAGTCTAGGTATCAAAAACCACAACATAAACTGAAAAATTTTCACACCTTAAAAGTTGGATCCATGAAATTATCACATATGACCTGCCAATCCTCCACTCTAACATTGTCATAAGGATGTCTTCGTGCTTCCTCTACATTATTCCCAAATGATTTAAAGTGCTTGTGCATGTGAAACTTATGTGTTCGAAACGCCTTTGCTAGCCATTTATCAAGTCCAATTTGAACGTTAGTAGCATTCATGTCTATTTCATACTTATCCTGGAAAAAAAGGAAGTTATATTATGAGCATCTTAACAAGGATCGGTTAATGAATGTTAAAAGTTACTTCTACCTATGCCTTCCTGCAAATTACATAGTTTTTTGTTTTGAATTAATTGTGATTAATTGACGGTTATCTACTATAACCGTTGCAGGTCACAGGAAGAACTTGATGGTGATCATAACAGTGCCGGTTTCGATAGCAGTACTCATTTCTGGTGGCTTCATATGTTTCTTAATCAGGAGAAAGCTCAAACAAATGGGTAAAAGCTGTAGCCACAAAACTTTAGGTCCATATTCAAAGAATTCAGACACGATGTATTTGAATCAATTAGTAAATGAAAACATAACTTCTTCCAAGAGCAACATTAAGTTAAAATAAGCTACACTTAGAGTTGACTTGGACCAAGTATGGATCACAAATTGTCACTTTCTAGACTAGACACATTAACATCATCTTCAAAATCGAAAAAGAAATTAATTCCCGTCTTGTGTTGGGTGCAGATACTTGAGAAAGCTGGCTATACTACTCCTGGGATGTGGTTTGCCTTGTTGATTAATAAATGTACGTACCTTGAGAAGGTAGTCTGCCTTCTCTCAACTTCTGTACCGTTTATGTTACCGAACTCTGAGCTAACTAGCATGGTTTCTGTTTGCAGAGAAGAGGGATTTATGGGATTTGTTCTAATTATGGTGCCATTTATTTTTCCTTAATTGGGACAAGATTGTATCTGTTGCTGTGATCTCCATTGAGACTTACTAAATAAGAACCACCTCTCCTCTTTTCTCCTTGAAACATAGGCTACATCATCTTGTGTTCTTTCTTATTTGTTTCTTTAGTTTCTGTTGTTGTAACATTCTCCGGTAACAAACTGGTTAAGTTGAAGGACAATGAACTCTCAAGTTCTCTATCTACACCATATGCAGTGTTTATTTAATGTTATTTCCTTTTTCCTAAAAATAATGATATTATGCTATATCATGAATGGAGCTATATATAATATCTTCTTTTCCATGCTCTAGCGTGCAATGCAGGTGGAACAAATTTGAGGTTACTTCAAAAATGTCTCTCGCTCTAATGGTTCATTGTATCTGCAGTGCATATGCCTTGAATGGTTCCTTGTAGTTTAGGCAAAGTGGCTTATCATCAATATCACGAATATATATATAGTGCACTCGCTACCGTGACCGTTAGATGAAATGATTCTACACCGTTGATAGCTTCTGACATTTTACAAAGCTTAAATGTAATATAGATATATATATATATATTCCTTGTATTATTGAAAGAACTATTTATAGTGTTCATTCATGAAAAAAAATGTATATACTGTAATACCTGCTCCAACACATGGAATGAATGTATGATATTGTCCGCTTTGAGCATACCCTGTATGATATTTGCTCTTGGGTTTTATTCCAAAATGCCTCATACCATTTGGAGAGAATACACTACATATAAGTACATTCCCTTCTTCACACCCAGG
The DNA here is from genome assembly GCA_026545225.1 of Cornus controversa. Taxonomy (NCBI): domain Eukaryota; kingdom Viridiplantae; phylum Streptophyta; class Magnoliopsida; order Cornales; family Cornaceae; genus Cornus; species Cornus controversa. The sequence continues at coordinate 86,102,125 of CM048846.1, read as the reverse complement.
CTTTGGGCCTAAACCCGCATGGTTTTGCTCTTAGATTTTACCCCAAAATGCCTCATACCACTCGAAGAGAACATACTACATATAAGCACATCCCCTTTCTCCACACCCAGACGATGTTGGATTGAGCAATCCTAACATGCCCCGGCAGCAATCCTGACATGCCCCAACAATCCACCCCACGAATGATTACACCACTGCCACCACCTACACCATTGTTGCCTCTCACCACCTACACCATTGTCGTCTTCTACCATCACCACTACTGTCATTTCTTTTAAAAAAAAATTATAGAAGAATGTTAATTTGTTTGTTTAATTCATTTGTCACCTAGAGGGGTATTTTAGAAATTTCAATTTGAAATTCATTCCATTCTAGGTTTTAAATTAGTCAAATCAAATGCTAGAATGATGACGATTATTCCATTCCTACATTTCACTTGCATTTCATTCCATTCATGCGTACTAAAGATAGCATAAGTGTTCGGAAAATGTCAACCAAGTGTCAAGGATACTTCCATTAATTGTCCAAAAATAATAATCATTATTTTTACATTAATCTCATATGAGTTCAATAATTTTTTATCTCCATTCCTTTTTATCACATGTCATCTATTGTCCAAAAATAATAAATTATTTTAAGTTATGGACAACTCTAGAAATGTTAACCAATTCTGGTACCTGATAAGCATAGAGCACAGAAACAACACCTCCTTCCTAGAAGTGGCAATGCTTCTCACAAGACAATAAAAGTTTAAAATGATAGAGTTTACGAATATACAAAACCTACAAAACCGAGAAAAAACAATTTTTACGTGGCAATATCCTAAATGTACTCTCCAAGTCTTTCATCACATATTAAATACATTATGTTTTTTTAGACAAAAGTACCCTTTCACTCATTTTCTTCACCTCTCTCCCTCTATATTATTAGTAACTCCAGATAAGGATATTTTCTAATCAATGGATAGTTTGTCCCCTGTTTTGTATTGTAAAAAAAAAAAATCTTTTGCTGCCACCTAAAAGATTCAGATGCATTGGAGTGAACGAATATTTTGTCTCTCTATTGTCTTCAACTAATATTATACTTATATGGTTACTCTTAAAAAAAATTATATATGATTACTATGACTTGAAGAAGAGAGAGAGAATATTTTGAAAGCGGGTTATGCAGTGGTGGATTTTAATAGAGTTAAATTTAGGATAGTAGGATTCAATTGAATTTAAGAGAAGTAGAGAAAAGAAATAATAATCACAAGTAATAAGAGAGAAGATTTTGTATAAATAAGGTTGTGCTTGAAGACGAGAGGATGAGTTTGGATGTGATGAGGGTTGTTTAAAAATTTAAGGATATTTTAGTCTAAAAAATTTTATGTTTCAATATCCTACAAAAACTCAACTACTTTAATGCCACATCATGAGTTGATTGAGTGTCGGGTTAAAAAACTCAGTTGACGTAGCATTACTCAAAGTTAAATAAAGCAACCACTTTAAACTTATTAATTTTAAGGACAACTTAATTATCAGTGGAGGCACATAATTTGTCTGCGATTAAAATCTCTATATACTGTATCTCCTCGTATCCCTGAGTCTTTGCAACTATACTTTCTTTAAATAAAATGTAAATGGTGGGCATGCAATCTATATGCCTTTTAACTTTTTAAGATTACCCACTATTGATACTATCATAATTATCAGTTATTTAAAATTTTATGAATAACAGGTCAGCCTTTGTAGCATTAAGGGAGAATTAGAATCATGAAATTTTTCTTACCCAGAAAATGATCTCAATTATTAAAGAAACTAGTCAAGCAAGATTGTAAGCACTATAAACTGCTGAATAGTCAAAAAGCTTGAAATAAATTGCAAAATCAGATCCGTTTGGAGAGAACCATTTGAATGTTAGAAATGAGAAGTGGAATTATATTATTTTAATTCTCAAATTCATGTATTCAGGAAAAGAAATTCTCAAATTCATATATTGTACAAATTCAGCCTTCTATTACAGTTTTAAATAGCTTATAATTTTATTTATTTATTTTAATCTTGGCAAAAAAAACTCATATACCCACTTCGACCTTCTATTTTAAAAGGTGATAACTAGACGACAGGCCTTTCGGTGGTAACAACCTTATAATTTGAACGGTGTGAATAACGCTGTGATGTGATCATATGAGCATTGCTATATTTCTTGGAGAGAATTTTCTAGATTTTTCTAGAACACCTTTAATATATGAATATATGCTAATATTACTATACTGTGTATACATTGCATTCTTATAGGAGTATGTTTTGGGGGACAATGAGAATAGGTTGGAGAGAAAATTCATCTGGGAGAGTCATTAATATGTGATTAAGGTAAAGATGATGATTAGGGTGGACCAGGAATTATAAAAAAAAAAAAAAAATTGGGAAACCAAATGTCAATTTCTTTTTAGATATTTTTAAAATTAATTTTTTGTATGCATACATATAAGGATGTCACAAATTTTGAAGGGGTTATGGCCCTCTTGTAATCTTGTTCTCCACGGACCGCTGCCGACGACGACAGGGGGTTTGAGATTGAGACTTGTAAAAGAGGAAAAAAAATAGTATTTAATAGAAAAGTAGATGGATAAAATAACTTGATAGAAACCATCGGCTCTCAAGGTGATAAAATAACACTGGGTGTAACCCTTGGTGATTATATAATAATATGTATGTATATATTTGATATATATCTATTTTCAAACATCAAATTTGCATAAGCAAACTGCTTGGTCTAGTTTCCTAATTAGAGAACTAAAATAAGAAGAAGCATTTTAAAATTTTGTTTCACTGAAAGTTTTAACAACTATTTTTTAAGAATGTTACATAAAAAAATAAAGAAGAAGAAGAGTATGATTTCTCATTAATGGAGTAGTTAGTTCTCTAAAATGTGTTTTCTTATTTTGGGCTCAATCTAATTACACTTTAACAAAAGTTGGCCCAAGCCAGTCCACGAACGCTTCATCCAGATGCAGCCAATCTAAACTCGGGTCGTTTTTCATTTCCCATCTTGTTACAACAGGCTAATTTAACACGACTTTCAATCGACTAGTAATGTAACATTAAAGTAACTTAGTTTTTGCCGGACATAAAAAGATAAAAAATTTCAGACTAAAATATCCTTACAGAAAATGTTCTCTCTTTTCTCAACCAATAAGTACATCCACTTTCTTCACCATGAATCATATTTTCTCTCCTTATCCAAATCCATTCTCAGAACAACACTCACATTCTCTCACAAATTTTCAGAATATATTCAAATGGTTACCAAAAAATTCAAATTTGGATAAACAACACCAGCTTATTTTCAAAATATTAGCCATATCTAATATTAATGGAAGGAAACAAAGAAAAAAATATATATATTCACAGCAATGCAATTTAGTTTTTTAATGACAAAAAAATGACGAGAAGCAACAAATATAGAGAGAGAAAAGGGAAAAAAAAAAAGAAAGAATGAAAATGGTGAAAAAAATATTTTTGTCTAAAATATTTATCATATTTAATATCCATAGCAAGACTTAAAAAGTACTATTAATTTAATTTATTGTGACGTAAAGGTCTATTATTGTTTCAATTTTGTAGAGTCATCAAGTCCTATTACTTTCACGATGGCTTATAAAATACGAGTTATGACAGGGGGAAGGAAACCCGGAACTGCCGAACGACAGACAATCAAGGTGGGTCCCACACGAAAATTTGGTGGGCCCACAACACTGTCTCGCGTTGAGTTTTCGATTCTCTAATCATTTTCCAAAAATATACAACCGTCATTCCACACGACTGCACATTCACTTCACTTCCACGTTGGCTTATAAAATACAACAGTCAATCGTTGTGGGAAGATATTCGTTAATAGTGGATGAGAAGGCGGAAATTACTTTCTGGAAGAGTCAGAAGATAGGAAGGAGATACAATTGGGGAAAGTATCTGAGATAAACAATTAGCCTAATCAGGCATGTGATTCTTACCTTCTTATATTATATATATATATATAGATATATATATATATATATATTAGAGAGTTAATTCTCGGTGAACTGTGAATAGCCTTTTATACTGGTGTCGATGTTGAACTGTGAATAGCCTTTTTATAATGAGTGGTGACCTACTGTACTATTATTAGATTATTGGGTTTGGTTGATTGCGTAGAATCATGGCTTCTATGGATTGTTGGAATCTAAAAAGGAAAAAGAAATACTATAGAAGATAATTTGGGTATGATCTTGAAGAAGTAAATTTGTTGTATGTACAATCTCATGTTGTCCACCTTGATCGATTTCGAGTCTAAGACTGAGTTGACCACAATGACACGACTAGTGGCGTTGTTCAAAATATAGATGGTCAGATTGTTGGTTGGAAATAGCCACATCACTGAAACATAGATTCAAGATACAATCTTAAATCCAATTCATGATGCATATCACTACTCAAAATGTGTAGGAAATATATATATATATATTCGTGATATTTGATTATAAGCCACTTTGCCTGAACTAGTCTATTAGGTATATGCACTGCACTTAGATACAATGAACTATTAGAGCCACAGACATTTTTGAAGTAACCTCAAATTTGTTCCACCTGCATTGCACGCTAGAGCATGAAAAAGAAGATATTATAGTTCAATTCATGATATAGCATAATATCATTATTTTCAAAAAAAAAAATTAAATAAACACTACATATGGTGTAGATAGACAACTTGAGAATTTATTGCTGTTCAACTTAAAGAGTTCAAAAACATAAAAAATAAAATAAAATAAAAGAGCAATAAAGTACATCAAATTTAAGAGTGCAATCAAATTTAAGAGTACAATCAAAGAGATTAGAATTTCAGTTTGAACAAAATGTCTTGGAACATGAAATTATTATCTGGCCTCAATCTCTGAAAGTGTTACAGTATTTACCGAACAGTTTTCAGCATTGCTAAGTGATGCATTTGTGTTCACCACAGGCCGACAAGTAGAAAATTTTGGTTGATTAGGTGTTGGCAGTGGTGCAAATTCATTGCTAAACATCGAAACAACATCAGACATGGTAGGTCGATCATTGGGATTTCCTTGGACACAGAGAAGCCCTATGTTAATGTATCTCAACAGTGTAGATGTAGAAGAAGGATTACCCAATGTTGGGTCCATCAACTCCATCCCTCTATCAGCATTCCACAACTCCCATGCCTGAAACGTTTCATTATATAATTCACGAGTATCATGTTCAGTTAAATCTTAAATCTTCAACTTTGTAAGAAAAAAAAAAAAAAGAAAGAAAAGTAAAGGTTTGTTAGCTTCTTACATATCCAAGGAGGTGAATAGAGTCTGTGTGAGAAAAATCAGTGTTCTTCTTGCCACTCACAATCTCCAGCAACAATACTCCAAAGCTAAATACATCAGATTTTATCGAGAAAATGCCTTCCATTGCATATTCAGGAGACATATACCCACTAAATATTAACATATAGCATAACCATATTTAGTAATTCATGGTAAATATTTCTTTAATGTATCATACATAAGTTGTGCATGTGTTAGCAGAGGTTTTGCTTGTACTTACAAAGTTCCAACAATCCGATTTGTGTTTTCTTGTGACTCTTTACCACCAAATATTCTTGCTATACCAAAATCTGATATTTTGGGATCCATTTCGCTATCCAATAGAATGTTACTGGCTTTTAGATCTCTATGAATTATACGAAGCCTTGAATATTGATGTAGGTAAAGCAGTCCTTGAGCAATGCCTTCAATGATGTGAATACGCATCCTCCAATCCAACATCCATTGTTTGTTTGGATCTGTCTTAAGTTCACATTAATGAAAATGCATTGAAAATTCATCTAATTTTAGGATAAAGAAAAATTTAAAAAACACATATTAAATATAAGAGAACACTAACCAAACAAGAAGAAATCTAAACTTTTATTGGGCATATATTCATAGATCAATATGTTTTCATCTTGCTCAACACAGCAACCCAAGATTCTAACAAGATTTCGATGTTGGAGTTTGGCTATCAATACTGCCTCATTTTTGAACTCGTGGAACCCTTGTCCAGATTTTCCAGAAAGCCTTTTCACTGCAATTTCTTGTCCACCGAGTAATTTACCCTTTTTAGGAAGAAAAAAAAAACTCATTTGAATGGTTACTTAACAAGTCAAGTAAATAACAATAATGAAGAAAGATGTGCAAGTGCTGTTGAGGAAGCCATCTTGTCAGCAAGTTTCAGGGGAAGCCAAATCATTTCGCTAAAGAAGAGGATCAAAGTCAAAAATAGAGTTGTACAAGTTGTTAAATTTCCTAGTCCTTGCAATGGCGGAAGTGTTGTCCACTGGGTTAACCATTTTTACAAGTCGTTAAATGAGTAGTTTTTGACATTAAATTTGGAGGGTTCCAAAATTGTCATTGGTTCTAAGGTAAAGGGATTCAATTCATATCTTAAAACTTTTACCTTGTAAACAGGTCCAAACCCTCCCTCACCGAGCTTATTTGCTGCCGAGAAGTTATCCGTTGCAGCAGAAACACTCGCAAAGCTAAAAGATGGCAATTCAACATCATTTCCGTTTCTCCCTAGATTATTTCGAGTGTTTGCTTCAGCAGCTGCATTCATAAGAGCACTAAATTAAATCATATAATAATAGATCCTCACTTGAATGGTTCTCTCCTGTTTATCACATAACAGCAAGCCATTGTCAATTATTTGGAAATGACTGTACTGTTTTCTGAAATATATATAATAGGTTCCAGAAAGTGACAATTTGTGGTTCATGCTTGGTCCAAGTAAATTCTAGGTGTACATATTGTTAAATGAATGTTGCTCTCGGAAGAAGTTATGTATTCATTTCCTAATTGATTTAAAAACATCATGTATGATTTCTTTGAATATGGAGTTAAAAAGTTTTGTGGCTACCTCTTATACATATTTTCTTGAGCTTTCTTCTGATTAAACAGCATACGAAGCCACCAGAAATGAGTACTGCTAGCAAAGCCGGCACTAGTATGATGACCCTCATGTTCTTCCTGTCACCTGAACCTGGTATACCAGATTGATCATGGTTAGTGACAATTCAAGATCCACAATACTATGGAATTTTCAGGATGTATTCCATTGTTAGGTAGAAACTACTTTTATACAGTATAACGGCATACCTTCAGGTATTGGGAGCTCAGAAGCAGCTAGTTTCAGATAGAGATGTTGTTTAGTAGTGTTGCTTCCATCTGGGAGTTGTTGTAGATTCAGTAAATCCCCTTCCCATAGTAAACACCCTCTACTATTGTAAGCATAAGCTGTGCAGGAACAATTCTGCATGCAAGCTAATTTACAGTGTTCAAGGCTCCTATCTGGAAGTACTTTTGAATTTTCTGGTAGTGTTGTGATGTCTGAAAAGTATAAAAATCTATCAGTCATGCCATTGGTATAAGTATCATTTTGGCAGTGCAATGGGGTCTTTCTCACACAACCACCTGACCAATCATTTAGCTTTGTGTCTTCAATTGAAATTGGCTCAAAACCTCGCAAACATTTACAGTTTAAGCTGCTCGTGAGATTCTGTGTGTAGATGCCAAAGGTCCCGCATAAAGCATAAACCTGGGATTGGTTGGGTTGAGCCCATCTTGTATTCCAATACCAATCCGTAAATGTTAGCAGCTGGAATCGTCCAGCCGTATCCAATACAAATCTTGCTAGTTTAGACCTATTAGAAGGAAAATATGTAAAATAACTTTCCTTTTCATTTGATATAAAACTGTAATTGGAGTTGTTTCCATTATATCTCCATCCAGATAAAGAGCTAAATTTATGACCAGTCTTGGTGCTCCAATACCTTTTGGAGTTGTTCCACTCTAAAACAAATTGATTTTGATCTATCTTGTATGAAAACCTACCAGGAGCAGGATCTTCTGAATTTTTCCATGAAGTAAGGACATGAATTTTGCCAGTAAGTTTATTGATGCCAAACTTTGCACCAGGCAGCAATGTATCTGTTGGATGATCAAAACTCTGCCAATATATTGTCGATGAATTTATAACATCTCTAACTACAAAATTTCCATTATCTAGAAGCACTGCTTCAGTGGAATTTGGAGTTGGTGACACAAAATTTGTTGACCAAATTGGATTTCTAGAAAAATTGGTGAGCAGGACTAAATTACCATCTCTATCGAATTCAAGCTTTATAGAAGACTGTTCAGACAACATTTGTTCTCTGTTAGCTACCCAAACTATGGTCTGACGAGTAATATTATTATACCATATGCCAAGATAGTAGAAGTTAAGTGAAGTACCTTTTCCTTTTGTAAAGAAACCTAGTTCAAAAGTGCTACCTTGAGACACCAGGGTCTGGCCTTCTGAGAGAGACCGGCCCTTTGAAAGAGTATCAGCTCCAGTAGAAATAGAGAAACAGGAGTACTTGTGTAACAGCAACAGAAGCACAGCACATAGGAAGAAGCAATATGGTCTTGTAATGCTTGATACCTCCATCTTGATCAATTAACAAAAATGATGATCATAAAGAAGAATGAGAATGAGAAGACACCTCCAAATACATAAAATATACCTACATATACACACATACATACAGGCGGCCCAGGCGGTCGCCTGGGGCTTCCAAATTTGGAAGGCCCCTAATTTTTACCCAACCTATACTACTAGGCCTTATTTTAAAAAAGAGTAATATTACACGTCTCGAATAAATATCATTAATTTTAACTCGAATCTATGTGGCAGATGATATAATCCATTATTTTAGGAGATAAAATTAAATGGTAAGTTATTATCGGTGGGATTTCCCCCATACACGGAGTCTATATGGTATTATCACCTGCCACGTAGATTCGAGTTAAAATTTGTGAAATAAAAGTGTGACGTTTAGCATTTCTCTTTAAAAAATATACTACTGGACCTCTTTTAAAAGAAATATTAATGGGGTCTTCTTTAAAAGAAATACTGTTGGGTCTCATTTAAAATTACTGGTCTTCATTTAAAAAAAAAAAAAACATTTATACTAACTATTGCTGATAGAGGGTACTGGGCCTCATTTTAAATAAAAAAAAAATTATTGGTTCAATTACTCTATGCACATTTTTTTTTTCTTATTTTTTCCTCACAGGTCGTAACTCGTTTCTTCTTCTTTCTTCACGCAAGCACTCAGCAGCAAATTTTTCCTCTTATTTTTCTTCTTATTTCTTCAAGCCAGCAGCAAGCAACTTTTTTTCTCTTATTTTAACTTTTCTTTCTTCACTTTAATTGATAATTTTGCAGCTCAAAATGCAAGACGATCACATTTATTTTGATATGAAGTTCAATTTTAATTTTTGTGACTAAGGTGTGTTGAATATTTTCTTTTAATTTTTTTATGTGAACTCGATCGTTCTATTTATAAAGTACCAAGACTAAGGTTTTTTTTATTTTCAACATTAATATATTTTATATGCTTATTGTCTCATTTTGATAAAAATTTTGCATTCCTATAAAATTTATGCGCACGTGGAATTTTATGTATAAAGGGCCCTGATATAAACATACTTACATACATTCCTTTGCTTCGTCCCCTCATGATTGAAAATTTTGAACACGCAGGAAGAAGAATGGTATTTTCTTACATGAATTTGTGTCCACACCCAATCCCGAACCTGTGAGGCACCGAGTCAAACGACTAATTAAAAAAGGCACACGCTTCCTAATTACTTCGTGCATTCAATCATCTCCTGTAAGAACTTGCTGCACCCATTTTGGCAATGAAAAAACTTCCTTCCTTTTATATATAAAAGGGGTCCACCTCCATTAAATGTATCATCTGGAAGTTTCTATGAGAATAGTAACTTAGCCGTATAGTGCCCATATCAAATACTATACTCCTCGTATACTCACAGATCCTCTCATATGAACACACACCCCTATTTTCCAATGTGAGACACGTTAATGTATTGGATGTCTTGCTTGTTATCAATGGTCGTAAAGCATGACTCTTGACTTGTGTTCATCTTTTAAGCCAAATATTCATCAATGTGTTATTCATGCCTTTAAATTTTCATTTGAAAGTCAATAGTCACGTTGATGAATATTTTAGAATTTATGTCACATTGATGAATATTTTAGAATCTATGTCACATTGATGAATATTTGGCTTAAATGATGAACATAAGTCAATAGTCATGCTTCACGACCATTGATAACAAGCAAGACATCCAATACATTAATGTGTCTCACATTGGAAAATAGGGGTGTGTGTTTGTGTGTGAGAGAGAAAGAGAGAGAGGTGGGTAGCAAGCGTGTCGGGAGTATTTTGACGTATGTGACATAGATTTCAGGTTTAGGGGACATGCTTCCCCGTTGATGGCGGTGAATTTGCATATGAACATATGATTCTCATGCCCAAGTTGTAGGACATTCTTTTATAACTATTGGAATTTTGTACCTTATACCTTGCGAAGCCCAACCTGGCACCCGCACAAGGATATGCTAGAAAAATCTCTCTGAGATATAGCAATGCTCATGTGAGTGCATATGTGAGTATACGAGGAGTATCAGTATCCCATATGCGATATGGGGGGATACGGTAAAGTTATAATAAGTATTCGATGTGAGGGCAATTTGTATACATTAAAAAATTACATAATTGACTCAAAATATAATTTAGGTTTATCTTTAATTTAATCCACTTTGAAATTTGGCCTAATGACTGAGATAATTCAAAGTCCAGACCCATCACAAATAAATAGGTCATGGATTGATCCAAATTGTTTAAGAAATTCAAACTCACTAGAAAATGGATCAAAAGATAATTGATATATATGTATAAATATTTATCATCAAAGATAATTATATATATATATATATATATATATATATATATTAATTGGATAATTATCACAAAAGATAATTATCATCAAAGATAATTATCAAGAGTAAAATAAGTTACTAGTTTGGTGTAGGGGCAAAATTCTCATTTAGTCTAATAGGCTAAACTGATACACAAACGGACCATGCCTAAGTCGATTTGTGCCCAAGTATCAGCAGAAGTCCCAAAGGGCTAGGTCGAGAAAAATAGAGGGTCTAGTCGCCCCCACTTAAAGGCTAAAATCGCCCAACCCAAATACAGGTCCGGACTCAAAAAGGAATTTAAATTCTTTAGAGTAAAGATAGTTACAAATAAGAAAATTATAGTCCTATAAGGACTGAGACTCCTACTTGTATAAATGTCCAAGGACATATAAATGAAAGGGATCCTCGAATCCTCTTTTGAAATTGATATCTGAAAATATTGTGTTCTTAATTTTTATTGGGTGTGTGCATTAAGTTATTTAGCAAAAATTGTACCTACACTTTGGCACCATTTTTGGGAAGCGATTGATCGTTTTCCAATCCAAAACTTGAAGAACTTACAATCATGGTAGACACGAGAAAAAATACTTACGATGTGGCAGATCTAGGCAAGCCCCCTAGGAATCAAAGGGGGGTACCACCCATGCAGCCAAACATCCAGGATCCTCTAGCACAGCCAAACGTCCAGGATCGATCCACTCGCACGCCCAAACGTTCAGCAATTAATCCAACAGAACGAAGCTCTGTGTCAGTAGATCGCTGATCTCCAAGCAAGGGTAAAGCGCGCCAAAAGCGTAAGGAATCTGGATGACAGCTGAACGAAGGGGCTGAATTGAGTAACCACTCGTTGAGTGCCTCCATCACAACCAGCCCGCTAACGAAAACCTCAATCTTGGCCAACCCAATGAAGATCAGGTCGACCCTACGCAGTTTTACCTAGAGTGGAGGGTTCAGATGCAACGAGAGGTCGACAAACTAAAGGGTGACTAGACCTGCTATCCAGCCAACCGAACGCTCGCTACCACCAGGCTGACTGAATCTACCTTCACAAAGAATATAATCAAAATCGAAAGCCGAGGAGGTTCACCCTGCCTACGTTCGCTACCTTCGATGGAAAGACAGATCCGGTGGAGCACATCTACCAATATCAACAGAAGATGACACTGGATGCTGAAAACGATATGCTCATGTGCAAAATCATCCTGTCTGGTCTGGCTTGACTAGCGTTACTCTAGTTCAAATAGCAGATGCATCGTTTGATCCTGAACTTTGACAGGCTATGCGAACTATTCGTGACCCAGTACGCAGGAAACCAGGAGCGAAAAAGGACAATCTCCTCGTTATTCACCATGAGGCAAGCCAAAGGGGAAATGCTAAAATATTTCCTAACTCATTTCAACTTAGAGATGTCAATGATAAATCAGTGCGATCAGACCGTGGTAGTGGAAGCTTTTAAGATAGCAGTCTCTCCAGAAGAGGATTTCCACCGATCATTGGTAAAAGTGCCCCAAAGAATATGGGTGACCTGAAGTTTCGAGCCTAGAAGTATCTAAGGATAGAAGAGGATGATGCGGTTAGAAAACAACGATCGACCTTAATCACAAACAAAGACCCAGGTTGCTAAAGGAAAACCACCTCAGGTTATTCCTTCGTCTGCACCAGAGATAGCGAAAAAACATAAAGTTGAGGAGAAGATCACCCCTCTAAAGGTGTCTCTAGCTAGGCTTTACTATGAAAATAAGAGTAAAGGAATCTTTCGTTCACCACTGGCCATCAGACAACCTCCAAAACAAAGGGATAAAAATAATCATTGTTCTCTCCACAGTGACTTTGGCCATACAACCAATCTCCACCTTGGCTCAAATTCCATTAATGTGCTCATCCATAGCTCCACCTCAAACCAAACTCTATCACATCATCCACATTGGTATTAAATTATTCACGCATAGCACCCCACCAATTAATCAATCAACCTTCTTCATACCATATTCTTACTTCATCTTGAAAACAAGCAACCTCTGACTTGTCCCAAGACTTGTTCCCCATAGGCTTCACATTATCATCATCTTCATGTCATCATCAGTTTTGATTATATCTCCATAACTCTTTACGGTCAACCTTCTACTCTGAGACATCACCAATCTTTGGCTCTGATCTTCAAGATCAACCATAAGCTCTGACCCATCATTGGCTTTGATACCAGTTGTTAGGATTTAATTCCCCTTCGTTCGACACAGCGGAAGCATATCATCATATTACAATCACACAAGCACATATAGAGATAACAATCAAATACATCCACACATAATATAATATTTTACATAGTTCACCCAACTCTAGGGCTACGTTCATGAAGTGAGAGATTTCACTATAATTGAGAAGAGAATATACAACACACGGAAAGCATGCTTACCACACACACTCTTTCTCTTGGTATCTTTCCTCTGAAATTACATATACTATCTCCTCTCCTCGTAACACTCACCAACCTTTTTCATCTTCCCTCTCTCCCTCTCACTCACTTTTTCCCTTTAACTATGCATCTATTTATAGTCTCTAAACCATTTTTTGTTACACAAGAATTACAATTACTTGAATCTCAAAACATGTCTAATAAGAAATTATCAAATAAATTACAACTCTAAAATAGAAACTAAATTACAATGAAAATTTGAGACACAATCCCTAACTGTCACTGCCAGCATATTAACAATTCAAAATTTTGGTTTTTACTAAGGCCCCATTTGGATTGGTTTTTGAAAAGCGGTTTTCGACTTTTTAAGCTCAAAAGTCATTTTGGAGAGTGTTTGGATTGGTAAAGTCGAAAAGTTTTGGAGTTCAAAAAGAGCGTTTGAAGGAAGCTAATGAGTACCAGCTTTCTCGTTTAACTTCTCCTTCTCTTTTTCTTTTACGTAAAAACTTAAGCAAAAGCTCTGCCAAACAGGGCCTAAAAGCATCTCCCATGGCTTAGAGGAAGGCATGTTTGGCTAAGCAAAATGTAAAAAACCTCTTTAATGACATAGCTAAAATATGGGTCCCACAATTTGCTTAGCAATGAGCTTGGCTAAATTTAGCTACTCATCCGGTTATGCAAGTGTCTCTACCCTCATTTAAAAACATTTTTTTATCAAAATCTTCTCTTTATATGCGTGCGCGCGCGAGCACGCACACACACACACATATATATATACTTATATATTTGTTGAATTTTTTTCACTTAAACTTGTATAACTTTTACTACAAATTGAATTTTTTAATGAAACTATTTTTGTTAAATATAAAATTTTGAGAGCTTCAATTTGAGTAGCACTTAGGCCATGTTCCGACTTAATTTTTTTATAAATAAGATTTATTAAAATATTATTATTATTGAGTAGTCAAATCTGGAGAAACTGCGGTGGAGCAAAAATATAAAAATCTGATATAATGATGAGGTTAACTAAAATGATGACGTGGCTGCACAAAATTTAAATATGGAGATGCAAATTTAGAGATGCTGCTGAAGATGCTCTAAGTTCCTTAAGAAAATAATCTTTTTTAGGGACAATTGTTGGAAAACTATACTTGACGGTATGGGCTTTGCAAAAAATAGAGAATGCCCACTTTGGACTACTCGTTAGTTAAATTACCCCTAAAATCAAACTTCTTAAACCCTAATCAAATTGTGACTCTTTCCAAATATGTTGAATCACATGTACTAAATATCATCTTAGAGTTATCAACCTTTGAAGATTGCAATTTTGGTTACAGAAATGCCCTTGATGGCGAGTTAGATTGATAATAACAATTCTATCGACTACATAAGTGCAAACCTCGCTAGAGTATTACAAGCATCAAGATTTAGAATTTCTGCTAAAATATTCATCTTCACCGTGTAGAGTGATATTGGTAATTTTAAGGCAGCTGGGAGGAGAAGTACATTAAACTACAAAATACAAAGTACATGGACGAGATGATATGAAATAGGTGTTGGTCTTTGATTCCAATGTAATTACCTCAAAATAGAAAGTCACAGTGGTGAAATAAGATTGCATATGACAAGGTGAAATAAGATTGCATATGACAAGAAGATTACGTTATGCCAGGTGTATATCACGATTTTTACATTACCATCAAACTCAGCTTTCGATGTTTTTTTATTTTCGGTGTGTTTTTGTAAAGTGAGTAGGGGTGCACACAGTATGATTCCTTGCTGTTCTTGGTAGAACCGGAACCGTTTTCAACGGTTTCTTAATTTTGGAATCAGAACCGTTGAGTTCAGTTCGGTTCGGTTCGGCTCGATTCCGGTTCTTCAACGATTATTTGTCAACTCTTTTTTTTTTAAACATTGGCAAGATACACACTCATATTTGTGCACCCCTAGTTATAACAATAGATTAGAAGTTATTAGTATTTATTTATATAGAACATTAGAACTTAGAAGTTAAATGTATTTTTTTATATATTATATATTTTATACTTAACACTAGAATTTAGAAGGTATTAGTATTTATTTATATATTTTATATATATATATATATATATATAGAATACTAGAACCTAGAAGCTATTATTATTAATTTATATATTATATATTATATTTTTTTCTGACGGTTCCAGTTCCTTGACTTGGAATCGGAACTGGAACCGTAGTAAACAGTTCAGTTCGATTCAGTTACGGTTCGATTTGGTTCCTTACGGTTCCGATTTCACAGGTTCGTTGTACACCCCTAAAAGTGAGAGCGAGAAGTTGGAAATGGATACACAAATAAAAGAGATTTGATTAATAGATTAATTGAATTATGGTCTTGAATGATCGGGTCAATTATTAATCTATTGTAGCTAATGAGGGATTGAGCCCAAATAATATCATCACCTATATGGAAGAAATAAATAAATTATAGTGATTAATTTGAGCACTTCTATTATTTATTAAATAGGTGTTAGGGACACTCCTAAATGGTTGGGATTGCTAAGTACACCCATGTGCTAGGGGCTAGGGGCACTCCTTTTTTTCCCGGTGGAAGTGCTAAGGACACCCAATAGAAATAAGTAAATTAGAATACTAGGGGCACCCATTTTTTTTGGGAGTGCTTAGGGCACCTATTTGGAGGTCTTTATATTATTGTCTTGTGATGACTTGTAAGTGATACAATTTGGAATTGTAGAGACTTCATCTTCTTACTTGAAAAATCCTATTACTTGTAATTGATACAATTTGGAAGATAGGAGGATATACTTACTCTTAAGAGGTGAATTCTAAATCTCTTGTGTGCATATATTAATGTTTGAATTCCATGAATTAACACAACACGAGTTATCCCACCATGCTTCCATTTCAAAGACCCATTTCCAAAACGCATGTAATTTAGTTTAACTAAGATCCTTGAAAGTTTGAATTATTATTATTATTATTTTGAAATTATTGTAGGAATTCTCTACAATGTACCTTAAGATGGAGCATGGATCAAGTGATTTACTAGCCTTATTATTTTGGCTTGACTTTCAGATGAAAATTTAAAAGCACTGATGAGCACATTGATGAATATTTGACATAAAAGATGAACATGAGTCACCACTAGTCATGAACACATTGATAAAAATATGTCCATATGAGAGTTGAACCTGTATATGAGAGAGTGGCTATAGGAGAAAATATGAAGATGAGATTGGAGAGCATTTTGGTTAGTTCTGATCGCGCGGCAACAATTGTAATTATTTTAGCATTTTTGTTCACCACAGGTTGACAGGTAGAAAATGCAGGCTCCTTAGGGGTTGATAGAGGTGCATATTCATTACTAAGCATTGAGACAACATCAGACATGGTCCGTAAGTCGATCATTTGAATTTTCTTGGACACAGAAAAGCCCTATGTTAATGTATCTCAAAATTGTAGACTTAGAAGAAGGATTACCCGATGTTGAGTCCATCAACTCCATCCCTCTGTCGACATTCCACAACGCCCGTACCTGATACATTTCATTATATAATTTGCAAGCATCATGTTCAGTTTAATTTTAAATCATCAACTTTTCAAGGAAAAAAAGAAAAAAAAACAAAAAAAAGGAAAGGTATGTTAGCTGCTTACATATCCACGAAGGTGAAGAGAGTATGTGACTGTTATAAAAATCAGTGTTCTTCTCGTCACTCATAATCTCAAACAACAATACTTCAAAACTAAAAATATCAGATTTTATCGAAAAAAAAGTCTTGCATTACATATTCAGAAAACATATATCCACTAAATTTTAATGTATAGCGGAACTAGATTTAGTAACTCACATTAAATCTTTTTTTAATGTATCATATATATAAGTTGCATATGTGTTTGGAGAGGTTTTTGCTTGTACTTACTAAGTTCCAACAATTTGATTTGTGTTTTGTTGGGACTCATTATCACCAAATATTCTTGTCATGCCAAAATCTAATATTTTTGGATTCATTTCCTCTCCAATAGAATGTTATTGGCCTTAAAGAGAATATTGATGTAAGTACTGTAGTACTTGAGCAATGCCTTCAATGATGTGAATACGCGTCCTCCAATCTAACAACTCTTGTGTGTTTGGATCTGTCTTTAGTTCACAAAAATGCTTTGAACATTCACCCAAGTTTGGTAAAAGGAAAACATTAAAAAGCACAAATTAAAGATATGAGAACACTAACCAAACAAGAAGAAATCTAAACCTTTATTGGACATATATTCATAGATCAATATGTTTTCATCTTGCTCAATGAAATCTAATAACTTTTATTGGACACTCGCAAAGCTAAAGGATGGCAACTAAACATCCTTCTCTCGGTTTCTCCCTAGATTATTTCCAGTGTTTGTTTCAGCATCAAAATCATCATATAATAATAAATCCTCACTTGAATTGTTGTCTCCTGTTTATCACAAAACAGCAAGCCATGATCAATTATTTGGAAATAACAGTATTGTTTTCTGAAATATAACAAGTTCCTGAAAGTATGCTTGGCCCAAGTCAATTCTAAGTGTACATATTGTTAAATTAATGTTGCTCTTGGAAGAAGTTATGCTTTCATTTCTTAATTTGATATAAATACATCATTTTTTATTTCTTTCAATATGGACTTGAAGTTTATGGCTACCCCTGATACTCATTTTCTTGTGGTTTCTCCTGATTAAACAGCATATGAAACCACCAGAAATGAGTTCAGGGGTTTAAATGGCCCATCAATTTGGGTCCTTCTGGTTGCTCCATTGTTGGGCTTATCTTTAGCCCCTTGTTTTTGTTGGGCTTTGGACTTGGTCTCCCCTTGACCTTAACATATGTGACCTTGTAATACTCATATATGGAGTATAAATTTTTTGTTTGAATTTTCAAAAAATAAAATAACTTTAAGGCTCCGTTTGGATAGAGGGATTTGAAAGGATAAGAAGAGGATAGGTCATATTGTGTTTAGATAGACTTCATTAAAATAAAAGAAAGGATAAAGAGGGATAAGAAGAGATAACTATCCCTCACATCCTATTCTTTAAAAAATGAGAAGATTATGAGGGAAATGATAGTATTTAAGTAATACTTCATAATTTCGAAACTGTCCTTAATAATTAAAAAGAGAAAATTGTTATTCCACTCATGTCCTATAAATACAAACTATTTTTGTAAGTTCAAACTATTACCATTACACGGTTTACACCAAGGAATAACCCTTAAAATTAGGTTCTCAAAAGTGCCAAAATTATATGATATGTAAATAACCAGAACCTAGTCCATTTGTTATTTCTTGTAACTTTAAAATGAGACAATTATGACAACTTTGCAATCTGTGGACCACTCTTATCCAAGCATCATAATTTAAGTTTACTTCTACAGACGACCAAATATTTTCTGTAAAGTATCTAGGACACCACCTAATAATTTTCTATCTTTGCCTTGTCATGCATGAAACATTACATAATTGGCTACTTTTAGTTGTGCATTTCTCTCCATATAAAAGCTGTTATATAAAAAACGTTTCAGAATTGTCCATTAAGGTCGTACACGTGTTCAGAATTGTCCATTAAAGGACGATGTCGGACATAAATACAAACATCTTAGAAGTGTTTGTAATTCTTGATATTATCATAACTATCAGATATATAATTTAAGTTTATAAATTACAGGTTAGCCTTTGTAGCATAAAGAGTGGATTAGAACCATGGGATACGACACACCTTAGAAGTCTTCGTGATTCTTGATATTATCATAGTCATCAGTTATATAATTTAAGTTTATCAATTATAGGTCAGCCTTTGTAGCATAAAGGGTGGTTTAGAACCATGACACAAATTATTAAGTTTCTTTAAGGACCATACTACTTAGCCAGAATTTTTAGATGCCAAACCTTAATTTTAATATCCATTGGATGCATGTACAGACAGACACGGACCGAATAAAGGCCCAGTGGGAGTATCTATATAATATACCTATAAGTTAGTCTAATTTTGAAAATGCACCCGCTAAAATTATAAAGAAATTCAAGTTTACCCCCACTAAAAAAATTAAATTTAACCCATTCCTTTAACTAGTTTATGCTTTGTTAGGATAGTTTCAAAATTTTTTTATCTTCTTCTTAAAGGCCGCTCCCTCACATAATTTTCTAGGTCCGTTACTGTGCATGTGATAAGTCCCATCACATGCTGAATGAAAAAAAGTAAGCCTGACAATTCTACCTAACAATTCTGTCCAACTATCATTTTTCCATAGTCAAAAAGCTAGACAGAAATTGCAAAATCAAATCCATTTGGAGAGAACATTTATTCAGGAAAAAAATTCTCAAATTCATATGGTTTACAAATTCAGCCTTCTATTACATTTTCAAATACATTATAATTTTATTTATATATTTATTTTTCAACCTTGGCAAAAAAATTCACACACCAACTTCTATCTCCCATGAGTACTTTAACCCTCGACCTTCTATTTTGAAAGGTGAAGATGTACCACTAGACTACAGCCTTGGTGCTAATGACCTTATAATTTGATGCGTGTCAATAATACTATGCTGTGATCATATGAGCATTGCTATATTTGCGAGAGAGATTTTTCTAGCACACCTTTGTAAGGTGCCAGGTTGGGCTTCACAAGGCATAATATCATTATTTTCAGAAAAAATGATATAAAATTAAATAAACACTAGAGAACTTGAGAGTTCATTGCCATTCAACTTAAACCAGTTTGCTACTAGAGAATGTTACAACAACAACAGAAACCATGCTGGTTGGTTCAAAGTTTGGTAACATAAAAAGGTACAGAAGTCAGAGAGATTGAAGGCAGACTATCTTCTCAAGGTTCATTGATTACTTAACAAGGCATACCACATCCCAGGAGTACTATAGCCCTTCCTCAAGTATCTGCACCCAACACAAGATAAGAGGAATTAATATTCTCTTTCGATTTCTAAGATTATGTTGATGTGTCTAGTTTGATACGGACTAACCTTTTGGGGAACAAGCACCCCTGGAATAAAATTCAGAGGAAACTGCTGGAACAGAGATTGATAGCTGAGTGGTGAATGCATTCTTATTGGATCTCTGATCATCCAAACCAGACCACGACTCTCCAGCATTAGGCCACTCGTCAAAGAAAGACCGCATAGGATGATGCTCCTGTTGCACAGGCCCTGGTGAGTCGAGCTTGCTGCCAAAAAAGCAATGTTGCTGCCCTTGCTTTGACAATGCAGCATTGATCATTGGCTCTAAATCTTGCGGTGTGCGTAGTTGTAGGGAGTTGCTTTGCAAATGAGAGCCATAACTTGGTTTCAGAAAGGAGTTTACACCAACTTCAGATGGCATGAGACGCCATGTATTGTCGACATCAAAGTCTATTTTGATACCCCTCCCACTTCCTGAAGCTTCTGGAGAAAAATTGTGTTCATCTGCTTTCAATCCATGGACATACCTGCAAGTTCCATTTTGCAAAGAGAGCCTAGATGTTATTTGCAATTTCTATTCAACAGCAACATGTTTTGGACAGCTTGTGGAAGGAAAACTAATTTACCAGTAAGGATTAATGGACTACATATGTGAAAATTCACACCAAAGAACTTGATCCCCCCACCCTTCACCAAAACCAAATGGCCTAAGAAGTCAATGCCAGCATGCTAACAATTCAAAATTTTCGTTTTTCCGAAGTTTCTTTAGAAAATAATCTTTTTCAGGGACAGTTCTTGGAAAACTATACTTGACGGTATGGGCTCCGCAAAAAATCAAGAATGCTGACTTTCAACTATTCATTAGTTAGATTACCCCCAAAATCCCACTTCTTAATCCCTAATCAAATTATAAGTCAATCCAAATATGTTGAATCACGTGTACTAAAAATCATCTTATAGAGTTATCAACCTTTGAGGACTACAATTTTGATTGCAGAAATGCCCCTGATGGTGAGTTTAAACAGAATTTCCTAACTACTTGTCATAAACCCTGATCTCGCAGCAGTTAGATTGATAATAACAATGCTATTGACTACATTAGAGCAAACCTCACCAAAGTATTAAACAAGCATCAAGATTTAGAATTTCGGCTTAACTATTCGTCTTCTACTATACCCTCACTTTTTTCTGCTTACCTCTATTCTAATTTTTTTACCCGGTAAGTGAGAATTTATTGAGAAGAAAACAAAAGATACAAACTACAAGGATCCCAGGAAGCCAGAAGCATACCTACTTAGCATGAAATGAAATAAACTAAGAAAAGAAGCCTAGAAAGAAATAGAGTTATACAAACAGAGGAACAACTCCAACAAATGGGGAGCAGCTATCAGTATAACAACAAGAGTATCTTAGAAGCTGCAAGATGAACAAGAAGGTAAGCAAAAGATCAACAGCAATAATATCTCTGCATGCTGCCAGATACTGAGAAAATGTTATAGATGAATCTGAGGAACCAGAAAAAAATTACTTCCATTATAACTTAAAGCTCAATTACTGCTGAACCTATATACTATTAGCAAAAGTACATCTCATGGCTCTTTAACACTTGAAAAGAAATTAATCTCGTTTCCAAGTTTTCCTCCCCTTTTTTTTTCTTTCTTTGAATGATGCTCATAGATGTCTACAGGTCTGTTTCTTTTACTAGTTTTACTAGAATCATTAAACAGAATGCTACATCTTATCTTCTCATCTATTCTGGAATCTGCATTCCAGCGAATGACTGATGGTCATGAACGCAGGCATGCCATAGTCGCTGAGAACTAATGAAATCAGATCCAATTCTTATTCTTCAGCTGTGAAAAGCCAAGAAGATCAGGCAACTATTAAGGGGTACTGGGGTAGGAATGACACCCCTCTTGAAGGAAAAATTTTGTTCAATTTGTTGATCGTCAATACGAGAACACTTTGATTCACCTCTTAATCTTCACTCCTATTACCTTGAAGGAATCCACAAGCTTAGAAAGAGTGGTCTCCAATAGAGCAAAGAAGAACACTATGAAAACTTAGAGAGAGAGAGATTGTGTCTTACACATAAAACATACCCTAGCCACCCCCTACATACATATATATGTGTGTGTCCATGTTGCCCTAGGACAACATGTGGGCCGCCCATCTCTCTTCCTCTTTCCCAATCCATCTCTAATTTCTCGTTTGCTCTCCAAGGGAAGTAAGGCTAGGAGTGGGATTTAGATGGGACCTAGGAAGCACGGACATGCCTAAGAAGGCAAAGAATCCGTGTCGGACATCGATACGCGTCAGACACGCCCCGACACGTGTCGGACACGCCAAAAAACGTGTCTGATTTTTTTTTATTTTTTTGAATTTTCGAACACGGCACGGACACGGCGCGAACACGCCTCCGACACGGCTTGAATTTTCAGACACGGCACGGACACGGCGTGGACACATGTTGGACACGCCAAATTTTTTTTTTTCTCTTTTTCCTCTTGTTTTCATGAATCTTCTCTCTTCCATGGATTCTTACTTTATTTTTCACTAATCCCTAATTATTTTTCTAACAAAACCCTAATTGTTTTTGCTTTTTTCTCCTTGTTTAGCCTCTTTCTTTCTTTTTCCTAGCAAAACACAAGTCAAGAAATGTTGTTTTAACAGTTCAACTATAGCCCATCTCATCTCTTCATCTTTGTTCTTTTTTACTCTTCTTTCTCTTACTGTACAACTGCTATCTTTTACATGTGACTTTCTCATGATGCATTTGTATTTGGAGTAAGCTAGAATGATGATGTTTAAATGATGAGGAGTGCTAGCGGCAGTCGCTCAAGCGAGTGTCCTTGCATAGTCGCTCCACTGATTGGTGGAAATTAATTCCAAAAATTAAATGCTTTCTTGCAATAAATGTCCTACTTTTTCATCAATTAATATATCATTTCGTATTTACACCATCAACAAACAAATAAAATTATAAATGTAAAGTATTAAAATATTTTTATTAATATTTTTTTTATATTGTCCTACTTTTAAATATTTTTAATAATCTATATACTTATGATAATCATTTCTTATATAATTTTTAAAATTTTGTAATTATGTTTATAATTTTATTTGTTTGTTGATGGCACCAGTGTAAATACTTTAGAACTAGAAGGGTATATTGATTGATGAAAAAGTAGGACATTTATTGTAGGAAAGCATTTAATTTTTTGGATTGATTTCCACCAATCAGTGTAAGGACACTCGCTTGAGTGACTGCCGCTAGCACTCCTCTTAAATGATAAGACTAGTTTTTATTCTAATGTCTCGTTTTGATTTGGTTTTATGACTTTGTGACATCGTTCTCTTCTAATTATTGTTGTTGTGGAGTAGATTCAATTGTGTACTTGTGATTTATGATTTGTGAATTTTTTCTTTGTTAGATTGATAAAAAATAATATTACTCTTGATTATTTAAAGTACGACATCAAATATTATATAAAAATAAATATTTATTATTTGTCGTATCCCCGCTGTGTCCGTGTCCGTGTGATCCATTTAATTAGCTTATTAATTATTTTCAATTCTACTAAATGAAAATAATTGCACTCCAAATCATAAATAAATTATTGAAGCCACTAATGTGCCAAATAATGCAACTAACCTCTCCACGTTAATTAGTGTTTGGATACTATTAAGATAATACCATCAATCAAATCACTAATTCATCCATATTCAGACTTCTTGATTTACTTCACTTGATCACATAAAAATTATTTGAAAAAATAATATATTTCATAAATATATATAAACAATTTATCAAAACCACTGGCCCAGTTTTCTATGATCAAATATATTAAGCCAAAATAAATAATACCACATGGATTCCATCTTGAGAATATATGTTCCAAAATCCATAATCAATGACTACCTAAAATACCAAGTCAATTGATTTTAAAATATCTCACCCATTAATAAATCAAAGCAATCATCACAAAAGAGTGAAAGACAAAGGTTCATTACTCTCCCAGGATTAAGAGTTATTTGCTTTAACACTGAGAAGTAAAACTATTTATGACAGGAATTGTAATTTTCACTTATCGGCAATCCCGTTCAATGTGTCATACACACTAACACGTATGGTTTTGAGTCATCCACTCAAATGACTAAGATAAGCCACCCTGTCTCATAGAAACTAACGTGTTACATTCTTTCAAATAGAATGACCAATTCTATCACTGAATGTGAACCATATTTCTTATTATGTAGACTGAATATTTGCACGAGACCATCTCTATGGACCTAATCAGCCTATCGTAATCAATAGACACTTAACTAATCTCATGAATTAACTGTTGAAGGATTTATATATTTAAGTTACGCCCTCTCTAATAGCTTAAGCTTTTAGAGTAGATGGTTGTTAATATGGTATCAAAGCGAAAGATCTCAAGTTCAAAGCTCACTATCACCCTGATAATTAAAATTGAAACATGTGTTGGACCAAAAAGAATGCCACACGTGAGGGGGCGTGTCGAAGAATTTATATATTTAAGTTACACCCTCTCTTATAGCTTAAGATTTTAGAGTAGATGGTTGTTAACATTAACCAATACAAGTATTCACCACATATGTATGTAAAGCACTAAAAGAC
This sequence comes from Cornus controversa, assembly GCA_026545225.1. Taxonomy (NCBI): domain Eukaryota; kingdom Viridiplantae; phylum Streptophyta; class Magnoliopsida; order Cornales; family Cornaceae; genus Cornus; species Cornus controversa. The sequence goes on along the minus strand of CM048846.1, from coordinate 86,077,291 downwards.
GCAGATTTATTAAAAATATCAATTACAATCCATAAGTTGGCTTTGCAAGGCATACAATCCCAACATGTCCTTCCTTCAATCCACTTTTCTGGCAGTTGAAACTGCTAAATAGGTTTTTTCGGATTAGGCCACTTGTCCATTTTAACTCTTTTAACTGTCACTATTATGATTCCAAAATCACATCAAACTGAAGCTATTCCTACTCAGGTCACATTGTCACATAAGCCGAAATGATTATCATATTAACCACCCCAAATTTCAAATATATTCTATCAAACCAATTAATTACCACAAGTTGCATTTCCAATGATTCTCTTCGCTGATAAATAAGTGTTATTTAGTGGTGTAAACACGAGGCAAGGACTTTGTACTTTACAAAGAAACCTAGGTTTTTAAGTGCAATTCATGTATGCAAATACAAGTTAAAATTTTAGCAATGTTCAATAGGCTTCTCTAAATTTCTAATTAATTTTCGTTTTGGAGTACATCACAAGCATGAGAGGAATTCAAGGATTGATTGGCAAAAGATATGTCCTAGAAGAATTTACTAAGAGATGTAAGTGGATCCTACCCATAGAATTTGTGCCACTATTTATCTTCATTGAAATTCTAAAAGACGTACATATCTCCACTAGGGGTGCACTTATTTTATGGGTAACAGATGATCATGAGAAATTTAACAAATTGCACCTAGTCCTCTGCTCCCAAGCATACCAAGTTGGGCACAACAGCAAGGAACTCCAAGCATGCCTAGCAGCACGAATCCACTCGTTGGTACATTCTAGAAAAATAGAATTGTGACATAAACATCTCTTCTCCTCCTCCACCATCTCCCCATTCTTCTTGTATTTGATATATGTCACATACGACGTTCCAGCATGCGGACTTCTTCATACTCTACTGTTGTCTTATCATGTTATTGTGGTAGTGAGCTTAACTGCAGAGTATATTAACATCACAAAATCATATCCATTTCTCAAAAATGGAAGTGACAACCCAAACGTGTTGTTTGGTGCTACCGAACTCACATAAGATGGGGTAGCTCATACTTATACTAATATTAGAATAATCCACCTCTTGCACTAACCACACAGACATCACCTAACATGGGCATAGATCACCAGAGAAATGTATGCATCAACTATGCAAAAATGAGTTATACAGAGATTATAAGCTAGAAATTGAAATTCGTATATAGCCAGCAGTGCAAACTACTATAGCTAATAATTGATATTGACTTCATATGTAATGTTCTATAAATTTTATGCAGGAAGTCAGAAGTTCTATAATGCTATGGAACTAGAAGCCCGCAATACACAAACAGTTTCTTCAAGTTTTCAAATTTCCTAATGGCAAGGGTCACAGACTATTTGCAAGCAAAGAAAAAGCCCCAAGTTTGATATATAGCACTTATGTTCTAAACTATATTCAGATTAAATAACTTTGTGTCATAGATAAATGCCTCAGAAAATGAACAAGTCCTCATTATTAGCAAAAACAAAAAAAACGAAGGCAACCCTCTTTGTCCCGCGTAAATATTCTAATTTATTCACAGACAAAAAACTTCATGACGTCAGTATATATGCCTGGTAAAAACCAAATTATGAGGATACAGAGACCTGTTCACGAAAGAGCATAAAATCACAAGAGAAAGAAATGAGGTACCTGTACTCTTTATCATTGATCCCGTGAGGGGCAAGCTCCATCTGCAACGTTGACACATTGCTACCATATAATGGACCCTCAGCAGCATTAATAACAGAGTGCAAGGGAATGTTTTGGAAGCTTCCACAGCCACCACTGTTCCCAGTATTAACGTGTGATATCACAGTTGACGAGGAATGAGAGGTAGATTGAGATTCCACAGGCTTTCTTGAACGGTTGCGGCCTCGATTCATGTGCCGCTCACAGTATTTGGAGTCCGGATACGCAGCTTTGGAGCACCTCCACTTCTTTCCATCCGTCCTCCTGCATCTACCCGGCTCTGGGTCGAATTTCTTCCCATAATAGGAACTGTAGGCCACTACACATGAAGGATAAAGTTTTACACACCTTTCCAAATTAAGGTATAATTTATAAATAAAGAAAAATGTTATAAGTTGAGATATTCAACAATATATAATTATATAGACTAATAAATTAATAATAGAACAAAATATATATAAATAAAAAAATAAAAGTCCCTGAAGAAAACAGTATATACCTAATACCTAGTCCCACAATATTGCACTTATAACTATGAACTTAGCCTAGAAAATGAGAATGAAACTTCTATTGGTAGTTGCTTGGACTATCGCAAAGACCCTTGTAAGAATGTATGCTTGTATAATAAACCAAGTAGGAAAAAATGGAAATAGATAATATAATTTCATATTCAAATTACTACACATTTCTGACATGTACAATATAATCAAATCTTTGAATCCTCTAATCCAAGAGTGACATGATGATTTGGTGTATCTCAGATCAATCAATGCCCCCAACCCTGTTCTCCTATACTGGCCCTCAAATTCAATGAGATTTCAAATTGAAAATATCATCAATTTGAAGCCAACTGCTTTACTCCTTATCTAAGTTCCTTATAGTTAGGAGTTGCCTATGTAGGTTGATTATGCCGATGGTGGTAAGTCAGGATCAGAAAGCCGGAACACAAAAGAGCCCCTAATAGGCTAAAAAGGACGGATGATTGACTCTTTGGTACAAGATGTTGCTTCAATAGGCATAATATGCTCGAGCTAACACGTACAAGTCCTCAAGCAATTTGTTCCAAATTCTTACTGGGGCAATTGAACTGCGAAATATTGGATTCAAGGTCCACAAGTAAAAAATAATAACAAAATCAACAATATTATAAATGTTTTGTGGAGCTTCAGATGAGGCAATCCCACGATTTTGATAATATGGAGCTGATCAATTAATTTGAATAAGCTAAAAAGATAAGACAATTTGAGAATGTTATAGAACAAGAAAGATCGGAATGAAGGAGAAAATTGTCGGTATTTACGCTGGATAGGCAGCCAATGCCAGCCCTATGGAGGCATGGAAGCCCTTGAAAAGGACCAAAATAAGGTTCAACAAACCTGCTCTCATACCATATAAAACAATAATTTCTTGTAATTATTTCCCTTTTTTGTTAAGGTAAGTATAGTTGAAACAAAAAATGAGGTCCAGGAATCACTGGAGGCATACCCCTCTATATACAAGTATTGAACAGACAAAACCAGTTGATTGATCATCTTGAAGAGTTAGTCAATAGGACAGAAATATGGACTGTGTAATACCGGTTAATGCTGCAATTACTGATTCTTTTGTGCAAAAGGCACCTTAAGGAATAAGCAAAATCTATGTCTAACTATACCATTGATTTTCTTTGGGAATGAAATAATATCCTTAAAATCATTTGTAAAATTATGCATTTCTTTCATACCAAATGGCATAAACAGTAGCTGCCAACATCATCTTTAATAATTTCTTCAAGTAGCAAAAAGACCCATCTAAGAGTTTATGCATAAAGAACTAACCAAAAAAAATGGGGACTAATTATACGGTCTCCAATTTATATTACTACACATTTTGCACGTGTTAAATATATTTTTGACTTTTCAACGGCGAGAAACCGTAATGAGATATACTATCAAAGATTCACATTATATAAAATTAATCAATGCTCCAAGCCTTTTTCTCCAGCAATAATGCGGATCTGAGTTTAGTTATGATAATGCATAATTGAACATCCCATGAAATTTGTTTATTTCCATATTGTTGTGACATCCATATCTTTTATAGACCCATGGCCAGTATCCAGAATGAATTGGTTACATTAACTGAATCAATCAACAAACACATATTACTAAAAGCAACTAAAATAACATGATTTCATGAATATGTATAACGATCCTCTAGGTGCATCGAAGAAAAACGCATTTCATATATTATTACCAACAAAAAGGATTAATTTAAATGTAATGTGAAGTCCAATTGGTTACCTAAGCGCTCTACTATATAAGTATCAAATTATCCTTCAAACAGACAAGTAAATTTCCCAAATACTTCGTGCTCAACTAATATAAATTTCAAAAGGTCATACAACTGTCACAAAATCAACGTAAGCATTCAAGGGTCACAAAGAACAAATCTTGCAACTGTTAGAAACTTCAAAAAATGAAGAATAATTAAACTAACAAATTACAAAAAAAAAAAAAAAACAAAAAGGAAAAGCTGGCTCCAGCAAGCAAAGAGATAAGATTACAACGTCATTTTCACTTATAGAGAGAGAGAGAGGTTAGTCTTTCTTACAGCTGGGGTGGTGTAAGAACCTAGCTGAGATGGAGTCAAAGCTCCTCCGAATCGGTACGACGAGGTCAGGCGGCACAGGCAGTCCCGCCGCCAAGTACTTGTATATGAGGGCTTGATGCTCCAGCTCCTTCCACTGCGCCGCCGTGAACGGCGGCCGGAACTCTGCCCCGGCCGCCGCCAGCGACGACGACGCGGCACTCATGTCACAAAGCCTTCGTTTTCTTCTTCAATGCTCAGTTAGGGCCTCCAAGCAGTGATTTAGCTTTTCAAGAAAAAGCTGCCATAAAGAGAAAATGTGAACTCAGTCACAGGTATAATAACCCAGTTGGAGAGAGAGAGAGTTTGGCGGTTACCTTTGGGGGGACAGATGTAGGGTTTGGCCATGCTTTGTAATGGAGATATGGGAACAGAGCAAGACATTGAAATCTTTTAAGTGACGATTTATATTAGCATAGAAATGATAATTTGGGAAAACAAAGCTCTAGTCTTAGATGAGTAATGCTATTTTTGGCAGTACAATAAGTTCTCACCTCTTATATTATTTTATTTCAATCAAATTTTGAAGATTTATTTTAAATAGAGTTGTGATATATAGTTTTACTCAATTAATCTATTTTAAATAGAGTCGTAATACATAGTCTGACTCAATTAATTTTAATAAAAAATAACGTCCTCTTATCTCCATTCACAAAACACTTCAATTAGTTTTACTGTCAAACCATACATCATTTTTCGTTTTAAAAATCAATAGAAATTGTTACTATTTTGTTTTTAGATAAAAAAAAATTATTTATCTATTTATTGTCTATAGATTTTTTTTTTTTAAGTGTAAGCTAAATATTGATTAAAAGAAGTGTAAGCTAAATAGGTATTACGTTATTTTCCAAAAAAAAAAAAAATTGTCTGCATTTTAGAAATAAATGGAGAGAGAGAATGTTTAGCCAAATAGAGGAAAATCTATCTTCAAATTTGTGTACATTGGTATGTAGAGAGACTACACGTGCAATGCACATAACTAAGGCTTTGCCCAAAGGCAATAAATGTAGTTTGGTTATTGTCATCAAAGGCAATAAATCAGGTTCTTGTTAATGGTCACAGAGATCAACATAGCTCCTTTAATTGGCCCTATCTCATGTACAGTATATCTTACTCTTTTGAAATGTTGCAGTGACAAGAGTCTGCATTGGACTAGCCTTTTAATTGAGGTGAATTTTGCAGTGACAAGAGTCTAGTGCAGGAGGCAGGTATAATGTTTGAGTGCAAATAATAATTGACTAGTACTTGCATAAAATTAGATTTGTGTCAAAAATGTGACTTCTAAAGAATTATTTGTACTCAAATATTAGACTTGAATACTTCATAAGGCATCAAAGCCAAGTAATTTTACCACTAGAAATTAGAGTCAACCTAGAAAACACGGACACTTCACCGAGGGTGCCGTATCCGTGTTGGAGACTCGGATACCGTGTCGGACACTTAGACACTCCCCGAACACGTGTTGGACACTTCGTAAAAGTGTTCTGATATTTTTTTTTTTATGACACTTCTTGGACACTTCTCGGATACTCTTTGGACACTCATTGAACACGTGTCGAATACTTCATAGCAGTAATGGATATTCAAGTATTTTGAAAGGAAATTATATACGACTAAGTTATGATTAAAAATCTAAACTAAATATATGTAGAGGACTAAATAAGTCTGGTTCTTTAATCTATTTGTCTACTTTTGTTTATAGTTTATTTGGTTATTAATTGATTGATGATAAATTAAAGTATTTCTGTAATGTAGTCTTTTTTTGTTTAATAATTAATATATTATATTATTATTTTATAACCGTGTCAGTATTCGGTTTTTTTACAATTTTTTGTGTCGCCATGTCCGTGTCGTGTCGCACCTGTGTCCCGTGTCCGTGTCTGTGCTTCCTAGGAGCCAACCCTGTGGAGTTTGATGAGGTGAAATTTTATACAACATGTTTTTGCAAAAATTGAAAATGTGGCTAAATGCATGGAAGCCTTTTAACACCAATAAGAGGTTTTCTTGAACTGAGATAAAACTTTTACCTTATTTATAAAGGTTATTATTTAAAAATAATAATAATATCAATCCGGATGTAATTTTGTTTTGATGCAGTAGATTGCTTTACTTTGGACTACGATACTGTGGCTTTTCTTTGCTGAGATCTTCCACATAAAAAATATAATTTCTTTTGTTCCATTCCTCGTAAAAATTTTGAAGGGGATGAAATTGGGGACATAAAATCATCTATTCACTTCCTTTTCTCTTACACTTGCATGGTGGTTCCATGTTTTTTCTCATAAAGAAAAGATTTGAAAAGAAATGATTAGAGATTTGTGATATTGAGTTATATGGCCTATTATTTATAACAAGTGAATTGTTATATGTATTTTTTACCTAAAAAGTTAAAATAGTAAAAAAATTCCCTCTCAATCATTTTTGTTTTCAGATCCCATAAAAGGATTATTAATATCTTTCCTGTTTTTTTCCCTCCTTTGATAAATGGTGCAATGTTGAATCATTTAAGTTTGTCTTGTGATGAATTTTGTGTGCATGACATTCTAGGAAGCACGAATACTTACGACAAATTTTGAAAAAATAAGATACGAGTATGATAGAATACGACAATAAAAAATAATATATTATATTTTTATATATACAAAAAGTTAATTTTTGATCAGGCTTTTTGAATCTAAATGCAGTCATTCTAAATAAAGAAGCAATTAAATATAACACAAGAGTTCTTTCTACATTCAACATACACTATTTTTTCAAATACATATATACATACACTATTTTTTCAAATACATATATAAATTATAGTAATGCAGTTCCTATACTGGAGTTTATTTAAAAATTCCACCAGTAAAGTAAAGGGTGAATTAACTTCAGTCACTCAATGACAAAATTTTAATAATTTGAGATGTCATACAAATTTTATTATCTCTTAATCTAAAAATTAGCTTTTATTTTTAAAATGAGATATTTCGATGTTCGGCTTTGAACAGTGACCTATTACCATTTATATTTTTAAATTTACTATTTCCCTAAAAAAAATGCATAAATTTAAAATGGCCAAAGTGCAATAAACCTCCCTTTGGTTTCAAAATGGTGCACAATACTCTCCTCTCCTTTTTTTGTGCGCATCAAACATCCTCCAACTTACAAATTGGTGCAATTTACCTCTATTTAGCACTATTTGGATTAAAAGTTGACTTAAAATTATAAAAATACCATCACAAATAAAAATAAATAAATAAATAACTGATTAATTTACTGAAAAATACCAAAAAAATTACTAAAAAAAGAACTTTAATTCACCAATTTTTTTTGGTAAATTTATTTCAGTATTTTTTGTAAGTTTTTTTGGTATTTTTTGACAAATTAAAGTTCCTTTTTTTGATAAATTTAAAAAAGGACTTTTTTGTAATTTTTTCGGTATTTTAATTTGTTGAAAAATACCGAAATAAATATACAGCAAAAATTGGTGAATTAAAGTTCTTTTTTTTTGGGTAAATTTATTCAACAACTTAAAGTTCTTTTTTTTGGGTAATTTTTTTTTGTATTTTTCATTAAATTAATCAGTTTTTTATTTTTTTTATTTGTGAGGGTATTTTTGTCTTTTTAAGTCAATTTTTAATCCAAATAGGGATAAATTGCACCAATTTGTAGGTTGAAGGGTGTTTGTTGCACTCAAAAAAAGGAGAAGAGAATATTGTGCACCATTTTGAAATCAAAGGGGAGTTTATTGCACTTTGGCCTAAATTTAAATGACCTTGTTGACAATTATAGGGATCATTTGGACTGTCAAAGGCTATTGTATATGGAGGGGAGTTCACACGTTTCTTAGTGCAATTTGACGAGCCCGTTTTGACATGTATTCATCCTAATTTGAATTAGCGAAACGATCAATACTCAAGAATATTTCTTAGGGATGACAATTTTGCTCGTCTCGTCCCTAATGGGATAGATACAGGGCAAGTTTGGAATTTGATAAAAACTCGCCCCGCCCCCACCCTTCCCCGTTTATATGTTTCTCTTTTTTTTCTTCTTCTTGAAAATTCAAGTAAATATATATATATATATAGATTTGTAACGATCTTATGTATTTTCTTCATAATTTGAAAAAAAAATGGTTTTCAACTTCTTTGTGATCTTCTTTCGATTTATGGTATAATATAATTGAAAGTAGTGTATGTATATATACACACTCACACATGCATATATTAATCTACTTCTAAATTAATAGAAAAAAGAATAAAATATTCACATCAAAACATAAACGAGACAGGGACGAGGACGAGGACGGGGTTACTTTCCTTCCAACAGGGCAGGGATGAAATTTGAGAAATGAACTCGTGTGAGGTTCGGGATGGGTATAAAATATTGTTTAATTAAACGGGAAGGGTACTAATTTAAGCAAACCTGTTCCATACCTGCCCCATTGTCACGTTTTAGTCAAATTCTATATATTAGGACTATATTTTTGCATTTTTGCCACATCGCGTATAACGGAAATTGAACCGAGTTTTTGTTAGTAGTAAAATCCAAGTTGAAATTTGCAATTTTTTTATTGCTATCTTATTTTAGTGATATTGTTGTTGTTATTATTATTATTATTTGGTATATTTAGAGATTGTGTCAAATTAGACTATTTTTAGGATTTACTTACCATTATAAACACCGTTAGGGAAAAATTCACAATACACTTACTAATTTACACAAGAAACAAATTCACAACTCATACAAGAGATACATAATTTATAATTGAGAAAACACAACTTTAGGATAAATTTATAACATGAACAACACTTGCAATAAAATATAAATAAGCAGTACATAAAAGAACACAAGGGATAAATATATAATTAAAATAACAATAGATAAAAATAGAATTTAAGAATTGCTTGGCTAATGGGAGGCATGTGTAAACACATTGGGTTAAAACTGATAGTCCTCCTCTTCATGTAGGTTCAAACGGTACTAGTCAACTCCAAAATACAACTCAATCAACTCACAACGACGCCTCATCTATGTGCACAGACTAAGTCCATGTCTCTATGTGTCTCGTCACCCATAAACTCGTAAGCATACATAGAAGGATGGAAGTATAGAAGTATATCTCTTTATATTTACAACTTAGAACATGAACTCCAAATGAGAGATAGGATGCTTTATATATAGAATTAATATGTAACGGTTAAGATATAATAATGATGATAATTATGGTTAAAATAATAACTACCAAAAATATAATTTAATTTGTATAATAATATTCATATTAAAATATCATTAATATAATTTAATAATATTTTTATTAAAATATTCATAACAAATAGTGATGATGAATTTTAGTGCACCAGCAACATTGCTCTATTATGACCTGGGAGTTACGGGTTCAAAATCGAAACAACTCCTAATAAATAGTCTACCAAGCAGATTTACACATTAATAATATTCTAATTTTCTCTGGAACTTGTGATTGCCAATTGTTTAGCACATTTCTCATTTCGATATTAATAATGTTCTAATTTTCTTTACAACTTGTGATTGCCAATTGTTTTAGCATAATTCTCAATCCGGCTCATCATCTTATATGTGCGTCTTAACATTGAAATTAATCTAAATGGTGAAAACTTGGCATGCTGGCATCTCCTCCGTTCAAAATCCACCACACACACACACACACACACACACGAATTCAAAGAGTCAACTTGTTCAAATAGGTCACAATCATGTTGTATTTTTAGTGCATGTAAATGGAAATGAGTAAAATTTAAATGCAAGACTAAGGCCCTGTTTGGCAGAGCTTTTTCTTCGGCTTTTACGTAGAAGAAAAAGAGAAGCAGAAGCTAAATCAGGAAGCTAGTATCTCCCAGCTTCCTTTAAACACTCTTTTTAGACTCCGAAGTTCTTCCGCCTTACTAATCCAAACACTCTTCAAAACGGCTTTTGAGCTTGAAAAGTCGAAAGTCGATTTTCAAAAGCCAATCCAAACAAGGCCTAAAAGTCATAATAAGTTACTTTTTAAAGTTGAACTTTGAGAACACCTTTTTTATAAGTAGAAGTCAACTTCTTACTAAAAAGATATGGGTTAAATTTATTCACATTCTCTTATATTAGATTAAATTACACTCGGAGAGACCGATTAATCTTTATTTATTTCACCTCTCATAAATTCATTTTTTCGGTGACCGAAATAAATTTTAAGTGTGAAAAGACAATTTTGCCATTACATTATAATATCACATTATATTTCAAATAGGGTAAAACACAATGACTTCTCTTGAGATTTGTTGTAATTGCACTGACCTCTTCTATGATGATTTGATATCAAGTAGGATGAATTTACCATTATACGCCCAAATAATTTAATAATAAAAAAATATGATTTCTAGAATGACTAACCACCATTGTCACCACCCCTGACCACCAATGATATTCAATCTTTCTCCTAACATATTTGATCAATCACCAAAAATTCTATCATAAATTTTTTTAAAGATCTTCGATCATGATGATATATACACACACACATACATAAGATCGGATCTGTGGGTCGAGTTGTTGGATTTGGTCAGTAGCCATGGGTACGGGTTGACGAAAACAATCGAGCTGGTGGTGTCGTGTGAGTTGAAGCGTGCATATCATTTTAGAAATCAAAATTTTTATTTTTTATTATTAAATTATTTGGGGGTATAATGGTAAAATCATTTTAAATTTTGATCTCAAATCATCATAAGGGAGGTCAGTGCAATTACGACAAACCTCAAGGGAGGTCATTGTTTTTTTTATCTTATTTGAAATATAGTGTGATATTATAATGTAAGGGCAAAATTATCTTTTCACACTTAAAATTTAATCTGATCATCGAAAAAATAGAATTAAAGGAGGTAAAAGAAATAAAGGCCAAACTGTCTTTGTGAGTGTAATTTGACCTAACCTCAAGGAATGTCAGGAAATTTATCCCAAGAAGTATTTACGTTTGTACGATGTGTCAAAATGTAGATATAGTTTGTCGGATCATCTCATTTGTTGTAATCCTGTGTTTGTATCACCTACTATTTAGATATAATACATTATTGAGGAGTGCAAGCTAGCGCGAGGGTTGCTTTGCACTCTCTTGTTGGGTAAAAAATTAATTACAAACGTGTTTGACAATTAATTTGACTTAAAAAAGTAATTGTTAAAGTAATTGTTGGTCCCAATACAAAATAGACAATATTTTGTACATAATAACGAGAAAGTCACTCAAAAAAATTGTTTCATCAGTTCTTATTTTCATTTTGTTTGTTAGGTTGATGGCATTTTTGTTATTATGGGTGAAACGATGTCTTGAAAATTTAACTATTACTTTGATTTTAAAAAAATAATAGTTAGTTTCAATATAAACATAGACAACATTTCGTATAAAATAACAATAATACCTTGAAAATTTAACTATTACTTTGATTTAAAAAAATAATAGTTGGTTTCAATATAAACATAGACAACATTTCGTATAAAATAACAATAATATCACTTGCAAAATTGTTTCATATGTCCTTGTTATTTATAGAATGGCATGACTATTATATATATATATATATATTTGTTAAAAAAATGTCTTAAAGACACAGTAATTGATACATTTTGCATAAATAAAAAAATATATACATGATTACCAATGAGATAACACTAGTGTCAAGGGACGGGTAGCACTCCTCAAATTGGTTCACCAAATACAACAATGTAAGAGAGTAATGCTACATCAGTTGACTAATTAACATGACTCTCAGTCGGCCGATGATGTAGCATTAATGTGGCTTAGTTTTTGCAGGACACTAAAAATATAAATATATTTTTTTGATTAAAATATTCTTAAATTTTAAGAATATGTTCTCTCTTTTCTCAATTAATAAGTACCCTCACTCTTTCCACCAACATCTGGACACAACAATTTCAACAACTTATTTTCAGAATATTAGTCATATCTAATACTAGTAGAAGGAAAAAAGAAAAAAGACATATATTGATAGAAAAAAGATGAGGAGTGACATATATATATAAGTAAAAAAAAAAAAAAGGATGGAAACAATGAAAGGGGTAAAAAACTATTTCTGTCTAAAATATTTATAGTATTTAATATGCATTGAAAACCTTGAAGAGGATCATTAATTTATTATGACGTAAAACACGATTTTTTCTTTATTTTATAAAGTCAGTCAAGTTTATCAAATTTTCCTTCACAAATGGTGTGAAGTTGTTGGGTTGACCCAGGACATGAAAGTACCCGCGTTGTTACCCAATGATTAATTGAACGTAAAGTAAGATATGTATTAGAGAAAGCCACGTGTCTTGTAAAGCTGACCAACGTCATTTTAGCATTTTTGACCTTTTGGGTATCTGAAGACAGCTTTTTTTCGACACTTCCACTAATTAAAAGCTGCCCAAGAATAGATACCGGTTCCGGGCAGCCCCGACTCCGCTGCCCGCTCCGTCTACCGTCGCTTTTCAACCCAAACTCCCTCACTCTCTCTCCTCCCTCTCTCAAAAACGTTCCAAGGGCCAGGTTCTCTTCCCCTTCTCTCTCTAGCCATGAGTCTCTTCGGCCTGGGCAGGTATTCCATATATTTCAATTAGTTTTGTAATTAATAATACGTCTATGATAATTTATATCAGATCTGTTGTTTTGGACAATTATTATCATTATTTTGATTTGTGATTAGTAATTTGATATGTATTTGACTTAATTTATACTGGGTTACATGTTTTTTAGCTAATATCACATCTAATTGCATGATCAGATACATTTGTAATATAAAGTTACATTATTTTACATGTATTCGTTGCTATTTTGGTGCAAAAGGTGGCTGTTAGTGTCTCAAATCATCATCATCATCATCATCATCATCTTTGCCTTTTATCTCATATGGATGGAGTTGGCTACATGAATTCTCTATTTATTCCCACGTGAATATTAGTGGTTCAAATTTTATGCACAATGAGGTCCTAGAATTGTGATTAGTGGCCCTGGAACTGTTTAAATACAGATAGATTGATTGGATGTTATGAATAGGCAAAAAGAATGGACCAATATTTTTTTGTCCTAACAAATAACACACTTACCCATTTTGTGTCCGTATGGGGACTTGAACTCTCAATCTTCTAGTTTCGGAAGTCGAGGAGATACCAGTGGACCCGTGCTGGTGAAGGAATGAATACTAATTAATCAGTCTTTAAATGTATGAAGTTAGTACACTCTCTATAATTTCTATAATTTGTCGTATTCCTTATATATTAACAAAAAGAATAACATGGGTGTTGGTTTCTGACACATTGATTTGGTGCAGTTGGCAGCATCATTTTTGGTGTAGAAAATGGTATCTGCCTTACAAAAAAAAATCTTAAACAGGAGTATTTTTTATGCATGTATTAAACACGACACATGTTAATAGTTCTCCATTTCTTAGAGACCAACATATTTTTCCACGAGTTGTTTCCCCATTGTGCATACTCATATACTATTAATCCAGTATTCGCTAAAATGAATGGTGAAAGTTAACAAAAGAATAGTCTTCTTACTGTGTATATATAATTTTGTAGAAGAAAGTGGATCTGCTAAATCATTTCTCTATAGCAAAATGGCTGAATTTACCAAGAGTATTGGAAAATGTCTGTAGATATAATTTTGTAGAAGGAAGTGGATTTAGAATGCTAAATCAATTATGTGTAGCAAAAATGGTTGACATCTATTAATAGAGCAATGGAAAATGTGGGAAGATTCATCAGTCATAAAAGCATAATCTTGGAGGAATGAAGTTCGAACCTTTAGGAGGTCATTTTACAAAGTGTAACAACTAACAAGTGTTTGGAACAAGTAGAATTTGATAGATATGACGTGAATGAAGAAAGCTAAAATTAGTAATCAGATTATGGATTTAAGGCGATTTACGTTCTTATCCTTGTTCCCTGCGCTCTGTGCTGTCCAAAAGAGGTTGAGAAAGGTATACAATTTGGCGGGACATGTGAAAGGAAAAATTGGGAGTTGGATTATGTTAGTTGTCATAGAAGTTAAGTGAGGCTTAAGAAGCTTTGTTATTGATTACATGTCCAAATGTTTCTACATAGCTGTGTGTGCACGCGTGCTGGCGCACGTGAGCGCTTTGGAGTGGGGGCGTAGTCTACAGGTCTTTGTATCAAATTATGCTTAACTCTTTGGTGGTACAGTTAACCATTAATACTTGACAATTTTTGTCGTTGACTATTTATGTTGTTCAATTATGCCTTAATCTGTTTATTTGCAAACAGGAACCAAAAGACATTTCGCCCAAAGAAAAGCGCACCATCAGGAAGTAAGGTTGTTCTCTATGTCTAATCAGAGAATCTTTCTTCCTTCTTTGTATTTGTTTAATGTGGTAATAATGATAATAGTCAATAGCATTATGTTAATAATATTTCTAGAAATATACATATTTATAGCCATATGTTGGGCTTGAGCTTCATAATGGTAATATTTTTGTTTTTGTTAGGCAATAATATTATTTTTTCTGTTTGATAAGTAATAGATTCATCAAAAGGCAACAAAAAGGACGCAGCCATGTAGACTCAATTTATAAACTATGAAACTGCTTAAACTGTAATCTCATCTTTACTTGAAAGCTTTACAGAGGAGTCCTAACAAATAATATTGGTTTTTACTGGGAGGGTCGGAATTTAGTCTTCCTACCCTTGCATGGAATAAGAATTGGCTTCACCAGCTAACTGTTTCACCATTAATTATACTTCTAAGTTTTAATAAGGTGAAATAAAGTAGGACGTGAGAAAACAATAGAACTTCAATCTTTAGAATTGTGCTATACTGCTTACTTATCAAAAAAAGAATTTTGCTATACAGCTATAAGGTTGAGCATACTTCATAATTAGTAAACAAGGTAGTCAACTGAATGATTAGTATAAAGGGGTTTGCTAGAGTATGAAGCTTAGCTTCAGATGGAGATTTAGATTGAAGTGAGAAAAGGTTGGAAAGGAAAATTACTGCTTGTGAGCAGCTCTTCTCCCTCAATACTGTGATCACCAAATGATGGAAATTTTTCTTGGCCAAACACTGATAGAATTTATAACCTTCTTTTATTGCATTCCATATTTTGAAACATTAGCCCCTATTAACTAAGGTGTGTTAACTATGATCACAGACTTCTTTTTCTTACATGACCTTAATCCTTATTCTAGAGAAATGGTAACTCCTATCTAATAAATCTTGGTTGAAGAAAGTTAGAAACATGGATTCACATATGAAAACTTAACAGCTAGTAGTGGGAGAATGGTGAAAGAAGCTGGGGTGTTCAATCTCAAAAGTGATACACTTATGAAGTTCAAAGGTTTGGAGCATCATTAACATCACACACACATGATTTAACATTTTTTGGTGGAATGTGTCTGGAGTCTGAACTATTTGTTGAGAGGAGCAGATATTTATGTGAGAGATTGACTAGATAATGTCTATCACCAAAAAAGGAAATCACCTAGCTGATACCTCCTTTTCAAAAATTAAATGGTTGAACAAGAACTTGTTTCTACTTTGTATTTTTCATGTTATTTTGCTAGAATGTCCTTTTATCACCTTATACTATGCTATTCTATTGACAAAAACATTCAGTTTTTTGAGGGTGTGGAATGATGTGTGACAAGTTGGAATGGTGCAAATGCCACTGCTATCTAGTTTTTGATGTTACATCAAATGTATCCTTTCATACACTAAAATACCAGATATTTAATTAATATTTAATACATCTGCATATTTATATGCATGTTCAAAGACGCCTTTTGAACTGACAGTATTATCAATTTTGTTTCCTTTCTCATGCTTCCCCTTTGATGAAAGTAGTTAAAATGCATGGGCAGTGCACACATTTAATGGTGAATTTTAATCAAGTAATATTAAAAAAATACAAGACATCGTATAACAAATGAATATTGTTTTACTTAAAATTATCTACCAATATTGTATCTTGTTTTATCAAATTTGGAAGCTCTTCAGGCTGATAAAGAACTATATGAAATTATAATGCAAAATAAGCAAGAAAATTAACATACTCTTGAAATGTGAATTCTTGGAATTATTTTGTGATTTTTTTAACCCTAATAATTGAGATGAAATGGAAAAGGAAAAAATGGGAATTCAAAGCCTTTGAAGACACATGAATAAATTATGTAATTAGTGGGCAATTCAAAAGGGTGTTAACGGCTGCCTCTTGGTATCAACTCAACAGTCTCTCATTAATTAGTTCTGAAAATACGAGTAAATAATAGATGAATAATAAATTTAAACCAATAGTTTCACAAACATACAAATAAATAAGGGTAAATTGCACTTACACCCCCTGAGATCGTAATTACACATTGGTCGAAATTGGGCATAATATCACTGTGTACCCTTTAGGATAGGCGCGTGTGCTCAACGACCCCATCCCGTTAACCAACCGTTAGAACCGTCAGAAATATTTCCTGTGATGACGAATTTGCCCTTCCTCTTGACTGAAAAGATGCTAATAGCCTTTTAAAATTTGTAAAATTACAATAATACATTTTGCACTTCCTCTTTCTACCGTAGTTTTCTCTTTACCGCAAGCACCAGTGGGATCCACCAATCAATAAACACTGTCTCCTCCTCCCTCTCCGCCCACACACCACCACCTCGGAAATACCCATCGTTGCAGGGTTGACATTGTTTTCTTCTTCCTTGCAAATTATATATCAGGGGTGTATATTTACAAGAAATTTTACTTCGATTGACGGGTATGCAAAACAAGAGGATTTTGGGGGAAGAATGCAATTTGAGTTTATGGATCTAAATCAAAACTTGAGGTATAAAAGTGGGTTCACGAGAAGATATGGAACCAGTGAAGAAACACAACAAAGAAAGATTGAAGAAGACAAATGTGCAAAAGGGTGGTGTAGTATAGTTAGGGAGTCAAATGGGCTTTTTTGGGGATAGAGGGACTTGAGCCCCCACGATTTCTAAAATCCATGGATTTTCCTCTTACTATAAATTTCATTGTTCTGAGATTGGAGAGTATTGCTTGACAGATGACAATCTAAAAACATTAGAAACACTAATCCCAGATAAAGAAAAAATCTTAGAAAGGAAAAAAAATCAACAGATTGAAAACTGTCAACAATTAAAACCGAACCAAAAACATGTAACTTTGCCCGAAGAACAAATCTTGGAACATGAATATATATATATATATATGTGTGTGTGTGTGTGTGTGTATAAGAAAAACAAAGACCCAAAACCCAGAAGAATAGAGAGAGAAGAAAGGAAAGATGAAAGAGGTTTTCAGAGAAAATAGTAATCTGGGGTACCCTATATAGATCAATCAATTAAATGCAAAACAAAAGAGTACTGGAATGAAGATTGGTGGCTTTGTGAGTCGCTGGAGAGAGGGATTGGATGGTATTATTATTTTTGGTGGTGCGTGGGTGGAGGTCGGTGATGGTGGATTGGGTGGATAGAGGGAAACTTTTTTTTTTGGTAAGGGTAATATGGTCATTTCAGATTCAGTTTTTTTTTTTATTGAAAAAATATTAAAAAATGAAGGGCAAACATGACATTTCACAACTCAAATTTAACACCGTAAGCTGTCGAACGTCAATAAGAGAGGTTGGTGTAATTAAGGCCATTTTTAACCACCGTGTGTAATTAGGGCAAATCTCAGGGGTGTCAGTGTTATTTACCCAATAAATAAATAAGGCAATGGAAAAATATGTGATCAGTTATATATTTTTTTTTTACAAGTATATAATAAAAATCTATTGACATTTATATAGCAGTATAGATCATGAGAAATTTGTCACTATGCATGAAGAAAGAACATCCAGGTCATGCATGTGATGTGACATGGGGTACTGCAATGGCAGGACTCAAGCATATCGTTTAGAGGTGTTTGTAACTAGAGTCTTAAAAAGATTAAAGAATAAAATTATAGCAATCAGTGATTATTTTTTGATTGCTTACCGTCTGCTGACATGAAAAATGATGTTCTTTAGTTTTTGACAAATTGTTTTCCCAAGCTGGCCATGATTGAGTTACTATCTTGGGAGGTGTTTCTCCATTGCTTGAGGTCTGGTCTTTTCAATTACACCACTAAATTAACAATAGTGACATGACTACATGAGTGCTACATCCGAGGCTTCCTTTAAAAATTGACGGACAAAATTTTCCTTCTTTACATAAAATATTGACTAACTGTAAACTATAGCTGCTAAGTTTCTCATTCCCATATTGTAAGAATGACTGAATTACTCTTATGTATCTATTATCTTATATTTATCATTTCAAATGCAGGGAGCACAATTAAGAAAGCACATTGATGCTACTTTAGGTAGTGGAAACTTGAGAGAAGCAGTAAGACTTCCTCCTGGAGAGGATGCAAATGAATGGCTTGCTGTCAACAGTATATCTCTCTCTCTCTCATTCTCCCTTGAATGATTTCTAATTTGATTTTCTCAGACATCCTTTTTCATATTATTCTCTCAATTTGTGAGTTTTAGTATATGCATGCTGTTCTGTTACTGTTCCAGTATCATCCTATGTTCCATGGACATGGATTTGGGACAAGGATTGGAGATTAAAAAGTTCATAAACATTGCACGGATTAGGCTATACGAATGTTTGTTTTATTTATTTTCTCTGTTGATTTTTCTTCCATTAAAACCATGATACCTTGTTTGTTTTATATTTTGATAATCTTTTATTAACCCATCGCAGTGTAAGCACCATACTTGTTCATTCTGTTTTATATTTTGATAATCTTTTATTAACCCGTTGCGTTTAATGTTTACAACTGTTTACATCCAAAATGTCAAGAAACATCTGAATAGTGTTGACCTCATGCCAGCATTAAAAAACTTGTACTTCAATCTTTAACCCATTGAGAACATTGGGAATACACACATTGAAGAGTGGACAAAAAGTGTCCATGTCCAACACATGTCCAGTTTGGATGCTGCTAAATTTCTACATTTCATTCATTCTGCTAATGCAAAAAAAATTATCAATATCAATATCAAATTCTTTTTTTTTTTTTTTTGGCCAATCTACTAGAAAAGCTTCTCTTTGAGAACCAAATCTGAATGGAGATTGTCTGATTCTTCAATTTTCAGCTGTGGATTTCTTCAACCAGGTGAATCTGCTATTTGGTACTCTCACAGAGTTCTGTACATCAGAGAACTGTCCCACAATGACTGCAGGCCCTAAGTATGTCTTGATAAATTTTAAATTGATTGCTTTAGTTATACATATCAGTTTACAGAAATGCACTTCTATTATATTCCAAACTATGTTTCAAAAGTTTAGATTACTGATTTGATACTTCCTCAGATGACCTTAACAGGTACAGTTATTACTCTAATTATTATCAATAGATCTTGTTATTGCATTAGATTTTCCCACATATTTGTCAAGATGTTTTTTTTATGTAAAATTGGGTCATTTCTATTCTATCAATACTTTCTGGAACCTCCATTACATCAAAATCTATGGATATGCAACAGTTAGTATATACATGTATATAAATTTATATATGTATGCATGGAAAGATGGATGCCTGGATGGATTGGAATATGAATTTACTTTTTTTAAACAACTTAAAAATCAGAATATTGTTAGAGTTAGGTAATTGTTTTTGTTTGTGATGAATATGGATGATATTTAAAGGCATTTTTTGAAGCACTTTTCCTTAGAATAGAGTATTTTCTTTATTTTTATCAGTTCTAAGTGTCTTAGAACTGGATGGCTTTTTAATCAATTCGATGTATCTAGCTCCCTAGCAATGATTCTGTTACCACAAACGCGGCGAACCAAGAACAAATCAAGAATCAAGTAGAAAAGTAAACACGTCATACACAAAGATTTACATGGTTCAGCGTAAAGTCTACGTCCACAATGAAGATCCGGCAAAAGATTTCACTATGCGAAAATTAGGAGATTACAAGTTTCAGCTCCCGAACTCTAACTCTATCTCTCACAATCTTTCCTGCGGTTTTCAGTGTTCTCTCATCTCACACACCCCAAACCTTAAGCGCCCTTATATACTGAGCTACAAGAGAGTCCTAATTTGGGTCCAACACTCACAAGATATAAAATGGGTAAAAAAAATTAGTTTTCGGTTCAAAACAGGGTTGCAACGCGACCCGGGCCGAAACAAAATTCGGGTCACAACATCACAGATTCTATAGGATATGCACATACATGTATTATTTAATAAAATAATATTATGAGATTAATGTATAAAAGTTTTAGTATTTATTTTTTGGTAAGTGTATCAATATTTTTAGTATTAAGTCAAGGGCTTTCTATGTTCATTATTGTTATAATGTCCGTTCTTTCAATCTTATTTGCTTTGCTAAATAAGCATTTAAGATAATTTTATCAATAATTAGTAGTTGAGGAGTTCTTCAATTTTTCAAAGATGTACTAAATTCCGGAAGGGAGATGGGGTGGACAAAAAGGCCATGCCTATCATCTTGGTGGGTAGTGTTCACGATATTGTTGTAAAAGTTCTTGCAGTGAGGTTGAGCAAGGTTGTGGGTAAGGTTGTTTCTTACTCTAAAAATGCTTTTTTTGGGGAAAAAAAGTTGTGCTCATCATGATTGAGTGCTTGGAATTAAAATATACGAGTGGGCCTCCTGGCTACATATGCAATTCAGATGCGGAAAGAAACCTATAATCATGCTAATTTGCAAATTAAATGCCGAGAAGGCCTATGATGTTAATTGAGAGTTCCTTCTCAATAGAGAAGGATGGCTATTGGAAGAGATGGATCACCACTTCTATCTCATTTTATTTTTTTTCCTCCTCCCAATTATGATAAGTTGGAAGCTTGTAGTATTTTTAAAAGTTCTAGAGTTCTTCAACAAGGAGAGTTTTTTTTATCTTATTTACTTTCATAGTGGTTTTAGAAGTTACTAGTAAATGATACAAAGAGTAATGGATGCCGATTTGCTAGATGGTGTTTCCAGCAGAGAGGAGTTTGCTTTATATTGAATCACTGATGATTCAATCATGTTTTTGTGGCACGTATGAAGTTTAACTTCTTCTTTCAAGGGGTTTGTTGCTTTGTTTTAAGGCATCTTGAGTGTCACTATGAACTTAGGTTAGGTGAGTACCGAGTAGGTATAGGTAGGAGGAGAGGGGTTGTTGGTGCCTTTACTGCCACTCTTGGTTGTAAATTGGGCAGCCTTCTTTCTTATTACCTTGAATTGGTGGTGGCTTCCTGTATGGAAAAAGAGAGCCAAGAGAGATGGTTGAGTGGAGATTGAATCGGTCGATGAGGACTTATCCTTCCAATGGGAGAAAACTAGCGTCGGTTTAAAGTACTCGAATGTGCATTCCAACTTTTTTTTCCCCTCCAAGATTTTGGTCTTGGTTGCTAGAAATTGGAGAAAGCTTAAAAGATAATTTTCCTTGGGCTAGAATTAGGATGAATTCGATTACCATCTTGTTGAATGGGAATGAATAGTCTGGACTAAGAAGGTTGGTGGCTTGGGTGCTCGTCCTTCATTATTCCTGTGAACCATTCCTTTTGGCAAATGGATTTGTAAAAGAACATGGTTGTTTGGAAGTACGGTGTTGATAGAAGAGAGGGACAGACAAACCAATTTCAGGCAGTCATCTAGTGGGGCTTGAAGCAATAGTAAATGGGTATTCGGAGTTTATCAAAGAGACCTGTTTACATTTTACAGTGGGAGTGAGGAGGCAGGTGAAATAAAAAAGACAGTTACCATGGCCGGGAGTTGGACAGAGTTCTAATATACTTCCATAGATTCCATGACCCTCTGATCCCTTAGAAAAACGACAATGTGATTATTTTAAAGGAGTGTAGTTGATATCTTTTTGATGAGATTCAATAATGCGACTACTGAGTCAGGCAGTATTGCATGCAAGATATATGCTTTCTGGTGCAGTCGTTTTCTTCGTTTGGTTTGTAGTGTGGTAAGTTTTTTAGCAATGTAATGACCCATGTACAATATAACTAATTAGAATATAAAAATTTAAGTATTATTTTATTAAATATAACTAAACTATCTCACTTTAGTTGAAAAGAGATGGGAACCTATTAGACAGATACTAAAAAGATATATATATATATCTATATATATATATATATATATATATATATCTATATATATATATATAAGATTAATCAGTTGAAAAAAAGAAGAAGATGAAGCTGAAACTAAAAAGGAAACTTTAATTGAGTAAGAACGGAAAACAAAGTCCTACTATGACATAATTTCTTGATAAATGTACATAGATAATAGATTGAAGAGTGTGACCGGAAGAAAAGGGAAAGACATGTTAAGTAGAGAGAGAAAAACGTGGGAGAGAGTCTCGGCTGAGAGGGGTTGGAAGGAAGATAAAAAAAAAAAGTAGTAGAGAATGCAAGACCACGAGGAGAAAAAGGAAATGAGAGAGAGATTTCATTAGATTTTGTCCATGAACTTCAAAGGTAGGATTTCATTCTCCTAATTTCATACATGCATATTACACTCGCCAAAAAAAAAAAAAAAAATGCTATTATCTTTTTTTTAGTTTATTGAAATTGTTACATGAGTTCCTACTTGATTTAAATGGTTTGAATTGCCTATATTGTTTTAAACATGGGATTATAGAAAATATACGGATTTCCAAAAAATCCAGACTTTTTTGTGTGGGGGTATATGGCAGGGTCTGTGATGGCAATGCCTAAATTATAGCTGAGTACTGAAAGGCTGAGTGATTGTTGTACCAAAGCATAACAATCATGTTGGGTTCATGGGAGGGATGTCTTCCAAGATTGCATGCCGGATGCAAGGGAATGGGATTGATGTGAAAAAACAATGATTTTGATTTGGACAAATTAATTTTGAATGAAGTTGGACAATTCTGCAATCTATATTAGTGGGGTATTGTTCTGTTCGGTTTATGGGACAAAAATCTATTTTATAAAAACTAGTATAAATTTTGGGATTGATGATTTCTCACTGGGTTTTTTAAGTTCAACACCCCCACCCTCCCTCACTACTTCTCAGGACATTGACTTGAAGAAGCATGCAATAGGGAACACAATCATTACGCACGAAGGATCATGACTTGAGATGTTTATGATATTTGTCGTGGAAGACTTTGGAATAGAGTTGTGTTGATATTAATTGTAAAATTAAATTATATGTATTCTGTACTTTTTTCTTGGGAGCGATATTGCAAGGTAGGACACTGAGTGTTGGGATTTTGGCTAATCGAGGTTGGGTGATTGAAAGCTAATGACTTGTTTCTTAAAAAATGGAAAATTCCAACTTTCTGCATTATGCAAAAACAAGCACCTGAAATTGTTACTGGAGACATGAGACACGAGACTTATGGGTCCTCATTGTTATTTATTAATTGTCTGTTGGTATGGGATTTGTGGGCACTCATCTCTGTGATCTATCCATTGTCAGGCAGCCAGTATTAATGGGTGTTCATTTTCTCCATCTTTGGACTTCATTGGGTCAATCCTCCATGAGCCTTTAACTTGATTTCAAATTTGTGGATTAGGGATAAAAGTTCACTTTCTCTATCTTTGGGGTGTAACAGGCGCTCACTTTCTCTCTCTAGAAACCTCTCCATCAATTTTTATTATTAATTTCAGAGTTTTATCTCATGTAGATTCATTGCAAGTTTGTTGCTGATGTTTCGAATATCAGATTAAAATCAGTTTGATTGTTCAATTTGTTGATGCTCTCTCTCTCTCTCTCTCACACACACACACACACACTCACATTTCTGATGGGTTAAGAGTTTTTCTCAAAACCTACCCGGACAGTGATCCGTGTATACTGGACTTGGAATGGACTAAAGATGTGATCCATCAGATTATTGGATCAAATAAGAAAATTGTTTTTCTTAGCAGATTGGATTAAGACCTCTTTTGTTTTGCTCCAAATCCAACCCGTTTATAGTCCTTCTTTGAACCATCAATCTTCCCCAACAACATTCCTACTTTTTAATTGTAGCTCAAACAAGTCAATCCATCAACTTAATGAATATCTATTTAATTGCTATCAGTCTTAAGAAAATCCTACACTTCCCATAATTGAGTATAATGCTTTTATAAATTTGAAATTCCTGACTTTATACAGATGAAACTTTACAGGTATGAGTATAGATGGGCAGATGGTGTACAAATCAAGAAACCTATTGAAGTTTCAGCTCCAAAATATGTTGAATACTTGATGGACTGGATTGAAGCTCAGCTGGATGATGAGTCCATATTTCCTCAAAAACTTGGTAATATGGATTGTACCTTATCCAGTTCCTTTCCTTTCAACAAAGTCAAATATAGTACCCTCTGGGGGAATAAGAGAACAGTTGGGTTCAATGTTTTCTTGCTGTTATATAATTTATTTTGGCTTGTTGGTTGAGGGCAACAAATATCTTTATTTTTCCATTTATTTATCTTCATACCATACTGCATTGCTGATTTTAAGTTTTGCAGGTGCGCCATTTCCTTCCAACTTCAGGGAAGTTGTGAAAACAATATTCAAGCGCCTTTTCCGTGTATATGCTCATATATATCACTCTCACTTTCAGAAGATTGTCAGTCTTAAGGAGGAGGCCCATCTGAATACCTGCTTCAAGCACTTCATATTGTTTACCTGTGTGAGTTCTTCAATCGCAAGGATTAACTTTATTTTCTTTGTTCTCCTGATCAGAAATCCATTTCTCTAAATTTGCCATCTTTATTGAAACTTAAATCATGTTTATTATATACCATTAGCATAATCTAGATTTCATTATTATTGATTTTCAGTTCAATCTTTGTTGGATTTCATTGTCTCAAATTTATTTTTTATTTTTTGCTTCCATGTGATTCCATATTTTACCCGACTCTAAAATTCCTTACTTATCCATTTGTTATTGAGTGCATTTGGTATTGATTCACACTATTATGATATTTGAATGTCTTGCACGGCATTTCATCTGAGTTTGTTCTATATTTCAAAGTTTATGAAAATTGTCAATTTCTATTATCAATAACATCAATTTTAGATATCAAGAGTTTTCTTTCAATTTTTGGTGCGATAACTCCAGTCTTTTTAGGAACAACTCCACTTCTGGTTTTCATAACGTCATGTGCGGATTTGTGCCTTCTCTAAGGAAGACAAAATGTGACCAGAACGGTTCCATGTGATATCAAATGCCCTTAGCTTTTCTTGTGACCCAGTTGGTAAAATTATGCTCTGATTTGCTTTTCATTTGTTTTATTTTTTACCTTGATTATTAAATTGAAATTTCTCAATTAAATTTCACGTGAACATTTATGATGCTCATCATAACTTATCTTGAGCAAATTTTTTTTTCGATCATATACTGCAGTTACAAACTGAATAAAATGCAGACCAGATTTAGATATTTTACTTGGTATAAAGATATATAAAATGCTTGGGCTGTGGAAATGCTTGAGCAGTCGAGCATTCTTGTTCGCATCCTGAGAGCAGTCACTTTGTCCAAATAATGCCAATGGTTAGGTGTGTCTCCACCCTCGATTGGTAATGACCCGTAATATTAGGATGGCTTGTTGAAACTTGTGCTGTTGGCAAAATTGCAGTGACCATTTTAAATACTGTATTCCTTTTTTTGATTGGGGCTAAGAAATTATGGTAGTGTAGAATTTTCTGGATATGTAATTATATAAATTGTAACCATCTTGAACACTTGAAAATGTGTTGACATCTTCAAGACACTGTTTGCAATACTCCTTTGAATGTAGTGATGGCATTTGTAGCTTAGATCAACATTATTACTGGTACTTTAAGACAAATATTCATGTTCGTGTCTTGTCAACCTAGGAATATTCAGTTTTATTGCCGAACAGGACTCGTTTATTAATCACGTCAAAACTCTTGGCACGAACAGAAGTCAAAGAAAGAGCCAGAGATCTTTTAACAAGATTTGAAAAAATCTATCTAGATGGTGGAGAGAGAGAGATTGAGACACGTTTTGGAGGCTTAATCCAAAATGAGGAAGTAGTAGCCATTTTGTCTTGTTCATCCAGAATAGCAGTGTGTTGTATTCTTTGTTCGGCAAGGAGGATCGTCCCCCACATGAGAGAATGGAGGGTCTATTTGGTTGCTACAGAAATGAGGGATGGGAGTAGATAAGACAGATATAAGGTCTACTTAGGGTTTACCTTGGGGTGACAACCCGACACAACCTGCCAACACATAGTTAGTAGGTTTGAGTTGACCTTAATTGTGTTTGTGTCTTAATCGGGTCCAACTGATTAACCTGTTTAGTTAAACAGGTCGTGTTCGGGTTTGATGTCTCAACCCGTTTAACTAAACATGTTAGTTCAATTCGTATAACCGTTTACAATGAGGATAGAGCCTCGTTTGATAATACGAGGAAAAGAGCCTTAAATAAAACTGAAAGCTTCTCTCATACGTGGCGTCTGACTTGCCAGCCAGGCTTCCTCTCCCATGTTTCTGAGTTCTGGCGTGGTAGAATCAATCTTAGACTAGGATACAGTTTGGGGTCAATGCCAGTTGGCTAATCTTCTATATAACATATTGTGACAAAAACTTGTTAGTTGATAGGAGATTTCTGCTCTCTTATAAATTTCTCATTTTGCAGTAATCCTTTTTGGGTTCATAAGGTAACAGAGAAAGTGTTGCATAATACATAAGTCGGTTATTTTATTTACATGGAACATGGTGTGTAGCAGAATGTTTTGGTAACAGGAAACTGGTCATATTCCTTTGGTTGGGAAATTGTACAATTGGCTTAACCTTCTAATCAGTTTTTCATGTTAACATCCTCATTAGACACATAAAACAAAGTACCATGATCTCTTTTCGGTAAATTAACTATTCTGTTCCTGTGCAGGAATTCGGGCTGATTGATAAGAAAGAACTTGCTCCACTTCAAGAGCTTATAGACTCCATCATCGTCCCTTACTGAACTGGCTGTGTGCATTCCCTGATAAAACCCGACTTCGTAATAGGGACATAGCGAGTTGTGATATAATAAAAATGTTAATTAATGTTTGAGTATGCAGTTTCTCCAATATTGTTTGATATTATTAATCCTCTATATGTGCTGAATGCTTTGAGTTTCTCGAAACTGTTCTCACCACAATTTTCCTGATACCAAGAATATGAAAAGCAATCAAGTGACCTTTGTAACTGAAGAGACATTGCTGGCATGGTGAAATTGCCAACTAAAGAAGAATTGAACTCAACTGTCGAGAAAAGCAACCCAATTGATTTTGTTGCCGTTGCTGAGCAATTTCGTTTTACAAGAAACGTGAAATCTCTGCATGTTTTCGATCCTGTGGAACAGCAATGATGGATTTTTAGGATTGGAATGAACTATGAAGTGAGTGCAGCCAGTTTTATTAAATCCGAATTCGACCCTGCAGGCTTGAAAAACTATCGTAGCTGGGGTTTGGATACATGTGATGTTTGATGTGTTTCCAATCTATCGACTGAAATGTGCATATATTTTCAATATAATATATCCTTGTTATCATAACCTTAATTAGGTTCATGGCTTTCTGGTTGGATTGAGTTTAAAAATTGTTGCGATGAACTTAGTTAAAGTATTCACCTAAATGATTATTAGAAGAAATATATTGATTCTCAATCAGAGCAAGTCGGAGGTTATTTTTTAGTGGTACTTTTTCATTTTTCAAAGTAAAATATCGACGGTTTAAGTTCTCGTTATCAGGTTTAAGTTCTAGTATCCAAGCGTACTATTTTTTCTTTGATCGTCTTCTCTTATTATGATTCGCAACCAATTTGCATCACTCTGCAGTTTATGAACTACAATTAGCAATCTGTAGGTTTCCATGAAAGATCTAGGATTCAAATAACTAAAGAACATGCAGAGCTTGTCATTTGGTAACGTGAAAGCACACTACACAACTAATATAGATCGACAAGGTTCTTGTATTTGTGAATAAATTGATCAGGGAGAGATTCAACAAAATCTCTGTTTTGGACACTAATTGAATTTGTAAGTCTAATAAAATTCTATCTGATCAGAAAATTGTGAGGCAAAGAAGTGAAAACAAGAACAAACCGACCGCCCGGAAACATTTCAGAGAATCAAAATCCTCTCCGATATAGTGTGAAAATTTTACCATTATAATAGGGAAATTTCATTTATTTTTACTCGGCCTATAAAAATGTGAAATTATGAAGTTTTATGGTGTTGAAATCTATAAATATGATGAAATTCACTACTTAAATTGTCGAAATTTAAAATGGTGAAGTTTATGATGGTGGTGAAATTTCAAAGTAAATGTGGTGAAACTACATTTCAAGAAATCAGGAAACTGCAGGAAAAATTATCAGAGAGGATTTGGGTCCCATTCCAGGACCTGGAATATGGAACAAAATTATTCTCTCCGGTGAAAGAATCACACAATTCTCTCTGGTAAAAGAATCACATCGTTCCGTCCGATCTGTGAAATTCATCACTATCATTGAAATTTCAATTCACCTAGAAGAAAATAATAACGAAATTGAAATTTCATTCATTTCACAATACTGTAGTAACATGAGTTATCATTAATAGTAATGAACTTCACCCACCGTTCAAATTCATTCATTTCACAGCATTGTAGTAATGTGAGTTACCATTGATAGTGATGAACTTCACGCACCAGACAGAATCGTGATTTTCACAGCATTGTAGTAATGTAGTAATGTGAGTTACCATTGATAGTGATGAACTTCACACACCAGACAGAATCGTGATTTTCACCCATCGGACAGAATGAGGATTCTCTCACTGGAAAGGATTTTGATCCCTGGAATCATCACAGTCTCTATCCCACCTCGCACTGAAAATTACAAAACTGAGAGAACAGTGAAGATGACATTCCTATGCCTACAAACTGAAATCATATAAACGTGTCTTAAATGGCATTAATACAGTCGGACCTCTGTCATCCTGTCTCACACATTGCAGATGTGGTTTCAAACTTGCGCAAGATATTCTAGTACGAAGCAATATCCATACTCTTACAAAAAGAATAAGAAAAAAGAAAAAGAAAAAAAATACAGCTCCAGCAGCACTAAAGACCAAATATACAATATCGATTTGTATATGGATCACACATATAACAAAATATGCCAATGAGTGACGCACATCTCAAAAATCAAATGGAATAAAAACATTATATATATATATATATATAGCAAAACATTACAGACATCAAAGTTGATCCTTTCCAGCATAAACAATTGTATCCTAGGTAGTTAACAAAACATAACACTAATCATGAACACACCATCTCATACAACTATTCCAGACTTGTTCAGATGGTACATCAAAGAGTGCCTCTTTATTTTGCTCACTACTAAGAAGAATAGAAGTGCATCTCTGAAGATGACCAGGAACTCCGATGTTCTTCACTTCTACAAACCACTTCATCCTCGGAGTAAACACGTGGTTGATCTCTTTAGCAATATCAACACTGTTTCGCGTAATTGTGTCCCTTCTCAACAATAAGATTTTCCTTCAGTGATTGCATCTAGTACACCGTAGATTTCAGAATTGATAACTTCAGTCCCTCGCTCAAATACATCAATTATCAGGAACTTTCTTTTGGACATTCTTGACAACGCCTCAGACTGAGAATTGGGAGATGAATCAGAAAGGATTGGCTCATAGTTCATTGAAAACACTATTGCACTAGCTAGCACTTTCTTTCCCTCTATTGACAGACTTTCTCTTGTGCAATACAACTCATTGTTTGCCTATGAAAACTAATACATGTTAGCAAAAACAAAAAAATATACAACCACAAAGGTAAGTTTGCTATCAAATAATTAACAAGAGACTCAATTAGGGACTTCCCATTTCAGATTTAGCCTCAAACAACTATGTTACTAGACTTCATAAAATTCAACTCAAATTTTGAAATGATTATATGACATACTAAAATTATCTTTCACACGATCTATTCTTTCAGGTGCATACTTTCGGAGCACTTAAATAAGCTGTAGTTATGTATGTTTTTCAACTTTGTTTCCATGTACTTGTTACACTAATAGTGCCTCAAGTAATACTTTATCCATTACCTCTGTCTATTTCACTGGCATTGTTCCAAGGATAAAGAGGCAACTAACATATATATCATGAAATGATATATATCATGAAATATATTCATGATTTGTATCATGAATAATGTGGCAAAGCTGGAGTCCTTGTATAACAGGTAAGGTAACTAACATGTGAGGAGTGGAGTTTGAAAAATTGAATTTAAATTGAAAAACAATACTAAAATAACAGTGCCGTTTTACCATTCATGATACAAATCATGAAATAATTTCATGGTGTATCTATCATTGCTCTTTCCTCAAACTGCATGTAAGCAATTTCATATATCAAATAAAAGTAATACTCATCAATATATATATATATAGCAAATAAAAATAAAGCATTACTTCAGTACATAAATTTAAATGAAATA
Organism: Cornus controversa; assembly: GCA_026545225.1. Lineage (NCBI taxonomy): Eukaryota > Viridiplantae > Streptophyta > Magnoliopsida > Cornales > Cornaceae > Cornus > Cornus controversa. Next base: position 86,046,488 of record CM048846.1, on the reverse strand, counting down.
ATAACATCATTGAACCCACATTACTATGGAAATGTTAACTTGTGAAATACAACATACTGGTTAAACTAAATATTCCCGGACATGGATAATTACCAACGTGAAATTAGTTCAAACAAGTAATACAAACAACATGTTCGATGATTTGCATAATTCTTCCACACGCAAGATAGTATTGCATTCCTTATAATTGCTCTTTGCTTTGCATCATCGTCGTCATCATCATCATCATCATCGTTACTTGTGTCACAATCAAAAAGGATCAAGTCCACCAGCAAGAGCCAATATAGTCACACACCAAATTTACATGCAACATCCACCATGGCACTAAATATAACCAACCTTCCATCCAGTATTTACAAATGGAATGAGGGTTTCCTGTATTTAAATTTGGGGGCATGACAAATATAGCTCGCGAAAGAAGAGGGATCACATCAGTAACTCGGGGTTATGTGTTTGATCACCGTTAGAACTAAGGATAAAATTGCTTGGAAGGTTCCAGGAAGTCACAATGAACCAGGACGTACTATAAAAAAAAGAAAGCAAGCCTGGATAAACAAATCATTTACTCAAACATTGGCAACAAAACAGTAACTAACAAAGCAATTACTCCCCGTGTGCTAATGTGGTATAAATTCAACAGTTCTTTTGGTAGTACAACATATCAAATTCAACTTAGGCATATAACCATCCTTGAGTGTATAATTTTTTCCACCCACAGACACTCTGCAAATGTCTACTTAACAATGAAGGCTTGTAGCTATGGGGCTAATATACTGGTTGCTATTAAATAGGAGCCTTTACTTAAAATTGAACGCAAATAATAAAGAATGATCCATATTTTTTATTAAAAACTGGCCATCAGTTTGTGTAAAATAAAAACGTAATGACATTCATCATACCTTAAATAAAGCTAATTTTTAGCCAACTTCATCACAAATCCAATGGAGCATATACTGAGAAAAATGCTTTTTAATCATCCATTCCAGGTACAAACTCTTCATCTGATGCGGGCGAGATTAACAAATGGCTCTGGCTTTGTTTTGGGAGCATGCTCAACCAATTCAGGAGTTCCAAGCACATTCCACAATCTTAGAGTCTCATCCGCTGCCGCAGATGCAACTGTACACCCATCTGGGCTCTGAAATGTATCCATCAAGAAAGGGGAGTGAAAAAACCAAAAAACCTATTATTCATAAAACAATAACAGGACTAAAGCATATTGATTTATTGATGACCCAGCATACCTGGGCCATATGAAGAACTCTTGATGTATGACCATAAAGCTCTTTAATCTTGACCATAGAAGGATACTTCCATAGGGTTAGTTGGTTATCGTTGAAGCCATGAGAGCTCAGAAGCTCGCGTTCATGTTTGCTCCAAAGCAAGCAACAGACCTGTGAACCTGTATTTACTGAGTTCAAGCGTGATCCAGTGTTGGTGTTCCAAAACTTTATGCACTCATCTCCTACACCACCACCAGAAGCAAGCAGATTACTCTGGAAAGGACACCAGGAGAGAGCTTTAACAGCGGCTCTGTGGTCTTCCAAGCAGTGAAGCCACCGGTTGGCAGAATTTGTTGAGGTCATAGAGATATGCCATATGTAGAGGATATTGTCATTCCCCCCACTTGCTAGATGCTGGCCTGATGCAGACCATTTCAGTCCACAAACCTCTTGACAGTGTCCCCTATACGTTCCGACATTGTGGGATCTTATTCTTACATCGTTGTTTATGATCAAACTGTCCATTCCCCCTGTTGTCAGAATGTGATTGTTCCAATCAAGTGAACCAACCCTTGAACTATGCCCGTCTTGCAAAGTCCTCAGCTGTTCAGAAAAACCAAGCAAGTTAAGAGTATAAGATGGAGAGGTGGTACCAGAAAAAGTACAAAGCTAATGCCTAGAGAATGAGAAAAGTGACAACTTGCAATAAATACATGTCATTTCACTCCAAAATAAAGAAAATAAAACTCATGGTTCTACAAATATTGTTTTCTAAAATATAGGCTAACTTTACAAGCCATAATCCTTCAAACAAGTCCACTTTATGCATTTTATCAATATAATAAAATCTTTAATGATACAAGCCTTATTCAACTTTGTAGTTCACCACTATACCTGACTTTGTTCTCTTCCAAACTAATAGAAGGTAAAAGAAATTACCAACTTTATCGGAAGTTAAATGGGATATAAAAGATGCATCTTGTGTTGCATGTAAACTGTAAAGGATGAATTTTTCTTTTTCTTTTTCCACACAAAATGCATTTAGAGAAACTGACAGAAGCCCAATCTTTGCTTAGCACCTAAATATCATGGAAAACACGAGTTCATGAAATGACAAGGACCAGAGTTCCTGGAAAGTAAGAGGTTGAATGTTTCTTTTCACTAACCTCTCGGGGTGTGAGTGAGAAGTTGACTGTTTCTTTTCACTAATGTCACGTGGTGTGAGTGCCTTTTTTTTTTTTTTTTTTTATTGTTAGGCTTTTTCCTCTCTGGTTTAAATTTTCTTTAACCAAGAGCATGCTTTGAATCTTATTGTATATCTTCTCATTTTTGGTAATAAAATTTTACTTGCCAGAAAAGGAAGAAAAAAAGACCAGTGTTTCTTACAACTAGCCAAAAATGCTCGTCATCTTTTTTTTTTAACAGAACAACATTCACAGAAAATGCCAACTTTTCACCATGCATCATCTAACTACTTACAATAATCTGTTCAAAGAAACAAAAGTATAAATCATTGGTAAAATAGGAAACAGAAAACATATATAAAAGAAAACGCTTACAATCTGACCAGACGAAGAGTCCCACAGCTGGATGTGGGAATTATTTAAACCAACAGCAAGATGTATTCCATCTGGTGCCCATCTGACACTTGTCACAGGCCCAATTTCCTCATCAGTCGCAACAAGTTCAGAAGTAGACCCATCAGCAGCATTCCACAAATATACTGCATTCCCAAGAGCAATAGCGACAATGTTGCTGCTACTCCAATCCAGTAAATTCAAATAAAAGTCATCTAGGAGCTCAGGAGCATCAAGAGTCCTTTCCGAAGACTGTTAAATTACAAAACAAACACATTTCAACAAGAAAGCACTCAATCCCAAAGAAGCTATCAGTACATATGCAACCAAAAAGAAAAAGAACGAAGATATAATCATTACAAGTCACAATGAGAGAGCTTAGCAAGAAGAAGAAGAAGAAAAAGGAAAGAAAGAAAACCCACTTGGGGAATATATCTCCTAGACTTAGTGGGTTTGGATTGGTGAACGGATGACAATGACTCTTGATAACTATCTACTAAAGGAGGTGGCTTGTTCTTAAAAGCAAGGATCCTCGTTCTGTTCATGTTGAAGATCTCTGCAAGCTGCTTCCTATAAACTTCTTTGGATGGAGAGCTTGGTGCTGGGTTTTCCTTTCTTACCATCCCACCGTTGAGCAAGTAATGTGCAAAATCAAAATCCATGGCAGATCGATTGGGGATAAACCTATCCAGCTGCCACTCCAAAAGAACAAAATTAGTGTGAATTCTCAGGAAAACCTATATCTATATATAAGAAGCACATGACAGGAAAAATTGGGAACTTAATAAATCAGGCATAGAGATTAAAACCCAGGAGCAAAAGGAGAAGCCTATTTGGTTGACAAAAGAACGTAGGCAAAGAGATTAAAGATAAAAAGAGGATAAATTTTGAAATCTAATATTTTCTTTTTGTGGAACATGAAAACAAAACCTAAAACTGGGACTTCTACAACTATGTTGGTTATTTTCGAGTGAAAATTCTTTGTAATCCAAAACAATTAAGACATATGATATATGTTGCATTATTCTCTCTTTTCCTCACTTTTCTTAGCAACCTAACAAAGGAAGAAAAGAAAGCTATATGAAAAATCACAGAGTAATAAATTGGAATCATCATAAATCATACTATTTTATGATTAACATTCCATTGAACTTTGGTATGTTGCTAGCATAATTGGCAACCTCTTGTTTCTTGAGGAGCCTATATTGATCCTTTTGGCATACCAAAATTCTTTGGTATGCTTGCATTTGTATTGAGATTGATGCTTGTAAAGACATTCCAAAATCTTTCAAACTTGACGTTACCTATATTGATCCCTTTGAGATTAGGGTGGAGGATCCATGGAAACTCCAAAGATGTTAGATTGTCAATTTTTTGGTCATTCTACCCAATCTTGCTCTTCCAAGCCCACTACTAAGCATAAAAAAGAAATTAAAAGTGAAGGAGAATTTGCCTCCTATACCTAACCCGAATGAGTGGGAGAAAGTTAAAAAAGAAAAAAAAAAGGGAGATGTGTTGTGGGGATCCTCCTAATGAGGAATTGAGAAAGGACAGCCCTAAAAAGGCAATACTTATTCCTTCATCGTCAAACATATTTGAATCCCCCTCTTCTTTTGAGGTATCTTCTCACAACCTCTAAAGAGTTAGAGCCATGGTTGCACATGTCTCAATAGATTATGGGGCCGCCTATTGAGGCATCTCCCGACAAAGAAGGGGATTATGATATCAAGTCTTTAGCCCAGAGTGTGTCCTGAACCTTATTGTATATAATATTTTTTTGGTAATAATATTAACAAAAAAAATAAATAAATAAATAAAAAGAACAAATTCTCATTACAATAAGAAAATAATTACTTAAACCTGACAATAGATTCTTATAGATCCAAATTTCAAGAAAATAAAAATATATTGAATGTGTTTCTTTGAATCTTCTTGTTGAATCCCACAGAAAAATCCGAACCAAGAAACCTTCAGGACCATGGATTACAAAAATTATCTAATCATGTAAAAATCTAATTGTGCAGAATCAATCCAAGTTGACCAAATAAACAATAAATTTCTGAAATTCATTATCATATAAGATAACCCAGCAAAAATATGCTAAAGAAACCCTCGTGACAGAAAATCAGAATCCAAGAAATTAATGGAAATATCAACCAAAAATCAAAAAATATTGCAAACAACACTAGATATCGACTGAACAAAAAGGAATAATCAAGCATTAGAAGAAGAAAACCTAATTCACAGTAAATCCAAGAAATTCACGAATACATAAATAAAAGAAAGAAAATCAAAGAAAAAGCATTAGTGAAATCCAAAAGGAATTCAATACAAAAGCTTAAAGAATTTATACTTTGCTCTTAAAGAAAAATTCAATTGGTTGGCGAACATACACAAACACACACACACTACATGTTAATACAAGCAGATGGAAACACATACGTTTTCACGCAAATTTTTCCTTCGAAGTTTTTGATCGGAGAGAGGAAATCGCGACATTTTTTTATCCAATTCCTGCATCCAAAATTAATGTTTTAGAAACAGAACATATACGTGTGTGTATATATATATACAAAATTGTATAGAAACAGTAAAAATCCCATAAAAAAGATGAACAAAAACTAGAAGTTAGAGAGAGAGAGAGAGAGAGAGAGAGAGCGTTAATGAATGAGTTCTGTGTTCGAGAGATCTTTCAGAGAAAAGTTTTGTGAGTAGTAGTGACTTGTGAAAGAAGGGTTTTTTTGCGTGGAAATATTTTTTGATTTTGGCAAATCTTGCAACGGCTATATAAACAATTGTGGCAGAGGGCTAGTCATTAAAGCGGTGAACCGCTATAAACGTTCTAGTTTTAGGTTAACCAAACCGCTTTACAATTATATTGTTTTTTTTTGAGATTTACCTAGCTAAAAATGATATTATTTTCTGTTTTTGAATCATATAATTAAAGGTCAACCTGTGTTCCAATAGCTTTTCCAGTTTAACCATGTTGTTATTGTGTGTAGAATTTAAATTAAATCCGAATCTCCTAATTATTGCATAGCATAAAAGAGAGGAAAAAAAGAAAAAAATTGTGATGGGTGAAATTCTGTCAAAGGACCTTTGAAGACGAAATTAAAATTTTTATAGGTGATTTTCATTCAATTTCTATATGAAATGTCTTGTTTTAATCACTCAACGAAAACGAGACATCCCATATTGAAATTGAGAAGTAATCAAATAATTGTGTTAGCCAGTGGTCTTCCATGCCAATATACAGGACATCATGTTTTCATGCAACCGTGTATATATGTATGTATGCATATACATATTTATATCTATACATATACACACTTGTGTATATATATGTATCAATTAATGTACGCATTTGGGAGCTGTCATCAAGTGAACTCTACGGTGAGTATAGGTGCATGTATAGCAATAGAGGAAATGTCATATTTGCGCAGACTCTCTGCTCATGGACCTCCATTATTTGTTGGAGGAATGAATAAGGAATCGATAGAATTGGAATTGAAATTGTAAAGAATTATAAATGAATTGAGCCGTTTATTACGATTTTGATTCCGGTTCCAAATTTTAGGAACCGTTGAAATATGTATATTACATTTAAACTTGGTATAATAAGACAAAAAAATCAATCTAACTATCAAAAATGGTTAAAAAAATTAATCATATGAATTAAAACGTGTTTGTTTATTTACCGTTCAAAATTACCCTATCTAATCATCACAATTATTATACACAATTTTCAAAATAAGTCTATAATAACTATTATTATCTTTTGTTAGATAACAAAGGTGGGGGAACAAGAGAGAAGAAAAAAAAGTTTATATATATATATATATATATATATATATATATATATATTTAGCAACAATGGTATATATAGACACAATTTTCATAAAGTTAATTTGTTGATGCATTTTTTTGATTACTCACAATGCACACACAAATACACACACACATATATATTCACATAATAATTTTTCAGTTCTTTTTGAAAAGTAAAGAAAATAATAAAAACCATAGATGCATTAAAAAAAACATGTGAAAAATAAATTTATAATTTAATAGTAGAAAAATATTAAACTTTTTTTATTGATTGGTAACAAATTTAGGGATGCAGAAAGATCCGGAATCGAAACCGTAATGTACCGAGCTCAACAGTTTCAGTTCCAAAATTAAGGAACTGTTAAGAACGGTTTCCATTTCAGTTCTCCTAGGAATCGCAAAGAACTGAACCGTGTGCAACTCTAATTTTTTGTACTCGTTTTGAGGTGCAGAAAGAACTGGAACCGAAATCGTAATGTACCGAACTCAACGTTGCGGTTTCAAAATTAAGGAACTATTGAAAATAAAGAACTGAACTGTGTGTGCGCCTCTAATTTTTTGTTTTTTTTTTATTCGTTTTTGTGTTGCAACCATGTGCAACACACAACCTCAGTTTAATTGTGTTGCATCGAAATAATGGCGTTGCACTTAATGCAACCTCAAAGGTAGATTGTTGTAAGCTACTACCAACAATCTAGTTCCAGAATGAGATCACAAGCATGGCCATGAAAAAAGAGAGCAAGAAGAAGAAGCATGGGAATTGTAAATCTGACATTGGTGTGAAATTCATATATGAAACTCTGGTCTCATGCTCTATAAGCTACTACCAAAACCCAATATAGCAGACTCAATGCAAAGTGCCTTTGAAAAAGAAAGAAGACAAAGTTTGTATAAAGAATGCTCTCATATTAGGGCTGCAATTCAAGCGGATTAGAAGTATAATCGGACTCAATTCTATATATGAAATGTTCAATCATAACTCAATTATAACCCTACTTTTAATCCTAAATCCTAACTACTCAACCCTAGCCCAACCCATTCTTAAATTTTTAAACTCGGATTTGTAACTCGAGTTGAGATTTTGGGTTAATTCGGATTATCTATATCACCAATCTTCATGTTAAAAATTTAAAGTAATTTTCAATAAGTTTCACATTAGATTACTCTTAAACACACAAAAAATTAAGAATTTAATGCAAATTTCTAAAAAACTACAAACAAATTTTTAGGAAATTAATTATCTAATGTGTTAACATATAATAAATAAAGATTTAAATAAAGAAAGTTGAAAAGAAAAAAGTTATCATAATTTGAATATTATATATAATATATTTAAAATAAAAAATATATATAAAAATAATATTACAATTCGGGTTCGAGTTGTTGGTACCTCAACCCAAGTTCAACCCTAATTAAGTTCGGGTTGAAATTTTTCAACACAAACTCAACTCTAATTGTAAAAATAGTTGCCCAATCCCGTAAAAAATCGGGTTGGGCTCGGATTGGGCTGCCCAACCCAAGTTACACCCGTATCTTATATTGAGTTTATTATCCAACTTTTTTTCTTTTTGCCATGCACATCCCAAGAAATTTACGGAATAAAAAAAACCAACAATGAAAAAAAGTAGTCTCTAGTTGTCTCTGTCAAAAAATATTTTTAACTGAGTTTATGTTTGCTCTCTATTTTAACTCTCACTATTGTTATATCTTTCAATTTTCACAACAAAAAAAAAAAGAAAAAGAAAAGAGAAAGAGAGTAATAATAAAATGAAAAATCATATACATTTTTATCATTAGTAATAAATTTAATTCTAGTTCACAAAATATCCCAAGCATCGTTTGTTACAGGGGCTGAATTGATATCCCTTAATCATACAAATACATGGAATGGATATCTTTTATTGCACTTCTATGATCACTGTTTGGATCCTTGAGATTGTTTTAATTTCCTTAATATTACATTGTGAAACTAAATCGAATTTAATCCAATTGACAATGGTCTATAAAGTGGCATATGTATTAAAATTGTATGCAAGCAAGATTGAACTATTTCACATATGAATGGCTTCGCCTTCTAAAGAAGACTCTATAGTCCCTCGGCATAGGAAAAGGAAGAAAGAAAAAAAGAAAAAGGACGACCCTAAATGAATGGAATACAAAGTTAACCTACTTTAATCAAGATCGATTCCATCCACAGCTGCACGCGAGCTCCTAAGATCAGAATGCCCAAATCTCGAAGCTGCAAAAACATATGATACAACTACTGCAACAAGGACGCCAAACACAATGCCAAAGAGCTGGAAGTTAGCAAGCAATTCTCCTCGGACCTCTTGATCCTTCGAATGACATGAAATCATATCTTCCTTGAGCCCACAACCAGCTGGCATCATGGGGCCGTAGAGAGTGAACGCAGTCTGATAGAACCAGAGACCTTGGAGTGTTATAGCAATGCCACTACACAAATCAACTGGAAAGCTGGTTGGGATGAAAGCCCCAGTAACGGTGGATAAGATGCAGAGGGCTATAAGGAGGACAAGGAGGAGGTGGTAGTATCCCTCGAGGCCTTTATGGGTTGTTGAGTGGAAGTAGAATAGTATATACTCTGCGCAGAATGCTGTGGCAGCAATCAAGCACAAAGCTGCTTCTGGCAAGGGAAGAAATCTGAACAAGAGGTAAAAAATAGCTTAGTACTGAAAGTAAAACCTCACTACAAAAATTGAGGTTGGCATTTGTTAAAAGTGTGTCACATCACAAGAATACTGTATGTATCACATCACAAGAATACTAACAATATGGTGTGAACCATTTATTAAACCAGCAATGAAGCATGAGTAATGGTACTAGACACACTGGTTCTATAATAACGAATTTAGCAGCTACAAGCTATGTTTTCACTTTGTGTACAGAGCACTTTTATGTGAAACATTCAGCACATAATATAAAGGCATGCTAAAGCAATCAATTACTTGATACGGAAATGATCAGGAGATGACCAACATATGAGGTCCAAGTCCTGTAATGTGAAATAAATGATCAAATTCCTTGTGCTTCCAGGCTTGCCATATATTCAGAATTTTGCACTTCATACAGCAATTAGGATTACCCAAATTGAGGTGCATGTTAACACTCTACTAATGTGCTTTTAAAGTAATAAAAAGTCCTTCAAGGTTTTAATTGACTAAAGATCATCCTAGCAGTTTCTAGTACTTGGAGCCATAGCCTATAATTAAATTAAGCCTGCCTTCCTTTGCTAATATGAGATCCAAATCTAAATTAAATTGAAGAGTTCCTAGTTGTGCTTCTAGGCCTTAGATTTGCAAAAAGGAATAAAAATTGTTTCAAGTCGGTACTTGAAGATCCCGATGTAATAAAAGGCAGAGAGATTAATCATGTTATTTATCTTTAAAACTTAAGAAGTACAAAAACTCCTTGCCTGCAATACATTTATAATATATGACAGTGTTTTGTTAGTTCTAAGAGTAACTTTATTTAATTATAAATTATCTTGAATTGGGTGCTTATCAGAAACATCCCTCGAGGTTTCTAGAAACCCACTGTGACACATACCTTTTATCAAGTCATATACATTCAAACTGGACATAAAATTATACAAGTTCTTCAACACAATTCAGCATTACCAAATATATAAACATTCAAATCGCTGGTACTATAGTCTTTTGATGTACTGAAGGAAGTCATTTTCCGCAAAGGGAGAGGTAAATCATATCTGAAAAAATATATATAGTATATATTTGTCACTCCAGTTATACTTTGAGATAATTATCCTTTTAATTAACAATCTAAATTCTCAAAAAGTTGGGCCAAGACTTTGTTAAGTTATCAATTAACAATAAGCTGTCACATCCATTTTCCCTCTTGGGAGTCGAAAACTTCTCTATCGCCTGCATTTGATTTAGTTATTGTATCAAAGATGGATAGTTAAATATACTATAGTGAGAATGACCAAATTCTTAATATAAAAGCAACCGGTTTCACCAGATTTCTTGTAACATTGATATGCCAAAATGTGTGAGAAAATGCACATTGAATTACCAGGAAACCCCAAGAAAATACATTAAAAAAATAGGAGAAACACATATAAATATGCCTAGCAAAGTAATTTTTGTCACACTAGTGCCATCAACATTTATGGCCCATTGGGCTATAGCCTATTATAGATTAGCCAAGCATTTAATAGTTGGAGTGGTAGAACCTCTGCAGTAAGGTGTGTGATCTTTTGTTTTTTCTTTTAATGCTGTGTAGCCTAAAAGCAACACTACCCAAGCTTCAAGAAATATACAAGGCAATTGATTCAAACTAAAGGGAGAGTACTAGTACCTTTGGCTCAATTCCTTGTTCAACTAAACGACAAATCTGTCGGTATCTTTAAAAAGGCAAATACTAGTTCCTTGTAGGATTTACAACACTTAAATATATATCCCACCATCATGATTACCACCAGAGTGGGACAGATATATTCAAAGGAAATGGATTCTCAATAGAAATAAGCACTGGCATTAGTTAACTGTGTCATTTAGAACCAATTCCATTTCCTTCAATTAAGTTGCACCTTGCAGAAGTTTGAGGCACCATTTTCGTTATTTGATTCTTTTTCAAAATTAAAATTTGTTACCTTTCGAAAAAAATTAAAATTTGTTATCTCACGTCCATTTTTTTTTTGGTAGGTAAGTTATACTGCATTCAATCAGATACTCTGCACATTTTAACAGGAAAATGAGAACCCTATGGAACAAGCCAAACGTATTCACAAAAGAAAGAAAAAAGAAAAAAGAGCAATGATGTCTGGAATGTGCACCCCCCTCAAAAAATGAACAATGGCATGAATCACACTATCATTCCCTGTTAGTTTTTCTCTGTTCCCCCTTCAATAAATGACAAAAATGTAAAAGCACTACATATGCAATAACCACCAGTGCAGTTTTTAGGGCTAATTTTTTAATTGCTGCAGTTTCTGTTGTTTTGGCTTCCCAAAATTTAAAATCTCAACTTAATTGAACCAATAATTTTAGTGTCCTATCAAAGTTATCAGTTTGTGCTTGTGAAGGTTTAGTAAACAGATTTCTTTCCTACATTGGAGAAGTGAAAAACCAAATAACCAAGATTTCTTTCCCATTTCTACATTGCAGAAGTAAAACAAATTTTTACATAAACAAGTAAATAACGCAAGGGGAAAAAAAGAAAACGACTAAGAACATTAAAGAAGAGGAAGACTGACCTGGTTTTCTCTGAGAGCAGAGTGATCACACCAAAGATGAAGAACATGAGAAGCATTCCGGAGTGCTCAAAATCGTTCATATGATGGGGGTTCAAGACACCATTAACAAAGAAATTCAGGTGCGTTGAATAAAGAAGCTCTATGCACATATCAATAAATGCGCCAATTGCTACAAGGTAAAGCTCCAAGTACTTGAGCCTACCATCATAACCCGGTACAGGATTCCAAACCCTAACTCGAAATGACTTGGGGTTTGATACATATCTGAACAAAGAGCTCCATACATGCCACAGCCCAACCAAAAGAAACAACGTACCCGGAAGAACATGCCCCTTGAAAGACCCCATCTATCCCTCTAAAATTCCCTTTCTGTCCAATCAAACGTAGAAATTTCCCTTCCAACAACTATATATCTGTCTCTCTCAAAGTGATTCAACCAAACATGCGAATAATTCTTCTCTGATAGCGAGTAGTTTCTCTCACTCTCTCTCTCAAAGTTGAGCAAACAAGCAAGCCTAGTATAGACTTTTTTACGATGATTACTAATCTACAAAATTGATTTAACAAAAACTACAAAACAATTGTTTGTTCTATAAAAACTATTCTCTTTCTCTATTCACATCAAAACTCTGTCTCTCTATCTAAAAATCTATTCTGGACAATACCAATCTCTGAAACAACGCGTGCTGAAGCTTTAGAATCTCTTCTTTTCCTTGAAATCAACCAAAATAATTCCTGTTCCAAAAAGTTGTACTTTCGATCAAATTACTTTGCTAAAACACGTTTGAAACCACTTTTTCAATTGATCAATGTCGGCGAAGCTTCATCTACTCAAAAAAAGTATATTAAATTTCTTATTGCACTTCTAAAAAGTCAATTATGTTAATTTAGACTTAGTAAACACCGACAAAATCAACAATGGAAGCTTGAAAGGAGCTTTTTCATGACAAAATTACAGACCCAACAAAAAAACATGGATCTTTACCTTTCAAACAATTGTTTTGAAATATAAAAAGAAAAAAGAACATGGATCTTTAGTTTGCAGAAATAAATCCAACAGAGACTTAAAACCGTTAAAATTCGATGCTATAAACAGGACAATATGTTGCAACAAATACAGAATACCAATACACACATATATATAGAGAGAGAGAGGACATAGAACAACGTACTTGCGTTTAAATTATTGATTTTTATTGATGAAGCGTTTTGATTGTTGTATGATTACGATCCGAAAAGCGAAGGTCTTCAAATCAGAAAGTGTAGAGTGAATTAAAAAGGAAAAGGGGGAAGGAACTTTAGAGAGAGAGAGAGAGCGGAGGTGGGGATCAGATACCGGGATCGCTGGGTCCGTCTGAAAAGGAAAAGGCTAAAAAGCGAAGGGAATTGAAAAGACAATCATTTTACTCACTCCAAAGAATATTGAATCGTGTGAAGGGTTTGGGTTGACTGATTATTCTTCTAGATGGTGGGTTCAAAAGAGATCGTGGACGTTGGATCACTTGCCAGATGGAAATGGCATGCATCGTGTGGATTATATGATTGAGGTGTACGTCCTACAGCTACGTGGGTATCTCTTATCGGATACAGTACAACAATGAGATTGCCTCATGGTATATGTCGCGAGTTTTTTTTTTTCTGTGATCATGTACAAATAATGATCCACGCATCTAATTATTTGAATTATAATTTTAATAGATGGTATTTTGAGTTACTGTTTTTACAATGAGATCATTTTAACATTCACCGCATAGGATGTAGCATGTTCACTCAAAATATATTAATTTGAAGAGTCTGTGACAATTATCGGGAAGTCCACCTAATAATAACATTACTTTAATACATGAATTTATTATTTTTAATTTTCAAGGAGTGCACACCAATTGAATTTCTCAGCAACTAAAATGACAAAATTATTCTTCGAAAGTGACGTACAATTGTACCAATGTAAAATCTCTTGAATGACAATGACAAAAAAAGAACCAAAAAATTTTAAAGTACAAGTGTGTGGACGTAAAACTTTTAGAATGCCAAATACACAAAAAATAATTAAAAAAATTTGTAGTTTTGAAGGCTAATTTTGTTATTAAAAAATTTTTAGATTATAAGTCTAGAAAAATGCAATGCGGAGAATAGGGACGGAGTCAGGATTTGACGTGAGGGAAGGAGGGACACAGTGTACTTTAAGCCGAGAAAAAATAAAAAATTTTAGGAGGGACACTTTCTAAACTTTTAGAACATTACTAGAATAAATGTAAAATATATAAATTAAGGAGCCGGTTGACGTTGCGCACATGCCCCCTAGGCCTTAGCGGGCTCCGATCGAGTATCATCATCACCCATAAGGATCCTTTATGTAAAATTCTTATAAGAATAAAATGAGAGTGACGTTTAAAAGTAAATAAATTTAGTTAATCCTTTTTCGAAAAAATGAAGGAATAAAGTAAATCAGATTAAAAGAAATTTTTTTTTTTTTATTTTATAAATGTATGGTGATATGATTCCATATAGTAGGGGAATAATCAAAACCATGTCTCCAATGCCAATTTCATGACATAACATTAAAATGGAAATTGAAAATCAATAAAGAAAATTATTATGATTTTTTTCATAAGGTAATTCGAGTTAATTAAATGAAAAACAATGGAGTACATGCAAGAATACACAGTAAACTTAAAAATAAAGTTATCTAAGCTGTAATCACCCAGCAGACAAACCGATAGGATAGACAATCTATTCCTGGATCAAGTTTTAAACCATTAATCTATTGGTGGTTGAATTTGGTAAGTGGCTGCAACGAACTCACAAATACACTAGTTTTTCAAGGCATGGCTGGTACCGGGGGCGTAGCCAGGAATTTGTACAAGTGAGTACGAACGCAAAAATTTGGACTATAATTTATTTTTTATAAAACTAAGTGGGTACATCACTCAAGATTTAACAAGTCATTACAATTCTAAATCCCAAAAAATTGCATTTACTATATATATAAAAAAAAAAAATTATAGAGTTAAGTGGGTACTAATGTACCCACTAGTGCCTTAACGGCTACGCCCCTGGCTGGTACTGTGTGTGTGTGTGTGTTGGTGTATCTGAAAAGCGAGAAACTTTCAAGGCTGAGATATGGTGTGTAGATCATATTATTTCACTGGCAATAAATGGGTTTAAAATTCATTCAAGTCCTGATGACATGGTTGTTGTCACTGGTTCTCGAGATTGGTGTTCTCAAGCCTAATATAGATGCAACTGTTGTAAAGTTTGAATCTGGTGGGTTGGTTGTGAGAGGTCATGATGGAGTGTTGATTGCAGCTGCAACCTTTTGCTGTTATCATATTACTGGTCGAGGCACTTGTATTGGAAGTTCACGACAGTGCAATTTGTTGAAATGGATGCTCAGGTTGTAGGTGGTGAATGAAAATCATTCTTATTCTTATCCTTTACACTTGCAAGTGTGCATGGAGGACATGATTTCTTGTTTGAAGTTGTGGATGGTGAATGAAAAGCATTCTTATCCTTTACACTTTCAAGTGTACATGGAGGACATGATTTCTTGTTTGAAGTCTCATTAATATATTACAAATATATTAAACTTGCACAATTATTCATTTTTATTGCTAAGTGAGGTAATTCAGAAATAGCAGTGGATTGACAAAATGAAAATTGTAAATGAACCTATAAATTGCAACTCTATGTTCTGGTCCATATAAATATTTTATTTTCTCTCGTTAACCAATAACGCAAAAACAGTTAGAAATAATCTAAAATTCCAACCCAAATGACCGGAAATCGTCACCTGAAGACAAGCTTCCAATAACCTACCTGAGGTAGCCCCCAACCCCGATAGAGAGTATATCCCGAAGTAGATGAACATCTAGTGTATTAAGGTACAACAAAGTTAAATAAAAAATTAAAAAAAAAAAAAAAAAAACGATCACTGTTCTTTTTCTAACTATTTTTGTGTTATTGGTTAATGATATGCAACATTATTTACCGATTAACATATATATGAGAATTGAGCCAAACCATCTTATAGTTGTAATATAATATTCATCTTTTATTATTATTATTTTTTTGTTCTTTCCATAAGTTCACTGTTTTTGTGATTTTAGGACTTTTATCATCAAAAAGATAAATTTCAAGATTCAAAGGACTTTCAAATTAATTCTTGAAAATCAAAGAAGAAAAAAAAATCTAAAAACTAAACTCAAAGCATTAACACAAAGGCAGGAGATCAAAAACGTTAATCGGAAAGAGAGGGAATGAAAAAATCATACCATAAATGAAATGGTAATAGTGGTATTTGACAAAAAGTAATTATTTATTTATAAAGGCAGGGTTAGAAGAGTCATTTCCTTTAAGCTTGGAATGCAATCATTCAAAAGGGGAGTGCGAATATTACCTCTCATAGTTATATATAGGGCAAAATATACTCACACCCCCTGAGATTTGTCTTAAACACACTCATATACAAAGTTTACTTAAACTTGCACTCACACTCCTGAGGTTTGGAGTTTGATCGCACATAACCCACAATTTAAATCCATTGGCCAAAAAATTATTTGAAATGTCTGTTTTACCCTTCACTAACTGAAAAGACATTTTTAACCTTACTTTTCACGTTAAAATACCATATTGCTCCCAAACTTTTTTTTTTCAATTGACAAAACTACCCTTATTACCTTATTGCTTTTCTCCCTCTTCTCTCACCCTCAAAGCTCACTTTCTCGAACTTTCTCTCTCTCTCTCTCCTTTTTTTTTTTTATATTTCTTTCTCTCTCTCCTCACTCTGTCTCTTTTTCTCTCTCTTCCTCCATCTCTCTCTCTTTTCCGAATCACTCTCTCTACATCTAACCCCCCTCTCTTTTATTTATTTTATCTACTTCTCTTTCTTAATTCTTCACCCTTTTCTCTTTTTTTCTTTTATTTTTTTCTCTTTCACCGTTGCTATGGCAGTGCACCTGAAAATTGGCAATGATAGCATGGCTTTGGTGGTGGCCATGGTGTCTCAGCAATAGTAGAGAGATGACAATAGAGGAGACCTATATGAAGAGTGTTACAAGAGTACAGGAGTTTATGAAAAAGTTAAAAGAGGATATTTTGCATTTTGCCTTTTATTACAAAGTATGCATACATTTATTTCAAAAACTAAAAAAAAAGTAGTGATGACACTAATAAAATTGAAAAGTAAGAACTGGAAAAAAGAAATAAAAACATCATCTAAGACTAATAATAAAGAAAATGTTAGCCTAAAATTTTGAATTTCTTCAAATTGAATTTTATTTTTCAATGACAACTAATATTGGGTCATACACATAATAGAAAAATAATATAAATTATTTGCTAAATTGAATCACCAAAACACATTAAACTCCTTTCTTTATTTCACAATTTTTTTTATAACTAAAAAACAAAACAAATGAATTCAAAGAATTTTGTTGCCCCTTCACTGAATTCAGGGGACACTAATATAGTAATATATCGGTTGAAGGGTTAATTTAGTCATTTTATTTTAATAAATTTTTTAAATATAATATAGTTATTATATTGATGGGTAAAATTGTAATTTTTCATACAAATTGCTGATGCAATTTTGTTCAGGGGTGTGAGTGTAGATTTAAGCAAACTTTGTACATGAGTGTGTTTGAGGCAAACCTTAGGGGGTGTGAGTGTACTTTACCCTTATATATATAACACTTCATTTCTTCAAATTTTATAGGTAGTGCACATGTAAATTAGCATGGATCTTATCACATAAGAGTGTAAATATTAAAATAAAGTACAATTACAAAAGTACTCTCCTAAAATTTTTTTTGCCCCAGTCCAGTAATGTTTAATAAACAATTTTGAACGAGTATGAGGGAAACTTTGCTAAACGGGAACGGGAATAGAGTTGGGATCACTTGTAATCCCTAATCTTAAATTCATTAAAGTGAAAAAGAAAATGAAACATGAATTGGATAAGTGGATAAAACCTTCAGAAGACTGATTTTGCAGAACAATTGAAAGAAATAACTTCTAAAACTTGTCACGCTTCGAAATTTGCAAAATCGGAGACTCCATCTCTTGGCCCGAATCTCGAAAGTGAACCCATCCATTGAGCCCTAATGAACCATCTTAACCCTTAATTAGCGCGAAAGCTTAATCACCCACTTGCACCTGCATATGCACAAGTCACATCATCTAACCTCAATGGACCTCAACCATACAACCCTTAAAATGATTATATCCCACGATTATGGATACATAACTCATTGTAAGTTTTTGATCTATGTCTGAAAATTAAATCATTGGAAAGCTGGTTTAAAAATACTCAATTTTTAAAAAGAGAATCATTTAATTCCAATTTGAAACGAATGAGATATGCCAGTTTGAAGTTGAGCAAAAAAAATTGTTTGATCAGGTATGCTGTAAAAGGGCGATCGATCGCCCTTGTAAAAAGCTAAAAATTCGTTCTCGATCAAACTTTAATCACTCTCGATTTCTGGTAGTACCAGAAATCAAGGCGTGACAAAACCATTTTTAACACACTTGGATGTGGTGCTTTTATATGAACATAATCCAAAGCCTTTGTCCATTAATCATCTCCTGAACTTTTAAAAATCAAGTAAAACATTTTCAAATTAAACAAAACACATTTTGATGAAAAAAAAAAGAAAGAAGATAAAATTCATTCGAACCACTTTAGATACCATCATATGAATGAGAAGAACATATTGAATATCGATTATGTTGTATTCTAATTAATGGTAAGTAATTATTTCTTATTATTATTTATCAAGAAAAATAGTGAGTATTCAAAGAATGGAATACTATATAGTTGGTGTTATTGACTACTCAATATTTTTTTTGGGTAAATTAATCTGACATCACCCGAGGTTTGACTGACTTTACTTCGAGTTCTCTATCGTTAATTGACCGCCAACTCTATTAAAACCAATTAACATAAAAAAATCAACATGCCGAACTGCCGTCAGTTGCAAGATTTAATATATTTCTTTATTCTAAATCAATAAGCAAACTTTCTTATGTTCTTTTTTCATCCCATCCCACTCTTTGTAAATAGATATTTCATTTATATATTGATTTTTTTTTTCTTAATTAATTTTTCAAATAATCAAGACCGGAGAGTTACAATTGGTTCGAATTATTTCATATATCAAAAGTTCGAAACATTAGAATTGGCAGAGGATCATAATGTATTGAATAAATATAGTATTAATTAATATTTAATTTTATTTATTTATTATTGTGATAAAAAAATTATCTTCAAATTGTTCAACGCTCCACTATAGAGAAAATATTTTTTTTCTTCTATATAATGAAATAGAAAAATACTTTTTTAGCTGAGGAAACAGGCCAGAGGCCAGTTTTGATATATTGTATTGATAGGCTATAGATTGATGGTGGGGCCGTCTTCAGTGAGCTCAAGCTCTCAACGTGGATTCAAATGTTTTGCAGTAAATAGTCTTGAAATCATCATGTTGAAAATCACATTCTGCTGGTATTCATCGATTGGTCTGAACAAAAGTTTGATTTCGCGTAGTCGAAGGTTTTGTTGATTCTTATCGTAAAGATGATTGATCGAATTACTTTAGGTTAAATTGAATTGCCTGAAGTGATAATTGTTGTCAAAGCTTCCAGATTTGTGTGGATTTGTTAGGTTTTTTTTTTTTGTTTGATTGTTTGGTTAGTATTGGACTATGAGAGTAAAAATAGTCGTTGGATTATAAAGATCAAAAAGTAATTCGCATTTATCCATATGCCGTGTTTTGTTCTCGAGTCTGGAATGCTTGTTTACTACAAGAAGAAGCCTCAGGACAATGTGTAATGCCCCAATATTGAATTTCATTGTTAAATTTCTGTTTACAGCTATTTTATGTTTGCTTGAAAATGAATTACATTGTCTTTTTCCGGAAATTTTATTATGGGTTTGAATTTTTTTTTTTTTGTTGCAAATATGCTATCAGCAAAGGAGCATATTGTTTGATAAAGTAATTGTTCCTCATTGTAACTTATCTTCCTGTGACTCATATATCAAAATCAAACTGGAACAGAAACCAGAAGAGTCTTATCTAGAAGCATATAAATCATACATTTGCTTCTGTGCTTTATCTTTGAGACGTTATTTTACTACCCTATAGGTTTTTCGATTCTCAATTTTAAAAATTGTTCTGTAGATTTCTTATTCTTTGTTGGTGCGTGAGTGTGCGTGTGTGTGTTTAATTAGGTTGCAATCAAGACCTTTCTTATGGATAGCAGTTGTAGGGTGGTGGACATAGGCTTCAAGACCCATCATGGACATGTAAGGTATTGTATCTTTTATTCACTTTGTTTCTTCTAAATTCAAGACATTATTTGGTTTGGAAATAGATGAACTGAACCACTTGAACTAAGTGACACTGTCAGTCATGTTCTTTAAATTTGAACAATAAGAAGATACTGATGCGAATGCATTTTAGTTTTTATTGCTCTTAAGAACAGATTGGACTAATATTCAAATACTGATGACATGCCAAGTAATTGCTTGTTGAAAAAGGTAAAGAAACATTGTTAGGATGATGCTTAATATTTTCATCTTGGTTATTTCATTTTAGTTTGATTCTCAGCATTATTGTGCAAATTAGAGTTTTACGATCTTGATTTGGAAGACAAATCAAAAGTTCATTGAGTCGATGTTATTATGCGAGACAGATGTGACTCGACTATTAGGTCACTAGGACTTAGTATTGGCAAATCTCGAAACAAAAGTTGGAACCTGTTCTTTTAATTCTAGTTTATTTATTTTTGAATTTAGTTAATTTAATTAGTATTAGAACCCTCATGATCCATGGACTTGAAGATCATGACAAGGGTAAATAAGGTACATTCATCTCTTGAATACCTAACTCACCAATTGGAGTTTTTACTTTTGTGCATATATTTCATTATTCATGACTAAGATGCATTAGACATACTTTAGAATGCATCTGTGTAGGTTTCATATTGAAAAATCAAGTTTTATGAAGAACAGGGAAGTTGGGCCGATTGAACTTGGGTGGAGTTGGATTGATTGACCCTTACTACCCAAGTTCAATCGATTGAACTTGCATTAGGATTGATTGCAGTGTGCAGGACAGAGTTTCCTATTCTGTTTTTTACTTCAAAATCCTATTTCTTTTACACAGACTTTATACAAGGGTTCACAAACACATATACACAAATATATACATATACTTGGAGAAATAGAGTGCAAATAGGAGACTAAGAAAACATCTATTATTATTTTTCATCATCTATCATTCTGCATTAAATGGTGGGTGGCTATTCAGAGTATTGAATCCATGTTTGTGAAGAACATTAGAGAATTCAGTACCAAAATCACACAAGAAACAAGAAAGTTGGATTGCTAGTTATAGAAATAAAACACAGTAAGAGAAGCAGATCGTGTTGATGAATGAATGTGTAGATTGACAGCTGCAGATTTCCGGATAGAACATCTAACGTAAATTAATTTTCCACATACTTGAGCCACTTCTGTTACCTTATTGGAAATTAACTTTTACTTCATCTGGAATTTTCTTTTTATGTTTGCATCATTAGTTTCCTTCTGATATTAATAAAGCTGTATTTTATGCTGGTACGATAAGCAACAATGAAGAAAGGGGTACTTTTCCATTGCATTTTTCCTTTAATTTCAAACGTTTTGTTAAACCAACTCTTTCAATGTGAATTGCTTCTCTTTTCTGCTATATTCAATCCTTGTTTGCCTTCCTTTTACAGGACTGCGTGAATCGTTTTCTCAAAACAGATGAAAATACAGCTCCTCCAATAATCTCAGTTATGGTTAATATGGTATCAGCTTCTGATTCTTCAAGGAAGATTCAAAAGACCCAGGAGTCCTCTGTGCATACTAATGTTTCTCTAAATCAAATAAATTCTGCAACGAAGAATGCTGTTGTGTTGGATGAATATTCTGACGAGGATGAAGAATTCGCGGACCAAGGGGTTTTCACTATACTTGTGCTCTCATTATTTTTTATACTCTTTTTGAATGTTTTTGTTGAAATCTGTTTAGGTATGTCCACTAGCCTTGAGAATGAATTTGAGAGAACAGGTAAAGCTGACTAAGATTTTTGTTTTAGACGTGTCATTTTTACTAATAGTTGGAATATGTGGGACTTCTATTCACGATGCTCTTCATGTATTGAAGGCTCAGAAGACACAACAATGGACAAAATTGATTTCTCCTGTTTCTCAGGCAACCTCCGACTTGATGCCTGTGATAGTGGTCATGATTGCTGAAGAATATCTGATGGAAACAACTTAAGAGTTTGTAGTAAACATCTTTGTGATGACAAACCGAAGGTCTCCTATTTTCTTCTTTCCTTGATATATGTGCCGGTTGAATCTTTTGGAGCAACATCTTATGACCTTGTTCAGCTTGCTTTGATTACTTTGTTTCTGTGTATATTTGAAGATTCATGTGGGTAAACATCTAATGGATTTTGTTGTAGATTGGTTCAAAGACACAAAATGGGTGGATCATGTTTCTAGGTGGGATGGTTGTGCGGCACAAGTATTATAGGCTACACTTCTGTCTTTGGTATGGTTTTCCTTTGTTTCCTCCCTCCCCCTTTATAACAGTTATACAGAGGTTGACTGCTTTGAGAAATACTGCACTCCTCTTTATTACTCCAAAACTGTTCTCCTGAAAAAGCGTTGTCCATATGCAGTGTTGGATGAATATTAAGATTCTCTGGCTTTTTTTCTTTTTTATCTATAATTCCTATTGTTCCAAGACATGATACTTTTACTCCATTTCCTAGTTAAACATCTGGACAATAAAATCAATTTAGTAAACGTCATCCTACATAGAATATGGCCAATCTAGGAAGCTAGGATACTTCTATGAAGGTGGTGTCTTCGTGCCGGACATTGACAATTTGTGGATACTCCTTATCCTGACTCATATCCGATACTTAACAACTCAGACACTCCCAAATAAAAGTCTTATATAATACAAACATATCACATATGTAAGAGTAGCCACGTCCGACAATTTTAAAAACCATATGAACACACTTCAAAGTGTCCAACCTTTTTTTCTTTAAAAAAAATTAACATTATACACATGGAACAGGTCAAGCATTCAATGACAGTTTTTACATATCACAAAAATATTATTATAATGATAAAGTAAGATAGTGGTAATAAATATAATATAGCAATCTTTACAATAGTCATATAGCTTTATCTTCTAAATTATGTGAATCTTAGTACAAAAATTAATTAGAGTTCATTAATTAGGCTTCTTCAGCACCCTTATGCTATCATCATTCCTATCGTCCAAAACCTTCAGTTGCATCAAAAGGCATCCAGTGTGCATGTTTTTCTCCATTGTGCTCTACTTACAGTCATGTTCCATATTTTGTCCTTGTTATTTCCTTTTCCTACCATAATAGTGGTTTCATAAATAACAATTGGATATGGATATTGGGGAATTGTGAAGGCTGTATTTGATCTATTGGTGATGGTAAAGTTGTGTGTTTTTTTTAATTATGAACAAAAAATATATAATGTCGTTCCTATGGCAAAGAAAATCAAATTAATCATTGTCCTTTATAATTAGAGATCAACATAAAAGGAATGCTTAGCTCCTCTTCATGCCAAAATAAAATGATACCATTATGCATACGTTAGATTTGATTTGATGCTAGTATAATCTAGGTCCCTACTACCTGCATAAAACAATGAAAAAAAGGAATATTATCTGAAAATTAAACTGGTTGGAGCTCCTTTGAGGAAGCTCTGCTTCCAACTCTCTGGGCTTAGTCAAACTTGAGTAAGTTGAATAGGCTGCTTTTTAGTTGAATCAGCAGCTGCTTGCTTTCAATCAAACTGCTTAGTTTTCTAAAAGGAAAATGAGATATAGCACAACTTAGGAAGGGTGAGTTAGTTGGCCAACTGACGTGGAAAGTTCACATTTGCTAAAGTATGAGTTCTGCTTTGGGAATGTGGAAGTTGTGAAATTTGATTGGATGGAAATTTGAGTTGGTGAGAAGCCGAAGCAATTTATTCGGTTTGTGTAGCACAATTCTTTCTAAAATAGACAACTTCCTCAACAGTTTCCATATTGTAAACATATGGAGTCTATTTATGTAATTAGTATGTTAGCAATCTTTTTATTCTTTTTTTTCCCCTTCCTAAATCCTTCTATTCTGTACCATATTTATAAGCCTCTGTATAATTCTTTGTGTAGGTTGCTTCTGTGAAAGGACCTTTCTCAGTGATAAACCTGCAAGTAAGTTGTTCTTATAGCTGATTTAATTTTAGACTTGATGTTTCTGGAGGCTGAAAGAGAAATAACACTGTGTTCTTAAAGGTACCAGTTTTGACACAGTTCAGTATGGTTATTCTATTCTGTGAAGAAGAATTTAGCACTTGGATCTCAATGCAACAGTTTGTTGATGGCAATGATGAGTTCTATAATAGTAAGATTGAAGCTCATCCCATCAGTTCTAAAGGTACTTATCTCAATTCTTGCAACTTTGGAAGAATGCACAAAAGCTTGATGTTAGGACTGTATGAAGTAGTCCTTCTCATTTGTGTGGTTCAATAACTCAAATAATCCGTGATGTTTCTATGCAATCACCCTTCCTTCTGATTTTACATACACAAACACAAGTCCACACTTACCGTTTGATAGGATTGAGTAGCTTTTGTGTATAATCTCAACCTATGTCATGGCTAATTTGGCTCTAATCAAAAGTTGAGCTTTTCCTTTTCACTCCAAACATTTATATATGGGAAATTAATAAGGAATTATAGTACCAAAAATATAGCAAGAAAGCTAACGAATCGTGTAAAAGTTACTAACTTGATCATATATAGTGATGATAAGTTAGCGTGCAGATTGGAGGTACATGGAGATTAAACACTGTTATGTGCCCTAATAGTAAACAAATTAACAACTTGAATCTTGACCTGTGACACATCGAAATGGGCTGAGATGATAGAAAAACATTAGACAGAATGTGGAATTTCAATTTTGGTGCTGTGATCAAATCTGGTATTAGTATATAATGTGTAACTGATTCAATCTTAATTTATTATTAATTTTTTTAATTAACTTTCCATCTTTCAAACAAAATGAAATGGAATTTGTGTTGATTGCAGGTGTAAGGCCTCATTAGGAACAAGTAATTTTTGTTTTCCTTATAGATTTATAAGGAATTTGCTTTTCTCAATTATACACAAGTATGAATATTATACATGTTTAACATGAATATTTACTATGGATGAGTACTTGTTATTCCTCTAACATAAACATTACTATCTGGCACAATCAGTCAAGCATGAGTTTCCCTTGTACATGATTTGTTTATCAAAGAAATGTTACAACTTACAACCCTGCAAGTCTCTAGCACTTCTATACATCACAGTGTTATGTTCAATAATTTTATATATATATATCATTGCAATTGATCCATCACAAAAATGCCTGTAGCACATAAACTAGAAGGCAACACTTTTCTAGCCACAAAAGCACATTACAACAATCACACATCAATTGTCTAATACTTATTATACGTACTTAAGTTTCTCTTTGCTTAATAAAATCCCCAAAAGCATCCAAAGAAGCCACTGAGCTCGCCGGAAAGCCACGCTCAAAGCTGCCTCGGATGGTCGCCGCCCGATTTCTTGTTTCAGCATCTGTCATCACCATTTCTATACCATGCAATATATCATCCTTCTTCACCACATCAGCTGGGTATCCCTCAGAAACCATAGTCCCAAGTTTGAGATGGCTCACGACTAACTTAGCATTGTAGTATTGATCACCCCTTATGGGCCATGCCAAAAGTGGGACCCCCCGGACAATAGCTTCTACAGTGGAGTTCCAACCACAGTGTGATAGAAATCCACCCGTTGATTGATGGCTCAGTATCAGCAGCTGTGGTGCCCATCCGTGTATTATCAAACCTCTTTCACCAACTCTGCTATCCAAGCCATGAGGGAAATAACCATCCTCAGTAGCTGAACCATCTGAACCGGGTTGACCCGCACCAGGGGGATTTGGTGTGCTGGATTTTTTCTGGATGACCCATATGAAAGGCCATTTTGACTCTTCCAATGCATTGGCCAGCTCGGGGTACTCCTCCATACTAGGACCCACTTCACTACCGAATGACACGTAGAACACTGACCCACGTGGCTTAGCATCTAGCCACTTGATTATCTCATCTTCAGAGTAATTCGAGTCACGCTTGGGTCGGATCTCCTGTTTTTGAAAAACTGAATCCACGGATTGCCAATACTGATCCGGCAACAGTGGCCCGACACCCCAAACTGGTTTCCCGGTTAAATTGGCCACGTAATCAAGGAATGGACGCTCCAGATCATCACAAGTGTTGATTAATATTGCAGTTGAGCTCTCCACTTCTCCCACCCAACGAGCTGTATCACCCGGGAAAGGTGGTCCCCTCGGCCTTTCCGATCTACCATCACCTGGGCCGGTCACGGGTGGACGAACACCACCATGTGGGAATGGAAACATCCAATGGCGTCGTTGCTTAAGATCCGAGTACTTTAAGACTATCTCTTCGGGTAACCCGGGAAGCGACCGGATCTCACCCGGTTTCATGTCACTGGGCTGGACCTTCCAAACCGCATGTTGCATCACGGCCCAACATGCACCCGACGTTATGAAAGTAACGGTCGGAACACCAAATTTTGCGAACACTCGTTGGGTCCTATACACAATATGGTCAATCACGGCACAAACGGGTCGGGTCGGACTCGAGCTTTGGGTTCTGCGGGCAAGGAGAGCCTCCAGATTTGAATCCATTTGTTGCCCCCGGAGATGCATTTGGTCAAATCCCGGCACCGTCGTGTGCGGCGGAGACAGGGAGAAGTCGACAATTTCAAAGAGTGGGGATTGCCGGAGAGAGGTGGGCACAGAGGTTGATATATCAGCATCAGTGATGATTGTGATCTTGTAATTTCGTGAGACGAGGTGCTTGCAGAGCTCCATGCAGGGGAAGAGATGGCCCTGCCCATTTTTTGGAACCACCAAGATCTCAACTGACATCTCTCTCTCTCTCTCTCTGTGTCTAATTTCTCTCGAAAAAACCAAGGATTGGGTTTGACTAGTACCTGATTGAGGGGTTATATTTGAAACAGAGATTGTTAATATTTTTCACTGTAAAGCTTCAAATCTGAATTCTAAGAAATGAGAAGTGGGAATGCAGTAAATAAAGATTTTTGGCAAATTGTGGGTGAGATAAGAGGATTGGCTTGATTGAATTAATGAGATTGATGGAGGAAATCAAAAGGGGGCATGTAGTGACAAACAGGAGGTGTAGGGTTTGCTTTATGTTTGGTAGACAAAGATTGGCCGTTGGCGTGGTTTGCTAGATAAGTGCTTCTTGACACTCGCTGGACCAGATGACGACCCAAGCTGCATAATTTCAGGGTCAATATGACCTCACCTGTGTTTACACTGTGTAGGACCCAAGCTGCTTAATTTCAATCTTTAGGTCCGGATAATTCTTCGAAAGTTTTCAAATAAATGATATTTATGTAAGTGAAGAATAAAGCCATCAATTTAGTGACATGATCGTGACATTATTATTTGATTGACAATTATTCAAGTTTAGAGAATGTATCATTTTTTGTTTTTTTTTTTTTGTTTTAAGGGTTTAGGATTTGGGTCTTTAAACTCCTTCGATTTTTTTTTTTTTTTTAACAAGTAAATCATTCATCCATTATAGTCTAGTTGGAAATTCGAAAATCTTTAATTTTCTATTGGAAAGGAAGAAATATCTTTTTAGTTTAGCCTTTCATTCTTCAAAATTTGTTATATAATAGATCATAAAATTGAAAGTAAGTGTTAATTTTATTTTATTTTTGTTAAAAAAAAAATCTTCAATTAAGAATATCACCTTTTTTTTTCATTTAATTTAATATAGTTTTTCTTTTTTCAAGAACCTCTTTAATGTTATGATTGATGTGGATAGCGAATCATATCTAAAATTGAACGAGAATTTGACATCATGGCTGACATCAGCCGCTAGTCCTTTTGCTCCTAAATTAGTAGGGCGCTTTGGCCCCTGTATGTTTAACAAAACCACACATTAGACATTAGAGATTAAGATCAAGTCCGAGTTTGTCCTTTAGCATTGTGGAACACAAGTGGAATTTGAGCTTGACTATTGCCAGCCATATATATATATATATATATATATATTTGAGTTTAACTAGCTTGTTTATTTTGTGTTTTGGTAACCGAGTGCTCCACCTTCTTTGTAAGTCGAATTAATCCCATCCAATACTCATGACCTAAACATGACATTGGCTATATGTTTGCTTGGATAATTTTTTGAACTTCATCACATCACATCGTGTGTGCCTCGACCTTTAGCAATGTGCGGGTGTTTTAGATATTCTCCTCCTTCCTCCTCCTGATATGTGACTTTTATATATTTGTAAAAATCCCCTCTCTCTCTCTCTCTCTCTCTCTCTCTCTCTCTCTCTCTATATATATATATATATATATATGAAGTATGTCTACAATATACCTAATGTAAATACACCGGGTGAATCTGATATCGTACGTGTACAACAAACAAGGTAGGTTTCATTGTGTGTGCACAATACGAAATGTCCATATTCACTCGGTATATTTATATCGAGTATATTATAGATCTTCTCCTATATATGGTATTTTTATATATGCATATATATATAACTAATATCAAAAGTAATAAAAGTGACAAGTTGTTAGAGGGGTCTTCTTTCCACATCGAATCCGAATGAAAAAGAGAGTGACTATAAATGGGCAGGTAGACAACACTATCCAACAACTTAGACTTTTGGGTCATTGGTAAACACCCAACCCATTATAGTTAATATCAGAGTCAGATCCAGTTCTTAATATGGTGTCAATACTCTTGTTGTAAGGGGGAGATGGGTAGTCGGGTAGTCCCGATTGCAATGAAGGCGTTGCGAGTTCGGTGGAGGAGAATGTTAAAAGAGGTTTTTCGAATGAAAAAGTCTTAGGTTTAAAGAGAGCAACGTTACTCTCTACAATTTAAAAATTACTTCGAGTTCATTTTTTAAAGTGTTTTGATTAAGAAAAATTCTATTTATACTTATTTCTTAAATCGATGAGATGAGTGTAGTTGAATGATTTTTATTCATTTAATGGAGTGAATGGAGGATGTCATCCACTCTTTTTAAAATGAATACAAAAAATTTCAACTAGACTCCTCCCCTAGAGAAATAGATCAGAGTTGCTTTACTATTTGGTTAATTAAAAAAGGAAAATGATAAAACACTCTTGGGCATAGCACATTTTCAAATGTGATTAGTTATTGTGCATCGGGACACTTAGTGTTTGAAACAGGCAATATGCAAATTAGATAAACAGATTTGACTCCTAAATCAGACACCATATGCAAGAGACGACCTGTGACATAAATATATCCCTCGTTATTTCACAATCTCAGTCCACTAGTATAAACTACTATGTAAAACCATCTTTCTATATGAAAATGCTTAGAACAATTACATTAATACATAAAGCTTATCAATTATTATTTAGGTTGTTTTTTGGCTAAGAAAATCCCGAAAAGCATCCAAAGAAGCCGCCGAGCTTGCCGGAAAACCACCCTTGAATTTGTCGGCCAACACTCCGGCACGCTTCTGAACCTCTTCATCGCCCATCAGCTTCTCAATTCCTTCCATGATAGCCTCTTTTTTAACCATCTGATCACCGGTGTACACCATGTACCCCACCTTAAGGTGGCACACTGCCAACTTGGCATCATAGAATTGGTCACCTCTAATGGGCCATGCCAAAAAGGGGACCCCACGTCCCATCGCCTCCACCGTGGAATTCCATCCACAGTGTGATAAAAATCCACCCGTTGATGGGTGGCTCAGTATCAACAACTGTGGTGCCCATCCTCGTATTATCAAACCTCTATCACCAATTTTGGCTTCCAAGCTACGAGGGTAGTAACCTTCTTCTTCTGTAGCATCTGAACCGGCTTTATCTCCCAACAGTGCACGTGGTGGACCGGATCGACCTGCACCGGGTTGAATCACCCAAATAAATGGTCCGGTCCATTCCTCCAATGCTTCTGCTAATTGGGCATATTCCTCTAAAGTGGGTCCAACTTCACTTCCGAATGACACGTAGATAACAGACGCACGTGGCTTTGAATCCAGCCATTGGATCACTTCCTCTTCCGTGTAATTTGATTGCCGTTTCGGTCTGATCTGACCGTCATGAAGGATTGAACCGGCCGAACTCCAATACTGTTCCGGTAAGAGTGGTCCAACACCCCAGACTGGTTTCCCAATCCCATTCGCCACGTAGTCAATGAAAGGACGCTCTAGATCATCACACGTGTTGATCAACAACGCGATTGAACCCTCGATTTCATCCACCCACGGTGGCCTTTGACCCGGTTGGGGAGGCCCGAATTTCATCCCTCCTGGCGGTCCAGGTGGACCTCCCGGTCCTGATGGACCACCGTTACCACTAAAATGGGGACGCCGGAGAGGACGCCGTTTAATATCAGAATAAGTCAGGGCCATGTCTTCGGGTAACCCGGGAAGCATTCGGATCTCACCGGGTTGCATATCATCCGCATGGGCCTTCCATGCGGCGAACTCCATGGCAGCAGCGCAAGCACCGGAAGTGAAGAAAGAGACCGCCGGAATGTTGAATTTGGTGAAGATTTCTTTGCTCCAGCTCACCATGACGTCAAGGACGGCGACTACGGGTCGGGTAGAATCCGGGTCGGAGCGTCGGGTCTCTAGAAGGGCTTCGATGCCTTCACCCATTTGCTGGTGGCGACGGTGAAAGGCGTGGGGTCGGGGTTCGGATCCGGGTCCTTCCGCCGTGGAGGGAGGAGGAGGTGGCGGAGATGAGTTGGTTATTTCAGCGATTTCGATAAAAGGGTGGTGGCGGAGGGAGGAGGGAACAGAGGAAGAGAGATTGGAGGAGATGATGAGAGTGGTCTTGTAGCTGCGGGAGGAGAGGTGCTTGCAGAGCTCCATGCAAGGGAATAGATGGCCCTGCCCAAAGGCTGGTACAACAAAAATCTCATCAGCAGCTTCCATTTCTGGGTGTCTTGGCTATTTGATTTGCTGTGCTGAAATTATAGTATTGTATCTATAGATGGTTTTATATATATGAGAGGAGAGGGACTGAGAACAAGAAAGAAGAAAACTTGGATGTGAAGGAAGGAATTATAGAGGGCTTGACTGTTTGGTAGAAGAAGCGTGTTTCTGATCTGAAAAAACAAGTATAAACTGGGGTTGAAGTGTTACTCTTATTTTTTAAAATAAGTTGAGTCGGCTCCTATTTTTGCAAAAAAAGTATGTATACTCCGACCACATTTTCGCATAAAGTAATATTTTTATTTAAATTTGATCTTTTTTAACATACCCAAAATACCTCTCTCTTGCAAAAATTTATTAACCCCCTCTCTGTGCATATACGTCTCTCTCTCTCTCTCTGTCACACGCACACAGCGGCTTTCCTCCAAAAAAAATTTCATTGTTTCTTTCTTTTTTTTCAGCTATCTCCTTATGTTTTTTTTTGCAGCATTCGAACAAGATTGCCACCATATCTCTCTCTACTGTCTAAGGTTGTTTGTAAATTTTGGAATCGGGTCATGGTTGAGATGGATCCGTCGGTTATGTTGAAACACGGTGCATTTTATTTTCATGATCCTTGTGCGTGACGTACACTTAATCTATACATCTAAGTGGACTCCAAATAGATCTTTACCGACAAGAGCATCAATACCCGAAATTAGGGGTGGCAAAAATGGGTGCAAACCTATCTATTCGTTCATATTTGTTTATTTTTTAATAAATGTAGGTAAATCATTTTAAAATATGAGTTAAAAATAGGTTGAAAAAATCAAACTCATTTTCATAGAGGTTTAAACAGGTTGAATATGAATGCCCATATTTAACCCATATTATGAGAGACTCAAAGCATTTCATGAAAGAAAAATTTTATATATTATATTAGGCAAGTAGGATTCTCTCTCGGTATATTACAATGCTCTCTCTCTATCTAAAAGATTCTCTTTATATCACGATCACTTATCTCTATATATATAATCTCTTTCTCTCTCTTCGACTATCTGCTGATCCCCTCTCTTTAAGATTCTCTCCCCCCCCTCTCTCTCTCTCTCTCTCTCTCTATATATATATATATAGCGCAATCCATCTCTCTAAGATTTTTCTATCTATATGTCCTTGTGCTCTTATTGAAAAAATAAAACACTAAAAAGGTCATTTGATCAACCCATAAAAGGATACATAGATAACGTATATCTATACAAAACCTTCTGCTTTGGTTCTTGAATGAAATGGGATACTCTATATACATAAACATTGATGTATGTCTATTATTATACACGCACACACACATATATGTTAACCAAGAATTATCCTTGGAGAGGGGTGAATAGGGATAATAAGCAAATGATTAAACTTTTTCGGTGTAACTTATTTTGACAAAAAGTAGGTTTGTTTGTACTTTTGTCAAACACTTGATTAATTTATGTATTCAACAAGTTGAAGAGATCTTCTAAATACAACGTCTAAAGCTTATAATGTGAAGACTATGTTGATTACTCATTTTTATAGAGGTTTAAATAGGTTGAATATGAATGCCCATATTTAACCCATATTATGAGAGACTCAAAGCATTTCATGAAAGCAAAATTTTATATATTATATTAGGCAAGTAGGATTCTCTCTCGGTATATTACAATGCTCTCTCTCTATCTAAAAGATTCTCTTTATATCACGATCCCTTATCTCCATATATATAATCTCTTTCTCTCTCTTCGACTATCTGTTGATCCCCTCTCTTTAAGATTCTCTCCCCCCCTCTCTCTCTCTCTCTCTCTCTCTCTATATATATATATATATAGCGCAATCCATCTCTCTAAGATTTTTCTATCTATATGTCCTTGTGCTCTTATTGAAAAAACAAAACACTAAAAAAGTCATTTGATCAACCCATAAAAGGATACATAGATAACGTATATCTATACAAAACCTTCTGCTTTGGTTCTTGAATGAAATGGGATACTCTATATACATAAACATTGATGTATGTCTATTATTATACACACACACACACACATATATGTTAACCAAGAATTGTCCTTAGAGAGGGGTGAATAGGGATAATAAGCAAATGATTAAACTTTTTCGGTGTAACTTATTTTGACAAAAAGTAGGTTTGTTTGTACTTTTGTCAAACACTTGATTAATTTATGTATTCAACAAGTTGAAGAGGTCTTCTAAATACAACGTCTAAAGCTTATAATGTGAAGACTATGTTGATTACTCATTTTATCCAACAAATGTTGTCCAATAAGAATAAATAATTATATAATCAAATAACTAATCAATATTCACAACACAATCTATATAATCCAAGCATTCATCACATCCTCATCATATGAAGCATTTAAACAACATTCATTAAATAAACAATTATAAAATAAATGCTAGCAAAATAAATGAGTAAACCTATCAAAAGGATACTTGAGCAATTATTTATGGATACGATATAAAAAGTAAAACTTACATAAGCAATTAATCAAGCACTTGGAGTGCTACTTATTCATTCATAAAATGGTTCATTGGATAATGAATGAAATGAGTTATGTGGATATATGTCCATCAATGCTAAAATGGAATTAAAGTTCATAGAGACATTTCATCAAATAAATGGTGTGGAATATCTCCATACAATTATGCTCTTCCTATCTATTCAAAACATAAAAGTATTTAACAAAGATAATGAACATAATAATATAAGGAGAATAAGGATAGAGAAATGCAAATATTGACACCAAGATTTTTACAAGTTTCAGAACTCCATCCTATGTCCTTGACTCGAGAGCACCTCCCAAGATTTTGCCAAAATCCACTATGGGACTTTCCTTACAAGTGAAAAGCAAACCGTACATCATTTCGCTTATTTGGTAATGAAGCACCCTTTCTTTTTTGACGACTAAGAGACAACTATTGCTCACTTTTACGGGTGGAGAGCGCTACTAAATTCGCTCATTATTAGATTGAGTGAAACCTGTCTCTTTTTCGAGCTTAAAGAAAACCCTTACAAAGCTTTTCTGAGCTACCCATGACGAGAGAACTTCTTGGTCTTCTTCTCTCAAGAATAAGCAATTGTGTATACAATGAATATTTCTCAAATAGACAAAATATACAAATTCAAAGCTCTCTCAAATCTAGAGTTACAATTGATGAATAAAAAAGAAAGCTCAACTCTAGAATGATGAATGAAATACCATAATGAATTGATGAATTAAGCTCATGTGTGGTTTCTTCCTCTATAAAGTATGAGTTCTAAGCATGTAGGTGAATTCTATCAATAAAATATGATCATAGAGGGTTATGGTAGTCTCTCTCAGTTGTATAATACATATATAATATGTATTTATAATCCCTTTAAGAGATATAGTCGTTTATAGCTGTTGGGGGTGGTTAGAAAGTATTAAATGTATCAAACTAGTTGTTTAGATCTGAATCACATAAAAGCAGTCTACTTATGCATAAAACAATCGACTTATGAGTTGACAATTCATTTAGGAAAAGTTGTCTGTTTCATCTTTACAAGTCAAAAACTGAGATTCTTCACAGCATAAGTCGATTTATAAAACTGAGTAAGTCGACTATTTTGACATTTTAGAAAGGTCGAAACAGTCAGTAATAATAAGTTAACTTATGAAAATGGATAAGTCAACTGATAAGAAGACTTATCTAAAACATAAGTAAATTTATTCAAAGAATAAGTCGACTATTTTGTCATTTTAGAAAGGTCAAAAAGTTCTGCAATAATAAGTCGACTTATAAGAATGGATAAGTCGACTGATTTATGCTCATCATGAAAAATACAAAACTTTGAAATCTAAATGAGCCTAAACTATTAAGGACTTGTAAGATATGATTCAAAGAAGATCAAGTCTTATTTCTACATATTTATAGACCATTAAAATGATATGCATGAGTTGCATTGGTCCTAGAGTCAACTAAGTTAAGAGTTAGGTTCTTTGAATATTTTGACAAGCTTAAACATCTTCAAAGTTAACTATGGCCTTATGAAATAAATCAATTTAATTCAAAGTCTTTGACTTCATATTTCACTAAATGCAAATATTAAGAATTAAAGATATTTTCAATTGGAGATTCTCTCAATATTACTTAAGATTTTTCATGATTTAAACATATAAGTTCAAAGCCTTATTTTTCTAATTCTTATAAACCATTCTAAATGATATAAATGAAGTACATGACAAATTGTTTATGATCTAAGGACTTATGAATGATATGTATGAAATGTATTGGTCTTGGAGCTTTTATGTGAGTACATCAAGGTAACTTTACAAAGATTATCTATGCATTCACCAAGACTAAACTATCCAAGTCTTTTGACATTCAAATCTTTAATGTCTTGGGTTCCTCCATCATGTGGCTTGGATTTTCTTCAACTTCGTCATTGATCTTTATTATTGATCTTTGACTTTATGATCCCGTGACTTAATATATTTTCTTTTAATTCCTTTGAAGTCCAATGTCTTTAAGATACTTATTAAATCTATACTTTAATAGATTGTAATCATCAAAATTACTTAAATAATCTTGGGTTGAAACCTTGAAGTCAACAATATATATCATGGGTTGTTTTCTAAAGTCTCTTAAGTGTTGATCTCAATCCGAGTTCACATAATTTAAATTTTTGATGCCCATGATTTTATTGAATCAAGTTATAGGTGACGGTTGATAGATACATATACATATATATTTTTGTATACATAGGTGTTGTTATTAATTGAATTTTATATTTTCCCGGGATTTAAAATATGGGTCTAGTTAAGTTAGGTCTTACAAAATGGGTTGAGTTGGGTTGGGTCCAAATGTTTGAAGTTTTTAAAAATTAGAATTATTCTGAGGGGTTGACAGGTTGAGCCATGTTAATAGATCGGGTTGGGTCCTATAAATGGATTGGGTCAAAATAAATTATAAATTATTATTTGTCTCTTTTGTTACATATTAGCCTTGATAATATCTGGTTATATTTTATTTATGAAAAAAAATAGTTTTCCTCAGTAAACAGGTCGGGTCATTGTAAATGGGCCGGGTTGTATAAATGAGTCGGATTCTTGTAAGCAAATTGGAGTTTATATAAACGGATGAGCTCATGCCAACTTATTTTGTTAGCTTCGAATTTTATAAAATAGTATAAAATTTAAAAGAATTTTAGAAAAAGGTTATTGAATTTAAGTGATCAAATAAATTTCTTCATTTCAACCTACACAATTAATATGGGTTTGTATTTTTATTCGTTCATTTTTTTTATATCCGAATATGATGACGGAATTAACTCAAATTAAAAATGACATTTACATTTTTAAAAATTTAAAAACAGGTAACTGGATTGACGCGTTGACCCGATTCATATTTGACCCGCATATATTCGACCCATTACAAATGAGTTGAATATGGGTCATAACCTATATTTGATCTATCCATATTTTACCCAGTCCAAATCCGTCCATTTTGTTAGACGTACCCGAAATCACCTTAATCCAAAAACCCAAAGCAAAGACTCGAAAAATCGACAAAGCAAACAATTCCCATGGTGGCAACGATCACCTAGTCGTTGGGTTGTTGGGTTTGGCAAAACGGGGCTGCTGGTATTCTCAGTTTAATCGTCCACGTTCGACATTTGGTTTGCCAAATTACACACCGAGAATGTATGGCATATGAATATAGGGAAGAGCTTGAATTAATCCAATAAGTGAGTAACCATGCCACTTGTCAATCCATGAGCTCACCTTTTCCAATTGTGTATATATTACAGCAAAATAGATATACAGGTTCTATTGCAATTGTTTAATTAGATGAAACATGAAAGGAAAAGGACAATTGTCCAAACAGCCGTTTCACTTGAAGTTATTTTTTTAAAATTATTTTATTATACTAATACAATGTCATTTTAGTTTTTTTGGGGGGCCGTTATTTGCACAATTTTATAATTTGGAGGGTGTTTTTTAAAACACCGAGAAAAAATGCACTATATGTACATCTGAAATTTTTTTTCACACTTTACCCTATAAATTGTATAATGTAATCATTTAATTCAGAAGCACGTTACACTAAGTGTCCCCCGAGATACACACATTATATATGTATATGTGTGTGTGGAGTAAATGTGTCGTTTATTTTTAAGACTCAAACAAAAGAAAAAGAGCTGAGTTATTTTTAAAATGAGTTGGATTATTTTTAATAGTAGATCTTATGTGTTTAACTCAATTTTTGATAATTTCGTTACTTCAAATTTTTTTTTTTTTTGCATTTTAAAGGATAGTTATGTAATTAAATCACTCAAGTAACAGTCAAATGATGGAAAGAGGGTAATTCGTAGATCTTTTATCATTTAGGATGATTTTTGAAGTTTAGAGAGGTTATTTGTAAATGCAAAATAATTAAAAGTTAATGACAGTTTTTTAACAATATTAATGAGGTTTAGGGTTTGTCAATAAAGAGAGATAGTCGAAATTACTTAAGAAAAATGCTATTTAGACTTATTTTCTAAATCAAGGAGTTTAGTGAACAGGGGATCTCATTCACTTTTTTCAAATGAATAAAAATTTCTTCAAAAAGATCATAGTAGCATTACACTTTGGTTAATAAAAAACAAAAAAAAAAAGAGAATATTTGAACAGTACTTCCATTGAATGCTCTTGAATCTTGAGCATACCACATATTCAATGACAATTAGTTATTGTACATCAGAACACTTGAGTTTGAAACAAGCAATGTGCAAATTACATAAACAGATTTGACTCCTAAATCAGACACCATATGCAAGAGACGACCTGTAACATAAATATATCCCTCGTTATTTCACAATCTCAGTCACCACAACCAGTATAAAAAACTACTATTTAAACCAACTTTCTATATGAAAATGCTTAGAACAATTACATTAGTACATAAAGCTTATCAATTAATATTTAGGTTGCTTTTTGGCTGAGAAAATCCCCAAAAGCATCCAAAGAAGCCGCCGAGCTTGCCGGAAAACCACTCTTGAATTTGCCGGCCAGTGCTCCCGCACGCTTCTGAACCTCTTCATCACCCATCAGCTTCACAATTCCTTCCTTGATAGCCTCTTTTTTAACCATCTGATCACCGGTGTACACCATGTACCCCACCTTAAGGTGGCACACTGCCAACTTGGCATCATAGAATTGGTCACCTCTAATGGGCCATGCCAAAAAGGGGACCCCACGTCCCATCGCCTCCACCGTGGAATTCCATCCACAGTGTGATAAAAATCCACCCGTTGATGGGTGGCTCAGTATCAATAACTGTGGTGCCCATCCTCGTATTATCAAACCTCTATCACCAATTTTGGCTTCCAAGCCATGAGGGTAGTAACCTTCTTCTTCTGTAGCATCTGAACCGGCTTTATCTCCCAACAGTGCACGTGGTGGACCGGATCGACCTGAATTGGGTTGAATCACCCAAATAAATGGTCCGCTCCATTCCTCCAATGCTTCTGCTAATTGGGCATATTCCTCTAAAGTGGGTCCAACTTCACTTCCGAATGACACGTAGATAACAGACGCACGTGGCTTTGAATCCAGCCATTGGATCACTTCCTCTTCCGTGTAATTTGATTGCCGTTTCGGTCTGATCTGACCGTCATGAAGGATTGAACCGGCCGAACTCCAATACTGTTCCGGTAAGAGTGGTCCAACACCCCAGACTGGTTTCCCAATCCCATTCGCCACGTAGTCAATGAAAGGACGCTCTAGATCATCACACGTGTTGATCAACAACGCGATTGAACCCTCGATTTCATCCACCCACGGTGGCCTTTGACCCGGTTGGGGAGGCCCGAATTTCATCCCTCCTGGCGGTCCAGGTGGACCTCCCGGTCCTGGTGGACCACCGTTACCACCAAAATGGGGACGCCGTTGAGGACGCCGTTTAATATCAGAATAAGCCAGGGCCATGTCTTCGGGTAACCCGGGAATCGTTCGGATCTCACCGGGTTGCATATCATCCACATGGGCCTTCCACGCGGCAAACTCCATGGCAGCAGCGCAAGCACCGGAAGTGAAGAAAGAGACCGCCGGAATGTTGAATTTGGTGAAGTTTTCTTTGCTCCAGCTCACCATGACGTCAAGAATGGCGCATACGGGTCGGGTAGAATCCGGGTTGGCGCGTCGGGTCTCTAGAAGGGCCTCGATGCCTTCACCCATTTGCTGGTGTCGACGGTGAAAGGCGTGGGGTCCGGGTTCGGATCCGGGTCCTTCCGCGGTGGAGGGAGGAGGAGGTGGCGGAGATGAGTTGGCTATTTCTGCGATTTCGATAAAAGGGTGGTGGCGGAGGGAGGAGGGGATAGAGGAAGAGAGATTGGAGGAGATGATGAGGGTGGTCTTGTAGCTGCGGGAGGAGAGGTGCTTGCAGAGCTCCATGCAAGGGAATAGATGGCCCTGCCCAAAGAATGGTACAACAAAAATCTCACCAGCAGCTTCCATTTTCTGGGTGACTTGGCTACTTGATTTGCTGTGCTGAAATTATAGTTTTGTATCTATAGATGGTTTTATATATATGAGAGGAGAGGGACCGAGAACAAGAAGGAAGAAGAAGAAGAAGAAGAAGAAAACTTAGATGGGAAGGAAGGAATTCTAGAGGGGTTGACTGTTCGGTGGAAGAAGCGTGTTTCTACTCTGAAAAAGCTAATATAAATTGTGTAAGTCATTTAATTCACAGACATGTTATACTAGTGTCGCCCAGATACACACATATTATATATGTATATATGTCTGTGTTTTTCTGACAAACAAAAGAAAAGAAAAAGAGCTGGTTATTTTAAAAATGAGTTGGATTATTTCAATAGTAGATCTCTTGTGTTTAACTCAATTTTTGATAATTTTGCTATTTCAAAATTATTTTTAACTTTTTTTTCTTTTGCATTTTAAAGGATAGTTATGTAATTAAATCACTTTAGTAACACTTAAACGATGGAAAGAGGGTAATTGGTAGATCTTTTAAAATTTAGGAGGATTTTTGAAGTTTAGGGAGTTTATTTGTAAATGCAAAATAATTCAAAGTTTTAATTTTTTGGGTCTAATCTCTTTCTTCCAATTTTTCACTTGTATATATATATTAGTACTTGCCTATTCCTATGACATTATTGTGCACTCACACTTGTAACTCTTAAAATCACAACACTCGCGCTCGTTAAAATCACACAGATTAAATTTTCAACCATTTTTAGGATTTTATACCAAACTTCTATGTTATATATATATATATATAGAAATGATGTTTGTATGTGTATAAGAGTGACATTTCAGTCTGAATGAGTGGAAACTTATACCATGTCATCACTAGTTACAAAAGTCAAACTTTCGTGTGACTGAGTTGAAACTAACAATAAATTTGAGTGGATAGCTATCAATAAACTTAATATCTGTTTGATAATTGTTTATGTTTAGTGTTTGGGAAGTGATATTCGCACTTTTATTTTTTACAATTACATTCTATTTACCTTTTGTTTAAAGAAAATAACAAGAAGGTCCTAAATTAATTATAACATCATCCCTTATTTTATAATACCACAACTATCTTTTATATTATAAAGTTAAACTCTTTTTTACCTTCTTTAATTTCTATATTATTATTATTTTTGGGTCTTATCAAAAGAGATAATTTTTTTTACCTTTTTTAATTTATTTATTATTATTTTTTAAATCTTGTCAAAAGAGATAACTTGTTCATAATTTTTTTTTGTCTTCTCAAAATAGATAATTTTTTCAACAAAAATAACTTTTTTTTTGTTTCTTCCAATAGAGATAAATTTTTTTTTTGAACCTAGCAAAAGATATAATTTATTCAATAACGATAAAAAAAAAAGATTTTGGATACTCTCAATGTAGACAGTTTATTCAACAAGAATAAAATTTTTTATATGCTTTTTTTTTTTTTGGATCGTGTCAAAAGAGAATTTATTTAACATGTATAACTATTTTTTGGGTACTTTTTAATTTTTAAGTCATACCAAAAGAAATAATTTATTTAACAGAGATTTTTTTTTTCTCACGACAAAAGATATAATTTCTTCAACAAATATATATCTATATATATTTTGGTCTTGTCAAAAGAAATAATTTATTAACATAGATAACTTTTTTTGGGTCTCGTAAAAAGAGAGAATTTTTTTTTGAATTATTTTTTTTCGAGTATTTTTTTTGAATCTGATCAAAAGAGACAAAAAGAATGTCTGAAAGGTAATTTAGTATTTTAAAAAAAGTTAATTATTTACATGTGAAGTAAATGTTATAAGTGACATTTCTCTTAAGATAAAAGTCCCTTAGTGTTTATTGTTTAAGTATTTATATAAACAGTATTTATGTTACTATTTTGTTTATCCACAAATATGAGTATTGTTTGATAACGAAAAAAATGATTGGCTTATTTTTAAAATCATAAACATGAGTATTATTTGATAACGAAAAAAAGTTTGGCTTATTTTAAAAATCATAAACAGAAAAACATGTTTGTTAACCTTAAACTATTTTTTTTATAAAAAAAATCAACATAATAAACTGCATAAAAAGTCAAGTTCATGCTACAATAAATCTATACAATAATAATAAAACAAGAAATATACATAAAAAACAATAATATTGGGTTACATATATATATCTATATACTGCAAATTGTACTGTGAAACTAGAATGATTCACAACCCAGAGGCCTCAATAAGTAGGAGTGCACGCGGTTCAGTTCCTTACCGTTATTAGGAGAACTAGAACCAGAATCGTTCTCAAGGATTTCTTAGTTTTGAAATCAGAATCGTTAAGTTCGGTTCGGTTCGATTCTTTACAATTCTGATTCTTTACGATTCAAGTTTTAGTTTTTTGTGCACTCCTAAATTTGTTACTAATTAATGGAAGAGTTTAATATTTTTCTACTAGTAAATTATAAATTTGTTTTTCACATGTTTTTTTAATGAATCCATGATTTTTATTATCTTCTTTTCTTTTCGAAAAGAACTTAAAGATTATTATGTGAGTATATGTATTCGTGTATTTGTGTGTGTATTGTGAGTATTCAAATAATGTATGAACAAATTAATTAATTTCTGAAATTTGTCTTCATATACATACGAATGTTGATAAAAAAAACAAATAATTTTTTTTTCTTTTTCTTATTCCGACCTTTGTTATCTAACAAAAAATAATAATAGTTATTACAGGAGTTGTATTTAACGTTATAATAAGTCTATTGTTCAAAATTTTTTTTAAATAACAACAGATTATTATAACTATCACAATGATTTTATAACAGTTACATATATATATATATATATATATATATATATAAAATAGAAAATCATTATAGAAGTTTTATAACTATATATATATTCAACGGTTCCGATTCCAATTCGAAGGCTTAGAACCGGAACCGTAATGAATGATTCTTAAAATTTGAAATCGGAACCATAGTGAATGGTTCAGTTTCGTTCAGCTACGATTCTGATTTCACCGGCTCTTTGTGTATCCCTACCAACAAAAATAAAATATATATATTTATGAAAAAATTGAAAGTTTTTCAATTTGTATAGAGTGAGAAGAAAGATTTTGAGGGCATGCTATTGCTTTTGAACTTCTATAACTACCTTCTTTTTCATTTTTTAAATTTCTATTTTTCTTTCAACATTGAAAATGAATGAATGATATGAGTACAAAATACCATTATTTTTTCTTTGACAAGGAGATAATTGAGACTTTTTTTTTCCCTTCAAACAAGGTTTTTTTTAAGTACAGGTACCCCTAAGTAACTATTTCCTATTTTCAAGTATATTAGTTTTTATTCATATTGTATCTAATATTTTTTTTCTCAAGGCAATTAATGCTCTTTAATTCTGTTTACACTTGATAATTCTAATAATTTTTATCATTGTATCAAGCAATAGCTTTTTGTAATTTTTTCTTTTTATTTTTTCACTTTTAGTTTCAATTTTTAATTAAAATAATATAATCACCATTTTAGATAAAAATTTTTTTTTAAAATAATCAGAAACACTAAAATATTATTTTGGTATTTAAAATTTGAATACTTAGTGACAGTATTGTTTTAAAAGTGTTTTGGTAATTTATAAACAAAACAAAAATTATCAAATATGTTTCCTAAAAATGTGTTTTTATAAACAACAAACATTAAACATAAAAGGTTACCAAATAGAATTCCATTCATTCTTGCACTATGTGTGTCTCTATATATATATGCGTGTATGTATTTGTATTAGTCTAGTATCGGAATTTTGCATTCAGTGAAAAAAAAATGGGAGAGCAAGCTAAGTTATTTTGCATTTAGTGAAAAGAAAATGGGAGAGCGAACTAAGTTGATTTTTGTAATCATAGTATGTACAAAAACGAAAAAGTCTATAATATTTTGAGGTATTTTGACATGTGATACTTCACCAAAACAATATTTTTTCATTATCATTAATAATAAAAATAGTAGTCTTAAAAAAAATGAAAAGTAATTATATAGGGAGTATCACGTCTCAATGTAAACTTTCTTGTACAAGAACAATGCTAGGACTGCCGACATAGGGGCGAAGACTGATAGCTCTCTCTCAATTGCGTTGCAATGTCGGCAATTTGATTTTCTGTGCTGAAATTATAGTATTGTATCTATAGATGGTTATATATATACATATATATATATATAAATGAGAGGAGAGGGACTGAGAACAAGAAAGAAGAAAACTTAAATGTGAAGGAAGGAATTATAGAGGGCTTGACTGTTTGGTGGAAGAAGCGTGTTTCTGATCTGAAAAAACAAGTATAAATTGTATAATATAGTTATTTAATTCACAGACACGTTGCACAAGTGTCGCCCAGATACACACACAGATACTTCAAAAATGAACGAGATAATTAGTACCGGTCTCAATTAATTCTTCGACTAAACCTACAAAATCCTAATTGAGTTTGTTAATTTTTTAACTAAACCTACAAAATCTTAATTGGGTTTGTTAATTCTTCAACTAAAACTACAAAATCCTTGTTATTGTTTTCCTGATTCTATTAACGTGTGTGTATATACATATAAGTATCTTGCAAGAAA
This sequence comes from Cornus controversa, assembly GCA_026545225.1. Taxonomy (NCBI): domain Eukaryota; kingdom Viridiplantae; phylum Streptophyta; class Magnoliopsida; order Cornales; family Cornaceae; genus Cornus; species Cornus controversa. Next base: position 86,002,419 of record CM048846.1, on the reverse strand, counting down.
CAACCACCTTGGGTTGGTTTGTGTGCGTGTGTGTGAGAGAGAGAGAAAGAGTGGCAGAGGTAGTGTGCAAATGTTTGAAACTTTGAATGATGGTGGTGGTGGAGCGGTTGGTTCTGATGAATTGATGGTGGCTGTAGTGGCGAAGAAATGGAGGAACGATTTAGGATTAGGGTTAGAATGATGGAGAGAGAGGGGTGGTAATGGTGGTGGTGGCGGCGGCGGTGGAGGTGGTGATGGTTACGGCTTTGAGAAAGAGGAAAGAGAACTGATGAGGGAGGAGAGAGAGGGAATAGGGAGAGAGACGCTAAGAGATGTAATTGAAAATATAAAAAGCAAGTGTATGACAGTCATTTTGAAATAGTTGCCGACATATTCATCTTTTTATAATTTAATTGTGAGTATTCTAGTACTTCTAAAGTGGATGTTAATTAGTTTTAGTAAACGGTTCTAAGTCGGGTGTAATTTTTTAAAAAGTTTAATTTGAGAGTAATAAGTATAAACCTCAATAGCCCTGAAGGTAATTTACCTTTTAAAAATGAGTTAGATTATTTCAATAGTAGATCTCATGTGTTCAACTCAAATTTTGATAATTTTGTTATTTCAAAATTATTTTTAATTTTTTAATTTTTGCATTTTTAAGGATAGTTATGCAATTAAATCACTTTAGTAACAGTTAAATTAGAGGATAATTTGTAGATCTTTTATAATTTAGGAGGATTTTTGAAGTTTAGGGAGGTTATTTGTAAATGCAAATTAATTCAAAGTTTTTTTTTGGTTCTAATCTCTTTCTTCCAACTTTCCACACACACATACAGAGTGATGGTGTTTGTATAACATTTCTGTCTAAATGAGTGAAAACTTTTCAATATGACTAATTACAAAAGTCAAACTTCGGTGTGAATGAGTTGAAACTCATCAATAAATTTGAGTGGATAGTGGATAGCTATCAATAAACTAACTTATCGTCATGAAAAAAGTGAGACTTGTGTATTTGAGTGCAAGCTTATCAATAAAAATCTGTCACGGCAAAGTAATGACCACACGATCATCGATCTGTAGTTACAAGTAACCAGAAACACAAGTAAATTGGGGTCATGAAGGTGAACAAATTAAAGACAGATTTTTTGCTTTATTATTAGTACTAATTACTGAACAATGAATCCTTTCCTAACCTTTTTCAATTGGAATTTTCCAATCATATTGAGCGCACCATTCCATTCATTCTTGCACTATGTGTGTGTCTATATATATATATATATATATATGGCATTTTAGTGAAAAGAAAATGCAGTAAGCCTTCAAATGTCAGCCAAATTTCAAAGTTTAGATCTCATACACTATGCATTTGGAATGCATTCTTGTACAACTAAAAATTACAATTATTGAACCTTAAGCTGTTTTTTGGCTAATAAAAACACTAAAAGCATCCACAGCCGCCTCGGAACTCGCCGGAAAACCACACTTGAACTTTCCACAAAGTGCGATTGCTCGTTTACGCACGTCCTCATCACCCATGAGCTTCTCTATCCCTTCCAATAAATCCACTTTTTTAATCAATTCCGATGACTCTCCGGTGGAGGCCTTGTACCCAACCTTGAGATGGTCCACCACCAACTTGGCATTATAAATTTGGTCACCCCTAATGGGCCATGCCAAAAATGGGACCCCACGCCCGATCGCCTCCACCGTCGAGTTCCACCCACAATGCGACAGGAATCCTCCAGTGGAGGGGTGGCTCAGTATCAACAATTGTGGTGCCCATCCTTTAATTATCAAACCTCTGTCACCGACCTTCCTATCCAGTCCATGAGGAAAGTACCCTTCATTGTCATCCGACTTATTCGAGCCCGGTGGCCCACCACCGGGGCCTTTAGGCAAACCCGAACCCGGTTGGATGACCCAGATAAAGGGGCATGTCGCATCTTCTAAAGCTCCAGCCAATTCTGGATACTCCTCTAATGTGGGACCCGTTTCGCTACCGAATGCCACGTAGAGAACCGATCCACGTGGCTTCGTATCTAACCACTGGACCAACTCGTCCTCTGTGTAGTTAGTTTGGCGCTTTGGCTGACGAATCTCACGGTCACGAATCAGTGTGTCAAACGACTGCCAATACTGGTCGGGTAAAAGTGGGCCCACACCCCACACCGGCATGTTCATCTGACTGGCCATGTAGTCAATAAACGGACGTTCGATGTCGTCACAGGTGTTGAACATCAGAGCAATGGAGCCCTCAATGAGTGGGACCCACGGTGGCTGGTCGCCCGGCCTAGGAGGACCGCCACCACCTCCGCCCGGTGGACGAACCGGACCGGACTTACCGGGAGGTGGAGGACCGCGGGGCCGGCCTTTGATGTCAGAGTGGGTCACGCGCATCTCCTCTGGCAAGCCGGGAATCGTACGGAACTCGCCGGGGTTCATTTTGGCGGCGTCGGACTTCCACGACCCCCACTCCATGGCGGCGGCACACGCGCCGAACGTGAAGAAGCTGATGACGGGGATATCGAACTTCCAGAATACGTGTTTGGTCCAGCCCATCTGGAAGTCGATGACGGCGCAGAGCGGGCGGGCCGAGTCTGGGCCAGTGAGCCGGCGAGCGAGGTGGGTCTCGAGATCGAGGTGGATTTGTTGGTGGGATCCGGGCATGGGAGGGCCGCCGGAGATGGGGGAGATGAGGGCGGTGTCGTGGAGGAAGGAGGAGGGGAGAGAGGAGGAGAGGTTGGAGGGGAGGACAAGGGTAGTCTTGTAATTTCGGGAGGAGATGTGGTTGCAGAGCTCGATGCATGGGAAGAGGTGACCCGATCCAGTCGATGTAACCACAAAGATCTCGCCTTTTGTCATCTTCACTCGAAAAACACTCTCTTCGTTTACTGGTTTTTCAGATTGTAGTGTTTATTGGAAAAGTGTATTGTATGCGATGGAGACGAAGGTTTGTTTGGATTATCAAGATTCACAGTGAACCCTGTGAACATGTACAACATTAACATTTACATTTACATTTACATTTACATTTACATTTTAATCTTACCTGGAGATTGTGACGACACCAAAAAAGATATCAAGCTCCCACTCAATGTGATGTTAGAAAGCTCGACTTGGCTAATAAAAGAAACTAAACTCAATATTGGTAGTTTCAATGGTAGACTCGTTTAATAAATTATTATATTTTTATTTTATACCTTTATAAAAGATTAAAGATTTCCAAGAGAAAAAGGAAAAATAAATAAATATAAATATCCAAACATCAATTCGATGCAGTGAATATTATCCGAAAGCGCTTAATTTGAATCCCACAACACTTCAGCAGAACTTTCTTTTTTTTTGGTTTTTTATTTACTAAGATTGATAAATTTTAATATGAAAAAAATATTATACAAAAATATGAGATATGTTTCAATAATAATAGAAAAACACAAGAGACAAGTTTATGTTCACGAAAATATACAAGTTTGTGGTCGTGAAAAAATTTGAGCCTACACAAATTCATATTAATTAACTAATACAAACAAGTCTAAAAATCGAATTGAGTTCAACCATTTTGAATCTGAATTGACATTTTCGTGTACATATATACCTAATATACAATCTATATAACATATTACCTTGGTATAATAAAACTAAAAAACATAATCATAATATAACGGTTAAAAATAATTAAAAAATTAATTATATGATTCAAAATATTTTTTATTATCTACCGAGTAAAACCCTATTGATATTTTAAATTGGCAACATCCTCTGGATATGTGTGTATGTTGGGCACTGTCATAAGTCATCAACATCCTCTCGATATTTTAAATTGTAATTGCTATAAAATAGTGTACAGACATGGTAAGATACTAAGATATACTGTGACATGGGATCAGATTTTTGCAAGTGGAACTCAACTACCATTCTCACATTTCTATTGACTGCAACCAAACTTTCTTTCTAAGATATTACGGGAAGGGTGGGTCTGGACGAACAAAATAGTTCGGAAAAAAATTATTAGGTAGTCTCTGGTTGGGTCTATTCATCCAACTAGTTTTAAAGTCTGTTCAGGTACGTCCTCATTCACTTGACTTGCTGTTTAGCCCAGCCTAGTCATCAAAACCTATATCTCAACTCGGCCCGGCCCGGCCCATCATCTTACTGATCCAGGTTGGGTCCAAGTTGGTTTTTCATTTTTTATTTTATTTTTGTTATTCATGCTTAAATAAATATTAAGCTACCATATGTTATAAAATTTATTATGATTATAAGAGATTGGTATTTTAGCATCTCCTATAATATGTCAAATCATACGTGTCATTTGCAATCGTTACTTTTAACATCAATAACTCCTCTAATCATGCTTCAAATGCCCACTCGAAATTTGACATACTATCAAATATATTAAATTTGGCATATCAAAAAGTGATATGCCAATTAATCTTTTTTATTATTTTAATATATAAATTTCTATCAGTGGTGACTCGCGTTATTAGAATGAGTGACACCAATGTCACTTAGTTTAGTAACGTGATTTATCCATTGTAGTAATGTGGATTACACTGATAGTTATAAATGTTGTCATTGCACGTCATTGCATGAATTGCCTCAAAGAGAGGATTTTGATCCTCTAGAAAACCAAATAATTTCTTCTTCCACAAGAAATAGTCCTTTTTGAACCCAACTTTAATTACTTTGTAATTTGTATATTGGCCTACAATTTAACTCTCATTTTCTCTACTTCATGTACCTTTGATAGCATATATATATATTAGTGTATGCACATATATACGTCACTATCATGCATCCTTAATCTTGATCGTTAAATTGAATTATTTTGAATCGTGGATAGGTAAAGACATTTCGAGCCACATGATTGGTTTTTTAACCATTTTTGATCGTTAGATTGACTTTTTTGTCTTATTATACCAAACTTAAATGTAATATATACTAGTGTATGTCCGTACTTACAGCACTATCATGTATCCTTAATCATAACTATTAGATAAAGTTATTTTGAACTGTAGATAGACAAAGACACTTCAAATCACATGATTAGTTTTTTAATCACTTTGAATCTTAAATTGATTTTTGTCTTATTATACCAAACTTATATATATATATATATATTACTCGTTGATCTGATCAATAATAATTGAGTGACCATGGGGGATGCACTTCTTCAAGTTGTGCTCGAGAATTTGAACTCTTTGATCCAAAGGAAGATTGGATTGCTTTGGGGGTGTTGATAATGAGATGGCTTTCTAGCACGCTAGCTAGCTCTCTGTGATCAAGGCACTTCTTGAAGACGCTGAAAAATAGAATTTTTAAAAATATAGATTAACATATCTTTAAAGTTTATTAATCTCCAAATACCTACAAATATTATTGGTATGACCAATGTGTATGCCCCGATGGATATGAACGTATTAGTTGTACAATTAACATAGAAAAATGATTCTTCAACTAAGTGACAACTAGTGGTGGTAAAATGGATGCAAATTCGTCAATTCGTCCATATTCGTTCACTTTTTAATAAATATGGATGAACCTTTTTAAAATATGGGATAAAATTGAGTTGGATAAATTAAATCTATTTTTATAGATGTTTTAATGAGTTGGATATGAATGTCATATTCAATCCATATCTCACCCATGTTATAAGAGACTCAAAAACATTCTAGAAAAGAAAAAAATTATACTTTATATTAAGCAAGTAGAATTATCTCTTTGTATATCACAATCCTCTATCTCTCATTCTCTAAAATTCTCTCTCTATATCATAAATTCATATCTCTCTCTACAAGATTCTCTCTATATTATGATTCCCTCTCTCTGTATATATAATCTCATTATCTCTCTTCGGCTCTCTCCTGATCCCCCTTTCCCTAAGATTTTCTCTCTCTCTCTCTCTCTCTATATATATATATGCAAAAGGCACATGATTTTACTGAATCAAGTTATAGGTAGTGGTTAATAGATACATAAACATATATACGTGCATACATAGGTGTTGTTAATTTCTTGGGACTTACAAAATGGGTCAGGTAGGGTTGGATCTTACAAAATGGGTCGGGTCGGGTCCAAATGTTTGAAGTTCACAAATATTAGAATTATTTTAAGGGGTTGACAGGTTGAGTCATGTTAATGGATCGGATCGAGTCGGGTCCTACAAATGAGTCGGGTCAAAACATATTATAAATTATTATTTCTCTCTTTTGTTACATATTAATTTTAATAATATCTGTTTATTTTTTATTTTTGAAAAAAAATAGTTTTCCTAAGTAAATGGGTCGGGTCAAAATACATTATAAATGATTATTTCTCTCTTTTGTTACATATTAGTCTTGATAATATCTTTTTATTTTTTATTTCTCAAAAAAATGATTTTTCTATGTAAATGGGTCGCGTTGCATAAATGGGTTGGATTCTTGTAAACAAATTGGAGTTTATATAAATAGAACAATTCATACTAATGTGTTCAATTAGCTTCGAATTTTATAAAATAGTATAAAATTTAAAAAAAAAATTGAAAAAAATTATTGAATTTAAGTGATCAAGTAAATTTCTTCATTTCAACCTACACAGTTAATATGGTTTTGTGTTTTTATTCGTTCATTTTTTTTTATTTGAATATGATGACGGAATTATCCCAAATTAAAAATAACATTTACATTTTTTAAAATTTAAAATAGGTTAATAGATTGGCGGGTTGATCTGATTCATATTCAACTTGACCATATTTGATCCGTTATAAATGGGTTACCCGATCCAAACTCGCCCATTTTGTCGGACCAATCACAACATATTACTTGTGTTAGATGTTTTTGATAGAAACAAATTAAATGAGTTCTTATATTTTGCTCACACACTCTTTTTCGCACAAAACAAAACATATATGATTTGATATCATAAATTTACAGTCAATTTAGATATCTAATTCATATCTGAATTCAAAATCTCAAATATTCAGTCGTTTTTTAACAAACTAATTTTTTAAGTAATTTCTTTATTTCAGCTTAATTTTTAAATGTTTTGCTCAACTTTTCAGATAAAACAATAAAAAATTTCATTCAATATTTTATTTTTCAAAATGTTTTAATACTTGGCCATGTTAATCCAGGCACCGTTTTGATTGCACTTATTAGTATGAATTTGTTTAATGAAACATTTTGTCATTAGTTTAGTTTTTTTTTTTTGGATAAATTACTTTGACCTCTCCTGAGATTTTGTCTAATTATCCTTATATTAAATTTTTTAAAATATGGTGGTCAACCTTTCTTGAAATTTGGTTGACTTTACTCCAGATATTCCTACCATTAATTGACAGCCAACTGCGTTAAAATCAACTAACATAAAAAAATCAAAATACCAAAACTACCCTCGGTGACAATAGCGCTGGTGTAACATTGATGGAGAAAATACATATATAAAACATGTTAATCTTACTCAAATGATTAGAAATTGAAATTATTTTTGCACAAAAGCATTATAAATTAATGGTATTTTTGTAATTGTACATTAAATGTGATTTTGTTTAAAGGATCATTAGTCTGATAGGGGTGTTAGAGTAATTTTGCAAATTTTCTAATTTGAGTGTAATTAAGCTAAATCTCAAGGTTGTGTTTGGTTAGCAAGGACTAGCAGGAAAGGAAAAGAAATGAAAAAAAAATTAAAATTTTTTTGTGAGTTTGGTTAACGAGAAGTAGCAGGAAAGAGAAATTTTTTAGAAAACTACATTTCTCGCATATAGTGAATTTTTCCCATAACAATTCCAACAAAAAACACCCGAAAATTTTAGTTTCTTGCAAAACTGGAGCGGTTATATTCTAATTTACTATTATACCCCTCTTTCCATTATTATAACTTTTTTCACAAATGTTACATGAACTCATAAAGTTGTTGAGTTCGATTAAGCAGATTTGGTGGAGAAGACTAAATCGAGAGCCAGGTTGTCCTATGTGTGAAGATAGTAGCAGTAATAAATTTTATCCATCTGTTTAGGCCCATTGTTTTGCCATATTCCTTGGGCTATGAGAACTTTGAAGGTCAATAAAGAATAGCACTGCCACTACGATATTTTACAAGTTTAACACTCTAGAAAAATATCTACAATATTTATATACTTATAAGCCATTAAACAATTATAGAGAGCATAAGGATAATTTTGGCAAGTGTAATTATTTTCTTTTCACTTTCATGCCATCCAAACCAACAAAGTAATATTTTCTCCCAATTTTCTTGAAATTTTTTTATGCTAATCAAATTCATAATAGAAAATTAATTTTCTTTTCATTCACTTCACTTTTCTTTTCATTTTTTTATTTTCTTTCTTTTCTACCTAGATTTTATCTAACCAAATGAAGCCCCTCAAGAAAGATCAAAGTAATTTACCCTTATTTTTTCTACTTTGTATCTAATGGCAGTGACAAAGGCTAAAGTAAATTAAAGTGTGAAAAGGATGCTATGAACTTCTATATTAAAGTAGGGGTGCACAAAGAACCGGTGGAACCGGAACCGAAACCGTAAGGAAACGTATCTAAATCGAATTGAACCGTTCACTATGGTTCCGATTCTGGTTTCAAATTTTAGGAGCCGTTCACAACGGTTCCGGTTCAGGTTCAATGTCAAGGAACCGAAATTGTTAGAAAAAAAATGTAATATATAATATATAAATGAATAATAATAGCTTCTAAGTTCTAGTGTTTTATATAAATATATAATATATAAAGTATAAAATATATAATACATAAAAAAATACTAATACCTTATAAATTCTAGTGTTTTATTTATATATAAAGTATAAAAAATATATAATATATAGATAAATGCATTTAGCTTTTAAGTTCTAATATTTTATATATTTATATAATATAAGATATATAAATAAATACTAATAGCTTCTAATCTATTGTTATAACTAGGGGTGCACAAGTATGAGTGTGTATCTTGTCAATGTTATAAAAGAAAAAAAGAATTGACATAGAACCATTAAGGAACCGGAACCGCAAAAAACGTGAACCGAACTAAACTGAATCGAAATCAACAGTTCCAGTTCTAAAATTAAGGAACCGCTAGGAACGGTTTCGGTTCCACTAAGAACCATAAGGAACCGTACCGTGTGCACCCCTAATTAAAAGTACTTAATTTGACATTGTGCTCCCAACAAAAAATGAGCAGAGACGTAATGTAATTATGCAATTAATGTCAAGTATGTTTTCAGGTAATTCAAGAAATCTAAAGATTACTAAGTTTTGTACATGTCACATACACATAGGTAACCTATTGTTCTAATTCCTTTACATAACTTGATTACCTGAATGAAATAAATTCTTTGCTTGAGAAAGTAATTCCTTATATGGTAAAATTATATAATTTTTTTTTGAATTTTGTAAAAAAGAAATTTCAAAGCAAGATAAAAACTCCCACAATGTATTAGGGAGACTCAAACCCTCTATCTTTTATCATTTTGAAAAGAGAGAAAATACCACTCAACCACAAGTTTTAGTATATTTCTTCTCATTGAAGTCCTTTTAATTCAATATTTCTATGATGAATATTGATCAATAATTTCAAACAAGGAATGGTTATGAATGTGAATAGTAAAATAATCACAGACGAGGTATGAATGTAGAGATCGGGTCCAATTTTGACCGATTTTTATTTTAATAATCATTTTTGCCCTAATTGTATTTTAAATGATGTTTATCGTGTTTTAAATGTGAGAAATATGTTTAAAAAGTTGTGTATAAGTTTTGAAAAATTTTCAAAACATTTGGGAGAATTTGAGATTTTTGGGTCAAAGAAGCCTGGGACGCGGTCCGGGTGGGCCTGAAAATTCAAATTTTTTTTGAAAAAAATATTATTTTTAGTTTTAAACCAAACTAAATGTTAAATAAGTTAAGGAAACGATTTTGAAGCCACAGCCACTTTCGAAATCAAAAACAGAGGCCGGGAGGGTACGTTAAGTGACCCGGGGGTATTTCGGTCATTTCGCACCCTAAGATATTATAAATATTTAGGGGATGAGATACAACTATTATACATAACTCATATATCTCTCACTCTCCCATTTCACCTCTCTTCCTTTTCTCTTTATTTCAAAAGTCTTGAGTTAGGATTTGGCGAACGCCGAAGGCAAGTGGATTGCTCTACTTGGTGAGGGCTACGTATTGAACTAATAAAAGTTTAATTTTGGCAAGATAGAAATGACTGAAATTTTGGAACCTTACTAGAAAGGCTTGAGATTTGAGGTAGGGGTGTGAATCCTCTCTTTATTTTTATTCTATAGGTCACATAATTGTGACATGAAACTTTTATTTGAAAATATAGGTGAAATGTGATATTTCTTGTATATGTAGATTGTCTAGTGATTCGTGTGTAAGTGTGACTCAAAAAGTATATCAATTAAAAATTACCCCACTTCGCAATAGAACGAATTCCTTGCAGAATAGGGCTATCGAAAGGAAGGGGTGTCGAACCTCAAAGACTATGGTCTGACTGAGTTGGATATACAGAATTAATTCTAATTAAATTTAAAAGAAATAAATTTTGATTTTTAATTCTAAATTAACTAATGAAGCAATTGAACAAAAGCAAGAAAAACTAAAGAGTGTAGAGAATATAAGATAAGTCTAGGGTAATTGATTTCACCACTAACTTCACAATCAATGGTCAATTGAACTAACTATGGGGCATCATATCATGCATAAGTGGTGTCGGTGGCTACAAGCTCACCTTCATCCGTCAAGAAGATAACATATGATTAAGGCTAAGTCATGGACTATCTTCGATTGACATGGGCCATCTGCCTAACTACTCTAATCTAAGGTGCAGTATGGTTCATCTTCTCTAGGCATAATCCATCAAAGCTTTTAATGATATATTCAGTGAAAACCATTGTGTAATAATCACTCTCATGATCACAGAAAACAAGAGGGACGAGTTCAATAACAACAATCAAATATCTAAGACAAGATAAGAAATTATTGAAACTGAATTTATAAGATTTTTATTGCTCAATTCTATAAAAGAATCCTCTAAATTACACAATCTATGAATGAATACAAAAATCCCCAATAATTAGAACAATCAAACCAGTGATGTTTAGTTAGGGCTCCATCAAAACCCTGGTGGCTGAACTAGCCGCTCATGATACGCCTTGTTCTCCAATGATTCTCTATTCCAAAAGCTCTTCAAAGCTGCTTCCAAACCCCTTCAATACAACCCCAATTCGTCACTTTAAATAGCCAAGAGAATACATCAAATTCCTAATCCAATTAGGAATAAATTAGGGTTTCTCGCAGCACTAATCAGGTGGGTTTTTCCTGCTGACTTCGGCCCAACTTTTGACCCACTAGAAGTCCGATTCACGGAATTTCTGTGAAATACAAAAGTGTGTAGAATCGAATTTCGTTCAGCCTTTCATGAGAATTATGTCGATTTGAAGCTCGAAAATAACACTTCTGGTCTGTTTTCCAAAACGGGATTAAGACTTTATTAAATGCAGATTTGGGCTTCAGGCCCGAAACCTTCTTAAGCAGCTGTAATTCTCTTGGACCTCTTTCTTGGGCTGAGTTGAGTTAAAATATGGAGTTCAATGGATCCCTTTGATGTAGGCTTCATCCAACCATCTTGCATATCATCTTTAAAAGCCCAAAATCACGGTTTTAACTGAAATAATCATTAAGGTCCTGAAAATACAGAAAACACTAAAACGAAGTAAAATCACAAAATAATCTATCACTAAGAGAATAAAATACATAAATTAAGAGGCTAGAATGCGTAACATTCAACGCCTATCATCTAGCATGCTCTAAATAGAATTTAGATATTGTATATGTGTAGTTGATGCTTATGAATGCAATATGTGACATTTGTTCATTTGGTGAGGAATTGTGAAATTTGACTTTATGTGAGAAAACATGCATGAAAGAAGATTTTCTTGAAAATGCATAAATGTTGATTTCTATGAGATGAGTGGATTTGCATTGTGATAAACACGAGTTGAAATTTAAAATGTATTCATTTGACAAATGTTTTACATTGGGTGAAATTGGTAAAAATCATGATTTTGTGCATTTATGTGATAATGTGCACCTTTGTGAGAATGTATGGTTTTGGGGTATGTGTGAGAATGAATAAGGGCCCAGAGCCCTAGGGTGCAAGACCCAAAACTTGGTTAAACGGATGTTATTTTTATTGGGTTAGTAACCCGTAGAGCGTAAGCAGAGTATACAATCTTGAAACGATCCTTATAGTGGATTGTGATAAGTATAAGTCCTCAGTTGAATTGATTTCAAAGTATACGTGGCGTCGAGTTCATTTATGATACGTCATTCCTTATAAATTATTTTTGTATTGAAGTATAAAACATCACTCATGATTACTAAAACGTGTATGTTTCACGCATGAAAAATATTGATATATGTCATGTAGTCATTTAGAGATTTCACTGTGCATTCATGCATGGCTGCCTGAGTCAAGGTCTAGTCGGGTGGATCATTCCTACTGGTCATAGTTGTATGCTCACCCTTTTCTCCCAAACTCTTTTTAAGATAAAGCTCCCTTGGAGGATGTGGCTTAGAGTAATCAAGTGGATTTTGGAGTGTTTTTTGGATACATATATAAAGATGTCCATGTTGGCTTGTGGCATGTCGACTAGTTTACTTAGAAATATTGTTTTACATTTGGACAAACTTTAAGTATTGAGTTTCAATGTATTTGCCATATGTGACTTATGTACACCTTTTGAGGAATGAATGTATATGATGCTTAGTTTGGACCTCAATGTATAAGTTGTATGGATATGATCACTTAGAGATTTAATTTATGTTTTGGACTATGTGAGGTATGTTTGGATTGTTAGGATGTTGAGTATGTTGTAGACAATGTATGTGTGTTGAGAAAATGAGAATTTTGGTATGAAATTGCTTAAGTAGGATGAACTAGGATTTTAGTCAAGATGCATTTTGACTGTGTGAAAGTTCATTTCGCATGATCGAAATATTTCGATTGTGTAAGCTTGTAGCGAGAATTTTGATAGTATAGACCTCAAATTTCAGCACGATCTTGATAGTACTTTGCACGTACTTCAATCAATTAAGAATTTCGATTGTGCAAAATAGGGTTTTCGATTGTAAGAAAGGCACATTTCGATTATACGAAACTGTGGTTTGCAGCTTGGCTTAGGCAAGTGTGGCCATGTGAGGGCCTTAGTTAGGAATTGATGTTGAGTTATACATAGATAACCGTATGTACAGATATTATGCTTCCACATTGAATTAAAGGTTGAGGTAACCCATTATGGTTATGGGGGTGTTCACCCTCGAGATCCGGGCTCGGAGACGGTATCTCCGGTGGCTCAAAAATTGGGGCATGACAATTTGGTCTTAGAGCAACCGAGTTTGAATACTTTTGGACGACGGGTGGGGTTGAACCACATATAAGGATAAGTACATATCACATGGAACATGCTTATGTGCTTACTTGTTGATATAACATGATATTTATGAAGTGACTTAGCATGCTGTTGTGTTTGCATGAAGAGAATTGGTCGAGTATATTCATGCTCTGGATTTTAAAGTGTCTTCTTGTTATCTATATAGAAAGATGCCACTAAGGAGAACTCGTGGAGGAGCACTGGCAGCAGCTCTCATTGATGGAAAGTAATTTATGCGCGACATGGTTACTACCATGAGACAAATTGCTAGGGAAACGCAAAAGAAAACCCAAGAGGAGACACAAGCTCTATAAAGAGCACCTTCTAGTCGGATGATGATGACATTGGGACATGTCAAGAAGCATAGTCCACCATCATATTCGAGAGGGTCTGACCTTATGGTGGCAGAAAATTGGTTGGATGAGATAGTCAAACTTCTTACCGTACTAGAGGTGGAAGAGGATTTGATAGTGAAAGTGGCTGCCCATTATCTTACGGGTGAGGTTAATCGTTGGTGGAAATTCATAGGGAACTACCATGACATTGAGACGATGGATTGGGACATGTTCCATGTGTTTTTTTTTAGAAATACTTTTCGGTAATGGTAAAGGATAACTTGATGCAGGAATTTTTTGGGTTACTTTAAGGCACTATGACGGTGATCGAATATGAGACCAAATTTACTTCATTGTCTGATTTTTCTCAAAAGATGATCCAACGAAAGAAATTATGATAAAGTAGGTCATGAGAGGTCTCCGAACATTTATAAGAGATAGAGTTGATGTCTTGGGTTTGACAAGCTACGTAATGGTGGTAGAGAGAGCGTTGATAGGTGAGGAGCTCAGCAATGATAGTTAGAGGGTTAGAGATACAAAGAATCAAATGAGAAGCACGGGGTCCGTTTTGGATAATCGTGCTAGGAAGAAGCAAATGGATGGTGGGTTATTCTCACAACTGCAGTAACAAGACCAATTGATGTCATCTGTGGTTATACCATCTAGATCTTCACGATCTAAAGTGGTGTCTTTTAAATGTCAGAAGCCCGGACACTACATATCTGAATGTACTCAAGGAAAAACTACTTCAGTGATAGAAAAGAAGTGCTACCATTGTCAGTAAATGAGGCACATCAGTTGAAATTGTCAACAGAAGAAGGGTACTCAGAGTGGGATTGGTTCACAGCAGCGTTCTACGCAGCCTACTACTCCACACTCGGGCTTTAGAACATTGCAATAACCACAAACAGTACCTTCTGTTCAGAATTCACGAGCACCAGCTAAGGGAGTCACATCTAATGCTTCTAGTTAGAAGTCGTGACATCATGGTATGGGGTAGCAGGGCTAGAGAGTACAGGGTCGTGCCTTCACTCTTGTTCTAGGAGAGACCTCAGCAAAACTGTTAGTGGTTCAAGGTATATTCCTTGTTCCTAGCTCGTGGGCTAGGGTTTTAGTGGACTCGAGTGTATCTCATTTATTTATTTTCATTTCATTTGCTTGTGCTTTGGGGTTAGAGGTGTCATCCTTGGACACGGCTTTATCCATTGATACACCAGTTGGAGGTAGAATGACTTTGGGTAGTGTATGTCAGTCTTGCGAGATTGAGATTTTTGAACACCGGTTAGTGTTTGACTTCATTTTCCTCGACATATCTCGCTTTGATGTGATATTAGTCATGAACTGGTTTTCTTCCTACAAAGCTAACATCGATTGTTATCGTGGGAGGGTAAGCTTATGCACACTGGAAGGTGACAGTATTTGCTTTATGGGAGAGCGAGATGACTTCTATTTATCTTTTTCGCATAGTCCTAGTGAACAGAAATGACTTGTGTATTTCTTAGCAAGCCTACTAATTGATGGTGAGGATGTTACGCATGGAGAGTTTCCTCGTATGGTACATGAGTTTTTGGATGTGTTTCCGGAGGACTCGACTAAGTTACCTCTAAGACGTGAAGTGGGGTTTGTTATAGATCTTATTCTAGGTACCGCACCCATTTCCATGGCACTGTATCGAATGAAACTGGTTGAATTGAAAAAGCTAAATGACCAATTATAAGAGTTACTAGACAAGGGATTTGTACATCCAAGTACTTTGCCTTGGGGAGCTCCGGTTCTTTTTACCAAGAAGAAATATAGGTCTTTGAGACTTTACATTGACTATCGGAAGTTGAATCGGGAAACGATCAAGAATAAGTATCATCTGCCAAGGATAGATGATTTGTTCGACCAGCTAAAAGGTTTAAAGTGTTTCTCAAAGATTGACTTGAGATCCGGATATTACTAGTTGGCGGTTACAGATGAAAACATCCAGAAAATTATTTTTCACACACGATACAGACACTACGAGCTTTTGGTTATGTTATTGGTTTGAAAAATGCACCGGTAGCATTCATGGATTTGATAAACCCTGTGTTTAATGTGTATTCAGACAAGTTTGTAGTTGTGTTCATTGACGACATCCTAATGCACTCGTTTTTGAAATAGGAACACGAGGGTCACTTGAGGATAGTATTGCAACTCCTAAGCATCAATTGTATGCCAAATACGAGATGTGCAAATTTTGGCTAGCGGAGGTGAAGTTCCTTGGGCATGTTGTGTCTGAGGGAGGGGTTTCCGTGGATCCATTCAAGATAGAGGCGGTGATGAATTGGGAAAGGCCAACGAGCATATTTGAAATATGAAACTTTTTGGGATTGACCGGGTATTACCGGAGGTTTGTGAAAGATTTTTCGAGATTGGCGGCACCGATGACCAAGCTTACTCGAAAAGGAATTAAGTTTGTGTGGAATGATGCTTGCGAACATGCATTCATGGAATGGAAGAGTTAATTGACTTTGGCTTCGATTTTGATCATTCTGGAATGTGGGTTAAGGTACACAATTTATTGTGATGCTTCACGACTTTGTTTGGAATATGTGTTAATGCAAACCAAAAGAGTAGTGGCATATAACTTAAGGCAATTGAAAATACATGGACAAAATTACTTAACACATGACTTGAAATTGGCAGTGGTAATTTTTGTACTCAAAGTTTGGAGGTATTACTTGTATGAAGAAAAATTTGAAGTGTACTCTGATCACAAGAGTCTTTAATACATTTTCTCACAAAAAGGATTTGAACATGAGGCAACGGAGGTGGATGGAGTGCATGGAAGACTACAATTTCAACTTGCAATATCATCCAGGAAAGGTCAATATGGTAGTAGATGTATTGAGTAGGAAGTCACGTGGTAGCTTGGCAGGTGTAGCTATACGTGAGTGGAAGATAGTGGAAGATATCTCAGAAATAGGATTATATTTCAATGAAAATGATGGATCGACAACTTTGTTTACTCTTATCGCTCAACCATCTCTTATGAGTAGAGTGATTGAGGAACAAAGGAAGGATATTGAGATTGAGACTATCTGTACTTGAATTTCAGGTGGCGAAGTGGTGGAAGAATGGATAATTTATTCTGATGAGAGCTTGAAATTCAAAGGGAAGATGTTTGTTTCCTTGACTTGTAAAGAGGAAGTCTTTAAGGAGTTTCAAACCTCGAGGCTTGTAGTACATCCGGGTGGTACCACGACGTATCATAACCTACGCCGACAGTATTGGTGGAAAGGTATGAAGAAGGATGTGGCTCAGTTCGTAGCGAGGTGCCTTACTTGTCAACAAGTGAAGGCCGAGCATCAAAGGCCAGTGGGGTTGTTACAACCATTGCCTATGGCAATGTGGAAGTGGGAGAATGTCACTATGGATTTTGTGACAGGGCTTCCAAGGTCAAGGAAGAGTCACAATGTAGTTTGGGTCGTTGTCGATAGATTGACCAAGGTGGCTCATTTTCTTCCTATCCGAGTGACTTATGATATGCATACTCTCAGTAGATTGTACATTGAGCAGATCCTTAGCCTTCATGGCGTGCCAATTTTTATATTTTTAGATAGAGACCCACGATTTACGTCATAATTTTGGCAGAGTTTCCAAGCAGCGCTTGATATGGACCTTCACTTTAGTACTACTTTTCATCCTCAGACGAATGGTCAGTTGGAACATACTATATAGATTTTGGAAGATATGCTTCGGCCATGTGTGATTGATCTTCGGGGCAGTTGGGAGGATCACCTTCCATTGGGGAAGTTTTTATACAATAATAACTATCAAGCTAGCATTGAGATAACTCCATTTGAGGAATTGTATGGTAGGCTATGTAGGTCACCAATCTGTTGGACCGAGGTTAGAGAGATAGTTTCTTTGGGTCAGATGTAGTTCGAGAGACTATGGAGAAGATTAAGATAATAAGGCAACAGTTGCTTATAGCACAAAGCCTTCAGAAAAGCTATGTTGATAACAGACGACGATCATTAGCATTTGAGCTGGGATACTATGTCTTCCTAAAGGTCTCGCCACGGAGAAACTTGATGAGATTTAGTCACAATGGCAAGCTGGCGCTACGATTTATCAGGCTATTTGAGATTTTGGATCGAGTTAGAGAAGTTGCATATCACTTGGCATTGCCACCACAATTGTTAAGTGTACACAACACTTTCCACGTTTCTATGTTGAAGAAGTATGAACCGAATCCTTCACATGCATTAGACTGGACAACTTTTGAGGTGGAGGAGGATATGTCATACGAGGAGAGAACGATTCAAATTCTAGATATTAGAGACCAAGTACTTTAGGGTAAGACCATTCTATTAGTCAAGGTACTTTCGAAACACCATGGAGTTGAAGAAGCTACGTGGGAACGAGAGTAAGAAGTGTATTCCATGTATCCCTAGTTCTTCACCACTTGAGGTACATTTTAATTTTGAGGATGAAATTTCTTATAGGTTGGGAGGTTGTAGAGATCGGGTCTAATTTTGACCAATTTCCATTTTAATCATCATTTTTGCCCTAATTGTATTTTAAATGATGTTTAGCATGTTTTAAATGTGAGAAATATGTTTGAAAATTTGTTTAGAGGTTTAGAAAAATTTTCAGAACATTTGGTAGAATTTGAGATTTTTGGGTCAACGGGGCCCGGGACGTGGTTTGGGTGGGTTCAAAAATTTGAAAAGTTTTTGAAAAAATATTATTTTTAATTTTAGACCAAATGAAATGTTAAATGAGTTAAGAAAACAATTTTGAAGCCACAACCGCTTTTGAAATCAAAAACGGAGATTGGGAGGGTACGTTAAGTGATCTGGGGGCATTTTGGTCATTTCGCACCCCAAGATATTATAAATATCTGGGGGACTAAGATATAACCATTATACATAACTCATATATCTCTCTCACTCTCCCATTTCACCTCTCTTTCCTCTCTCTTCATTTCAGAAGTCTTGGGCTAGGATTTGGCGAACGCTGAAGGCAAATGGATTGCTCTACTCAGCGAGGGCTATGTATTGAACCAATCAAAGTTTAATTTTGACAAGATAAAAAGGACTGAAATTTTGGAACCTTGCTAGAAAGGCTTGAGATTTGCGGTAGGGGTGTAAATCTTTTCCTTATTTTAATTTTATATGTCACATAATTGTGACATGAAACTTTTCTTTAAAAATTTAGGTGAAATATGATATTTCTTGTATATGTAAATTGTCTACCATGCTCTAAATAAAATTTATATATTGTGTATGTGTAGTTGATGCTTATGAATGCAATATGTGACATTATGTTCATTTGGTGAGGAATTGTGAAATTTGACAATATGTGATAAAACATGTATGAAAGAAGATTTTCTTGAAAATGTATAAGTGTTGATTTTCATGAGATGAGTGGATTTGTATTGTGATAAGCACAAATTAAAATTTAAAATGCATTCATTTGACAAATATTTTGCATTGGGTGAAATTGGTGAAAATCATAGTTTTGTGCATGTGTAATAATGTGCACCTTTGTGAGAATGTGTGATTTTTGGGGTACGTGTGAGAATTAATAAAGGCCTAGAGCCTTAGGGTGCAAGACGTAAAACTTGGCTAAACGGATGTTGTTTCCGTAGGGTTAGTAACTCGTAGAGCGTAAGCAAAGTATACTGTCTTAAAATAACCCTTATAGTGGATTGTGATAAGTAGAAGTTCTTAGTTGAATTGATTTTAGAGTATACGTGACATCGAGTTCATTTGTGATACGTGATTCCTTATAAATTATTTTTGTGTTGAAGTCTGAAGCATCACTCATGATTACTAAAACGTGTATGTTTCAAGCATGAAAAACTTTGATATATGTTATATAGTCATCGTAAAGATTTTATTATGCATTCATGCATGGCTACCTGAGTCAATGTCGAGTCGGGTGGATCATTCCTACTGGACCTAGTTGTAATACCCCGCTCCAACACATGGTATGATATTGTCCGCTTTGGGCCTGAGCCCGCACGGTTTTGCTATTGGGATTTACCCCAAAAGGCCTCATACCATTTGAAGAGAACATACTACATATAAGCACATCTCCTTTTCCACACTCAGGCGATGTGGGATTGAGCACCCTATACCCTGTCAGTGTGGTAGCTCAGCCCAGTGTCTATCTTCGCACCCGCCCACTCACACCCGTCCACAAGGGTTACTACAATCCACCCCCTACGAGGCCCGACGTCCTCGTCAGCACACTTTCGGCTGGGTTCAGGCTCTGATACCAACTGTAATACCCCGCTCCAACACATGGTATGATATTGTCCGCTTTAGGCCTGAGCCCGCACGGTTTTGCTATTGGGATTTACTCCAAAAGGCCTCATACCATTTGAAGAGAACATACTACATATAAGCACATCTCCTTTTCCACACACAGGCGATGTGAGATTGAGCACCCTGTACCCTGTCAGTGTGGTAGCTCAGCCCAGTGTCTATCTTCGCACATAAGTACATGGTATGATATTGTCCGCTTTGGGCCTGAGCCCGCACGGTTTTGCTCTTGGGTTTTACCCCAAAATGCTTCATACCATTTGAAGAGAACATACTACATATAAGCACATCTCCTTTTCCACACCCAGGCGATGTGGGATTGAGCACCTTGTACCCTGTTAGTGTGGTAGCTCAGTCTAGTGTCTGTCTATGCACCCGCCTACTCACACCCGTCCACAAGGGTTACTACAATCCACCCCCCTACGAGGCCCGACGTCCTCGTCGGCACACTTCCGGCTGGGTTCAGGCTCTGATACCAACTGTAAATACCCCGCTCCAACACATGGTATGATATTGTCCGCTTTGGGCCATAGCCCGCATGGTTTTGCTCTTGGGTTTTACCCCAAAAGACCTCATACCATTTGAAGAGAACATACTACATATAAGCACATCTCCTTTTCCACACCCAGGCGATGTGGGATTGAGCACCTTGTACCCTGTTAGTGTGGTAGCTCAGCCCAGTGTCTGTCTATGCACCCGCCCACTCACACCCGTCCACAAGGGTTACTACACTAGTTGTATGCTCATCCCTTTCCCCAAACTCTTTTTCAGATAAAGCTTCCATAGAGGATGGGGCTTAGAGTGCTAGAGTGGATTTTGGAGTTTCTTTTGGATATATGTATATAGATATTCATGCTGGCTTGTGGCATGTCAACTAGTTTACTTAGAAACATTATTTTACATTTTGATAAACTTTATATATTGACTTCAAATGTATTCGCCATATGTGGCTTATGTACAACTTTTAAGGAATGAATGTATATGATGCTTAGTTTAGACCTCAATGTATAAATTGTATGGATATGGTCACTTAGAGATTTAATTTATGTTTTGGACCATGTGAGGTATGTTTGGATTGTTAGGATGTTGATTATCTTATAGACAATGTATGTGTGTTGAGAAAATGAGAATCTTGCTATGAAATTGTTTAAGTAGGATGAACTAGGATTTCTGTTGAGAGGCATTTCGATTGTGCGAAAGTTCATTTTCGCATTTTCGAAATATTTCGATCGTGCAAGCTTGTAGCGAGAATTTCGATAGTATAGACCTCAAATTTTAGCGCGATCTCGATAGTACTTCGCACATACTTCGATCAATTGAGAATTTTGATTCTGCGAAAAGGCAATTTTGATTGTGTGAAATAGGGTTTTTGATTGTGCGAAAGACACATTTCGATTGTGCAAAACTGTGGTCTGCAGCTAGGCTTAGGCAAGTGTGGCCATTCGTAGGGCCTTAGTTAGGAATTGATGTTGAGTGATATGTAAATAACTGTATGTACATATATTACGCTTTCGCTTTGAATTAAAGGTTGAGGTAGCCTATTGTGGTTATACAGGAGAAGAAGAAGAAAAAGATCGTGCTACGAATGGGACATAATACTTACTGAGTGTTCGTGTTCTTCTGGTTACCCTTCTGAAAGGATTTTGACATTAGTCGAAAATCTGCAGTAGTTTGGCGACGTAGTTGTAATTGTAAGCCTGAGTTGTTCTGCATCAGAATTCTTGTTAGAGTGGAATGGGTATGAACTTGAGACAGAGTCTGTTGTACTTTGCTTCGACGATAGTGGAATTGTTTCTCCGGGGTTACAAAGCCTCACCTGTGATTTTTTCTCGATCTAAGTTTTTCACGTATATCTGGTGCATTCATTTACTTTACTGCACTTTATTTATTTACTTGCTTTATGGGATTGCTTTAATTAATTATTAGACTTAAAATTGAATAATCTGAATAATTAAGCAAAAAATGAGTAAACCTAATCACCCCTCTAGGTTTTTAATTACTTCTGCAACTGCTTTCGCACTACACAACTGACAAAGTCCATACCCAAAAAAATAACAGAGCTGAGCACGAGGTTGTAATTTTATTTACTTATGAGGATAAAGAAGAACAAAACAAGCACACCCAAAAACTCTAATATTATTATACTCAGGATTTTGCCTGTAGAGATGCTCATAGGGTGTTTGATTTTGTAAAAGTGGTGTGAGTACACGATTCATGGTATAGACAGTAGTGAGAGATGTTTTACCCCAAAAAGATAATGGCACAGAAGAAGAAATGACAAGTGATTGAGTCAAATCTAAAATATGTCAAAATTTTTGTTCTTGTTCAGCTCGACCATTTTGTTGTGATGTACTAGGGCAAGAAGATTAAAAAATTGTGCCATAGTGTTTGAGGATATTTTGAAAATCATTTTTTCCGTATTTCGTAGCATTATCAAAACGAAATTTTTTGATATTTGTGAAAAATTGAGTTGAAACCATTTTGGTGAAATCATGAAAGATGTGAAGTAATTCAGAATGATTTTTTTATTAAAAATATTCAAGTGAATCATGAAAAATCATCCAAAAATATAACAAAATATCGTGCCCCACCCATAGTGGCTATAAGAAAAGGTCTCTAAACTTCAAAATGAACAAGATCAAAAGGAGAAAAAGCAAATGACTCATTTTTATTAAATGATAAAGCAGGTTGTTTGCCTAATTGACAAGAAATACAATCAAAGGACTCTGTTTTAAGTGATCCTAACAAATCTTTATATACTAGACTTTTGACTCGAGATACCGATGCATGATCCAAACGAGAATGCCACAACTCAAGAGTAGGTATAATACTTCATGTAGATGTAGCTGTGATAGATGAAGTAGGTAGATGTAAGCAAGAAAACTCAAATAGTCGCCTTGTCTTACAGCCTGTCTCAATGATCTGACATATCTAAGAATCGTGTACAACACAACCATTAGAGAAAAATATTATATTCAAACCTAGCTCAGTCAAATGACCAACAGGAAAAAGATTAATAGAAAGATTATGAACAAGATAAACATTAAAAATAGATCAATTTGACTGAGAGACGGTGCCTATGTGACTAATGGTCATAGTGGAGCCATTAGTTGTGAATAATAGGTGCATGAGATGTTAGAGTCTGAGTAGTGAGCAAAGTATGGTTAGGTGTCAAATGATTGTAGCAAGTAGAGTAAAAAAACTATGAATTAAGTGTACCTGGTGTGGTTGAGAAAATAAAGTTAGATGAACTTGAACCTGATTGCTGGATGAGAATTGCCTCCAGATCAATAACAAAAAATGCAGATGGGGACTCCTCAGAAGGAGTTGTAACTGGTGTAGAAGGAGAATGATGAGATAACACTGTCTCCGTAGTAGCTATAGCTGTAACATTGCGAGGTCTAGTAAGTTTGAAGCACTCCTCAATCATATCTCCTGATTTGCAATAATATTTGCAGGAACGTTCACTAGTTTTGGGTTGAAATGACTATGCTCGCTGTTTGTTACCCCCATTTTGATGAAAAGAAGAAGAATATCTGTTGAGTGAAAGACCAAACTGAAAAGACTGTGATTGCGAGGACCGTGTGTGCTCAAACTGAGAAGGAGCAGATGGTGTAGCTAAGATAGGGAGATGAGTCTAAATCATAGAACAAAGGGTCTACAAATGTGTTTCCTCTCGAATAAGCTTATTAAAAGCTTGATCTGGTGATGAGAGATGTGAGCGATGAAGAAGCTGACCACGGACAGACTCATAATGATTATTAAGATTCATCAAAAATTGATAAAGGTGTATCTAATCACGATACTCATAAAATTTTTTGCTTTCTGAGGTAACTATCCATAATGGTTCTGACAAAGCTTATTGATCCCAAAGACACTTTATGTGAGAAAAAACTCATTAATCTTCTGACCGGACTCTTTTTTAAGATAACAAAACTAGACCATTAATTGATACTAGCGAGCACCATTAGAGCTAGAATATTGAAACACAAGTATGTCCCAAACCTCTTTGGCAGTTTCATAACTCCCAAATTCTACACTAATGGAAGAATTGGCTGTGTTACGGAGCCATGTGATATTCTTGTGATTATTGTTATCTTAATTCTCAACACGAGAAGTAAAGGCTTAATCTTTGTCATCAGTATCCTTAACAGGTGATTTTCAATCTCATGTGATGTAGGACCATAGCTTGTATCATTTAAGAAAGTTGTGCATAGATTGACTCCAAAAAATATAATTATCCCCATCAAGTGTAACGAAAATGGGGTGAGAAATCTCATTTTGAGCCATTTAGAAATTCCAAATGACAAAATAAAGTAAAAAATTGTAATCAGCATGAAATTTCAAGCGGGATAGGCCTAGGAATTTATTTTTAGTGTTGTTACTGACGTAGCAGGAAAAAAAATGATGTGGCAGCCGACATGGATATTGATACGGTAGAAAAAGATGACGTGTCGTTGACATGGTAAAAATTATGTATGTTTGATGCTAACGTGGCAGATGGCGTGGTGATGACGTGGTACTGAAAGTTGAGTCAGCGCTAACCTGGTGCACGTGGCGACATGTGTGTTACTAGATAAAAAACCAGAAGGTTCTGGCAGCGCTTGGGGGCGCATAAAGGCTTTGTTCGGGCTAATTCTTGCTGTGACTTGATTGTCTAGTCGAGGGTTTTATTCTGATATGTTTAGAAGATCAAACGGAGTTCCAGAAGATGAATTTTTGACACCAAATAGAAAATAATTCTCTTTGGATGATTGTTTTGAAACATCAGTAAGAGAACAATTAAGCAGAAGAAGAAAATGAGGGTTTTGAAAACCTTTGCTTTGATACCGTGTTAAAATAAGAGAATAAGAGAGAGTGAATATCTCTGAATTATATTAATCAAATGGTATATTTACAATATATAATGAGATCATATATATAGGAGAAGGAAAGGGGTAGGTGAGTGGGGAACAAGTTATCTTATATATGGTAAATCCACAATCATATGAATCCTAATTTGATATGGAAAAGGTTAAATATAAAATATATACTAATATATTTCAATAGACAGTTTGATAGAGTTTCAACTAACATTTAATTATCTTTCAGATGATTGAAGAAATTAAAGATTCAACATGAATTTGCCATACTGATATTTTATTATAGAAGAAGAAATTGTGATTATTATATGCTGCATGTAATTCTTTTGCATGCTTCTTGGGATTTTTATGTACTTATTTGGCTAATGGACCAAAAGTGGAATAATTTTGCATCTCTCCTTATGCTTAATCATTCACATGATCAGAACTCCAGAAAATTTGGGGCAAACCCTATAATTGTCTCTGTTTTTATTTTATGGGCCTACTGTAGCGATCTATCCCGAGCATCCCATTCACATGCCCTGTAGCGATCTAACAGGTAATATCTCAATACAGCCATTGTTGCGATGAAATGACTAAAACACACTAGTGCTCTGTTTCTCTCTTAAGTTACAGAAAACAAGGTTTCGAGATGTCACTGAATCGAAATCAAACGATGGCTTGAATACTAGATGAATACTCGAAGTTTCATGGATACTGATCTACATTGGTAACTAGAAAACCTACCCAACTATTTTGTTAAACTTAAGCTTGATGTGGCTATTTAACCAATAGTAATTTTATTAAATAATTTTATACATTTACTTTTTGGCTTGAAAAGCTTATTGAAGAATGTGCAAATTGTACATATATGCATAGTTGTATAAGCATGCAACCATTGACTCACATGAATGTTGAAGAATGTTATTTCGTTATCATGTTGATACATATTTCCATCACACAAACCTTCATGGTTAGCTTAATAGGAGCATCATTGAAGAAAGTTTGAAAAGTGAAATTCACATAATTTTTTCAACATGACATACAGTCACAAAAATGGTCTTATCTTCCTCGTGTGATATCAGATTAGCCTGAGTTTTATATCAAAACAAAGCTAGCAAAAAAGCTATGTTGTGTAAAAATCTAAGAATTTATAAATTTTAGAAAAGCTTCCCAATTAGCCTATAAAGTCGCATTTTGTATGCTGTCAGAACTGTTCTATAATATGCTTGGTTATTTTGGCAATAACTTTTGATCTACAAATTAGATTAGGTTGGGTCTTATATCAGAAGAAAGTAATTGGATAAGCTATGTGCTGAAAAAAATTCAGCCTAAAAGGAATTCATCTAGTGCCCAAAAAGGTTATTTGAAGTTAATGTTCCTTTTCCTATTTTTCTCAAAACAACACTCGGTAAAACGAGCATATCTTTTTCACCTGATATCAGAATGACCTAAAATTAGCGCCAAATCGAAGCTAACATCCGGTGTTGCTGAAAAAAATTAGATTTTGTAAAGATCCATTGCACTACCAGTAACTGTTCAAAGTTCATGGTCCTATTCTGCTATTCGGTGAGAAGAGTCAAAAGTAGTTAAACTTTGAATTCAAGGATGGGGGCATTATAGAGTCATCCACAATGAAAGGCTAGGGGGGCATATTGACTCGAGATTGTTCAAAGTCAATAATGCATGATTAAAACTCCTCCCCTTATTAAAGGTCGAGCCGACACCTACCCTTACTAAAGGGTCAAGCTCACAAAGCTCGGAACTATTAAACTCAAGTTACATACACTTCCCCAAAAGGGCCCTTCTTAAAAGGGCGGAATTGATTAATCCTGAGATCAAACGCAATTTTCTTGCCAAGGCAAGACACACACCTCCATGAAAGGGTCCTTCTTAAAAGGGCGAGATGAATTAATCTTGAGAAAATGCGACTAACTTAAATACACCTCCATGAGAAGGCCATTCTTAAAGGGTGTGATGGATTAATTTCGAGATTAAATGCAATTTTTTGCTAAGGCAAGACACACAGCTTCATGAGAGGGGCTTTCTTAAAGGGACATAATGAATTAATCTCGAGAAAATGCGACCAAACTATGCACACTTCCAAGAGAGGGCCCTTTCTTAAAAAGGTGGGATGAATTAATCTCGAGAAAATGCGACCAACTTACATACACCTCCATGAGAGGGCCTTTCTTAAAGGTGGGATAAATTAATCCCGAGATCAAATGCAATATTCTTGCTAAGGTAAGGTACACACCTCCACGAGGGGGCCCTTCTTAAAAGAGTGGGATGAATTAATCTCGAGAAAATGCTACCAACTTGCATACACCTTCAAGAGATAGCCCTTCTTAAAGGGCAGGATGGATTAATCCCGCGATCAAATGCAATTTCCTCGCTAAGGCATGACCACATCACCCATAGGGCTCTTCTCAAAGGTTGGGATATCTTAATCTCGAAGGAAACATGCAAGCTTCTTATTAAAGGGGTTCCACTCAGAAACTTGTTTTTTTAAAAAAATTGCCTAGTACGAGGCATAGCCAGCGAGAAGCTTTCTTCAAATGCTTGTATGTTTTCATTAAGTTTTTCAAATAACGTGTTATAAGCCTGAGATTCCCAGCACATGTGATAAACGTTTGGGAATCGGGGGGTAACTGATGTAGCAATTTTAATATTAGACTCCAATTGACAGAAGAAGTGGTTTGAAACTTGAATTCTATGAAAATTCAATTGGCAAGGAAGTCTAACCGACGAAGGAGTCAAAAGGTTGACTTAAGCTATAACAAGATAAGAATAATTACTTTATATTCTAATATGTCTTTTAGTTGAATTGTAGAAGGTAACTGAAGGAATTTTCTACTAGAATGCTACTACCAAACACTCTTCTATAAAAAGGAGAGCTGAGACACATCCAAAGGTACGCCACAATTTAATACAGAATGAATTTTTGTTTATACGACCATAAATACTAATTTGATCATTGGAGTGTACTTGGTCGGCACCTCACTAGCATGGTCACATATCTTCTGTTTTGTAGGAAAGTGTGTCAAATCATATCGTGAGAATTTTTGCATCATCAAACCACTTTTAAGATTTTTTTTTTTAAAAAGTGGCCACTTTTAAGATTTTCATCCATTTACCATCACATTTTTTCTTAAAACCAAATGTAACTTAAAAAACAGACTTGGGTTGATGTGGTCATTGTAACATTCCAAAGTTTTTCTTTTCCTTTCTTTCTAAACATTTTCTCAACAAACAAATCCCAACTAAAAAAGAGAAGGAAAAAAGAGATATACCTACCATATGTAACTTTTGGACGGTTTTTGAACTCCCCATTTTGTCGATAATTCTTCAAATATGTGGGCAAAAAAAATAATGCTTTCATTGAGAGTTGAACTCAAGACCTCCCGCTTACTAAACGGGTGCTCTAACCAACTGAGCTATGAAAGCTTGTTGAAAAGCCCTTACATACTCCTGTTAATTTAATAGATTGTTTGTCCACTTCCCCTCTGACCCTGTTCAAATTAATATAAAAATATTTTTTATAACTCTAAAAATATGAGCAAATTACAAAAATCAAAATTGGCTCCCATTGAAAAACATGATAGAGCCGCTAGAAAACTAACCACTAAAGGGTGCATGAGTTTCACGCTCCCATAAAATAATATTATAATGGCAAAATGTTCTATAATAGAAATTTAAGAAAGAGCAAATTGCATAAAACTTCCTTGGACTATCAGATTTTTGCAATAAAAACCCTCCTTGATAGAAGTTTAAGAAAATTTAGGTTTTCTTTAAAATAATTTTTATTTTAACTTAAATATTTTTTAATTTCCAAAAAAAATACAACTTTAAGAAAATTTTGAAGGTTACGCACCATTAAAATTTTATATTAATTTAAAGAAATTGCCTAGTATGAGCCATAGCCAGCGACAAGCTTTCTTCAAATGCTTGTATGTTTTCATTAAAAATTTTAAATAACATGTTACAAGCCTGAGATTTCATGCACATGTGATAAACGCTTGGGAATCGGGGGGTAACTGATGGAGTAATTTTAGTAGTAGACTCCTATTGACAGGAGAAATGGTTTGGAACTTGAATTCTATGGAAATTTAATTGGCAAGGAAGTCTAATCGGCGCATCAAAAGGTTGACTTAAGCTATAACAAGATAAGGATAATTACTTTATATTCTAATATTATCTCCTAATATCTCTATTAGTTGAATTGTAGAAGGTAACTAAATGAATTTTCTACTGAAATGCTACTATCAAACACTCTCCAATAAAAAAGAGATCTGGGACATATTTAAAGGTATGCCACAATTTAATAGAGAATAATTTTTTGTTTATACAATCATAAATACTAATTTGATCGTTAGAGTGTACCCGATCGGCACCTCGCCGGCACGGTCACATCTCTTCTGTTTTGAAGGAAGGCGCGTCAAATCGGATCGTGAGAATTTTTTCATCATCAAACCACTTTTAAGATTTTTTTTTTCAAAAGGTGGCCACTTTTAAGATTTTCATCCATTTACCCTCACATTTTTTTCTTAAAACCAAACGTGACTTAGAAAACAGACTTGGGTTGATGTGGTCATTGTCACATTCCAAAGTTTTTATTTTCTTTTCTTTTCAAACATTTTCTCAACAAACAAACAAGTCATGAGATAATCTGAAATATCCCAACTGAAAAAGAGAGGGAAGAAAGAGGTATACCCCTACCATATGTAACTTTTGGGCTGTCCTTACACTCCCCATTTTGTCGGTAATTCTTCAAATATGTGGGCAAAGAAAATAATGCTTTCATTGAGAGTTGAACTCAAGACCTCCCCGCTTACTAAACGGGTTCTCTAACCAACTGAGCTATGAAAGCTTGTTGAAAGGCCCCAACATACTCCTATTAATTTAATAGATAGTTTGTCCACTTCCCCCTCTGACTGTGTTCAAATTAATAGAAAAATATTTTTTATAACTCTAAAAATATGAGCAAAATACAAAAACCAAAATTGACATAAAGCTCCCATTGAAAAACATGATAGAGCCGTTAGAAAACTAACCACTAAAGGGTGCATGAGTTTCACGCTCCCATATATAAAATAATATTATAATGGCGAAATGTCCCATAATAGAAATTTAAGAAAGAGCAAATTGCATAAAACTTCCTTGGACTATCAGATTTTTGCAAAAAAATACTCCTTGATGAAAGTTTAAGAAAATTTAGGTTTCCTTTAAAATAATTTTTATTTTAAGTTTTATATTTTTTAATTTCCAAAAAAATGCAATTTTAAGAAAATTTTGAAGATTATGCACCATTAAATTTTTTATATTAATTTAAAGAAATTGCCTAGTACGAGCCATAGCCAGCGAGAAGCTTTCTTCAAATGCTTGTATGTTTTCATTAAGTTTTTTAAATAACGTGTTACAAGCCTGAGTTTCCGAGCACATGTGATAAATGCTTGGGAATCGGGGGGCAACTGATGGAGCAATTTTAGTAGTAGACTCCTATTGACAAGAGAAGTGGTTTGGAACTTGAATTCTATGGAAATTCAATTGGCAAGGAAGTCTAACCGGCGCATCAAAAGGTTGACTTAAGCTATAACAAGATAAGAATAATTACTTTATATTCTAATATTATCTCCTAATATCTCTTTTAGTTGAATTGTAGAATGTAACTAAATGAATTTCCTACTGGAATGCTACTATCAAACACTCTCCAATAAAAACGAGATCCGGGACACATCTAAAGGTATGCCACAATTTAATAGAGAATGATTTTTTGTTTATACAATCGTAAATACTAATTTGATCGTCGGAGTGTACCCGATCGACACCTCGTCGGCGCGGTCACATCTCTTCTATTTTGTAGGATGGTGCGTCAAATCGGATCGTGAGAATTTTTGCATCATCAAACCACTTTTAAGATTTTTTTTTTCAAAAGGTGGTTACTTTTAAGATTTTCATCCATTTACTCTCACATTTTTTCTTAAAACCAAACGTGACTTAGAAAACAGACTTGGGTTGATGTGGTCATTGTCACATTCAAAGTTTTTCTTTAATTTTCTTTTCAAACATTTTCTCAACAAATAAACAAGTCATGAGATAATCTGTCATATCCCAACTAAAAAAGAGAGGGAAGAAAGAGGTATGCCTACCATATGTAACTTTTGGGCTGTTCTTGCACTCCCCATTTTATCGATAATTCTTCAAATATGTGGGCAAAAAAAAAAACAATGCTTTCATTGAGAGTTAAACTCAAGACCTCCCGCTTACTAAACGGGTTCTCTAACCAACTGAGCTATGAAAGCTTGTTTGGAAGCCACAACATACTCTTATTAATTTAATAGATTATTTGTTCACTCCCCCTTCTCACTATGTTCAAATTAATATAAGAATATTTTTTATAGGGAGGCGATATTCGCACTCCCATTTCTATGTTTGCACTCCCATCTTAGGAGAAATGTCACTTCTAACCTCACTTCACATGTGAATGATTAACTTTTTTTTAAATACTAAACTACCATTTCAGACATCCTATTTTTCTCTTATATTTAATGTTTTTGGCCTTTTCTGATCGGATCCAAAAAAAAAAATACTCAGAAAAAATTAATAAAAAAAAAATTTCTCTCTTTTTACAAGACCAAAAAAAAAGTTATCTATATTGAATAAATTATTTCTTTTGACAAGACCAAAATATATATATATTTATATCTGTTAAAGAAATTATATATTTTGGCATGAGATAAAAAAAAAGTATCTCTATTGAATAAATTAATTTTCTTTTGGTAGGAATTAAAAATTAAAAAGTACCCAAAAAATAGTTGTCCTTGTTGAATAAATTTTCTCTTGACAGGACCCAAAAAAAAGTACATAAAAAAATTTATTCTTGTTGAATAAACGATCTACATTGAGAGTACCCAAAACAAAAGTTATTGTTATTCAATAAGTTATATCTTTTGATAGGTTCAAAAAAAGAAATTATTTCTGTTGAATAAATTATCTATATTGGAAGAAGCAAAAAAAAAATATTTTTTTGTTGAATAAATTATCCATTCTGATAAGACAAAAAAAAAGTACTAAAAGAAAAAGGGATGATGTATTAATTAGTTTAAGGAGCATTTTGTCATTTTCTTTAAAAGAAAAAGGTAGGTGGAGTGCAATTGTAGAAAAGCGGAGTGCGAATATCGCCTACCTTTTTATAACTATAAAAATATGAGCAAATTACAAAAATCGAAATTGACATAAAGCACCCATTGAAAAACATGATAGAGCCATTAGAAAACTAACCACTAAAGGGTGCATGAGTTTTACGCTCCCATAAAATAATGTTATAATGACGAAATCTCCCATAATAGAAATTTAAGAAAGGGCAAATTGCATAAAAGTTTCTTGGACTATCAGATTTTTGCAAAAAATTCTCCTTGATAGAAGTTTAAGAAAATTTAGGTTTTCTTTAAAATAATTTTATTTTAAGTTATTTTTTTTAATTTCCAAAAAAAATACAATTTTAAGAAAATTTTGAAGATTACGCACCATTAAAGTGATGTAATAATGGCGAAAATGTCCTTTAATAGAAATTTAAGAAAATTTAACTTTTCTTTGAAATAATTTCATTTTAAGTTTCCTTTTCTTTTTTAATTTCCAAAAAATAGAAATTTAATAAAAATTTTAAAATTACACACCACTAAATTGATGTTATAATGACAAAAATGATCCTTAGTATAAATTTAAAAAAATTAGGTTTTCTTTAAAATAATATTCATTTTAGGTTTTATATTCCTTTTAAAATTTTTAGAAAATAAAATTTAAGAAAAAAATTTAAATTATTCCAAAGTATTTTCATTTTCTTATAGACGTATCTAATAGTTTTTTTTATATAAATATAATCCACTTAAATAAAAAAAATTCAAAAATAGTTTTTAACAACACTATGCCAAATGAGTTATTTGTGTTAATTTTAATCTTATCATTGAAAAATAATTCTAGAAAATGACACAGTTTCGTCTATGGGTATTAAAATCCTTTGCAAATTACAATTCTATACCTTTTTTTAGGGCAAATTGCAGAAACACCCCTAAACTTTATTTCAATAAGTTTGGGGGCATTTTGGTACTTTCCATTTGCCATTAACGAATCTCTGGCGTTGGGAGAACTCTTGAAAGAATTGGATAGTGCATGGGAATTAACTCAAATTATTAGTCAAGGGGAGTTTTGTGCCAATTTCGAATATTCAAGGATTTTTTTTTATTTTTTTGCAAGTTTCTCTTAAAATATTTATCAACATTTATTCAAAACTAGGTTAAATCAAGCCTTATCTGACTAATTAGAGTAACAATAAACCTAACTGAACTAGTCCAAGATTTGAAAAATAAGGTCGATTTGATTGGACTTGTGAGTTATAGATCGGGTTAGACCGTTGGATCAAGCTAGAGTTAACTCTTCCAGTCATCTTTAAAATAAAATGAAAAAGACTGAATTGCCAAAAAAAAAAAAAACCCATTAACTTACAATGATTTGCTTTAAAGTGAACCATAAATTAACCTGCTGATTTGCATTAACAACCCCCGTGCTTGGCACAGTAGTATAGATGCTTATTTTAACTTGTATACCTTTGTCTCACTCCTTTGTTGCACAAAGCTTGGAGGTTGATCAACAAACACCTACTCTTCCAACTCTCCATGTAAAAATACTGACTTTACATCCAACTGAAAGATGGGCCATGAATTTTGAGCAGCCATGGAGAGCACGACCCGAATAGTGTCCAACCTTGCAACTGGAGCGAACACCTCTTTGTAATCAATGCCAAACTCTTGTTTGTAACCTTTTGCAACAAGGTGTGCTTTATGTTTGTCAACTTCAACCTCTTTGTTCGGCTTCGTTTTATAGACCCATTTAACACCAATTGATTTTTGCCCTTTTGGAAGATTTGTCAGCTCCCAGGTATCATTCTTTTCTATGGCATTGATTTCTGCATCCATGGGTTTTTGCCACTTTGTGTCTTTGATCGCTTCTTCAAATGCTACAGGATCACGGTCTGTAAATAAAGAAAAATGTAAAAATGAATCATTATTTGATAGTTCATCTCCACTTACATAGTCAATCATCTAAGATGGTCTCTTCCTTGGTCGTTAAAATCTTGGACTTGATGGTTGTACTTCACTTGGTACCATTGTAGAAGAGCTTGGTGGTGGTGGTTGTTGGTGAGTCTCTTTTTCTGCTTTTTCTTTATCAATGATCACTGGAATATGCTGATTTGAGTGATTAATTAGCAGCCCATGGCCATGACTTTTCTTCATCAAATGCAACATCACGCCTAATGATACTCATCTTGGTGTTGGGATTATACAGTTTATAAGTCTTTGAATGCTCACTGACCCTAAGAAAAATATATTTTTCTCCCTTGTCATCGAGTTTTGTCCTCTTCTCATCTAGAATGTGGGCATATGCTAGGCAACAAATTTTTTTGAAGTGATCCATTGCTGGTTTATGTCCACTCCAAGCTTCGTCATGCATCATATCCTTTACAAAAAAAGTGGGACACCTGTTTAATGTATGAACACTCCAATTGACTGCCTGAGGCCAGAAATTCTTCAGAACACTTCGACTCGCAAACATACTTCAAACCATGTTCAAGATTGTGCAATTTTTCCTCTCTGACACACCGTTTTATTATGGTGTAAGCTATTGTAAGCTGCCTTCGAATTCCATGCATCTCACAGAAAGTTACAAATTCTTGTGAGTTAAATTCTCTACCACGACCGGTTCAAAGAATTTTAATACTCTTCTTCGTGTCTTTCTCAACAAGAGCCTTGAAACTTTTAAAGGCTGAGAAAACTTCTGATTTTGCCTGCAAGAAATAAACCTATGTTTTTTTTACTGTAATCATCAGTAAACGTAATAAAGTACCTCTTGTGGCGATTTGTTGTTGGGTTTATAGGTCCACAAATATCTGAATGGATCAACTCTAGAGTATTATGAGCTCTCCAAGCTTTGCCCTTCAAAAAAGTTTCTCGATGTTGCTTGCCTGTGACACACTTTTCACAAATTTGCGTAGAACAATTAATTTGAGGGAGGCCTTTCACCATGCTCCACTATTGTAGAGTCTTCAAACCATTAAAATTTAAATGACCATGGTGAAAATGCCAAAGCCATGTTGAATCATTTGGATCATTCGTACCAACTGAATTATTCACATTGGTAACTTGGCAAGCTGAAAGTATTGGATCATCAAGATCATTGAAATTATTTACCTTGGTAGTGTGACATGCTTTAATTTCACTTTTAATAGTCTTGATGCGCAATCAAAATAGCCGATTTGCAGACATCTTGACATGAGCAATTGCACCTCTGTTTAGATCATAATCTGACACACACCCTTTTGAATAATGATTACATATCTCCTCTCTTGCAGCTGACCAATACTTAGCAGATTACTTTCAAATCAGGAACATAAAACACATTGGAAATAATTTCAATTTTTTTTGCTTTAGTTCTGATTTGAATAACACATTTTTCCATAACAACAATTCTAGAGTCATCACCAAAACTCACAGTAGTATGAAAACCTTCATATATATAAAACAGAGAACGATGACTTACATCCACACATATGATTGTTGCAGCTTGAGTCCACGTACCATAAGTTTGCTTCAGGTGCCTCCTTGATATGAAATGCCATCAACAATATTTCTTCTGGTTCCTTTTTCTCTGTAAAGTTGGACTACTCCCCCCTTTCTTTATTTCTAGTCAGCCTAGTATAACATTTAGAACGATAGTGGCCAAAGTTATGACAGCTGAAGCACTCAACATTGGATTTGTCAGAGCTTGATGCAGAAGTGGATTTTTCAATTTGGTTTTGGTTATCATGTCTTCTACCTCTACCTTGTGAATCTGAGGTGTGAGAGCTTTTGCTGCATCCTCATCCTCGGCCTCCTCTAGCTTGACCTCTACCTGATCCTCTCCATGCGAATAATTCATCATGAGTTGAAGCTTTCAAGACTAGTTCCTTTGTGACAGCAAGTGTCTGTGAGAATTGTAAAGAGAGAGAAGAAGAGATATAAACAAAAAGGGGCTAGGATTTCTATTATGATCACAATGCAAAGTTACAAACATGAAAACCTAATAAAGAGAATATATATAGGCTTACAAACAAAATAAAGTAAAAGACTATTATACACTTATTAAATATAATAATTCTAATATCCCCTCTCAAACTCACGATGCGGCTGCTAAAAGTATCGAGAGTTTGTCAACCAAAAAACGAAAACGCGGAATAGGATGTGACTTTGTAAACAAGTCTGCAAGCTGCATGGAAGATGTGACAAAAGGTAAAGTAATATTGCCATGCTTAAGGTGATGTCGAGTGAGATGACAGTCAATCTCAATATGCTTGGTTCGCTCATGAAAAATGGAGTTGTGAACAATCTGAATGGCACTCTTGTTGTCACAATGCATAGGAGTGGGATGAGAAAGAGAAACGCCTATGTCTGCAAGCAACCAACGTAACCAAACTATCTCAGTGGTAGTAAATGCCATAGCACGATATTCAGCTTCTGTGGAAGATCTAGAAACGACAGTCTGTTTCTTACTCTTCCAAGAAATAAGAGAATCACCCAAAAATATACAAAAACCAGTGATAGACTTGCGATCTATTGAATCACCAGCCCAATCAGCATCTGAGTATGCACGCAGCTCCAAAGAAGAGGTCGATGGAAGTAAAAGACTCTGAAAGAGAGTGCCTCGAAGATATCGAAGGATACGAAGAACAGTAGCCCAATGAACTGTAGTTGGTGAAGCAACAAACTGACTAACAATGTGAACAGCATATGCAATATCTGGACGTGTAATAGTGAGATATACCAGGCTACCAACAGTAGTACGATATAAAGTAGAATCTGGCAAAGGGGTACCATCAGAAGGAGAATATCAAACATTAAGCTCAAGAGGAGTATCAGCAGTCTTAGTATTAGTGAGGTGAGCACGCTCAAGAATGTCAGTTGTGTACTTTGACTGAGATAGAAGATAGCCTTTTGGAGAGAATGCTACTTCAATACCTAGAAAATAGCGAAGAGAGCCCAAGTCCTTCATTTCAAATTGTCGAGCTAATTTTGACTTCAACACTGCAATCCCATCAACATCATCACCAGTAATAATCATGTCATCAACATACAAGGAAAGAAGAATACGACCTGCAAAGGTACTCTTGATAAAGAGAGCTGAATCATGATGACTTGGGCAAAAACCAAGAGAGGTAATCACAGTAGAGAACTTCTCAAACCAGGCCCGGGGTGCCTGTTTGAGACCATATAAAGCTTTCTTGAGCCTGCAAACATATCTAGGATTATGAGAAACATCAGGAGGGGGAATCATGTAAATTTCTTCTTGAAGATCGCCATTCAAGAAAGCATTTTTAACATCCATCTGAGATATATGCCACTGACGAATAGAGGCAACTGCAATAAGAGTACGATCAGTAGTCATTTTTGCAATAGGAGCAAAGGTCTCCTCATAATCCATACCATACTGTTGAGAAAATCCCTGGGCAACCAATCTAGCTTTGTACCGCTCAACTGACCCATCAGACTTGGTTTTGATTTTATAAACCCAACGAGAACCAACCGTACTTCTACCAGGAGGTAGCGGTACCAAATCCCAAGTATTTGTCTTATGCAAAGCAGAGAGTTCCTCAACCATAGCCTGCTGCCAAAGAGGATCAAGAACTGCCTCTTTATAGGATAAAGGCTCAGAGAGACAGTGAATAAAAGCTAAAAAGGAAGTAAAAGAATATGAATAAGAAGAATAAACAAAGTCTGGTAGTTGAGTGGACTTACGAGTACGTTGAGGATAACGAGAAGGAGGATCCACAGTCTCAGGAACTGCTTGGGTGGCCACAGGAAGAGAGGGAGTTTCAGGTGTATCAGAGAGCAAAGGACCAGTATCTGCAGAACTATCAGTGCGAACCCTGCGAGAAAAATGATGAGGAAAAGGAGTAATAGGAGCACGAGGACTAAAAATATTTTGTGAGTCAATATGGACTTGAGAAGACAAATTATCAGTATCATCAGAGAAAGGATCAATATGGATGAGGTCAGATTTGGTCATGTTATGAGTACTAGCAGGAATAGAAAAGAATGGTATATGCTCAAGAAACAAAACATGACGAGATACATAGAGTTTTTTGGTAATTGGATCAAAACACTGATATCCCTTTTGACCCTCACCATAGCCAAGAAAAACACAAATGGCAGAGCGAGAAGATAACTTGCTACGCTCTACACGAGGACGGAGAACAAAACAAGTACAACCAAAAACTTTCAAGGAAGAATAATCAGGAGCATGCCCATATAACTTTTCAAAAGGTGATAAACCTGAGATGTGAGAAGATGGAATCTTATTAATTAAGTTGACAGCAGTAAGAACTACTTCTCCCCAAAATTCACTAGGAACTGAAGTAGACAATAAGATAGAACGAGCAGTTTCAATAATGTGCCTATGTTTTCTCTCAGCAACACCATTTTGCTCAGGAGTATCTGTACAAGAAGTTTGATGAACAGTTCCATCTAAGGCAAGTAATTCACAGAATTTATTAGAAGTGTACTCCCCACCCAAATCACATCTAAAACACTTAATAACAGCAGAATGTTGAGTTTTAACAAGGACTCGAAAAGTATTATAAATACTAAAAAATTCAGAACGATATTTCATAAGATAAACCCAACAATAACGAGTGCAATCATTAATAAAGGAAACATAATATCGAGACCCCCCTTTTGTGGTAACGGGAGAAGGTCCCCACACATCAGAATGGACCAAGTCAAATGGTGCAAGAGAAGAAGAAATACTTCGATTAAAAGGTAAAGCAGAAAATTTTGTCAGTTTACAACCACTACAATCAGAAATGTTATGAGTTTGCAAATTTCCTAATGCTCCTGTAGATGCTAAATATCTTAAACGAGAGGCCGAAACATGACCAAGGCGAGAATGCCATAAATAAAAACTAGAAGAAGAAGAATTCAAATGAAAAGATGACAAGTCCACACTGGGAGCTGCAACAACTGGTTCTTTTAGCTCGTCCAAAATGTAAAGTCCCCCCTGCCTACGGCCTATCCCAATCAGCTTCTGGGATTGCGGATCCTGCACACGACAAGAAGAAGAAGAAAAAGATATTGAGTAACCAGAGTCACATAACTGACCAACGGAAACTAGATTCATCGTGAGTTTGGGAATCTGATAAACACTAGAAAGAGATAAATTAGGTTTGACAACAGAACCAACACCTGCTAAAGGCATAGAAGTGCCATCAGCAGTCATGACAGACACAGATGATGTAGGACATAAAGAAGCAAAAGATGACGAATCAGGTGACATATGATGTGAAGCTCCAGAATCTAAGACCCATATGAAAGAAGACATACCTGAAGAACTAGAAGATAACTGACCTATTGGAGAAGAGGTGGACATAACATGTGGCTGTGTGGCAAGGAACTTCTGAAATTGGTCAGCGAGGGTGGCAACTGTGGAATTAGAAGATGATGAAACTCCAAAACCAAATGAGTCTGATGGTGGTACAACTGCTGCAGTATTAGGTTGCGGAGGCATATAAGCTTGTTGTGATTGATTTCCCAATTTTCATGGAGGAGGCTGTTGCTTCTGCTGTTGTTGTTGTGGCTGAGCTCTACTCAAAAGTTTTGGACATTGAGCCTTCCAATGGCCCTTCTACTTACAGAAACTACATTCATCAAAACCAACCTTCACGTGAGTCTTGTTCTGATAGTTGAAAGGTAGTCTAGAAAGAACTGCTAAAACAGATGGATTAGGTGCTGGGAGAATTCATTTTCCTGCCTGAGACTTAAAACGTATCTCCTCAGCCAACAATTCACTGACCACTGAATCAACAGAACTAAGTGGGCTACGATACAGAATTGACCCACGAAGTCCCTCAAAATCATCACGAAGAGCCATCAAAAACTGAACTAGTCGTTGCTCCTCCCTTCGAGCAATATACGGTGTACATGCTCGTAACTCTGTTGATTCCGTGAGAGCCAACTGGTCCCAAAGATCTGTCATTGCAGAGTAGAACTCCTGAACATTCATACTTTTCTGTTCAAGAGCTCGAATATCAGATTCTAACTGATATTATTTTGCGAAGTTAGACTGTGTGTACAGTCTTGCCAAATGGTACCAAACCTCTTTGGCTGTTTCATACTTTGCCAACTGTGTACCTATCGAATGTTCAACAGAATTGTTGATCCAAGTGATAATTTTTGAATTATTTGCTTCCCAAACATCTAACAGATCTGCATAATTTTTAACCGTTTCATTCTTGGGTTGACCCGAAATTCCACTAATATAACCCCACATCTTTTTGCCTTTAAGAAAATTTTTCATCACATAACTCCAATACGAATAATTCTTTCCATCTAATCTAACACTAATAGACTGAAGCGAGTCATCTTTTTCACCAGCCATGTCGAAGAGAGGAGAAAGTCAAATACTAGAGACGAACGGTGCGAAGCGGAACAGTACGATTAACCAAAATAAGTACAAAGAGAGATGAAAGCCAAATACCAGAGATAAACGGTGCGAATTAGAATAATTCAATGCTAAACGGAAGCGATACCAGAATCAGATCGATGCCAAAATGCCCCAAAAAAAAAAAATTCGGGGCGGCAAGGGCGCGCTGCCCCCTGCAACCCCCAGCCAACTCACCGCGGAGTTGGATCCGCGGTCAGCGTAGATGGGATGTATAGTTCTTTCATGTGATTACCAATCAAAGGACTCATCTGGATCATTACTCTGATACCATGTGAGAATTGTAAAGAGAGAGAAGAAGAGATAAAAACAAAAAGGGGCTAGGATTTCTATTATGATCACAATGCAAAGTTACAAACATGAAAACCTAATAAAGAGAATATATATAGGCTTACAAACAAAATAAAGTAAAAGACTATTCTACCCTTATTAAATATAATAACTCTAATAGTGTCATTCTCTGCTCATGCACCATTAAAGAAATTTGCAATTCATCAATGGAAATTGTATCAATATCCTTTGACGCCTTAATTAGACAAACCAAATAAACAAATTTTGGAGTCATAGATTTAATAATTTTTTAATCTCTGCAACGTCTTCAAGCTTGTCACCATCAATACGCATCTTGTTTGCTATTGTCAACGTTCGTGAAAAATACTCATCAACAGATTCTCCTTGCTTCATGTGGAGAGCTAGTCTCAAATTCCTTATGAAGAGTTTGAAGCTGTTGCTGCCTTTTAACCCTTATCGTGCCTTGATATTTTTTCTGCATAGAGTCCCAAATCTATTTAGAGGTTTCTTTCTAGAGAATAGTCTCCAATATTGAACGATCAATCGCTTGAAACAAGTAATTCTTTGCCTTAAGATCCTTCAACTTTAGTTCTTAATGTGTCTTTCTCTATGCGACTGTCGGCACTTCTACAGCTGAAGCCTCGACAATATTAGTTTCAATGAGATTCCAGTATTCTTTGGATCTTAGAAAGTTCTCCATCAGCATGCTCCAATGTTCATGGTGACCATCAAAACGGGGAATCACGGGTTGCACATAGTTTTTATTGTCAGATGCCATCTACTTTGCTGCTGCAAGTAACAAAGTTGCTGCTTTTTTTTTTTTTAAACGTTAGGCCCAATGCTTACTTTTACATGGAGAGTTGGAAGAGCAGGTGCTTGTTGATCAACCTCTAGGCTATGTGCAGCAAGGGAGTGAAACAAAGGTATCTAAGTTAAAAGAAACACTTTATGGACTGAAACAAGCACCCAGAGCTTGGTACAGTCGTATAGATGAAGGAAGGTTTTCAAAAGTGTTCATATGAACATACGCTTTATACTAAAATTGGAGAGGGAGGAAAAATACTTGTGATATATTTGTATGTAGATGATCTAATCTACACAGGAAGTGATAGAGCTATGTTTGATGAATTTAAGTGTTCCATGATGATTGAATTTAAAATGTGAGATCTTGGGTTAATGCACCAATTCCTTGGCATTGAAGTAGAACAATCCTCTGCAGGAATTTTTGTATCACAGAAGAAGTATGTTCAGGAGGTGTTAAAACGGTTTAGAATGAAGGATTGCAACCTTATAGGCACTCCATCTGAGCCGGGTATGAAGCTGATGAAAGATCTTAAATGAGAGAAGATAAACAACACCTTGTACAAGCAAATTGTTGTGAGCTTAATGTATTTAACAGCAACAAGGCCTGGCATAATGCATGCCTGGCATAATGCATTCAGTTAGTCTTATTAACAGGTATACAGAGAATCCAATAGTGTTTCACGTCTTTTTAAAATTTATGGCACAAAACAACCCCCATGAGCCGAGAGCGAGGTTACTTTAAAGGGACAATTAGTAAAGAGCAACACTACACGTCATGAAAATATTTCATGAATTTTTATCTTGAATGATGTGAAAATATTTCATGACGTTTAGCGTTTCCCATTACATATTTTATTTTTTTCTTTTGGTTTTCTCATATTATATATACCATTATTATATTATATTTTGATTTTATACAATGCATTTATGTATAAATATATCATATGGACATTTGATTAAACAATTAGAACGACAAAAATGAATCTTAATTACAAAATGTAACTGAATCACATAAAATAGTTATTAATCTTACACTAGTTTAATTTTATTGTATCATATATATTTAAATATGTATATGTGTGTGCATTTGTTCTTATGGTTGAAAAAAGAAGAATGTAAACTTTATAGTAAATCATTGAGTAAAGTGTTAACTTGATTCAACAAGACAGACCACATCATCTTTTATAACTTACCTTTTTAATGTAATTATCTTTTCTCTCATGTAAACAAAAGAAAATGTAGTAAGTTTTTTTTCTCATTTTGTTTGGTTGAATAGGAAAAAAAATAAGGAGAAAGAATATTGCAGGCTTTAACTATGCCAGACATATGCTAAAGAAATAATATGTAGTTGCACTCAAAACTATGAATTTTACTTTTTATTATTTTTATTTTTTCTTTAATTAAAAGTATGGTGATACATACAAGAGAAACTATAAGTTTTTTTTTTTCACAGAAAAAATATAAGTTCACATCTTGTTATTCAAGAAAAAAAAAATAGAATTTTTTAGTTAAATTCACATAATTGGACGAATTGTATAAAATTCCCTCGACTGATTGAGTATTTTAGTATTTCTTAGTTAATTGACCCTCGGTTAATGGGAGGTTGTGACAACAAATTTAAGGGATTTAATGCAAATTGTTACGAGACAAGAGATTTTATGCAATTCGTCCACTTAATTTCATATGAATGGATCGGTCACGTGAATTTTATTTTTTCATTATTTTTTTATCAAACCACATATCTTCTATAAGATATCATTTTTTAAAAAAATTCTAATAATTTTATTCCATGTTAATTTTAGATGCCCTCCACCTCCTATCCTCTATGCAAATTATCCTCCAGAATCTTAAATTCATCCTTAAAAAATAAAAAAATTCTTCAATCCATCCTTTCAAAAATAAAGAGACAAAACATGGGTAACATTGTAATAAAGTATAATTTAATATTTAAGGTTACTAATATAATCACAACTGGTGTAGTGGTATCCTCGTCCCAGTCGCACTCTTTCTTTCGCTGCCCCACTCCTAACCAACCAGAAAGTACAAAGCCTTCTTCAACGCACTAACGACGAGTTACGAGACTCGTCTTTTTCCACTGAGTCACCCCCAACTCTCTCTCTCTCTCTCTTCACGTACACACCTACGGCGGCAACCTCGCAGTCGTCACCGAGATCACCAGGTAACTTGTTCTCTCTTCCTAAGCATCGAAGTCACATCACAAAATCAACACAACACAAAACACATACGGATCCAAAAACATACCAGATCCGTTTTCTCGGATCTCATTTCCATGGCAAGAAAATTACTGCTTATTCTAGGGTTTCTCTTGAATTGGATATTGTGCTGTTATTCGGATCCGGGTTCGAGTTGTTCTAAAACTAACACTTCTCTGCTCAATTTCGAGTCTCAATTTGTGATGCTTCAACACCAACTGAGAGGTGTCTTTGA
This sequence comes from Cornus controversa, assembly GCA_026545225.1. Classification (NCBI taxonomy): domain Eukaryota; kingdom Viridiplantae; phylum Streptophyta; class Magnoliopsida; order Cornales; family Cornaceae; genus Cornus; species Cornus controversa. The sequence continues at coordinate 85,958,462 of CM048846.1, read as the reverse complement.
GGTAATCGACGATTGTTCGTTTAAGGTTAGAGAATTTGATATGATCCAAGGGTCCGATGTGCACTGGTGGGGTGCAACCGGGGATGATTTAGAGAACCTAACCATGGGTTTTCTTATATCGGATCAGAGTTTGAATCAAACGTATAAGAATGATAGTTTTGTTGTTAGTTTGATGAAGAATGTGACTTGGGATCAGATCAGAGTCGTTGCCATTTGGGACATACCCATGGCATCAGATTTCGGCCATGTAGTGCTGAAAAACCCAAGAAATGGGTCAGAAGATTCTGCCCCACCACCCTCACAGTCAGTTGGCGCGGGTAATTCGAGTGCTTGGGTTTATGAGCAGCCGACGATGTTTGAGAATTGCAAGCAGTTGTCGCCAAATTATAGGGTTCGGTGGACGTTGAGAGCGGATGAGGATGTGATAGATATTGGGTTGGAGGCGGCAATGGGGATTCAGAATTATATGGCATTTGGGTGGGCGAATCCCAATGCATCTTCCAAGTTTATGGTTGGTGCTGATGTGGCGGTGACAGGGTTTTCAGAGGAGGGCAAGCCGTTTGCTGATGATTATTACATTACAGAGTACAGTGAGTGTATGATAGACAAGGATGGTGGTGTTCATGGTGTGTGTCCTGACTCAATGTTTGAAGGCTCAGATCCTGTTGGTTTAGTGAACAATACGATGTTGGTTTATGGGCACAGGAAAGATGGGGTTTCCTTTATACGGTATCAAAGGCCATTGAAGTCAGTTGACAAGAAGTATGATTTGCCGGTGAACCATGCAGATAACATGACCGTTATTTGGGCTTTGGGGTTGATAAAGCCGGCCGATACTATCACCCCTTATTATCTTCCCCAAAATCATGGTGGGTCTTTTGGGCACTTGATGCTCAATGTCTCGAAGCATGTGAATGATTGCTTGGGGCCGTTGGATGCTGAAGATAAGGAGGATCAAGATATAGTCATTGCAGATGCAAATGCACCACTTATTGTTTCAACAGGTCCGGCATTGCATTACCCTAATCCCCCAAATCCTTCGAAAGTTATATACATCAACAAGAAAGAAGCTCCTGTGTTGAGGGTAGAAAGGGGGGTTCCAGTGAAGTTTTCTATACAAGCTGGGCATGATGTTGCATTCTATGTAACTTCTGACCCACTCGGTGGGAATGCAACTCTAAGAAATATTTCTGAGACTATTTATGTAGGGGGACCCAAAGCTGAAGGAGTTCAAGCCAGTCCTACAGAATTAGTCTGGGCACCAGACAGGAATACCCCGGATCAAGTTTACTATCAGTCAGTATATGAACAGAAAATGGGTTGGAAGGTTCAAGTTGTTGACGGGGGCTTATCAGATATGTACAATAACAGTGTTATGTTGGATGACCAACAAGTAACTTTTTTTTGGACAATGTCAGAAAATTCGATATCTATTGCAGCTCGCGGTGAAAAAAAGAGTGGTTATCTTGCAATAGGATTTGGCAGCGGAATGGTGAATAGCTACGTTTATGTGGGTTGGATTGATGATAATGGTAAAGGGGGGGTTAATACATACTGGATTGACGGAAATGATGCTTCAAGTTTACATCCAACGGATGAGAGCTTGACTTATGTAAGATGCAAATCAGAAAATGGCATCATCACTTTGGAGTTCACCCGTCCTCTGAATCCATCATGCAGTCGAGGTAAAAGGAGGGAGTGTAACAATATTATTGAGCCTACAACTCCGCTAAAAGTTATCTGGGCTATGGGTGCTCAATGGTCGCGAGACCATTTAAGTGAGAGAAATATGCATTCCACTAGAAGCAGCAGACCCGTTCGTGTGCTGCTTAGGCGTGGTTCTGCAGAGGCAGAGGAGGAGTTACGGCCGGTGTTAGCTGTACATGGGTTCATGATGTTTCTTGCTTGGGGAATTTTGCTTCCAGGTGGAATATTGGCGGCTAGATACTTAAAACATGTGAAGGGTGATGGATGGTTCCAGATTCATGTTTACTTGCAGTACTCGGGATTAGCAATAGTCTTTCTGGGCTTTCTTTTTGCTGTTGCTGAGCTTCGGGGTTTATATTTCGGTTCATTACATGTTAAGTTTGGAATCATTGCTATATTTTTGGCTTGTGTACAACCAGTGAATGCATACCTGAGACCTAAAAGACCTGCTAATGGAGAGGAGGTTTCCTCGAAAAGGCTTCTTTGGGAGTATATTCATGTTATTGTTGGCAGAAGTGCCATTGTTGCTGGAATTGCAGCTCTTTTTAGTGGAATGAAGCATTTAGGAGATAGGTATGGTGGAGAAAATGTTCAAGGACTCAACTGGGCTTTGATAATTTGGTTCTTGATTGGTGCTTTGACAGTCATGTATTTGGAGTATCGTGAGAAAACACGGAGGAGGGACAGAATTTTTGGAAAAAGCAATTGGGTGTTGGGTAACGGTGAGGATGAGGATATTGATCTTTTGAGCCCAACTCGGGCATTTGCAGGAAAAGAGTCCCATCCATCTGAAAGAATGGAAGTTCAATTAGAACCTTTGAGCAGATAGAGATCTTTGTTCATTTTTTTCTTGATATAAACTCACTACTCAGTTTTGAAACTTACTTATTCAGGAGATAGAAGGCTTGTTCATTTGCTTGAAATATTCCGTTGGTGTAAGGATTGAGGTTAGCTTGTCAATCACTGTGTACATCTCCAATTTTGGAGAGCAAATCTCCTGCTACATATATTTTGTATACTTCAATACATTTATTAACACGGTGGAAGTTTATTCCTGCTTCTCTCTCTCTCAAGTGAAAGGAGAGGAGGTTTACAATGTCAATTGATTTTTGTGTTGTTTGATTAGTTTTCTCGGTGTATTTTTCACTCTAGCTAGAAAAAATGAAAGCATTGTTGCTTCCAATGTCCATTAATGTAGGTGTTGTTTGGTTAGCTTTCTAGCTGTATCATCTCACTATCATTAGTGACCATGAAAGCAATTTTTTCTATTAAAAATGAAAAATACATCCAAAATATAAGGCACCCAATAGTTAATTTTCAGTCGAATTGCCAAAATATCTGTATTTTATTTCTTCTTATATTTCTAAACAATTAACTTTCAAAATTAATCTACTTACCCAAAAAAATTCAAAAAATAAAAAACTTAATGTTGATTTGTGTTTCACCACCAGCAATATGATACATGGTTCTCAGTTGATAAATACGAGCATTTGATGAATAACTATAGTGTGGTACTGTGGCATGTTGAAGTTGTATATTGATTGTCTTAGAGTCATCCAGGGTTGAAATTGCTATTCTTCTCAACGACCTTGCCTACCTGAAGTAAGAAGCTTCCAATAGTTCTTCGTCCAGTGCCGATGCAATTTTTTTGAAGCAATGGAACCTGGCTATAGTATACGAGATAAGGAATATAGTATACGAGAAATTATTAGATGGTCTTAAACCATAAGCTACTTGGTGGTCCAGTCCAATTAAAACTCATGTTCTGATTTCTTTGTAATATGTTATTAAACTTTTTGAGTCCACTTTTCTTAGTTGGACAGTATTGATAATACTTGACCACATGGCCAAGGACCATCTAATAATTTCTTTATTGTATACATATATATCATGTTGATAATAGTAGTCCAAATACAACAACACCATTTTCTTTCTGTGTATTGATAGTTGAAATTTATGTTTTCAGATGACTGCAGGATATCAGCAGCAAGGTAAAGGATTCAGGACAGTCCTCCATCATTGTGCATTTTAGAGGTATGTATTTCCAAAGTCTTCTATTTGTTATTTTTTGTATAACTAAAGCTGCCCCATATATAAATCGAAAATGGATGTGGACCATTATGGAGTTCCTTTCAGCAGGTATATGCCGATATAAGGCTCCAAATTGGAGAAAGTAGAATGGCTCTTAGAGTTATGAATATGTTCCTTTTGATATTATAAATTTATGGTGACTTTAGCTGTTCAACCCGAATTTATCATTCAAAATTTCCTACTTGCTCTAATATTCAGTCGTTTTTCTAACAAAGTAGTTTATTATTATTATTTAATCATCTTGATTATAACTATTTTGGTTCAATGTTCAGATAATCCAATAAAAATACATTGCAATTTCATCTTTCCAATTTTGCAAAACAATTAGTTACTCTGCCAGGTCAATTTAGGTGTCACTTTGGTTGAACCTCTAATATGTCTTTACAATTTTGGTTAAACTAAAATTATTAGAAAAAAAAAAACAGTGAATTTTGTGAAAAAGAAAGGGCAAAAATTCAGAAGATAATGCATCTAGCATACAGTGTTATCATGTTTCTTTATACTGTCATCTTAATTCTTACCATGGCAATGTAAAAAAAGAATGATATTCCTTCTTATCATTGAATGTAGTGCTTGTACAGATATATAAATCCTTTTGTCTTAATATTCTGTTATGAGTATTGGTCAACATTATCAAACAGGGAACGGTTATGCATCTGGATAATAAAATATTACTATTAAAGCAGCAATTGGTCTTATATATATATATATATATATATATATTTGGTACTAATAGCTTGAACATATGATTATAGATGACCGAATATGAACAACAAGAATAAGAGCTCGCGACTTCGTGACATTTCTCCAGTATAATTCGTGCATTTTGGAAGTATGTAGTTTTGTTTTCGTTATTACTAAATCTGCCCACTATCTTGCTTTGATCTGCTTTAGAGAACTCTGAAAATAGTGCACAGCAGCTGTTTCTTAAGATTTTATATACTTGTTTGTTACTATAAAATCATTCTTTTCCTCTCTTTTTTCACATTTCGCACTTTTATGTTCTTTTTACAAAACAAAACGAAAATTGTGAAGTGTATTATTATAAGAGAGATGTATGTGATCATTTGCATACTATTGTTTTTTTGTATTGTATAGAGAGAATGTATGTGATCATTTGCATACTAATTATTTATTGTGTCATTTACTTTTATGTTCTTTAAAGAAAAAATAGCGAGAATTTAGAAAGAGAAAATCATCCAGCAACTTAGACTGTTGGTTCCGTTTCAGCATCAGATGTTTAAGTAGAATTGTCAATTGGTTTATACATTCTATGAAGTTCTTGTTAGTCAAGAGAGCTAGTTGTGAGACAAAGGATTTTAAAAATCACACAGTACTTGAGCAATAAACATCTTTGTTTTGATACGAAAAACTTATAGTGAATTTGAAAATCAAATTTGAATTCAAAATTTCCAACTTAACTGAACGTTTGCAAAACCTTTAAATACTCTGCCAGGTCAACATGGGTGCGCTTGCACTTTGAAACAATTAAAATACTTCTACATTGAAGATCTGATATTTACTTTGATATTATGTTGTTGCCAGGATATGAACAAATTGGTGATCAGAGAATACAGGGCAGTGTCATTTAATCTTCTCTCTTCTCTTTATAGCATGACACCGAGCAAAAATGTTATTTGGGTGCAACATATTGGATGCAATTTCAGGTACTTGGCATGGGAAGGTAGAAGTTGATAGGATTTTAATGTTTTCAATTTGTATGACGCTCTAATTTGATTAGACAGATGAAGCAAAGTCTATGCTTGAGATGAACAGTTCTTCTTATGTAAAATTACTCAAATTTCGTTAAAATTTTGTGGAAAAAAGGTGCAAGAAATTCAGTCAAGAGAATGCGTCTATGCATGCATTGTGTTGTTTCTCCATGCTAGCATTTGAAAGACTTTGGTTCATTCACAATTTTAGAGAGGCAAAGGAAATGACAAACTTTTGACTCTAGTAATCTTCAATATGTTTGTTTCACTTGTATAAAATTAGATGTAAAACTTGAACCTTTTTCTATGCTAACACACCTCCCTCAGGGCCAGGGCTCGATCCCTCCACGCAGGACAGGAGATACGAATCCGACCATTTTTGTGATACACCTGTTCTAATACTATGATAAACTCGCGGGTAGAATAAATACCGGCTTATAAGAAAAGGGTGCCCATGTGTACATACACTGACCATCCAAAGATACCCAGACGATGTGAGACTATACTAACCCTGAATACCTCATTTTCAATGACAGCGTTCCGTTTTCCATGTTGAGATGTCAAGATATGATTCAACGGAGTGGTCTGCCACAGTACAAATGATGTAAGCAAGATTTTTAAGAATAACAGAAGCAAATTTCAATATCTTAACCCAAATGCACTTTTTTAAGCATGAAAAAACATTCATATCTTTCAAAACGCAATAGCTAGACCTATGTCTTGCCAAAGCTTTGTAAAATTAATCTTGTCTCTTTACCTAGCATGAATACATACATAAACACATGTATACTTTTTTTTTTACTTTTTTTACATCTGAAATTTACACTTGTCCCCTTGAAAAGTAAAATGAAAACAGAAACTAAAAAATACTCCCAAAACAAATACATGTATTATGAGAAAAATCATTTCAGGTTGACATTTTGAACGGTTCATACATGCATACATTGATAATTGAAAACTTACATATTTACACATATTTTCACATGTGAGTTCTTGTAGTGTATATTTATAAATGCCATTGATACCAATGTAGTGCTAATTTCAAAACAACCATTATTAGGACCAGCCAAAGAATACAAAATACGCAACTCAGGAGCCTGATAAACTAATTAGTTTTAGTTCCACAGTGATAACATATAATCAAAAAATTGTTATACATCTTTTCTTTTCCACAGTTCTCCTCAGCAGCCATGGAGAAATAACAAATGACCCCAAAATTTTGAACTACTTTTCTGCTCAGTTTTCTCAGCGGCCAAACAGAGGCTCGAAATCACAATATGTAATAAATATAATCAGAATAACAACAGAAGAAAATTTTAACCTTCCCAGAACCGAGAAAGCTGGTGATCACAGTGGTGGGAACCGGTTATCGAGATTTAACGCAGCGGCAATGGATGCTCTGGTAGTGGGTGTGTCATTGCAACGACTATGATGGTGATTTTGGTAAAGGTTTTTGGTTGTGTGTGGCCATTGCAGGAAGAATTTGTGAAAGTCGCAAGGAGTGGTTTTTGTTTGGAGAGTGAGAAAGTGGAGAGCTTAAACCCTAGAGGTGGTTTATATGGTTAGAGAGTAAGTTACATGAAAGGAAAATAAAGAGAAAAAAATTAAATTTTTTAGGAGTTTGGTTGAGCGGAAAAGAAAATTTTTCAGAAAAGTTGGATGTTAACCAAATGAGTGTTTCCTTTCCTTCACTTTCACTTTTATTTTTTATCATAAATTTTCATCTAACCAAACGGATCCTTAGTACATTCATTTTAGTTCCAGGATATTTGAGTACTTTTGATTAATTTTGATAATAACACCCCCATTGTAGCCTATAAGTTTGGATAATTTTAATGATACAAACCATTGTAGCTAGATTTAATTATTTCACTTGAGTATGTATTAGTTAGGTTTTAAATTAAACAAAAGTAAATCAAGGATCAATGGTAAAGCAAAAAAATTCAAATTACAAGATGGTGATAGTGTCCAAAGCCAGAAGATTGAAGATCAAGATTTGGGTAGAATAGTCTATATAATGGATCCTTAGTTTAACTTGTAAAATTCTTTTTGAAGAAACTAGTTTGACTTAGCAGCACTCTAGACCCACACTTGAGATGAAACATATATCATTTAAAAATTTCTAGACCCATTGACTTATTATTTGGAGTCAACTTACTCGCTTTAGAGCATCCACTATGGGATCTCCAAATTTGAATTTTAGCTAGCCACCTCAGCAATTTAGCCAGCCACATCATCATATCAGGATCTCCAAATTTTGACTCCACAACAGGTTCTCCAGATTTGAATTTTAGCTAACCACATCATAATTTCTAATTTTAACTCCACAACAGGTTCTCCAAATTTTTATTACCCACACAATTAAATAATCTTACACAATTAAATTAATCTTAAAATTTTATGTATATACATATTTATATTAAATTTTTTTATACTTTTTTAACTTAAAAAATTCATAATTTTTTTGTTTTAAGTCAAAAAATAGCCTAAGTGGTACTCAAATTAAAGCTCTTGAAATTATCTTTATAACAGAATTAGTTTCATCAAAAAATTTAATTTGTAGTGAAAGTTATTGACATTTAAATAAATGATACACATATATATATATATACATGGCACGATTTTCGAGAAAAGCAAAGACCAAAAAAAATATATATACAAACCTTTGGTTAGCTAAGTAGTTCGTCGGATCTGGCTAACCACTTAGCTAACCTCAAGTGGGACCCATAAATCTGGCTATCACATTGTATTGCTACAGTGTGTATTTGATATCCAAATGTGCCTTTAGCTATTCCATTGGTGATGCTCTTATAAAACTTTAGTTTATCTTAGGATTGATAGCTTGTTGAAGCCTTGAAAATTCTCACTTTATAAAGCTTTAGTTTATCTTAGGATTGATAAGCTTGTTGAAGTCTTGAAAATTCTCAAAATTCATATTTTATATGATTTAGTTGACTAAGTAGCTAAAATAGTGCTTACAAGTTACATCATAAACCTGAATGACTTAGCCGACTAAGTATGAAATACAATCAACTAATATGTATTCCAGTAGCAAAACAAAATTTTATTTCAATCAATCTAGTCGACTAATTTTCTAAGACGCTAAATAAAATTCCATTAAAATGAACTAAAACCAATGTTGATCAATCTAGTCGACTAATACGATAATTTGGTATACTTAAACTTTTGGAATGAAAAGTATTCATTCGACTAAGTGGATTAAAATTGAAATATAGTTAACTAAGTGATAAAGTAGTCGACTGCATTTGTAATTTTTAAAATCTAACGGCTAGTTCAATTGTTCATTCAGGCATTAAATGCCATAAACGATCATATTTTTTTTAAAAAAAAATTATAAATACTTTTTTGTATGAACACTTTTGTAGAGGTGTTCAAGATATTTGCTAATTTGTACGAATGAGTTCTATTTTTTTAACCTTTGACTTGGTCATGAATTTATAAAGTACAATTTTATTGGTAACGGTCCAATTATTTGAGAAATTCGATTTTAACTATTAGACCGAACTGTAAATTATATAATATTTACAAATATTATATATATACTATTTTTAATATATATTATTTACAAGGCTAAATTACCATGTCAGAGTAATGATACGTTACTTTTAGACTTTTAGTCTAAGTCAAAACCTCCTTGAGGTCATGGTAATTTACTGTATTTACAAATATAATATAATAATAATAATAATATTTTTATTGTTTCTTTTTAAGTTATAAGTTTTAACCCAACGCTTAACCCCTCCCGTCTTCGGTTCTTCAATTCTTCACACTAGCAACCCTACAGCGCCATTAAGTCTTGCAAGTCGCATCCACACACCATCATCCAAAGCAACAAAAATTGTGGTTTTCTCCCGGATCGACAATCTTTCACTCTCACTTCACAGTTCACACTGTTCATTTTTACCGTTTCCTTCTCCACCATCTTCGCCAGTCAACCATCATCGGGGTATTTTGCGATTCAACCACCATTTCTCACCGATCGACCACCGTGTAGGCGTACCAGTAGCCGAAAAAACAAAAAAATGTGGTTTTCTCACTGATCGACCAGTAGCCACCGACCCGTTTCAACAACAGCAGCGTTTCTTCGTTTGGATCTACATCATTCCGGTGAGTTTTTTCGTCGTTAGGCCTCTGAAGTATTCCCTTTCTAAATTTGTTGTATCTTTTCGGTTTATGTTACTTCACTTGTTTATGTTGCAACTTGCAAGTAGAATACAAAAACAACATAGATCCATTAAAAAAACTAAATTTACTATTCTTTTTGGTTCAATAAAATTAAATACTAAAAAGAAGCTAAATTAACCCAGTCAAGGCAAAACAATCAATATATATTTTATAACTAGATTTCTTAATCCATAAATACTATGGAAAAAGAGAAAAAAAACAACCACAACAATCAATAAATACTATGGAAAATGAGAAAAAAAACAACCACAACAATCAAAGCACGCCTAAATGTTATACATTTTTTAATCAAAATTAAAACCTAGATGGCGAGTGCAAAGAAGGAGCCTTACCAGATTCATCATACATAGCACATCAGCACACCACACGATTATTACCATAACCTCACAGTAGATAAAATTGAACCACACCTTTGGAATTGAGAAAGAAACCCTAGGAATCGTCTAATCTTGCATGGTCCAAAGGTAGGAGTGCAAGTTTTGTCTCTATAATATTTTGTGTTAAGTTTTTGTCTTCAAGTTGTAAACTGAGTGCGATATTCAACGAATATTTTTGGGTAGGTTGGAGTTGGGAGCAAGTTTGTAGGCCTATTTAGCTAGGTTGTTTGGGCATCAAAAGGTTGGAGTAGTTCAATAAGGCCTTGCTGGGGAAGTGGTTGTGGAGGTTCGGGGTGGATAAACTCAAGCTTTGGAGTAGGGTCATCTTCAACATGTTTGGGGAGTGCAGGGGTGGGTGGTGATCTCTAGAGGTGAGGCAGCAGACAGGGGTGGGTGTTTGAAAGACCATTTGGAATAGTGGGACGAATTCTTTGAACACATTTACTTTGGGTTGAGGAGTGGGAGGGGTATGGCTTTGGATGGATGTGTGGTGTGGGGATTGTTCATTAGCATCCACCTATCCAAGTTTCTATCTAATAACTGTGGACAAGGTTTTATTTGCTGACTGCTATCGCCTTGATAGCGGGAGGTTGTTTTGGGATGTTCAGTTTGTTAGACCCTTTTAGGACCTAGTGCTAGGAAATATTGTCGAGCTTCGTGTTGTGCTGTATCGCGAGGGAGGTGGGCGGGCCGGTGCTCGATGCTTGGTGCTGGATGGATACTAGTCATGGGATTTTTTAGGTGCGTTCTTTCTGCAGGAGATTGATGGGATGCTCGCAAGCCATGAGGCATTTTGGCGCACCAAGGCACCACTCAAGATGGCCTTTTTCGGCTGGACTGTGGTATTAGGGAGGATTCGAATCCTACTATGTGACCACTTCCATCCATCATGTGATGATGCTAGTTAATATCACTGCTCACAATACGTCGTTTTCATGCGCTTGAAAGTACTGGACCTGTCATTGTAGATGAGAGAATCTGGGATCCCACTCTATGACCACTTCCATTCATCATGTGTTGGTCTAAGTTAAGATTACTGCGCACAATAATTACTTTTATGTGGAGAAGATTTATTAAGGGTGTGAGTTTAGTGGGAGCAACCTTATAACAGACTCTTTCTTTATGTAATGTGTTCAACCAATATTTACATTTGCGAGTCAAATCACAAATTTAAAAGTGTTATGTTCTTTGGAATTAGTTTTTTTCTATTTTCTAAGAATAAAATCTCTTACTAAAAAGACTATTTAAAACAGGTAGCTATCATTGCCAATGCAAACGCAGTAAAAAGGTTTCAATTTTCATCTTTTTTTGTTTGATTTCATTTATTTATTATAGATAAGCTGTCTAATTGAATTTTTGTGCACAGTAATAAAGAATTGAATTCCTAACTAACACCATATTGATTCTAAAATTTTAAATTATACTATAACTAATATTCAGTTATTTTTTCCCCAAAAAATGTTAATGCAGATACTTTTCAAAAGAACATTGAGTTGATCATATTCATTTTACTAATTGTCATATTGAGTCTTGGACCTCAAGAAAGCCCTACCCAGCAGTAAGGCCAACACATAGATGGGCTGGGTGAATACTAAATCAAATTAGACCTGTCAAGTTAAGTAGGAACCCACAAGTTCACAACCCAACCTCACATTTGTTTAGAGGCTCAATACTAATGCTAATATTCTCCATTTTTTTTTTGAAATTCTTGAATTTTTCCTGATATGTTCTTGAAACTGAAAAGTCTTGAATCCATCTCAAAAAATTTCAATATTTTTAGAATTTATTGTGAAATACCCAAAAAATTTCCTGAATTTATTGTGAAATACCCAAAAAAATTCCTGAATTTAGTATAAGAATTTCCATCACTGTCTTGAAACTCAGCCTTCACAAACACCAGCCCTAGTTGACAACTATCATAGCCCTAACCCGTTGTGTAACCCTCACTGAAATCCATCACCGACCAAACAACACAGAACCGAAGCCCTATCAACATCACAAACCCTAGCCAAACACTACTGTTTCAAGCCAGTCCTAGCCCCATCACGAAACCCTAGCACCGATTAGACCCTGTCTCTAAACCCTAACATTCAAAACCCAAGTCACAAAGAAATGGTAAATTTTTGTTGGTCTCAAAGCCACAAGAGAGAGACAGCGAGAGAGAGAGAGAGAAGCTATTTGCAATCTTTGCCAGAGCTTGTTGCCATCTTCATTTTTATTGCATCACCAGACACCAGCTCCTCAAAGTTTTGTTGCCTCAAGCCCTAGTTTCCTAGCCTCCGGTCGCCCTCCCTCCCTGCGATCAATTTGGGGAAGGGAAACAAAAGGTTGTTTGTTTATATTATCTATGATCAACTTGACTAAGATTTCAATTTAATTCGTAACCCTTTCTGACCCATACCTAATTTCCTTAAAGTTCAACCCAACTCATATTGGACCTAACCTAGCCCAGTGGCCCAACTCTCAAAACTCTCAAAGATTTTATATTGTTGTTCTCGATAGGGGTGCATTTGAACTGGTAAATCGAATTCGGTTTTTTCACGGTTCAGTTCAATCCCAATTCCAAAAATATGGAACCGTTTATAAATGATTTGGGTCTGCTTTGGAATTCTACTGGACCAAATCGAATCGAGCTGTTATATAAATATACATATTTTTATATATTATATCTAATGTATATTTATATATTATATATAATATATTTTGGAATAATAGAATATAATATTATATTTTTATTATATATTTTATTTTAGCCTAATTCTGTAGAAACGAAAGTTTGGTTCGGTCCCATTGGTTTCATGGTTTGGTTTAGTTCCAATTTTTATGAAATCGTTAGGATCGGTTTGGTTCCAAAATACTCCTTAGCTGGTCCAATCCGAACCATGTGCACCCATAGTTCTCAATATGTTATTCAAGATACATGTGATATCACTTATGGTTTGAGGCTATATTTTTAAAACACACACACAAATTTTATTTCTTTTTCATTTTGGAAAATGCAAAAAAAAAAAAAAAAATGGTTTCTTTTTTTATTTTTCTCCCACCTTGTTGTAGAAGTGTTTTTCATCACTAGACACCCTGGATGTGTCAAAAAATGTTTGGCTCACAAAATATTTTTGCTTGACGTGGGCGTGCTAGGATCCTAGCATAACCCAATGTGGGCCGAACAATATTCCAGATATTCGGTTGAGAGACGTATCAACGATTGCGAAAAGAGTCTCAATGACCACCCTTTGTTGGTTCTTCTTGCCTTGGAAAGGGACTTTTAATATTGCTAATATGGTGTAAATATGATGGACTTAAAATATTGCAAATATTGTAACTGAACTGGGACTAATTGCATTAACTAAGTGAACTACAAGGTAAATGTACTGCAACGCTATGAAATGAAGGAGCAACTATCTAAGCTAACAACTGGAATTGAAAGAACTGTTAACTAAGAATTACACTATCAATGAAAGTGCAAGTACAATGAAAAGATAAGTGCATTGTAAAGATTGTGTTCTTCATTTGACGTTACTTGTATTTATAGTAAGCTTTGCATGATGGTTATTCCCTGATTTTAATTGCTCAGAACTTTCTTTTCCTATAGGTCATGTTCTCTCCATATTTTGAAACTTCCAATATCCACTTCCCCTTGATTTTCGATACCACGTTCTAATGCAAACCAACCAAAGAAATTGAGAGCAGTTACATAGCCAATTCCCGTGGTTGATGGGTCATATGAATGGCGTAATATGGCAGGTGCCATATTTAGGGTGTAAACAGTTATGAAATTGGCAAGAAGTAAAAAGAGAGTGAAGGAAGGAGTGAGAAAGAAAGAAACAAACCAATTTTTTTTTTTGCATTTTCCAAAATGAAAGAAACAAATCTTTGTGCGTGTGTATTTTTTATTTTTTTTAAAATATAGTATTGAACCATAAGTAATATCACATGTATCTTGAATAACATATTGAGAACTAGGGGTGCACACAGTTCGGATTGGAGCAGTTTAGGAATATTTTGGAACCAAATTAGTCCTAACGGTTCCATAAAAATTGGAACTGAACCGTTCTACGGGTTTAGGCTAAAATAAAATATATATTATATGTAATATAATATCAGGGTTTCTATATTTTTGGAATCGGGACCGAACTGAACCGTTTAAAAACTCTATTCGGTTTTCCGGTTTAACCAGTTTTTTGTGCACCCCTATTGAGAACAACACATGACTCCACAAGCAATATGAAATCTTGGATAGTTTTGAGGGTTGGGCCATTGGGTTGGGTTTAACTTTAAAGAAATTAGGTATGGGTCAAAAAGAGTTATGGATTAAATTGAAATCTTGGTTGGGGTGATCATGGATAATATAATAAGCAAACCGCCTTTTGTTTTCCTTTCCCCAAATTGATCGCAGAGAGGGATAGCGACTAGAGGCTATGAAACTAGAGCTTGAGGCGTTGTATATTCATTTAATAGGTATTGCATCTCGATCTTGGTCCTTGATGTAAGGTGTTACGTGTAGTGGTGTACATTAAAATGACATCATTTTGGTGCACTTGAAATTACTGGACATCTCCCTGGCATACCCTTTTGCATGAGGTGAGTCAGTCCTGAATGTTTAAAGATGTCATAACAACAAACTGCCTTATTTTCCTTGTAATAAGTTATTTGAAAATATAAAGTAGCCACCGATAATGTACATGGCCACACTAATAATCTCAGTCCTCTTCATATCTAACCCTTTATCTTGCGCATCTTTTATTTGATCATCAATCAACCTTGCCAATACCTAATCACTTGCCAGTCGCCACAAGGGTTATACTCGAACACCATATCAACCTCTACCTTACATTTAATAATTAGTCATGATTCATTGAACATTTGAACCAAAAGCACCTCTACTTTTATGTGTCAGCGTACTTTTCTCTCTATTCTTTCTCTCCCTTTGGACCATGCAGGTATTTCATTGATTCGACAAATCCTAGGGTTTCTTTCTCAATTCCAATGGTGAATCAGCCTCTTCAGACATGTCTGTTTTGATATTTCAGATCTAAACTTATCATCGTATAATTCAATTCTCCCTATTTGTGAGGTTATCGTAGTGATTGTGTGATGTGCTTTGTAATTGTAAGGCCTTTTTTGCACTCGCTATCTAGGGTTTAATTTTGATTAAAAAAATGTATTATTTTTAGGCATGCATTGATTGTTGTGTTTTTTTTTTCATAGTTATCATGGATTGAGAAATCTAGTTATATATATATATATTGATTGTTTTGCCTTTCATGTAGTGACACAGGTTAATTTAGCTTCTTTTGAGTATTTAATTTATTTGAAATAAAAAAGAATTGTAAATTTAGTTTTTTTATTGGATCTTTGTTGTTTTTGTATTTTACTTGCAAGTTGAAACTTTATGTGGACCATATATTAATAGGTACTTGGTTGTATCATCAATGTTTTGTTTTTTCTTTTCGTTTTACTTGGATATTATTTGATGGACTTTCTATTTCATTTGTGTTAGTGAAAGCTTTGAGCTTGTTACCTAAAAAGAAACACAAACACATTCTCTATCATATTTTGTGTGAAGTTTTGTCTTCAAGTTGTAGACTTGGAGTGGGACAGCATATATTTTTGGATAGGTTGGAGTTGGGAGCAAGTTTTTGTAGGCCTATTTTGCTTTGGGCATCAGAAGGTTGGAGTTGTTCAATAAGGCCTTGTTGGGGAAGTGGTTGAGGAGGTTCGGGGTGGATAAACTCAAGCTTTGGAGTAGGTTCATCTTCAACATGTTTGGGGAGTGCAAGCGTGGGTGGTGATCTCTAGAGGTGAGGCAGTCGACAGGGGTGGGTGTTTGGAAGGCCATTCGAAAAAAGTGGGATGAATTCTTTGAAGACATAGTTTAGGTTGAGGAGTGGGAGGAGTATGGCTTTTGGATGGATGTGTGGTGTGGGGATCGTTCAGTAGCATCCACCTATCTGAGTCTCAATCTGTTAACTGTGGACAACGAGGCTTTGGTTGCCGACTGCCATCGCCTTGATAGCGGGAGGTTGTTTTGGGATGCTCAGTTTGTTAGACCTTTTTAGGATCGGGTGCTAGGAGATATTGGCGAGCTTCTTGCCATGCTATATCGTTGGGAGGTGGATACTAGTCATGGGATTTTTTTAGGTGTTCTTTAGGTAGGAGATTGATGAATGCTCACATGCCTTGTTCTTGGAAGGCAGTTTGGCGCACCATTGCACCACTCAAGATGGCCTTTTTCGGTTAGACAGTGGTACTACGGTGGATTTTGATGATTGGTAATCCAAGGAGACGTTAGATTATTGTTAATTGGTGTTGTATGTGAAAGAAAGATGAAGAGTCATTTAGTCATCTTCTCTTGCATTACCCAATAACTAGAGACAGTCTTGCTTTGCTTTTTGTCCTTTTTGGAGTCTATTAGTTTATGTCGAAGTCCCTGAAGAATGATTTTAGTCATTGAAGAAGATTACTTTATATGGGTACCACTCCTAGTATTTGGACTTTGTATTGGCTGGGATGATTTCATTTGATTTGGATACTTTACATAATATCCATTTGGTAATTTGAGTCATTTGAAGAGCATGTATACATGCATAGAGGAATTCAGTTACAATGGTGATAGTACGTCCTCATGTATACTTGGTGTCATTGTTCGTCCATATAATAGATGTGACAAACGTTTTTCACATTATCTGAAAATTAGTATGAATATCATAAGTAATAGCTCTATTTATATTTGACAAATGCCATAATGTGAGAAGTAGTCACCTCTCGAGTTTATAGATCAGTTTCCAACAGACACACAACTCAAATAGCATTGTTACTTGTTGCGGTTCTTGTTGCAGGATGTAAAGCGTAACAATAGGGCCATATATATCAAAACAAACGAAAATAACATTAAAATCATCATGAAAAACTTTTGGTTTGTTTTTAGATTTGTGATAAAATTCCTTCACCGAAACAAGATATAATGATGTTTACTTTCATTATTTTTGTACAGAGTATGAAAATGGTAAATGACAATATGCTACTAGTAACCATCATCCTTGTACAAAAATAATGAGGTAAACATCATTCGTGAGTAGAAAATCCTTCACTAATTTTCATACTTCATCTAGTTCACATTTCCTCTCTTACTTTTTGTTTTCTATCTTTCAACAATCAAACATATTAATGATTGTATCTTGTTTTGGTGAAGGAATTTTATCACAAATCTAAAAACAAGCAAAGGTTTTTCATGATGATTTTGATGTTACTTTCATTTTTCTTGATATATATATATTTTCAATTTTAATAGATCTTTAGAGGCCTATTGGAGCTTATTGTTACACCTGACACCCTACAAGAAGAATCGCAACGAGTAACAATGCTACTTGAGTTGTGCCTATTGGGAACTGTTCCATAAACTCAAGAGGGACTTCCTCTCGCATTATGACATTAGTCAAATATAAGCAGAGCTACTATTTATGGTATTAATACTAATGTTCAGCTAATGTGAAGAATGCTTGCCGCATGTATTATGTGACGCATAATGACACTAAGTAGGCATGAGGACGTGCTATCACCGTTGTACCCCAATTTCTCTAAGCATTTATACATGCTCTTCAAATGACTCAAATTTACCAAAATGAGACCACATAAGACCAGAAGCAGTAAAATATTCAGGTAAAGTGAAATCATCTAAGACAATACAAAGTCCAAATACTATACTTGGTCAAAAGAGAATCACATGTCATACAAAAACAACAATAATGATTGAAAATCCTAGGAGATGTAAATTACAGACCCACCATTGAAGTACAAGAAACACAATCATCTACCTAAAAAATGCTTAAATACAGACCCAGAAAAAATATTAGCAGTGATAACCTATATAAAGTAGCCCAAAAATACCATGTTATATGAGCCATTTTTTCTCCAGCTTTGAATTAACATTGTGTCAAGATGGCATGTATAAGGATAAAATCAATCGCAAGATAAAAAAGCAACCTTTGAATTCATAAGATTGTAGAGTTTATAGATCAGTTCCCGATGAGCTTCAATCTACAAAGAGAAATTGATTAATAAGATTAGCTTTTCCAAGGCAACGGGCTAACTGGATAAAATTAGAAGCAACTTCTAAACAGTTAGAATAATATAATTAAGGCATCAAATCCATTAAATCTTTCGTACCTTTAGATTTTACAAGGGAAGCCATAATCCCAAATATCCTAGGAACCTGGGAGTTATTAAAAGAATAAGAATGATGATAGAACTTCTGCATATGCATTCCAATTATTCATATCATCAATTGGTCAAATAAAAAACAAAACAGAATTAGAGTAGCTCATAACATAAACGCATGTTGTAATGAACAAATGTTAAATAACCAACATAGCAAGGAGAGCATTTTCTTTACATTGACATAAATATATTAATACAAGCACTATTATCAACAGGATTAGCAACATTAAGCTGGCAGATTCTGCTGTTGGGAGTGAAGAGCATGCTTGAGGCTTGGAGAGGGTGTACTGTGAGGAGGCATATCCGAGATGCTTGGAGGGCAGCCCCCCTTTGTTTATTGTGGGGGTTGTGACATGAGCAGAAGAAGCGGTCCTTTGTAGTAGAGGTTATGACACGGGTGCTTAAGTTCTCTGTTCTTTATTTTTTCAGATACAAGAATGGAATTGTAAATCTGTGAGGGATATAATGAATTATGTGGATACGTTGATTGTATAGCAGACCTTGTTGATCTTGCTTTTTGTTCTTGGGCTGCGCTCCCCTATATGTGCTCTTTAATGAAATTTTACATTTCAAAAAAGAAGAAAGAAAAGAAAGAAACAAAAGCAATGCCTTCATGTAGCTGAAATGAGAAGGTTAAGATGGATGGTTGGTTGGAATGAATTGAAGAGATAGGATTATTAATGGAAGTGAGAAAAATTGGGAGTGACACCCATCAGTGAGAAAATAAGGAGAGTCGACTTATATAGTTTGGACACATACATCAAAGACCTGTAAATGCTCCAGGACAAAGGAAGATTAGTTTCCATAGAAGGTAAGAGGCGGAGAGGGCTTCTCATTGAAAAAAAAAAAGAGGGATGGAGAGGGCGAACAAAATTAACGTGAGATGAAATTATTTGAAATGATTTTAAAAAGTTTAATATAGTAGGTGAGATATCGTATAATTGAAAAGAATAGAAACAAAGAATACATGTGGCCGACTCCATTCATATGGGATTAAGATAAGGATTATGATGATTGTTCTCTTTACTTTTGTAAATTTAACTTTCCCTGTTTTGGTGTCTTTAATAGGTATATCTTTGAAGGAATTTTGAGTTATGTTGTCAATCTTAAAAATAGATATGTAGATAAAATCCTGAAGTTGAATCTCATTTGTGTTTTTCACAGGGAATAGACGTGAGCCAACCACTTTAAAGATCTCCATTTTTGTAAATAGTGTGGTTAAGTTTTTGTTATTCCCCTAGTTTTCATCCTTGACATGATAATTTCATGTGAAGATGTTTTGAAGGATGTATTCCAGCAACTTGAAGGCACTGACCTCGCTGCATGTATGCTGGTATGTAAGCAGTGGCGAGAGATAGCCCAGGACGATTACTTTTGGAAACGCTTGTGTGCCAAGAGATGGCCTTCAATCTGCAAGGGACAATCCCCTCCCATTGTAACCTACTACAAGCTATTCCAAACTTTCTATAAACGCCAGCGTCGTCGGCCCCTCCTTCCACCAAGACTGTCCTTTAACGACTTGGAATTCTACATTGACATTTGGACAGGAGAGAGTTTAATCTTCTCAGAAGTTGTCCCGGGGCCTGCTCTCCAGAATGGGATCAAGTTCCCACCACCTGGAGTTAGTGACATGCTTAGGTTCCACCTGGAGGGCCAAGAATATAAAATGATGCTACTTGTGGAGCCAAGGTTCACCATTCCACCGAGCCAGACAGTCAGTGTCTCCGTGCTTGTAGGACGCAAGGATTCCAATAAAGTTGCTTGCATAATCAACAAATCAGTATTTGATTATATAGACCGGACTGCCTATAGGGCACTTGCATATGACTACCTTGTTTTCTCTCCTGAACACCCATTTGTATCTGGTATCCGGGCATGGATCTCTCTCCTCTTCATGGACAATGGTAGTGAAGGGGTCATTGATGTTTTTGGTATTGAAATAGATTTCTGTGATGCAGCCAACTCCAAGGAAGAGGTACTATGGCTACTAGACATTCTTGATTGGAAGTAAAGGGTTGAACTGTCACTTCCGAGGGGTCCGGGGAAGCTGTGTAGTTGAAACAGTATTGATGATTCTGTTGCCTCATTGTGAAATCTGGCCTGGTTGGTATATTCCTCTTCCTTGTCAGAAGTTTGTACATATTAATTATGTTTGTTTCCAAGAATAAGTTAGTGACTAATTCATATTCGTGCACATTATAGCATATCTTCCAAAGTTAGTTTTCTCATGGTTGATCATTCGACCTGAATGAGATAATTCAGACTTATTGAAGGGACGAAATAGTCAAATACTCAATCTATTGCAATATTATCTTTGTGCATCTCAATTATCATCTTTCAACCATATTTGATGCTTCAGTTTTCAAGTGCATTGATGAACTAGTTGATTTGTATCAGACTATCAGCTGGAAAAGAATCGGACAGCTGAAATTTTCTTCTAGTGGGACGTGTAAAGCAATTTTGTTGTGCTAAATAATCTAAACAGATACTTGGACTTGTGTTTATGTTATGGATCGGACAACAGGTCACTGATTTATTGGGCTGTGGCTTCTATTATTTTCGAACTGTATTTTTGCAGTGATGGGAAATACCAATTTTTTTTTTTTTTTTTTTAATTTTCCTCCTTGTCAGACCATTTTGTTTTAGTGGTGTATTTCTCTTGGTTCTCTGTGATACAACGATTGACTTTGCTTTAGTAGTGTGTTTCTATTGGTTCGCTGTGCTAGCACAACGATTTAGTAGTGTGTTTCTATTGGTTTGCTGTGCTAGCACAAAGATGGTAACGCATAGTTTTTCATAAGAATAAATAAATAAATAAAGTTGGGAAAAAAACATTGCATTTTTTATGTATTTGCATTTTGGTACTTCATTCTACTGTATCTGCATTGCATTGCCATGCAATCAATACTGGGACAAACTTGAATCAATTAGTTCCATTATCATTTTTTTAGTTTCTTTTGTAATCTCTGTTCTTTTGTGACCAAATTGCAATGACATTACATGTTCATTAACAAAAGCGTAGGTGTTGTAAATAGCACCAACCTGGCATTTATTTAAACTAGTAAAAGAGTGCGTGTCGCACGTGGATAAAAAAGTTAATTTATATTTTGATAAAAAAGTGAATTTAAACAAAAATGCTTATTAAATTAATATTAAAAATTGATTTATTCCGTTCAAAAATAAGTATTATATGACATTTATATAGACACTTCTTTGTATATCATTCTATATCTTTGCTAATATAAGATATGAATCTTCATATTTATGTACACACCCATAAATTATTAATTTTAATTATTATTAATTTTAAAATATATTAATTTTAATAACAATGTTTAAAAAAATATAAAATAGGAATTTGAGATAGACACAACTCGTATTATTGTTATCTTTAGGAAGAAATAAATAAATATTAGTTGTTTACTTAAAATCAAAATTTTAAGAGTATATTAGTTACAAAATGATATAAAAGTAGTCATTTATTAGTTATTTAATGTAGGAAATAAAAAATGGTAGGATTGTTATCTTCGCTTAAAAAATAATAAAGATTAGCTATTTAATTCAAATAGAATTCTTGAGAGTCTATTAGTTGTAAAATAATATAAAATTAATATTTATTAGTTATTTAATATTGAAAAAAATGGATATAAATTATAAAAATAAAAATAACGAGGTGAGATTAGATTAAATTAATAGATTAAATTAGATTAGGTAGATATATACCGTGAAAAAATGTATTTGTATATTTGACTCCAAAAGAAGAAAAAGGAAAAAAAAAAAAAGCTTTGATACATAAATTTCAAAGTAATTTGCATGCTTAGTATTTATGTTGATTTGGGAATACTTGAAATAACTAATATAAATAAATAAATGCTATGAAACTATAGCATTGAATTAGAAAGAAAAAAAAATTATTTAGGAAAGAGTTTGAAATTGAATAGAATTACAAGAAAAAATAAATTACTATTTAAGGAAAAGTTAGAAATACAATAGAATTAGGGAATAAGTTAAAAAATGCGTTATAAATAATAAATAAATAAATATATGCTATGAAATTCAAAATATGCTAGTCGCGCATGAGATCCTCTAATTTGAAATGATTTAATAATATTGTATATAGAACAATTACTTAATAATACTATGGACATTATTATGAATATGAAATATAGTATATAGATATAGATATACTTTTTGTCTCTTTAAACAATATCACATAATATATATATATATATAGAAATGTTTGTCAATGCTATATTTAGAATTAAATTTATTAGTAGTTGATATATTTATTGGAATAAATAATATTATAAAAAATAAAAAATGATGTGAACTTCTCTGTACTTCTAATAATAGTATAGATTTAGATTGAGATAGATATTATTATGGATAAAAAATGTATAGAAAAGACAAGTATATAGATATAGATATACTTTTTCTCTTTAAACAATATCACATAAAAAAATAAAAATAAAAAACATAGAAAAATGTTTGTGTTCAAAAAAATTAAATTTTATTAGTAGTTGATATTTTTATTGGAATAATTAATATATAAAAAATTAAAAATAATTTGAAACTCTTTGTAAAAAAGGACTGTACAATTTGTGTTGAAAGGATCAAAATTATTATTATAATAGTAAGAGTTAGAAACATAATATGATTAGAAAAAAGGTAAATTATTATTTAGGAAAGAGTTAAAAAGAGAATAAAATTAGAAAAAAGGTAAATTTATATTATTAAAATGCATTATAAAAAAATAATAATATACTGAAACTCTAAAATGTATTGAAAAGTATCTAAAAAATATAAAAAAATATTGATGTATCTAAATAATTTAAAATTAACAAATAACCTTAAAGAAAAGAATAAAAATAAATAGAACTTAAGAGAGTTTCTATTAATCTAAATAAATTTATATTTTTAAAATAAAAAAATTAGATTTAACAAATTTGTTAAACTTTTAATTTTTTTTCTTTATTGGTTATATGATGTTTTTAATTTACTGTATCATAAATATTGAATATAAACATAAAAAATTATAACATAAAGTAAAAGTGAAAAATAGATAAGAGTTTGAAGAATCACTTCATACCTTCTTTTTTCGCATAGTAAATTATTGATAGGCAACCAACCGACATCTATCATAGAGCTGTTTAAAGTCAGCTAGCCATGCATGTGAAAACAATTCTCTCTCTCTCTCTCTCTCTATATATATATATATATATATATAACCTCAAAGATAGGGTTGCAAATGAATCGAGTTGTTCATGAACAATTCATGCTTAACTTGTTTGAAGCTCATTCCTTAAGTAACCAAGTCGAACTCAATCTTGATTTCTAGGCTCGTTTAGTAAAAGAGCCTATCCTGAACAATATTAGGCTCACTCATGTAAGCTCGTATATGTTAGTGAATATAGGCTTATATAGGTTCATGAACATAGACTTGTATGAGCTCATGAACGAGGCACAACGATTTTTAACACGAGCTTAAATCAAGCCTGAACGACTTTTGTTATTAAATGAGCCAAGTCCAAGCTCAGCTTTTTGAATTTGTCACGATCCGAAGTCAAATTTGAGCTGAGCCCACAAACGAACAAATCGAGTTTGAACAGATAGGCTTGACTTGGTTCATTTGTAGCCCTTTAGAGATGAGGACGGAGTGCTCAAAAAGAATGATGGGTTAAACTCTCTAGACGAACAAATTGACTGACCAGTCACGAGTCAAATTAATTTGTAAGGTTCACCAAAAAATGCATGTACAAATATTCAAACCTAGCTTACTTGGGGTCGAATTAGTAGCAGCTGTAAGTTGAGAATCCAATCCAAATGTGGCATTAATTAGGTGTTGAAGAGCCTAGACTACTTTCCTCCATTTTTCCAAAACCTGCCCAATCAACTAGATAAAGGATAATCTGAAAGCAATGAGTGATATCGATCGAGATGTGTAATGGTCATACCTGCAAGGAACCAACTTGGATATATAATTAAGCAAAAGTATGGATCAAAATAAGAAGGCCAAAGTGTAATAAGCTCCCTTTTGGTTTTAAAATGGTGCACAATATCCTCTTTTTCTTTTTTTGAGTGCAACAAACACCTTTCAACTTACAAATTAGTACAATTTGTCCCTATTTGGATTAAAAAATAACTTAAAATGACAAAAATACCCTCACAAATAAAAAAATAAAAAATAAAAAATTGATTAATTTACTAAAAAATACCAAAAAACAAAACTTTAATTTGTCGAAAAAATTTACCCAAAAAAGAAAAAATTATAAAAAAAAAGTTCTTTTCGTAAAGTACCAAAAAAAGAAATTTAATTTGTCAAAAAATACCTAAAAAAAATTACAAAAAGTAAAGATAAGACACTACATTCAAAATAAGCAGGCTAAGGAACAATATATCTAAGGCTACAAACTAACCTTCCTCTTTGGTTAACAGGAAAAAGTAAAGATAAGACCCTACATTTAATAACCACCCCTTTTTGGCCAATAAGAAAAGAAAAGATAAAATGAAGATAGACAGTACATTTAGTTTGTGCAGAAGAAATTCAAGCAAAACATCCGTAATGACGTTTATAACCAAAATACCAAATTAACACCAACATTTACACCACATACAGCACAAAGAACACAGTGATTAAAATTAAATTTCAATTTGAAAAATGTTAAACTTCATGATTTTATTTTACGAATTTTAACTCGAATCTATGTGACAAGTGATAATACCATTGAAATTCTGTGTATGGGAGAATCTCACCAAAAATAACTCACAATTTAATTTTATATCCTAGAATAATGAAAAATAATAATAAAAAATAAAGATTATTGTTAGTGGGATTCCTTTAAATATAAAATTGTTACATGTCACATCATTCATGACAGAAAATCATGAAATAATTTTATGATGTGTAGCATTAAATTTTATATATATATATATATATATATATATATATATATCAAGTAATTCAACCTATTTAATCTCCCATGAAGAGGGAGGTAATTGGTGTTAGCAGCAGCCCGCCTAATTTGAAACAAGTAGCCGTTGCCAACGGCTAAGCAACCAGAACAATGTAGAGAACTTGAAGCAAAAATGATATGTGGCTTGCAAGTTAAGCTATTAGATGTAAAACCAAGTTTACGAACCTAACATTGCGTAAGGTAGGTTTTAGAGACATTACATGAAAAAAAGACAAGGGAGCCAAAATAGGAAAGTTGCTAGGGCAATCTTAATCTTATATAGGCAATCACCGCCTTTTTAATAAATTTTATTTCTATCTCACATAAACAATTTTTTTAAGCAACAAATTAAAGAGTTACATTGATAGGGTAGACAACTACTGAGACTATACGTACTTACAGAAACAATTTTCCATTGGACCTAAAGGCCAATAACAAGACCAGAGGCCACCCAAAAGCAATCCAACAACTGGTTACCTCAAAAAACCAGGATTAGTTAGTGGCCATATAGGACCAAAAAACTAGAAAGCCCAGTAGGCCCAAGAGTATGATCATTTGAAACAAGTAGCCGTTAACAAAGTTGGAGCAAAAATGATATGTGGCTTGCAAGTTAAGCTAAGTAAAACACTAATAAGTCTTTTATTATATACCGGTATTTTTAAATTCCAATTATAATATATAGATGGTAAAACCAAGTTTATGAACCTAACAATAATGTTGCGTAAGGTAGGTTTAGAGAGATTACAGAAGGAAATAAGAGAGATTAAATGAAAAAAAAAAAGATAAGATGGGCAAAATAGGAAAGTAGGGCAAGGCAATCACCGCCTTTTTAAGCAACAAAAGAGTTATGATAGGGTGGAGAACTACTACTGAGACTATACGTACAGAAACAATTTAGGGTAGAGAACTACTGAGACTATACGTACGTAATTTAGGGTAGAGAACTACTGAGACTATACGTACGTACAGAAACAATTTTGCTAGAGAGATGGAAAGAGAGACTATATGGTGGACGCGAGGAAGAAAACTGGGAAGAGGCAGTTTTGGAGTAGTTTCATTGGCTGAGGCATACGATGAAGATCGGAGTTCGATTGCTCCTCCTTTTATGATGGCTGTGAAATCTGCACAACTGTCTTTGTCACGTTCGCTTCACAAGGAAAGAAAGCTTCTACATCAACTTGAAGGCTGTCCATACGTTCTTCGCTGTTTCGGTGACGAGGTTTCTACTGAGAATGGACTTCAACTCTACAATATCATGTTGGAGTATGCCTCTGGTGGTAGTTTGGCTGATCGTATTAAGAGTTCCGGTAAAGGATTGCCGGAGTTCGAAGTCAGACGATATACAAAGAATGTGCTCATGGGTCTCAGTTATATTCACAAACAAGGTTACGTGCACTGTGACATAAAGCCCCATAATATCCTACTTGTTAGTGAGGACACTTCATCATTATCATCATCTTGTTTGGCTTCGAGTTTGATTATTCCGAGGTTGAGAAGGGTTGAAGAAACCGCAAAGATTGCTGATTTTGGGCTTGCTATGAAGATTGTAAAGAAAAGAAGTGATAAGTTGAGGGGCACAGCTATGTATTTGGCACCTGAGTCTGTTCGTCATCAAGAATACCAGCCTCATTCGGATATTTGGGCACTTGGGTGCACTGTGTTGGAGTTGATTAAGGGGACAACACCATGGCATTGCGAGCCACATACCGAGCCTTGTGCTCTTTTGTTTCGCATTGGTTGGGGAAAAAAACTGCCGGAAATTCCAAGTTGGTTGTCTGAAGAGGCGAAAGACTTCTTGGAGAAGTGTTTGGTCGATGATCCGAAGTCGCGATGGTCTGCCGACATGCTCTTAAGCCATCCCTTTGTTTCATAAAGAAGCAAAGTTTTTTGGAGTGAAACAAGAAACGCAGCATATGATTCATCATCCCAGAGTTCATCAGTCGATCTTTTAATTAAACCATACAAGATTATGTGGAAGAGAGGGCTTAACAGACAACAACATGAAGGACAGCTCCTTTGCAAGAAGAGAAAAAGAACAATGGAAGAGGTCCAGGAAGCACAACAGCAGCCCAATGCAACATACTATCAACGTTACTGGGGAGTGAAGAGAATTACAGCAGTATATGGTTCAAGAGATGATGACAATTTCTCTTTGGAATTATTGTGGTGATTTATATGTCTTGGAGGCCAAAGGCCAATGAGCTTATCCAAATTTTTGCTCTTATTGATTCTGTTCCTAACTTTTTATTTCTGATCTTGTTTGTTGCTAGTTAACTTCGATTTTTTGGAGTCTCTGGTTCATGATATGGCTTTCCTCTGTCAGCCTTTCATGTGTGATGGACTTTGTCCCCCTGTTCTGTGTATTCCTTCTTCTTCTATACAAATTTACCCTTTACAGAGTATGAGAGGGGCATACCCCCTGTATATTAACTCCAAAAAACCATGGGCTGTTGGCTATACAATTTTTAAAGACTTCCAAAATCTTCCACCCAATGTGTGATGGTGGAGACTGAAAATGCAGAAGGGGTTGATAGCATTCAGCTTAGAAGTAACTTGACCAAGTAGTTAACTTTGGTTTTTTGTGATTGTAAGTTGTGGTTTTTATCAGAGCAAGAATAAGAAATATACAGTTATTAAAAAACCTTATGTGATGTTATAGTGTGCTTAATTTGTAAGTGGTTTAATGCTTGAACAACAGTAACATTCGTGTGTGTGAGTTGGAGTCTCAGAACAGTCACTTAGTGAAATAGTAATGGTTAAGTTGGAGTCTCAGAACACAGTCACTTTGTGAATTGGAGTCTCAGAACAGTCAATTATTAAAGACTTGCTTATTTCTGGTCACTTTTATGTTGTGGAGATAGGGATTTTAGTAGATATGTTTATGTTGTATCTTAGGAAATTCAGATACCCAAACTTAGGATTGGAGGAGGATTCTAGGTCTAGAGCTTTAGAAAAGCTCTCTAAAACAACTATTTTGATTCAGCTCTTTTTGGGTAAGTGTTTTGATTCTAATATGAAATATTCTCTGGCAACCTTCATAGGATCCACAAAAATAGTGAAATGGTTATTGGGCCATTTAGTGCCACAAGTTATGGCTTGCAAAGCTATCAACGTTACTGGAAAGTGAAGAGAATTGGAACTCAAGAGATGTCAATCTCTCTTTGGGATTGTTGTGGTGATATATATATATATATATATATATATGTCTTAGAAGCCAAAGGCCAATGAGCTGATTTAGGGTTTTGTTTTGAGTTACTCTACTTATCTTACAAGGACATATACAAAAGGGATCAATCTGTGCTTTGGTATAGTAAGGAGATTCCCTTCTCTGGAGGTACTTAAAATTTCTTACTTACTTGCCATGTCTGGAAAGGTTGTCAAGGTAAGAAGGAAGAGATGTATTCCCCTGTCTTTCCCGGCTGGACATTCTTGGTTGCCCTAAACTGACATTGTCAACCCTTCCATCACTCAAAGATTTAAAAGCATGGGGATGCAGTGATGTCTCATTAAGTTCAATCTCAGATCTTAGTTGTCTTACCTCTCTTTCAATTTGGGAAAATGATGAGCAACTCTCTTTTCCGGAAGGGATGCTGCGAAACCTCACTGCTCTTCAGAATCTGGACGTTAGCTATTTTAACAAACTCGTAGAGTTTTCCAATGAGTTATCAAACCTCAGTGCTCTTAAGTCACTGTCTATCCAATGGTGTGGTGAGCTCGAGTCATTGCCAGAACAAGGATTACAAGGCCTCAACTCTCTCCGTTCTTTACTTCTTTTTTCTTGTGGAAAGTTGAAGTCCTTGTCTGAGGGAATGCAACACCTCAAAGCCCTTGAGAGTTTGACTGTTCAGCACTGCTCGGAGCTCCTTTCTCTGCCGGAGGGTATTAAACATATCCATTCCCTTAGAAAACTGAAAATTTGTTCGAATTACAAGTTGGTGGTTTTGCCGGAGGCCTTACAGTATGTCCCTGCACTGCAATCTACAAGGATCTCAAATTGTCCAGAGCTAACATCATTACCTGACTGGTTGGGAAATCTTGCATGTCTTCAGTCGTTGAATATTGGGTATTTTCCTAAGCTTGTGTCACTTCCGGACAGCATTCAAAGCCTAACCAATCTCACAACTTTGAGAATTTTGGGATGTGGTGAACAACTCAAAAGGAGATGCGAGAACTGAGAAGGGAAGGGGGAGGATTGGTATAAGATACAACGTACACATACCAGATGTTCGTATAAATGTGTGATATAGGATAGCACTTGCTCCAAGCACCAGAACCTATTTCATATTACATGTGGTGGCTATTTCATATTACAAAAGGTAACTTCTTATATTAAATATCTATATGTGTTTTGCTTAAATTTTCAAATATATACATATGTGTGTGCGCTTTTGTTTAATGTCTCTTCAAATAACTAATAAGTACATGTGAGTACTAATAGTATCAACGCCACTTTCTTTCTTATGTACTGATCGTTGGAATTTATTTTTGTAGATGACTGTAAGATATCAGCAGTAAGGTAAAGGGTTCGGGACGGTTCTCATCATTGTGCATTTTAGATGTATGTCATTTTCAAAGTCTTCTCTTTGTTATTTTCCTATAATTAAATTTTCCCATATATAAATTGGAAACAGGATTGGACCATTATGGAGTTCCATTCACCAAGGATAGGCCGATATAAGGCTCCAAATTGGAGAAAGTAGAATGGAACTTGGAGTTATGAACATGTTTCTTTTGATATTATAAAAGTATAGTGAATTTAGATATTCAACCCGAATTGATTATTCAAATTTTCCAACTTGCTCTAATATTCAGCCGTTTTTCTAACAAACTAATTATTTGATTATTATTTAATCAACTTAATTTTAACTATCCCAGTTCAATTTTCCAATACAAATACATTGCAAATTCATCTTTCAAATTTGCAAACCTATTAGATACTATGCGAGGTCAATTTAGGTGCCAATGGTTGCCACCTATAATATGTGTTTACATGCCTCTTTTAACGAAACATGTTTCGAATTTTGTTTGCTTCTTTTTTCTGTTTTAATATCTCAATGCCAGTGAGAGAGGATAAAGTATGTTGAACTCTAAAATGTTTGTTGTAGTGAACTTCAACATTGAAAATATTTACTATGACATTTTGTTCCCAACAGGAGATTTGCACTGAGGTAATCCAAATAGCAGATTAGTGTCCATTAAGCTGTCAAGTGAATCAAGAAGTCCAGGGATTAAATCAGTAGACTCACCACTGAGAGCTATCTAGATTACAAGATGTAAACATCATTTGGTTAGATGGATTAAACAAATTCTTTGATGGAGGTAGTAATTCCTCATTGTTTAACTAAGAATTTTGTGAAAAAGGAAGTCCAAAATTTCAGGAGATAATGCATCTAGCCTACACTGTGTTATCATGTTTCTTTATACTGTCATCTAAATTCTTACCATGGCAGGTCTTTCATGTAAAAAAAGAATGATATTTCTTCTTATCACTGAATATAGTGCATACTTGTACACACACATATATATATATATATATATATATATATCCTTTTGCCTTAATATTTTTGTTATGAGTATTGGTCAACATTATCAAACAGGGAATGGTTATGCATGTGGCTAATAAACCATTATAGAGAAAGCAGCACTTTTATGTTCTTTTTACAAAACAAAACGAAAATCACTTTTATGTTTTTTCAGACTAATGTTTTTTTGTATTGTTTAGAGTGGATGTATGCGATCATTTGCATGCTAATTTTTTATTCCATAGTTTACTTTTATGTTCTTTAAAGAAAAGATAGCGAGAAATTAGAAAGAGAATCATTCAGCAACTTAGACTGTTGGTTCCGTTTCAGCATCAGATGTAAAAGTAAAATTGTCAATAGGTTTATACATTCTATGAAGTTCTTGTTAGTCAGGAGAGCTAGTTGTGAGACAAAGGATTTAAAAAATCACACAGTCCTTGAGCTATAAACATCTTTGTTTTGATACAAAAAACTTATAGCAAATTTGAAAATCAAATCTGGATTCAAAATTTCTAACTAAACTGAACGCTCGCCTGTTTGCCATCAAAACAGTTTCTCAATCCTTTATTTATTCTGGCTAGTTTTTAAATGTCTTGATCAATACAGGGCGGTGTTATTTGAACTGTGAAGTTTAACTGATTCAAGATACTTGAAGACAATTATTTCTGCTCTCTTCTTTATAGTGTATATGGATATAAAAGAGATAATCGACACCGAGCAAAAATGTTAGTTGGGTGCAACATATTGAATGCAATTTCAAGTATTTGACTTGGGAAGGTAGAAGTTGATGGGATTTAAATAGCCAGCCTTGCATGTTGTTTTCAATTTATACGACGTTGGTATTTGATTAGACAGATGAAGCAAATTCTTTGCTTGAGATAGCAGTTCTATCTTATGTAAAATTATACAAATTTCGTGAATTTTGTGAAAAAAAGATGCAAGAAATTCAGTCAAGAGAATGTGTCTATGCCTGCATTGTGTTGTTTCTCCATGCTAGCATTTGAAGCCTTCGGTTCATTCACAATAAACAAGTATGAAAAGAGGTTTCTCTCCACCAGTGCGGAGACAAGTATTGTTCAATTGGACGTGATGATTCGGAACCAAATAATTACTATCATGAAAATAAAAATATAAATCCCAACTCCGAAATAAATCTTTCAATTCGTCTTTCTAAACACAATTTCTGATATCGATACTGCTAAAACAAAGGACATCACTGCAGACATGATTCAGACCCATCATCTCAAAGAGATGTAATCAATAGACAAAAGTGTTGATCAAGTACAGTCCCAAAATTGCTGATAATTA
This sequence comes from Cornus controversa, assembly GCA_026545225.1. Taxonomy (NCBI): domain Eukaryota; kingdom Viridiplantae; phylum Streptophyta; class Magnoliopsida; order Cornales; family Cornaceae; genus Cornus; species Cornus controversa. The sequence continues at coordinate 85,926,369 of CM048846.1, read as the reverse complement.
TTGTAAATAAAAATCTAAACAGTATAACTGAAAAATAAATGATAGCAAAAGACGAGAACAATATATACATGCATAAACAACAGCAAAAAAACACAAGTAGTTAAATCCTAATCAGAAATCACAAAATGGTACATTGAAGAATGTGGTCTAGATGGGTTCATGTCCATATTTGAAGAAACTGAACTTTTACAGTTTTATGTGTATACATGACAAAACTGTGATTCCAATTCATTGCTGAACCAAAACCATGGATATATGCAATGGTTGATGACTGAAAGACATGGTCACGTCAGGTGCTTCATTCGTGCTATTCATCAATTGTTTACACGTTCATGGACCGAATTCTGCTCACACTAGGCAACCTTTGAAACCTTTTCTTAGGGAAGTTTCATCCAAGTTCCTTCCTATAAAGACAAGTTTGTTTATTCTCTTCTCATCGGGTCCCCATGTCTGGCCGGGGCAGCCATCCAAAGTGGAATGCACCCCCTAAAAGAAACGGATGAACAAGAATTAGACCAACACAAAAGATAAGTTTAACTTGTAATCGAGTCGCGAAGTACTCTGGTAAGTTGGTGAGCACTTAGATGAGAACCTGAAAAACATAACGCTCGTGGGAATCTTTCACAGACAAAACTCCTTTCATCCTGTACAGGTCCTCCCCCTTTTCTTCAACTAGTCTTTCAAGCCAATCATCAACCTGCATCATGCGAAACCAGAAAATAAGTTGCAGGTAGTGGGATCTAAATATAGATAATATAAATCCACAAAAATGCCAAAAGTATAAATTATTAAGTAAACAAAAATTATGGTAGGGTCCAACTGTTCTTCAGTTACAATTTCTATGCTATTTATGCAACAAAATTGAAAGACGGCAGCATCATATAATAGGATGTGAGAAGCTGACTCAACATATATAGATAAAAAAGGGTCTTGGACAAATGTCCAAACTGTGAGGCTTCAAACATTATAAAGTTCCACAAGTTGATAAAGATAATAAAAAATAACCATCTAACCAGTATTTAAGTATGAATTACCTCATCAAGGTCAAGGGTTCCCTCGGTGACAATACTAACGCTGGAGACAGCAGAATCATGTAGATGGCCATGATGATGTCCTTTGTGGTGTTCTATTAAAAAAAAGTAAAAAGATGACTTAACAACAAACATGAGAAATGGATTTCAAAGTCGTTTCGGACAAAAGTACCATATTATCATAATATCTCGCATGATAGTCTAATATAAAGCATTTAAATGACACAAATATTACTGAGGGGAAATGAGCAATTCTAGACTTTTATTGCAAACACTCCCTCTGCTGAAATGCTGAGCTAGATAAATCAAACAGAGGTCCGAAAATATGATGTAACTGTATATGGGTCAGAATTAAATATTCTTCAGTTACCGTTGTATTAAGCATTATATATTGAAACAGATAAGAAATCTATCACGGGTATAGCTCTGGCTTAACTATATAACCTTAATTTTTGTTGGAAAATAACGATAATTATGTATGCATAACATGTGCTAAAAGGTAATTAATCATATTGCCCTTTCTAGCAACTTCACAATCATGGGCCAAATGGGCAAGCTGACCCATGAACATTACATAACCATTACACAACATATATTATAGTACAAACATAAGCACACATTAATCCAATCACCCATTTAATTATTAGAGAATATCTAGAAACAAAATATCAATGATGATGAAAACTACAAAGTATGAAGAACATATTTATCAGATCAAATTATCAAAAGAATAGAGAAATGCAAATACTAGTGCTCCTCCAGCCTCACCGGAATATTGTAAAGCTTAAATTGGTAATATTTGTGATTAAAATGAAATTTTTTTAATTAAACCCAATAAAAAATCACAAGGCAACACAATAAAAAATTAGAAGAGAAATTTAGCAAGTAAAAAAACTTGCAAGACCAAATGAGTTTGCATTCAGGAAGAAAATTTTCAGTTCCAGTCTTCTCCCATTTTTTTCCATGATCCAGAATAAGGGAGGAAAACAAGGGGAGAAAAAGAAAGCGAGAGAAAAAATATTGAATCAGATGACAGTACCATGCGCACTTTCGTGTTGATGGGATTCACAATGAGCAGTATCTGGCTGAACTTCTGAATCAATTCTGCAAAAGAAATGGCATGTTCACACGTCTTGGAATATGATATTACGTGATACCACTTATGATATGGATAAGCAGCATCATTTGTATTTCCTAGCATCATTTGTATTTCCCAACCACAAACAAGAGGGAAAAAAACAATATAAGAAAATAACAAAAAAAGCTCTGAATCACCTTTCTAGATCATAACCGCCCACTCCCAAAACAAAGTCCATGTCAACAACCCCGTATTTAGCCAACTTTAGCTGTGCCATCCCATTGATATGCTGACAAAAGTGCATCAAAAATCCAAAAGCTGCAGAATCAATAAAATGCCAAGGAAAGATGAAGCAACATACTGCCTATTTGATTCCAAGTCCTACTCCTTTGAGGTTATAATCACAAAACCACATAGACCGACCGGTCTAAATTTGCATAACAAAACAATCTACCAGATTATTAATATCACTCTTAGCAGCAGATAATTATGCTCACATGTTTGCTATTGAGCACTTGCAACATTAACCCATGTTTGCTACAGATATACAAGGTTCAAAAGCAATCATTGAACTTTTATTTCTATTTTTTAGTTTCATCCCCCATTGACTGCACATACAGAGAGATCTATTGTGTGAACAGTTATAATTATTTATTGTGTACAGAAATTTAAAGATTAAAAATTGCAAATCATGCATTTCAATAGACAGAGGGTGTTACGAGAAGCATCATTGTGCTGGAATCAAATAAATTTAAAAATGCCGACAACCGTTTTACCACTTTTCACATATATACCAGTTCAGATTTTCTTGGCACAGCTTTAAAACACATCTAACCCTCTCAATTCAATGAGTAACTCATTTCAAAGATATAGGCAAAATCTATCTATGTACAAGGTAAAAGCCTACCTGAATTCTCTTTGTCAACACCTCCAAGTCAGCCTCGGTCACCAAATCTGTCTGCCAACATTATCCAAAGAAGAGCATAAAGATAGGAGCAAAAGAATTCATTGAATTCCGAAGGAAGTCATAGTAAGTTAGGTAAAGTTCCTGACTATTAAGAAGAAATCTAATATACCTTGTTTAAAATAATACGGTCTGCATAGGCAACTTGTTCCACTGCCTCATTCACAACAAATCTTGGTTTCACTTCATTCAAATGTTGCATGGCATGCTTAGAGTCAACCAAAGTAACAACTCCATCAAGTTTCACATAACGTGAAACCAGTTCATCAGTACAAAATGTTTCAATCACCGGACCTGGCTTTGCAAGTCCTGCAAAATAATAACAAAAACTCCATAATTATATTAAATATATAAGCCCTCAATACCTGCAGCTGGAGAAGTAAACAGCTGACTTTCAGGTTTGTGCCTGATGCAACTAACTAATCTTACTAGGATGTACATTCTATGAGAAAAAAGAGCATCACACCCCTCTACGACGAGCCAAGAACTGATGCTTCACAGAGAGCCAAATAAAGGAGAAAACAAACAAAATAGCCTTTTTTTTCTCCTTTGAGAAGGGCACTGATAGGAGTGTAAAAGAGCCTGTGAGACCCAAGCCCGACGCCTGCAGATTGGATTTGCTTTACACAGATGCTCGATCTGTGAACTATGTTCAATTTCATCCAATCTTTGAACTATAGATCAACAGGGCGGTTTGATGAAATTCATGCTAGATCCTATGCCGAATTCCATTGGTTTTGCCTCTATAATTATATATACACACACACACAAATGGGGTTCCAATGGTTTTGCCTATGTAAATATATACACACACAAATGGAACAATGGTTGGTGGTGAGGGTTTTTTATGATGAGAATGAAACGATTGATGAGAGAGAGGAAGCTTCAGAGGGTAGTTTGGTCTTTTTGAAAATTAAATTTTTTATATTATATTTCATTAAAAAAGTGGGGGTATATTAGACATTTTACGCCTAAACTAACGGCGTTAGTGACGGAAATATCACTTGGGGTCGCTATGATAGTTATAAGCAAAGTTTGTATCCGTGTGAAATAAGTCCAAACCACAGGGGGTGTCAATGATATTTACCCTATATATATTGTTGAGAAAAGAAGTCGATGAACCAAGCACAATCACGAAATACGACACAAAACGAAACAAGCACAACACACAGAACACAAGAATTTATGTGGTTCGGCGATGTGCCTACGTCCACGATAAAGATCGTGTGAAAGATTTCACTATGCAAAAATCAGGAGATTACAAGTTTCAACCCCAAACCCTAGCTCTCGCTCTCTCACTCTCTTTCTGTGTTTTTAGTGTTTTCTCTCGTTACTCACTCCAAACCCTTGGATACCCTTATATATCGGGCTACAAGAGAGTCCTAATCCGGGTCCAAAACCTGCAAGCGAAAAACAGGTCATAAATTTTTTTCCATTTTCGGGTCAAAATCGGGTCGCGTTGCCGAGACAAAATTCGGGCCACAACATAACATATATATATATATATATATATATTCTCATACTTTGATGTTTCTTTTTTATTTTTTCTCTATGTGCAAATAAGCCCTAGAACTCTTTCTTTCTCATTTTGAATGCACTGTGATACAAATTTATATTCTATTCTTTTATATTTTTTTTCATTTTCTTGATATATTCCTCGTTTTGGAATCGCAATTTGGGGTTCAATCGAAATCGTATTTTTCATTTTTTTGGCACTAAAGCGGTTATCTGAAAGGTGAATTCTTGGTGCTTTCTTTTGGGGGAAGGGTTCTTTCTCAATTTCTTAACCCAACACTGGATGTCTTGAGCTGGGTTTTAGGTTGCCGGATTTCACTTTATTGATGATCTTCAATCCTCTCTAACAGATCTGAATGAACTGATCAAGGGCATGCAACCTTGCCTCTATGTGTGTACATGTGTATGTGTGAGAGAGATTCGAGAGAGACTTGGTAATATATATGCATAGTTTTTAAAGTATATATGTTGATGGACAATACTACAAATTTTAGAGATTTTGAATTGGGTCCATCACACTAATCATCGATTTGGAGGTTGCAAACAAGAATAGGATATGACAAAATACGAAAAAATGTCTCACTTTGTGCAATTATGGTGAAGTTATGATTTGGGAATTGATTTGTTTGAGCTCTCATGTTATTGCATTATTCACATATCACACGTGCAATTGCCTTCCTTATATATTGACTTTTTGGTTTATATATATATATATACAGTCCAAATCAAAATCTGGACATGTAAACAGTCCAAATTTTAGTTTCATCATGATTTACAGCCAAATCAAAATTCATAAAAATTAGTCCACATGGCTTGATGGTGGGAGAAGAAATAGAGTGGCGGTGTGTTGGCGGAAATAGTGATAGAGAGAGAGAGAGAGAGAGAGAGAGAGGGTGTGGAGATTTTTTAAGGAGAAGAAATTAGAGAGAAAAAGTGAGGACAAAATGGTCATTTCACAATACACAAGTATTTTATCATTTTTATTGTTAAAATATTCGGGGTCTAAAGGTAAAATCACTCAAAAAGTTGACGTCCATAAGCCACAAATGGTTAGTTTATAGGATAAATTTAGGGTTTCAGAAAAGCTAGTTGTGGAAATCCCACCTCAAAGAAATCAATGGAGTTTCACCATCCAAAGAGAGGAAAATCAGTAAAAAATTATAAGGGTTAAATACACTGACCTCCCCTGAGGTTTAGCCTAATTACACTCGGATGAAACTTTTCAAAAATCTTGCACCGGGTTCCCATCAATTTGGCGTGTTTGAACAAAGACCCCCCTCCATCTAAATTGTCGTTAGATCTGTCAAAAAAATTATACTTATTGACCAAAATGCCGATCAACTCACTTGAAATGACGTTACTACCATTAAAATGCTATAAAATTACCAAAAAACCTTGTTTCCATGGACAACTATACCCTTCTTTATCTCTCTCCACCCACCACCCCCACCACTCTTAAGACCCAAATCCAGACACCAAAAAAAAAAATTCCAAAGAAAATTCTCATAAATTTTTGAATCAGCAGACTACCAAGCATGCCAATCTAGCTTCTATTACAGTATTACTATAATAGACCCATATCTCTTATATGTGTGTGCTACATGGATTTAATAGTTCCAAGAATCAAAACACCTCTTTCATCAATAATAGAGATATATATGTATACATATCCTCCATTTCCCTCTTCTATGTGTCTGTTGTGTATATGTATTTTGTTTTAAGTAAATCAATCACCTTCCCTTTTAATGAATTTTCTTGTAAAATACCATTATATTTTCTCAACATTGCAAGCTTACCCAGCTCATGGGCCACCATATTAGTTTCTCTAGTTGTATAAAGAACTGAGAATCCTTGGTTCCCACGCAATAGCCTGACAATTGTCAGCATCGTCCTCCCATAAATGGCATTGACCACTCCTTGAGCACCTGTTTCAAATATCAATTTGGAGAGCCCCTTGTGACTTGGAGATTACTCTTGTGGTTCTCATCAGAGCTTATTATGGTCGTACTACAAGCGTCGATTTTGACATCGCCGGAAGCCCAGTAGGGATTCACATCTGGCAAATCGAGCAGCGCCGAAAGGAATATTGATTATGCTATACCTAACCCTAATTTTTTAAAGGGGAGGCCAGTGTAGGAATTTTGAAAAGTTTCATCTGAGTGTAATTAGGGCAAACCTCAGGGAAGGTCATTGTATTTAACCTAAATTATAATTAATCAAAGCTATACAATGTCTATAAAAAAACTTCCCCATATAGAAGCATAACTAACAAAAAAGAAAAAGAAAAACTACCCAAATAGAAACACCTAAACTAGTTAAGACACAACTAATCATAAACAAGGAAAATACTTGACAAAATGTGACGACCTCTATGGGCGAGTGTGGTGTGGGCGAACACTGGCAAGCTACGGGTGTCACGATCCCACATCGCTTGGGCAGTTGAAGGTGAAGTGCTATATATATATTCATCACCCTTCTATGACACAACGCGTTTTAAAGCCGTGATGGCTGTGAACCCACCAGAACTACACAGTTAAGCGTGCTTAACTGGGAGTAGTACTAAGATGGGTGACCCCCTGAGAAGTCTTTGGTCCGAGGGAGCCAAAAGTAGACAATATTGTGTCAGGTAAGGATGGGGCATTACACAAAAGCCCATAACAAAACTGCTTACCTAGAAGGCTGGAATTACTGATACACCCAAACTTGAAAATAACCAAAACACCCTTAATTATGAAATTTTTATTCCTCAAACTCAAAATACACTACAGGCAAGCCGATGTATCCAAACCCAATTGAAGGTAGTTCCCATTTCTGACACCAATCATGGGACCCATTGGTCCGTGGGTGGGCCAACTTGTGTCTTTCTCTTCTTTCTCCTTTTCCAGGTATACACGTTAAGGTGTTGATTCCAATCAAAACCCTAGCCCTCCTAATCTCGTGTGTGTATATATATATATACACACACCCCCATTAATGAAATTTTTAATATAGAGCACAAAGCCATGTCCCAACTAGGACTTTAACTCTATATTTCCTCAAGGTTTGCACAGTTTCTACGTCTGTATGTATGGCCATACATTTCGCTGCAACCAAATGAGAGAACGTGAATGGCTAGCCTTATTCCATTCCTGCCTCATTCCATCCCCTAGTTTATTATATATTTCTGCATACAAAAGCAGCCTCGAAGATCCCACATCTTGTATAGAGAAAAAAAGGTTGATATATTCTTTTTAAATACATCAGATATGTCAATTAAAGTAAAAGACCAGTCAAAAACACAAATAACCTAACTATCAAATTTCAAATCTTAAAAGCAAAATGAAATGAATGGGGGAAAATTCCAGCATGTTGATCTTTTTCAGAGACAATTTGAATTGTAAAAAAAGAGTTTGTTAAATATTCATATGCCTATTATACATGTACAAGTATTTTTAATAACTGGGTTGTTCTTATATGTAAAGTATATACCTAAAGATCATTGACGAACCATTAATAAACAGATACCAAAGAACACTAGTTATAACCCATGAAACCAAGTTGGTTCCTTAAAAATAGTTCACTTTCTTCCAAAATTTCTAAAAGAGAAAATCAAAATCCCCCTATCCATTTCTTCTGATTATCTAAAGAAGAAGAAGAAGAACTGATCCCTTTAAGTTTACATGCATTCAACAAGTAAGATAAAACAAAATACCAAAACAAAAAAAGGATAACACAAAATACATTTGCCAAATTTGTTAAACTGCAAACAAACAAAATCAAGTAAAACAAAAAGTATGTAATGACTTCTTAAGTATTGCATTTAACAGAATTTGTTATTGAGCTAAATAAAGAAAATGAATATGTGATAAAAAGGAGAGACAATTGTCCTTGAAACAGATTCTTATAGAAAGGTCCCTCTTAATTAATTGTTCTATTTTCTTTCTGTTCAGGGTTTAGGGTTTAATCGGGGTGAAAACTCAAGGGACAAGATTCTGGACATAAAGCATTTAAACCTTTTTAATGAGATAAAATTTGTATAATATATTCAAACAAATACTTGTGTGAGTGTGCACATAATTATATGAGAACTTCTATATAAATAGAATGTGTGCTTTTTTACATATACAACAATTTATTGTACTTGAATTTATAGAGGAAATGGATATACCTGTTGTTTCTATAACAATATGATCAAATTTGTCACGCTTCTTCTTAACCAATTCCAGAAGCATTTTGACCAGATCTCCCCGCACGGTGCAACACAAACAACCATTATTAACCATGATTATGTCATCATTAGAAGAGGAGTGACTAGCAACCAATGAACCATCAATATCCACCTCACCAAACTGCAATGAAAATAACATAAAAGAATTAAAAAAAGAAAAGAAAAAGGAAATAGAAATCAAGTACATATAAGTACTAACATAACTAATAAGCACATTCTCAGTATATAGTATGTTACCAACAGTAGTTAAACTATTTCCATTGGTACAATGTTAGTACAATACCCTCTAAAAAGATGCTACTAAAATCAAATGATTAATTACTTGATCACACCCAATAACTACAAACTAAATTTGCTATATATACTACCAGACGATGTTCAAGTGATCTTCTGTTTAACAAACAAGAAAAAAAGCATATAAAAATGAGAGGTTTAGTTGAACCAGCTGCAGAACTGTAAAAAAATAAAAACTTTAGTTTTGAGTATAAACAAGAAATTGGCCTCTGGCTACTAAAGACTGTAGGTTAATGTCCATGCTACAAAAGCTTTTCAATAAAAATAACTTTTTTATTGAATATAGCACATAGCATAATCCTTCAGTGGTTGATCGGTGTGCAGTCATCACCAGCATGAGACAATGCCAACAACATGCATATATGAAAAGTTTGATAACAACCACCACAAAACAAGGGCTTCCAAAATAGCAATCCACCATAATCTTGCACCAATTATGTATTAGCATAAAAATTTTGGTTTTGGTTATCTAAAGACAAATTGGAATTCAATGTCACACAATCCTTGAAATACCTGCATATTTATCATAATTTTGACTCATGGCACCATCATTCCCTGTGTGAGACATTTAATTAGGGAACTTACAAATAAGTGATGCTACCTATCCTCAGGATTCTCTTAAGATGTTACTAAATTTTGAGATAGTACAATGAAAGATCATGATGTCAATAGTTTGATAGTTACAATGAACAATCATGATGTCGGCATAATTATTACCATGAGGATTGAACTGCCAAAAGAGATTACCCTTAATTTGGTGGGTACAATAACATCAATCATGACATCAATTATCCCATATTGTTGTTTTATACAAGAATAAGAAAACAAACCATGCTGAGTTCATTGCCTCACTTATATACTTAGTGAAAAAAAGCTTCTTGTGGTTTTTGCAAGGAGCAAAGAGCTAATATTTTATAGGGGGGAAGATGTTTTAGAAAGTTGGATCCTTCCAAGGGGAGAAACAAGTTTAATTTCAATGGACATGCCTTTAATAGCCTATATCAACTTGAAAATGGAGGCATTTTTAGATATAGTTCTAGTAATATTATTAATTTCTCTAAGCCTTTATGGGTATATGTGAGGGGCACCCCTGCTATGTAGTAAACTCACAACCATGGAAACACAATCTCATTTGCTAAAAAAAGGTAAAAATAATAAAACACAAATAGGTTAGCCACTAGAGTAAGACCGAAACCATAGAATCAACTAACTGAGGAATTGAAGTTATCCAATTTCATGGGCACTAATCTAAAAGTGATTACATAATTTATATGCAACACAAAGTAGCAAATAGACTGAGCCTAAAAAACCAAATATATAGAACGAAGAATTAAATTTTGTAATGCCCTGAATTTATATGCAGCTATAGTTTGGAGAGATCAATTTGTTAGCTCTGTTACATTTGTGCCCATGCCGCAAACCATGTAGCAGAAAAGGTTAACTTGCTCAGATTAGAGCAAAACAATTTAGCAACCTTCTCAATCACACTCTTTTTATAGCTCACCAGTAAACCACATCACATCCTTAGCTTCAAATAATGTCATAAGTGCCAAATAATCATTTTTTCACTTTTATCTGAGATTTTTGTAGCTAAAGCTAAATGCTGGAGGAATATGGTAAATCATTAATAGGAGGTGGACCAGTACATGCTACAGATTTAAGCATGAAGGACAGCTTTGTCAGGCCCTATGTTTGTATTTCCCTTACTTTCTCTCCAATTCTTCTCAATAACAAAACTGATAAAAATTATTCTTAATCTGTTATTATATCTTCTCTTCCCCATTTTGTTTTTCCTTCTCTTCTTTTTTCTTCCCACAAAAGATCCAAAGAGTGTGCATGCAATATGTTTTACATAGACAATCGCAACTTAAAATAAAAAATATATTGTATAAATGATTATGCCAAGAACTTTAGCAAGCAAACATTGTAGGAGCAAACCTCTTATGTCACAATCATGAAGTGTTAGAAATGCTAAACATAAAACTCATCCTTTAATTTATTTATTTTTATTTTTGTTTCTGCCTGACCCCCACCCCCCAACACACACACACACAAATTATGAAGCTCCTGTGGAGTTTTTTTTTTATGAATTATTTAGCAGAGGTTGCAAAGCAATGAAGCATGTTGTGTTTACTGCAAAGCTTTACATTTACCATCATGAATAAGTTTCATGACCAGAATCTCTCTTATATAACTGCTAACAATTTTCATCACTTTAAAAGGAAAAAAAAAAAGTTAAAGCCATCAAAGCTAGTAGAAAGAAAATATATAGGTTAGCTCTACAAGTCTTGGAGGGGAAGGGGAACAAAATATACATAAAAAGTTGAAATTGGTTGAGGCAGGGGGAAGGGGAGAGAGAGGTATTGTCCAAAAAACTTAAAGCAGTAGTCCACAATTCTGAGTTTTAAGACAGGTAAACATTAGTACCTCATTTTCAATGACAGCGATTCGTTTCCCATGTTGAGATGTCAAGATATGATTCAACAGAGTGGTCTGCCACAGTACAAATGATGTAAGCAAGATTTATAAAATTAACAGAAACAAAATTCAATAACTGAACCCAAATGCACTTTTCTAACAAAAAGTAATGCATGAAAAAACATTCATATTTTTCAAAAAGAAATAGCTAGACCTATATTTTGCCGAAGCTTTGTAAATTTAATCTAGTCTTTTTACCAGGCATGATTACATAAATAAACACATGTATATTTTTTACTTGTTTTACATCTGAAATTTTCATTGGTCCCCTTGAAAAGTAAAATTAAAACAGAAACTAAACAATTCTCCCAAACCAAATAGAGGCAATACGTGAAAAGTTACTTCAGGTTGCCATTTTGAACTGTTCATATGTACAAAGAGGCATACATGCATGAATACATAACTGAATACTTACATAGTATATATATTTTCACATATGAGTTATTGTAGTGTGTATGAATTTACTTCTTTTATTTGAATAATAAAAGTAACTCCATTTAAACTATTCTGCTTAGATTTCAAATTAAACAATTCAGGGAAAAGAAAAATACAGAAAATGAAATTACAAATGCCATGGATAAAATTGTTCTTATACCAATAACAAAAAAAAATCACTATTAGGTCCAGCCAAAGAATACAAACTCAATTCAAGAGCTTTGTTACAGAATTTTTGTTTAGATAACACAGAAACAACAATTGTTATATGTCTTTTCTTTTCCACGGTTCTCCTCAGCAGCCATAGGGAAATAACAAATAACCCCAAAATTCGAACTCTTTTTCTTCTCCTCATTTTTCTCAGCAGCCAAACAGAGGCCCCCAAATGAATAATCAGAATAACAACAATATCAATGCTATTAAAACAGAAAAATCTAACCTTCCCAGAACCGAGAAAGCCGGTGATCACGGTCGCGGGAAGCCGATTATCGTGATTTAACGCAGCGGCGACAGATGCTCCGGCGTCTTCAGGTTCGTAATTGGGGGAAGAGGACATGGCCCTGCAATTTGGGGGATGAAATTGGAATTCTGTGGAAACGAGAGAGTGAAGGGTTCTGAGGACCTTTGAGATAGTAGGAGTGTCATTGCAACGACTATGATGGAGAGTTTGGCAGAGGTTTTGAGTTACCGTTCTCGAAAACAATAACCGTATGGCCATTGCAGTAAGACTTTTGTGAATGGCAGGGAATGGGGCTTTGTTTTGGAGAGTGAGAAAGTGGAGAGCTTAGAGCTTAAACCCTAGATGGTGGTTTATATGGTTAAAGAGTTTCAACCCAAGTAGTAGACCGGAAACTAACTTGGATACCCGACACTCTCGAAGGGCGAGTCACATATAATAATTTTCGGATATTAATAAAATACATACGATTGCATTATACCACTTAAGTTTTTAACAAGACAAAAGTTGAACTTTCCTTCACCTGCAAACACACCCCCGTTAAACTGTTTTTTTTTTTTTTTTTTTGAACAAATCAATCTCTCAGTCTCGTTTTACAAAAATGAGTAACTTCACCGTTGACAAAACTATAATAACGTCTATGTTGCAAGTGGATTTGCAGCAAGTGGGTTCATAACCCACGTGGGATATGAAATTCTATCCAAATAAAATATCCATCATTCTTTGCCTATATATATATGCTTCTGTATGTTATATTTTTGGACTTTTGAAATAACAGAAGCTTTTCTCTCTCAATCTCTTTGCTCTCTCTCTCTCTCTCGTACTGTTCTTCTTCATCTCACTTTTTTCTTCATACTTATATCAGTATATATTGACGCCAAATAACATATATATTTATAGTATCATATATACTACCACTATTATACAATACGTTATCAGCACGAGGTTCTGACCATCCGAGAAGACAAATAAAGCTCGAAGTTCTGACCAACGAAGAAGACAAGTAAGAGGTACGAAAATTATTTTATGTCATTTCAATAGATAAATATATATATATAGATAAATATATCTATACATATATCATATATCTATATATATATATATACCCATACATATAATCTATATATTTATATACTACTATATATTTATATAAATATATAGACTACCTATAAATATATCTATATATACATATATATTATATATTTATATGTATATATAAAGTCCTTTCCGATTACGAAGTGACATGTTCATATTTATATTATTCTGTCAATATACATATATTTATATATAAAGTCCTTCCCGATTGCGAAGTGACATGTTCATATTTATATTATTCTGTCAATATACTTACATATATATATATATATATATATATATATATGTTATATATAAAGTCCTTTCCAATTGCGAAGTGACATGTTCATATTTATATTATTTTATAATGTCAATATGCTTACATATAAAATTCTAACAATATTTATCTTCCAATATAGTATACTGATAATGTCAAATCTTGCAAAGCTCGACTTTACTGCCCTTGATATTTCGGGCAGAAATTATCTATCATGGATTCTCGATACCGAGATCCATTTAGATGCTAAAAATTTGGGAGAGACGATCAAAGAAGGAAATAAAGCATCTATGCAAGAACGGGCAATGGCAATGATTTTCATTCGCCACCATATACATGAGGATTTAAAATCCGAGTATCTTACAATCAAAGACCCGTCCGTACTTTGGAAAAATTTGAAGGATAGGTTCGAACATTAGAGAACTATAATCCTGCCAAGAGCTCGAGACAACTGGTCAAAACTGAAGTTGTCTGATTATAAATCGGTAATAGAATATAATTCAGCTCTATTCCGAATTAGCTCCCAAATGACTTTATGTGGAGAGCCTAAAAATGATGTGGATATGTTAGAAAAAACATTTACCACATTTCATCCCTCGAACTTGCTCCTCCAGCAGCAGTATCGAGAGAGACATTTTACAAGATATTCTGAGTTGATATCTTGCTTATTAGTAGCTGAACAAAATAATGAGCTCTTATTAGAAAACCACATATCCCGCCAGACCGGACCAACTTCATTAACTGAAACACATTCAGCATCTTTTAATGGTCGTGGACGTGGACGTGGTCGAGGACATGGTCGTGGATTTGGTCGTGGTCGTGGCCGCGGCAGAAATAATAATGGTGGTTATCCTTCATTTGAGTTTCCGAGCAGGAACCACACACCATATTATCATGAAGGAAATGCAAGTGGGGCCAAGCAAGAAAAGCTGAAAGGTGTGCCGAATGCACCCTCCAAGCAATATGAAAATGCTTGTTTTCGTTGTGGAATGAAAGGGCATTGGTCACAGACCTGCCGAGCGCCCAAACACTTCGTTGAGTTATATCAAGCTTCAATCAAAGTAAAAGGGAAGGAAAAAGAGATTGAAACAAATGCTATCGAAAATTATGAACTGGTAGCCATCAATCATCTTGATATTTCAGATTTCTATGAAGACCTCCCTGAAATAAATAAACAGTGGACTGATGATGGAAATGTCCACATCAATTAAATATCGTTTCTTTTGGTTTTTATAAGTATGTTATTTCCTGTTTTGTTTGTAATTACACTTTTATTAATGTAATAAAGTTTGTTTCTTTTTAGAAAATGGATTTCATCAATGCATTGCCCACATCCAAGATAAATGATGAAGATATATGTTTGGTAGACAGTGCCACGACACATACTATCCTGAGAGATAGAAAATATTTTTTCCATATAACATTAGCTGAAGCTAATGTTAATACCATATCAGGTTCCATAGACCTGATTGATGGTTCTGGAAGGGCTAATATTGTGTTACCATGTGGAACACAATTGCATATTGATGATGCTCTCTACTCAACCAGATCCAAGAGAAATCTGTTGAGTTTTAAAGATATACGTCATAACGGATATCATATTGAGACAATAAATAAATGAAGTATGGAATATCTATGCATTACATTAACTATTTCATGCCAGAAGCATGTTTTAGAAAAACTCCCTGCTTTCTCTTCTGGGTTATATTTTATGAAGATAAGGGCAATTGAATCACATGTAGTGATGCACCAGAAGTGCTCTGACCCAAAAAATTTTATTTTATGGCATAATCGCCTTGGTCATCCTGGGTCAACAATGATGCGCCGAATTATTGAAAATTCAAATGGGCATCCATTAAAGAATCAGAAAATTCTTTTAACAAGTGATTATACATGCACTGCATGCTCACAAGAAAAGTTGATTGTGAGACCATCTCCTTCAAAAGTTGTTGTTGAATCTCCTGATTTCTTACAAAGGATCCACGGAGATATATGTGGACCTATTCACCCATCATGTGGACCTTATCATTATTTTATGATTTTAATTGATGCTTCAACTAGATGGTCCCATGTCTGTTTACTTTCTACTCGAAATGTAGCATTTGCTAGACTTTTGGCCCAAACAATTCGTTTAAGAGCACAATTCCCGGATTATCCAATCAAGGTAATTCGTCTTGATAATGCCGGAGAATTTACATCTAAAACGTTCAATGACTATTGCATGTCTATTGGCACTGATGTTGAACACCCTGTTGCACACACTCATACTCAAAATGGTCTAGCAGAGTCTTTTATAAAACGTCTTCAATTGATTGCCAGACCATTACTTATGAAAACAAAACTCCCTGTGTCAGCTTGGGGACATGCCATATTACATGCAGCATCATTAGTTCGTATTAGACCAACTGCTTACCATAATTTTTCACTTCTACAACTTATGGTTGGTCAACAACCAAATATCTCTCATTTACGAGTTTTTGGTTGTTCTGTCTTTGTGCCTATTGCACCACCACAACGAACAAAAATGGGCCCTCAACGTAGACTTGAAATTTATGTAGGTTTTGACTCTCCATCTATCATTAGATATCTTGAACCTATGATAGGAGATTTGTTTAAAGCAAGATTTGCTGATTGTCATTTTGATGAGGTGGTATTCCCACCATTAGGGGGAGAAATAACACAGCCTGAACAACAACATGAGATCACTTGGAATGCTACGGTATTATCACATTTTGATCCCCCTACAAGTCAAAGAGAACTTGAAGTTAAAAGAATCATTCATTTGCAAAGTATTGCAAATCAATTGCCTGATGCATTTACTGATACAAGTAAAGTGATACAATCTCATATCCCTCCTGCCAATTTCCCAGCACGAATAGATGTCCCTGTTGGACAGTCTATAAGTATTGCAGCAGATGCATCTAAAACACGCCTGAAGCGTGGGAGACCCATTGGTGCAAAAGATACTGTTCCTCGAAAAAGGAAAGTACAAGAGAAAGTAGATAAAGAAGATGGCACTCCTGAGGAGGCCATACTTACAAAGGGAGCAATAATAGCCCCTGAAGAAATGATAGCCCTTGATGAGGCACAAAAAGAGGTAGTCGTACCTGAAAATGATGAGATCTCAATAAATTATGCGAAGAGATGGAATAGAAATGATGTTCTTGTCGACAACATATTCTCTTTTGCAGTTGCTCTTGATATTGCAAGAGATAATGAGGATTCAAAACCTCAATACGTTGACGAATGTCGACGCAGAAGTGATTGGCCAAAATGGAAAGAGGCAATACAGGCAGAATTAACTTCACTGGCAAAACGTGAAGTATTTGGATCAATAATCCAGACACCTGAAGGTGTTAAGCCTGTAGGGTACAAATGGGTATTTGTACGGAAAAGAAATGAGAAAAATAAAATTATGAGATACAAAGTCCGCTTAGTGGCACAAGGTTTCTCACAAAGGCCTGGTATTGATTATGAGGAGACATATTCTCCGGTAATGGATACAATTACATTCCGATTCCTGATTAATTTGGCAGTCACAGAAAGGCTGAATATGCATCTAATGGACGTGGTTACAACATATTTATATGGATCACTTGATAGTGATATTTATATGAAAATCCCTGAAGGATTTCAAATGCCTGAAGCAATCGCTTCAAAACCACAGTCGATGTATTCAATCAAGTTACAACGATCGTTGTACGGATTAAAGCAGTCTGGACGCATGTGGTACAATCGCCTTAGCGAGTACTTAATCAAAGAAGGATAAGTAAATAATCCTATCTGTCCATGCGTTTTCATTAAAAAAATCAGGATCTGGATTTGCAATTATAGCAGTATATGTTGATGATTTAAACCTTGTGGGAACTCCTGATGAGCTCACCGCGACTGCTGATTATTTAAAGAAAGAATTCGAAATGAAAGAGCTTGGAAAAAGGAGATTTTGCCTCGGATTACAAATTGAGCATTTACCAAGCGGAATTTTTATCCATCAGTCAACATATACAGAAAAAGTTCTCAAGCGATTTTTTATGGATAAAGCTCATCCATTAAGTTCTCCAATGGTCGTCCGATCGCTTGATGTGAAGAAAGATTCATTTCGTCATCGAGAAGATAATGAAGAATTGCTTGGTCCAGAAATTCCATATTTGAGTGCTATTGGTGCACTGATGTACCTTACAAATTGCACAAGACCGGACATAGCTTTTCCAGTCAACTTACTGGCACGGTACAGTTCTGCACCAACCTGCAGACATTGGAATGGTGTCAAGCATATAATGAGATATCTTCGTGGGACCACTGATATGGGATTGTTTTATTCAAATAAATCAAAATCTCAGTTAGTTGGATATGCAGATGCAGGTTATCTTTCTGATCCACATAAAGCTCGATCACAGACAGGATATGTATTTACTTGCGGTGACACTGCTATATCATGGAGATCCATGAAACAGACAATGACAGCAACCTCTTCAAACCATTCTGAAATACTCGCAATTCATGAAGCGAGCCGAGAGTGTGTTTGGCTAAGATCTATGATACAGCATATTCGAGAAAACTGTGGACTCTCCTCAATAAATAATATCCCAACGATATTATATGAAGATAATGCTGCATGTCTTGCGCAAATCAAAGGAGGCTATATCAAAGGAGACAGAACCAAGCACATTTCACCAAAATTCTTTTATACTCACGAGCTTCAGAAAAATGGTGATATTGATGTCCAGCAAATTCGTTCGTGTGATAATTTGGCAGACCTGTTCACTAAAGCTCTGCCTACCACGACATTCAAGAAATTGGTTCACAATATTGGGATGCGGCAGCTCAAGGATTTTTCATGCTGATGAGGAGGAGAATTTGTTTGAAAAGGTATTAGCATACTGCACTCTTTTTCCTTCGATCAGGTTTTATCCCACTGGGTTTTCCTGACAAGGTTTTAATGAGGCAGTTCTTGTATATGCAATACCATTTTCAGATGCACAAGAATCTTGTAATCTTTATAATGTCATGAACCCAAGGGGGAGTGTTGCAAGTGGATTTGCAGCAAGTGGGTTCATAACCCACGTGGGATATGAAATTCTATCCAAATAAAATATCCATCATCCTTTGCCTATATATATATGCTTCTGTATGTTATATTTTTGGACTTTTGAAATAACAGAAGCTTTTCTCTCTCAATCTCTTTGCTCTCTCTCTCTCTCTCTCTCGTACTGTTCTTCTTCATCTCACTTTTCTCTTCATACTTATATCAGTATATATTGACGCCAAATAACATATATATTTATAGTATCATATATACTACCACTATTATACAACAGTCTATATTTTTTTAGAATGATTATTATGTGATTCTCTTTATAAATATAATATTTTTTAAAAATTCAAACAATAAAAAAATAATTAGATAAAAATTCCAAATAACAAATTTAAAAACATTAAAAAAAAAAAGATTAATAGAGTTTTATTTAAGTTTTTTTAAAATAAAAGTGCATTCGTCCAAAGTGATATGTCGTGAATTCGAGACTTTGGAGCAGCCTCTCCAAAAATAAGGATAAGACTTGCTGACATCCACCTCCCTCAT
Source organism: Cornus controversa (assembly GCA_026545225.1). NCBI lineage: Eukaryota > Viridiplantae > Streptophyta > Magnoliopsida > Cornales > Cornaceae > Cornus > Cornus controversa. The sequence continues at coordinate 85,906,978 of CM048846.1, read as the reverse complement.
ACTTCCACTCAAGCAGAAGTTTGTGTACTAAGTACGACCTTTTTTTTTTCTATTAGTATGGTGTTTTCTAAAAAATATATATATAGTTTGATAAAATTCTTAAATAAAATCTAATTATTTTTTATTATTACAGTTGTGCTTCCTACTATAGTTAGCAAATCAAAGAAAAAATATTTTCAATGATAATTTTATCAAACTCTTTTTTTATTTTTAAAATTTTTATTTAGAAAATACTATTGACTATACTAGTAGAGAAAATAGTATATATGTTAATTATATTTTTATTTAAAAAAAACTTAAATAAAGTTATATTAGCCTTTTATTTTTTTTATGTTTCTAAACTTATTATTTGAAAATTTTATCTAACTATTTTTTATTTTTTGAATTTTTAGAAAACCCCATATTTATAAAAAGAATGATATGATAGTCATAGTAAATGGTATATATGTCATTATAATTTTATCAAATGTCAAGTTACCTACTTTTGTAAGATGAGGGACTGATTTGCTCCAAAAAATAGTTTAGAGCACATGGAGAAAAGTTCAGAGGGGTTTTTTTACACTTTTGCCTTTTAATAACTCCAATAGTTTAGGGCACATAGAGAAAAGTTCAGAGGGTTTTTTTTACACTTTGCCTTTTAATAACTCTAACTTCATCTTATCGAGGAGAAGGTATTTGCTACCCAAAATTCGTATAAACAGAAATTTCACCAACAGTAAATATATAGTAAATAGTTAGTTACTATTGATGAAGTTTCACCTTACACGAAATTTTGTGTTATTTAATAATTTTAAATTGTGTTCGACTAGAGCACCGTCAATTTTTACATGATTTTGAAATGTGTTTTACTCTCATCTATGGGATAAGCAATAAGAAATGAAAAATACAATAGACTAGGGCTTCACCAATATTTGCATAATTTTAAAGTGTTTCACCATTTGATTTATGTACTTGAATTTCAATAGTAACATTAAATAGTAAAAATTCGAGTACATTATTGAGGGGATCTTATGAAACCAAATCGACATGACTAATCTATGAAGCATTTTTTCAATTCACAAAAGTTCTAATTTGATAGGGTAAAATGAGTTTGACAATAAATTTTTGTGACCAGCATCACAACAAAAAATCACTATGTCTAGCATTACAATGTTTATAAACATATTTATGTAGTGTTATTAAACTAAAAACAATAGAACTGCAAATAACAAGCAGGTCCGACTTCATTCCTCAAGCCCTCAAACAAGTATTCAATTTATTGAACATGAAACTCCTTATTCCAGTTTGGAAACCAAAGGATTGGGGTAAACACTCGTCTGCATGTTTAAAGGCTTAATCATGTCCCAATCTCTAATCGCTATACATATCTTCTGCAATGAAGAACAATGATTAACTTGTTAACCTCAGGAGTATGCAGACTTGTAATGTTTGTTTCATTAAAAGAGCCAAATGAATCGTTCTTAAATTTCCTCAAGTTTGGTAAAACGAGTTCGAGCACCGCTTTCTTGTGGCAGACCCTACGTATTTTAAACCGGTTACGCAACACAATACATTGACAACGCAACAATGATGCAAACACATTTACTTTGAGGGTACAAAACTGATGCAACATGTTCTTGTTAGCATGCAAGGTTAGGGTTCCACCTCTTCCACATATTCTCCCCAAAGGCACAGTGCTCTAAGATGGTATGTTGTCTTTTTGAAGTTGCAACACTCTTCATTTGATCAGCTTTGTGCTTAAATAACCAGGGTGCATTCTCTTTTTCACACACTTCTGCGTAAGTGCATAGTTTTTAGATGGCATGTGTTGCCTGAAGTTGCAACACTCTGTCACATCTGCACCCCCATCACACCAGAGGTCACTCATCATCCTTGCTTCAATGGAACAGTACTAATAGCTTAAGCCTCTGAGTAGATTGTGGAGTCAACACTCCTCTTGTGGAAGTACATCAATTGGGTAGTATCTGGTGCGTAATCTTCCATTTTTGACAGCAAGATCATTTCATTCAACACTTTGTATATATCTTTGGATTGAGGATGTGATTCATCTGCAACCAAAAACTCGTGAACCATACCCTCCACCTCTATTGAGCTACGTCCAGGAATTTTCTTAATACCCCTCTCTCTCATCATACTCCTAACCGCCCTCACATCAATCCATTTTCTCTCATTAGCACAAATACTTGCAAGAAGCACATAAATACCACTATCTTTAGGATTCAAGTGTAGAAGTTTTTCACCGGAAAACTTACCGAGTTCAACATTCCCATGCATTCTACATGCATTAAGGAGAGCACCCCAAGCAGCTTCATCTGGTTCCATTGGCATTTTTGTTATCAGCTCATAAGCTGCTCCAAGGAGCCCTACTCGACCAAGTAAATCAATCATGCATGAATAATGTTCCAGTTTTGGCTTTAACCCAAAAACCTTCTCCATGTTTGTAAAATATTCCCAGCCTTGAGAAACCAATCCACCATGACTGCAAGCTGACAAGACACCTACAAACGTGATTTCATCAGGCTTGAATCCCATACTTTGCATTTGCTCAAAAAGGTTAAGGGCCTTTGCAGCATGCCCATGAGAAGCGCATCCAACAATCATGGAATTCCAAGACACCAAATCTCTCTCCGGCATTTTATTAAAGAGCTCTGCAGCTGCATCAATGCACCCACACTTAGCATACATATCTATAAACGCATTAGCTAGAATTACACTAAGTTGAATCCTTTTTTGGTTAACATAATAGTGGTGAATCCATTGTCCCAAATCCAAGCAGCCCGATTGAGCACAAGCACAAAGTACAGATACCAAAGTGCTCTCTATAGGAACCAAACCAGCATTCTCCATATCATAAAAAAGTTCTATAGCTTCCTTTGGTTGATTGTTTTGTGAATAACCTGCAATCATTGCATTCCAAGACACCACATTTCTATGAGGCATTTCAACAAAATACTTTCTTGCCAAATCTAACTCCCCATTTTTGGCATAACCATTGATCATGCTTGTCCATGAGAAAACATCCCTAGTCTTCATCTTGTCAAAAATCTCTCTGGCAGTGATCAAGCAACCACATTTTACATACATATCCAACATGGCATTCATCAAATTTAGACTAAAATTCACATTCTTCTTTTCTACATACTCATGAACAAATTTCCCTAAACTTAAGTCCCCACTCTGAGAGCATGCCGAAAGCACTGTGATCATAGTAACTTCATTAGGTTCAACACTACTTGACAACATTAAGTCAAAGAACCTCAAAGCCTCGCCCGGCATATTCTTCTGCGCGTACCCATCAATCATTGTGGTCCAAGAAACAACATCCCTCTCAGTAATTTCATCAAACAACAAACGCGCATGATTCAAAGACCCACGATTTGCATAAAAATGAATCAACCCATTTTGCACAAGCAGATCAAAATCAAAACCTACCTTACAAATTCGACAATGGACCGATTCGCTCACTTCGAGTCCACAAAACAGTTCACACGATTTGAGCGCAAAGATGAAGGTTCGACTGTCCATTTCAACACGTTCCCGAACCATTCTGCGAAAACAAGAGAAACCCATTTCAGGAAATTGAGCTTTACAGTAACCCCTAATCATTGTATTCCATATATAAACATTGGGTTCTGGAATTTGGTTGAAGAGTACTTGCGCATGCTCAATGTTGCCATTTTCGGCGAGTGCACAAAAAGATATCACTCGGCTTACAGGGAAAAGGTGAAAAATGAGGCCAGTTCGAGTCATGTGAGCTTGAATTTGCTTCAATTCGAACATGGAATTGCATGACTCCATGATTAACAGAGTTGGGTTGGTGATCATGAAACTGCTCTGTGAGTTCCATTTTGGTTTTTGGGCAGAGGTTGAAGAGAATGATTTGAGGGATTGGAACAGAGTTTGGGGTTTATAGGGTGAGAAAAAAGTCAGTAACTTGAATTGAGTTATAAAAACAGGAAACATGTATCAGTAAAGAGATACTGGTTTCATGTGTATGTAGAGCCAAATCTAAGAGCTCTGAGGAAATAAACCTAGGATTTACCAGCAGAATATAAGATTCTGATTGACGAATATATTAGCATGTGATTCCGGCGTTTGACTTTACATACATACATACATACATACATATATATAAATTACTTTCTTTAGAAAATTATGTGAATTTATAATTATGTCATTTTTTTTTATCTTTTTAAATATAGTGTGTTTATGTTTAACTTTGGATAAGAATAGTATAAAATGGTATAATGGTCTGTATCTCTTGAATGGACACAAAAAGAATTATTAAAATTCTTCTATTATTTTTATTCTTTAAAAAAGGCAAAAAATATTTATTCTATATAATTTTATTTATACCTATTTTTTTTAACAAAAATAAGAATAATTTAGATAAATCATAATATTTTACAACATTTTTGAAAATGTAGTCTAAAAAATTAATTTCAAAAAAATAGTTTAAAAAGTGAAGAGATAACAATTTAGTTCATGTTTGAATTATAATATAGAATTTCCAAAGAAGAATAATATTATAGAATTATTTGACAATTTTAAGAGCAGTAAGGACGACAAAATTTGGAATTTTCTCGTTTCTTGTTACCTCCATCGTTGTGAGAAGAAGATCGAGAGAATCATGTTTGTTCGGCCAATGGGCATAACCCAACACACAAACTCTTGTGAGGCGAGCACTGTTGGCTAGGCTGATAGGCTATATAAAACATTTTCCTACAATTTTTTATATTAAAATGGTTTAGTGTCATTAAAAAAAGAAAAAATTACTTTTAAGTCCTATTTTTTTTTATTAAAAGACAAATAAATCTTAAAAATTTTTGTTTAGAATTAAAAAGTCCTATTTTTTTCATTAAAAGACAAATAAGTTCTAATTTTTTTTTCTCTATGACCAACACGTTTCACTTTTTTCATTGAAAAACAAATAAGTCATAACAAATTTTTTTTAGGACTAATAAGTCTACTTTTGAATATATATATTTTTCATTTAAGTCATAAATTACTAAATTTTCAATTTATACTCTTAATAAATATATATATATTATTTGTAATATTAGATATAAAATTTTGACTCAAATTATCCTTACAAAAGTAGACATAAATTTTGAATAAAAAGGTTAAAAATACATGTTATTAATTTTTTATAGAATAATTAATTTTTTTGGTACTAAAATCGTCTTCTACACAAGTTTTTTTGAATTGAATTTAAATTAAATTAATTATTATTCAAAATTATAATTCAATATTATTAAATAACTAATTAAAACTTAAAGGAATATATAAAAAATAGATTATATATCAATTCTTGGATAAATATATAATTATAAAATTTTACTTCTATTTATTTATGGTGTAAATGAAATATGTAGTGATTTAGGACTTAAATGGAAACAAAAAAAAAAATCAAAAATAGTACTTATTGGTCCTAAGAATTTTTTTTAGGACTTAAATGTTTTTCAATGAGAAAATTAAAACTTATTAGTTCTAAAGAAAATTTTTGAAGACTTATTTGTCTTTCAATGAAAAAAGTAGAATTTATTAGTCCTAAAAAAATATATTTAGGACTTATTTGTTTTTTAATGAGAAAAGTAGAACTTAACAGTAATTTTCTCTTAAAAAAACTTTATCTCTAATTTTGAAAAAAAAAAAACTACAAAAATTCAACTATTATTAGGACACCAGAAACTACAAAAGAGTGAGTGAGTTTTTTTTTTTACAAAAGAGTGAGTGAGTTTTTTTTTTTCACCACAAAAAAAGGAGACTTTATTCCATAAAAACGGAACGAACCTGGATCTTCTCCCGTGCTATTTTCATCCTATGTCTATTTTGTGTCTTACATAACAGTTTTGCATTGCTTACGCAATAAATTTATATTGCTTATGCAACAACCAAGTTAGATCGCTTGCACAATAATTTTAATCTTACATTTCGGATTCGTAAGATGTAATCCAACTCAGCCGTTGTCTCCAAATATCTCAGTTAAACTGTTTTCCAAATCAAAAGTAAATAAAACAAAGAACTTTCATTTTCAAGGAAAGGGGTCACAATCTTCCCCTACTCTGTTGGAGGTGCTCACCTATTTCAGGCTATGCAGTTGATCAGATCAAACTAGTAGTGGGCTATGCGAGTATGGTTACCCTTTTGGCATGATTGTCTCAATCTTCTTAAGAAGACCACCACAAAGTCATCCTAAAATTTCTAAAACCAGAACTCTCCGCTCGCAATGGGATTTACTATCAGCTGAATGGAAGTGCCTGCTTATGATGCTCATATGGTGAATCTGATCCCAGAATTTATCGCATCATTGTAGGTTCATCAACTAGTTCATGGAGTAATCTTTAAATTAAGGAACACTTAGTCACCTGGTAGTTGCCATCCATGCCTTGTCAGAAACAGAAACCTTGCCTTCCAAGAGCTTCACGCATTGTACATTGATGCTCAGATTCATACCTGCGTTTCACTTCCGCAGTAAATTACAGCATTAGTTCTGTGGAAAATTGAGCAGCTGTGCAATCAAGGGTATGACTAATTCTGTAATATAACAGGGTTGCAATCGTCAGGACGGCAAACATTATCAACAATCTTTAGATGGACAGAAAATCATCTGGAAGGCAAAAGATTATCAACATCTGAAATTATTCACTGCTGTATAATTTCCATAAGCATATTCTGGCTCCCCAGGATTGTTATAGTACAGTGAAAGGAATACTGGAACCTACCCTCAAAATAAAAATAAAAAATAAAACAGATTCCTCCATTTAGCCTCATCATGTAAACCTACTCTAATCACATGTCATAACCCTATTGTAACATGTCATAGCCCTATTGTTGCAGATCACTGAATCCAACCATCCCTTCTATAGCCGTTTTATTACCGTCTGAACCTTCAACTACTCTACCTACACCACCCATTTCATCATTGTGCCGATTTCGCCATCCTCCCTCTTGGTCCGTTGATTGCCCTTGTGAGAATTGATGCTCTCCACCATCTGCTTCAAAGTAAATCCAGGAAAAGGAAAAAACCATGGCACTCATGATTGATAAAGCTAAATAACCTTTTGCTGTAATCCAGAAAATTAACAAGGATTTCACAGCAATGATGGACAAAACACAATCACTAGTGTAGCATATTAGTAAAAAAATAAATTGCTGAAAATAGAGTTTTCAACTTTTACAGGGGAAAAAGGCAAATTTGTTCTAGGCAGCCTATGGAATTTGTGCCTCAAAATAATCACATGGAAATAAGTAAAACGGACATCCAAGATTCCAGACAAAAAGTACAATTATGTTATCCATAGCAGTTGCAGTTTAGAAAAGATAACAAATGAATGGAAGAATTATCTTAGTTACATCAACAACAACTCCGGGCAAGTAAGCCGTCCTATCATGATGGTAAAGGCATGCATAGAGATGCACCAACTTTTGAGATCCCATTCTTACATGTTATACCAATAGAAAAATGGAAGGAGAAAAAGATCAATGACATTTGGAGCTCATACTCTCCAATCTAAAAATAGAACTTGAATTTAATTGACAAAATTTTACAGAGCCGTTATAAGTCAAGTCTTGATATCCTCATAATTAATAAGAAATACAATATACAACAGAAGACAGTGTATTCATTTGATTTTATACCATCCTGTAATATACTTATATGTAGTCAGTTATTACCACTTTCACCGTCAGATGCATCTTCAAGCCTTGCAATCACATCAACTAGGGCTTGCTCATGCTCCTGCATTTGGAAGGACATAATTGCTACAACGAAAGATGGTGAAAGAAAAATATCACAAGATACTTGGTTGTTCTTACTTTAAGGATTTTCTTTGCTTTCTCAATCTCCGTAGGATCAGGATGGCTTGCACTGACAACTTTCTCAACCTATAAAATTCATCACCATAGTAGTGGGAAGACATGTCACTACACTTGTATTATGAGGCATAGATTTTAACATGCACGCATACCTCCTCAATTAAGGTATCAGTGTGAAGTATTTCAATGTCACCCAAAGCCTTCTTTCCAATGCCATTTTGTGATGGAAAGAAATCTTTCATGGACGGAACATTAGTCATCCCTCTACCTCTTCCAACACCAGCAATAGCACCACCACGGGCCATAGACTTCTTAAATCTACGGCCTGATCCACTATGGCCACCTCTACGAGAAAATCCATGATCCTCACCTTCCCACCGAATATCTTCATGAGATATCTAACATTAATAGATATGATAATCAGTCAAATGCAGAATGCTAGCTATTTGATCACATAATGAAAATGGTTGTATTGCCACAAAAGAATAGGATAAATCAACTAGCTCTTGCTCGTTATACTGATGAGAGGTTTTTGTTAAAGTTTTTGTTTGAGCTTACTTAATGAAGAACTCTTATCTTGCCCAACTGAAAAAGAATAGGAAAACCAACCAGCTCTTGCTAGGTCTGAGTGTTTGTGGATTTATGGAAGTTTTGTGTTTTAACTGTTTTCTTATATGAAGAGAAAACCCCTTTTGGACTGTCAAAGTATGATTCGAAGTCTTTTTGGTGATGTTACTTGACGATGTGAGGATAGTTTTCATTGGCAAAGATAAGAAAAAAAAATTAGTGGGAAATAACTGAACCTGCAGAGAGAAGATATACAAAGAAGTAAGAATATTTTATTAAAAATGCCCTTATTTTACCCAACAAGAGAGTGTTTTGGGGGAGGGGGGACATTTGAGGAGTGGACACCCACCATACATCAATGTACTTAATATCATTACATAAGAAAAGGGAGAGAAAAAGGAATGGACCCCCATATCACCCTAACTAGATTGAAATGAGATATAAGGACTAGCCCAACCAAGACCCTTAAGAAGAGGGCTACAAATAATGTGTAAAAAACTAAAAGTAAAAACAATCAATTAAATTACCACTCTTTCAACACAAACACATGATTAGCACGATTTTGTGCATAATTCTTAGCAGTACAGCATTGTAAAGCACACATTCAGAGAAAATATGGCACTGAGAAGGTCCTTTCTGCATCACCAATTCACGTTGTTTCTAGACACTTCTATGGAATATCTAGAAGTAAAAAGAATTATGGAGAAACACATTAGAGTTAAAAGGTTTTAAAATTAGTAGAAGAAAAACAGAATAAAATGGAAGGTAAGTTCAGTAATGATACATATAATGACAGTGTAATGATAACAATTCAAGGTCAAAAGGTTAACTGAATTAATCAAAATCAGTCTTTAGGATCAATACTACAAGATAGAGGTAGATGACAACATAATAAGTAGGACTGGAACAAGGTGAGCGAAGTGGAGAAGGTAAATTCCATAGGACAGCTATTAGATCACTATTTTATGTGGAGTTGAATGCTAGGCATCAAAAAAGAAACAAGAACAATGATTCATGTTATTGAAATGAGAATGTTGAGATGGATGATAGGACTAAGTAGAAAATACAAGATTAGTAATCATGATGTTATTAGAGAAAATTGGAAGTAAGCAACTGTTTGTGATAAAATAATAGAAAGTAGACTTAAATGGCATGGACATATAGTTAATTAGTTATATACAACATAGACCAGAAAGTGCACCTGTAAGGAGAGGAACATTGGTTAAAATAGAAGGGAAAAAGCAAAGAGACAGATCTAAGCTAACATGGGATGAGATAGTGAATTTAAGAAATTAGATATAATATGAGACTTGGCTTATAATAATAAAATAAATTAAAAAAAGATAATTCATGTGGCCAAATTCATTTAGATGAGACTAAGGCATTGATGATGATGGTGATGATATTTTGCATTAAAAAGGACGGTATCCCCTTGCCAACAAGCTTTTAGGGGTTTAGCAAGTCAAGTTAAGAGGATAAGAGGCCATCCTTTCATTTATCCACTGTCAATCTAATAATTTACCAAAGAAAATAATGATATTGGTCATAGTGTTATGATGATAATATGTGCAATGGTATAATAATTATAACCATGATACGAGTTTATTTGAATTACGACAATTATGACAATGTAACTATTAATTTGTTTAAAAAATCAATAGAGTAAGAATGAACAATTTTATTTAAAATGCTAATAATGTTAAGATGTCAAAGTTTTGCTTAGTAAACCTATACAAGAGCCAACAACCTCTTATCCATTCTCCTACTCCCTTGAACAACTAATGGATCTGAGTGCTTTAAGACAAGTGAATTCCATCTTGGCAGACAAACAAAATTTATTTGATCCTTGCCACTTCAAACATACATAATATTAACATTGCTCCAATCTAGAGGGCATGAAACAAGCAGTTACAAACTTCAAAGTTCAAACCCACGAGCCTATCTAGTTCTTGAACAAAATTAGATTACAATGTGGGAAAGCTACAAAAGATTAAAAAAGAGCCAAAAACAAAGTTTTAAAAATGGCCAAAAAAAGGGTTAACAATATATCATTACAAATATGTATAGTTTTTTAGGATGAGTAAACCATTGAATTGAAAAGAATAAATCCAAAAGTGACTAAGATATTATGCAGTCAAAATTAGAACTATGCTCGAGCGTTCCACATTCTTCTAGGGCATATCATGGACATGCTAGATAAAATGAAGGATGGTATGTGTATCCAAAAAAAAAAACAAAAGAACTAATAAAGGAAGTGCCATTTTAAACTAGAAACAATAAAGAAAAAAACAAGACTTATAAAACTAAGTTATATAATATATGACAAAAAACCAAAAAGAAAAAGAAAATAACTCAATAGAGGTTAATGCAAGAGGTGAAAATAACTCAATAGAGGTTAATGCAAGAGGTTCATTAAACAATTCAATGATGAGATCCCAGCTGTGAAATCTGTACACAAACACCTAAAGAAACTTCAGGCCCTAAAACTGCATCACGAGGCATTCTTCCTTACTACAATACTGACCCTTAACGGCGTGCTTAGAATGAAAAGGTTTGACAATATATGGAATTTAGAATGCAATTTCTGTTGTTTGGAATGTAGAGAAATTGAAATGAAATTGTATTTGCAGGGATTTCAAAAGACAAAATATACTGTTTCAGGATCCCATTAAAAATGGTAGGATATCATGGGTTTTGGGAATTACTAAAGTAAATTTGCATTTGACCCAGCTCCAACTAATTTGGTATCCTGAATTTCAGTTTATTCCAAACGATCTCATTTAAAATCCTTTTCTTTCCTAAAAGGATTTAGATCCAAACGCAGTGTAAATGTATCCAAAAAACATAGACTGAATTAGCGCATCCCGATTCAGATGACCAAATGTTTGTTTACAAATATGTACTAATAAACAACAGCACCCCGAAGATGAGAAAAATTAATCCCATTTCTCGGAAACTCTAAAACAGAACATCTCAAGTGTGTCATATTTTCACCTAGACTATGATTGGGAAACAATGAAGATGTATGTCTAAGCAATCAACTAGGCATAAAACAACACTTGCAGGAAAACAATCCTATAAACAAACATGAAAGTAGTATTCACATAAAGCCATTAAAAATAGATTCATCAATAATTCAACAAAAATAGTAGATAAAGATACAACCATTTCCAATATTCCATAACTCAAAACATAATGCTATTGTCAAATTCTTTTGTACAAACTAAAATATGTTTCCCATAGTACAAGAAAAATTAATAAAGATGGAAGATAGCTCCATCTTTACCTCTTTGAGATTGACCCATTCCCATGTTTCATCTGCCGAATTAATATCATAAACCAGAGCATGACGGTCCTGCCAATGTTTGCAAAAACCAGTCAACTAGATACTGTAACATTGTGTAGTCAACAATGAGACATACCTCAACAGGATTGTAGTCAGTTATAACAGCCTCATAGAAGTTATTGTCATCAGGCCACCTTGTCCAAACTTTCCTTCCAATTAGTGTACCAAAATTTGTTGCTTCAGCAGGTTCAATTACATCAAAAGCACCTGTACCCCGCTTTTGAACTTGGGGCCCTCCAGTGAAACCTGTAGAAGGATACTGCATGGACTTCGTTGAGGATGCAGCATACAATTTCTAACTAGTTAACCAAAAATAGATGATAATGAAAATGATAGTTCACATCATTTTGTTGTCATTATAGAAAACATTTAATTAACTTACTAATTTTGGCTTCTTGCCCCTCACTCCTGGGACAGGGCCTCGTTTCAAGGCTGCTGAAGAAGGCTGTATGGATGGATACAATGCTGGTGATGGTGCACCCAACGATAAAGAAGCTACAGATTGTGATGTCTTCTGATTCTTGCGTGATGCTGAAACAGCTGGACTAGGAATAGGTTCATGAATAGGTTGGCTACTATTGAGCATGCCAGGTTGAAGCCCATTTGCTTTCCTCCACTCCCTAATGATGCATTCCTATTAGAATGAGTAACTGATCGAACATGATGAGATATCTAGAGAACCATTCTCGGCAAAAGGACATGATATTATCAAACCTTATCCTCCTGATGACATTATCAGCATTAACCCCGGATAGAAGCTCTCTGTGTTCCTCATCAGACACTCTCAGCTCTTTTCTGAGTTCTGTAATTAAACTTTCCTTCTCCTAAAGAAGACACGAAGGGCTTTTAAACCTAATTAACATATTTTAGAAAAATTAAATATAATGAATTACAAAGGAATGATAATATATACCCAAGTAATGGCATCAGATTGAGCTTTAAAGGCTCGCAAGACTGAACTGTACGCTTCTTGCTCTATCTGGTGGATCTGAGTCTCCATATCACTATGCATCCAAGGGAGTGGAGCAGAACCTATAACCGCAGATCTTCCATTTGCAGCAGCACGACCCCTACTTGGAAATCTATTTCGATTTGAAGGAGTAAGGTCATCATCCGTGCCTGTAGTTAAATGAAGAGAAACCACAACAGAAATAAATTCCTTGGATATTGCAGATGAAATTGAGAAATTTGCAGGAAAGGGAAAAATTCTGCCAGCCTGCCAGATGCATGATTGTTTAAAAAATGGTCCATTAATTAAAAAGTGCACGGACTTGACTTATTTAAAAAGCAGCAGTAATTTTTTGATATTAGTAGTTCATGAGTAGTAATGTTGCTTTCTGCAAAAATCTATATACAAATAAGAGAGAGAGAAAGAGAGAGAGAACCTTGCATTTAATTGAGCAGGTCACTTGTTGTATATGTACCTCGCAACAAGCAGACAAAAATGTATGTACCTTGAACAACTTAAATATCGTAAAACTGCAACAGTACTGTTCACATTTGGCCTTTTGCAAGACATGACCACCACAATGGTAAGGAATGCTAGAAAAAGGAATAAAGTTATTGGAAGTGATGGTCGCTCTATTAGTGATGGCTGATATCAGTGAGATTGATTTATTCACAATGGTGGTCAATGGATTCCCACAACAGTAATCATGATGGTAATTGGTTGATAATTGACGTTGTTCATTAACACGTAGATTTTGTATTATTATTAGGTACATCCCAGTTTATCCCTCCTAACACCTCAAATTAGTTTACATAGTTGAAATTGCAAATGGATATAACCGAGTTCAACTATAAGAGCGACGTAGAGGACAAACTAAATCATGTTCAATTACAAGAGCAACGAGAGGTAATAAAGACCATTGCTTTGTGCTGTTTAGTTAACCTGGTGATGGATTTTATATGTTTCTTCTTCGTCTTGTATGCATCGACATTCTCGTATTCTCCAAATATTTATATGCACCATGTTATATGAACTTAGAACATCACTTTCCTGCCATTTTTCAGGTTTCCATTCAGAATTCTTCCTAATAGTTGAGTTGTGATCTAACTAATCACTATTAAAGATACAGTTGGTCAAAGAATCAAGTGATTTCTTTTATAATTTTTTCTAGAAATTCAACTGCAATTCTTCTTAATATATTTCTAGCTTTTGGAAGTTCTGCCCTCTAGTAATCTATTAGGTAATGGATAACTCTAAATGTTTTCGATCATCAGATTCAATTTCCAGTTGATATAGAGTTTTGTGCTACTATCTTCTCTTCCTGCCTTCCTGGATTTGTCATCTAAGAGACTATTGTCCCCAATTTTGGGTGTCATAAATTTTATGTTACAATTTCTTTTTCCTGATATCAATCATCCAGTTCACCATGATTTGATTTGATTCCTCATTTACTTGATATACATAAATGCATGTATTATTACATTGGACAAAGTATTGGTATCCAAAGAGATTGTTCAGAAACACTTTTACAATCATTTATCATCATGTGCATCGCCCATTAGATTTTACTAGTATCCAAAAGTGATCTTGGGTTACCTCACATTAAAAAAGAATTGCTAAAATTTGAAATCTCAGTCCTAATTATCATCAATTGGAGCCCTAAACCCTAATTTCTTCTCCGTAATTTGACAAATTCACACAAATCATAATCCCCATTCATTTATAAAAAGGAAAAGAGAACTCTTACAAACCCATAAACTTTAAAAACATGGGTTAAAGATGCGATCTTTGATTAACTTACCACCACTGCTATCAGAACGCTCGTAGTCCATGCGATTTATTCAAACCAGATATTCAGTTCGATTCATGAGTACTTGCAACAAAGACAACAAAATATACCAAACTCTCAAAAAAAAATTAAGAATTAGAAATAGGGTTAGGGCACCATCAATTGAAAGAAAAACGAATACAATTTAAAAAAAAAAGAAAGAAAGAGAGATTCTCATTACCAGGTATTTGGTATCGTAGGGTTCCGAAGACGGAGAAAAAGAGGATGCGGAGCAGTGAATCACAGAGAAAGAGAACAAATCAGTACGTGGGGTTCCGATTAAGTAGATAAGAAAAGAAAGAATAAGAAGATACACAGATAGAGAGTAGTTCGATAGTGTGGCGTTGCTTCGGCCAGATTGGGTTGTCCACGGCGGTCCACGGCGGTTCGCGGATGAGAGAGAGCGAGAATTCTGTTAGCAATAGTCAACAAAGACCAAAAACGACGCCGTTAATAAAAATGAAAAAAAATACTCACATAACTATGATCTACACAAAACAATGTCACTTTTGTCAGATTCTACGAAAATTTGTTTGATTGACAACTAAAGATTATTATTTAAAAAAAAAAATTTTGTTTTTTAAGAATTTTCAGAATTGTTATAAAAAAATTAAGACCAAATATTTCTACAGTTTTCACTTCGTTGGACTACCCACAGGTCTAATATAAACTAGATTAGTTGATATCATAATTTTATCTATTAAGAAAGCTTACAAGGTTAAAATAAAAAATTTATAAATAGTGAAAGTTATCACTAAATTAAAATTTAATTATAAAAATGTGAATTTCATTTGTACTAATATAAGGATAAAAGTGATTCACTTTCACAATTCGATGATAACTTTTACTGTACCTATCATTACTCAAATTTATAAACATTAGACAAATGCAAAAAGATCACCTAATCTATTTAGGGGTGACAATTTCCTCCGTCCTGGCGGGTTTTCATCCCGCTTTGCCCCTAATAAGTAATGGAGGGGATTTAGTTCGCCCCTAATAGGAGTAGGGGCGGGTATGATTTTTTTAAGAAAACCCGTCTAGTACCCGCCCAGCCCCGATTATATATATATATATAGTGACATAATTATATGAAGTGTGTCATTTCTTTTATTATTATATTACTTATATAAATATAGTATACTAGATATATGACAGCCAGTAGGGTTACCTTGTTCTGCTCTATTCTTCTCTTTATCTTATGACTAAAAGAGAACTCTCTCTATCTTGTGTACATAATAGATCTATAATAAAAAAAAAATTCTTAAAGACCAAAACTGTTTTTATCTTCATCTACATATGTATGTATGTTTGTGTCATTTTCTTTGGTCTTATATATTAGAGTTTTGACTGTAGGAGTGTTGTATCATCGTTTAAGTACATTTAGCCTAAACATTGAATTCAAAACAAATAAAGCAAATGATTTTAAGGATTTTGTTATTCCTCTATTTCTCTAAATGGGGCGGTGGTGATATGCTTATCACAAACCCGTTAGGGTTCTTAACGGGAGATGTATTAAGTATTTCCTTAACGGGGCGGGGTAGGGTTTTGACATATCCGCCCCATACCCACCCCGTTGCCATCCCTAAATCTATTGGACCAATGGTTTGGTTAACGTTAAAAAAAAAAGAAGATAAATTACACTTACCTTCTCTGAGGTTTCGTCAATATACACTTATTTCTCTCTTGTTTGCAAAATTACATTAATCTCCCTTGTCAGAACTATCGAGAGGATGTTGTTAACGATTCTTGTGTAACTACGTTTCTATCTTTCTAACATTATACAAAATGAATGATTCTTGTATACACATTGACCACACTGACCCCTAATGGTCGTTAACGGAAGGTAACAAGCAAACCTTAAAGAATGTTAGTCTAATTTTGCAAACAAAAGGGGAGGTTAGTGTTACAAAAATACAAACCTCAAGGGAGGTTAATATAATTTTGCAAACAAGAGGGGATGCAAGTACATATTGACGAAACATCAAGGAAGGTGAAACTTGCTAAGAAGGAATCAGTGGAAATTTTGTGTTATATATGGTAATCCTTCTAATATCCGAATTGGATTCGAAACTTACTATTTGTGGAAAAAAAGAGAGAGAGAGAGAGAAAGGGCGGGTTGTCTAATATCATTCCTCCCCCATTAGTTGATACTTCAAGGATGTTTTACCTGAAATGAGAGAACAAAAATGAATTCATGAAAGTTTAATTACTGAATCGCTTTCCAATAGTATGTTCCGGGTTCGTTTAGATAATGAGGATCTAATTCTAAGGTCAGTGTAATTTACCCTAAAAAAAAAAGTCTATTGACTAAGATGTCCTTGATCAATTTGTGACTCATAAAACAAAATTGGTGTGAAATCATAAATGACATATACTTTTGAATTTTAATGATAATGTTGAAGCGCTATAATTCAATTTCATTTATGAAGAGTTCTAAGTAATGACTCACGAAATCAAATAAATTTTGGAAGAACCTTAATCTATGAATTATGTCTATCAATTTACAAAATTTTATTTGGTGTATTAAGGTTAGACAGATCAACACATTTTTTAATAGGTATTTAAAAATAAAAATGTTAGAAGCAAAGTCAAAGAGACTCTTGTAATTTGCGAATCCAATATATACAAGATTTTTTTTTTTAATATATGTTAATTGCCACCTGCTTAAAAAAATATTTATGCATTTTGTTGGTTGAACTTTTCTTTTGATATCACTTAAGACAGTTAAATTGAGAGTTCAACTAAAGTATAATTTTGATCTCTATGGTAAAACTATTTCACAATGGATAAAAGTTACCAATTATCTTAACGGGAGGCCATATTCTACATTTGTATTCTCATCTTAAATGAAATGTCACTTCTAACATTCACTTTACATGTGAATGATTAACTTTTTTTCAAATACTATTTCAAACATTATCTCTCTTTCTCACATCTTTAATATTTTCGGTCTCTTTTGATACGATCCAAAAAAAAATATACTTGGAAAATAATAATCCAAAAAAATAAAGTTCTCTTTTTACAGGACGATTTTTTTTTTATCTCTGTTGAATAAATTATCTCTTTTGGCAGGAATTACAAATTAAAAAGTATCCAAAAAATAGTTATACTTTTTGAATAAATTATCTATTGACAGGACCAAAAAAAAATACTTAAAAAAATTATTCTTGATGAATAAATTATCTATATTGAGAGTATCCAAAAAAAAGTTATCGTTATTCAATAAATTATATCTTTTGATAGGTTCAAAAAAAGAAATTATTTCTATTGAATAAATTATCTCTATTGGAAGAAGCCAAAAACAAAATAGTTACCTTGAATAAATTATCCTTTTTGAAAGGACAAAAAAAAAAAACCAAAGCAGACTTAAGAACAAGTTATCTATTTTGATAAGATAAAAAAAAAAAAGTACTAAAAAAAGTAAAAAGGTAAAAAGATTATCTCTTTTGATAGGACAAAAAAAAAAGTAATAAAGAATGTAAAAAAAAGTTTAACTTTATGGTATAAAGGGTGGTTGTGGAATTATAAAATAAGGGATGTTATATTAGTTAGTTTAGGAATTTTTTTATTATTTTTTCTAAAAGAAAAAGATAGTTAGAGTACAATTGTAAAAAAATGAGATTGCGAATATCGCCTCCCATCCTAAAAAGTTATGCATAAACACATTTAATATTAAAAGATAAAAATAAATAATAATAAGTTCACTCACTTTTCCAAGAAAGCAAAAAATTATGTATTTTCATTTACAAGAAAAATGTATGAGAAAGTTAGGTGGGTATAAAAAATTAATTTACTTTATAATTTTCTTTTACGGCTTTTCAAACTTTTAAAATTCTTTTAAAAAGATAGTTTTATTCACTTGACACTTTTTTTCACTTAACCAAACCAAGCCTTAGTAAATAATAATTTGATGTGTCTAACCATAATGGCTTGTGTTTTTTTGTCAAAGTTAAATGAAATTTCACATACAAATTATACAAATATACGGTTAGTCTTGCACAAAAGTGACAAAACTCTTGTTAGTCTACAGTGAGGGTCAGATGTGAGTTGTTAAAGTGAATTCAAGAATGTTTGAAAATATCCAAAACGAAAGAAAAAAAAAAGAATTGTACGGTATAGATCATCACAATGATAAATTCTAGTATAATCAAAATTCATTCAATTTTTTTTTTTAATAATATCTTATTAATCTTTTTGAATCTAATTTTCTTACTTTTAGAGTTTTGGTTAGATTGAAGCATATAGTCTATGAACTTCTAATAGTTTATCTGTTTAGTGATAATTTTATCATAATTAATTTTCAGAAAGATTCTATTGTTTAGACAAATTATTACATAATTTCAAGCCAACACTAAATGTGTCAATTTTATTTAAATTTTTACCTGAATGTTTATTTGTGATTAACCAGAACTAATATTTCCAAAATCATGTAATAATTTTTCCATCGTTCACCCAACCAACTGGGTTTGGATTTACATAGAAGCATTTGTGCTCGACTATAAATAATTTAGTTGAAAAAAAAAAAAAAAACATGTCCGAAAAGAAATCCCAACCCTGCCTAATGGGCCAATACAAAGTGCAGGCCCATAATGGCCAGAACCAGGCCACTCTCACAGGGCCGGGTTCAGCCCGACGACCGCCCATTTGCAGAAGAAGAAGAAGAAGCTCTTTCTGAGTTAGGTATTGGTATTGCAAAAGCAACATTTCATTTCGGAGCTAAAACGATGCAGAGATGGTGCTCAAAGCTTCGATCACTGTCACTACTTCATTCAAGCCCCCAAACCCAACTTTCTCTCTCTTCCCATCGTCTCCTCCACTCTTCTCCATTACTTCTTCACAAACCTCTCTCATCCACTGTAATTTCACCCACCTTTAAGCCCCTTTTCAATGCCTCGCAGCCTCCATTTTTCAATCAAGCAGCGAATTGGTCTCCTCATCTTCCTCTCTCTGTAAGTTGGGGTTTGTCCCACATTTTCTTTTTGCTTGTTTGGTTGCTGAGAAAATGCAGGAAATATACAATCAGAAATCTGAACATTTAATTCCTTTCAACTAAGAGTTTTTTTCCTGGCAACCAAACAGTGCGTGAATTAGTAATTTTGGACATGTTTTTGTGTTCTATACATTGTGGGTGTTTTTTCGTTGATGCTTAGTTCATTCAATTGCAATATAATGTTGGAGAAAATGCAATGCAACTACTTGAGCATGTAACTCCTAATGAACTAAGATCAACACTATTAATTTTTTATTTCTATAATCACACTTTGTGGATTAGTGATATTTAATTATTTATGCGGTGTTTTTCTACTTTTTTTTATGGGTGCTTTTTCTTGGGCAAGTGCAATAAAGTGTTGAAAAAAATAAAATGACATAAAACTATCGAGCATATAACTCCTTTCAACTAGGATTACGACTATTTATTTTATTTTCCTATAGTCTTTTTTTCTCGGCAACCGAACAGTGTGGATTAGTGATTATTATGCAGTGTGGTTCTGATTTTTATGGGTGCCTTTTCTTGGTACTAAGTGCATATATGATTTAAGTGCAATAAAATGCTGGAGAAAATGAAATTAAACTATTTGAGCATTTAACTCCTTTCAACTAAGAATAGATCTATTTATTTTATATTACTTGATTCTTTTTTCTCGGCAACTAAACATTGTGTGGATTAGTAATTTTTATGTGGTGGTGTTTTACTCTTAATTTACTTATTTATTTTTGTTCCTTAGTTCATTCAAGTGCGACATCTTTCGAAGAGAGAGAAGAACTTGAAGATGAAGAAAATGTCACCAGTTATTTCCAAGTTAAAGAAAATCAAAATGAAATCTTATTCGTAGGTTCATGTCTTTGTAATCTTTGAATTATACACACACTATTTATACATTACTGGATGCAGAGGAATTTATGGTGTTGAGTTTCTTGATCAGATCTTATAAGGGCAGATTTAGGACATTGAATGATGGAACTATTCGGCGCTGGAAGGAGGGGAAACGTCACAATGCACATTTAAAGGTCTGCCTATATTTTATCATCTTACTATGTTAGTTGTTAGATATTCTAATGCTGTAAAACCGCTGAATAGGATAATTAAACATTCAATATACTGGAAATGAAGTTTAATGGAACTATTGGTTTGAGGAACTTAGGCATATTTTGCTTCTTGTAAAGTTGTGACGATCTCTTAAATAGGGGTGTTGTAAAATATTGGTTTTAGTTACTTACGACATAGAAGCAACTTTCCTTCGGAAGGTTGTATTTGCTTGCATTTTTATGTTTTATTTTTTCGCTTTTCTATATATACTTATGTTAGTCATACAAGCTTGATAGAATAGAATAGTGAACCAAAAAGAAAAGTACTCGATGAATAGTTGGTCACTTCTTTTGTCCTGGTCTTGCATCATGTGTTTATGTTTGGCTCTGTATGCTTGATTGCTTTTATAATTTTCCTCAGATTGAAGTTTTAAATTAAAAATATTGTATGTTTATATCTAGTCCACCCCTTCTAGCACCGTCAGTTATTGGGGAGTGCGCTGGGTAATGACCCTCATATTTATTTATTTCCAAACTTGCAGTACAAAATGGAAATAAAATAATGGGTTAAAGAATCCGAAGATATGCATCTGCTTGTTATGTATAGAAGTTCAAATGAGATGATCTGGATGGTTAGTTGGAGAAAGAAGAAGATTAACCCTTGTGTATGAATATTATGTGCTCACCAATAAAAGGTTTGAGACATGTCATACGATTGTAACGTGATGAAAGGATGATTTGTATAGGGAGCACTATTGTCCAATTGATGGACAAGAATTTGAGATTTTTAATAGCGGCAAGACACTCTAGAACACTAAGGACTTGTTTTTTTTTTCTAGTGAGGTGCTTTCTCACTAATAAGGGTGAGAGCATCTCTTGCCTCTTTATGAAATAATTTCAATGGCATACTGAATATGTTAAAAAATCTGCACCTTATCCACTCTTCTCCATTTAGTTCCATGACTTTTGATTGGAGTTCATGGCTGGGATTTGTACAACTTCAAGTATTGGCGAATCTGATTTGACTTCTGAAATTTGATTAAATTCCTCGTTTACTCAGGTTGGAATTTTCTTCTTTGCCTCCCCTCCCTCCTCCCCTTTTCCCCATGAGATTTTAGGTAGGTTAAGATAAGTACATAAGTTTAAGTTTTAGTTTCCACCTTTTTCTTGGTTAGGCTGGGTTTTACACTGCAGATCATTTGTTTTTGTGTTGCATCTCTTCATAAAAATACATGCAATTTAGAGTATGCTCAGTTTGAGCTTGCAGGATCTGAGCAATGTTATCCATGTTCTTGTTGAGTTCGATTGTCCCAAGTTCTTTGAAGTGCAGTGTCCAATAGCTGAAGTGCATTAATATCCCTTGCATTTTTTTTTGGTTGCGGGGAGGGTGGGGTCTTGTTTTGTAATTACTAACCAGCAGGGGTGGAAAGGCTTTATAAGTTTTGCCGTAAGGGTTGAGAATCATTCCTCAAATGATAAGATGTGATTGAGGATTTCCTAATCAAATGTGATTCGATGGTGAGCAACAATTAGGAATTTTATCTTGAATGTTGTGCTTAGTGTTTTTTATCATAATATTATGAACTAGGGTCTTTAGGGTACAATAAGAAATAAATGAAGAAGAAATGGGAAAAAATAGTGGGATTGATGACGTAAAAGTGACGTTGACAAATGCTGTCAACTTAATGTCCTGAAGCTTTACGATAATGTCATGAACTGGAACTAAACTGAGAAGAGAGAAGAAAGAAAGGAGAGATTAGGTGACGGAGAAGTTGAATAGTATGAACTGATTACATGTCATGAAATATATCATCATTGAAAGTGACAGTATTATTCATCTATGGAGAGAAGCATATGATTAGTACTACACTAATACTCAATACATGGACACATTCATTCAAGCTCGCAAGTTATCCTTAACATTCATCCTGATAAATTTTGCTATGGTCAGCGCTATTTGTGTAGGATGAGAAGCATATGATAAATATTGTTTAATATGTGAAAGTCATCCATTCCTAGATTGGAAGTTGTCCTGAACATTTCTATTTGTGTTTCAGACATTACACAATTTCTTAGTTGTAGAAAAATCTTTAATATAATGACACAACCGCCTTTAATTGCCTTTAATTTCCATTCTGCATATATAAAAAATTTTCAACGCAGACCCAATGATGCACCTATAAAAAGAGGAAGAGTTATTTGTTTAGAGGGTGAGCGACAAAGAGGCCGACCAAAATTTACGTGGGATGAAGTAATTAAAAACGACTTAAAAAATCTAAGTTTAAGAGAGGACATGGTATATAATAGGAAAGAATGAAAAAAGAGAATTTATGTGGCCAACCCCATCTCTATGGGATAAAGGCAAGGATGTTGATGATGATATATAACATTTTGAACTACCCCCACTCTTTTAATCTTTACTCTGCAATTCTCAGCTCTCTCTCTCTCTCTCTCTCTCTATAACTAGACACTCTATATCTCCATTTTTTATTCTCTTCTCCTATGCTCCATGGCTCTCATGCGCCTTCTCTCCTTTTAACGAAGAATCATGATCCTAAGAAAGTACGAAAGAAACCCTAACTAAAGCATCCTTTTCTGTTTCTCTTCTTATTTATATGGTTCAATCTAATTATCAATTGGTTTTTTATTTGAAGAACTGAAAATAGTTCAAGTTCCCAATACAAAGACAAGTTTCATTCACTAATTTTTATTTGATGTAAGTAGGACTTTCTAGGTTTGTAAAGTCATAGCTACTTTGACTTATTGGGAACTTCTTAAAAATATTTATTGTAAATAGGGATACACTAGAACACGCACACAAATATGAATTTATTTTGTTTCGTATGATTGTGTTACTGACTATACATAATTTTTCTCATCAACTTATATAAGAATCTTGCTTAATTTTAAAAAACTGCTGAGGCCATTTGTACTTGTATTAATAGATATATTATCGATCAATAGTAAGTTCTTATATTTATTGTTTTGTTCAATTTTTTTTATCTTATTATTGTTCCAAATAACCCCTCTAAAATGAATGCCTGGCCTTGTTTCAGAAGAGGTGCTTTAAAATTTTTAAATGATATTTGTATCAATTGGTCTTTGTTTTCCTAGTTCTAGAAGTACTGCTAGCATATCTAAGCCTTTGGGTTTATTCTGCAATGAAGTTGTAACATCTTAAATCTTTCCATTACGAAGAAATTTTGATGCTTTCCTACTGCCATGTCCAATTCAACCATATTATGTACCACCAAGGCCTGTGGGTTATTGATATCTCCTCTCCTTTCAATGTGAAAGCTAGAGGGTTCGAGTCTCCCCAAGAGCATTGTTTGGATTTTCTGTCAGGGAAAATAAAATTCAACCATATCATGTGAGTTGCTCTTCAATATTAGTTGTGGAGATTATTATTTTTTAGTGATACTAAAAAAATTTACAGACGAAGGCCAAAGAAAATAGTTGTTACGTACTTGTATTTGCCTTAACAGGCAAATGAACGTAATTTAAGTGCAAAAAGTATAGAAAGTCCATCCAACATTCAGAGCGCAATAAAAATGTGCTGAGAAAAAGCATTGCTTGCACTGCGAGCCTATAGCTCAAGTGGTGCCTCCTCCCCCTTCCAAATGGAAGGTTGAGGTTTCAAGTCCCCTAAGGGGTGTGTGAGTTGGATGCATGAATAACTTGCAGGAAAAGTTATATTTAGTTCTCCCTCAACCAGATTTTTGCATATTAAATGGTAACTTGTCAACAACAGATGTCATAGGAGATTTTTTTGTTTTTTTTCTTCTACCTACCCATCGGTGAATATTAAATGGTAATTTGTCAGACAAAATGATTTCTTGGAAACTGATTGTTTTCTCTGTAATGATATATATTTGGATTATGATAACGATATACTTAGAAAAAGTACCACGCATCCTCATACTGACATCATTTTTTCTTAAAAACTGGATCTTGTATTTTAGAGTTTTTCATTATCCCTTTTGTTTGAAGTTGCGTTGATTTTCCTTTTGTTGAAGATTCTGCCAGCAGTATCTAAGTGTAATTTTGCTCATTTCTACTAGAAGTTTAACCGTGTGTTAAATAGTACATAAAGTAATGAAATTCTGTTTCTTAATGCAGAGTAAGAAATCTAAACGTAGACTTAGACGACCTGGTATTGTACCACCGGCTTATGCAATGGTGATGAAGAAGCTCAATTTCTGCGGCTAAAACATTGGGAGATGATGCCATATCTGGCATAAAAGAACTCTCCACAAGGTGGCCTTTGTTTTGTTCTCTCTAGCTTCTACATTTCAGAATTCCTTGGACCCCGAAAAGTGTAGAACATGTTTTTGTAGCAGGATGATTGTGGTCATCGATCATTATGGCTGATCAAAACATTTTATTCTTTTTAAATGTTTTTGAAGCTGATCGATTGTAATGGATAAACTATAGATGACAATGCCTTTTAACAGTTTTATAGTGGTTTCTTTCGCCAGTGGCTCTGTCATAGTTTCTTTATTTATTTATTACTGGAACAAGGACATAAACGAGGGTGCTAATATCTGTCACTGATAGTCTTTGACATATAATGAATGCTTTTGTTTCTGTAAGGAGAGTTATAAGAATAGAACTGTTAGCAACTTTGTTTGGTTCAGTTATAACTCCATAAAGTTCTCTTTTGATTCTTTGTAAACTGTTTGAACTGCTTTGGTTTTTTTGAGGGCTCTTTTCAGATAATTAAACTTATCCTCTGTGACACAAAATGCATATATGATATACATACAAAAATCACAAGGATTACAGAATTAATGGTATAACTTCCATACTTGAAACTCCAATTCAAACAGTTACATGATATATTGGAGCTTGTTATTGTTGTTTATTAGAAAAAGAATAACAGATCACAGAAGGACCAGAACTCTTGCTTACATTGAAGAAATCAATCAATTTAAGTATCCACCTTTCCTTCATTTGGTGTCTCTGCATTCCAAACTTCCTTAATTTCAGCTGCACCATCCAACCCACTCACTGGTGAGCCCTTCTCGCTATCCTCTCTCACATGTCCAGCAGCTTTGGCTCCTCCAAAACTGCTAACATTCCCAAAAATCAAAATCACCATTCCAACAGATGCGCTACAAAATGCAACCCCAAATGACCTCTCAATCTTTCCTTCAAGACCTGTAGATGCCAATGCAAAGCCGGCGCATGTGCCCAGAGCTCTCACCCACGAAAACCACACTGAGAATGCGCCTTCTTTTCCTGCAGGTGAGCAGTCCATCAACAGGACCCTCCCAAAAGCATGCAAGAGACCTGTAGCAACACTTTGGATTGCACTCAAGAAGAACACATGGTGCTCGTGCCAATCTTTATTGTGGAAGTAGAATCCAATCCCGGTTACAAGCATCGATAGTATGAATCCGAGGACTTGCATTTTCACTGCATCTGCTCTAATGAGTTGTTGTAATGGTTGTAATAGTGGGAGAGAGACTATAGGGAATATAAAGTATGTCAACAATAGATATAGCAAGTTCACTGGTTTGATGCAAAGTTGGCCTACTAAGTAGAGCAATGCTCCTGTGAATATGCACATTGTTGCCAATGAAGAAAGGAAGACTCCGGCAAGGCTTCCTGCGGCGTGGGGATAGTTGAAAATGGAGATCACATGGGGTTTTGAGGATGAACTAGGCAAGGTATTTGAGCTTGGACCAGGTCTGCTACAAGCAAAGACATGGGCAATACCTGCAGCCCATATAAGGCCACTAAAGATGGAGACTACCCATAAGCTAGTGAACTTCTCCCCGTTTCTCAGCATGTGGTAGGTGAAGGCGGAGATTATGGCCGAGCCCAAGCAGCCAGCAGCCGTGGCGTAGAGAGAGAGCCACCCGGCCACAGATCGCCTGTCAGGGAATTGACTTTTTCGGATGGTGGAACCAATGAATCCACGGACCATGAGGCCGAGGTGGCGTGTGTGAGAGGCAGTGCCCACAGTGTTGGCTGCCACAATGGCGGCAATGTATGGTGGGAAGATCCCTGTTGTCCTGAAGAAGCCGACGGGGAGGCAGAAAAGCGCTCCGACGACGGTGGCGGCAGCGCTGATGAGTTGTTGGTTGTGGCCATGGTCAAGGTGGATTGAGATGGTGCCTAGTATGGGTGCTGCAATTACTAGCCCTGTGACCCAAGAAATTGAAGTCCACCCTAATGGGGAGACCTTCAAATTTCTGACCTTTATGGACCTGTATGTTAGGCTTTCATACCTGGAATTAAAAATACAAGTTAGGATCATTTGGGTTCTTATTGTTTAATTAATATTTTCTGTGGCAAAATAAAAACAGAGGAAGAAGCACTTTTTGGTTCTGTTTTCAAAAGTTGGGAAACAATCTCCTAAAACAATGCTGACAATTGGAAGCACAAAAGGACTGCTCCTAGTGATTTGTTGCTTGAATGTCCTATTCATTAGAAACTATGTTTTGACAATTATGCTTGCCTGCCTTCAAAAGAAAAAACAAAAAATATCAAAGATACATTTACCAACTAAAAGTATCAAAGTGGATAGTCACGCCGGCATAATGAACTGACGTGACTAGTAAAAAAAAGTAGTCAACAAATTCAACAGATATGGTATTATCTACTTTTTGTAGATATACATTTGGGAGCGGTGAGCTCCACAGGGAATCACTTTTTTTCTCTAAGCTCTCTCTCTACTTGATGTAGCATACCGGATGCTCTAATCCTTATTGTTCTTTAGAATAAGTGATCACTACTCCCTTTTACTGAAGTGTAACTTTTAATATGAAAGGAAACTAGAGGTTATTGCTTCAAATAACATCAAAACTTTGTCCTCAAAGTGTGAGGGTAATTTATATTACATCTAATCTTAATTTCCTAAGACCCCATTTAAGTTAGAATTGTCTCTACTCTTCATCTCCCAACACCCGTGGAACATACAGTTAGTATTACCCAAAAACAAAAACAAAAAACTGAGCTCCCCATAAAATGAGAATAAAAACTCACAGTTTCATAACCTTTGGGCTACAATCCAAGCCCTTGGAGCTCTTCCCCCACCCTTGCACGGGTTCCGGTGGCAGCGACGACATGATTTGGCTGATGATGAGGGGGAACACAATAGGAATAAGAACTGTGTGAATGAAGTATGAGCACAGTCCATACAAACACCAACACACAACTTCCATTCTAGTTGGCTTCTCTTCAAGTCCTGCATATGCCTTGTAAGCCTCCCTACCCCTTTGGATCTTTATTGCAGCACCGTGCACGTCCGGTGCAGTCTCTACTTCCTCGTCTTCCACAGCTCTCGGCATCCTCCCAGGCGTGCGTTGGGCGTCAGGACTGATTTCCGCCATTAACGCACTTTTGAATCGTTTCAAAAACACAAAAGATTTCAAGTTGGGTTCATGAACAAGAGATGAGAAGCTCTTGAGAATGTTAGCATTGGAGATGGGGGTATAAAAATGGTGACGGTTGAGGTTGGAAATGCGTAGGTGGGTGTGACATTCTCAAGAGAGTTTGAAAAAACCTCGAATTGTACACTATAGTAATAAAAATGGATGGTATATTGGCATCATTCTCTTATATATTATTGTGTATAACTGTATATATATGCAAGGACAAGGTGTTTGGTATATAGCCTTGTTTGACACTAGTGTAAGAGTTGTGAAAAGCATTGTTAATCCATAATGAGACCAAAAATGCTTGATAAATATGCTCTCATAGAGCATTGGGTAGCATTTATAATTGAGAACTTCAGCTCACTCTCACTAATCACAATGTGACACTAATATAATACGATTAAGTGCATGTCATTTAGTTGAACAAGTAATGACAAAATGAGCAATGATATGGGTAGACTCTAGAATGGGACAAACGCGGAGTCCATTTCATCCAATGGATGGAACTGGACTATTACATCGTTCATAGCCTTCTTTAATACGAGTAGCAAATTTATTAAACATATGCAAAAAATAAAATAAAATAAAATAAAAAGTAGTTATTTCCTAAGGGAGATAATGACTATTTGTTGGTCAGGTATTACATAATAAGTACCTCCGAAATATTAAATATTTTTTCGTTCATAAGATTATTTCATTTCCATGCTTGTTTGTGATGGGATTTGTAAGTCATCAACAAATCTTGAACAATCACTGCCCACCGGCTCTTGTGGCCGAGTGATACTTTCTAATCTTTTCATAGACAAGGTTCAGGATTTGACTCTAGCTCTCTTAAGTGACAGCTCTTTGCCAGGTTAAAATAAAAACCTTAAACAACTTCCTCCTCTCTAAGCCTTGTCTTGGGTAGGGCCTCCTTGTGAGGTCACAACTCAGAAACACTCGCTTCTTTTTGATCCCGATAGAACTTTTGGACACTTCCACACTAACATTACATTTGAAAGCATAAAATCGGCAGGCTTATATATAACCGTATACACCGCGTTTGGACGAGCATGACTTACATATTTAGTTGATAAACTTCTGAAAAGTTGAGATTTAAGAATGATGAATTGCTACTACTGCCACACTTTTCCTAAGATTTGACCCAATATTGCTTTACGCATAATCTTAGAAGATTTTCCATCAGATCATAAGACTGATTTCTTAAGTTTTCAAGATAATAAAAATATATAATACATTTAAATTTTATTACAAAGTGACCAAATGGATTGGATTTTATTGTAGAGACCCGAATTTTTTTTTTCTTTTTCTTTATTTATTTATTTTTATTATTTATTATTTATTTATTTTATTTTACTATGTGAAATTATGAAATTCATTTTAAGGTTTGGTGTATACAACTATGGTATATAAATATTGTGTGCATTTTCTTCGAGTATATGGACTCGGGACGGGTGGGTTGACCCGAGAAAATAATTTCACGGACTTTTTAATTAGGAGTGATTATAGTTGTAATTTTGGAGGGATAGAAATGAAAGATTTTAAGAAGAAAAATGGGGGATTGCAAATTTGGAAGAAAGTTGGGTCAAGTTGTGAATATAGACTTTTGGGAGAGTTAAATGAGGCTAAACTAAAGAAAATAATCTGATGGCAGCTCTCTCTCTCTCTCTCTAAAAATTGAGCCTCTTAGAGTGAGATTTGGAAGAAACCACAAGAGGCAAATATGTTCTCCTCGTCTTCCTTGTCGTTTTGATCGGTTCATCTCTCCGATTTGGTGACTTTAGTTGGGTATAAATTTGGGGCTTTTTGCTGGATTTAAGGTATGTGTAATTATTCTTCAATAGCTTTGGTTGTGTGGGGATATCAAATGATTTTTAGGTTTATAAATTGGTTGCAAGATTAGGAAGTGAATATTCTGCCCTCAATTGATTTTTTTTGTAAGAAGCTTGGTTGAATTGATTTGATATTAGGAAAATATGGTCTTTTAGCTTCCATTTGAAATTTGTTTCATGCAATTTGGCTTTGAGATGAAGGAGATATGAATTTTTGAAATGGGAAGCTTGCTGCTGGAAATTTCGTTTTTTGAAAACAGAGTTGGTCTGCCTTCTTTATCAAAAATGATTTGATCCACAATGGATCTCATGAAACAAAAATTACAGCATGAAAGTTCAGCCTTTTGGCTTCATTTTGGGCTTTGGTTTCATGTCATTTCATTTAGTATTCTATTTTTGGCGAAATTTTGAAGATAACCTGTTCTTGCTGGAAAATTGGTTTCGAAAACAGAATTTTGCCACTGTTTTGTTCAAAAACGGACCTGAATTAATTTTCTCTTTATGAAAGTGAATAGATGGTATGAAAATATTGTCTCTTAGCTTTCAATGGACTTTGGTTTCATGCAATTTCGTTTTAAAATGATTTTTCTATGAATTTTTGAAGTTGGTAGCTTCAGGCTGGAAATTCTTTTCTGGGCAGAATGTTTATGGTTCCTTTTTGTCTTAGAACTGATTTAGATGGTGAGGGATTTTGAGAAGGTGAATTGATAGTTTCAAAGTTTAGCCTTTAAACTTTCAATTGCAATTGGATTCATGCAATTTGCTTGAGAAATGAAATTTTTATGAATTTTTGAAGTTGGAGGTGACAAGCTGGAAATTCTGTTTTTGGACAGAAATTAGGAGCATTCCCACAAAGGTAGTTCGTCAATAGTTGTGCTTACATAATTGGAAAATTTGGAGTTTTCACTCCAAATTGAGGTAGGAGTGTGTTATGCTTTTAACCTATGAATTCTTTGAGTTTTATAGTCATGGTGTGTGTTATACATGCATAGTGTGAGTGTGTGTGTGACTTGGACTTATGAATAGTGATTGTATTCATTGACTGTGATGGTTATGTGAATTGTTTTTGATGAATCTATATTCTAATAATCATGTTTAAATGATGCAATGATACTTGTTGAGTTGATGCATTTTTAATGTTATTGTAATGTCTTCATGATGTAAATTGATCAATCTATGATTTTTATAATGCCATAATTGTGAGCATGTCATGATAGTGTTTTGGACTATAGGACATGAGTTGTGTGGTTAACATGTGTTATGTGCGCGTGTGACGTGCTAAATATGATTATTAAACTATGTGTACCCCTTCGTGAATTGGTTGATGATTTTGGGAGATACTCGGTTTCTGTTACTATTGAGCGAGGGTATAGCCTTCGGGGTGAAAATAGTGGCCACTAGGTTTGTTCCCTGTGGGTTAGTAGCCCGAAAATAACATTTACCGGTGCATGCAGTAGGTATGTCCGGGGGTTTGTTGATCTATACCGAGTTATCCCATTTGTTGATTTCGAATCTTGATTGACAAGTTGGCATCCATGTGTAGTTGCAACTTACGATTTATGATATTTCATTATATTGCCTATGTTTAATTATGTAGTATAGTTGCATCTTGCTAGTTCTAGGATGATTCCTTTAGGAGTTCCCTTGGACTAGACGTTCGGAAGCATGTCCCTTGTATTGTATGGCATATGCCATGGTTATGAGGCCCAAAGGAACATAGTTTAACTGCATACCATATTCCTACTGAGCATTGTAAGCTCACTCCTCGTTGATATTATTTTTTTCAGGAACGAGCGTTGCTATGGAGGACTCTCCTCACCCTTAGCTTGGCTGTGACCATAATGATATTTTTGCACTTCTTGACGATAGATTAGCATGCCATATGTATTTTTTTTTTTGTTATCTTGGACATGCTTTTATACAATGTATTTAGAGGATATGCTTTTGGGACAATGTATATTTCAGGACATATATGATTGGGGTTGGTTTGTACCAACTTGTGTTTGTTTTGGGCTATAGATGAATAGCTTTTGGGTTTTTGTGGCAAAGTGTATAGTTTACTATTGTTATTATTATTATTATTATTTTCTCATGCACCGGGTCTTTAAGATTCGGGGCGTGACATTTATTGACCTGAGCTAGGCATGGCTTAAGTTCATATGAAAACTAAAAAAGTAATGCTATTAAAAGAACTCTCTGAAAAGAGTTACAAACTCTCTATTTATTAACCATTGGATTGAGAAAGTCTTTATGATTTGTAAGCAAAAGGATCCAAAATCTCCATGTGTTTTTAAAAAGGTGTAAGAAACTTCCATGCTATATGGGGGTTTCTTTGCACCTTTTTAAAACCACAAGGGGGTTTTGGGACTTTTTGCCTAGTATATATCTCACCACGATCTATGGAAGCCATGGTCATAAAAAACGATGTAACCTATGGTCATCATCGACGTTGTTGCAAATCCAGAAACTATAGATGAATGTTTTTTTTTTAAAAAAAATAAAATATAAAATGACAGATATAGTCAACCCTTAGACATACTAAACAATAAGTGTTTGAGACTATTATTGTCTAAAAAAACTAGGGACAAGGCTATCCTCCTCTGAAAGAGGGGATGTTAGTTGTACCCTATAATATATATAACATATAATTTATATATGTTAACACTCTTCAAAACGGTTTTTGACCTCGAAAAGTCGAAAGTCGTTTTTTAAAAGCAAACAGGGCTTTTCGTAATTGTGCATTGCTTAGTAATGCATGAAAAAGGCAAAAAGGACAATTTATATACTTTTCTACGCTAAAATTAGCAGATTCCGTTTGTCTACTCAAGTCACACTAACGAAGTAGACAAATTGATACATGAACCCAAAATTAAGGGGGTGTAGTAGGGATTATTGAAACTAGATAACGTCATATTAATGAAGGGGGCAAATCGATACATGAACCCAAAATTAAGGGAGTGTAGTTGAGATTATTGAAATTAGAAAAGGTCTAGTCAGAATATGGCCTAAAATGAGGGGGGTGTAAGTGACATTTATCCCCCTTTTTTTCTTTTTTTTTTCTTGTTCTTGAGCTCTTATAAGTACATGATTGTAAGGATTACTATTGCAGCAAAGTTGATTGACATATATTTTGGATAATACTAGTAATGCAAGTGCATTTCACAAGGCTATACACAAACTGCTTCTGGGTATGGCTACCCAGAAGGCTGCAGGCTCTATGAATCTAACTCATGTTGCTGCTATTTTTTGCATTCTTATGCTTCTGAGGATTTGATTCCTCCCCCGTAGCAGGAGAAAGCACAATCCGATGTGGCGATGAACTCAACTCCTCTGCTAGTCCAAGGTGGGAAGTTCACTTTAGGATTCTTCACCGCGACAGCTTCCGGTTATTTAGGAATATGGTAAACCAATGATGACCAACAAAGGAAAGTATGGGTTACCAATCCTACCACACCTATTTTAAACAATTCTGGAGTTCTGACAATTGATAGCACATGAAGGTTGAAGCTTATGAGTGGAGGGAGTACTCTTGTGAATATTTCTGATCAAGTTGGGACTGGAAATGTTAGTGCCACACTAGAAGATTCAGGTAACCTTGTGGTGATGGATGAAACTCATAACAGCACTTTGTGGCAGAGCTTTGATCATCCTAGCAGCGCGCAATTGCCCGGCATGAAACTTGGTTTTAACAGCACAACTAGGCAGAATTGGACTCTTTCGGCGTCGAGGAGAGTGTTATTGGAGTAGTGGGGAACTGAAAGATCAGAATGTCAGGGGTTTGTAATTTTTAAAAAAAAAAAAAGAAAAGAAAAGAAAAAACACAAAATGATATGTGAATGGAATTTAGATTTAAAATATGCAATTAGATTCAAAATTGAATACACCAAATTTAAGATGTTACATGAATGTAGGATTCATGTTCTCTCTCTTTTGTCCCTCATCTCCCTCTTGCCAAATTTATCCTATTAACAACATTGCAACCATAGGAACACATGGGAAGACCCTTTCTGCAATAAAATCAATCATTTCTTCATTTTATAGCACTCCAACTGAACTATGATAAACAAAAGTGCATGATTCTCATAATGATAATGTATGTGTAACTAAAATAAACTACAACCATTTTGACATTAAACAAGCTTCTTACAGAGTTCCATTGTTACATATACTTCAACTATGCACAAAAGCGGTTAGAATATTCAAAGCAATTGCCATATGTTTGAAGCATGAAAAGGAAAGAAATTTCTACCTCTCATCGAGCCTCCATTATAGAAA
Source organism: Cornus controversa (assembly GCA_026545225.1). Lineage (NCBI taxonomy): Eukaryota > Viridiplantae > Streptophyta > Magnoliopsida > Cornales > Cornaceae > Cornus > Cornus controversa. The sequence continues at coordinate 85,872,951 of CM048846.1, read as the reverse complement.
TGGACAAACCATTTACTGAATAATCTTTTGAACTACTTTCATTAGTTTCTGATGAAATTGCCTGAGGCACACGTCTTCCTGTGAAAAATGCTGGTTGCTTTGGAGCAGCTAAAGGCATAGTTTCGTCGGTAAGCATAGAAATTACTACTGACATTGTTGGCCTATCAGCTGCACTTTCTTGCACGCATAAAAGTCCCACATGAATGATTCTCAATAAATGGTGTGCAGAACACGACTTGCCTAGTGTTGGATCCTTTAATTCCAATGCAGTCCCTTCTTTCCATAACTCCCATGCCTGAGGTAATATTATTTTCATTTCCACATTCAAATTATATCCAAATGTTATGGTTGAGAAAATGAAAATAAAAGAAATGTACTGGGAGATACTTACATATCCTATTAGGTTTAGTGGGCGATCAAGATGATAGAAGCTATTATTTTTCCTTCCACTCACGATTTCCAGGACCAACACTCCAAAACTGAAGACATCAGATTTCACTGAGAAATTTCCTTCCATGGCATACTCCGGAGACATGTAACCACTAAATCCAATCATTGAAAAAAATAACTTAGTTAGGAGCTGAAGCACAAACAATTTATGAAAATTTAAAAGCTTCAACCTGTCAACCCATAGAGTGCAACTTTTCACTTACTATGTTCCAACAATCCTGTTAGTGTATATTGCCTCTGTTTCGTTTGGCTTGAAAATTCTTGCCATCCCAAAATCAGATATCTTAGGGTTCATGTTTTCATCTAGCAGTACATTACTAGCTTTTAAATCCCTATGTATTACTGTCATTCTTGAGAATTTATGAAGGTAAAGCAATCCTTGAGCGACACCTTCAATGATGTTGAAACGTTTTTCCCAGTTTAATAGCTCCTTTTTAGCTTGGTCTGTATCAACAAAATTGTTTGACAGAATCAGTGACATACACAGAGCTCAATTATGCAATCATGTAAATGAAATTGAAATATTGTACTGAAAAAATTGAAACTAGGTAAGGTTAGAGAAATTGCAAACCAAAGAGGAAGAAATCCAAGCTTTTGTTGGGCATGTACTCATAAATTAACATCTTCTCTTCTCCATGAATGCAACACCCCAGAAGTCGAACAAGATTTGTATGCTGGAGTTTGGCAATGAGTATAAGTTCATTCTTGAACTCCACAAGTCCTTGTCCTGATGTTCTTGAAAGTCTCTTAATTGCTATTTCTCGGCCTTCAGCCAATCTTCCCTGTTATATAATGAGTCACAGGTCATTGAATTATATTGGACAAGTACTAATCATTTTTTTTTTTCCGTTTAATAAGTAGCAATCAACTTTATCAAGTAAAAATTGCAATTTACCTTGTAAACAGGTCCAAAACCTCCCTGTCCAAGCTTGTTTTCCGTTGAGAAGTTATCTGTGGCAGCCACAATAGAGGCAAAGCTAAATATCTTCAAATCATGACCTTCCCTCACATCATTTTCATTGTTAAGGCTGTCTGAAGCTGTCAACTCAAATAAGTATTGCTCTTGCATTTTTTCCTCCTCCCCTGCTTGCAAAAACACAATTAATCCAACTTACCACTCACAAGCATGTTCATTATCTAAATGTATACATATATGAAATAATATATTTATTTATAAAACATATACCTTCTTTTTTAAGCTGTGTCTTTCTGAAATAGTAGAAGCCGCCCAAGATAAGCATAAGTATAGAAATAGCTAGAGCAATAATTAACCATATCCACCACTTGTTTCCTGCATAAACATTAATTGTTAAATTATTCGATTACCAATCGGTAAAGATTTTCATGTATCATATTATATCTACATATTTCTAGGATCCAATGCTTTGTCACCACCACTATGCAACATGATTTACTCTCCTCCACTGGTTATTTTGAACCCTTTCCTAGTTAAATCCTTGGTGTTTTACCTTGGTTTTCTGAACTTTCCAGTCCAATGACAATTTTAAATGGATTGCAATTTGGATATAGAATAGGTTAGTCACCCTAGACCTCCATTATTCCATGGCCCAGCTTGAGTCATATATGTGAAACAACGTTAGGAAATATAATATGATGATTAAGTTTTGAATTCAATCCAATCAACAATATGTAACAAAGTGTATTACCAGAGATGATTTCCATCTAAATCTTAAAACTTGAAGCATTGATCCTAAAGCCCTTGAATTTCTTGTGGAGAAGAGGACATTATATTACTATGCACTTTGCAGATCATGTAGGCCTGGTAAGGTTAAGCAATATTATTTGATCTAGATAAATGAAGTGTTTTGTGAAAAAATAAAAATCAACTAAGCTACTAATATGTGTAAAGGGATAATTGCCAGATCAGTATAAGTAGTGTGATCAATCTTCTGTAAGTGTACATCCTAGGTTTGCCTTGTATGCCTGATTGAACTACTGAACCTATGAACCAGATGTGCCTTGTATGCCTGTTTTGGGGTAATAGACAATGAGTTGGAAACACTAACAGATCAGATTCAGAAATTAATGGAGATAAAAGTAGACTTACCTTTGGATGAACTTGTTGCTGGAACCAGCACATACTTGATCACAGTATCAGTTCCATCTTGTGTATAATTTAAATTCCCACCCCAAAACACACACCCCCCTCCAATGCTATAGCCGGCGAAGCCAACACAAGTGCATTCATTCCAGCACTTTTCCATACAATCACTGATACTTAGACTTGAATTGGCGTCCTCGGTTGAAGGGTTGCCTATGAAGTTTGCTTGCCTTTGCTGAAACGTATCACCATGTCTCCTGCAGCCCGGCACTGTAAAGTTCATACAACCATCGTTTGATGGATAACCATAACAAAACTCATATGGGGTAATGTTGTCACCACTACTGTTAAGAATTTGCCCATTTGGATTCAGGTCCCAGAACAGCATCCTTTCATCAACAGCAGAAAAAGTGAAGTAGCTCCCATCACTAGCTGAAACATAACTAAGGTTGTGATTGTAACTCGAACCATTTAATGGCATATGTTCAAAATTCTCATCATTCATTCCCCCACTAGTCCAATAAGGCTCTCCTCGACGCTGAATGACCAACTGCCCTGATTCTTGGGTGGGTTCCCAGCTCAAAGTGAAATCCCCGGTAGCCGGGATTATGTCACTTTGCCAAGAAATTAGAGTCCAATTCTGCCCAGTTGTGCTGTTAAAACCAAGTTTCATACCGGGCAATTGCGTGCTGCTAGGATGATCAAAGCTCTGCCACAAAGTCCTGTTATCAGTTTCATCCATCACCACAAAGTTACCTGAATCTTCTATTGTGGCACTAACATTTCCAGTCCCAACTTCATCAGAAATATTCATTAGAGTAGTCCCTCCACTCATAAGCTTCAACCATCCTGTGCCATCAATAGTTAGAACTCCAGAATTGTTCAATATAGGTGTGTTAGGATTGGCAACCCATACTCTACTTTGTTGGTCATCATTGGTGTACCATATTCCTAAATAAGTGGAAGCTGTCTCGGTGATATTGAAGAATCCTAAGGTGAAGTTCCCACCTTGAGAAACAAGAGGACTAGCAGAGGAGTTGAGCTCATCGCCGCTTCGGATTGTGCTTGCTCCTGCTACGAGGGAGGAATCGAATCCCAGGCAGCATAAGAATGTGAAAATTAGCAGCAACATTAGCTTCATAGAGCCTGCCTTCTGGGTAGCCATAACCAGAAGCAGTTTGTGTATTGAAAGCTCTGTAATCTGATAATGTTACGAGGAGGAACAATTATTATTTGATTATAGTGTAATATAATAAGGCCAATCAAGTCGTCATTGACTAATCAAATGAAGGTTCAGAAGATTTTCTGAATCAAAATGTGTGCCTGAGATTTTTCAGCTGACTTTCTTGACCATAAGGGTGGGGATCCAACAAATTTAATTTGGACCCGTCACATTAGCTTAATTGTGACTCTTTTGCATCTCTGAATAATGTTCAAACCCAAATTCTAGACTTTCTTAGTTTCTGAACCCAAATTCTATCAAGCACACTTACGGTTAAGGGGCTTAGAGTAAGTGATATATATATATATATATATATATATATAATATACACACTAGTGTATTGCTCGTGCCTACTACATTTATGCGTAAATATAATCATGACCGTTAAATAAAATTATTTTGAAGCATAAAAATCACATAATTGATTTTTTAACTACTTTTGATTGTTAAATTTATTTTTTTGTCTTATTATACCAAGCTAATTTGTAATATAGATATATATACGGAAAAGCTACCACATTCATGGGGAGGATGATTTTTGTTGTTTACCATTTCAGAAGGTTATTTTTTTCATTTTATATTTCAACTTTTTGTCTTGTTCGTCCTCACTTCCATTTTGCATTTTCTATGAATATCTACATAAAAAAAAAAATCAAAAGTATCAAGTGAAATTAAGGTATGGAAATAAATCTAAAAAGGTATGAGGTTTCTTTCCCTAAAAAAGCCATGAAGTTTATTACATTACATGCACTATGAAGTTTATTTATCCATGTACAATGCTGAATTTATTAAATTGGAGAAAGAGAAGGTTTTAGATGGATAGAGAGCATAGGAGATGGACATATAGATTTAGTTCTACGTATAGATAATATTAAAATTACTTAAATAACTGTTACATTAAAAGATTTTTTTTTTCTTCTTTTCTTTTCTTCGTGGGTGTTCGGGTCAGCTTGTGCGCACCTCGACTAATCTCACGAGACCCTGAAGTTAACGATCGGGCAAACCTCCACTAGCCCTGAGGAGACTCAAACTGATTATCATTAGGGAACAAATCTAAGACCTGACCAACTGATTATCATTAGGGAACTGTTAAGGTTAATGTGCTTTAAATTACTGCTGTAACAACTAACTTACTATTACTTAACCATAGTTAAATATATGTATACTTGGTTATCTTTTGTGGCTGATATGTGTACAAGTCTCTTGACTTTTTATCACATATTTTATATATGTATTTTGCCCTCTTTTGTATTCTCAGTAGAAGAAGTGAAATAAGTCGTGAGAAAAGCTTGCTGCTTCTATTCACTCTTCTTCCTCTAATTTTCAATTCTGATTTCCTCATTCCAAATACAAATTATTGTTGTGAGTTTTGTGTATTAATTAGTGTATATGCTAAGAATTATCCAACAGGAACAAATCTAACACCTGACCAACTGAACTACATTGCAGGAATTACATTAAAAGATTAAAAGTGATGTTTTAAGGGTATAAAATGTCAGTACAATAACTGACTAATTATGTCATTTCCCCCTATCCATGACAGTTAGTGGTAATTGATATGATAGTAGTTTTCTAAAGCATTCTACAGATCCCACGGCTGGTGTTATATTTTTAGTTAGAGCCCTTTTCTATTCATTGTTTTCATGATAATTTGAAATTTTTTTAACTATTATAGTTAAGAAAATTTGTAATTATGATGGTTAAAGTATTTATTTATAATTAAAAACTTCTAAAAGTTCAAGATTAAATCTTTACCAAAAATTGTATGCAAAGTGTGACAATCGATCCCGTTCCAACTCAATTTGGGAGGGGGGCTGGACGAGGTTGGCGTAGGGATCGCCAACGACAATCCTCAATATAATATTGTCTTTATCAAGATTTGAACACTCAATTTAACTCTTTTTTGAAAAAGCAAAATTATATTATCTGAGCTAATATTTATTCAAAAGTTAAAAAGAAAAAAATGAAAAATTATAGTTGTGTAATTTTATTGATTTGCTAAATGTCATCAATGTTTTTTGTTTTTTTCCTCCTCTTTTTTTTTTTTTTTGGCAAAATCGCAAGGCTAAAATTGTGCAAACCACACCACAATTATTGGCTCCAATAACAAAGTTGTTGACTTGTTGCCCTAATATAGATGTGGACGTTAATGAATAGAGTAATAGTCCCACGGACGTGATTGGTAAACAAAGAGGCGTGAACTGATTGAAGTGGTTTGTTTCTAAGGTTGATGACAAAAGAAAGCTTATAGTTTATCCATCAAACAATCACACGTTTCTAAACAGTAAAAAAAATTGAATATATAGATATATATCTATATATATATATATATATATATATTTCATGTTCTTCAAAATTTTCAGCACACATTTCATGTTCTTCAAAATTTTAAGTATCATTACGAAGAACCTGACTATTTTTCTATGTTTGAACATTACTATTTCTCAGAAATGCCAAAAGATCACATTTCAGCTGAGTGTGAAAGGTCCAAGATTTGTTGCCACCCCACCACCCTTATGGTCAAGAAAGTCAGCTGAAAAATATCAGGCACACATCTTAAATTAAGAAAATCTTCTGAACCTTCATGTGATAAGTCAATGACACGGCTTGATTAGCCTTATTATATTACACTATAATCAAATAATAAATTGTTCCTCCTCGTAACATTATCAGATTACAGAGCTTTCTATACACAAACTGCTTCTGGTTATGGCTACCCAGAAGGCAGGCTTTATGAAGCTAATGTTGCTGCTAATTTTCACATTCTTATGCTGCCTGGGATTCGATTCCTCCCTCGTAGCAGGAGCAAGCACAATCCGAAGCGGCGATGAGCTCAACTCCTCTGCTAGTCCTCTTGTTTCTCAAGGTGGGAACTTCACCTTAGGATTCTTCAATATCACCGAGACAGCTTCCACTTATTTAGGAATATGGTACACCAATGATGACCAACAAAGTAAAGTATGGGTTGCCAATCCTAACACACCTATATTGAACAATTTTGGAGTTCTAACTATTGATAGCACAGGATGGTTGAAGCTTATGAGTGGAGGGACTACTCTTATGAATATTTCTGATGAAGTTGGGACTGGAAATGTTAGTGCCACAATAGAAGATTCAGGTAACTTTGTGGTGATGGATGAAACTGATAACAGGACTTTGTGGCAGAGCTTTGATCATCCTAGCAGCACGCAATTGCCCGGTATGAAACTTGGTTTTAACAGCACAACTGGGCAGAATTGGACTCTAACTTCTTGGCTAAGTGATGAAATCCCGGCTACCGGGGCTTTCGCTTTGAGCTGGGAACGCACCCAACAGTCTGGGCAGTTGGTCATTCAGCGTCGAGGACAGCGTTATTGGACTAGTGGGGAATTGAAGGATCAGAACTTTGAACATAAAATGTATTTGTTGAATCAAGATGGTGGTCCTTACCATTACAACCTTAGTTATGTTTCAGCTAGTGATGGGAGCTACTTCACCTTTTCTGTGGTTGATGAAAGGATATTGTTTTGGAACCTGAATCCATATGGGCAAATTTCTGACAGTGGTGGTGCTTTCCTTCAACCATATGAATTTTGTTATGGTTATCCATCGGATAACGGCTGTGAGAACTTTACAGTGCCTGTATGCAGGAGCCATGGTGATACGTTTCGGGAAAAGCGACCAGTCTTCATCGGAGGTTCTTCAACTTCTGTCGACAATTCGAGTCTAGGTATCAATGATTGTATGGAAAAGTGCTGGAACGATTGCAATTGTGTTGCCTTTACCACCAAAAGCAATGGAGTGGGGTGTGTGTTTCACCATGGGAATTTAGATTATACACTAGATCAACCTAATGCTCCGATAATGCACGTGCTGGTTCCAGCAACAAATTCATCCAAAGGTAAGTCTACTTTAATTTCCGAATCTATCAATATCAATGCATTGTGTTTCCAACTTATTGTCTATTACCCTAAAATCTGGTATACGAGAGAGAGCCGCATCTGGTGTATCAAAGGGAGGTCTAAGGTTCGAGCTTCAGTTGAGGCAGTGTGCTTGCATGTACTTGCCTGATCCAAAAATAAAAAAACATCTGCAAAGTGCAAAATATTATAATCACCTCTTCTCCACAAGAAATTGAAGGGCTTGAGGATCGATGCTTCAGGTTCAATTTTTATATGGAAAACATCTCTGGTAATATTGTGTACCCTTTGTTACATATTGTTGATTGAATTAAACACAAAACTCAAGCACCATATTATATTTTCCAATGGTGTTCACATATCTGGCTTAACCTATTCTATATCCAAACTCCAATCCATTCAAAATTGTCTTTGGACTGGGAAGTTCAGAAAACGAAGTAAAAACACCAAAGTATATGACAAAGCATTGGATCCTAGAAATATGTAGATATAATATGATACATAAAAATCTTTACCGATTGGTAATCGAATAATTTAACAATTAATTTTTATGCAGGAATCAAGTGGTGGGTATGGTTAATTATTGCTCTAGCTATTTCTCTACTTGTGCTTAGCTTGGGCGGCTTCTACTATTTCAGATACACAAAGCTTAAAAAGAAAGGTATATGTTTTATGAATAACCATATTATTTCATATATGTATACATTTAGATACTGAACATGCTTGTGAGTGGTAAAGTTGGATTAATTGCGTTTTTGCAAGCAGGGGAGGATGAAAAAATGCAAGAGCAATACTTATTCGAGTTGACAGCTTCAGACAGCCTTAACAATGAAAATGATGCGAGGGAAGGTCATGATTTGAAGATATTTAGCTTTGCCTCTATTGTGGCTGCCACAGATGACTTCTCAAAGGAAAATAAGCTTGGGCAGGGTGGTTTTGGACCTGTTTACAAGGTAAATTGCAATTCCTACTGAATAAAGTTGATTGTTACTTGTTAAACCAAAAGGAAAAAAGAAAATTTTGACTAGTACGTGTCCAACATAATTCAATGACCTGTGAATCATATATAACAGGGAAGATTGCCTGAGGGCCGAGAAATAGCAATAAAGAGACTTTCAAGAACATCAGGGCAAGGACTTGTGGAGTTCAAGAATGAACTCATACTCATTGCCAAACTCCAGCATACAAGTCTTGTTCGACTTCTGGGGTGTTGCATTCACGGAGAAGAGAAGATGTTAATTTACGAGTACATGCCCAACAAAAGCTTGGATTTCTTCCTCTTTGGTTCGCAATATCTCTAACCTTACCTCGTTTCAATTTTTTCAGTACATTATTTCAAATTCATTTACATGATTACATACTTGAGCTCTATACAAGTCACTAATTCTGCCTAAAAAAAATTCGTTGATACAGACGAAGCTAAAAAGGAGCTATTAAACTGGGAAAAGCGTTTGAACATCATTGAAGGTGTTGCCCAAGGATTGCTTTACCTTCATAAATTCTCAAGAATGAGAGTCATACATAGAGATTTAAAAGCTAGTAATGTATTGTTAGATGAAAACATGAACCCTAAGATATCTGATTTTGGGATGGCAAGAATTTTCAAGCCAAACGAAACGGAGGCAATATACACTAACACGGTTGTTGGAACGTAGTAAGTGAAAAGTTGCTCTCTATGGATTGACATGTTGAAGCTTTTAAATTTTTACAAATTGTTTGTGCTTCACCTCCTAACTAAGTTTTTTTTTCGTTCAATGATTGGATGTAGTGGTTACATGTCTCCTGAATATGCCATGGAAGGAAATTTCTCAGTGAAATCTGATGTCTTCAGTTTTGGAGTGTTAGTCCTGGAAATCGTGAGTGGAAGGAAAAATAATAGCTCCTATCATCTCGATCGTCCACTAAACCTAATAGGATTTGTAAGTATCTCCAAGTACATTTCTTTTAGATTCATTTTCTTAACTATAAGATATGAATAAACTTTGAATATGGAAATGAAAATAATATTACCTCAGGGATGGGAGCTATGGAAAGAAGGGAATGCATTGGAATTAAAGGATCTCACACTGGGCAATTTGTGTTCTGAACACCTTTTATCGAGAATCATTCATGTGGGACTTTTATGCGTGCAAGAAAGTGCAGAGGATAGGCCAACAATGTCACAAGTAATTTCTATGCTTAGCAATGAAACTATGCCTTTACCAGCTCCAAAGCAACCAGCATTTTTCACAGGAAGAAGTGTGCCTCTGGCAATTTCATCAGAAGCTTATGAAAGCAAGTCAAAAGCTTATTCAGTAAATGGTTAGAGCATTTCTATAATGGACACATGATGAGAAGTAGAAACTTCTGTCCTTTTCATGCTTCAAGTATTTGGCAGTTGGTTTGAATATTGTAACTGCTTTTGTGCAGAGTTGAAGTATATGTAACAATAACTTAAGCTGATATGAAAACTAAATTCAGGTTTAAACTCTTGACAAAGTTCAGCTTTAACCCTAAAACTAAAACAATCGGATGAAACGACAGTCCATACCCTAACAAAGTGCACAAATGTAATCTTAGTCACCAATGGTCAAACCTTATATATATATATATATATATATATATATATATATATTCATGGCAAAATTAAATGCCTAAAATTGTTCAACAACAATAATTTATCATGCATTTATTTTCTACACAATTATTGGCTCCGAATTGCCATAAGAAATTTGTTTAGTATTGCAGCAAAGTTACTGCTATTTATAGATGAGGACATTAATGTATAACAGTTCCACATGTTGGTTGGATTGACATATAATTTGGATAATACTAGCAATGCAAGTGCATTTCACAAGACAATCGAAAAACACCTGATATATATTCAATTAATATCAGAACCCATTTCATATTCTTTAAAATTTGAAGGATCATTACCAAGAAACAGACTACTCTTTTGAATTGTCCACTAGGACTTGTATATCCCTATCACTATTCAAGTGGGCTTGATAGAATTTGGGTTCAGAAACAAGAAAGTATAGAATCGTTTTCTCAGTGCCAAAAGGTCACACATTTCAGCTCAGTTGTGAAAGGTCAAAGATTTTTTGCCTCCTACCTAACCCTTAAGGTCAAGAAAGCCAGCTGAAAATCTCGGCCCCGCATTGACATTCAATTCAGCAAATCCTCTAAACCTTCATTTGATCAGTCAATGACACGGCTTTATTGACCTGATAAAGTAATTAATAATTGTTCCTCCTAATAACATTACAAGATAATATGGATGTCTATACACTAACTGCTTCTGGTTATGGCTACCCAGGAGGCAGGCTCTAGGCTCTATGAATCTAAAATGTTGCTGCTAATTTTTGCATTTTTATGCTTCTGGGGATTTGATTCCTCCCTCGTAGCAGGAGAAAGCACAATCCGACGTGGCGATGAACTCAACTCCTCTGCTAGTCTTGTTTCTGAAGGTGGGGACTTCACCATAGGATTCTTCGATATCCCCATGACAGCTTCCAGTTATTTTGGAATATGGTACACCTTTGGTGACCAAAAAAGAATAGTATGGGTTGCCAATCCTAACAGACCTATTTTGAACAATTCTGGAGTTCTGACTATTGATAGCACAGGAAGGTTGAAGCTTTTGAGTGAAGGGAGTACTCTTATGAATATTTCTGAACAAGTTGGGACTGGAAATGTTAGTGCCACACTAGAAGATTCAGGTAACTTTGTAGTTATGGATGAAACTGATAACATCACTTTGTGGCAGAGCTTTGATCATCCTAGCAACACACAATTGCAAGGTATGAAACTTGGTTTTAACAGCACAACTAGGCAGAATTGGACGCTAACTTCTTGGCTAAGTGATTATTTCCCATCTACCGGGCCTTTCACTTTGAGCTGGGAACCCACCCAAGAGTCTGGGCAGTTGGTCATTCATCGTCGAGGAGAGCGTTATTGGACTAGTGGGGAACTGAAAGATCGGAATTTTGAACAGATGCCATCGTTGAATTCAAATTCTTTTGCTTACAATCACAACCTTAGTTATGTTTCAGCTAGTGATGGGTGCTACTTCACTTTTTCTGTTGGTGATGAAAGGATGTTATTGTGGAACCTGATTCCAGATGGGCGAATTGTTGATGGCCGTGGTGTTGTCCTTACCCCATATCAATTATTTTGTTATGGTTATCCATCGGATAACGGGTGTGTGACCTCCATGGTGTATGGGTGCAGAAGTCATGATGATAAGTTTCAGCAAATGCCAGCAGTCTTCATAGGCAACCCTGAAACTTATGACGACAATTCAAGTCTAAGTATCAGTGATTGTATGAAAAAGTGTTGGGACGATTGCGATTGTGTCGGCTTTACCAGCAATAGCAGTGGAGTGGGGTGTGTGTTTTGGAGCGGGAACGCGAATGGGAATTTAAATTATACAATTGAACCTAGTGCTGTGGCAAAGTATGTGCTGGTTCCAGGAAATTCGTCCATAGAACCACCAAAGTCATCCAATGGTAAGCCTACTTTTATCTCCATTAATTTCTGAATATCTGATCTGCATTGTGTTTCCAACTAATTGTCTATTACCCCAAAATCTGGTTAACAGTACACGTATTTTTTTTTTCCCAAGTGAAACTTCATTTACAACAAAACCAGCCATACAAAAGAATAGAGGGAACACAAGTAACCCTCTACAAAACACAAAGCAAAAAATTCTGGAAGAACAACTTCCAGACTACAACAGAGCATCCAACTAAGTTTTGCTTCTGTTATCCACGTTCCTAAAATTCTGCAGAGAGCTATTGAAATTTGCCTATATATACAATCCTTCAGGTTTGTAAAAGCTCTTGTTCTTTTATCAGTCTTTCTACTCTCTAGTACTGGTTCAATTTCTATTAGCAATTGTTCTTCTATTCCATTCCAAACCAAAGGCAATATTGAAGCTCCTTTGCACTGAGTGTACACTTGCAAAGGAGTTTGTTTGTTGTATCCTGGAGGGTGGGACACCATAACCTGCTACACCGAGTCTCAGAGGGGTGGATCTACTCTTAAGGGAAATGTTTTCACATGCTTCCGCCAATAAATTTTGTCTGTTCAATCATTAATTTTCTGTTACCTAGTATTTTTGGCAAAGCAGTATTCTTTCTTCATTATTTTCCCAACAGATTGGCCGCACTTCTTTATGCTCATCTGGCATCTAATCCCTTCACAGACATTTGTAACTTTTGTTGATTTTTCACCGGACATACATTCAAATGATCTAGATCGAATATGAATGCTTAAGCTTACCAAGCATACACAATATGCAAAGTGCATAATATTATGGCTTGAACAGCTTTAGGATGCATGCTTCAGGTTCTCGTCTAAGATGAAAACATCTTTGGCCATGTACAGTTTGGTACATATTGTTGATCGGATTGAATACAAAACATAAGCACCATAATAAAATTCAAAAGGTTCTCTTTCTGTTGACGTAAGACTCAAGCTGCGCTGTGGGTTAATGGAGGTCTCGCGTGACTAGCCTGTTTTATATCCAAACTGCAATCCATTCAAAACTATCATTGAACTGGAAAGCTCAGAAAACAAAGTGAAATACAGAGGATTAACTATGAAAGGGTTCAGATATCCAGTGGAGATGTAATTCATGTTGCATCCAATTGGTAATTGATTAATTTAACAAATGATATTTATGCAGGAAACAAGTGGTGGATATGGATAATCATTGCTATAGCTATTTCACTACTTATGCTTAGCATGGGCTGCTTCTACTATTTCAGAAGGAGAAATCTTAGAAAAGAAGGTATACATGTCTTTTAAATAATCATTTTGTTCATATATTTACAAATGTAGATACTGAATATGCTCGAGTGGTAAGTTGGATTAATAGCGTTTTGCTAGCAGGGGAGGAGAAAAAGTTGCAAGAACAATACTTATTTGATTTGACAGCTTCAGACAACCTTAACCATGGAAATGAGGCCGAAAATGATGTGAGAGAAGGTCATGATTTGAAGATATTTAGCTTTGCCTCTATTGTGGCTGCCACAGATGCCTTCTCAAAGGAAAATCAGCTTGGACAGGGTGGTTTTGGACCTGTTTACAAGGTAAAATGCAATTTTTACTGAACTAATTGATTGCTACTTACTAAACAAAACAAAAATGATTAGTACTTGTCCAACATAATTCAATGACCCGTGAATCAATAAATAACAGGGAAGATTGCCTGAGGGCCGAGAAATAGCAATTAAGAGACTTTCAAGAACATCAGGGCAAGGACTTGTCGAGTTCAAGACTGAACTTATACTCATTGCCAAACTCCAGCATACAAATCTTGTTCGACTTCTGGGGTGTTGCATTCATGGAGAAGAGAAGATGTTAATTTATGAGTACATGCCCAACAAAAGCTTGGATTTCTTCCTATTTGGTTTGCAATATCTCTAACCTTACCTAGTTTCAATTTTTTCAGTACATTATTTCAAATTCATTTACATGATTACATAATTGAGCTCTACATAAGTCACTAATTTTGTCTAAAAAAAATTCGTTGATACAGACCAAGCTAAGAAGGAGCTATTGGACTGGGAAAGACGTTTGAACATCATTGAAGGTGTCGCTCAAGGATTGCTTTACCTTCATAAATTCTCAAGAATGAGAGTAATACATAGAGATTTAAAAGCTAGTAATGTACTGCTAGATGAAAACATGAACCCTAAGATATCTGATTTTGGGATGGCAAGAATTTTCAAGCAAAACGAAACAGAGGCAATCACTAAGAGGGTAGTTGGAACATAGTAAGTGAAAAGTTGCTCCCTATGGGTTGACAGGTTGAAGCTTTTAAATCTTTACAAATTGTTTGGGCATCACCTCCTAACTAAGTTTTATTCAATGATTGGATGTAGTGGCTACATGTCTCCTGAGTATGCCATGGAAGGAAACTTCTCAATGAAATCTGATGTCTTCAGTTTTGGGGTGTTGATCCTTGAAATTGTGAGTGGTAGGAAAAATACTAGCTTCTATCATCTTGATCGTCCACTAAACCTAATAGGATACGTAAGTATCACCAAGTACATTTCTTTTAGTTTCATTTCTCAAACATAACATTTGAATATAATTTGAATACGGAAATGAAAATAATATTGCCTCAGGCATGGGAGTTATGGAAAGAAGGGACTGCATTGGAATTAAAGGATCCAACACTAGGCAATTCCTGTTCTGAACACCATTTATTGAGAATCATTCATGTGGGACTTTTATGCGTGCAAGAAAGTGCAGAGCATAGGCCAACAATGTCAGAAGTAATTTCTATGCTTAGCAATGAAAATGTGCCTTTACCAGCTCCAAAGCAACCAGCATTTTTCACAGGAAGAAGTTTGTCTCAGGCAATTTCATCAGACACTAGTGAAAGCAAGTCAAAAGATTATTCAGTAAATGGTTTGTCCATTTCTGTAATGGAGGCGCGATGAGATGTAGAAACTTCTGTTCTTTTTATGCTTCAAGTATTTGGCAATTGCTTTGAATATTGTAACTGGTTTTGTGCAGAGTTGAAGGTTATGTAACAGTAACTTTCATTGGAAAATAAGTTTGAAGTTTGTTTACTGTCAAAATGCCAGTAGATTGTGTTACTACAGCTACATACATGATCATTATGAAAATCATGCACTTCTTTTTATCATAGTTCACTTGTAGTGGTATAAAATGAAGAAATGATTGATTTATTTGCAGAAAGGGTCATCGCATGTGTTTGTTTCTTTGTAATGCTGTTAATAGGAGAAATTTGGCAGAGAGAGAGAAGAAGGGAAAAAAAGAAGACATGAATCCTACATTGATGTAACATCTTCAGTTCTTGTATGTTCTAAATTGTTGGATTCAATTTTGAATCTAATTGCTTTTTTTTTAATCCAAATTTGATCAACATGTCGTTTCACATTCTTTTTTTCTTTAAAAAACTTACGGTATGAAAATTGGGTCTAACATCAAATATTAGTGTAAGAAGAGAACTGTGTATGCAAGAGGTCATGCTAAGTTGATGGAGGAAAGACACACAGTACATATTTAAGAATGACCAGTCTTTATGCAAACAGCAGAGTCCTTCAGTTCATTCCCATCAGTTATAAAACCAAGCAGATACAGAGACTACTAAAATAAGAAATCAGTGCAGTAGTAAGATCTTTAGCTGATGATAAATTATGACAACATGAAAGTAATGTGCAAAATTCACAAGACAAGTGAAATTCATGCTCAAGCATAAAAAAAAACATTAAATTATTAGTTTGTCTCAGAAATATCTAACCTTGCATTGCACCTTTAGCCAAGTGAAGAAAGTCCACCACATGGGTTTTAGAAACCAGCTTATGATGAGCTCTCTATTCAAATTTCAAAGCTCTGAACATCACTTTGAACAATACTCAGTATGACAGTCCCATTCCTCTACAGATCAGTGCTTCTACAACTGATATACACTACAGTTTCCACCAGCAATGGGTCCAAAACAATATAAGCTCAATTTGAACCACGCCCATTATTCTCTCTTATGGTTCCTTCCCACCAAGCCCATGTCACAAAAGCTGTTTGTGTAAGACTCCGTTGAAGCAGCCAAGCCCTGAATTGTTTGCCACTTTCCACCCCAATGGACCCAACCCCATTGTTTGGGAGATGAATAGTTGAACAACTAGTCCATTCTTAGCCTTAGAGGCATAACCAAACCATTCTAACCAACAGACGCCCAAGTGCCAAGTGGCAGATGTTTTGACTGTTTCAACTTCTATATGTTCCCCCATCAGCTACACATGGAATCAACAGGTAATTTTCTGTTTTCCCATTCCTTTTCACTGAAAGAATATGTTTTGCTCAACTCCAAAGAAAATTGTTGGGTTTTTCCCTTGATCGGAGCCCTACAGATAACATTCAATGACTCCAGACATCCTCTAATTCCTCTATGATATTGGTGTTTGCTAACTGGAATTGCTCGATTGTAATAGTAAAGATCCTCTGCACAAAGGTGAGATGGTGAGTTCAAGTACACAATAGTCACTTTGTGTAAAATTGTTCCAAAGTTTAGATGTGTCTCTTTTATTTTCAGTATCTTACCTAAGCAAGATAACACTGAAAACTTGATAGAGAGAGAGAGAGAGATTGAAAATATGATATCTGCTTGAAGCAGAATGATCCATCTATTAATCTCCTCTTCTTTCCGTTTCTAAGTAGAAAGGCAGCCTAGTTAATAAACTCAAAGAACACACACATAAGCAATAGGTACTTAGCAAAAACTAAAATGAAGATGCTAAATTTACAGGCAAAACCCTTTTAAGAAGGAAAGTAAGTGACATATGGGAGAAAAGAAAAATGAGTAGATGATATCTTTTCAAGTAATAAGTTGATGCTATAGAACAAGAGAAATTAACAAAATATACAATGGAGAAGATTTATTTGTCACAACCTGCTAAAGTTTGCATACAATCACAATACAGAGCAATGTGCTCAAAATCCAATATAAAAATAGAAGAGTTCCAGCCTTGGATGGGGTTGAGATGGATTTGGTGGAGAATCTGAGCAGGGTGGGGTGGGGGAGTCTCGTCCACTTATCTACAAATATATAATAAGATTTTTTTTTTATTTTATTACTAAAATTATAAGACCTTTATAAACCTTACAGTAATATTATTTTTCTCATTTTTCATAGCAAGTGATTTTTTTTTGTTATATAATTTTCATATAATAATGATAATATAATTGTTTGAAAAATGATTTTATGAAAAAGTATTTAAAGAAAAAATGTCGCAAAAGGCTAAAGGCAAGTCAGGGGCTGGACCAGGGTGGTAATGTATAAGTATTTAAAATTGGGCGAGAATGGGGGCTTCTAAGGGGGTTGGGGTTGGGATAGGGACAGCAATGGAGCCAGGGGGGGTGGGGGGGGGGGGGGGGGGGGTGTGGGGGTGGGGGTGGGGCCTCCTCATGCCTGCTCCCATTTAAGTTACCCTGCCTCATTCCTATCTGAAACTGTTTACCAACAATTCTCCGCACCCGTTTAAGTTCCCCTGCCCTGTCCCATTTAAATTCCTACTCAATTTTTTTTCCTAATTTACCCACTCATATTAAAAAATCATATTTAAGAATATAAAATAAATAAACATTCATCCAAATTTTATATAATTGTACCAAATTAACCATATAAACATTAACATTGTTCCAACAATAAGGGTAATTTTGTATATAACATAACGTATAAGGGTAACATAGTACCTTCTCATTATAGAAAGGACAGGGACGGGGGTGCAGGTTTTCACCATAAAACGTGTCCCTGCCCAAAACCATTAAATGTATCTTCAAAACCATTTTAAACAAGATGGGGTGGGGTGGGTGCCCGACAGGGCGAACTATTTTGCCATCTCTAGGTGGGGGTGGGGTTATGTTCCTTATTGAGTGTCGGGTGAGAATGGGGTCTTGTTTCATGGCTACCCTATTGCCATCCCTAAAGTAGCCCAAATCTCTACTCTAGCTATAGTTACTTAATCAAACTAGTGATTTAAATCCAAATTACATCAAACAGAGTTGAGCCTCCGCAACTGTATCAATAACATTCAGCATGGCTCCATCTGGTATTGTCTCACTAGAAGGATCTATCAGATTTAAAAGTACTGATCCTAGTAAGTCACATCAAACAGTGAAATCTCTTCATCGTTATATTTCAATCACGTCCATTCAATTTATCCATTAAAATTCTAGTATAAAGATTGCTAAGCACTTTGCTTTATCAATTCATGGAATCCATTTGATATTAGTGAGATTATTGAAAAAATTTCATGTTATATCATGAAAATCATTTCATCAAGACTATTAGCTTCCATTGTACTTATATCCAGTCACCTCAAAGTGATAATTTTCTGCCAATTACTTTCATTTTCCTCGTCCCTCTATTTGGCTGTTGAATTACAAATAAGAAAAGGAAAAGAACAAGAAAAAAGTGAAATCATGAAATTTTTCTCTCCTTTTTGGCTGTAGATAAAAGGGGTGAAAAAAAAAAGAGAGAATAAAAAGAATGCTTGAATATAAAAGAAAGATGAAGATAAACACCAAAAAATCAATGCAGAAGGGGTTCTTGAAAAAAAAATGAAATAGAAGAGATTTTAAAACTGTACTTCACCATGAAAAGTTTACTGAATTTCTATTGAGGGAATTAAAACTGGGGATCTATTAAAACTAAAATAGAGAAACAAAACTAAAAGGAAGGAAAACAAATTCTATGACCTGTGAATTCAATGACCTGTGAATCATTATATAACAGGGAAGATTGCCTGAGGTCCGAGAAATAGCAATAAAGAGACTTTCAAGAACATCAGGGCAAGGACTTGTCGAGTTCAAGAATGAACTTATACTCATTGCCAAACTCCAGCAAACAAATCTTGTTCGACTTCTGGGGTGTTGCATTCATGGAGAAGAGAAGATGTTAATTTATGAGTACATGCCCAACAAAAGCTTGGATTTCTTCCTCTTTGGTTTGCAATATCTCTAACCTTACCTAGTTTCAATTTTTACAGTACAATATTTCAATTTCATTTACATGTTTACATTATTTAGCTCTGTGTATGTCACTAATTCTGTCTAAAAAAATTTCGTTGATACAGACCAAGCTAAAAACGAGCTATTAAACTGGGAAAAACGTTTGAACATCATTGAAGGTGTCGGTCAAGGATTGCTTTACCTTCATAAATTCTCAAGAATGACAGTAATACATAGGGATTTAAAAGCTAGTAATGTACTGCTAGATGAAAACATGAACCCTAAGAAATCTGATTTTGGGATGGCAAGAATTTTCAAGCCAAACGAATCGGACGCAATATACACTAACAGGATTGTTGGAACATAGTAAGTGAAAAGTTGCGCTCTATCGGTTGACAGGTTGAAGCTTTTAAATTTGAATAAATTGTTTGTGCTTCAGCTCCTACTTGAGTTATTTTTTTCAATGATTGGATTTAGTGGTTACATGTCTCCGAAATATGCCATGGAAGGAAATTTCTCATTGAAATCTGATGTCTTCAGTTTTGGAGTGTTGATTCTGGAAATCGTGAGTGGTAGGAAAAATACTAGCTTCTATCATCTTGATCGTACACTAAACCTAATAGGATTTGTAAGTATCTCCAAGTCCATTTCTTTTAGTTTCATTTTCCGAACTATAACATATGAATATACTTTGAATTTGGAAATGAAAATAATATTGCCTCAGGTATGGGAGCTATGGAAAGAAGGGACTGCATTGGAATTAAAGGACCCAACACTAGGCAATTCCTGTTCTGCACACCATTTATTGAGAATCATTCATGTGGGTCTTTTATGCGTGCAATAAAGTTCAACAGATAGGCCAACAATGTCAGAAGTAATTTCTATGCTTAGCAATGAAACTATGCCTTTACCAGCTACAAAACAACCAGCATTTTTCACAGGAAGAAGTGTGCCTCAGGAAACTAATGAAAGCAAGTCAAAAGATTATTCAGTAAATGGTTTGTCCATTTCTATAATGGAGGCACGATGAGAGGTAGAAATTTCTGTCTTTTCATTGCTTCAAGTTTTTGGCAATTGCTTTGAATAGTTAATAGTGAATACTATAACCGCTTTTGTGCAGTTGAAGTATATGTAACAATGGAAGTCTTTAAGTTTCATTGGACGATATGTTTGAATTTCGTTTAATGTCAAAATGTTGGTAGTTTGTTTCACTACAGCTGCATACATGTTCATTTTGAAAATCATGCGCTTTTGTTAATCATAGTTCATTTGTAGTGCTATAAAATGAAGAAATGAATTGATTTTATTGCAGAAATGGTCATCCCATGTGTTTGTATCATTGCAATGTTGTTAATAGGTCAAATTTGGCACAGAGAGAGACAGAAGAGGAAAAAAAAATAAAGAAAACATGAATAGGATTCATTCATGTAACATCTTAAATTCTTATTTGTTTTAAATTGGTGGATTCAATTTTGAATCTGATTGCATATTTTAAATCTAAATTCGATCAACATATCTATATCTATATTACATTTAAGCTTGGCAAATATGTCAAGCTATCAACCGCCCACAATCATTTCATCTAACGGTCACGGTGGCGAGTGCGCGATAGTGCGTAGGCAGGGGATACACTAGTGTGTGTATATATATATATATATATATATTTTTTTTTTCTATTAAAAATTTTAGTATGAAAATTGGGTCCAAAAACCAAATATTAGTGTAAGAAGAAAACTGTGTATGCAAGAGGTGATGCTAAGTTGATGAATGGGAGACGCACAATAAATAGTTAAGAATGAGCAGTTTTTAGCTGATGATAAAGAGACAACATGAAAATAATGTGTAAATTTCTTAATAGCAGTGAAATTCATGCCCATGAATAAAAAAGAAATTAAAATTTTAAAGTGTCTCCGAAATATCTAACCTTGCATTGCACCTTTAGTCAAGTGAAAAAAGTCCACCACATGGATTTTAGAAACCAGGTTAGGATGAGCTCTCTATTCAATGCTCTGAACATCACTTTGAACAATACTCAGAATGACAGTCCCATTCCTCTAGAGATCAGTGCTTCTACAGTTAATATGCACTATAGCTTCCACCACCAGCAAAGGGTCCAAAACAATATAAAGCTTAATTTGAACCACACCCATTATCACAAAAGCTGTTTGTGGAAGACTCTGTTGAAGCAACCAAGCCCCTGAATTGTTTGCCACTTTACATCCCAATGGACCCAACCCCATTTTGGTGGAGATGAATAGTTGAACCACGAGTCCAATCTTAGCCTTAGAGGCATAAGCCGCATAACCAAACCATTCAGCCACCAGACACCCAAAGACACCAATAAATTTAACCGCAAAACCCTTTTAAGAAGAAAAGCAAGTGGCATATGGGAGAGAAGAAAAACGAGAAAGACGATCTTTTTCGAGTAATAAGTCGATGCCATTCAAGAAGAGAAATGAAAAACTATATACGATGGAGAAGATTGCTCTGTCACAACCTGCTAAAGTTTGTAATCCAATATAAAGATACGAGAAGACTTCAGGAATTGCCTCACTGACTGGGAGAGGAAATGGGCTTATTGGGTTCAGTGCAGTGGAATCGGCGAATCGCAACCATATATGGGAATATAAAATAAAATAACATTCTTCCGAATTTAATATAATTTTATCAAATTAATCAAATAAACATAAAAAAATCTTCCAACAATAAAGCTAATTGTATATATAACTATTAAGAGCATCACTGTGGGATCTCCAAATTTGGTTCTCCAAATTTGAATTTTAGTTGACTCCACAACAGGTTCTTCAGATTTGAATTTTAGTCAGTCATCTCAACATTTTAGCCAGCCACACCAGGATCTCTAAATTTTGACTCCACAACAGGTTCTCCAGATTTTTATTACCCACACAATTAAATAATCTTACAGAATTAAATTAATATAAAATTATATATATATATACATATATATGTTAAAATTTTTAATACTTTTTTAACTTAAAAAATTCATAATTTTTTCGTTTAAAGTCAAAAAATAGGCAAAGTGGTACTCAAATTAAAGCTCTAAAAATTATCTTTCTAACAGAATTAGTTTCATTAAAAAATTCAATTTGTAATAAAAGTTATTTAGATTTAAGTGAATGATACATATATATATATATATACACATGGCACGGATTACAAAAAACAAAAAAAACTAATAAACTAAACTTTGGTTCGCCCAGTGCTTCGCCCAATTAAGCGAAGCACATAGCTAACCGCATATGGGGCCCACTATTTTTAGCCAATGCATTGTAGGTGAATAGTTAACTTTGGTTCGCCAAACATGTCTTTAGCTATCCCGTTGCTCATGGCCTAAAGTAACCCAAATCTCTATTCTAGCTGCATGAGCTTAATCCAAATTATAAATAGAGTTGAACCCCTGCAAGAACTGCTCCTAGTATATCATATCAAACAGTGAAATCTCTTTATTGTTGTACTTCGATCACGTCCATTTAATTCATCCATTAACATTCTAATATAAAAATTGTTAAAAGAGATTTTAAAACCGTACAACACCTCGAAAAATTAACAAAATTTCTGTTGAGGGAATTGGAATTGAGGTCCCACTGAAACTAAAATAGATAAACAAAATGAAAAGGAAAGAAAACAAATTCATCCAACAATCATCATCATCCAACAATGTCTCTGAAAAAAAATATATAATAAAAAGATTGTTTGAATATGAAAAAAAATTGAAGAGAAACACCAAAAATACAATGGAAAAGATATTATTGAAAAAAATAATACAAGAAATTTGAAAAGCATATTTTTTCATAAAAAACTGGAGAATGTGTTCAGTTACGTGGAATTAAAGCCTTGGAATTGAAATCAGTAGAATTGAAGAAAATTTTGTTAATAAAATTCTTTTATAAAATTTCTTCAATTCCAATTTTAAGTTTCTAATTTTACGCAGCCGAACACAGCTGGATTGAATTCCAATTGATAAAATTGAAATCGACATGCTACTAAAACTTTTAATATATATATATATACATTTCATTGAATCAGGGAGAGTTGAGTTTTGAACATTTCTTATGAAAAGGCCAAGAAGTACCACTTAGCCAAAGAACGGGTGGTAGTTGAACATACCTTCTTAATTTTAAAATCCCTTTTATTTAAAAAGTTTTTCAAAATGCCTTCAATAAAAAGAATTTAAAAGAAAAAAGTTGTTTAGTGGATGCATTTCTTTAAATTCCTTCCACAATTAACACATTTTTAATTTGACAAATTTATCTTTAATAATTACCCTCAAATCTCAATATGCAAGTTTTATGGAACAAAATGAGGCAAAATTATCTATAAAATTTATTAGTTAAAATAATTTTGGTTTCCTTCCAAACACAAGTTTTTTCACCTACCTTTTGAACGAATTTTTTAAGATTTCGATTTTCATTAAAAGTTCATTTTCCTTATTTCACAAAACATTAATATTTTTTTAAAAAAAATTTCTTGAATTTGAAAATCCATTTCAATTCGTGAAAATTCTCCTTGAAAAGAATTTTTTGAGTCTAAAAATTCATTTCAATAACTGAAAACTCTCCCAATGGACACTTAATCTTTAAATCTTTTAATTTGAAAGGTCAAAAAATTAATACTAAACTACAAAATTTGATGGTCCCACCAGAATATACTTTTCAATTAATATCAAAGCTGGCCGGCTTGGACAATACATCTGGGTGCCCATTAATTATTTTTGTTTCGAATTATTTTATTACTCAAAAAAAATGATTTTTAAAACTTTCTTTAATGATGAAAAAGAAGCGAAATAAATCAACTCTGTTTCACATTTTGGGTCTCTTTCTGGTAGCAACACTGTAATAATATGTAAACACGAATTCTCAGAGAGCCCTCTTCCCAATCTCATGCATCCTCCTCTCTCCATGTAGAGAGAGAGAGAGAGAGAAGGGCAAAATACAACCTCCCGGACTCGTTTCCCTCTGTATGTATATACATGTATCTTTTATATATGTCATGTATTTATTATATACACATGTTACATATCAAATTATGCTTGTCTTAGCTGTTAAACCTGGGGTCCTAGTTTTGTGTAGATTTTGTCTCCTTGTTGATCATTTTCCATTGATAATGATGACAGACATGGAAAAAGATTGATTTTTTTTTTTTTGGGGTAAATGTAGATTTTGACTCATTGCTTCGAAAGTTGAATCAGATGGAAATTTGGAATAGGGTGTTCCTGTTCCTTTTAGTTCATATAACACTTAAAAGGCATTTTAATTGTCAGTAGTAATTCATTTGTTTTTGTATTATATATATGTATATGTATATATGTGAATGTGTATATATATATGTATAGCTCTATATCAAATTGTTTGTTTCTTAGCTCAAAAAATTGAGGTCCTAGGTTTTGTGTACATTTTGTCTCCTAATCTCTTTGATCAATTTCATTGGATAATTATGACATATATGAAAGACATGAATTTTATGGCTTTTTTGGTAAATGTAGATTTTGTCCATTGCTTGATAAGATGGTACTGCATGACAGATGGATGACTGATGGTGTTGAATTCCTATACTAAGAATTAAACTGTTCTAGTTTACTTCTTAAGATTATTTTGTGAGAATAATTAATGTCTGGCAGGTAAAACCATTAGGGAATAGTCAGATTTCTTAGCAATGACAAAATAGAACAATTGCTTCGAGGGAATGGATAGTTATACTCAATGGAATAGTTGAGGTAGCTAAGATACAGTAACTGGAAACACTTAATTGCTTCCAAAAAGTTTTCCTCATCTAATGATATTTACCATCTGGGATGATTTCATCTTTTTATACCAAACTTGCTAAATATTTTCTCATTGTGATGCATTCTCATCTCATCATCATTTCTTCCCTTTCTTATTTACAAGCAATTAATATTTTAATAGGTTGACTCACTTTCTGTTGTTGGCTAGTGGGACAAATGGAGCCATAACCGAGATTGAGGAAAGGATTCATGAACTTTTCAGTGGCATGGCATAGGTACAATGTTGGGGATCTTTTGGCTAGATTGGGTTGGATACGGGGCTCAATTTCATGCCTTCTCCATTGGCACTGCTAAGCATAACTGTAGAACACTCATAATTTATCTACTTATAACAATTCGACTTATAGGTTGCTTTAAAAGTAAATAACAATTTAATTATGTATCGTTATGTGGTCTTAAGCAATGGAATGGTTTCCATAATGATGAGAGTCATGGTGTAACAGACATGGAGTGTAATGATTGTAATATAACATGTAGCTGCTGAGTAGTGATTCTTTCCCTGTCACTTATGTCCTCTTAAAGAAACACATGTTTTAAACCCAAAATAGCATAACTTTGGAATTTAGTAATTCTTATTGAATGTATTAATATATTTTCATATGGGTCATGAATTCTACATTGAAATTTAAGTCAATATTGGTAGAAAAATCTTAGTAAATTCATTTAATATGAAAATATAAAAGTTATTCAATAAATAATGTTCAAGTCCCATTGTCACCAACAACCTGCAAGATTTAACATCAAATAACAAATTCATTAAAGTAATAATCTAACTGAAATCAATATGAAAAATAGAACAAATTTGATTTACATGTCCGAATATCTTGATTTATGATCTAAGCTTAGATCAGCAACAACTGTTGTTTCAACCATGATTGTTGAAAGCCATAAATGTTAATTAATTACTTACAAGGTAAGCATTAATGTTGGTCCAGTACTTACCTCGTGATAGGCTAATGAAAATCAAGTGGGTCTAGAGAACAATTAAGAAAGAAAAGATTCTCTAAAGTTACGTTTTCTCATTGTTATTGTCAATGAAGGAGGGAGGGTTATGGTCTTCTAATTATGCGAGACTGATATGGTTTGTAACGTCCGTTACCGCGTGACAACAGTAGCAGCCGTTACTTTCAACCATGATTGTTAAACATAAATGTTGATTAATTTCCTACAAGGTAAGGAATTTTGTCAGCCCAATACTTACCTCATGATAGGCTAGTGAAAATCAGGTTGGTTTGGTAGGAAACAGTTTTTAATCTCATGTTATAGGGTCTCTTCTATTGGCAACACAGGAGAATGAGAACACATGGCTTAGAAAATCTTTTCTTAGCTGTTCTACATTTAAGAGAGAAACTCTGCAACATTGCGATAAGAACGAAGATAAATAGCTTAGATTGGGTTCTACTTCTGGAACTATCCTTTTTGAGTTGACAATTGGTCATTTTTGTGAATCGGCTTAGGGAAGTGCTTGATAAGTTGGTGGGTCCCCATCAGTCGGCTTTCATTAAATGTGGGAACATATGTGAAAACATACTTCTGGCCCTCTTCAGGTGGTCGAGTTATTTATCCTCGTTCATATCGCAATGTTGTAGAGTTTCTGTCTTAAATATATACTAGGTAGCAATAGATTGTGAAGGTTTTGAGAGAAACTTGATATTTTGGTAAATGGCTGAAGAAAGTAGGGCTGAATCGCTTCCGAGTGGCTGGGTTAAAAAATATGAAAAGTGTAAGGATGGTTCTAAAGCAGAGGTAATCCTACTTCTTCCCCTGATATCACTGGAAAATAGTGTTTCTACCGAGATCGATACATTGATATTTCAATTTCATTTATATGATTGCATAATTGAGCTCTGTGTATGTCACTAATTCTGTCTAAAAAAATTTCGTTGATACAGACCAAACTAAAAAGGAGCTATTAAACTGGGAAAAACATTTGAACATCATTGAAGGTGTCGCTCAAGGATTGCTTTACCTTCATAAATTCTCAAGAATGACAGTAATACATAGGGATTTAAAAGCTAGTAATGTACTGCTAGATGAAAACATAAACCCTAAGATATCTGATTTTGGGATGGCAAGAATTTTCAAGCCAAACGAAACAGAGGCAATATACACTAACAGGATTGTTGGAACATAGTAAGTGAAAAGTTGCACTCTATGGGTTGACAGGTTGAAGCTTTTAAATTTTCATAAATTGTTTGAGCTTCAGCTCCTAACTAAGTTATTTTTTTCAATGATTGGATTTAGTGGTTACATGTCTCCAGAGTATGCCATGGAAGGAAATTTCTCAACACTAGGCAAGTCGTGTTCTGCACACCATTTATTGAGAATCATTCATGTGGGACTTTTATGCGTGCAAGAAAGTGCAGCTGATAGGCCAACAATGTCAGTAGTAATTTCTATGCTTACCGACGAAACTATGCCTTTAGCTGCTCCAAAGCAACCAGCATTTTTCACAGGAAGAAGTGTGCCTTAGGAAACTAATGACAGCAAGTCAAAAGATTATTCAGTAAATGGTTTGTCCATTTCTATAATGGAGGCACAATGAGAGGTAGAAATTTCTGTCTTTTCATTGCTTCAAGTTTTTGGCAATTGCTTTGAATAGTTAATAGTGAATACTATAACCGCTTTTGTGCAGAGTTGAAGTATAGGTAACAATGGAAGTCTTTAAGTTTCATTCGATGATAAGTTTGAACTTCGTTTAATGTCAAAATGTTGGTAGTTTGTTTCACTATAGCTGCATACATGTTCATTTTGAAAATGATGCACTTTTGTTAATCATAGTTCACTTGTAGTGCTATAAAATGAAGACATGATTGATTTTATTGCAGAAAGGGTCATCCCATATGTTTGTATCATTGCAATGTTGTTAATAGGTCAAATTTGGCACAGAGAGAGACAGAGGAGGAAAAAAAATAGAGAAAACATGAATAGGATTCATTCATGTAACATCTTAAATTCTTATTTGTTTTAAATTGGTGGATTCAATTTTGAATCTGATTGCATATTTTAAATCTAAATTCGATCACCATATATATATATTAAAAAATTTAGTATGAAAATTGGGTCCGAAAATCAAATATTAGTGTAAGAAGAAAACTGTGTATGGAAGAGGTCATGCTAAGTGTAAAGAGGTGATATTTAAGCATATTTTAATAAGGACGCAAAAGCATAAGGGAGGTTAAGGGGCAACCTTCCCTCAGAAATAGTCTTTTAGGCGATGGGAAATTGGGTTATAGTGGTATGGTGGCTTTGAGAGAAGGGATCGTCAGCCGTATCTGCGGACTGACCAGAAGGAATAATGGACTGGACATCATGACAGCTGTCAAGGATCTGTGCAAGGAGCCCTATAAATAGTGGAGCACTTGTGGCACAGAAAGGAGGATGCTGGCAGATCATGGAGGAGCCCCTCCCAGTCTCATATTCTTTTTGCCTTCTCTCTCTCCCAATCCATCCTCATCTCCCAATCTCCTTTCACTATTCTCTAGTCTAGTCTTGAGTGTGAATCATTCCTCTAGCACCAGCGAACTCTACTTATTTACACTAAG
This sequence comes from Cornus controversa, assembly GCA_026545225.1. Classification (NCBI taxonomy): domain Eukaryota; kingdom Viridiplantae; phylum Streptophyta; class Magnoliopsida; order Cornales; family Cornaceae; genus Cornus; species Cornus controversa. The sequence goes on along the minus strand of CM048846.1, from coordinate 85,844,501 downwards.
TTGATGAATGGGAGACGCACAATACATAGTTAAGAATGACCAGTTTTTAGCTGATGATAAAGAAACAACATGAAAATAATGTGTAAATTTCTTAATAGCAGTAATGTGTATTTTTCAAAATGAAAAATAGAACAAATTTGATTTACATGTCCGAATATCTTGATTTATGATCTAAGCTTAGATCATGTGATATTGTAAGTTTTGGAGAGTTGATCTATGTATATTGAGTTTATTTGGAGAAGTATGAACTGATTTTGTAGGAAAAAAGTGAACAATATGAAAGGGGGGGGGGGGGGGGGGGGAGGGGGGGTTATGGCCGTGAAACTATGGCACACTGACATGGTTTCTAACGGTAGTTAATGAGCTATAACAGCAACAACTGTTTGTTTCAACCATGATCGTTGAAAGCCATAAATGTTAATTAATTACTTACAAGGTAAGCATTAATGTTTGTCTCGTACTTACCTCGTGATAGGCTAATGAAAATCAAGTGGGTCTAGAGAACAATTAAGAAAGAAAAGATTCTCTAAAGTTACGTTTTCTCATTGTTATTGTCAATGAAGGAGGGAGGGTTATGGTCATCTAATTATGAGAGACTGATATGGTTTGGAATGTCCGTTAGCGCGCAACAACAGTAGCAGCCATTACTTTCAACCAATACTTACCTCATGATAGGATAGTGAAAATCAGGTTGGTTTGGAAGGAAACAATTCTTAATCTCATGCTATAGGGTTCTATTGGCAACACAGGAGAATGAGAACAAGTGGCTTAGAGAATCTTTTCTTAGCTGTTCTACATTTAAGAGAGAAACTTTGCAACATTGCGATAAGAACGAGAATAAATAGCTTAGATTGAGTTCTGCTACTGGAACTAGCCTTTTTGAGTTGACAATTGGTCATTTTTGTGAATCGGCTTAGGGAAGTGCTTGATAAGTTGGTGGGTCCCCATCAGTCGGCTTTCATTAAATGTGAGAACATATGTGAAAACATACTTCTGGCCCTCTTCGGGTGGTCGAGTTATTTATCCTCATTCATATCGCAATGTTATAGAGTTTCTGTCTTAAATATATACTAGGTAGCAATAGACTGTGAAGCTTTTGAGAGAAACTTGATATTTTGGTAAATGGCTGAAGAAAGTAGGGCTGAATCGCTTCCTAGTGGCTGGGTTAAAAAATATGAAAAGTGTAAGGATGGTTCTAAAGCAGAGGTAATCCTACTTCTTCCCCTAATATCACTGGAAAATAGTGTTTCTACCGAGATCGATACATTGATCAGTTCATTATAGTATTCTAATTATTGATTTTCCCCCTAATTGGGGATTCTAATTATTGATTTAATTCTATGAACTGATGTATTAGGTTTTTGTATTGTGTTATCTTATGATATATTGCTGACTTTAGCTTCTCACATAGGTGGTACAGTAATTGTACTTTTACATTGAGTTTGTTTAGGTTTCTTGCTTGTTCTTTTGGGTACTTCACACAATAAAAAAAAATGATTTTGATGTTCTCTTTAATGAATGTGTACCTTACATGTCTTCCCCTGTTGAAAGAATTTAGTCTATGTTAGGTGGTGTTGCATATGAGGAAGTGTGTTGTTTTGGAATGTTCTTTCTTCTAAATCAATAAAACATTAACAAAACTTAATCATTGGTTGCTCATTAATTTGGCACTATGCAGCACGATAGTGTTATTTCATGCTTATGATCTTTTAGAAAGGAATGTCAATAATCCTGATGTATCTCTTTACATCTTATGATACTAGTCCTATTTTTTTCTTAGAATCACATCCTTATTACTTCAACTATATTCTAACAATCAAGGAGTGTTTCAAGATGTTCTTAAACTTGTCATTACTGATATGAAAACTAGGAAGCACGGATAGGGGTATGACACGATATGGACGCAGCGATACGACAAATCTCAAAAAAAACGGACACGGACACGGACATGGACACGGCAAAGATATGTTAAAAAAATAAAAATAAAAAAATATTATTATAAACAAATATTTTATTTATTTTTTAGTTTCTCAATAACAACATACACATTCTAGGGAATGTCTCCACTTTTTCTTCTATTTCTTCTTCTTCTCACTTTTTCTCTAATTGATTTGACTTACATTTTTTATATGAGAAGTGAGAACAAATCATTAAGCAAAAGAGCAATCTGAAGACGTGAATATGCTTATGTTGTTTTTTTTCCGGTAAATAAATACACTTATGTGGGCTTTTAAGCCTAAGTTTTTTTTTTACATTTTTACCCCATTAGATTTTAAAATTTGAGATGAGCCCCATGGTTTTAAAAAAAAAAAAAATTCACAAATTGATCCCGTCATGTCCTGGCCATGTCCTTGCATATCTAGCCATGTCCTTGGCGTATCCGGGCATTGTCCTTGCCGTGTCCGTCTCAAAAAAATAATCATTTAAAAATGTGGACACTTCTAGCCGTGTCTAACATGTGTCTGGTCGTATCCCCGGCATGTCCATATACAACACGTGAATATGCTTATGTTGTTTTTTTTCCGGTAAATAAATACACTTATGTGGGCTTTTAAGCCTAAGTTTTATTTTACATTTTTACCCCATTAGATTTTAAAATTTAGATGAGCCCCATGGTTTAAAAAAAAAAAATATTCACAAATTGATCCCGTCATGTCCTGGCCATGTCCTTGCATAACTAGCCATGTCCTTGGCGTATCCGGGCATTGTCCTTGCCGTGTCCGTCTCAAAAAAATAATCATTTAAAAATGTGGACACTTCTAGCCGTGTCCAACATGTGTCTGGCCGTATCCCCGGCATGTCCGTGTACAACACGTGTTCGTCACCGCCACGACACCTCTAACGGAGTGTCCGTGCTTCATAGTATGTATACATTCTTTGTTATTTTTTTGCACCTTCAATGTTCAATTTATTAAATGCACACATGCATCTAAACCACTTATAATTGTTACTATCAACTTATCTGATTTTGTCTCCTCTGATTAGATAACATTATTTGGACTAAACAAACTTATTCTTGTGGATCTTTTGAACGAACAATTTTTAAGATATTCATCTCTTGAAAAATGTTTCTCAATGCAAAGAGATAATAGAGATATATTGGATATTATTAATTTCTATCCTGCTTATCATGTGCTCTATTAGTGAAAAAGGTGAACTTACTTTGATCATTACAGCTTCATTAACATATGTGGGTATCTAGTTTGACTTTTGCATTAATTTAGGTGTCAAGTTATCTTTATTTACTTTTCTCTTTTTTTGGTTTTAATTAAGTAGCTATACAAAAGTAATCTATCTATTAAGCAAACAAGCCTGGTTTTAAGCATATGATGACAAAGGTTGTAAAACTATGATATGATAATGCTTTTTGTTGGAGAAGCTTGTTACAGAATGTGTTGGTAAATGATTGGAAATATGATTTTGTGCTCTACCATTATTGATTCTACCATTATTGATCAGTTCTTCTTTTAGATCCTTTACTTGCTACCTCCTGTAACTGTCCCATTCATAGGGGTGCCCAAAACTGGTGTTTTGGTTTCACTTCTATCCGCTTACCATTCTAGAACTAGGGGAACCAGAATAGATCCCACAGATACTCTCATCAGGCACCCATGCCCCATCACTTGCCCAATAAGATATATTTTATTTTTATTTTTCTAGGAAAAGACGGAAGAAATTCATCCAAAATTTAGTTGCTTATACACAAACTAATGATAGTAATGAGCATACTTGGTGCACTTTTTTACAATATTATATTTATGTCTTTTAGGTCCCATTTCTTTCCTTGACGTGTATGCATATAGATTCTATTGAAAACTGACAATTGTTTTCAGTTGCAAAGAAACTATTGAATTTATTAAAAGAAGTTGCAAAGAAACTATTGGTGATTTGTGTCCAAAGTAGTGAAAATAGACTTGATTCTCTCTCTCTCTCCTTTCCCCCCCTCTTTTTCGTGTTCTCTCCAAACAGAGAGATTGCTACTATAATGACAGTGAAAGAATTGAAGTGCTTTGTTACATGTTGGTTATACAATACAAATTAGATCTCGACTAAGTAGAAGTGAACAAGAAAAGCTTAGGTTCCATCACGACAGTTTCAGAACTAATTAGTTTGTACTTTGTATGAGTTGGGTAATATTTAAGAACTTGCATATCGGTGATGCTATAGCCTATAGGACACCGAGTATTTCCTGTAAATCCTTATTACTACACAACATAATATACTCCTAGAATAACTGAAGCATCTATTGATCTATTCTAATTATTTACCTATTGAAGCAAAAAAAATATTTTGATAAGGATTTAATCATCATATTTACCGACACCAGAACTACAAGGATTTTTCTTTTTTGTGTTGGCTATTGTAGTGTTACAGGAATTTGGAGACTGGGCAGACATTTTATACCAAGGAAGATCTTTTACATTACGTGCACTATGCAACACACATTCTTCCTCTCATTAATGGTGAGTTTGAACATTTTGTCATCTTCATTTCTTTGCCTTTAATATTTTTCTATTTTATTCAAAAATTGTCATCTTACAATTCCATTCAAAATTTCTCCAAGGAAAGATTACCTAAGAAGTGAACAATGAAAATTAGAGCGTGTAACAAAAGTTTCAGTGTTTAAAAATACCAGGAACGTATTATTGTATGCAGTGGTGCATATTTTCCCCCCTTCTTTTCACTGCCTTTGGCTTGATGGCTTTGGTGTTTTGCTGTTTTTCACGTTTCATTTGTGAAATATTCTAGTTTTTTGTTTCTTGACAAGTTTCTCATTGGGTTCTTGGTGGCATTTGAAAGTTCCTTGCATTTACCATTATATGTTTCCTTGCTCACTCAGGTTACAAAGAAAGCTTTCTAAAATAACTATATTTTACATTTATTTCTTTTTGTCGTGCATGATAAGTTCTCTTAGGCAAAAGAGTCAAATTTTTAATATTTTACCAAGTAACTCAGTTGAGATTGATCTAATTGTGTGTTAGGGTTTATAAGAGGAGAAGAAGAAGAAGAAGAAGAAAAGTCTCTCTATATTATTGTGTCTCTCTCAGACCTAAGACAAAACCTTTATATTCTCTTCAATAATAGAGAAAAAGAGTAAGAAGACAAAAACGCCCTTAATACAAGAAGCCCAATAACCCAAACTCTCTAACACTCTCCCTTATGCTGGAGCATACAGATTGAACATGCCCAGCTTGAAACACAATCTCTGAAAGGTACCACGTGCTAATGGCTTCGTAAAAATATCCCCAGCTGATCGTCGGAACAAATATAGTGGGTAACAATTTACTTTTGCATCAACAAATTACGAATAAAATGACAATCAACCTCAATATGCTTGGTGCGCTCGTGAAAAACAGGATTGCTAGCAATAAAAATGGCGGCTTGGTTATCACAGTGCATAGGCATAGGAGTAGGAACCGCAACACCCATCTCTTGAAGAAGAAAGCGAACCCACAACATCTCAGAAGCAGTGTGAGCCATAGCACGATACTCAGCCTCAGTACTAGAACGAGCAACAACAGTTTGCTTTTTACTGCGCCAAGTAACAAGATTAGCACCAACGAACGTGCAATATCCAGATGTAGAACGCCTATCAGAGCGACTACCTGCCTAATCAGCATCACTAAAGCCTGTCACGGAGATGGAGGAAGAGGGTTTATACAACAAACCATTCCCAGGAGCACCTTTCAAATAACGTAAAATACGACAAAGAGCCTCGAAGTGGGGATGACGAGGAGCATGCATAAACTGACTAACCACACTAACAACATAGGTGATATCAGGACGAGTAACAGTGAGATAAATCAACTTCCCAACCAAACGACGATAGCGTCCAACATCAATAAATAATTCCTCCTGTTCACCATCCAGTTTCACGGTAGAGTCCATAGGAGTATCAATAGGTCGAGCACCTAACATACCAGTCTCAGATAAAAGGTCAAGTACATATTTACGTTGAGAGAGAGAGATACCTTGAGCAGACCGGGCAACTTCAATACCAAGAAAATAGCGTAAGACACCCAAGTCTTTGGTATGGAACTGTTGACCCAAATGTCGTTTCAAGGCTGCAATATCGATAGAGTCACTACCAGAGATGATAATATCATCAACATAAACAATTAACACAATAATGGCAGCAGAAGAGTGACGAATAAAGACAGAATGGTCAGAAGTGGAACGCTGAAAACTAAAGGCAATGACCACAGCACTGAATCTATCAAACCAAGCACGTGGAGACTGCATCAAACCGTAAAGAGCCTTGCGCAGTCTACAAACAAGGTGCTCAGAACTAGTAACAACATAACCAGGAGGTTGGGCCATGTAAACTTCCTCTTGAAGATTGTCATGAAGAAAGACATTCTTTATATCAAGCTGATATAAAGGCCAAGAACGACAAACTGCGATAGAAAAAAGGACTCGGAAGGAATTAAGGCGAGCAACAGGAGAGAAAGTCTCTAAGTAATTCACGCCATACGTCTGTGTATACCCTTTGGCAACCAACCGTGCCTTAAGGCACTCAACAGAACTATCAGGAAGATATTTATCAGTATAAACCCATCGACACCCAACAGTTTGTTTTCCCGAAGGAAGACCAGTAAGCTCCCAACTCTGATTCTTGTGAAGGGCACTCATTTCCTCATCCATAGCATGTTTCCATCCAGGCACAGAGATAGCATGCTGATAAGAGGAGGGAACAGAAATAGAGGACAGGGTAAAAGCAAAAGTTTGCAAAGAGGAAGAAATACAATCATAGGACACAAAGTTAGTAATAGGATGCTGAGTACAAGTACGCTTACCGCGACATAGAGCAATGGGCAAATCATTAGTAGAAGAAGTGAGTAAGGGAGGATCAGGAACCTCTGGTGAAGAAGATGTGGTGTCCGGACCAAAAGAAACAACTGGTCGAGATCTAGATCACTGATAAACCTGCAGTGGAGGATGAGAAGGCAATGAGGAATTAGATGAGGAGGTTAAGGGTAGCGGCAAATGTGGGGAGGACGAGGAAGGCTCCCCCTGACAAGCAGAGATAAGATCAAGAGACAAACGTTGACCAGAAGATGAAAAAAACATAGTAGATTCAAAAAAAGTAACATCGGCACTCACATAGTATCGACGAGACTCGGGACTGTAACATCGATATCTTTTTTGAGTATTGGAGTATCCAAGGAAAACACATTTACAAGCACGAGGAGACAATTTGTCACGACCAGGATCCAAAATATGAGCAAAAGCGACAGCCAAAAACACGAGGAGTGAGCTGAAATGGAGAAGTACTAGGATATAGAAGAGAAAAAGGAGTTTGATTACCCACAACAGCAGATGGCATATGATTGATGAGATAACACGCAGTAAGAACCGCATTAGCCCAAAACTGTTTGGGTATTGACATATTAAATAACAAGGTACGGGCAACATCTAACAGATGGCGATGCTTTCGTTTAGCAACACCATTCTGTTGAGAAGTATGGGCATAGCTAGTCTGATGAATAATACCACGATCAAAACAAAAAGAATTCATGATAGACTGTGTATATTCTAAGGCATTATCAGAGTGAAAAATTTTAATGCGCTTACCAAACTGAATAAAAATTTCATTATAAAATTTTGTAACAATACGAGGTAACTCAGACCGTTCTTTCATAAAAAATAACCATGTCATTCTAGAGTAATCATCAACAAAGATAACAAAATAAAGAAATCCATTCAAACTAACAGTTCTAGAAGGACCTAGATGTCCGTATGGACTACATCAAAAGACTCAGTCTGACGACTATGACTACGACTCGGAAAGGAACTATGGTGATACTTGCCCAACTGACAAGCCTCACATTCTAAAACAGACACATGACTCAACCCGGGAATAGTTAATCGCAGTTTTGCCAATGATGGATGGCCCAAACGAAAATGCCACTGAAGAGGAGAGACTGTAGCACTCAAAGCCGACGACACGACCGAAGAAGGTTCATAAGAATCCAAATAATACAGTCCGTTTTTCTCATGCCCCAAACCAATCATCTTCTTCATTCGGAGATCCTGAAATACACAAGCAGTAGGAGAAAATGTTATAAAACATTGTAAAGCTTTAGTCAATTGACTCACAGAAAGCAAATTAAAAGGAAAATTAGGAACATATAGACTGGATGATAAAGACAATGAATTAGTGGGATGAAGGAAACCTTTCTCAAGAACGGGCCTAAAAGAACCATCAGTTAGAACAATGTGATGGTTAATAGGTTTTAAAGCAGAAAAAAGAGATGAGTTACCAGACATATGCAAGCTCGCTCCGAAATCAATGACCCAAGAAGAAGAGGATTGAGCCACACATGTAATATTACCTGAATTGGCTAAGGTAGCAGTAGATGGAAGGGCAGTGGAGGTGGATGGAAGAGCAGTTTGTAGTTTCTGAATCAACTCGCTAAGTTGAGTAGTGAGTGCATCCTGAGAACCAGAATCAGAAGCTACATGTCCACGAGTTGTACTAGGTTGCAGTGGCTGTGAAATACTCTCAGTGACCTGATGCACATAATTTGGCTTCCCATATTTCATCTAACAATAAGGTTCAGAATGATTGGTACCACCACAATGATCACATTTCCTGTCACCACGTCCACTAGAACGACCGCCACCACAGAAACCACCATGAAAGCCACGACCACCACGAAAGCTACCACGAGAATTACCACGACCACCGCCGCTAGAGACTAAGGCAGACAACTCAGAAGGAGGCACAATGGAATGTTGCCCTAAGGAAGACCTCAATAAGCGAGAATATGCATTAGCAGCAGTGGGCAATTTCTTGCTAGCAAGAATCTGATCTTTAAAGCCACGGAGATTAGAGTCTAAACCAGACAACAACGAAGCAATCATAAACTCTTCCCAATAACGCTTCTGTTGTTCTAAATCAGTGGTAAACGGACGATACTGCAATAACTGATCCCACAAATTCTTAAGCATGCTATAATACTCAGACAAAGATTTTCCGGACTGCCTAGAAGCAAAAATCTTCTCATACAACTCATACACTCGAAAGACATTACTTTGTTGCGAAAACGATTCGGCAAGAGACTCCCAAATCTTTTTAGAGGAATCGCAAAAAGTAACAGTAGAGGCAATATTGGAGTCCATACTATGTCACAACCATCCCATAACAATGGAATCCTCACAAATCCAATTCTCATGTTTCTTCGTGTCTGCAGGAAGTTCTTCCGTTAAATACTTAATTTTCTTTCGTCCACGAAGAAAAACTTGCACAGCATGAGCCCAAGCAAGGTAATTAAGACCATTCAATCTTTCTGAGGTAATTGACCAAGGCATATCATCAATCTTGACAGATTGTGGTTGATTATCAGCCATGATTATATTTTAGATTCACTAAACAACTCAAGAAGAACAATTTAAATAAAGAAAACAATCCGAAAAACTGAAGTTGAACCAAAAATTTAGTTAAAAGAGCAAATTGGAATCAGATTCGATCAAAGAGACAAGGGATTATCTAATTTGGTCATGCCCAAGTCCCCACAACATCTGCAGCAGTCAAAACAAACATGAAACAACAGCACACGCATGGGACAGAGGCCACATGCTACAGCCGAACCTCCACTTGGACCAAAAACACTTCAAAAACTCATTAAATCAACCACCAACAGAGCCCTTGCTAGGTCTAGACGACACCCATAGGATGGATTCGAACCAACAAAATCAACTGGAAGTCTTCAAATTGCAGATAAAAAAAAACGAGACCCAAAATCAGAAAAAGTTTCGAAAATTGAAAACTCCTATCAATCTGCTTCAAATCACGAAATAAACACCACCATAATTCTTAGAAAATTTAGGCGAACCAGATTGTATGGTTCTTGACTTGTAAATGATGACGTCAGCACCTGTATGCTGATTTCACTCCTCTCTGATGTTGTCCAAGTGAATAGGAATGAGTTCTAGGTCTTGATCTGGCTTTGATACCAAGTTGAGATTGATCTAATTGTGTGTTAGGGTTTATAAGAGGAGGAGAAGAAGAAGAAGAAAAGTCTCTGTATATTATTGTGTCTCTCTCAGACCTAATACAAAACCTTTATATTCACTTCAATAATAGAGAAAAAGAGTAAGAAGACAAAAACGCCCTTAATACAAGAAGCCCAATAACCCAAACTCTCTAACAAACTCTTATTTTGCTTAAGATTGTTTTTGTTACATAAATTTTTTTTTTTAATATTTTGTCATTAATCAAGGGAAATATCCCTTGATTAACTTGGAGAGATCATGTGGCTAGCTGAAGATGCCATGTAGATTTTACATTGGCAATAATAAAAGAACTGTGTATATGGACTGGATACTAACCATATATGATTTACTTTAAATTGGTGGTGCATGACAATCACAATGAGTATGGCCGAGTTTGGGAAGATATGATTATAATCCTCCAGATTATAGAACTACTCTTACTCAAGTTTTGAAGATATGGATTTTGAGGAGCCCACCGTTGGATTTTTGTGCTTGTTCCCATGCATGCTAGATATCACAATTAATTAGAGTGAGTTATTCCATACATACCACAATTTTAAAACAACTTCAGTTTACAACTTTGTAACAAAAAAATTAAAATTTAATTGTAGATGGCTTTTATCTTTTGATCAATTTGATATTTGGCATGCATGACAACCATAGTAGAAGAGTGTCGTTGCTTGGTTCAATGGTAAAATAGTTGAGCACTGATGCTATTGGCGTGAGTTCAAGCCTCAGAGCAGTCACTTTTGAAAATACTAATGGTTAGGTTTGTCTTGAGTCCTCCCTCCGTAGGATCCTGCCATGGGGGGACCAGAACTGTGTAATCCCCTTTATAACAACTATAATAGAACAGGTGTATAAGTGCGTTACTTTGAAGAAATTCCTGTACAACCCTTATCTTTATATGCCTGATTGATCAAATCTATGACGAGTTAGGAAAAATTAGAGTCACGTGGAATGCTATTGGCTGGTACGGGAATGCCAATTTTTACCCTTTTGATTTGTTTCTTGTATATGTGTTGGACGGATATTATTTAATGAATTTTTTATAATTGATAATAAAATATAGTCTATGCTTGGCTGACTTATATTTTTGACTTCTTTCGTCCATGGTTTTGTTTCACGAATGTCAAATGATTTTATTCTAATGAAGCCAAGAAGTATACGATAGTCAGATTGAACTTTGGAGCTTAGACCCTGTATTGGTTTCATGCCAATTTATTTGTCTAGACTTGATTTTGATCTTTTGAAATAATCCCTACTCACGTGTTTGTATTTATGTTTCCAAATAATTTTTGGGAACTGAGGAAGTTACTGGTGTTATAATTGAATTTATCAAAGATTTTAAATAGCGAAAGAACAAAATTTACTCAGAAAGCACCCAATATCTTGCTCTCAAAATCTTGTATCATTTGCGTTGGATCTCATGACAAAAGTTTGGCATTTGAATGCTCAAATAAAAGATGTTTGTGGTTGGATATTGATTAGCTCCTATTTTATTTGTTGTTCCCTTGCTTATGATGTGCGTTCAATTGTGTATTGTAGAGGGGAAACTCACTTATAGAGACTTTGGAGAAATGCCAGCAGAAGGATCGAAAGGCAAGGCTGCTGCTGAAAATTGTTCTGTTTAAGCCAATCCTGCTGATGGCATGGCACAAGAGTACCTACAAGGAAAAGCTAAGGGTAAGAGGAAGGCAGAAGGGAATGGAAGACATGAAAAGAAGTGAGGAAGTGTTTTTGAAATCCCACAAGACTCTTATCTTTAGAATAAAGTTTGGCATTTCGTACTTTGGAACAATATTACTGTTGACTCAAAACGCCTTGTCAAACGAAGGCCATCTCTTGAGATGGCAGGAAAATGCATGCAGTGTGTTTATTTTCGCTTTCAATAATAATTTTGGACTGCCTTAAATTCTTAATAGAATGGTATTTTGTTTTTTGCTACATGGCTTACTTCACAATTCTTTAGTTCTTATAATTTATAAATACATAAACCAGTTTAAACTCATTATCAGAGATTTATACATGCGCAAGTTTAAAACTATTATTGTTGATTTACATTAACAAAAACCCTAGTGGAAAGAGTTTAATTGGCTTGCGTTCTTCTTACCAAATATCACCTTATATATATACTATTGTCCTTTCAAGTGTCTCAACCATTAACCTCCTCACATTGAGTTCTTTGGCATTCAGAGCCCCAGACTAAGATCATATAAGCAAGTCTTGCAAATTAGGACATTAAGGAACATTACCCGGTTCTGGCCCATTAGAGTAGGATCTCAGGAGGGAGGGATGGTTTGAGACCGACCTAACCATTAGTATTTCACCAAGTGACTGTTCTGAGACTCCAACTCACACACACTAATGTTACTGTTGTTCAAGCATTAAACCACTTACAAATTAAGCACACTATAAGATCATATAAGGTTTTTTAATAACTGTATATTTCGCATTCTTGCTCTGATAAAAACCACAACTTACAATCACAAAAAAACCAAAGTTAACTACTTGGTTAAGTTATTTCCAAGCTGAATGCTAGCAACCCCTTCTGCATTTTTAGTCTCCACCATCACACATTGGGTGGAAGATTTTGGAAGTCTTTAATAATTGTATAGCTAACAGCCCATGGTTTTTTGAGTTAATATACAGGGGGTATGCCCCTCTCATACTCTGTAAAGGGTAAATTTGTATAGAAGAAGAAGGAATACACAGAACAGGGGACAAAGTCCATCACACATGAAAGGCTCAGAGAGGAAAGCCATATCATGAACCAGAGACTCAAAAAAAATCAAAGTTAACTAGCAACAAACAAGATCAGAAATAAAAAGTTAGGAACAGAATCAATAAGAGCAAAACTTTGGATAATCTGATTGGCGTTTGGCCTCCAAGACATATAAATCACCACAATAATTCCAAAGAGAAATTGTCATCATCTCTTGAACCATATACTGCTGTAATTCTCTTCACTCCCCAGTAACGTTGATAGTATGTCGTATTGGGCTGCTGTTGTTCTTTCTGGACCTCTTCCATTGTTCTTTTTCTCTTCTTGCAAAAGGGTTGTCCTTCATGCCCTCTCTTCCACATAATCTTGTATGGTTTAATTAAAAGATCAACTGATGAACTCTGGGATGATGAATCATATGCTGCGTTTCTTGTTTCACTCCAAAAAACTTTGTTTCTTTCTTCTTTAACATCCTTAGTAATACAGTCCATAGATGAAACAAAGGGATGGCTTAAGAGCATGTCGGCAGACCATCGCGACTTCGGATCATCGACCAAACACTTCTCCAAGAAGTCTTTCGCCTCTTCAGACAACCAACTTGGAATTTCCGGCAGTTTTTTTCCCCAACCAATGCGAAACAAAAGAGCACAAGGCTCGGTATGTGGCTCGCAATGCCATGGTGTTGTCCCCTTAATCAACTCCAACACAGTGCACCCAAGTGCCCAAATATCCGAATGAGGCTGGTATTCTTGATGACGAACCGACTCAGGTGCCAAATACATAGCTGTGCCCCTCAACTTATCACTTCTTTTCTTTGCAATCTTCATAGCAAGCCCAAAATCAGCAATCTTTGCGGTTTCTTCAACCCTTTTCAACCTCGGAATAATCAAACTCGAAGCCAAACAAGATGATGATAATGATGAAGTGTCCTCACTAACAAGTAGGATATTATGGGGCTTTATGTCACAGTGCACGTAACCTTGTTTGTGAATATAACTGAGACCCATGAGCACATTCTTTGTATATCGTCTGACTTCCAACTCCGGCAATCCTTTACCGGAACTCTTAATACGATCAGCCAAACTACCACCAGAGGCATACTCCAACATGATATTGTAGAGTTGAAGTCCATTCTCAGTAGAAACCTCGTCACCGAAACAGCGAAGAACGTATGGACAGCCTTCAAGTTGATGTAGAAGCTTTCTTTCCTTGCGAAGCGAACGTGACAAAGACAGTTGTGCAGATTTCACAGCCATCATAAAAGGAGGAGCAATCGAACTCTGATCTTCATCGTATGCCTCAGCCAATGAAACTACTCCAAAACTGCCCCTTCCCAGTTTTCTTCCTCGCGTCCACCATATAGTCTCTCTTTCCATCTCTCTAGCAAAATTGTTTCTGTACGTATAGTCTCAGTAGTTCTCTACCCTAAATTGTTTCTGTACATATAGTCTCAGTAGTTCTCTACCCTATCATAACTCTTTTGTTGCTTAAAAAAGGTGGTGATTGCCTTGCCCTACTTTCCTATTTTGCCTCTCTTATCTTTCTTTTTCATTTAATCTCACTTATTTCCTTCTGTAATCTCTCTAAAACCTACTTTACGCAACATTATTGTTAGGTTCATAAACTTGGTTTTACCATCTATATATTATAATTGGAATTTAAAAATACCGGTATATAATAAAAGGCTTATTAGTGTTTTACTTAGCTTAACTTGCAAGCCACATATCATTTTTGCTCCAACTTTGGCAACGGCTACTTTGTTTCAAATGATCATACTCTTGGGCCTACTGGGCTTTCTAGTTTTTTGGTCCAAAATGGCCACTAACTAATCCTGGTTTTTTGGGTAACCAGTTGTTGGATTGCTTTTGGGTGGCCTCTGGTCTTGTTATTGGCCTTTAGGTCCAATGGACCCCACTGTAAATATTTATATACAAATTAATATATTTTGCTTTGTCTTCTAAAAAAAAATCTTGTGTCAATAAATATTTAATGTATATTATAGAGTGAATGCTTAATATGTTTTGGTGTTAATTTTATCGATAAAATTAGTGTTATTAGTAGAGTACTATTATTTTTTCTAGATCTCGTGGATCCAACACTAAGGGGTTCATGTATTGACCAATCGTACAAGACCATTTTAGGCCATGTTCAATTGATAGAAGAAATTTTTTTTATTGATACAACTTAATTTCAATAATTTTTCGATGACTAAACAGAAGACCCGACTTTTCAGGATTCGATGTGTGGGCAAACCAATTCAAAATTTAGTGTCATTGGAAAGATTATGAAGTCTATTTTGTGACCAGCACTGTTTGCATTTTTGCATGAATAATGTTGTCCAAGGTCTTACCCAACCTCAAGTTAGAACAGTTAGCACAAACCCTATTATGGCCGGGTTGGTCAGGTTAGTCGGGTTGGCCGGGTTAACTAGTACCCAATTCCGAAAATTTGATTAATTTAGCAGTTCACTTTTTATAGATAAATGACATTGCCCTATTACACACACATGCATCTTTGTATATATAGAGAGATCCATGTTCAAATCTTTATTTTTGGGTTGAATTTACGTTACAACAATCACGTTAAAAAGGTTAGTTTCAGAATAGATTACTCATAAGCATAAAAAATATTTAAACTTTTAAAAAGTTACAAACAAATTCTTAATTAGTACTCCTAAAATTTTGGTCCCAAAATTTTCTAAATTTTTTTTACTCCCCCCAAAATAATTAATTTATAAATATTACTCCTAGAATTAATAAAAAATTGAATTGACACCCAAATCTTTTCAAAACATTAATGTATTAGACCTCAAGAGTTTGAAAATAAATTTAGCTTGTGTCCCCTTGAATGTATAAGAAATTTCCAACTTAGACTTTTTAGTCATACTTTTAAAAGTTCAAATATTGTGAAACAAAAATTTAAGTTCATTAGTATTGTAATCCTTATCACAACACATTGTTATTTTATTTACATATACACATAACACATGCATGTACGTACAATATCCATTATATTAATTGAAGAGAAAAATACACTAATGTCCCCTCATGTTTAATAAAAATGCATGAATTTTTTTTGTCAAACATTTTTGTAAATTGGTGTTTATGAGAAAAATATCTAAAATTATATATCAATCTACGTTGACGAGTCCTGAGAGAATTTGGAAGGAGGAGAAACAAGCGTTGTGAGATATATACTAAAACTTTTAATTGTCACTTACTAAATGAAAATTTATATGACTATTTCTCGTATAAGTTACTAATTTTGTTAAAACTTGCAAGATTTTGTTTAGTTAAAATCATTATACAAAAAATGTGCAAAAAACTTGATTGTCAACATTTAAAAATTATGTGCAATTATTCCTTCCCGTCAGTTGACTGTCAATTTTGACTTAGAAAATCCCACAATACCCTTTTTAATGACCACAATACCCTCTTCTCTCTATTTTTTCTCTTTTCCATCCTTCTTCCCTTTTTAATGACCACAAGATGTCCTTTTTCGACATCTTGTTTTTTCATTAGTTTTTTATTTTGACAATTTGTCGTTATTTGAACAATTTTAAAAATATAGTTGGTTAGTTAAAAAATATAGTTTTTTTTAGGATTTTTTTGCACATTCGGTATATAACAATGGTTTTCTGCACTTTACCCTTACTTTTTTTAATCTTTCATCTAGGTAATAATGATATATCTTTTCAAAGTGGAATCAAAGGTAGTCAAATTTTTTTTCTAAAAATTGGATTCTTTAAAAACTAAAACAATTAATTATTAAAGGATTGCCAGAGTTTGAAGACGATACACAAAAACTGTGCTTATGGGTCTTAGTTTTATTCACAAGCAAAGTTACGTTCTCTCCAAAATTAAGCCTCATAATATCCTACTTGTCACCACTTGAGTTTGACGATTCCGAGATTGAAAACAATTGAAGAAACTGCAAAGATTGCTGATTTTGGGTTTGCGACGAAGATTGCAAAGAAAAGAACTTCCAAGTTGAGGGTCACAAGTATGTATATGGCCAGGGCCGGCCCTGAGATTCGAAAAATGTTGAGAGGCCCTAGGCGGACTTTCAAAAGGGGCCCTTTCTACCTAAATTTTCATGTGCCGATAAATTCTATAGGAGTGCAAAATTTTTATTAAAATGAGACAATAAATAAATAAAATAAATTAATATTGAAAAAAAAAATCCTGATCTTGATGCTTTATAAATAGCACGATCCAGTTCACATAAAAAAAATTAAAAGAAATATTCAACACACTTTAGTCACAAAAATCAAAATTGAAATTCATATCAAAGTAAATGTGATGTAATCGTCTTGCATTTTGAGTTGCAAAATTATCAATTAAAGTGCTCACAATCCTCAAAGGAAAGTCGTTGCATTGCTGTTGTGAAAATAGAAGAATAAAAGAAAAGGAGTTCTAAAAAAAAAATATCTAAGACAAATAGTTATTAGTAATTTATTTTTATAGTTATTAGTAATTTGTTTTTTTTAAAAAAAATGAGGCCCAAACCATTGTATTGGACCATTATCATTATTTTTTTAAAAAAGACCCACTTTGTTATTGCCCTGACTAGTGTATTGGAAAGGAGTTTTAAAAAAAAAAAAATGCCTAAAACAAATAGTTAGTAGTAATTTATTTATTTATTTTTTAAATGAGGCCCAGACCATTGTATTGGACCATTATCATTTTTTTAAATGAGGCCCACTTTGTTATTGGCCCAGACTAGTGTATTGGACTATTAGTTACTATATATTTTTTTAAATAATATCTAGTGGGCTGGGGGCCCTCAAAAAATTAAAAATTTTTGGGGCCCTAGACGACCGCCTGGGCCGCCTAGGCCCAGGGCCGGCCCTGTATATGGTGGCTGAGTCAGTTCGTTATCAAGAATACCAGCCTCATTCGGATATTTGGGCACTTGGGTGCCTTGTGTTAGGGTTGATTAGGGGAACAACACATATTACATTACATACACTAGAGTATATAGTGTATGTAATGTATATTACACACACTAGAGTATAGATTTTTGTTCATGAAGAGCCTGTCATCCAAACCATAAGGAAATTTTCTTATGATTTTCATCATAAATCCATGTTCACCTTTGCAAAAATAACGTACAGATAATTGAATCAGCATTCAGTCTTTAATTAGCAACAAAATTATGCTTGATATTCACATAGCTACTCTATCTAGGGTACATGAGAAGATCATTAAGATGTGATATGCTTTTCATTCCATATCCATGTTTAACATCAAACTTTCTTGTTTAAGGACTAGATATAGAACTACATGGACAAAATTCTAACAGATTAGGAAAAAAATCACTACTTCATTGCATTTGGGAGTAGTGAATCGAAGCTTTGGATGTGGAATTAAAGGAAATTCAGTTTAAACTTTGAACTAAATTTCCTCTAATTCCAAATCCGATACGCCATGCTACTTTTGGCTTGCAAACTATACTCCATGCTACTTTTGCTCCCTTAACCATATCACTTGTGCCTGACCACAAAAAATACCTGCAAACTCTATTAACATCAATGATCACTTTACTTGGGTAGAATAAACGTGTTACACCAATAAAGTTGAACACAGATGCTTTTGTTTAACGGAGTAATTTTATAAAAAAAAATTAATTCAAGGAAAACTAAGCCAAATTTTAGAAAAAATCAGAGTAATTTATTCAATATAAAATTTAATAATAAACATAATAGACAATAGAATTGTGATAAAATTTAGTAATAGACATTATAGACAATATAACTCATGAATTAATGATGCTTATGATTTATTGTGATATTTATTAGATTTATTTAGTCATTACAAATAATTCTCCAAAGAAAATTGATTTTCAAGTAATTAAATAAACATTATTTCATTGCATTCGAAGTGTTTTATCACTTTTGCATCAAATTTGTAATCTTAAATTCCTTGTTTCCTAGTCATTTGAATCCTAAGAGAGACGTAATCCTTACCTCTCAAAAATGACCTCCACTTCTTGGCCTCGATTGGCTGAAACGTAGGGATCCATTGTTTGACATTTCTTTGAGTCTTTGATAGACTTCAGCACAACCACATTCTTTCCTATCGAAACCGTCGATATTGCCAAACAGATATGGTTTTTAGCTCTCACTTGCTTATGTACTTTCAGTTTATTTTCAGTTGAGTTCTGTCTTGATTCTATTTGGATTTAGCCTATTTTAATGGGAGTTTAGCCTTTCGCTAAGTCTTTTGTTCTCTCTCTACTGTTCTACTCTATTTTGAGTTGTTTTATTTTGATTCTTATAGAATTTTTTTTAAGTACGTATGCAATACATCCGGTATAAATATATTAGGTGAATCTGGACCGTACATATATAACACGTGCGATATATTTTATTACATGTGTACAACATGGCCGATGTATTTATACGGACTGTAAATGTTGTCTTATTGTTGCCTTTTTGGATTAGGCTAATGGGCCTTACCTAAGCCACACCAATAAAAATATGTATATTTTGATTCTTGTAGAGTCTTTTCTTGCCCTTTCAATTCTTTACACGTGGATCCATCATAAATATAATTAAAAAATAATTTAAATAAAGAGAAATATAAAAAAATTCCAATTATTTTGTTGTGGGTCCATTAATAACATACATTAAACAATGTGATAGAATATAATTTGGTGATTTCGGTCGCTTATCTTACCTTACCTCTTTTCTTATTCTAGCCTTCATTGTTAACTATGATTAGAAAGATTTCCCATGGAGCACAAATTACCTTTTTAGTTTGAGAGAGAGAGATAGAGAGATTTAATTGTGCTGATATGTAAGAGAATTTAAAAATTAGAAGAAGTTCAAAGACATGAGATTGTTAAGAGAAAAAAAATAAAGTAATGATAAGGTAAAAAATTACTGTCTTAGAGCAGTGACTTGAGCTACTGTCTCAGAATGATAACTTGATTGATGATCATATGTACAGACGACTTTTAGGCATGTTGATTTATCTATCCATTACTTGTCTAGATATTTCTTATGTAATCAATGTTGTGAATCAATTTATGATCAGTCCACAAATCACTTAAATGGACGTAATTATACGAATTTTGAAGTATCTCAATGGGGCATCGGGTCGTGGCATTCTCTCTCATTCGTCTAAATATTTGCACATCGAAGGTTATACTGATGCTAATTGGGTAAGTTGACGGATGGTTAACGACTGACTACTGTACTTTTATAGGAGACAATCTAGTAACTTGAAAAAGTAAGAAGTAGGCAGTTGTGGCGCGGTCCAATGCTGAAGTTGAGTATCGTGCCACGACTTATACATTCTGTTAGCTAACTTAGCTGAGAACTCTATTACAAAAATTTGGGTTTTCACTTAACGATCCGTCTCTTCTTTATTGTGATAACCAGACAATTATTCACATTACTAGTAACCCAGTTTTTCATGAGCGAACTAAACATATTGAGGTTGATTGTCATTTCATTTGTTCAAATGTGATTTTCAAAGAAATTATAACTTTGTTTGTATCATCTGGTAATCAGTTAGGAGATATTTTTATTAAACCGCTTCCAAAACATACAATCAATTCCATTTGCAACAAGCCGGGAGTTATTGACATCTACTCTCCAATTTGAGGGAGACTGTTGTGAATAGAATACAACTATAGTTAGTCAATTATTCCTTAATTAGGGACAATCATTGCTTTTCATATATTGTTGCCTATTTTCTTTATATCATTATAAATATAGATTGTAGTCACTCTTTGAATGATATAATAGACAGTTTCTTTTCCTCTTTTTTCTTTAAGATTTCTCTCTCAACTTAGCTTATATTTCTTACTGCGTTAAAGCATCTCAAACTAACAACATAGCTGAAAACCAAAGCTAAACCAGATCATATTACTAGAATCCACATAGAAGAAACTGAGATATAAGACATGTGATTTTTCTAAAAAATAGAATCAGGTAGGTGCCAAACAGAATGCTTAATTAAAAATTAGGATCAATATCCATTCTTTTCTTTACCTCATATCATCCTCTCTTTTCTTCACAAAAGATTTATTTGTGAAGGAAGGAATGTGGGAGGTAGTATGTGGGAGACAATCTTTTCAAAATTGGGGATCGGGAGAATGAATCAATTATTGACCAGCTTTCCTTCCTACTAATTACTCCAAACTATTAATTATTTATTTCAATTACTATAGTATAAATAAAACTGATAAACGATGTACTATACCTTGAACATACTCATTTGATTTGATAAAAAAAAAAAGATAATTGAAGTTTTAAATACTGAAATTTTAATTTACTGAATTGACTGCACGAAGTTCTTCTCCCTCGTCAAATCACAAATAATCACATTTACATCAGTATTGGCACCCAAATCACATTGGTACATTCAGACATCTAAACTCTGGAGCTTTACAATTTAAATGACAATCTACAGAAGTAGACAGAGCACCTAGGCTCCCATCTCTTGACATTAATAGAGTTTTGGAACAATTATAGAGCAAGAAATTTATATTATTTTGAGGACAAGATCAAAAAATATTCAGGCATTACCATTCAGGCTTTTGATGTTGCTGGCGCTCACAGATAGAGTGGATAAACATTATGTTGAGTTGAGCATCCAAATCTGGAAAAATAGTGAGATAAATCATTTAGAGCAGCACCAGACTGCAACAGAACAGTTACTTCTGTCTATTAATCAGAAAAGCATATCTTAGTAAGAATCATGAAGTATCCAAAAGGAACACCTCCTTTGAAAAGTTCAAAAAAATTTGGATTAATATTTAGATTCAATTTGAACTTTGAATCACACCTATAGAGGCTGCAGTACGATAGGAAATATCTGGGATTTAATAGGAATTCCCTCTTGACAGAAACAGAATAGGTATAGTACAATAACATAAGAAAAGAAAATAAATGTGATTGGTAATGGATTTCGATAACATAACATCTGGGAGTATAATAAAAATCCAAGTGATGCTATATGTATTACTATAATTGCCTACAAGATATGGTCAGTCATGACCATCCAATGTCATTCAAATGGGAAGTCGTCCAGTTGTGACTATTCAAAGCATTTTACTCATTGTAGGGACAATAGGACAAAGAAAGTTAATATATGTGTACATTATTATTCAATAAGAAGAAGAAGATACCTCTGTAGCATTAGCATGAGCATGAGCATGAGCATGAGCATGATTAGAGAAACAATTCAACCTTTGGTATGTGTGCTATCTTATGCCAATCTTCACCACTACCCTTCTCGCATCGCATTGCTAGCTCAGGGCATCTCGAAATGGTCAATGTTCTGAGATTGGTTAGACTTTGAATGCAGCATGGAAGTGACACAATCTTGGGGCAGTACCAAATGTTCAACGATTGAAGAGCTGTAATCTTCCCGAACCAGTCAGGTAATGATGTTAGCTGTAGATGCTGAAGGATACTTAGTGAAGTAAGACCACTAAGATCTGAGCCGGAACTTAGTAAGACATTGTTGCATTCAGATACTGTTAGATCTTTGAGTGAGGGAAGGCATGACAATGACAATTTAGGGCAAATGCTAATGGACAACTGTGAAAGACAAGGGAATATGTCTCGGCTTTCTTCCTCTCTTGACAACATTTCCAGACATGGCAGATCAGTAATCTTTAGTGTCTCCAGAGATAGGAATCTCCTTACAGCTACTCCACCATGGGACTCATCATCGTTGATGTGCTTCACATAATTCATTCCACAAATTTCAAGATGTCTTAAGAAAGGCAGTTGACCAAATGGTGGAAGGTGAGGACAGTTTTTGCAATTGTCCAGTACAACAGTTGTTACATTTTTAAGAATTGGATCCCTCATCCAAAGTGGGAAATCAACACCATGATACTGTCGTATAACCAGCTGTTTTAGATTTGGGTGAGGTTGAAGGGCTTCAAGTACCTGTTCAACATTTTTCGGCAACTCAGGTTCACCATTATGGTCCCAACACAACTCCACTTGACAAAGGTTCTGTTTTCTGGCCAAATTGGATTCTCCGAGATCAACCAAATTCTCCACCCTCTCAAGGTGTTTTATAAGTAATTTTCCTCCAATATCCAAGCCTGTCAATTCTCCAAGATGAAAACCTCTCCTTCTGCCTACGATGAAGAGACTTAATGTCTTAAGGCAGATTAGTTGTCCAATTTTCGGGGGCATATGTGTTAATGGACAACGATTTATGTAAAGATGTCGGAGATTTCTCAAGCATCTCAGGTTCTTGGGCAAGCTCTCAAGTGCCCAGCAATAGTTAAGGTTTAAAATCTGCAAATTTGAGAGGGTGCATACTGACTCGGGAAGTGTCCTAATACGAGTCGAAGAAAGGTTCAAGTACCTTAAATGCTTCAAATTCCCAATTGAAGATGATAGCTTCGTTATGTTAGCATTTCTTGCATCAAGCACGCGCAATGAATTGAATTTCTTGAAGTCACAAGAAAACTTATACTCAATGTAACTTGTGATAGGGATTTCTGAATAGTGCAGTCGAAACGTTCTCAAGGATTCAACTTTGTGCAATTCTTTAGGGTTGGGAAACGGCTTGTAACCAGAAACTAAGGTGACATGACGGGTTCTTTTGCTTAATGTATTAATTGAACTTTCAACATCAAGCATATGTTGACATTCATCCTCCATAATGGATTGGGCAAGTTCATGAACAAGATCGTGTATTTTAAAACTTTGAATGTTACCAAAATCATCGTTCTCCACGTCTTGGAAAAAAGATCTCCAATATAATTCATTCCATATCTCATTACCAATATCTTCTGGCTCCAAATTCTCTTTGGATGGAATAAAGCCATTAGCCATCCACATATGAATTAAATTCTCTTTTTCAATCCTAGAATCCTTTGAAAGTGTGGCACAATAAGCAAAACATTGTCTCACTTCCCATGGAAGATTACAATAGCTTAATCTTAATGCTGGCATTACGGAATTTGCATCTTGTGGTAAACGCCAAATTTCACTTTCTTTAACAAAGAGCCACTCATTTTCTTCACTTTTAAAGCGCATTAAGCTTCCTAAAGCCTTGGCTGCTAAAGGCACACCCCCACACTTCTTGACAATCTCCTTTCCAATTGCTACAAGGTTTGGACTTTCTTCTCTTTCATGCCAAAATGCGCGTTGCTTGAACAATGACCAACAATCTTCTTCTGACAACCTTGACAAATGATGCGCCGTGATAGTTCCCATAATCGACGCTACCTTTTCAACACGAGTAGTGATAATAATTGAAGCACCTCTGGATCCACATGTTAGTGTAGATTTTAACTTGTCCCATTTTTCTTCATCTTCATTCCACACATCATCTAGTACAAGCAAAAATCTCTTCCCATTTAGATTAAGATTGTGTTGAAGGCGCCTTTGCAGAGGATCCAAGTCCAACTCTTCACAAGTGTTCCCAGACATTGATTCTATGATTGCTTTTATCACCCTTTTCACATCAAACATGTGGTCAGAAACACAAACCCAGATTCTGAGTTCGAAATGCTCAATTACCCTTTTATCATTGAAGACCATTTGGGCAAGCGTCGTCTTTCCGAGACCACCCATGCCAATGATGGGATAGACCGAAACATCTTGACAATCACTTGCATGTTTCACCAATTTTTCAATAATATATTCTTTATCTTCTTCTCTTCCAAACACTTGGGGTTGAGTTAAAATGGAGCTAGTTTGACGCCATTCAGCAATATTCTCAACTTGACTCGGCAAAATCATCTCATGCAAATGAAATTTCATACGCTCTTCCGCAATTGCATCTAATTTTTCTTCAACCTCTTTCATTTTGTTTCCAATTTTATATCGAAATAAAATAGTATCGAGAGGATTAATACAAGTTAATAATGAGGAGGCATGTACCTTGTTAAGCGCTCCAGATATTCGACCTTTGGACTCTAGTCGGATGGCTTCAGTTGCGCACTCATCCAAGATGTCATCAACATCATAAGCTGCTTGTTTGATCTTCCGCAACCAATTTTGTATTGCCTTGTCTTGAAGTTGCTTCAGCTCAGCATCTTCAAGGACTGCCCTGATCGTAGAGAGCACGCTCAAGAGCTTTTCCATCTCCTTATTGACACCCAAAAGCAATCCAATCTTATTCTGCATCAAAGCATTCAACTTCTCAAGAACAATTGGAAGAAGTGCCTCAGCCATGATGACCACTACTTGCTAATCAAGGATTGAGTTGTACAAATGCTTCAACATGCAAATTAGAGGAAAGAACAAGATGATCTTATGGGGGAAATTAAGCCTCGAAAGATTGTTTTATTGTTCACATATACAGAATAGAGTGACGATAATAAAATAACTGAAAAAATGACTAAAATTTAAATAATCTATATACTGTAGATCCAATTATGTAATTTCAATTTTCAACCCAATCGCATTCGATTATTGACCATTGAGGAAGCTCCATCGTGGATGCACATGCTACCTTTTCCAACTCTTGCTTGACTTTCCAAAGTCGATGATCCTCAAGGGTCACGGCTAAGGAAAATTTAATTTAAGCTTTTTTTTTTTCTTTTTTATAACGAAAAATGAAACTACGCTACTGACTTTGAACTCTCGGTTTTCAAAGCCGCTGTATAAAATGTGAAACATTAGATGTACAACGTCACATGCAAAGAAAAGGTGAACTCTCCCTTAAAACACCCGCCGCAACTAGAAGAACTATAAAAGTTGTGGACCCACATGTGTTTATTGCTTGCGTAGAAGTGAAAGCTGGCAAGGTGTCTCACAGATAAGATCCAGTTAACATCTAAAATTATAATAATTTTTAATAAACAAGTTGGCTAACATATTTGGGTTAATTGCAATTCTAACACCCTTAGCATTGCAAATCTAACTCCCTTCCTTACTGATTTTGAGTGATCCTGGCTCATCACATGACTACTGATTAGGCGGGCCTAGGCAAGTGGATTGTCTATCTTGGCACATGCACTTTCTACATGTCATGTCCTGTTTTGACGGTGCCTTGCACTGGCGTCTATGTTTTGTCTCCAATTGTTTCTTCTTTAAAGGTTGATGGAATGATGGGTGTCATGTTGTGTTTGGCAAAGAAAAAGTTAGTGGTTAAAAATAAGGAAACAAAATCAAAACAAAAATAAAAATATGTAAACATTTGTATATAACACTCTTTGCACTATTATTTTTTAGCATTTTAACGGTCATTATTTGAAAATTAAAACATTTTTTTTATAGGTTTGTAACAATTGGTGGTAAGTTGCAGCCTTTATACATGGTACGAGAGGGTTAGGTGCAAAAAAATTAGTACAGGAGTTGAGGTTTTCAGCTGCATTTATCAGCTTGCAGTTTCTTAACCTATGCAGTCCTTGAACATGCTTTATTTTTTGCCTTGAAGCAGTTTGCAATGACCCTTAACATTGTTTGCATTTGTGTTATTGTTTGGATTTGAAATTGTCCAAGTGCTTCTTTGAATTTCTTTTCTTTTCTTTTTTGAAATTAAGAGGATTTAATATCATTATAGCAATTTTTTTTTCAAGAAGAATAACTGTCCATTTCCAAAGCCTTCAACAAGATAAAAAATCCAAGTCGCAATCATCCCTTTTAGCTTCAAGTGCAATTCTGCTCACACAATGAGCTGCACCATTGCAACCTCTCAGCACCCAATTAAGCACAGGTTCACAACAATTTGCTAGCAGGCTACGGATATCAACAATGGGTGTTGTCGCACCAGAAACAGAGGGTTTCAACCACATAGCATGCTGGCAATCTCCCTCAACCATCACATTCCTGTTATATCCCCAACCAGTAACATTTTTAGTGCTTCTTTAATTAAGAACCAAAATCTATGTGTTTGGCTCACAAGTGGTCTGAGGTCGTTGACCAATAAATGGTTGACCTGAAACGCGGGCGTGCTAGAGTCCGAATGGACTCAAGGATTTTTTGTACCAAACTATTCCTATCGGGTCGACCTCAACTGGTTCAGGCGAAAGTTGGAGAGTAGAAATGACCCTCTCCTTGAGGTTGCTATTGCATTTGAAGAAAGGACTTTAAAAGTTCTTTTGATAAGATTTGCAAATAATGTAAATGGACAACAATTATATCCGAGTCTGTAACACCTTCCTCATTAATCTTTTGGAACGATTACAATGATGAATGAATTACACACTTTGATTGAAAGGAAATGATTGATTTCTAACAATAAAAACTAAAGATAGAACAATACTGGGAACTGAAATTAAGAATCTAAGTTACTGGTTTGGAAAAGAAACTAAAGATTCTAATGCTAAGACAATAAGTAAATGCTAAGCTGAGTATGAAAACTAAGAAAGCTGAATGACGTAAATTGCTAAGTGATATGAGTGATATATGACTTAGAGATCGACCTTTGCTTTGTAGGACTTGTATCCATATTTATAGAGGTCATTGGTCTGATCACATCTTTCTGGGCAATAAATGAGTGCAGGTTGAAAGTAACCTCCCAACCATATTGCTGAGCCTATTTTGACATATTAGCACACTTCTCTATAGACAGATAGATATGTATATCTTGCATGATATTTTTGGCTTTGGCCTGTGAGAACTTTTAGGTTGATCACTATTTCTAGCTTTCCTCAACTACCAAATCTGACTCTAACCCTTGCCTAGGCTGGAGTGCTCTGACCATTCTGATTCTTCCATCAGAGGTGGGTGAGATTCTCTCACTTGTAGCTTTGAGTCTTTGAACTTTAGAAGTGATAAAGTTGTTCTTTCCACTTTTAGCTTTCGCAGTCTTCAAACCTAACTTTTGGATTTTCGGGTCCTTGAAATTCGCAACTAGTTATACTTTGACTCGGATCAAATCTACATTAGTTTCCAAGGCCTAAAAACTCTTAGGCAACTCTCTTCTTAGGTCACTCTTTTAGGCGAGAAATGATCGAAATGCTCTTAGGCGACTAGTCGTCGAAAGTCTTAGGCGACAAGTCATCGAGAGTCTCTAGTAACTAGTCGTCGAGAGTCTTAGACAACTCTCTCCTTAGGTCACTCTCTTAGGCGAGAAATGGTTGAAATATTCTTAGGCCATGATTGACCAAAATCTTAGGCAAAGAGGTCAAGAGTCTCTTAGGCGACTCTCATCGAGAGTCTTGGGCGAGTAATGATCGAGATGCTCTTAGGCGACAAGTCGTCGAGAGTCTCTAGCAACTAGCCGTCGAAAGTCTCTAGCAACTAGCCGTCGAGAGTCTTAGACCGCTAACCGTCAAGACTCTTAGGCGATGAGGTCGAGAGAGTCTCTTAGGCGGATTGCTTAGGCGACTTTTGATCAATATATTCTTAGGCCATGGTTGGCCTGAGATTCTTAGGCGACTAGTCGTCGAAAGTCTTTTAATCTTGGCCACGTGTTCCAATAACTTTAGCCATAATTTAGGTGTTAACACTCTGCCAAACAATTTCAGTCTGAATTTGATTGATGTTGTGCTTTTCTTTATCCATGTTTACTGTAAGTTCCCATTTTATTCTTCCTAAAATAGTTTGGAAGCAAGTCAATATTGTCCTTAGAGCTTTTTTATGGAAAGGGTCTGACTCAAATAAGGGGGGATCAAAGATAGATTGGGATAAAGTCTGCCTTCGTGAGAAAGGGGGGGGTTCAGGCCTGAAAGAAATTGTTTCTTGGAATAAGGCGGCCATGGCCAGGCATTTATGGAATGCTATCAACCCAAAAACTTGCTCTCCGTGGGCTGAATGATTGAATGATTGGACTTCTTAAAGATTTGGCCTATCATTATCATCCGCCTTGCCTTAATCTCATATGAATAGGGTTGGCCAAGATTTGGCATATGACTCCTTTTTTCTTGGGCATTGATTACTGAGAACTTAATCTGTTTTGGACTGCGGTCTCGCTTGAGTAAACCTTGGTTTGGTCATTTACTGGTTTCCAATTGCTGTTAAGTAATCAAAAATCTCTTTAACGCTTCTAATATATTCAAAAAGTTCTTCCTATGTAACTGTAATTTTTGAAACAAGAAAAATTCTCTTTCTTGGGATTCTAGAGCAAAAGAATTAAGTATTCCATACCTCATTCGCAATCTCAAGTTCAACAACCAATTTGAGAGCTTGCTCAAATACTGTTCCCGTAATCCACCCACGTAGGAGACAAACAGGACAACCAATGCCTTTTCTGTTGCTCCTTTGGCAACCGGGATTGTAGCATACATGTTTAAATTTTTTGGGCAAAGAAGAAAATTATTAACCAATCGCACTTGAAAATGATGCAGATAATGTAGTCGAGAAAAAAAGGGATTGCTTACCAAAGAGAAAGGAGTCCAAACTTTTGTTTGGCATGTATTCATATACCAACATTTTCTCATCTCCTTGAATGCAACAGCCTAGAAGTCGCACAAGATTCATGTGTTGGTGTTTGGCTATGAGAATGAGCTTATTTTTGAACTCCACCAGTCCTTGTCCCGAACTTCTTGAAAGTCGCTTTATAGCTATTTCTCGTCCCTCAGGCAATTTTCCCTGGAATAATTAAATCTAGTCTAATAATTAAACAGAGTAATACTATAAAATCAAAAACTTGAACCCCATCAAAAGTTCAAAACCAAGGGTTATGTTTTCTCCTATTTGTGTATGTGTGTGTGTGTGTATATATCTATATTTATTATATATGTGAATAAATATGACAAATTAAAATCCATTGATTGCAAAAGTGCAATCTTCCATTGTGCGAGGGGTTTAGAAGAGCAACGATTTCTTTTCTAGGATGTAACTTGTAAACAGGTCCAAAACCACCCTCTCCGAGCTTACATTCTGATGAGACGGAACTTGTAGAATCCATCATACATGCAAAGCTAAATACCTTAAGGTCGTGACCCTTGTCACTTCCCATCATGTTCAAGTTCATCTATGTTCATATATCCATTATTTGTTAGAAGCACGAGTAATGCAACTATTACAGCAATGACAACCCATATCCAATTCTTCTCCCCTGCATTCAGTTGCAATAATTGTAAAGTAGAATTTTCCAAAACTGTACTTTTCATTTTCTCTGCAGATAAAACATTTTATAGGAAATTTTTTTCCCTTTTTTTATAGTAGCTCTTGATGCTATTTGAGTATGGTTTTAGAAAAACTTACCCTTTTTATTTATAGAAATTGGTAGATATAAATTCAAATGATTTACCATCCTTCAACACCCCACTAGTCCAACGAATCACCCCTCGCCACCTAACAACCAATCCACGTTATTCTTGCCTTCATTGTTAACTATGTTTAGGAAGATTTCCCATGGAGCCGTATGATATTAAAAGTTCTAATTTATATGAGAAAAAAATACATGAATATTAGAAGATAAAGAATAAAAATATTTATAATTCAAGTGTCCTTTTAATTTAGTCATATGATTGGGCTAATCAATAAAATTAGCATCTCCCTCCCGTGCTTTCTTGCAACCTCTAGTTATTGCTTCTTTCTATTTTTCGTTACCAACTTTTTAACCTTTAATAATGTTTAGGTTAAATTACACTAACTAACCTCCCCTGTAATTTTCATAATCACACTCTTTTTTCTTAAAAACAAAATCTTGTGATAGAAATCTCTCTTGATAGTGACAGACTAACAGATTTGCATATTTTACTTAAATGCCCTCAAATAAGACAAGAACCAAACATGCCCTCTCTACCTCCTTCCTTTTTCCTTGTTCTATTTCCAATTTATTCTCTGTATTTTTGAACAATGTTTACAAACATTTGACCTAATTTTCCTGCACTAATAAGGCATACATACAAAAATAGATTTAGAGAGAGAAAGAGTGGAGGTTTAGATAAATAGATAGAGATTTGACGAAGATGATTGAGAGGGTTCCGTTGAAGTTGCAAAAAATAAATAAAAAAATCACCCAAAAAATTGTTTCAGATAAATAGATAGATATATGTGTAATTTACCTAATAGAAGAAAATCATCACCCAAGAAACCACAATTGAAAAAAAAGTTCTCATTACAAGCAAAAACAGGGCATAAAAAGAAACTGTATAAAATTGTACATATAGATTTGTGAAATCTATATATATATATATATATATATATAGACATACACACACATAGGGGGAGAGAGAGTTGAAAGGAGAATAACTTGAAAGTGAGAGTTTATAGAGGGAAGAGAGGGCGTTAATGGAGAAAGTTAACAGTTACATTTGAAGAGGTAAGGGTAATTTTGTTATTGAAGATCACCCAAGAAGGTTCAAATAAACTTTTTATATCAATGAAGGGCAATATTGGAATTCCAATAATGTTAAGTGCATGACATCAACCATTTTTGTCGTTAAATAATGATGACCGTTAAAAGGGGAGGTTCGTGTCACAAGATTTCATTTTTAGGATAGTTCAATGTCATTGTGAAAACTATAGAAGTCCGTGTAATTAAAGTTATCCTAAGGCAAGGTCAATGTAACTTATCCTAATATTTATTTAGCAAAAAATATTCGGTTGCATTTTTAAATATTTTTGAATGTTTTCAATTTTGGAGTGATTGGAGTAGCATGTTGAAGTAAAATTTTGATCCTTTGTAAGTGCAGGATAATTAATACTAATCAATGCGGAAACAAATTTGCTTTACCTCGAAGTAGCTTTTATCGAAAGGATAAAAGACCCGTTGTTTCATGTGACTTCTATCCTCCCTCAAACTCGCGGTGGAACTAGGAGTGTAACTTGGGTTGGACAACCCGAATCCAATCTGAATTTTTACAGGCTTGGATAACTTTTTTTTCAATTAGGGTTGAGCTTGGGTTGAAAACCTCAATTCAAACTTAATTAAGGTTGGACTTGGGTTGAAAACCTCAACTCAAACTTGATTAAGGTTGGGCTTGGGTTGAGGAAACAACAACCCGAACCCGAACCCAAATTGTAATATTATTTTTATACATATTTTTTATTTTAAATATATTATATATAATATTCAAATTATGATAACCTTTTACTTTTCAAATTTTTTTATTTAAGTCTTAATTTATTGTATGTTAACACTTTGGATAATTAATTTCTTAAAAATTTGTTTGTAATTTTTTTGTTTGTTTGAGTAATCTAATGTAAAACTTATTAAAGATCACTTTAAATTTTCAACGTGAAAATTGGTGATATAGATAACCCGAATTAACTCGACTTTCTAACCCGAAATCTCAACTCAAATTGCAAACTCGAGTTTAAAAATTTAAGAATGGGTTGAGTAATTAGGGTTGGAAGTCAGGTTAGAGTTGAACATTTCATATGTAGGATTAAACCTGAATTGTACCTCTAACTCACCCAACCTGCACGAATTGTAGCCCTAGGTGGAACTACACTACAAAAGCGAACGTAATCCTCAATTCCACAGTCCAAGAGCTTCTTCTTTTTTTGGTATTACCTAATCTTAGTGAAATTTTGAAGTTAAAGTCATGACATGAGCCCAGTTAAAAACTCCAATCTAACCCAACCTCAATCAAATCTAATAGTAATTCACATGGATCTAAGAAGGGTCTGCTGTATTTGTGCACAAGCTAAAGTTTGATAAACTAATATTTTTAGTAAGTTTCATTATAAACAATATCAAACTTGGTTAGGATTGAACATTTCATATGTATGAAACTTGGTTTTAACCTCATAGGTAGAATTGGACTCTTTCGGCTTTGAGGAAAGTGTTATTGGAGTTGTGGGGAACTAAGATCAGAATGTCAGGGGTGTGCAATTTTTTCAAAAAATAGAAAAGAAAAGAAAAACCACAAAATGATATGTCAATGGAATTTAGATTTAAAATATGCAATTAGATTCAAAATTGAATACACCAATTTAAAACATACAAGAATTTAAGATGTTACATGAATGTAGGATTCATGTTCTCTCTCTCTTTTGTCTCTCCTCTCCCTCTTGCCCAATTTATCCTATTAACAACATTGCAACCATAGAAACACATGGGAAGACCCTTTCTGCAATAAAATCAATCATTTCTTCATTTTATAGCACTCCAACTGAACTATGATAAACAAAAGTGCATGATTCTCATAATGATCATGTATGTGTAGCTAAAATAAACTACAACCATTTTGACATTAAACAGACTTCTTACATAGTTCCATTGTTACATATACTTCAACTATGCACAAAAGCGGTTACAATATTCAAAGCAATTGCAATATATTTGATTGACATATATATTGGATAATACTAGCAATGCAAGTGCATTTCACAAGCCTATACACAAACTGCTTCTGGGTATGGCTACCCAGAAGGCTGCAGGCTCTATGAATCTAACGCATGTTGCTGCTATTTTTTGCATTCTTATGCTTCTGAGGATTTGATTCCTCCCCCGTAGCAGGAGAAAGCACAATCCGATGTGGCGATGAACTCAACTCCTCTGCTAGGCCAAGGTGGGAAGTTCACTTTAGGATTCTTCACCACGACAGCTTCCAGTTATTTAGGAATATGGTAAACCAATGATGACCAACAAAGGAAAGTATGGGTTGCCAATCCTACCACACCTATTTTGAACAATTCTGGAGTTCTGACAATTGATAGCACATGAAGGTTGAAGCTTATGAGTGGAGGGAGTACTCTTGTGAATATTTCTGATCAAGTTGGGACGGGAAATGTTAGTGCCACACTAGAAGATTCAGGTAACCTTGTGGTGATGGATGAAACTCATAACAGCACTTTGTGGCAGAGCTTTGATCATCCTAGCAGCGCGCAATTGCCCGGTATGAAACTTGGTTTTAACAGCACAACTAGGCAGAATTGGACTCTTTCGGTGTCGAGGAGAGTGTTATTGGAGTAATGGGGAACTGAAAGATCAGAATGTCAGGGGTGTGTAATTTTAAAAAAAAAAAAAAGAAAAGAAAAGAAAAAACACAAAATGATATGTCAATGGAATTTAGATTTAAAATATGCAATTAGATTCAAAATTGAATACACCAATTTAAAACATACAAGAATTTAAGATGTTACATGAATGTAGGATTCATGTTCTCTCTCTTTTGTCTCTCATCTCCCTCTTGCCAAATCTATCCTATTAACAACATTGCAACCATAGAAACACATGGGAAGACCCTTTCTGCAATAAAATCAATCATTTCTTCATTTTATAGCACCCCAAGTGAACTATGACAAACAAAAGTGCATGATTCTCATAATGATCATGTATGTGTAGCTAAAATAAACTACTAACCATTTTGACATTAAACAAACTTCCTACAGAGTTCCATTGTTACATATACTTCAACTATGCACAAAAGCGGTTACAATATTCAAAGCAATTGCCATATATTTGAAACATGAAAAGGAAAGAAATTTCTACCTCTCATCGAGCCTCCATTATTGAAATGGACAAACCATTTACTGAATAATCTGTTGACCTACTTTCATTAGTTTCTGATGAAATTGCCTGAGGCACACGTCTTCCTGTGAAAAATGCTGGTTGCTTTGGAGCAGCTAAAGGCATAGTTTCGTCGGTAAGCATATAAATTACTACTGACATTGTTGGCCTATCAGCTGCACTTTCTTGCACGCATAAAAGTCCCACATGAATGATTCTCAATAAATGGTGTGCAGAACACGACTTGCCTAGTGTTGGATCCTTTAATTCCAATGCAGTCCCTTCTTTCCATAACTCCCATGCCTGAGGTAATATTATTTTCATTTCCACATTCAAATTATATCCAAATGTTATGGTTGAGAAAATGAAAATAAAAGAAATGTACTGGGAGATACTTACATATCCTATTAGGTTTAGTGGGCGATCAAGATGATAGAAGCTATTATTTTTCCTTCCACTCACGATTTCTAGGACCAACACTCCAAAACTGAAGACATCAGATTTCACTGAGAAATTTCCTTCCATGGCATACTCCGGAGACATGTAACCACTAAATCCAATCATTGAAACAATAACTTAGTTAGGAGCTGAAGCACAAACAAGTTATTAAAATTTAAAAGCTTCAACCTGTCAACCCATAGAGTGCAACTTTTCACTTACTATGTTCCAACAATCCTGTTAGTGTATATTGCCTCCGTTTCGTTAGGCTTGAAAATTCTTGCCATCCCAAAATCAGATATCTTAGGGTTCATGTTTTCATCTAGCAGTACATTACTAGCTTTTAAATCCCTATGTATTACTGTCATTCTTGAGAATTTATGAAGGTAAAGCAATCCTTGAGCGACACCTTCAATGATGTTCAAACGTTTTTCCCAGTTTAATAGCTCCTTTTTAGCTTGGTCTGTATCAACGAAATTGTTTTAGACAGAATTAGTGACATACACAGAACTCAATTATGCAATCATGTAAATGAAATTGAAATATTGTACTGAAAAAATTGAAACTAGGTAAGGTTAGAGATATTGCAAACCAAAGAGGAAGAAATCCAAGCTTTTGTTGGGCATGTACTCATAAATTAACATCTTCTCTTCTCCATGAATGCAACACCCCAGAAGTCGAACAAGATTTGTATGCTGGAGTTTGGCAATGAGTATAAGTTCATTCTTGAACTCGACAAGTCCTTGCCCTGATGTTCTTGAAAGTCTCTTTATTGCTATTTCTCGGCCCTCAGGCAATCTTCCCTGTTATATAATGATTCACAGGTCATTGAATTATATTAGACAAGTACTAATCAAATTTTTTTTTCCCCGTTTAATAAGTAGCAATCAACTTTATCCAGTAAAAATTGCAATTTACCTTGTAAACAGGTCCAAAACCTCCCTGACCAAGCTTGTTTTCCTTTGAGAAGTCATCTGTGGCAGCCACAATAGAGGCAAAGCTAAATATCTTCAAATCATGACCTTCCCTCGCATCATTTTCATTGTTAAGGCTGTCTGAAGCTGTCAACTCGAAGAAGTATTGCTCTTGCATTTTTTCCTCCTCCCCTGCTTGCAAAAACACAATTAATCCAACTTACCACTCACAAGCATGTTCAGTATCTAAATGTATACATATATGAAATAATATGATTATTTATAAAACATATACCTTCTTTTTTAAGCTTTGTCTTTCTGAAATAGTAGAAGCCGCTCAAGCTAAGCGTAAGTAGAGAAATAGGTAGAGCAATAATTAACCATATCCACCACTTGTTTCCTGCATAAAAATTAATTGTTAAATTATTCGATTACCAATCGGTAAATATTTTCATGTATCATATTATATCTACATATTTCTAGGATCGAATGCTTTGTCATCACCACTATGCAACATGATTTACTCCACTTTATTTTGAACCCTTTCCTAGTTAAATCCTTGATTTTTACCTTGGTTTCCTGAACTTTCCAGTCCAATGACAAGTTTAAATGGATTGCAATTTGGATATAGAATAGGTTATTCACCCCAGACCTCCATTATTCCACAGCCCAGCTTGAGCCATATATGTGAAGCATCATTAGGAAATATAATATGATGATCAAGTTTTGTATTCAATCCAATCAACAATATGTAACAAAGGGTATTGCCAGAGATGATTTCCATCTAAAACTTAAAACTTGAAGCATTGATCCCAAAGCCCTTGAATTTCTTGTGG
The DNA here is from genome assembly GCA_026545225.1 of Cornus controversa. NCBI lineage: Eukaryota > Viridiplantae > Streptophyta > Magnoliopsida > Cornales > Cornaceae > Cornus > Cornus controversa. Next base: position 85,808,302 of record CM048846.1, on the reverse strand, counting down.
AGAAGAGGACATTATATTACTATGCACTTTGCAGATCATGTAGGCCTGGTAAGTTTAAGCAATCTTATTTGATCTAGATAAATGAAGTGTTTTGTGAAAAAATACAAATCAACTAAGCTACTAATATTTGTAAAGGGATAATTGCCAGATCAGTATAAGTAGTGTGATCAATCTTCTGTAAGTGTACATCCTAGGTTTGCCTTGTATGCCTGATTGAACTACTGAACCTATGAACCAGATGTGCCTTGTATGCCTGTTTTGGGGTAATAGACAATAAGTTGGAAACACAAACAGATCAGATTCAGAAATTAATGGAGATAAAAGTAGACTTACCTTTGGATGAGCTTGTTGCTGGAACCAGCACATAGATTATAAAAACATTAGGTTGATCTTGTGAATAATTTAAATCCCCAAACACAAATACACACCCCCCTCCAATGCTATACTGGGTGAAGCTAACACAAGTGCAATCATTCCAGCACTTTTCCATACAATCACTGATACTTAGACTTGAATTGTCGTCAGAAGTTGAAGGGTTGCCTATGAAGTATGCTCGCCTTTGCTGAAATGTATCACCATGTCTCCTGCACCCAGGCACTTTAAAGTTCATACAACCATCATTTGAGGGATAACCATAGCAAAACTCATATGGGGTAATGTTGGCACCACTACTGTTAAGAATTTGCCCATTTGGATTCAGGTCCCACAACAACATCCTTTCATGAACAGCAGAAAAAGTGAAGTAGCTCCCATCACTAGCTGAAACATTACTAAGGTTGTAATTGTAATTCGAACCGTTTAATGGCATATGTTCAAAATTATCATCTTTCATTCCCCCACTAGTCCAATAAGGCTCTCCTCGACGCTGAATGACCAGCTGCCCAGACTCTTGGGTGGGTTCCCAGCTCAAAGTGAAATCCCCGGTAGCCGGGATTATTTCACTTTGCCAAGAAGTTAGAGTCCAATTCTGCCCAGTTGTGCTGTTAAAACCAAGTTTCATACCGGGCAATTGCGTGCTGCTAGGATGATCAAAGCTCTGCCACAAAGTGCTGTTATGAGTTTCATCCATCACCACAAAGTTACCTGAATCTTCTAGCGTGGCACTAACATTTCCAGTCCCAACTTGATCAGAAATATTAACTAGAGTACTCCCTCCACTCAGAAGCTTCAGCCTTCCTGTGCTATCAATTGTCAGAACTCCAGAATTGTTCAAGATAGGTGTGTTAGGATTGGCAACCCATAATTTCCTTTGTTGGTCATCATTGGTGTACCATATTCCTAAATAACTGGAATTTGTCGCGGAGATATTGAAGAATCCTAAGGTGAAATTCCCACCTTCAGAAACAAGAGGACTAGCAGAGGAGTTGAGTTCATCGCTGCTTCGGATTGTGCTTGCTCCTGCTACGAGGGAGGAATCGAATCCCAGGCAGCATAAGAATGTGAAAATTAGCAGCAACATTAGCTTCATAGAGCATGGCTTCTGGGTAGCCATAACCAGAAGTAGTTTGTGTATAGCAAGCTCAATTATCAGATGATGTTATGAGGTGGAACAATTATTATTTCAAAGTCTAATACAATTGTATGATGCTTTATTATCAGATGACCTTTGCAATACGTGCCTGAGATTTTTCAGCTGACTTTCTTGACCATAAGGGTGATGGGGTGGCAACAAATCTTGGACCTTTGACACTCAGCTGAAATGTGATCTTTTGACATTTCTGAGAAATAGTAATGTTCAAACATAGAAAAATAGTCAGGTTCTTCGTAATGATGCTTAAAATTTTGAAGAACATGAAATATATATATATATATATATATATTTTGACTGTTTAGAAACGTGTGATTGTTTAATGGATAATAAACTATAGGTTGATGCCTTGTCAAATGCACTCGCATTAAATTGCCTGATAGACGCCCAAATAATTCTTTTGTCATCAACCTTAGAAACCACTTCAATCAGTTCACGCGTCTTTGTTTACGTCCACGTCTATATTACGGCAACAAGTCAACAACTTTGTTATTGGAGCCAATAATTGTGGCGTGGTTGAACAATTTTAGCCTTGTGATTTTCCAAAAAGAAAATAAAAAGAAAGAGAGGAGGAAAAAAAAATCCACCATTGATGACATTAAGCAAATCAATAAAATTACATTAACGGTAATTGTTCAATTTTTTTTTTTTAACTTGTGAATGAATATTAGTTCGGATGCTATGATATCTCTTTTTGAAAAAAGAGTTAAATTGAGTGTTAAAATCTTGATAGAGACAATATTATATTGAGGATTGTCGTTGACGATCCCTATTCCAACCTCATCCAACCCCAGCCCCAAATTAAGTTGAAACGGGTTCAATTGTCACATTTTGCATACTATTTTTGGTAAAGATTTAATCTTAAATAAATTTACGATGAACTTTTAGAAAATTTTAATTATAAACAAATACTTAACAATTATAATCACAAATGTTCTTAACTATATGGTTAAAAAAAATTCAAATTATCATGAAAACAATGAAAAGAAAAGGGCTCTAACTAAAAATATAACACCAGCCGCGGGATCTGTAGAATGCTTTAGAAAACTACTATCATATCAATTACCACTAATTGTCATGGAGGGGAAATAACATAATTAGTCAGTTACTATACTAGACAAAAATTTTAAATATAAAATGAATAAAATAACCTTCACTTGAAACAAAAAAAAAAGTCAATCTAAGAATAAAAAATGTGAGGACATGTGGGGAGGTTAGCTTTTCCAAATATCTATATTACAAATTAGCTTGATATAATAAAACAAAAAAAGTCAATCTAATAATAAAAAATAGTTAAAAATTCAATCATGTGATTTTTATAGTTCAAAATAATTCAATCGTCATAATTATATTTGCACAAGTGTAGTAGGCACGAATAACACACTGCCATATATATATATCGGATATGATATGTATTGTCTAGATACCACTAACTAAAGTATAAGCCTATAACTATTCAAGTGTGCTGGATAGAATTTGGGTTCAGAAACTATGAAGTCTATAATGAACTTTTCCAGGTCTGAACATTATTCAGAGATGCAAAAGGGTCACAATTAAATTTGTTGCCACCCCCACCCTTATGGTCAAGAAAGTCAGCTAAAAAATATCAGGAACCTTCATTTGATCAGTCAATGACACGGCTTGATTGGCCTTATTATATTACACTATATCAGATTACAGAGCTTTCTATACACAAACTGCTTCTGGTTATGGCTACCCAGAAGGCAGGCTCTATGAAGCTAATGTTGCTGCTAATTTTCACATTCTTGTGCTGCCTGGGATTCGATTCCTCCCTCGTAGCAGGAGCAAGCACAATCCAAAGAGGCGATGGGCTCAACTCCTCTGCTAGTCCTCTTGTTTCTGAAGGTGGGAACTTCACCTTAGGATTCTTCAATATCACCGAGACAGCTTCCAGTTATTTAGGAATATGGTACACCAATGACGACCAACAGAGATTATGGGTTGCCAATCCTAACACACCTATCTTGAACAATTCTGGAGTTCTGACAATTGATAGCACGGGAAGGCTGAAGCTTCTGAGTGGAGGGAGTACTCTTGTTAATATTTCTGATCAAGTTGGGACTGGAAATGTTAGTGCCACGCTGGAAGATTCAGGTAACTTTGTGTTGATGGATGAAACTCCTAACAGCACTTTGTGGCAGAGCTTTGATCATCCTAGCAGCGCGCAATTGCCTGGTATGAAACTTGGTTTTAACAGCACAACTAGGCAGAATTGGACTCTAACTTCTTGGCTAAGTAATGAAATCCCGGCTACGGGGGCTTTCACTTTGAGCTGGGAACGCACCCAACAGTCTGGGCAGTTGGTCATTCAGCGTCGAGGAGAGCGTTATTGGACTAGTGGGGAATTGAAGGATCAGAATTTTGAACAGATGCCATTGTTGAATCAAGAATATTGGGTTCCTAATTCTTACAACCTTAGTTATGTTTCAGCTAGTGACGGGAGCTACTTCACCTTTTCTGTGGGTGATGAAAGGATAATGTTTTGGAACCTGAATCCAAATGGGTATATTGCTGACAGTGGTGCTGACAGTGGTCATCTTCTCCTTTCCCCGAATTTTTGTTATGGTTATCCATCGGATAACGGCTGTGAGAACTTTACAGTGCCTGTGTGCAGGAGCCATGGTGATACGTTTCAGGAAAAGCGACCAGTCTTCAAAGGCGGTTCTTCAACTTCTGTCAACAATTCGAGTCTAAGTTTGAGTGATTGTATGGAAAAGTGCTGGAACAATTGTACTTGTGTTGCCTTTACCACCAATAGCAATGGAGTGGGGTGTGTGTTTCACCATGGGAATTTAGATTATACACTTGATCAACCTAGTGCTCGGACAATGTACGTGCTGGTTCCGGCAACAAATTCATCCAAAGGTAAGTCTACTTTTATCTCCATTAATTTCCGAATCTATCAATGCATTGTGTTTCCAACTCATTGTCTATTACCCTAAAATCTGGTATACGAGCCGCATCTGGTGTATCAAAGGGAGGTCCAAGGTTCGACCTTCAGTGAAGACAGTGTGCGTGTGTGGTACTTACCTGATCCGAAAAAAAAAAAAAAAACACCAAGTAAAAACACCAAGGTATATGAGACAAAGCATTGGATCCTACAAGTATGTAGATATAATATGACACATGACAATCTTTACCAATTGGTAATTGATTAATTTAACAATTGATTTTTATGCAGGAAATAAGTGGTGGATATGGTTAATTATTGCTGTAGCTATTTCTCTACTTATGCTTAGCTTGGGGGGCATATACTATTTCAGAATGAGAAAACTTAAAAAAGAAGGTATATGTCTTGTAAATAATCGTATTATTTCATACATGTACACATTTAGATACTGAATATGCTTGAGAGTGGTAAGTTGGATTAATAGTGTTTTTGCTAGCAGGGGAGGAGAAAAAAATGGAAGAAGAATACTTATTTGAGTTGACAGCTTCTGACAACCTTGACAATGGAAATAAGACCCAAAATGATTTGAAGATATTTAGCTTTGCCTCTATTGTGGCTGCCACAGATGATTTCTCAAAGGAAAATAAACTAGGAGAAGGTGGTTTTGGACCTGTGTTACAAGGTAAATTGCAAGTCCTACCGAATAAAGTTGATTGCTTCTTATTAAACCAAATATTTTATATATATATATATACTTGTCCAACATAATTCAATGACCAGTGAGCCATTATATTACAGGGAAGATTGCCTGAGGGCCGAGAAATAGCAATAAAGAGACTTTCATATATATATATATATATACTTGTCCAACATAATTCAATGACCAGTGAGCCATTATATTACAGGGAAGATTGCCTGAGGGCCGAGAAATAGCAATAAAGAGACTTTCATATATATATATATATATATATATATATATATATATATACTTGTCCAACATAATTCAATGACCAGTGAGCCATTATATTACAGGGAAGATTGCCTGAGGGCCGAGAAATAGCAATAAAGAGACTTTCAAGAACATCAGGGCAAGGACTTGTCGAGTTCAAGAATGAACTCATACTCATTGCCAAACTCCAGCACACTAATCTGGTTCGACTTCTGGGGTGTTGCATTCATGGAGAAGAGAAGATGTTAATTTATGAGTACATGCCCAACAAAAGCTTGGATTTCTTCCTCTTTGGTTCGCAATATCTCTAATTCATTTACATGATTACATACTTGAGCTCTATATAAGTCACTAATTCTGCCTAAAAATATTTCGTTGATACAGACCAAGCTAAAAAGGAGCTATTAAACTGGGAAAAGCGTTTGAACATCATTGAAGGTGTTGCGCAAGGATTGCTTTACCTTCATAAATTCTCAAGAATGAGAGTCATACATAGAGATTTAAAAGCTAGTAATGTATTGTTAGATGAAAACATGAACCCTAAGATATCTGATTTTGGGATGGCAAGAATTTTCAAGCCAAACGAAACGGAGGCAATATACACTAACACGGTTGTTGGAACGTAGTAAGTGAAAAGTTGCTCTCTATGGATTGACATGTTGAAGCTTTTAAATTTTTACAAATTGTTGGTGCTTCACCTCCTAACTAAGTTTTTTTTTCGTTCCATGATTGGATGTAGTTGTTACATGTCTCCTGAATATGCCATGGAAGGAAATTTCTCAGTGAAATCTGATGTCTTCAGTTTTGGAGTGTTGGTCCTGGAAATCGTGAGTGGTAAGAAAAATACTAGCTCCTATCATCTCGATCGTCCACTAAACCTAATAGGATTTGTAAGTATCTCCAAGTACATTTCTTTTAGATTCATTTTCTTAACTATAACATATGAATAAACTTTGAATATGGAAATGAAAATAATATTACCTCAGGCATGGGAGCTATGGAAAGAAGGGAATGCATTGGAATTAAAGGATCTGACACTGGGCAATTTGTGTTCTGAACACCTTTTATCGAGAATCATTCATGTGGGACTTTTATGCGTGCAAGAAAGTGCAGAGGATAGGCCAACAATGTCACAAGTAATTTCTATGCTTAGCAATGAAACTATGCCTTTACCAGCTCCAAAGCAACCAGCATTTTTCACAGGAAGAAGTGTGCCTCTGGCAATTTCATCAGAAGCTTATGAAAGCAAGTCAAAAGCTTATTCAGTAAATGGTTAGAGCATTTCTATAATGGACACATGATGAGAAGTAGAAACTTCTGTCCTTTTCATGCTTCAAGTATTTGGCAGTTGGTTTGAATATTGTAACTGCTTTTGTGCAGAGTTGAAGTATATGTAACAATAACTTAAGCTGATAAAAAAACTAAATTCAGGTTTAAACTCTTGACAAAGTTCAGCTTTAACCCTAAAACTAAAACAATCGGATGAAACGACAGTCCATACCCTAACAAAGTGCACAGATGTAATCTTAGTCACCAATGGTCAAACCTTTATATATATATATATATTTTTTTTCATTGCAAAATTAAATGGCTAAAATTGTTCAACAACAATAATTTATCATGCATTTATTTTCTACACAATTATTGGCTCCGAATTGCCATAAGAAATTTGTTTAGTATTGCAGCAAAGTTACTGCTATTTATAGATGAGGACATTAATGTATAACAGTTCCACATGTTGGTTTGATTGACATATAATTTGGATAATACTAGCAATGCAAGTGCATTTCACAAGACAATCGAAAAACACCTGATATATATTCAATTAATATCAGAACCCATTTCATATTCTTTAAAATTTGAAGGATCATTACCAAGAAACAGACTACTCTTTTGAATTGTCCACTAGGACTTGTATATCCCTATCACTATTCAAGTGGGCTTGATAGAATTTGGGTTCAGAAACTAGAAAGTATAGAATCGATTTATCAATGCCAAAAGGTCACATTTCAGCACAGTTGTGAAAGGTCCAAGATTTTTTGCCTCCTAACCCTTATGGTCAAGAAAGCCAGCTGAAAATCTCGGCCCCACATTGACATTCAATTCAGCAAATCCTCTAAACCTTCATTTGATCAGTCAATGACACAGCTTGATTGGCCTGTTATAGTAAATAATAATAGGGATGTCTATACGCTAACTGCTTCTGGTTATGGCTACCCAGAAGGCAGGCTCTATGAATCTAATGTTGCTGCTAATTTTTGCATTCTTATGCTTCTGGGGATTTGATTCCTCCCTCGTAGCAGGAGAAAGCACAATCCGACGTGGCGATGAACTCAACTCCTCTGCTAGTCTTGTTTCTGAAGGTGGGGACTTCACCTTAGGATTCTTCCCTATCCCCACGACAGCTTCCAGTTATTTTGGAATATGGTACACCTTTGGTGACCAAAAAAGTAGAGTATGGGTTGCCAATCCGAACACACCTATTTTGAACAATTCTGGGGTTCTGACAACTGATAGCACAGGAAGGTTGAAGCTTATGAGTGAATAGAGTATTCTTATGAATATTTCTGAACAAGTTGGGAGTGGAAATGTTAGTGCCACACTAGAAGATTCAGGTAACTTTGTAGTTATGGATGAAACTGATAACAGCACTTTGTGGCAGAGCTTTGATCATCCTAGCAGCACACAATTGCAAGGTATGAAACTGGGTTTTAACAGCACAACTAGGCAGAATTGGGCCCTAACTTCTTGGCTAAGTGACTATTCCCGGCTACCGGGGCTTTCACTTTGAGCTGGGAACCCACCCAAGAGTCTGGGCAGTTGGTCATTCATCGTCGAGGAGAGCGTTATTGGACTAGTGGGGAACTGAAAGATCGAATTTTGAACAGATGCCATCGTTGAATTCAAATTCGTTTGCTTACAATCACAACCTTAGTTATGTTTCAGCTAGTGATGGGTGCTACTTCACTTTTTCTGTTGGTGATGAAAGGATGTTATTGTGGAACCTGATTCCAGATGGGCGAATTGTTGATGGTCGTGGTGTTGTCCTTACCCCATATGAATTATTTATGGTTATCCATCGGATAACGGGTGTGTGACCTCCATGGTGTATGGGTGCAGAAGTCATGATGATAAGTTTCAGCAAATGCCAGCAGTCTTCATAGGCAACCCTGAAACTTATGACGACAATTCAAGTCTAAGTATCAGTGATTGTATGAAAAAGTGTTGGGACGATTGCGATTGTGTCGGCTTTACCAGCAATAGCAGTGGAGTGGGGTGTGTGTTTTGGAGCGGGAACGCGAATGGGAATTTAAATTATACAATTGAACCTAGTACTGTGGCAAAGTATGTGCTGGTTCCAGGAAATTCGTCCATAGAACCACCAAAGTCATCCAATGGTAAGCCTACTTTTATCTCCATTAATTTCTGAATATCTGATCTGCATTGTGTTTCCAACTAATTGTCTATTACCCCAAAATCTGGTTAACAGTACACGAATTTTTTTTTCCCAAGTGAAACTTCATTTACAATAAAACCAGCCATACAAAACACAAAGCAAAAAATTCTGGAAGAACAACTTCCAGACTACAACAGAGCATTCAACTAAGTTTTGCTTCTGTTATCCACGTTCCTAAAATTCTGCAGAGAGCTATTGAAATTTGACTATATATACAATCCTTCAGGTTTGTAAGTTGCAACTCAGAAAAGCTCTTGTTCTTTTATCAGTCTTTCTACTCTCTAGTACTGGTTCAATTTCTATTAGCTATTGTTCTTCTATTCCATTCCAAACCAAAGGCAATATTGAAGCTCCTTTGCACTGAGTGTACACTTGCAAAGGAGTTTGTTTGTTGTATCCTGGAGGGTGGGACACCATAACCTGCTACACTGAGTCTCAGAGGGGTGGATCTACTCTTAAGGGAAATGTTTTCACATGCTTCCGCCAATAAATTTTGTCTGTTCAATCATTAATTTTCTGTTACCTAGTATTTTTGGCAGTATTCTTTCTTCAATATTTTCCCAACAGATTGGCCGCACTACTTTATGCTCATCTGGCATATAATCCCTTCACAGACATTTGTAACTTTTGTTGATTTTTCACCGGACATACATTCAAATGATCTAGATCGAATATGAATGCTTGAACTTACCAAGCATACACAATATGCAAAGTGCATAATATTATGGCTTGAAAAGCTTTAGGATGCATGCTTCAGGTTCTCGTCTAAGATGGAAAACATCTTTGGCCATGTACAGTTTGGTACATATTGTTGATTGGATTGAATATAAAACATAAGCACCATAATAAAATTCAAAAGGTTCTCTTTCTGTAGACATAAGACTCAAGCTGCGCTGTGGGTTAATGGAGGTCTAGCGTGACTAGCCTGTTTTATATCCAAACTGCAATCCATTCAAAACTATCATTGAACTGGAAAGCTCAGAAAACGAAGTGAAATACAGAGGATTAACTTTGAAAGGGTTCAGATATCCAGTGGAGATGTAATTCATGTTGCATCCAATTAGTAATTGATTAATTTAACAAATGATATTTATGCAGGAAACAAGTGGTTGGATATGGATAATCATTGCTATAGCTATTTCACTACTTATGCTTAGCATGGGCTGCTTCTACTATTTCAGAAGGAGAAATCTTAGAAAAGAAGGTATACATGTCTTTTAAATAATCATTTTGTTTCATATATTTATAAATGTAGATACTGAATATGCTCTTGAGTGGTAAGTTGGATTAATAGCGTTTTGCTAGCAGGGGAGGAGAAAAAGTTGCAAGAACAATACTTATTTGATTTGGCAGCTTCAGACAACCTTAACCATGGAAATGAGGCCAAAAATGATGTGAGGGAAGGTCATGATTTGAAGATATTTAGCTTTGCCTCCATTGTGGCTGCCACAGATGCCTTCTCAAAGGAAAATAAGCTTGGACAGGGTGGTTTTCGACCTGTTTACAAGGTAAATTGCAATTCCTACTGAATAAAGTTGATCACTACTTACTAAACAAAACAAAAAATGTTAGTACTTGTCCAACATAATTCAATGACCCGTGAATCAATAAATAACAGGGAAGATTCCCGGAGGGCCAAGAAATAGCAATTAAGAGACTTTCAAGAACGTCAAGACAAGGACTTGTGGAGTTCAAGAATGAACTTATACTCATTGCCAAACTCCAGCATACAAATCTTGTTTGACTTCTGGGGTGTTGTATTCATGGAGAAGAGAAGATGTTAATTTATGAGTATATGCCCAACAAAAGCTTGGATTTCTTCCTCTTTGGTTCGCAATATCTCTAACCTTACCTAGTTTCAATTTTTTCAGTACATAATTTCAAATTCATTTACATGATTACATAATTGAGCTCTACATAAGTCACTAATTTTGTCTAAAAAAAATTCGTTGATACAGACCAAGCTAAGAATGAGCTATTGGACTGGGAAAGACGTTTGAACATCATTGAAGGTGTCGCTCAAGGATTGCTTTACCTTCATAAATTCTTACGAATGAGAGTAATACATAGAGATTTAAAAGCTAGTAATGTACTGCTAGATGAAAACATGAACCCTAAGATATCTGATTTTGGGAGGGCAAGAATTTTCAAGCAAAACGAAACAGAGGCAACCACTAACAGGGTAGTCGGAACATAGTAAGTGAAAAGCTGCTCTCTATGGGTTGACAGGTTGAAGCTTTTAAATCTTTACAAATTGTTTGTGCATCACCTCCTAACTAAGTTTCTTTCAATGATTGGATTTAGTGGTTACATGTCTCCTGAGTATGCCATGGAAGGAAACTTCTCAGTGAAATCTGATGTCTTCAGTTTTGGGGTGTTGATCCTTGAAATTGTGAGTGGTAGGAAAAATACTAGCTTCTATCATCTTGATCGTCCACTAAACCTAATAGGATACGTAAGTATCACCAAGTACATTTCTTTTAGTTTCATTTCTCAAACATAACATTTGAATATAATTTGAATACGGAAATGAAAATAATATTGCCTCAGGCATGGGAGTTATGGAAAGAAGGGACTGCATTGGAATTAAAGGATCCAACACTAGGCAATTCCTGTTCTGAACACCATTTATTGAGAATCATTCGTGTGGGACTTTTATGCGTGCAAGAAAGTGCAGAGCATAGGCCAACAATGTCAGAAGTAATTTCTATGCTTAGCAATGAAAATGTGCCTTTACCAGCTCCAAAGCAACCAGCATTTTTCACAGGAAGAAGTTTGTCTCAGGCAATTTCATCAGACACTAGTGAAAGCAAGTCAAAAGATTATTCAGTAAATGGTTTGTCCATTTCTGTAATGGAGGCGCGATGAGATGTAGAAACTTCTGTCCTTTTTATGCTTCAAGTATTTGGCAATTGCTTTGAATATTGTAACTGGTTTTGTGCAGAGTTGAAGGTTATGTAACAATAACTTTCATTGGAAAATAAGTTTGAAGTTTGTTTACTGTCAAAATGCCAGTAGATTGTGTTACTACAGCTACATACATGATCATTATGAAAATCATGCACTTCTTTTTATCATAGTTCACTTGTAGTGGTATAAAATGAAGAAATGATTGATTTATTTGCAGAAAGGGTCATCGCATGTGTTTGTTTCTTTGTAATGTTGTTAATAGGAGAAATTTGGCGGAGAGAGAGAAGAAGGGAAAAAAAGAAGACATGAATCCTACATTGATGTAACATCGTCAGTTCTTGTATGTTCTAAATTGTTGGATTCAATTTTGAATCTGATTGCTTCTTTTTTAAATCCAAATTCGATCAACATGTCGTTTCACGTTCTTTTTTCCTTTAAAAAACTTATAGTATGAAAATTGGGTCTAACATCAAATATTAGTGTAAGAAGAGAACTGTGTATGCAAGAGGTCATGCTAAGTTGATGGAGGGAAGGCACACAACACATATTTAAGAATGACCAGTCTTTATGCAAACAGCAGAGTCCTTCGGTTCATTCCCATCAGTTCTAAAACCAAGCAGATACAGAGACTACTAAAATAAGAAATCAATGCAGTAGTAAGATCTTTAGCTGATGATAAATTATGACAACATGAAAGTAATGTGCAAAATTCATAATACAAGTGAAATTCATGCCCAAGCATAAAAAAAACATTAAATTTTTAGTTTGTCTCAGAAATATCTAACCTTGCATTGCACCTTTAGCCAAGTGAAGAAAGTCCACCACATGGGTTTTAGAAACCAGCTTAGGATGAGCTCTCTATTCAAATTTCAAAGCTCTGAACATCACTTTGAACAATACTCGGTATGACAGTCCCATTCCTCTACAGATCAGTGCTTCTACAATTGATATACACTACAGTTTCCACCAGCAACAGGTCCAAAACAATATAAGCTCAATTTGAACCACACCCATTATTCTCTCTTGTGGTTCCTTCCCACCAAGCCCATGTCACAAAAGCTGTTTGTGGAAGACTCCATTGAAGCAGCCAAGCCCTGAATTGTTTGTCACTTTCCACCCCAATGGACCCGACCCCATTGTTTGGGAGATGAATAGTTGAACAACTAGTCCATTCTTAGCCTTAGAGGCATAACCAAACCATTCTAACCAACAGACGACAAAGTGCCAAGTGGCAGATGTTTTGACTGTTTCAACTTCTATATGTTCCCCCATCAGCTACACATGGAATCAACAGGTAATTTTCTGTTTTCCCATTCCTTTTCACTGAAAGAATATGTTTTGCTCAACTCCAAAGAAAATTGTTGGGTTTTTCCCTTGATTGGAGCCCTACAGATAACATTCAATGACTCCAGACAGCCTCTAATTCCTCCATGATATTTGTGTTTGCTAACTGGAATTGCTCGACTGTAATAGTAAAGATCCTCTGCACAAAGGTGAGATGGTGAGTTCGAGTACACAATAGTCACTCTGTGTAAAATTGTTGCAAAGTTTAGATGTGTTTCTTTTATTTTCAGTATCTTACCTAAGCAAGATAACACTGAAAACTTCATATAGAGAGAGGGAGAGAGAGAGAGATTGAAAATATGATATCTGCTTGAAGCAGAATGATCCATCTATTAATCTCCTCTTCTTTCCGTTTCTAAGTAGAAAGGCAGCCTAGTTAATAAACTCGAAGAACACACACACACACATAAGCAATAGGTACTTAGCAAAAACTAAAATGAAGACGCTAAATTTACACGCAAAACCCTTTTAAGAAGGAAAGTAAGTGACATATGGGAGAAAAGAAAAACGAGTAGATGATATCTTTTCGAGTAATAAGTTGATGCTATAGAACAAGAGAAATTAACAAAATATACAATGGAGAAGATTTATTTGTCACAACCTACTAAAGTTTGCATACAATCACAATACAGAGCAATGTGCTCAAAATCCAATATAAAAATACAACAGTTCCGGCCTTGGATGGGGTTGAGAGAAGTTTCATCGGGGTTGAGATGAATTTGGTGGAGAATCTGAGCAGAGTGGGGTGGGGGAGTCTTGTCCACTTATCTACAAATTTATAATAAGATTTTTTTTTCCATTTAATTACTAAAATTATAAGACCTTTATAAACCTTACACTAAAATTATTTTTCTCATTTTTCATAGCAAGTGATTTTTTTTTTTATTATATAATTTTCATATAATAATGATAATATAAATGTTTGAAAAATGATTTTATGAAAAAATATTTAAAGAAAAAATGTAGCAAAAGGCTAAAGGCAAGTCAGGGGCTGGACCAGGGTGGTAATGTAGTAAGAATTTAAAATTGGGCGAGAATGGGGCCTTCTTCAGACTAAGGGGGTTGGGGTTGGGGTTGGGATAGGGATAGCAATGGAGCTGGGGGTGGGGGGCGCCTCCACATGCCTGCTCCCATTTAAGTTACCCTGCCTCATTCCTATCTAAAATTGTTTAGCAATAATTCTCCGCACCCGTTTAAGTTCCCCTACCCTGTCCCATTTAAATTCCTACTCAATTTTTTTCTCTAATTTACCCACTCAAATATTAAAAAATCATATTTAAGAATATAAAATAAATAAACATTCGTCCAAATTTTATATAATTGGACCAAATTAACCATATAAACATTAACATTCTTCCAACAATAAGGGTAATTTTGTATATAACATAACGTATATGGGTCTCATTATAAAAAGGACAGGGACGGGGGCACAGGTTTTCACTATAAAACGCGTCCCCGCCCAAAACCATTAAATGGATCTTCAAAACCGTTTTAAACAAGATGGGGGGGGTGGGGGGGCGGTTGGGTTTTCATGGCTACCCTATTGCCATCCCTAAAGTAGCCCAAATCTCTATTCTAGCTATAGTTACTTAATCAAACTAGTGATTTAAATCCAAATTACATCAAACAGAGTTGAACCTCCGCAACTGTATCAATAACATTCGGCATGGCCCCATCTGGTATTGTCTCACTAGAAGGATCTATCAAATTTAAAAGAACTGATCCTAGTAAGTCACATCAAACATTGAAATCTCTTCATCATTATATTTCAATCACATCCATTCAATTTATCCATTAAAATTCTAGTATAAAGATTGTTAAGCACTTTGCTTTATCAATTCATGGAATCCATTTGATATTAGTGAGATTACTGAAAAATTTTCATGTTATATCATGATAATCTTTTCATCAAGACTATTAACTTCCATTGTACTTGTATCCAGTCACCTCAAAGTGATAATTTTCTGCCAATTACTTTCATTTTCCTCGTCCCTCTATTTGGCTGTTGAATTACAAATAAGAAAAGGAAAAGAACAAGAAAAAAGTGAAATCATAAAATTTTTCTCTCCTTTTTGGCTGTAGATAAAGGGGTGGAAAAAAAGAGAGAATAAAAAGAATGTTTGAATATAAAAGAAAGATGAAGAGAAACACCAAAAAATCAATGGAGAAGGGGTTCTTGAAAAAAAAATGATATAGAAGAGATTTTAAAACTGTACTTCACCATGAAAAGTTTACTGAATTTCTATTGAGGGAATTAAAACTGGGGATCTATTAAAACTAAAATAGAGAAACAAAACTAAAAGGAAGGAAAACAAATTCATCCAACAATGTCTCTACAAAAAGAAAAAGAGAGAGAGAGAGAATAAAAAGAATGTTTGAATATAAAAGAAAGATGAAGAAAAACACCAAAAATACATTGAAAAAGGGTTCTTGAAAAAAAAAAGATACAGAAGTGATTTCAAAACCATACTTCACTGTGAAAAACATGGATTGAATTTCTACTGAGGGAACTGGAACTGAGGTCCTATTAAAACTAAGAAGAAAAAACAAAAGGAAAGGGAAGGAAAATTAATCCATCAAACACCTATGCTTATACGGGACTTGAACCCTCGACCTTATACTTAAAGTTCCACTATGTTACAGTCCATGATGGGTCCCACCATGAGATACTTCTAATGAATATCAAAGCTGATCGGCTTGGACATTACAACTGGCTGCCTATTAATTTTTTTTGTTTCATATCGATTTATTACTCAAAGAAAAAAATTTAAAACTTCTTTCATGAATGAGAAAGAAGCGAGAGAGATCAACTCACTCTCACAGTTTGGGTCTCTCTCTGGCAGCAACACTGTAACAAAGTAAGCACGAATTCTCAGTGTCCTTTTCTCAGAACCCATTTCATATTCTTTAAAATTTTATGGATCATTGCCAAGAAACAGGCTACTCTTTTGAATTGTCCATTAGGATTAGTACATGCCCCTCACTATTCAAGTGGACTTGACAGAATTTGGGTTCAGTAGCTAGAAAGTCTAGAATTGACTTTTCAATGCCAAAAGGTCACATTTCAGCTGAGTGCCAAAAGTCCAAGATTTGTTGCCACCCCAACCTTGAGGTCAAAAAAGCCAGCTGAAAATCTCGGCCACACATTGACATTCTAAAACCCAAAGGACTCATCCTTAATTCAGAACATTTTCAGAACCTTTATTTGATCAGTCAATGACACGGCTTGATTGGCCTATTTTATTACACTTTCAAATATTAATTGTTCCTCCTCGTAACATTATCAGATAATAGAGCTTTCTATACACAAACTGCTTCTGATTATGGCTACCCAGAAGGCAGGCTCTATGAATCTAATGTTGCTGCCAATTTTAACATTCTTATGCTGCCTGCGATATGATTCCTCCCTTGTAGCAGGAGTAAGCACAATCCGACGTGGCGATGAACTCAACTCCTCTGCTAGTCTTGTTTCTGAAGGTGGGGACCTCATCTTAGGATTCTTCAATATCACCGCGACAGCTTCCAGTTAATTAGGAATATGGTACACGTACACCAATGATGACCAAAAAAGGATAGTATGGGTTGCCAATCCTAACACACCTATTTTGGACAATTCTGGAGTTCTAACGATTGATAACACAGGAAGGTTGAAGCTTATGAGTGGAGGGAGTACTCTTGTGAATATGTCTGATCAAGTAGGGACTGGAAATGTTAGTGCCACACTAGAAGATTCAGGTAACTTTGTGGTGATGGATGAAACTGATAACAGTACTTTGTGGCAAAGCTTTGATCATCCTAGCAGCACGTAATTTCCTGGTATGAAACTTGGTTTTAACCTCACAACTAGACAGAATTGGACTCTAACATCTTGGGTGAGTGAATATATTCCGGCTACGGGGGCTTTCACTTTGAGCTGGGAACCCACCCAAGAGTCTGGGCAGTTGGTTATTCAGTGTCGAGGAGAGCGTTATTGGACTAGTGGGGAATTGAAAGATCAGAAATTTGAACATATGAATTCTTTTGCTTACGATCACAACCTTAGTTGTGTTTCAGCTAGTGATGGGAGCTACTTCACTTTTTCTTTTGTTGATGAAAGGATACTGTTGTGAGACCTGAAACCAAATGGGCAAATTGCTGACAGTGGTTTTGCTGTCCTTGGCCCATATGAATTTTGTTATGGTTATCCAGACAATGGTTGTGTGAACTTTATGGTGCCTGAGTGCAGGAGCCATGGTGATATGTTTCAGCTAAGGCGAGCCATCTTTAGAGCCAACCCTGAAACTTATGACGACAGTTAAAGTCTAAGTATCAGTGATTGTATGGAAAGGTGCTGGAACTGGAACAATTGTGGTTGTATCGGCTTTAGCAGCTATAACGACCAAGATGGACTGGGCTGTACGTTCTGGGGAGGGAATTTAAATTATACACTAGATGAACCTCATACTGCAAAAAAGTACATGCTGATTCCAGCAAATTTGTCCATAGAACAACCAAATTCATCGAAACGTAAGTCTACTTTTATCTTCATTAATATCTGATCTGCATTGTGTTTCCCAACAAATTGTCTATTACCACAAAATCTGGCATATGAGACGCATGTGGTTCATGTCAAACCTAGGATGTACACTTGCTCTTTTGATAGATATACAACTCCTTACAGAAGATTGATCAAACTACTTATACTGATCTGGCAATAATCCCTCTACAGATATTAGCAGCTTAGTTGATTTTTATTTTTCACCAAAACATTTCATTTATCTAGATCCAATAAGATTGCTTAAACTTACCAGGCCTACACGATCTGCAAAGTGCATAATATTATAATGACCTCTTCTCCAAAAGAAATGCTTTATGATCCATGCTTCAGATTTGAGTTTTAGATGGAAAACATCTATGGTAATATCGTGCACCCTTTGTTACATATTGTTGATTGGATTGAATACAAAACTTAAGCACCATATTATATTTCCTAGTGATGCTCATGTTGTGAAAATTAACAGAAAAAAGAAACAAGAAAACAAGCAAAAAATACAAAGATTTACGTGGTTCACCCGAAACTTGGGCTACGTCCACGGAGTCACTGAGATTTCACTATGATGAAGAGCAAAACGAAATTACAGAGTTCATAATAATAACAAGCGCCCCTACTATACTGCTATAGAATTAGGGCTACATAACAAGTATCAAAATACCCCCCCAAAAAATTCAGGTAAGGTGTTGGATCCGCAAAGTTGGAGTAAGGTGTACAATAATATATTATCAGGCTCCACACTTCCTAAGAGCTCACATATTTGACTAAGCTGACTTGTGGGATAATGGTGGTCTAGGGTGACTAACCTATTCTATAACCAAATTGCAATCCATTCAAAATTGTCATTGGACTGAACAGTTCAGAAAATGAAGGAAAAACACCAAGGATTTAACTAGGAAAGGGTTTCAAAATAACCAGTGGAGGTGTAAATAAAGTTGCATAGTGGTGATGACAAACCATTGGATCCTAGAAATATGTAGATATAATATGATACATGAACATCTTTACCAATTGATAATCAAATAGTTTAACAATTGATTTTATGCAGGAAACAAGTGGTGGGTATGGTTAATTATTGCTGTAGCTATTTCTCTACTTATGCTTAGCTTGGGCTTCATCTACTATTTCAGAATGAGAAGGCTTAGAAAAGATGGTATATGTCTTATAATAATAATATTATTTCATATATATATATACATTTAGATACTGAATACTCTTGTGAGTGGTAAGTTGGATTAATAGTGTTTTTGATAGCAGGGTTGGAGAAAAAAATGCAAGAACAATACTTATTTGACTTGACAGCTTCAGACAACCTTAACAATGGAAATGAGGCCAAAAATGATGTGAGGGAAGGTCATGATTTGAAGATATTTAGCTTTGCCTCTATTGTGGCTGCCACAGATGCCTTCTCAAAGGAAAATAATCTTGGACAGGGTGGTTTTGGACCTGTTTACAAGGTAAAATGCATTTTTTACTGAACTAAGTTGATTGCTACTTATTAAACCAAAACAAAAAATGATTAGTACTTGTCCAACATAATTCAATGACACGTGAATCATTATATAACAGGGAAGATTGCCTGAGGGTCGAGAAATAGCAATTAAGAGACTTTCAAGAACATCAGGGCAAGGACTTGTGGAGTTCAAGAATGAACTTATACTCATTGCCAAACTCCAGCATACAAATCTTGTTAGACTTCTGGGGTGTTGCATTCATGGAGAAGAGAAGATGTTAATTTATGAGTACATGCCCAACAAAAGCTTGGATTTCTTCCTCTTTGGTTTGCACTATCTCTAACCTTACCTAGTATAAATTTTTTCAGTACAATATTTCAATTTCATTTATATGATTGCATAATTGAGCTCTGTGTATGTCACTAATTCTGTCTAAAACAATTTCGTTGATACAGACCAAGCAAAAAGGGAGCTATTAAACTGGGAAAAACGTTTGAACATCATTGAAGGTGTCGCTCAAGGATTGCTTTACCTTCATAAATTCTCAAGAATGACAGTAATACATAGGGATTTAAAAGCTAGTAATGTACTGCTAGATGAAAACATGAACCCTAAGATATCTGATTTTGGGACGGCAAGAATTTTCAAGCCTAACGAAACGGAGGCAATATACACCAACAGGATTGTTGGAACATAGTAAGTGAAAAGTTGCACTCTATGGGCTGACAGGGTTGACAGGTTGAAGCTTTTAAATTTTCATAAATTGTTTGTGCTTCAGCTCCTAACTAAGTTATTGTTTCAATGATTGGATTTAGTGGTTACATGTCTCCGAAGTATGCCATGGAAGGAAATTTCTCAGTGAAATCTGATGTCTTCAGTTTTGGAGTGTTGATCCTGGAAATCGTGAGTGGTAGGAAAAATACTAGCTTCTATCATCTTGATCGTGCGCTGAACCTAATAGGATTTGTAAGTATCTCCAAGTACATTTCTTTTAGTTTCATTTTCCGAACTATAACATATGAATATACTTCGAATTTGGAAATGAAAATAATATTGCCTCAGGCATGGGAGCTATGGAAAGAAGGGACTGCATTGGAATTAAAGGATCCAACACTAGGCAATTCCTGTTCTGAACACCATTTATTGAGAATCATTCATGTGGGTCTTTTATGCGTGCAAGAAAGTTCAACAGATAGGCCAACAATGTCGGAAGTAATTTCTATGCTTAGCAATGAAACTATGCATTTACCAGCTCCAAAGCAACCAGCATTTTTCACAGGAAGAAGTGTGCCTCAAGAAACTAATGAAAGCAAGTCAAAAGATTATTCAGTAAATGGTTTGTCCATTTCTATAATGGAGACACGATGAGAGGTAGAAATTTCTGTCTTTTCATTGCTTCAAGTTTTTGGCAATTGCTTTGAATAGTTAATAGTGAATACTATAACCGCTTTTGTGCAGTTGAAGTATATGTAACAATGGAAGTCTTTAAGTTTCATTGGACGATAAGTTTTAAGTTTGTTTAATGTCAAAATGTTGGTAGTTTGTTTCACTACAGCTGCATACATGTTCATTTTGAAAATCATGCGCTTTTGTTAATCATAGTTCACTTGTAGTGCTATAAAATGAAGAAATGATTGATTTTATTGCAGAAAGGATCATCCATGTGTTTGTATCATTGCAATGTTGTTAATAGATCAAATTTGGCACAGAGAGAGACCGAGGAGGAAAAAAAAATAGAGAAAACATGAATAGGATTCATTCATGTAACATCTTAAGTTCTTATTTGTTTTAAATTGGTGGATTCAATTTTGAATCTGATTGCATATTTTAAATCTAAATTCGATCAACATATATATATATATATATATATATATATATTTTTTATTTTTTCTATTAAAAATTTTAGTATGAAAATTGGGTCCAAAAACCAAATATTAGTGTAAGAAGAAAACTGTGTATGCAAGAGGTGATGCTAAGTTGATGAATGGCAGACGCACAATACATAGTTAAGAATGAGCAGTTTTTAGCTGATGATAAAGAGACAACATGAAAATAATGTGTAAATTTCTTAATAGCAGTGAAATTCATGCCCATGAATAAAAAAGAAATTAAAATTTTAAAGTGTCTCCGAAATATCTAACCTTGCATTGCACCTTTAGTCAAGTGAAAAAAGTCCACCACATGGATTTTAGAAACCAGGTTAGGATGAGCTCTCTATTCAATGCTCTGAACATCACTTTGAACAATACTCAGAATGACAGTCCCATTCCTCTAGAGATCAGTGCTTCTACAGTTAATATACACTATAGCTTCCACCACCAGCAAAGGGTCCAAAACAATATAAAGCTTAATTTGAACCACACCCATTATCACAAAAGCTGTTTGTGGAAGACTCTGTTGAAGCAACCAAGCCCCTGAATTGTTTGCCACTTTACATCCCAATGGACCCAACCCCATTTTGGTGAAGATGAATAGTTGAACCACGAGTCCAATCTTAGCCTTAGAGGCATAACCAAACCATTCAGCCACCAGACACCCAAAGACACCAATAAATTTAACCGCAAAACCCTTTTAAGAAGAAAAGCAAGTGGCATATGGGAGAGAAGAAAAACGAGAAAGACGATCTTTTTCGAGTAATAAGTCGATGCCATTCAAGAAGAGAAATGAAAAAACTATATACGATGGAGAAGATTGCTCTGCACAACGTGCTAAAGTTTGTAATCCAATATAAAGATACGAGAATTGAGATAGACTTCAGGAATTGCCTCACTGACTGGGAGAGGAAATGGGCTTATTGGGTTCAGTGCAGTGGAATCGGCGAATCGCAACCATATATGGGAATATAAAATAAAATAACATTCTTCCGAATTTAATATAATTTTATCAAATTAATCAAATAAACATAAAAAAATCTTCCAACAATAAAGCTAATTTTGTATATATAACTATTAAAGTAGCCCAAATCTCTATTCTAGCTATATGAGCTTAATCCAAATTATAAATAGAGTTGAACCCCTGCAAGAACTGCTCCTAGTATATCATATCAAACAGTGAAATCTCTTTATTGTTGTACTTCGATCACGTCCATTTAATTCATCCATTAACATTCTAATATAAAAATTGTTAAAAGAGATTTTAAAACCGTATTACACCTCGAAAAACTAACTGAATTTCTGTTGAGGGAATTGGAATTGAGGTCCCACTAAAACTAAAATAGAGAAACAAAATGAAAAGGAAAGAAAACAAATTCATCCAACAGTCATCATCATCCAACAATATCTCTGAAAAAAAATAAAAATAAAAAGACTGTTTGAATATGAAAAAATGAAGAGAAACACCAAAAATACAATGGAAAAGGTATTATTGAAAAAATAATAAATGAGATTTGAAAAGCATATTTTTTAATGAAAAATTGGAGAATGTGTTCAGTTACGTGGAATTGAAGTCTTGAAATTGGAATCAATAGAATTGAAGAAAATTTTGTTAACAACATTCTTTTGCAAAATTTTCTTCAATTCCAATTCTAAATTTCTAATTCTACGCAGCATAACACAGCTGGTTTGAATTCCAATTGATAGAATTGAAATCGACGCGCTACTAAAACTTTTTAAAAAAATAAAAATTTATTTCATTGAATCAAGGAGAGTTGAGTTTTGAACATTTCTTATAAAAAGTCCGAGAAATACCACTCCAGCCAAAGAACTGGTGGTAGTTTAACATACCTTTCTAATTCTAAAATTCTTTCTATTTAAAAAGCCTTTCAAAATACCTTCAATAAAAAGAATTTAAAAGAAAAAAAGTTGTTTGGTGGATGTATTTTTTAAAATTTTTTGCACAATTAACACATTTTTAATTTGACAAATTTATCCTTAATAATTACTTTCAATAGGCAAGTTTCATGGAATAAAATAAGGTAAAATTGTCTATAAAATTTATTAGTTAAAATAATTGTGGCTTCCTTCCGAAGACAAGTTTTCCACGTTCCTTTGAACGGACATTTTAAGATTTTCATTTGGGAAAATTAAATTGACCTCCCTTGTAAATAGGCGAAATAACAGATACCTCCCCTGTAGTTTCAAAAATAACACTGACCTCCATTGTCAGTGTACCTTTTGTAACACTGGCCTCCCCTGTCAACTTTAACTGTACGAAAATTGATGATGTCATTGTATATTTGAGCTGAAAATCCCAAAATGCCCTTAAAATGTATAAAAGGTCTGAAATACCCTCTAATTTCTGGACATTTTTGCCCTTACCCAATTTATAAATATCTTTAGTTTTCTCTCTCTCTCATTACCACACACAACAGAAGCTCTCATTTTCTCTCTCTCGGGTAAGCTCTCTCTCTCTCTCTGGTAAGCTCTCTCTCGCTCTCTCTCTCTCTTATACATTTATCATCTCTTTTATACATCTCTCATCTCTCATATTATATACATAGTTTCACAAATTCTAATTTTTCTCTCTCTCGGGTAAGCTCTCTCTCTCTCTCTTATACATATCTCATATTATATATATAGATTCACATTATTACTTTAGGTTTTTGTTTTTGGTTTACTCTTTGGATTTACTGTTATTTTTGGTTTTGATAACAATGGCTTCATCTACTTCTACCAAGTCTATTAAGTCTGCTAAGTCTACTAAGTCAGTGGGTGCAAATTTGAGATACATAGATATGTATTGTCGCTGTGGTGAAGTGGCTGCAATTAGGGTGACACACTCGGATGAAATGAACAATAAAGGGAAACTGTACTATTCATATGGAATATGCCGGTTCTGGCAATGGTGTAATCCAGTGAATATGAGCTCTCAAGCTGTTCAAATTGATGAACCCAGGCAGTTGGCAAAGAAAGAGGAGCATGAAGATGATAAAGTGATTGAAGAAATTGAGAAATTAAAGGCAGTGTTTGTTGCAGGTCTAAATGTGGTTGAAGCTAGTAATGGGTTCTTGAAGATGCTTGCAATTGCTACCACAATAATGGCTTTCATGTCCTTTGTAATCTCAATTGCACGTTTTAGTAGTGATTAAATGACTACTCTAAGTAAGAAAAATGGAAGTGTGGATTGTATTTAATGTGTACCAATCATCTATGACATATATGTTAAAGTTTTACTACCTATTCAATTAGAAGTTATTTGGGAATCAACTACTGTATATACAAAATCAATGCATTTCATCTACATTCAAACATAATGCATAACAGACATAGAAATAAATAAATAAATAAATACTGCATTTCATATATATATAACAACAATGTTCATCATCCTCCATAATGAAATGCCATTTACAATATACAAAAAGACTTTGATCCCTAACTTTGTATGTCATAATTGTATCATCCCAAAAACTTTCATTCCCATAACTGTACCATCACAAAAAAATACTTTCATATCCCATAAATGTACCCTCCAAAAAATATACTAGACATTGTTGGAACCATAAGAGTAGACATTGTTTTTAGATACATAAACAAAATATAAACTAAACTTAAGGATGATAAACTAAACAGAACCAAATATCATCCACAAAAAAACTTTCTTGCTCACTGCCCCACAGCTACCACATGCTCACATATTCTGATTTGATGAGTTGCATTGTCTTCCTCTCCTTCTACTTGCCTAATTCCATATAAAAATATTCTATATAAGTAAACATACAATTTAAGGATGAGAATTAAAAGACATTGTAAAAGACTTACCATTGCCCTCTGTGAAGTTGTTGATCTACTTGTCCTTTGTGCTGAAGTGCTCCTCCCTCTTTGTGAGGCTCTTGATCCACTTGCCCCTACATGTGCTGAAGTGCCCCTCCCTCTCTGTGCATTTGATAAGTTTCCCACACCATCTTGTGACTGCAGTTATAGGCATAAGTCAATTAACCAAAGTTGATAAACAACAAACATTAAAGAACAAATAAGAAGAAATTACCTGTTGGGTAATACATGGTTCCCCAACACTTTGACTGCCCATTGTTGGTACAACACCAACACCACCTTTATTGACCATTGTCTGTCTCTACAACATATTACATGTTACATTATTATATGGAAAAAAAAAACATTCATCAATGTTCTAAGTAAAAAAATAATATTACCTGTTGCCTCAAACTAGCATTGGTAGGAGCCCTCTGGCATGTCCTCCTATTATGGCCATAATTCTTACACCAAAAGCATCTAACAGTCATGGCTCTTCTGACCTGACTTGTTCCTGCCTCATGTTCATCCCACTCTCTTCTCCTATTTTTTTTGGGTCTACCTGGTAGTCTCCTCGGAGGAGAGCCCTCAACTGGATCACAATCAACAGGTTCCCAGAATTTCTCATCAGGAACAGGGTGTATCATCCCACTATAAGCTGCCATATATGCTTTAATTGAAAAACATGGATGACAAAAGTTCTCACAAGCTTGTCTGGTATAAGCAATTGCAGCTGCACCATGTTTACAAGGTATTCCTGATATCTGCCATGCTCTACAATCACATGTATGAAGATTAATGTCAACCACATGCCTTCTCCCTTCCTCATCTGAAACCTCAAACCTTGGACCACCAGCTAATTTAGGAGTGCAGTATCTAGAAGCTTCAATGACTTTGTTAAGCTTCTTTTTAATATTAGGTGTCACCTCACCTGTCCAACAACAACCCTTTTCATACCTTATTTGAATCATCTCTATTAACTTAGTTCTAATCCCATCAAGCAAAGTTACAATTGGTTTCATCTTTAGTTCACCCACACAGCTATTAAAACTTTCTGTCATGTTATTGGTAACATGGTCAGATGTCACTCTCTCATCAAAGGCATGTCTTGCCCATGTTTTAACTGGCAGGTCATTTAACCAGTCATATGCCTCATTTGACAGATTTCTAATGTGAACCATTGCATCTTCAAAGTCAATCCTATGATATGACCTAGCAGCTTTCCAAAAGTACTTTTTCAACAGTAGACCAGGGAACTTCCTTTTAAAATTGTTGAACAAATGTCTACAACAATTCCTATGACAAGCTTGGGGGAAAACTTCAATAATAGCTTGGTCAAGACCCTATAACAAGACATATGCATGCTATAATTGCAGAGTTCTTACCTTATAATAAAAAAATGTAAACAATGCATGAAAACTAAATAGATTTACCTTCTGCTGATCTGACATGAATGTAATTGGGTGTTGGTGTTGACCAATGATACGTTGTAGCTGTTCCAAGAAAAAACCCCAACTGTCCCTCCCTTCACTCTCCACAACAGCATAAGCTATAGGAAATAATCCATTGTTACCATCCATAGCTATTGCTGAAAGCAACACACCACCAAATGATGATTTAAGGTGGCAACCATCCAAACCTATAAAAGGCCTACATGCTAGGTTGAAGCCATTCTTCATTGCCTCAAAAGATATAAAAATTCTTTTGAATACTCTCGACTTACTCAAATCATGTCTGTCATGGTACCTTATGATCACAAGGCTGCCAGGGTCAGACTTGGATAGCTCATTGCAAAACATGGGTAGCTTAGCATAAGAATTTGCATGATTTCCCTGTAGCACATCTAAGGCCTTCCCTTTAGCTCTATAAAGTTGCATGTTACTCTTACAGTCTACACCATATACCTCTTTAAGAGTAGTGGCCATTGACTTTACACTGGTGTTTGGATTTTCTTTGAAAGTGTTCCATAACTTTTTAGCTATTCAAGTTGAAGTTGCATCCTTAACTATACCAGATTTAACACATGTGTGGGGTCCTGTGTATGTTTTAATCATAAAGGTCACCTTATCTTGTAAAGGGGAAGCATGTAACCTCCATGGACATCCCTCTGTAGCACAGTGACAAGTTATCCTTGTTTTTTCATTCTTCAATCTAACTATTTTGCACCTTTCTTAAATTATGAAATCCTTCAAAACCTCCCTAAATTTCTCAACATTAGGAAACATAAGGTCCCTTTCCAACTTGATTTTCACACCTGGCTCTCTATGAAATTCCTTTCCTCTTTTGATATGACCATAAACTTTGTCCCTCCCAATGTATCTCTATCTATTGGAATATCTTCATCACTAGAATCATAACCTTCATCACTTCCAGACTCATAATCACTAAACCCATCAGCACTGTTATGCTTGAACTGCCTCAACCCCTCTTCATTCATCAAGCCTTCACCATCATAATCATCTTCTGAACTACCATGATTACCATCCTTAGTTTTCCATTCCTCATCTTCAGTACTGAACCCCATTGCCCCATCATCTTCATGATATTCATCTTTTTCATCATCTCCTTCCTCTTCAGCCTCATTAACACCATCTCCTTCTTCTTCAGCCTCATTAACACCATCTCATTCTTCTTCAGCCTCATTAACACCATCCCCTCCAGTATTTATGACTTCTTCCAACACTTCCACATCATCATCATCATCATAATGGTCAACTGGGGCACTATAATGAGGAACATTAACATCAATGCTTTCAATTACATCCACATATATATGTATTGATCTTCTACAACTATGAATCATAAACATCTCTAAGAGTTCCCCATCACTTTCCACTGTGATTTTATCCTTAGAGTTAGGCCTAAAATAAGACAACTTCATATAAAATCCTAAAGAAGTTGATGTATCCTTCAATACAGTTTTCCAACAATCCTCTAGCAGATCTAAATGGCAGTACCTATCAGGGTCCACTCCATGTAAAATACCAACTTTATCCTTGAAATGTAGAACAATATCATGTATAACAGAATTCATAACTGTCAAATAGTAAAGCCTTTGTAAGCCAAAACAAACTTTAATTGATGCACATATAATAGTACAGATTATTGAAAGCCACCAAATTTTCTATCCCTAATTTTCAGATTATTGAAAACCCCCAAATCCCCAAATTTCTAACCCTAATTTTTAAATTATTGAAAACCCCCAAATTTCTAACCCTCATTTTTAAATTATTGGAAACCCCCAAATTTCTAACCCTAATTTACAGAATACTGAAAACTCCCAAATCCCCAAATTTCTAACCCTAATTTACAGAATATTGAAAACTCTCAAATCCCCAAATTTCTAACCCTAATTTTCAGATTATTGAAAATCACCAAATTTTCTATCCCTAATTTCCAGATTATTGAAAACCCCCAAATTTATGTCCTGCATTTTGCAACTAATCCAGGTCTAAATTATTTCAAAATAGCAATTAATAGAGTAGTTTTACACTTTATAAACTTAGTATTGGGTATATACACATTGCTGCAATATTTGAGAATCTTAAAAAGCTAGCAGAATAAAGAGTCCAGTAGTACTATCCATGTGCATCAACAAACGACAAGATCAAGAAACAAACTCTAATAAACGACAATATCAAGAAAAAAAGAGAAACAAACTCTAACAAACGATAAGATCAAAAAACACAAACAATCTTAATATCAGGATTTGGACACAATAGTAAAGACAATACCAACTTTTTCAAATTTAATTTAAAATTCATATGATCCATAAAAAATAGCACAGAATGAAGAGTACAGTAGTACTAGCCACATGCATCAATAAATGGCAAGATCAAGAAACAAGCTCTAACAAACGACAAGATCAAGAAACGAAGATTAACAAACTAACGACAACATCCTAATTTACAAATTATTGAAAGCCCCCAAATTTATAACCCTAATTAACAAAGATTATTAAAAACCCCCAAATTTCTAACCCTAATTAACAAATTTTTGAAAACCCCCAAATTTGTAACCCTAATTAACAGACTATTGAAAACCCCCAAATACGTGAACACTCATACTATGTGTATATATGCATGTTTCAAAACCTAAAATCATGTCCTCCTATTCATGTGATGATTAATGTTAAACCTTAAACACAGAAACTGTAAGTTTTCCATTTACATACCAGAAACGTGAGAACCTTCAGACTCTCAATTCTTCGCTACCTTCTCTCTTCGTCAACTTTCAGACTCTCAATTCTTCGTCACCTTCTCTCTTCGTCAACTTTCAGGCTCTCAATTCTTCGTCACCTTCAGTGCATGCATTTCATTTCTCACATATATTTCTTTCTTCAACACTCTCAATTCTTCGTCACATTCAGTGCATGTGTCTCTCACACATTTTTCCTCACCTTCAGAAAACCAAACGTTCAGAAAACCAAACGTCAACCAGCCAAATGTTCAGTGTATGATGCATATAGTAAATGTGTGTACATTTGTGTATATGCGTGTATCAACTTCAAAGAGATTGATGGGACATAAAGTGAAAGGGTATAAATGTCTTTTTACATTATCAGATTTTTTCAAATTAAAAATAGTAAAAAATATATGGGTATAATTGTCTTTTTATATTTTTGGTCAACCGACAACACTGACAGGGGAGGTCAGTGTTATTTTTGAATTTACAGGGGGTATCTGTTATTTCGCCTATTTACAAGGGAGGTCAATATAATTTTCCCTTTTCATTTTCTATGGAAGTTTATTTTTCTTATTTCATAAAATACTAATATTTTTTTAAAAATAATTTCTTAAGTTTGAAAACTATTTCAATTCCTCTCCCTAACAGGAATTTTTTGAGTTTGGAAATCCATTCCAATCTCTAAAAACTCTACCGAGGTACACTTAATCTTTAAATCTTTTAATTTGAAAGGCCAAAAAATTATTATTAAATTACAAATTTTGATGGGTCCCACCATAATATACTTTTCGATTAATATCAAAGCTGGCCGGCTTGGACAATACATATGGCTGCCCATTAATTATTTTTGTTTCGAATTATTTTATTACTAAAAGAAAATGACTTTTAAAACTTTCTTTAATGAATGTGAAAGAAGCGAAACAAATCAACTCTCTTTCACATTTTGGGTCTCTTTCTGGTAGCAACACTGTAATAATTTAAACACGAATTCTCAAGAGTCCTTTTCTCAATCTCATGCATCCTCCTCTCTCCATGTAGAGAGAGAGAGAGAGAAGGGCAAAATACAACCTCCCGGACTCGTTTCCCTCTGTATGTATATACATGTATCTTTTATATATGTCATGTATTTATATATACATGTTATATATCAAATTATGCTTGTCTTAGCTGTTAAACCTGGGGTCCTAGTTTTGTGTAGATTTTGTCTCCTTGTTGATCATTTTCCATCGATAATGATGAGAGATATGGAAAAAGATTGATTTTTTTTTTTTGGGGTAAATGTAGATTTTGACTCATTGCTTCGAAAGTTGAATCAGATGAAAATTTGGAATAGGGTGTACCTGTTCCTTTTAGTTCATATAACACTTAAAAGGCATTTTAATTGTCAGTAGTAATTCATTTGTTTTTGTATTATATATATGTATATGTATATATGTGAATGTGTATATATATGTGTGTTGCTCTATATCAAATTGTTTGTTTCTTAGCTCAAAAAATTGAGGTCCTAGGTTTTGTGTACATTTTGTCTCCTAATCTGTTTGATCAATTTCATTGGATAATAATGACATATATGAAAGACATGAATTTTATTGCTTTTTTGGTAAATGTAGATTTTGTCCATTGCTTGATAAGATGGAATCAGATGAAAATTTGGAAAAGAGTGTTTCTGTTTCTATTTCACTCGTACTGGTACTGCATGACAGATGGATGGCTGATGGTGTTGAATTCCTATACTAAGAATTAAACTGTTCTAGTTTACTTCTTAAGATTATTTTGTGAGAATAATTAATGTCTGGCAGGTAAAATCACTAGGGAATGGTCAGATTTCTTAGCAATGACAAAATAGAACAATTGTTTCGAGGGAATGGATAGGTATACTCAATTGAATAGTTGAGGTAGCTAAGATACAGTAACTGGAAACAGTTAATTACTTCCAAAAAGTATTGCTCATCTAATGATATTTACCATCTGGGATGATTTCATCTTTTTATACCAAACTTGCTAAATATTTTCTCATTGTGATGCATTCTCATCTCATCATCATTTCTTCCCTTTCTTATTTACAAGCAATTAATATTTTAATAGGTTGACTCACTTTCTGTTGTTGGCTAGTGGGACAAATGGAGCCAGAACCGAGATTGAGGATAGGATTCATGAACTTTTCAGTGGCATGGCATAGGTACAATGTTGGGGATCTTTTGGCTAGATTGGGTTGGATACGGGGCTCCATTTCATGCCATCTTCATTGGCACCGCTAAGCATAACTGTAGAACACTCATAGTTTATCTACTTATAACAATTCGACTTATACATTGCTTTAAAAGTAAATAACAATTTAATTATGTATCGTTATGTGGTCTTTAGCAATGGAATGGTTTCCATAATGATGAGGGTCATGGTGTAACAGACATGGAGTGTAATGATTGTAATATAACATGTAGCTGCTGAGTAGTGATTCTTTCCCTGTCACTTATGTCCTCTTAAAGAAACACATGTTTTAAACCCAAAATAGCATAAATTTGGAATTTAGTAATTCTTATTGAATTTATTAATATATTTTCATATGGGTCATGAATTTTACATTGAAATTTAAGTCATTGTTGGTAGAAAAATCTTAGTAAATTCATTTAATATGAAAATATAAAAGTTATTCAATAAATAATGTTCAAGGTCCCATTGTCACCAACAACCTGCAAGATTTAACATCAAATAACAAATTCATTAAAGTAATAATCTAACTGAAGTCAAAATGAAAAATAGAACAAATTTGATTTACATGTCCGAATATCTTGATTTATGATCTAAGCTTAGATCATGTGATATTGTAAGTTTTGGAGAGTTGATCTATGTATATTGAGTTTATTTGGAGAAGTATGAACTGATTTTGTAGGAAAAAAGTGAACAATATGAAAAGGAGGGGGGTGGGAGGAGGGGGGTATGGCCGTGAAACTATGGCACACTGACATGGTTTCTGACGGTAGTTAATGAGCTATAACAGCAACAACTGTTTGTTTCAACCATGATCGTTGAAAGCCATAAATGTTAATTAATTACTTACAAGGTAAGCATTAATGTTTGTCCAGTACTTACCTCGTGATAGGCTAATGAAAATCAAGTGGGTCTAGAGAACAATTAAGAAAGAAAAGATTCTCTAAAGTTACGTTTTCTCATTGTTATTGTCAATGAAGGAGGGAGGGTTATGGTCTTCTAATTATGCGAGACTGATATGGTTTGTAATGTCCGTTAGCGCGCAACAACAGTAGCAGCCATTACTTTCAACCATGATTGTTAAACATAAATGTTGATTAATTTCCTACAAGGTAAGGAATTATGTCAGCCCAATACATACCTCATGATAGGATAGTGAAAATCAGGTTGGTTTGGTAGGAAACAATTCTTAATCTCATGCTATAGGGTCTCTTCTATTGGCAACACAGGAGAATGAGAACACGTGGCTTAGAGAATCTTTTCTTAGCTGTTCTACATTTAAGAGAGATACTTTGCAACATTGCGATAAGAACGAGAATAAATAGCTTTGATTGAGTTCTGCTACTGGAACTAGCCTTTTTGAGTTGACAATTGGTCATTTTTGTGAATCGGCTTAGGGAAGTGCTTGATAAGTTGGTGGGTCCCCATCAGTCGGCTTTCATTAAATGTGAGAACATATGTGAAAACATACTTCTGGCCCTCTTCGGGTGGTCGAGTTATTTATCCTCGTTCATATCGCAATGTTATAGAGTTTCTGTCTTAAATATATACTAGGTAGCAATAGACTGTGAAGCTTTTGAGAGAAACTTGATATTTTGGTAAATGGCTGAAGAAAGTAGGGCAGAATCGCTTCCTAGTGGCTGGGTTAAAAAATATGAAAAGTTTAAGGATGGTTCTAAAGCAGAGGTAATCCTACTTCTTCCCCTGATATCACTGGAAAATAGTGTTTCTACCGAGATCGATACATTGATCAGTTCATTATAGTATTCTAATTATTGATTTTCCCCCTAATTGGGGATTCTAATTATTGATTTAATTCTATGAACTGATGTATTAGGTTTTTGTATTGTGTTATCTTATGATATATTGCTGACTTTAGCTTCTCACATAGGCGGTACAGTAATTGAACTTTTACATTAAGTTTGTTTAGGTTTCTTGCTTGTTCTTTTGGGTACTTCACACAATAAAAAAAATGATTTTGATGTTCTCTTTAATGAATGTGTACCTTACATGTCTTCCCATGTTGAAAGAATTTAGTCTATGTTAGGTGGTGTTGCATATGAGGAAGTGTGTTGTTTTGGAATGTTCTTTCTTCTAAATCAATAAAACATTAACAAAACTTAATCATTGGTTGCTCATTAATTTGGCACTATGCAGCACGATAGTGTTATTTCATGCTTATGATCTTTTAGAAAGGAATGTCAATAATCCTGATGTATCTCTTTACATCTTATGATACTAGTCCTATTTTTTTCTTAGAATCACATCCTTATTACTTCAACTATATTCTAACAATCAAGGAGTGTATCAAGATGTTCTTAAACTTGTCATTACTGAAATGTAAACTAGGAAGCACGGACAGGGGTATGACACGATATGGACGCAGCGATACGACAAATCTCAAAAAAAAAGGACACGGACACGGACACGGCAAAGATATGTTAAAAAAATAAAAATAAAAATATATTTTTATAAAAAAATATTTTATTTATTTTTTAGTTTCTCAATAACAACATACACATTCTAGGGAATGTCTCCACTTTTTCTTCTATTTCTTCTTGTTTTCTTCTTCATCTCACTTTTTCTCTAATTGATTTGACTTACATTTTTTATATGAGAAGTGAGAACAAATCATTAAGCAAAAGAGCAATCTGAAGACGTGAATATGCTTATGTTGTTTTTTTTCCGGTAAATAAATACACTTATGTGGGCTTTTAAGCCTAAGTTTTATTTTTGCATTTTTACCCCATTAGATTTTAAAATTTGAGATGAGCCCCATGGTTTTAAAAAAAAAAATATTCACAAATTGATCCCGTCGTGTCTTGGCCATGTCCTTGCATATCTAGCCATGTCCTTGGCGTATCCAGGAATTGTCCTTGCCGTGTCCGTCTCAAAAAAATAATCATTTAAAAATGTGGACACTTCTAGCCGTGTCCAACATGTGTCTGGCCGTATCCCCGGCATGTCCGTGTACAACACGTGTCCGTCACCGCCACGACACCTCTAATGGAGTGTCCGTGCTTCATAGTATGTATACATTCTTTGTTATTTCTTTGCACCTTCAATGTTCAATTTATTAAATGTACACATGCATCTAAACCACTTATAATTGTTACTATCAACTTATCTGATTTTGTCTCCTCTGATTAGATAACAATATTTGGACTAAACAAACTTATTCTTGTGGATCTTTTGAACGAACAATTTTTAAGATATTCATCTCTTGAAAAATGTTTCTCAATGCAAAGAGATAATGGAGATATATTGGATATTATTAATTTCTATCCTGCTTATCATGTGCTCTATTAGTGAAAAAGGTGAACTTACTTTGATCATTACAGCTTCATTAACATATGTGGGTATCTAGTTTGACTTTTGCATTAATTTAGGTGTCAAGTTATCTTTATTTTCTTTTCTCTTTTTTTGGTTTTAATTAAGTAGCTATACAAAAGTAATCTATCTATTAAGCAAACAAGCCTGGTTTTAAGCATATGATGACAAAGGTTGTAAAACTATGATATGATAATGCTTTTTGTTGGAGAAGCTTGTTACAGAATGTGTTGGTAAATGATTGGAAATATGATTTTGTGCTATACCATTATTGATTCTACCATTATTGATCAGTTCTTCTTTTAGATCCTTTACTTGCTACCTCCTGTAACTGTCCCATTCATAGGGGTGCCCAAAACTGGTGTTTTGGTTTCACTTCTATCCACTTACCATTCTAGAACTAGGGGAACCAGAATAGATCCCACAGATACTCTCATCAGGCACCCATGCCCCATCACTTGCCCAATAAGATATATTTTATTTTTATTTTTCTAGGAAAAGATGGAAGAAATTCATCCAAAATTTAGTTGCTTATACACAAACTAATGATAGTAATGAGCATACTTGGTGCACTTTTTTACAATATTATATTTATGTCTTTTAGGTCCCATTTCTTTCCTTGACGTGTATGCATATAGATTCTATTGAAAACTGACAATTGTTTTCAGTTGCAAAGATACTATTGAATTTATTAAAAGAAGTTGCAAAGAAACTATTGGTGATTTGTGTCCAAAGTTGTGAAAATAGACTTGATTCTCTCTCTCTCTCCTTTTCCCCCCTCTTTTTCGTGTTCTCTCCAAACAGAGAGATTGCTACTATAATGACAGTGAAAGAATTGAAGTGCTTTGTTACATGTTGGTTATACAATACAAATTAGATCTCGACTAAGTAGAAGTGAACAAGAAAAGCTTAGGTTCCATCACGACAGATTCAGAACTAATTAGTTTGTACTTTGTATGAGTTGGGTAATATTTAAGAATTTGCATATCGGTGATGCTATAGCCTATAGGACACCGAGTATTTCCTGTAAATCCTTATTACTACACAACAATATATACTCCTAGAATAACTGAAGCATCTATTGATCTATTCTAATTATTTACCTATTGAAGCAAAAAAAATATTTTAGATAAGGATTTAATCATCATATTTACCGACACCAGAACTACAAGGATTTTTCTTTTTCGTGTTGGCTATTGTAGTGTTATAGGAATTTGGAGACTGGGCAGACATTTTATACCAAGGAAGATCTTTTACATTACGTGCACTATGCAACACACATTCTTCCTCTCATTAATGGTGAGTTTGAACATTTTGTCATCTTCATTTCTTTGCCTTTAATATTTTTCTATTTTATTCAAAAATTGTCATCTTACAATTCCATTCAAAATTTCTCCAAGGAAATATTACCTAAGAAGTGAACAATGAAAATTAGAGCGTGTAACAAAAGTTTCAATGTTTAAAAATACCAGGAACCTATTATTGTATGCAGTGGTGCATATTTCCCCCCCTTCTTTTCACTGTCTTTGGCTTGATGGCTTTGGTGTTTTGCTGTTTTTCACATTTCATTTGTGAAATATCCTAGTTTTTTGTTTTTTGTTTTTTGACAATTTTCTCATTGGGTTCTTGGTGGCATTTGAAAGTTCCTTGCATTTACCATTATATGTTTCCTTGCTCACTCAGGTTACAAAGAAAGCTTTCTAAAATAACTATATTTTACATTTGTATTTCTTTTTGTCATGCATGATAAGTTCTCTTAGGCAAAAGAGTCAAATTTTTAATATTTTACCAAGTAACTCAGTTGAGATTGATCTAATTGTGTGTTAGGGTTTATAAGAGGAGAAGAAGAAGAAGAAGAAGAGTCTCTGTATATTATTGTGTCTCTCTCAGACCTAATACAAAACCTTTATATTCTCTTCAATAATAGAGAAAAAGAATAAGAAGACAAAAACGCCCTTAATACAAGAAGCCCAATAACCCAAACTCTCTAACACTCCCCCTCATGCTGGAGCATACAGATTGAACATGCCCAGCTTGAAACACAATCTCTGAAAGGCACCACGTGCTAATGGTTTCGTAAAAATATCTCCCAACTGATCGTCGGAACAAATATAGGGGGTAACAATTTACTTTTGCATCAACAAATTACGAATAAAATGACAATCAACCTTAATATGCTTGGTGCGCTCATGAAAAACAGGATTGCTAGCAATAAAAATGGCGGCTTGGTTATCACAGTGCATAGGCATAGGAGTAGGAACCGCAACACCCATCTCTTGAAGAAGAGAGCGAACCCACAACATCTCAGAAGCAGTGTGAGCCATAGCACGATACTCAGCCTCAGTACTAGAACGAGCAACAACAGTTTGCTTTTTACTGCGCCAAGTAACAAGATTACCACCAACGAACGTGCAATATCCAGATGTAGAACGCCTATCAGAGCGACTACCTGCCCAATCAGCATCACTAAAGCCTGTCACGGAGATGGAGGAAGAGGGTTTATACAACAAACCATTCCCAGGAGCACCTTTCAGATAACGTAAAATACGACAAAGAGCCTCGAAGTGGGGAAGACGAGGAGCATGCATAAACTGACTAACCACACTAACAGCATAAGTGATATCAGGACGAGTAACAGTGAGATAAATCAAATTCCCAACCAAACGACGATAGCGTCCAACATCAATAAATAATTTCCCCTGTTCACCATCCAGTTTCACGGTAGAGTCCATAGGAGTATCAATAGGTCGAGCACCTAACATACCAGTCTCAGATAAAAGGTCAAGTACATATTTACGTTGAGAGAGAGAGATACCTTGAGCAGACCGGGCAACTTCAATACCAAGAAAATAGCGTAAGACACTCAAGTCTTTGGTATAGAACTGTTGACCCAAATGTCGTTTCAAGGCTGCAATACCGATAGAGTCACTACCAGAGATGATAATATCATCAACATAAACAATTAACACAATAATGGCAACAGAAGAGCGACGAATAAAGACAGAATGGTCAGAAGTGGAACGCTGAAAACCAAAGGCAATGACCACAACACTGAATCTATCAAACCAAGCACGTGGAGACTGCTT
Source organism: Cornus controversa (assembly GCA_026545225.1). NCBI lineage: Eukaryota > Viridiplantae > Streptophyta > Magnoliopsida > Cornales > Cornaceae > Cornus > Cornus controversa. The sequence goes on along the minus strand of CM048846.1, from coordinate 85,770,719 downwards.
CAAACCGTAAAGAGCCTTGCGCAGTCTACAAACAAGGTGCTCAGAACCAACAACAACATAACCAGGAGGTTGGGCCATGTAAACTTCCTCTTGGAGATTGCCATGAAGAAAGGCATTTTTTATATCAAGCTGATATAAAGGCCAAGAACAACAAACTGCGACAGAAAAAAGGACTCGGACGGAATTAAGGCGAGCAACAGGAGAGAAAGTCTCTAAGTAATCCACGCCATACATCTGTGTATACCCTTTGGCAACCAACCGTGCCTTAAGGCGCTCAACAGAACCATCAAGAAGATATTTAACAGTATAGACCCATCGACACCCAACAGTTTGTTTTCCCGAAGGAAGACTAGTAAGCTCCCAAGTCTGATTCTTGTGAAGGGCACTCATTTCCTTATCCATAGCGTGATTCCATCCAGGCACAGAGATAGCATGTTAATAAGAGAAGGGAACAGAAATAGAGGACAGGGTAAAAGCAAAAGTTTGCAAAGAGGAAGAAATACGATCATAGGACACAAAGTTAGTAATAGGATGCTGAGTACAAGTACGCTTACCGCGACGTAGAGCAATGGGCAAATCATTAGTAGAAGAAGTGAGTAATGGAGGATCAGGAACCTCTGGTGAAGAAGATGTGGTGTCCGGACCAAAAGAAACAACGGGCCGAGATCTAGATTGCTGATAAACCTGCAGTGGAGGATGAGAAGGCAATGAGGAATCAGACGAGGAGGTTAAGGGTAGCGGCAAATGTGGGGAGGACGAGGAAGGCTCCCCCTGACAAGCAAAGATAAGATCAAGAGACAAACGTTGACCAGAAGATTAAAAAAACATAGTAGATTCAAAAAAAGTAACATCGGCACTCACATAGTATCGACTAGATTCGGGACTGTAACATCGATATCCCTTTTGAGTATGGGAGTATCCAAGGAAAACACATTTACGAGCACGAGGAGACAATTTGTCACGACCAGGATCCAAAACATGAGCAAAAGCGACAGTCAAAAACACGAGGAGTGAGCTGAAATGGAGAGGTACTAGGATATAGAAGAGAAAAAGGAGTCTGATTACCCACAACAGCAGATGGCATACGATTGATGAGATAACACGCAGTAAGAACCGCATATGCCCAAAACTATTTGGGTACTGACATATTAAATAACAGGGTATGGGCAACATCTAACAGATGGCGATACTTTCGTTCAGCAACACCATTCTGTTGAGAAGTATGGGCATAGCTAGTCTGATGAATAATACCACGATCAACACAAAAAGAATCCATGATAGACTGTGTATATTCCAAGGCATTATCAGAGCGAAAATATTTAATGCGCTTACCAAACTGAAGAAAAATTTCATTATAAAATTTTGTAACAATACGAGATAACTCAGACTGTTCTTTCATAAAAAATAACCATGTCATTCTAGAGTAATCATTAACAAAGATAACAAAATAAAGAAATCCATTCAAACTAACAGTTCTAGAAGGACCCCAGATGTCCGTATGGACTACATCAAAAGACTCAGTCTGACGACTATGACTACGACTCGGAAAGGAACTACAGTGGTGCTTGCCCAACTGACAAGCCTCACATTCTAAAACAGACACATGACTCAACCCGGGAATAGTTAATCGCAGATTTGCCAATGATGGATGGCCCAAACGAAAATGCCACTGAAGAGGAGAGACTGTAGCACTCAAAGCCGACGACACGACCGAAGAAGGTTCATCAGAATCCAAATAATACAGTCCGTTTTTCTTATGCCCCAAACCAATTATCTTCTTCGTTCGGAGGTCCTGAAATACACAAGCAGTAGGAGAAAAGGTTATAAAATATTGTAAGGTTTTAGTCAATTGACTCACAGAAAGCAAATTAAAAGAAAAATTAGGAACATATAGACTGGATGATAAAGACAATGAATTAGTGGGATGAAGGAAACCTTTTCCAAGAACGGGCCTAGAAGAACCATCAGCTAGAACAATGTGATGGTTAATAGGTTTTAAAGCAGAGAAAAGAGATGAGTTACCAGACATATGCAAGCTCGCTCCGGAATCAATGACCCAAGAAGAAGAGGATTGAGCCACACATGTAATATTACCTGAATTGGCTAAGGTAGCAGTAGATGGAAGGGCAGTGGAGGTGGATGGAAGAGCAGTTTGTAGTTTCTGAATCAACTCGCTAAGTTGAGTAGTGAGTGCATCCAGAGAACCAGAATCAGAAGCTACATGTCCACGAGTTGTACTAGGTTGCAGTGGCTGTGAAATACTCTCGGTGACATGATGCACATAATCTGGCTTCCCATATTTCATCCAACAATAAGGTTTAGTATGATTGGTACCACCACAATGATCACATTTCCTGTCACTACGTCCACTAGAACGACCGCCACCACGGAAACCACCACGAAAGCCACGACTGCCACGACCACCACGAAAGCTACCACGAGAATTACCACAACCACCGCCGCTAGAGACTAAGGCAGACGACTCAGAAGGAGGCACAATGGAATGTTGCCCTAAGGAAGACCTCAATAAGCGAGAATATGCATTAGCAGCAGTGGGCAATTTCTCGCTAGCAAGAATCTGATCTTTAAAGCCACGGAGATTAGAGTCCAAACCAGACAACAACGAAGCAATCATAAACTCTTCCCAATAACGCTTCTGTTGTTTTAAATCAGTGGTAAACGGACGATACTGCAATAACTGATCCCACAAATTCTTAAGCATGTTGTAATACTCGGACAAAGATTTTCCGGACTGTCTAGAAGCAAAAATCTTCTCATACACCCGAGAGACATTACTTTGTTGTGAAAACGATTCGGCAAGAGACTCCCAAATCTTCTTAGAGGAATCGCAAAAAGCAACAATTGAGACAATATTGGAGTCCATACTATGCCACAACCATCCCATAACAATGGAATCCTCACAAATCCAATCCTCATGTTTCTTCGTGTCTGCAGGAAGTTCTTCCGTTAAATACTTAATTTTCTTTCGTCCACGAAGAAAAACTTGCACAGCATGAGCCCAAGCAAGGTAATTAAGACCATTCAATCTTTCTGAGGTAATTGACCGAGGCATATCATCAGTCTTGACAGGTTGTGGTTGATTATCAGTCATGATTATATTTCAGATTCACTAAACAACTCAAGAAGAACAATTTAAATAAAGAAAACAATCCGAAAAACTGAAGATGAACCAAAAATTTAGTTAAAGGAGCAAATTGGAATCAGATTCGATCAAAGAGACAAGGGATTATCTAATTTGGTCATGCCCAAATCTCCACAACATCTGCAGCAGTCAAAACAAACATGAAACAGCAGCATACGCACGGGACAGAGGCCACATGCTACAGCCGAACCTCCACTTGGACGAAAAACACTTCAAAAACTCATTAAATCAACCAACAACCACCAACCGAGCCCTTTCTAGGTCTAGACGACACCCATAGGATGGATTCGAACCAACAAAATCAACTGGAAAGCCTTCAAATTGCAGATCGAAAAAAACGAGACCCAAAATCAGAAAAAGTTTCAAAAATTGAAAACTCCTATCAATCTGCTTCAAATCACGAAATAAACACCACCATAATTCTTAGAAAATTTAGGCGAACCAGATTGTATGGTTCTTGACCTGTAAATGATGACGTCAGCACCTGTATGCTGACTTCACTCCTCTCTGATGTTGTCCAAGTGAATAGGAATGAATTCTAGGTCTTGATCTGGCTTTGATACCAAGTTGAGATTGATCTAATTGTGTGTTAGGGTTTATAAGAGGAGGAGAAGAAAAGTCTCTGTATATTATTGTGTCTCTCTCAGACCTAATACAAAACCTTTATATTCTCTTCAATAATAGAGAAAAAGAGTAAGAAGACAAAAACGCCCTTAATACAAGAAGCCCAATAACCCAAACTCTCTAACAAACTCTTATTTTGCTTAAGATTGTTTTTGTTACATAATTTTTTTTTTTTAATATTTTGTCATTAATCAAGGGAAATATCCCTTGATTAACGTGGAGAGATCATGTGGCTAGCTGAAGATGCCATGTAGATTTTACATTGGCAATAATAAAAGAACTGTGTATATGGACTGGATACTAACCATATATGATTTACTTTAAATTGGTCGTGCATGACAATCACGATGAGTATGGCCGAGTTGGGAAGATATGATTATAATCCTCCAGATTATAGAACTACTCTTACTCAAGTTTTGAAGATATGGATTTTGAGGAGCCCACCGTTGGATTTTTGTGCTTGTTCCCATGCATGCTAGATATCACAATTAATTAGAGTGAGTAATTCCATACATACCACAATTTTAAAACAAGTTCAATTTACAACTTTGTAACAAAAAAATTAAAATTTAATTGTAGATGGCTTTTATCTTTTGATCAATTTGATATTTGGCATGCATGACAACCATAGTAGAAGAGTGTCGTTGCTTGGTTCAATGGTAAAATAGTTGAGCACTGATGCTATTGGCGCGAGTTCAAGCCTCAGAGCAGTCACTTTTGAAAATACTAATGGTTAGGTTTGTCTTGAGTCCTCCCTCCGTAGGATCCTGCCATGGGGGGACCAGAACTGTATAATGCCCTTTATAACAACTATAATAGAACAGGTGTATAAGTGTGTTACTTTGAAGAAATTCCTGTACAACCCTTATCTTTATATGCCTGATTGATCAAATCTATGACGAGTTAGGAAAAATTAAAGTCACGTGGAATGCTATTGGCTGGTACGGGAATGCCAATTTTTACCCTTTTGATTTGTTTCTTGTATATGTGTTGGACGGATATTATTTAATGAATTTTTTATAATTGATAATAAAATATAGTCTATGCTTGGTTGACTTATATTTTTGACTTCTTTCGTCCATGGTTTTGTTTCATGAATGTCAAATGATTTTATTCTAATGAAGCAAAGAAGTATACGATAGTCAGATTGAACTTTGGAGCTTAGACCCTGTATTGGTTTCATGCCAATTTATTTGTCTAGACTTGATTTTGATCTTTTGAAATAATCCCTACTCACATGTTTGTATTTATGTTTCCAAGTAATTTTTGGGAACTGAGGAAGTTACTGGTGTTATAATTGAATTTTATCAAAGATTTCAAATAGCAAAAGAACAAAATTTACTCAGAAAGCACCCAATATCTTGCTCTCGAATTCTTGTATCATTTGCGTTGGATCTCATGACACAAGTTTGGCATTTGAATGCTCAAATAAAAGATGTTTGTGGTTGGATATCGATTTGCTCCTATTTTATTTGTTGTTCCCTTGCTTATGATGTGCGTTCAATTGTGTATTGTAGAGGGGAAACTCACTTATAAAGACTTCGTAGAAATGCCAGCAGAAGGATCGAAAGGCAAGGCTGCTGCTGAAAATTGTTCTGTTTAAGCCAATCCTGCTGATGGCATGACACAAGACTACCTGCAAGGAAAAGGCTAAGGGTAAGAGGAAGGCAGAAGGGAATGGAAGACATGTAAAGAAGTGAGGAATTGTTTTTGAAATCCCATGAGACTCTTATCTTTAGAATAAAGTTTGGCATTTCTTACTTTGGAACAATGTTACTGTTGACTCAAAACGCCTTGTCAAACGAAGGCCATCTCTTGAGGTTGCAGGAAAATGCATGCAGTGTGTTTATTTTCGCTTTCAATAATAATTTTGGACTGTCTTAATAGAATGGTATTTTGTTTTTTGCTACATGGCTTACTTCACAATTCTTTAGTTCTTATAATTTATAAATACATAAACCAGTTTAAAGTCATTATCAGAGATTTATACATGAGCAAGTTTAAAACTATTATTGTTGGTTTACATTAACAAAAACCTTAGTGGAAAGAGTTTAATTGGCTTGCGTTCTTCTTACCAAATATCACCTTATATATACACTATTGTCTTTTCAAGTGTCTCAACCATTAACCTCCTCACATTGAGTTCTTTGGCATTCAGAGCCCCAGACTAAGATCATATAACCAAGTCTTGCAAATTAGGACATTAAGGAACATTACCCGGTTCTGGCCCATTACAGTAGGATCTCAGGAGGGAGGGATGGTTTGAGACCGACCTAACCATTATTATTTAACAAAGTGACTGTTGTGAGGCTCCGACTCACACACACTAATGTTACTGTTGTTCAAGCATTAAACCACTTACAAATTAAGCACACTATAATATCATATAAGGTTTTTTAATAACTGTATATTTTCTTATTCTTGCTCTGATAAAAACCACAACTTACAATCACAAAAAACCAAAGTTAACTACTTGGTCAAGTTACTTCCAAGCTGAATGCTAGCAACCCCTACTGCATTTTCACTCTCCACCATCACACATTGGGTGGAAGATTTTGGAAGTCTTTAATAATTGTATAGCTAACAGCCCATGGTTTTTTGAGTTAATATACAGGGGGTATGCCCCTTTCATACTCTGTAAAGGGTAAATTTGTATAGAAGAAGAAGGAATTAATACACAGAACAGGGGGACAAAGTCCATCACAGATGAAAGGCTCACAGAGGAAAGCCATATCATGAACCAAAGTTAATTAGCAACAAAAAAGATTAGAAATAAAAAAGTTAGGAACAGAATCAATAAGAGCAAAACTTTGGATAAGCTCGTTGGCCTTTGGCCTCCAAGACATATAAATCACCACAATAATTCCAAAGACAAATTGTCATCATCCCTTGAACCATATACTGCTGTAATTCTCTTTACTCCCCAGAAAAGTTGATAGTATGTCGTATTGGGCTGTTGTTGTGCTTCCTGGACCTCTTCTTCCATTGTTCTTTTTCTCTTCTTGCAAAGGGGTTGTTCTTCATGTTGTTGTCTGTTAAGCCCTCTCTTCCACATAATCTTGTATGGTTTAATTAGAAGATCAACTGATGAACTCTGGGATGATTAATCATATATATATATGCTGCGTTTCTTGTTTCACTTGAAAAAACTTTGCTTCTTTCTTCTTTAACATCCTTAGTAATACAGTCCATAGATGAAACAAAGAGTGAAAAAACTTTGCTTCTTTCTTCTTTAACATCCTTAGTAATACAGTCCATAGATGAAACAAAGGGATGGCTTAAGAGCATGTCGGCAGACCATCGCGACTTCGGATCATCGACCAAACACTTCTCCAAGAAGTCTTTCGCCTCTTCAGACAACCAACTTGGAATTTCCGGCAGTTTTTTTCCCCAACCAATGCGAAACAAAAGAGCACAAGGCTCGGTATGTGGGTCGCAATGCCATGGTGTTGTCCCCTTAATCAACTCCAACACAGTGCACCCAAGTGCCCAAATATCCGAATGAGGCTGGTATTCTTGATGACGAACCGACTCAGGTGCCAAATACATAGCTGTGCCCCTCAACTTATCACTTCTTTTCTTTGCAATCTTCATAGCAAGCCCAAAATCAGCAATCTTTGCGGTTTCTTCAACCCTTTTCAACCTCGGAATAATCAAACTCGAAGCCAAACAAGATGATGATAATGATGAAGTGTCCTCACTGACAAGTAGGATATTATGGGGCTTTATGTCACAGTGCACGTAACCTTGTTTGTGAATATAACTGAGACCCATGAGCATATTCTTTGTATATCGTCTGACTTCAAACTCCGGCAATCCTTTACCGGAACTCTTAATACGATCAGCCAAACTACCACCGGAGGCATACTCCAACATGATATTGTAGAATTGAAGTCCATTCTCAGTAGAAACCTCGTCACCGAAACATCGAAGAACGTATGGACAGCCTTCAAGTTGATGTAGAAGCTTTCTTTCCTTGCGAAGCGAACGTGACAAAGACAGTTGTGCAGATTTCACAGCCATCATAAAAGGAGGAGCAATCGAACTCTGATCTTCATTGTATGCCTCAGCCAATGAAACTACTCCAAAACTGCCCCTTCCCAGTTTTCTTCCTCGCGTCCACCATATAGTCTCTCTTTCCATCTCTCTAGCAAAATTGTTTCTGTACGTATAGTCTCAGTAGTTCTCTACCCTAAATTGTTTCTGTACGTATAGTCTCAGTAGTTCTCTACCCTATCATGACTCTTTTGTTGCTTAAAAAGGCGGTGATTGCCTTGCCCTACTTTCCTATTTTGCCTCTCGATCTTATCTTTTTTTTTTCATTTAATCTCTCTTATTTCCTTCTGTAATCTCTCTAAAACCTACCTTACGCAACATTATTGTTAGGTTCATAAACTTGGTTTTACCATCTATATATTAGAATTGGAAGTTAAAAATACCGGTATATAATAAAAGGCTTATTAGTGTTTTACTTGGCTTAACTTGCAAGCCACATATCATTTTTGCTCCAACTTTGGCAACGGCTACTTGTTTCAAATTATCATACTCTTGGGCCTACTGGGCTTTCTAGTTTTTTAGTCCTATATGGCCACTAACTAATCCTGGTTTATTGGGTATCCAGTTGTTGGGTTGCTTTTGGGTGGCCTCTGGTCTTGTTATTAGCCTTTAGGTCCAATGGACCCCACTGTAAATATTTATATACAAGTTAATATATTTTGCTTTATCTTCTAAAAAAAAAACCTTGTGTCAATAAATATTTAATGTATATTATAGAGTGAATACTTAATATGTTTTGGTGTTAATTTTATCGATAAAATTAGTGTTATTAGTAGAGTACTGTTATTTTTTTCTAGATCTTGTGGATCCAACACTAAGGGGTTCATGTATTGAACAATAGTACAAGACCATTCTAGGCTATGTTCAATCTTTAGAAGAAAATATTTTACTGATACAACTTAATTTTTTAATAAGTTTTCGATGACTAAACAGAAGACCCGACTTTCTGCGAATCGATGTGTGGGCAAATCAATTCAAAATTTAGCATCATTGGAAAGATTATGAAGTCTATTTTGTGACCAACCCCGTTTGCATGAGTAATGTTGTCCAAGCCTAGGTCTTACCAAACCTCAAGTTAGGAAGATCAAGTTAGCACAAACCCTATTATGGCTGGGTTGGGCCAGGTTAGTACCCAATTCTGAAAATATATTGGATTAATTTAGCAGTTCACTTTTTATAGATAAATGACATTGTTGTATTGCACACACATGCATCTTTGTATATATAGAGAAATCCGTGTTCAAATCATTATTTTTTGGTTGAATTTAGGTTAGAGAAATCATGTTAAAAAGGGTTAATTTCAGAATAGATTACTTGGAAGCATAAAAAAAATTTTAAATTTTAAAAAGTTACAAACAAATTCTTAATTAGTACTCCTAAAATTTTGGTCCCAAAATTTTCTAATTTTTTTTTACTCCCCCCAAAATAATTAATTTATAAATAGTACTCCTAGAATTAATAAAAATTGAATTGACCCACAAATCTTTTCAAAACACTTATATATTAGACCCCAAGACTTTGAAAATAAATTTAGCTTGTGTTCCCTTGAATGTATACTAAATTTCCACCTTTAGACCTTTTAGTCATACTTTTAAAAGTTCAAATATTGTGAAATAATAAAATTTAAGTTCATTAGTATTGTAGTCTTTATCACAACACATCATTATTTTATTTACATATACACATGTACATACAATATCCATTATATTAATTCAAGAGAAAATACACTAATGTCCCCTCATGTTTAATAAAAATTTGTGAACTTTTTTTGTCAAACATTTTTGTAAATTGGTGTTTACGAGAAAAATATCTAGAATTATATATCAATCTACATTGACGAGTCTTGAGAGAATTGGGAAGGAGGAGAAACAAGTGTTGTGAGATTGTCAACAATAACAATTAATGTTATCGTATATACTAAAACTTTTAATTATCACTTACTAAATAACAAATTTTATAACTATTTCCCGTATAAGTTACTAAAATAATAATCTTGTTTTGTTAAAACTTGCAAGATTTTGTTTAGTTAAAATCATTATGTTTTAGGTAAAATGCACCCCCCTCCCCGGCTATACAAAAAATGTGCAAAAAAACATCCCTCTAGTTATGCGCGTGCATACTTCCCAACATTTGGGAATTATGTGCAATTATTCCCTCCCGTCTGTTAACTGTCAATTTTGACTCAGAAAACTCCAAAATACCCTTTTTAATGACCACAAAACCCTCCTCTCTCTCTTCCATCATTCTTTCCTTTTAACGACTACAAGACATGTCCTTTTCGGACATTTTGTTTTTTCATTAGTTTTTTATTTTGACAATTTGTCCTTATTTGAACAATTTAAAAAATATAGTTGGTTAATTGATCGAACATACATCAGGGTTTTTTTTTGCACATTCTGTATATAGTAGGGGTTTTCTGCACTTTATCCTTACTTTTTTTAATCTTTCATCTAGGTAATAACGATATATCTTTTCGAAGTGGAATCAAATTAGTCAAAAAAAATTTCCAAAAAATGGATTTTTGAAAAACTGAAACAATTACTTATTGAAGGAAAATTGATTCTCTAACAATATTTTTTTCTTTACCTATTTTCTTTTTAGTTGTAACTCAGCGTTTCCTCCTCTATTTTTTTCACTCTCACATCAGTTTTTCATCTATTTATTTAAGTTGCATTTTTCTCAATTTTGGATTTTTTCAAGACTTACAAACTATAACTAATATTTAAAAAAAGTATATCACAATTGGTTTATAAATTACTGCATTTTTTTCTTTTTTACTTCCCTTACTTAATTTGATGGCATCATCTAGGAAAATTTGATTAGAATTATCCATTAAGTTTAATAAATGAGAGTCGGTTAAAAACTATCCTTCCCAATAGTTAGGTTTCATACACACCCTTTTTTTAACATTACCCATATATAAGAGTCAATCTGTAAAGCTAAACATTGCTAAGCAAATTTGCATGATATTCAAGAAATTAACATGGAGAGAGAAATATGGTGGACGCGAGGAAGACAACTGGGAATGGGTGGCTATGGTGTTGTTTCTTTTGCAGAGGCATACTACCATCCTCCACTATTGATGGCCGTGAAATCTGCCCAACTCTCTCTGTCATGTTCACTTTGCAAGGAAAGAAAATGTCTTCATCAACTTGAAGGTTGTCCATACCTTATTCGCTGCTTCGGGGATATTGAGGTTAATTACTAGTGAGAATGGAGTTAAACTCTACAATATCATGTTGGAGTACGCATCTGGTGGTAGTTTGGCTGATCGTATTAAGTGTTCTTCCGGTAAAGGATTTCCAGAGTTTGAAGTCAGACAATACACAAAAAAAAAAATTTGTGTAAAGGAAAAATCCCCCAGCTATTTTCATGGGCTAACTGAAACACGAACGGGCCAAACCAAGAGGAATATTTGAGCCCAAGGTTCAGCAAAAGCCCCAACACTAAGGGGTTTATGTATTGAACAATAGTACAAGACCATTCTAGGCTATGTTCAATCTTTAGAAGAAAATATTTTACTGATACAACTTAATTTTAATAAGTTTTCGATGACTAAACAGAAGACCTGACTTTCTGTGGATCGATGTGTGGGCAAATCAATTCAAAATTTAGCATCATTGGAAAGATTATGAAGTCTATTTTGTGACCAGCCCCATTTGCATGAGTAATGTTGTCCAAGCCTAGGTCTTACCAAACCTCAAGTTAGGAAGATCAAGTTAGCACAAACCCTATTATGGCTGGGTTGGGCCAGGTTAGTACCCAATTCTGAAAATATATTGGATTAATTTAGCAGTTCACTTTTTATAGATAAATGACATTGTTGTATTGCACACACATGCATCTTTGTATATATAGAGAAATCCATGTTCAAATCTTTATTTTTGGATTCAATTTAGGTTAGAGAAATCACGTTAAAAAGGGTTAGTTTCAGAATAGATTACTCACAAGCATAAAAAAAAAAGATTAAACTTTTAAAAAGTTTCAAACAAATTCTTAATTAGTAAACGCATCTTCACAGACCAAGAACTACAAGATCACCCTTTCATTCTAGGGTGACGGAGGGATCGTACCATTCGAGCCATTTTTTTTCATGGGTGACAGAGGGATCATACCATTCGAGCCATTTTTTTTCATGCTTTTACCGGAGGTCTGGAGAAAGTTGCAATCAATAGGATTTCCCTAATCCTCCCTTCGAAAGGAAGAGCGTGAAATTCTTTTTCCTTTCCGTAGGAACCAAGAGATTGGATTTAGCCGTAAGAAGAATGCTTGGTATAAATAACTCACTTCTTGGTCTTCGACCTTCTCAGTCACTACAAATGCCCTCGATCAATGCAATGGGATACTCTTAAAATTCTGGTCCCAAAATTTTCTAAATTTTTTTTACTCCCCCCAAAATAATTAATTTATAAATAGTACTCCTAGAATTAATAAAAAATTGAATAGACCCCCAAATATTTTCAAAACACTTATATATTAGACCCCAAGAGTTTGAAAATAAATTTAGCTTGTGTCCCCTTGAATGTATAAGAAATTTTCAGCTTAGACCTTTTAGTCAACTTTTAAAAGTTCAAATATTGTGAAACAAAAATAAGTTCATTAGTATTGTAGTCATTATCACAACACATTGTTATTTTATTTACATATACACATGTACATACAATATCCATTATATTAATTCAAGAGAAAAATACACTAATGTCCCCTCATGTTTAGTAAAAATGTGTGAACTTTTTTGTCAAACATTTTTGTAAATTGGTGTTTATAAGAAAAATATCTAGAATTATATATCAATCTATATTGATGAGCCCCGAGAGAATTTGGAAGGAGAATAAACAAGTGTTGTGAGATTGTCAACAATAACAATGTTACTGTATATGCTAAAACTTTTAATTGTCACTTACTAAATGAAAAATTCTATGACTATTTCTTGTATAAGTTACTAAAATATTAATCTTGTTTTGTTAAAATATGCAAGATTTTGTTTAGTTAAAATCATTATTTTTTGGATAAAGAGCGCCTCCCCCCCCCCCCCTCGCTATACAAAAAATGTGCAAAAAACACCCTTGACTGTCAATATTAAGAAATTATGTGCAATTATTCCTTCGTCTATTTATTTAAGTTGCATTTTTCTCAATTTTAGATTTTTCAAGACTTATAAACTATAACTAATATCTAACAAATTTATATCACAATTGGTTTATAAATTACTGCAATTTTTTCTTTTTTACTTCCTTGACTTAATTTGCTGGCATCATCTAATTTAATATTAATGATATCTCTATGCCATTGAAATACTTTAGATTGATGCTGGAGATTCTTTGAGCAATCTTTGGTCTCCATGATTCTATTATTTTATTAAGAAATCTACATAGAATATGTTTAATTATGAAGTAAATATTTTATGAAGCAAATATTGTTCAAAGAATTAGAAAATCACCTAAAAATGTTTAATTTTCTAGATCTTAGTTTTTGCCCAAGAGTCTCAATGTGGTTTTACATAAAATTGTATCCTACATTCACAATTAAGATATGTGTTTTGAGGTTCACATGGAAGAAACAGAGAGTAGTGTTTCCCCTCTGTTATATATTCTTGTGATTAATTGGAATCAATTATATAAACTTGGCTACATGCTCCCCCACTATTATATATGTTGGAAGCAAATTAATGATCTTAGGAACAACCTAGCACATTAAAAGAACATATGACATTACCAATATCTTTTGCCTGAGGAGCAAGAGAGAAAGGTTGAGGGTTCTATTGTGTTGTGTTTGGGTGATAGAGCAGTAGTTGACTCTGGTTTGGGTCGTACAACTAAGGTAGCAGATGTCATTTGCAATGGAGAATGGAAGTTACCTACCCATGAAATGGTTGAATCAGAAGAAATTTGCCTCAAAATTGGCTCCTGAATACTGATCAATAGGATATATAGCTCAAACTACCCTTTTTATATTATATGATATTTTTGGCCAAACACTTGACATTTTGACCAAACACTCTACACTTCCTTGCCCAAACACCACTTAACTTAATAATACAAATTAACCAACAATTTTGACTACCAAACACCCCTTAAACATCACATCAACAAACCCTACCCCCAAAAATTAGTTTTTTTTTCTACACTTAGGCCCTGTTTGGATTGGCTTTTGAAAAGCAGCTTTCAGCTTTTCAAGCTCAAAAGCCGTTTTGGAGAATGTTTGAATTGGTAAGGCTGAAGAGTTTCAGATTCCAAAAAGAGCGTTTAAAGAAAGCTGGTGGGTACCAACTTCCTCATTTAGCTTCTGCTTCTCTTTCTCTTCTGCATAAAAGCCGAAGCAAAAGTTCTGCCAAATAGGGCCTAAGGCAGCATTTTTCGAAGATTGAGGACTAAGAAGAGACTTATATGACTCAACTCTTAGACATTGGCTTATCTCACATGAAACCCTAGAGAGAACTCTGTCATTTAATCTGAAATACTCACCTAATCATCTCTAATCTTCCATTGCTATCAAAGATCAAAGAGTTTATTGGAGCGAAAGTCAAAGATCGAAGAGATTTTTGAACTTGTTTAGCGCAAGGAGCGATTAGGAGTATTTTGAATGTAATTGCTTGACTATATCTTGTGCAAGTGTACTCACAGAAACCCACTCAGCTCCTTAGTTCTCTACCGCCATCTCTCTCTCTATCTCTCTTGTTCGTTCCCAACTCTCTGTTTTCTTTCCACCACTCTCACTTTCTATCTCTTTTTCTTTTCATACACAAAAATGATATATATTCATGTAAAGCTAAGTCAGTTAAGTTCACAAGGTTTTCTCCAAGCTACTTGTGGCACACACCTATAGTTATATTTATGTGATGCCATGCTTATGTAATGGTCTCACTAATATACAACATAAAGATCTTGAAACTCCACCGTTTTGAAGACCAACAATTATATACATACGAAAACACACGCATAAAACAAACACTCATCATTACCACACTCTCTTAGGTGAGTATTTCAGATTAAATCACAGAGAATACTTATCTCAAAATAGGCTCTGACACCCCCTGAAAGAGTTAACGGACGTTTGTTTTTAACTGTGCAAGTGTTTTAACCATTTTACCCCATATGTTTAACTATATTATAATGAAATTGCTGAGTTCATTGATGACGTATGCCACTCTAATATGAAATGACATAAAAATCCTTTAGATTTACAAACTCTATCTCCCCTCTAACTAATATATTGATATACTTATAGATATAGAAATATATATATGATATAACATATAAACATATAAATGTAATATATTGTTATATATTTATATATAAAAACATGTATAAATAATACTCTAATGTTTGCCACCGTCTCTGCTGACAACCACAAGCACCAAATAGGACTATTGCGTCGCCGTTGACTGCGTATCCATCATAGAAGTTCAACCATCGAGCTACATCTTCCTCTCCACCATGATAACCCATTGACGAAGCCATCACACAGAGCACAAGCTCCACCCACTTCAAGACCCATGTCAGCCGAGCATCGACATTCACTAGCTTCACCACTGCCGCCACTTAAAGATGTATGTTGCCGCACCAAGTCATGGCCACACGAACCAAGCTCCACCACCATCTCCTCCAACAACACCGCCAACTGATTCGCCAAACTTCACCATATAAAGATCCATATTGCCAAAGCACAACAGTGATCGCCATCGCCACCATAACAACCGTCACCTTCACTTGCCAGAAACCAGTACAATAAAGCCACCACAACGAAGACCTAGCAACGCCGAGACTACACCAGATAATCACCATGGTCGTCGAAACAAGCTTCACTAACAGGACATCCATTAACAACCCACCACCGAGCCACAACGAATACATAACCAGAACCAAACCATGCCGAAGCACCTTCTGCCATGTTCACTAGAAGCTCCACCATGTACAGCCGACAACCATTCCAACAGAGGTTGCATCGTCGTCCTCTTCGTCGTTTTAAGCATCGCAACGTCGTTGTTCACATACCACTATCACTGAAATACCCTCTAAAAATTTCACGCATGAGGTGGTCAGTCTCACACATAAAACATAAGGGATACCTACAACTGATAACAAACAAAAATACAAGGACAAAAAGAAAAGATTTATAAATGCTGAAAGGAAAGTCTAACTAAAATAATAAATAATATTAAATAAACATAATACTAGTCTGAACAATACAACTTGGAAGTCCCGCAACTCAAAGACCATTTTAACCAAAAATCATAAAAGTGAATACTTTATGAAAAGATCTAAGTCTCTACACTAAAGTTTGGTAAGGAATAGATAATCGCCATGCTCTTCGAACTCCACGCCCTAACCTCGAGGTGGGAATTGCCTGAGACTTGAAATAATTAACAAAGTGGGTTAAACCCACGAGCAAGTTCCCTCTAGTACAACCCAATCAAAGAACCAGTAAACATATCCTCTATATGAGGGGCAATAAAAAAATAGATATATATATGTATCATTTCCTTATTTAACCTCTGTCCCAAAATAGAAACCATCCTCCACACCATCCCAATCTATCAAACATAGATATATGCATATCATTTCCTTATTTAACCTTTGTCCCAAAATAGAAACCATTCTACACACCATCCCAATCCATCCCCTATCACACAAATTATAGAACCTAATTTCTAAGTTCCAACTGATAAGTGTTCAATCCTATGCATTTGAACCCTCTTTATTGCATACGTTAGTTCCGTTTTTGCGTCTACCGAGATATGTTTACGGTATTTTTGTGTTTTTGATGTTTTGCAGGTATTGGAGCAAATGGAGCAAAGTTGGAAGCTTTCTGCAGTCAAGAGAAGGAATCAGAAAATGCAGCCAAGGCATTTCGACAAAATCCCCCTTTTTGCACGACTTAGGGGGATTGTCTGACTTGAACAAGACTTTTGGGGGCCTTCTTGATACAAGAGATATATATAATGATATATATATATATATGGTGGGCCCAAAGTAGCCAAAAAGCATACAAAAAGCACCAAAAGCCACATATCTCACATCTCTCAACATACACATCAGAAGACTTAAGGAGAGACCTTCGGGAGAGGAAGAGGAAGGGCTGAACCAGACCAAGAAGCTTCATTCTCTTCATCAATGGAAGGGTGCAAGGCAACCATGAGCAACAGGCTATTCCTGCCTGGCGGCTGACGTAGAGCGGCTCCAGCAGGGTTTTGACGAGCACGTCCAGGTGACGCAGAGTCAGCTGGCGGGTATTCGGACGGACATTTCTTCTCTGGTGCAGGGCCAGAGAGCGATCTTAGATGAGTTCCGAGCCTTCCGGCAGGATCTGCAGTTCCTGTTCGCAGGTCGAGCCTCTACCTCCACTTCTGCTCCCACCGAGCCACCACCACCACCACCCGCCCTCGAGTAGCTGCACTTTATTCACCTTTTATGCTTTACTTTCTGTATTTTTCTTTCTTTATTTTTGATAGGCCATGTTGGCCATGTTTAGTTTCTTTTTGCGTATTCCACCTACATGTACCCTTTGTACTGAAATGCATTTTCATCTTTATGGAATACATTTATATTTGCTTTTATGACATGTGTTATCTTTACTGCCTTTTCTTTTTGCTTTCCGTCAATTTATCTGTTCTCTAGACTTTGACTATGTATGTAGTACCACTTGTCTAATTGTTATATGCGATTCAGTTGATGATTTCCGTTTATTACCGCCTGGTTTTAATTCCCAATACTGTTGAGATTGCTTCAACACAGTATGGCGGTAATAAAGAAAGGCAGCCCCTTTGCGTGCTATACGTTAGCGCGCCTGGATAGTCAATATCTTGTCGCATAGACCTCTTAGACAATTGGGAACCACCAGTTCAGACCATTAGATATACAGAGATATTGGCATTGTTTGTTTGTGCGTAATTATTTCATTATGTTCTATTTATCTACTTTTTATTTCTTTTAATGCTCGTGGTATCCAGTTGGTATTCTGTGCAGGTTTTTCTTATTTACAGGATGACCGCCGCAGTGGAATACCATTTTTCTCGCATTCTGCCATCCCAGTAACTTCTTTCCTTGTTCTTCTTGTCCAAACATTGAGGACACTGTTGCATATAAGTTTGGGGGTGCGGTATGCTATACCACTTGCATATGCATGCAATGTTCAGTCATTATATTGAGTGTCATTGTAGAGCAGTTTTTTTCTTTGATATTTTTGCATGCTTGCTATGATGTCTTGCTTTGTAAAGGAAGATCATTCGAATAAATGTCCGAGGTAAATGCAGCAGGTAGTTAAGAACTTTAGCATTGTAAATACTCGCACTTTTGCAAGCTTTATAGTAGGCTAGAACGGTCTACATTATTGTCCAAATTCGAGCACGTACAGTTCTTGCCCTAAATTTGTCCTTAACCGCACAAATTCGCACACATGCAGTTTAAATTATGGGGTATAAGTCTGAGGGAAAATTTTTGAAAATTTCTGTTTTTATCTGAACAACTTAAGAATAAGTTCTTCCGGTTGTTGTAAAAAAAAAAAAAAGGAAGAAGTAAAAAGAGAAAAATATGCAATAAGCCTTCTCACTAAATAAACCGGATTTCTATGCCTCAAGCAGGAAATATTCGTGTAAAAGTGTATAAGGTTGAGCAGTAATAAGCGGGTGGCTTGCTTACGCTCATCGCCTTGTAAGCTCGGTTATTAAGTCCGAGGGGTGCTTCTTCACCTAATGCCCTAAAACCAATTGGTTTGGGAGTCATTGGCCCAATGCCGCTACATGGGCTTACAAGAAAGCAAAAAGAGCTAAGCATTGCACAGTCATCCGCACATGAGCAATCATGAATGTTTTGTGATAATGAAACAGCCGTGTTGAGCATTTTCAATGAGTTTTTCTCTTAAAAACAGATTTGTTCGTTTTCTTCTCCAATTATGACAAAAGCCACACGTTAGAATGCATGTTCACTTTTCAAAGAGGATTTTGGGGTTGGAATTGTTATAGTTGTTCGGGCTGGCCATTATGTGGGGACTGTCGTTCATTTATAGCTTGTGAAAGTCCATTTTTGCTAATGACCACATAGTTCTGTAATACTTGTTGCATCTGCCAATTGTGAAATGAATGGATGAGCGCCCTTTATCTAGTTGATGACTGAGCATGATTAAACTTTTGTATAAGATAGTTGATTTCATTTTTGTAATATTGTATTGCTAAGGGACTAGCAATATGTAAGTTTGGGGGTGTGATAAGTGTTCAATCCTATGCATTTGAACCCTCTTTATTGCATACGTTAGTTCCGTTTTTGCGTCTACCGAGATATGTTTACGGTATTTTTGTGTTTTTGATGTTTTGCAGGTATTGGAGCAAATGGAGCAAAGTTGGAAGCTTTCTGCAGTCAAGAGAAGGAATCAGAAAATGCAGCCAAGGCATTTCGATCAATCGAAATGTAGATTTCGATTAATCGAAATCTCGATTGATCGAAATCTCATTTCGATTGATCGAAATTTCGATCAATCGAAATTCAACTTCGATCAATCGAAATTCTGCAGAGCCCACTAGGCCACTTGCTCACCTGCTTTCCCACTTGCAACAAAATCCCCCTTTTTGCACGACTTAGGGGGATTGTCTGACTTGAACAAGACTTTTGGGGGCCTTCTTGATACAAGAGATATATATAATGATATATATATATATATATGGTGGGCCCAAAGTAGCCAAAAAGCATACAAAAAGCACCAAAAGCCACATATCTCACATCTCTCAACATACACATCAGAAGACTTAAGGAGAGACCTTCGGGAGAGGAAGAGGAAGGGCTGAACCAGACCAAGAAGCTTCATTCTCTTCATCAATGGAAGGGTGCAAGGCAACCATGAGCAACTAACTCTTCTACTAGGGTGTTGGTTTCAACCCCTAGCCATGTAAACTTGTTCATCTTTGTAGCTCTTGGGACTTGTAATTAAATGTTGATTATTTAGCCTAGTGATTATGTACACAAATACATTTCTTATATATATTCATTTGATATGGAATTTATTCTTGTCTTAGAGTAGGTTTTGTCACTTGAATGCACAACATTTGCATATTCCACAAGAAGTGCAAATGATGGCTAGATAATGGTGTTTAAATGAATGTGTGATGCTAGTTTGTATAGACCATGCCAAGACAAGGTAGTTTGGATGCATGTAGTGTTCACTTAGAGAGTAGAGTAAGTAGGTAGTTAGTTAGGTTGAAGAGCTATGCTTGTTGAAGATGGATTATGATAGGTTAGCACACACATTGATCTTTTGATATGTCATTGAGGTCACAAGCCTAATGACATTGTTAGGCATTTAATTAATGAATCCCTTGCTTGCTACACTTATGAACATGTGAATGGCTAGTGGTGGAAACCAACCCTAGTTCTCTCTCCCAACTTTACTCTTTAATTTTATTGTCATTTCCTTTATGCAATAGCTTTAAACACAAAACCAAAAACCTATTTTTTTAGAATTAAAGTAGAATTAATCTTTCTCTATGACAATTAACGACTAGTCCTCGTGGGATCGATACCCTCTATATAGAACCTTATCTACAAAGATTCGTGCTCTTGCGAGTGGTTAAATTATATTTTGATAAAAAGGGCAAAATTAAGCTTGCAATATAATTTAGTTCCGACCACATCAAAATTTTGGCGCCGTTGCCGGGGACTACGGTTTAATTGTCGCCATTGGAAGATTAAATCTGGTTTAATTCTTAGGCTAGAAATTCTTTCATTCTTTTTGTATATATCTTGTTCTTATATCTTAAACTTCTTGATTTTAGGTATACCACATTGCGGGCATCTAAAAGAATTCAAATTGGAACCCTTTGTGAGTATAACTTCAAAAATTGGTGGTTTGAGTTCATTCACATTCTTTTGTATATATTTTTGTTACTTTGTGTATAGAGGTGTTGTTCAATTGATAATGCATGCTAGGTAGACGGTCATTGTCACTTCCTTTGCTTCCTTGTAATAGTGAACTTGAACGAACACTTAGACGACGTAGAGGAACCTCTAGGGACCCTATTTTGCCTAGGACTGAAAACATGGATCCAAATGAGAGACAACCTCCCGGTCTGCCTCCTTTTAATCATGAACAACCACCTCCACCACCACCTCCTCAAGGAGAGTTGCTTATGGACTTTTACCTTCCGACTACATTTGAAGTGCCTTCATGTATTCAATTTTCGGATGTAGCGGCAAATCAATTCGAAATAAAGTCCTCCACCATCAATCTTCTCAATAGCTTCCACGGTCTTCCTAATGAGGATCCATACCTGCACTTAGATTACTTCCTTTCCGTGTGTTCCACCATTCGTGTACCACACTTTACGGAGGATGATCTAAAGCTACGTATGTTTCCCTTTTCCCTAAAGGATAAGGCTAGAAGTTGGTTCAATTCCCTAGAACCCAACTCAATCCATTCTTGGGCGGAGATGCAAATAGAGTTCTTAAAAAAATACTTCCCAATGGGTAAGACAAGTGATATTCGGCGAGCAATCACCGGATTCACCCAAATTGACCAAGAACAATTCCATGAGACGTGGGAGAGGTTAAAGGATCTGTTAAAATCTTGTCCGCATCATGCTGTCCCAAAATGGCAGCTAGTGCAAAGTTTTTATGATGGGGTGAGTGAGCAACATAGACAAATGATAGACTCCGCGTGTGGGGGTGGGTACCTTTTGAAAAGCCCCGATGAGGCATGGAAACTTTTTCAAACCCCAAGCAACAATTCAGCTCAACGCTCCTCCACTAGGAAAGGGAAGGCCACCCAACCTTGTAGAGGAGTGCATGAGATTTCACGGGTAGATAAGGTAGCCATGCAAGTAGAAGCCTTGTCCCGAAAAATGGATTTAATCATGAAAAATGGGCTGCCTACTCCTAACCAATCTGTCCAAAATCAGGAGGGATGTTCGTTTTGCTATAGCACTTCGCATTTTGTGCGAGATTGCCCTATTGCCGGGCAATCTCTCGATTATGCTCAAGAGCAAGCGAATGCCTTGTACGCTAAACAAATGAATGATCCATATTCGAACACGTACAATCCTGGTTACAAGAACCATCCGGCTTTTTCATGGAAGAATCAAGAATCAAGTCCCTCTTTCCAAGGGCAAAATTCTTTTAATTCCCAATCTCAACAGCCTCATTATAGGCCAAACCCTCAACCTTACAATCAAAGATCTAATTACCAACAACCACCACCTCCTCCGAGAAGCCAAAGCTTTGAAGATCGAGTGATAAGCAATCTTGAGGCCAACACCCGCTTATTGCAAACTCATTCTCAATCAATCTCTAAGCTAGAAGCCAATGCTCAATCTATGGCTAGGTTAGAAGCTCAAATCGGGCAACTAGCTAATGCCTTAAATAGAAGGGAGGAAGGTAAGTTGCCGAGTCAACCGGTGGCGAATCCCAAGGGTGTGCATATGATTGAAGATCCATCATCTTCAACTTGTAATGCTCCTCCAGAGCAAGTTCAATCAATCACAACCTTGAGGAGTGAAAAAATCATTAACTCCAAGGTAGGGGAGGAAGAGAGAAAGGAATTTCAAGAGCAACCTAAAAATCCAAAAGAATCTCAATTAAATCCAAAATTGTTTCCGTTAAATCCAAATTTGCAAAATACCCCTTCAAATCCAAAAGGAAAGGCAAGTGAAGTTGTGTCGTCATCGATTCCAAATCTTGACACCTCTTATGAACCTCCGGTTCCTTTTCCTCAACGATTGAAGGAACCTTCTCATTTCGGGAAGCAAGGAGAGAAAATCCAAGACATGATGGAGATCTTCAAACAAGTAAAGATCAATCTCCCTCTCCTTGATGCTATTCGACAAATTCCCTCTTATGCGAAATTCTTGAAGGACTTATGCACTCAAAAGCGCAAATCTAGGAACAATGTTCCTAAGAAAGTCCTCTTAACTGAGCACATAAGCTCCATTTTCCAACACCAAGCCCCTCCTAAATTCAAAGATCCGGGTGCTCCGACCATTTCGTGCACCATCGGAAATCAATCTTTTGAAAAAGCACTTCTTGACCTAGGGGCTAGTGTCAATTTGCTTCCATTCTCAGTTTACCAACAACTAGGTTTGGGGGAACTCAAGCATACCACGGTTGTGTTGCAACTTGCCGACCGTCCGGTGAAGCAACCACGTGGCATCATTGAGGATGTCATCATTCAAGTAGACAAATTCTATTTTCCGGGGGAACTAAGCTACGCATTGGTACCAAAATCACCACCAATTATCGCCTAAATCAAAAAGCCCCAATTTCAAGTTTTAGGGTTCTAAAATTTCAAACTCAAATTCTCGTTAAACCACCTAACGATTTTTCACCAAACTTACAGGGACTATTCGGGAGAGCAAGATCAACATATTTATTCGAACAAAAACCTTCAAAATGACGTTTATATTCAATCCAAATCTCGTGTATATATAGATATATATATATATACATATATATCTGCCTATATACTCATATATACACGTATGTACATATCAAAATTTACACCATAAAACTCCAAATTCGCAGATTATTTATGTTTAATCATATGTACTTTCTTTAGCATGAAATTAAGCAATGATCACAAATTATTAACCCCAATCATACATAAACCTATATATATATATATATATATATATATATACACACACACACACACACACACACGTAGATGCATGAAATCAAACAATTTAATTACTTATCTATGTTTACAAGTTCAAAGGGGAAGTGAAGAGATTTAACTTGCCTTATGATTTTGAGCAAAATCACATTTTCTCCCTTTTCCTGGTGTCTACCGTTTTCTCCTTATCTGTGCATAGAAGCCTTCTGTGCATAGAAACGACTGAACCCTAATTTTTTTTTTCTCTTATTTTTATCTATATTTTCTTTTCTAAATAATTCAAATAATAAACCTAAATATATATAGCCCACACACACACACACACACATATATATATAAATTTGGCCCAAGCCCAAAAGTCTAGCCTAACCCGACAATAATAAAAAAATAAAAAAAAATGCATCCCAAAGTCCCGCATATTAATTAAAAGGAAAATCTACATCAAAAACAAATATTTCACAACCATTTAAAAAAAATCAACCATCTATATTAAATCAAAACCAAGAACAGGCATTCACAAACATTTAAAACACCACAAAATGAACAACTTAAATAATTAAAATCTCAAACTAAATATCCTAAAATTGTGGGGTATTACAGTCACGGCGAGCCCCATGGTAGTCATCAGTGCTGTTTGAGAAGACCCATTTCAAGAAATTGGCGCACTTGGGTGGGAATTGCATAAAAAAAATTTCTTTATCTTAAATAATTTGATTATCAGACTCGTAATTTGTCTCTCTCTAACTCTCCTTCCTCAACTCTCTTAGCTCACTTTCGAGAGTTTCAATGGTGGAGTGGTGCGGTGGTTGTGGAAATGGGTCTTGGGTAGTCATGGAGATTGGCTATGGTTGTACTTGTTGGTTGTTTTGTTTGAGTTTCACGGAGGATTTCGACCTGAAAGATAGCAGTGAGTCTTTTTGATAGAGCTTGGAATGGTGTGGTATTTGGCCGGTGAAGTGCTCGACAATAATGAAAGTGAGCACCACGCCGTCTAGTTTATCACTCCCATCACCATCTCCATGCCACGGCCACATCGGAAGACCCACCATCTTCACCAACAAGACCCACTGGTGAAACTGAGAGGGGAGAGAGAAGGAGAGAGAATCGGGTAAGAAAAAGAGAAATCGAGAGTTTTGAAGCTCCAACGAGATGGAATTAGGCAGTGGTCGTGCCCGGAATGGCCATGGTGCTACGATGCTGTCCTGTGTGTGTATATATATATATATATACAAATTACAAAATCCCTAAATCTATATAATTTTTTTTTGCCAATATACTGATTTATCAATAAATTATATATATAAAGTTATATATTTTTTAATTTTAAATTATGTTTTTCCTTGATAAATTTTATTATGTATGATTATATAATTTGATTTTAATATTAAGTAATGTATTTAGTATTAATTAAAAATATTAATTACTAGTAATTTGTAATCAAAGTGGTTAGAAGCCATAAAACCTAGAGAGAGAGTAAATCGGGAGAGAGTAGAGAGATGGTGGGAGTAGAGAGAGAATGAAAGAGATAGAAAATGGGTGAGCACAAGGGTATAAATGTCCAACTAATTGAGGTTAAATAATATTTTTAAATAGGAATGGTTGTTTTGGCATTTTAACTTTTCAAATTAGTTGACTTCTGACGTCTTTGACGGTCAACTAACATCAGGGGGTGTCAGAGCATGATTTACCAAACCCGAGAGAGGTTGACCACACTTTTTGAGACAAGTATTCTCCGTGGGTATTAAATGAAAATCGGAGGGGGGTGTTAGAGCATTTTTCCCTTTAATTTAACATAACAATATACATATGAATATATGGAAGGCTCCAGACTCCACTAACAAACATGTGTGTGTGTATATTATACTCTATTTTGTGATAACAAGTGTCTAGAAAGTTGACACTTGTCAATTGCCTCTATATATGGAGAAATTATTCAATACCATCGGGACTCCGTGTATGAGGGGAATCTACTACTAGTAACTCTCTATTTCATATTATCTCCTAAAATAATGTGAAATAGAAATTTATTATTGGTGGGATTCCTATAAATATGGAATTCCTGGGGTACTCAATAATTACTCTTATATATAGCAAAGTGACTACATATTATATAGAGAGAGATATATATGACCCTTGGAAAATAAGGGAAAAACTAAAATGGTAAAAATTGCAATATAACCGTTAGTTGGAGAATAGGAAAAAATTGGTTTATTTGAGGGGAAAAGTGTAAAATTAAGTTTGGAGGGCAATTTGGGTATAAAAATACACTTTTTGGGTGATGTAAGCAAAAAGATTCTTCGGTGGCCTGAGAAAGTGTCCGGAGGGGGTCAAAGTGCTTATTATTTCATACAGCAAAGGATGTAAGTGTAATTTTACAAAGGTGAGGGAGTCAAAGTGAAATAAAAGCAAACCACAAAGGGGTCTAAGTGTAAATTACCCAAAACAAATTCATCCAACGATCATCATCATCATCATCATCATCATCATCCAACAATGTCTCTAAAAAAATGAAGAGAATAAAAAGAGTGTTTGAATATGAAAAAAATATAAAGAGAAACACCAAAAATACAATGGAAAACGTGTTGTTGAAAAAAATATATATAAAAGATATTTGAAAAACATACTTTTCCTTGAAAACTTGGATTGAATTTCAATTGATGGAATTAGAACTGATGTGTTACCAAAACTTAAAAAATAATAGAAAAATTAATTCATTGAAGTAGGGGAGAGTTGAGTTTTGGACATTTTCTATGAAAATGTGAGAAAGTACCATTCAGTCAGAGGAGTACGTCTACAATACACCTTGTGTAAATGCACTGGGTGAATATAGACTGTGCGTGTACAACACGCACAGTAAGTCCCACTGCGTGTGTATAACAAGTATGATCTAGATTCACCCTTTGCATTTACCCCACGTGTATTGTAGATCTTATCAGACCGTGGTAATTGAACACTGATATGTTTGACTTACTCTTTAGGGCAAAATACACTCCACCCCACAAGATTTACTTTAACTACACATATATTTATAATTTGGCAAAACCTACACTCACACTCCCTTAGATTTGACACATGATTACACTCAATCCCAACACTATATATATTGTCTGTTTTACCCTTCCATTGACTCAAAGGACATTTTTGACCTCATTTTCTTTTTTCAATTAGACAAATTTACCCTTACTTCTCTTTTAACCTTAAGCCTCTCACCCCCCCTCCCCCCCCCCCCCCACACACATATATATTGCAAATTTTATTAAATATATTTTTAATATATGTTATATTACGTATTTTACTAAAAAAGTAAGTTTAAATTTAAATAAATAAATTTACTAAAATCACGTATATTACAAATTGAAAAATAAATTTTTAATTTAATAAATTTAATATATGTTATATTACGTATATTACAAAAATAAATAAAATATATTAAATTTATTATATGTTATATTACGTATATTACAAAAATAAATAAAATATATTAAATTTATTAAATTGAAAAATTCCTTTTTCAATTTGTAATATAAGTAATTTTAGTAAATTAATTAATTAATTTAAATTTATTTTTTAGTAAAAGATGTAATATAACATATATTTAAAATATATTTAAAAAAATTTACAATATATTTTTAGTACTGCAACAATATTGAAAAATTCCTTTTTCAATTTGTAATATAAGTAATTTTAGTAAATTAATTAATTAATTTAAATTTATTTTTTAGTAAAAGATGTAATATAACATATATTTAAAATATATTTAAAAAAATTTACAATATATTTTTAGTACTGCAACAATATATATATATGTGGTTTAAGGTTAAAAGGAAAGTAAGGATAACTTTTCCTAATTGAAAAAGAAAAATGAGAGAATGTCCTTTGAGTTAATGGAGAGGTAAAACATAAAAATTATATAGTGTTGGAGTTGAGTATAATCATGTGCCAAATTTCAAAAAGTGTGAATATGCATTTTGTCAAATTATAAATATATGTGTTCTCAGAGCAAATTCAAGAGTTATTTTATTTTTGGCCTAATCTTTAAACCTTATAATTTGAAAGCTCAAAATATACTATCAGACTGCAGTACAATTTTTGATGGGTCCCACCATAATATACTTCTAAGTTCTAATTAATACTCCATGAAAGCTGGTCCGCTTGGACAAGACAACTGGGTGCCCATTAATTATTTTTGTTTCGTATTGTTTTATTACTCAAAGAAAATGATTTTTAAAACTTTCTTTAATGAATGAAAAAGAGGCAAAAAAAATCAACTCTCTTTCCACATTTTGGGTCTCTTTCTGGTAGCAACTCTGTAACAATGTAAACACGAATTCTCAGAGTCCTTTTCTAAATCTCATGCATCCTCCTCTCCTCGTAGAGAGAGAGAAGGGCAAAATACAGCCTCCCGGACTCGTTTCCCTCTGTATGTATATACATGTGTCTTTTATATATGTCGTGTGTGTTTATATATATATATATATATATATATATATATATGTTACATATCAAATTATGCTTGTCTTCGTTGTTAAGCCTGGGGTCCCAGTTTTGTGTAGATTTTGTCTCCTTGTTTGATCATTTTCCATTGATAATGATGAGAGACATGGAAAAAGATTGATTTTTTTTTGGGGGGTAAATGTAGATTTTGACTCATTGCTTGGAAAGTTGAATCAGATGAAAATTTGGAATAGAGTGTCCCTGTTCCGTTTAGTTCATATAACACTTAAAAGGCATTTTAATTGTCAGTAGTAATTCATTTTTTTTTTTTTGTATTATATATATGTGAATGTGTGTATATATATGTATAGCTCTATATCAACTTGTTTGCTTCTTAGCTCGAAAAATTGAGGTCCTAGGTTTTGTGTACATTTTGTCTCCTAATCTGTTTGATCAATTTCACTTATCAAAAAAAAATCTGTTTGATCAATTTCCTTTGATAATTATGACATATATGAAAGAAATGAATTTTATTGCTTTTTTGGTCAATGTAGATTTTGTCCATTGCTTGATAAGATGGAATCAGATGAAATTTTGGAAAAGAGTGTTTCTGTTTCTGTTTCTATTTCACTCGTAGTGGTACTGCATGACAGATGGATGGCTGATGGTGTTGAATTCCTATACTAAGAATTAAACTGTTCTAGTTTACTTCTTAAGAATATTTTGTGAGAATAATTAATGTCTGGCAGGTAAAATCACTAGGAATAGTCAGATTTCTTAGCAATGGCAAAATAGAACAATTGTTTTGAGGGAATGGATAGGTATACTCAATTAAATAGTTGAGGTAGCTAAGATACAGTAACTGGAAACACTTGATTACTTCCAAAAAGTATTGCTCATCTAATGATATTACCATCTGGGATGATTTAATCTTTTTAACATCAACTAACTCGTTAATTGTGATCTACTGAGCTACGCCACATTAATTGTAAAGTAGATCTGACGGTAGATTTGCTTTAACAAACTATAATTATGATATACACATAATACATGAAGTATTTGTGCTACGTACTAATATCTAAAGGACACATTTGGTAAATTAGCAAGTATTCCTAATATCTTATTGATCAATAAGCTTTTTGTTTTCTTCATGGAGTCAAATTTTATCAAAAAGTATATACTTCATCTTACCCAAAAAAAAGCATCCTTACTTTATAGTGCCAAATACTTCCTTCGGTGACATGTAACCTTTATCTTCCATCAATCCAAATATGTAGAGTTTCACTTGATTGTAACAATTGAGTGCCAGTTTCTATAACAAGTGACAACCACCCATTGGGTGCGAGTGTAGAAGTGAGGACACTTCCAAGAATTAGCTATCTTTGCTTTAGACATCACTTCTCGAACACTCTGGACAAGTGTGCATCACTTCTTTGATGTTTCCGTACTTTTCATTTTTTTTTTTGAGGGAGGGATGATTTATTTTGGTTTGACTATCAATTTGTAGTTTAATGCACTAGCATTTAATTAAAGTTTACATTTAAGACATCTGATTATTTGTTTTATCTATTAATTATTATAGCCTATTACTAATTTTGTCATACCTATTTTAATGAATTAATATTGTACAATTTCTAAAATAGCATGATTTGTGATGGAACTATAACCAAATAAAGTTAACCCTCTATGCTTTGGCCTTGTTAGGACGAGTTTGGTGATGTTTTATTCTAGGGAATGGTGGGTATGAAGGGACATTAGAAACATAGTTGTGTTTGGGGTAGCATTTGATTTAAGCCTATATTTGGTAGGAGGGAAGGAAGAGGGAGGGAGGGAGGGAAGGGAGGATGAATGGAGTAAGCTTCTATTGATTGGTAGAAGGGAGAGGAATAGGAGAAGGAGCCTCATCCCTCTGGGCTCACTACTTTGCTTCCATCCAAAAGTGGGAGGAAGAGGAGAGAGAAAGAAGGATATTGTTAAATAAAAATGAATAAATGTTATTACCCTCATTTAGTTAATTTATATTTCTAAAGGTATAGTTGTAAAATAATAATGTAATCCATTTCCTTCCCAAGGAATGTCTCATCCATCATTTTATCTCTCCCTTCCACTTATTTCTCCCATCTCTCCTACAAAACGTAGCATAACGGCAGTGAAACTATGGCACACTGACATGGTTTCTAACGGCAGTTAACGAGCGATAACAGCAACAGCTGTTTCTTTCAACCTTGATCATTGAAAGCCATAAATGTTAATTAATTACTTACAAGGTAAGTATTAATTTTGGTCCAATACTTACCTCTTGATAGGCTAGTGAAAATCAAGTGTGTCTAGAGAACAATTAAGAAAGAAAAGATTCCCTAAAGTTTCTTTTTCTCATTCTTATTGCTAATGAAGGAGGGAGGGTTATGGCTGTCTAATTATGCGAGACTGATATGGTTTGTAACATCTGTTAACGCGCGAACAGCTGTTACTTTCAACTATGATTTTTAAAGGCCATAAATGTTGATTAATACTTAATCTCATGCTATAGGGTCTCTTCAGGAGAATGAGAACACGTGGCTTTAGAGAATCTTTTCTTAGTTGTTCTACATTTAAGAAAAGAACTCTGCAACATTGCAATAAGAACGAGGATAAATAACTTAGATTGAGTTCTGCTACTGGAGCTAGCCTTTTTGAGTTGGCAATTGGTCATTTTTGTGAATCGGCTTAGGGAAGTGCTTGATGAGTTGGTGGGTCGCATCAGTCGGCTTTCATTAACGGCAGGAAAATCTTTGAAAACATTCTTCTGGCCCTCTTTGGGTGGTCGAGTCATTTATCATCGTTCATACCGCAATGTTGTAGAGTTTCTCTCTTAAATATATACTAGGTAGCGAAATACTGTGAAGCTTTCGAAGGAAACTTGTTATTTTGGTAAATGGCTGAAGAAAGTAGGGCAGAATCACTTCCTAGTGGCTGGGTTAAAAAATATGAAAAGTGTAAGGATGGTTCTAAAGCGGAGGTAATCCTACTTCCCCTCATATCACTAGAAAATAGTGTTTCTACCGAGATCGATACATAGATCAGTTCATTATAGTATTCTAATTATTGATTTTTCCCCCTAATTGGGGATTCTAATTATTGATTTAATTATATGAACTGATGTATTAGGTTTTCGTATTTGTGTTATCTTATGATATATTGGTGACATTAGCTTCTCACATAGGTGGTAGAGGAATTGAACTTTTACATCGAGTTTGTTTAGGTTTCTTGCTTGTTCTTTTGGGTACTTCACACAATAAAAAAAATTGATTTTGATGTTCTCTTTAATGAATATATGTGTAACTTACATGTCTTCACATATTGAAAGAATTTAGTCAATGTTAGGTGGGCATTGCATATGAGGAAGTGTGTAGTTTTGGAATGTTCTTTCTTCTAAATCCATAAAACATTAACAAAACTTAATAATTGGTTGCTCATTAATTTGGGACTATGCAGCGCGGTAGTGTTATTTCATGCTTATGATCTTTTAGAAAGGAATGTTAATAATCCTGATGTTTCTGATGAGTAATTTTTCCTATCATTTTGTTGAGATTAGTTACTGTTAAATAGATTAAATAGCAAAGTAGTCCTTTTAGTTTTTTTTTTCTTTTTCTTACTGTGTTGTACCTTCGAAAATTTTAAGTTTCGAAATTCTTGTTAGTAGGCTAAACTCAATTATTTATTGAAGTAGGATACAACGAGGAGACTTTCTTACAAGCATTGGTAGTTCGCCTGATGCAGGACAACACCATAAAAACAAAGAACTGTGATGCATATAATGATTATTTAGCGGGTTCATGTTATGATATTGAAAGCTAAAAGATTTCATTGCTGCATGCTAAGAACCTAATTACCACACATAGGTTCCTTAGGCATCACACTTGGTGTTTGAATTGCATTATTCAATTCAGAAAGATCATAATTGCTAAAAGAAATTTCTAAAAGTTGTTCTCCATTAAATTAAAAGCAATGCATGGTGTACTGCAGCACTTGTAAAATGCATGGGCTGTATCAAATCTTAGGAGCAGCCACTTTGTGTAAATAATGCTAAAGGTTCGGTTTGTATCCGGTCCACTCCTACCAACATCCTTGATTAACGGGGAGTACACTGGTAACCCTTTAAAACTTAATGCAAAACCTAGTAAAGTACAAGAATACCACAAGAATCCCTGTAAATCTCTGTTTCTCTCCCTCTCTCAATTAAAAATACACTAAACTTACAAAAGGGCTCTATCACAGGGACATAATCCATGTACAGGGAAAGTAAATAGGAAGACTTCACAACTCAACACTGAAACTTACGGCCTATAAACTTAAAGGGAAAAATAGAAAACGAAACGGTTCTGATACACTAAACGAAACGGTTCTGATACATGAAACGGCCCTTGCATTACCTTGGTCACCCTACATATTGAGAACACAAGGCATCACATCTCCATGACAATCTCACAATGGAGAAGATGATGGTACACACTCTTTGCATCTTTTTTTGTACATACAATATTGTTGCACCCTCTCTAACAGCATAAGCTTTTGGAGTAGATAGTTGTTAACATGGTATAGACCAAAAAGAAGGCCACACGTGAGGGGGCTTGTTGCACCCTTTCTAACAACTTAAGCTTTTGGAGTAGATGATTGTTAACAAATATAAATATGTAAAAACTTGTTCCATCTTCCTCAGACAAACAATGGTTAATACAAGTGTAAAGCTATCCATATAAAGAAAGCCACCTTTCAGGAAGCCTTTGTGCACTGTATCATTTTCGAAGAGGACTGACTACTACATCTGTAGAAGCACCTTATAAATGATTTGACCGTGAATTTTCCATCCTGGACTAACACCACCTAATAGAATCTGCAGCCTCAGTCTGAATCACCATCCATATAAGAGTTCCAACAAGCAATCTACCTCCATCTCTCATTCCTGAAAGGCTCTCCGAGATATGGAATTCCACACTACATCATTTTCCAAGAAGTTTACATTCTCTGCAATAGCTGACTCCTTGTCAAGAACTAACTTGAATAGTGCATGGAGCCTTTCAATCAAGGTCACATCTAGAAAATTTCAGAATTAAGAAAAGACTTTTCCCCCTAAAACATAACAAAACTATATAAAACTGGGATGATTTTAAATTTAAAAAATAAACTCATGGCATGACTCTACAAAAAGTAAAACTCGACTATGGAAGGCCTTCAATGCCTTTAAACCCATTCAGATCCCAAATTTTCCTGTTCTTCAAAATCTCTTTGGTTTATTTATACAAATCTTCTAGGGAAAGAACCAAAACAGCATTGTATAATATTTAGAGATCAAAACACCTTTTTAATCTTATAATGTCAAATATGGCAAAGATATCCAGCCATTCACTTGATTCTTTCTTGAGAGTTGGGGAGTTTTTTTAACAGTTTATGGGAAAAGAGGGAGGACTAGCAACAGGTTCTACTGATCCTGGACTGAGTTGTGCTTGCTTGACTTTCTTACTATATGATATTTATGTTTGATAGGTCCCATTTCTTTCCTTGATGTGTATGCATAAAGATTCTATTGAAAACTAACAAATTTGTTTTCAGTTGCGAAGAAACCATTGAATTTATTAAAAAGAAGTTGCAAAGAAACTATTGGTGATTTTTGTGTCAAAAGTTGCCAAAATAGACTTGATTCTCTCTCTCTCCCCCCCCCCCCCCCCTCTTTTTCGTGTTTCCAAACAGAGAGATTGCTACTGTAATGACAGTAAAAGAATGGAAGTACTTTGTTTCATGTTGGTTATACAATACAAATTAGATCTCAACTAATTATTGCATATCGTTGATGCTATAGCCTGTAGGACACTCAGTATTTTTCTGTAATCCCTGATTACTAAGCAACATAATATACTCCTAGAAAAACTGAAGCATCTATTGATCTATTCTAATTATTTACCAATTAAAGCAAAACAAATTTTGAGATAAGGATTTAATCATCATATTTACCGACACAAGAACTACAAGGATTTTTCTTTTTTGTGTCGGCCATTGTAGTGTTACAGGAATTTGGAGACTGGGCAGACATTTTATACCAAGGAAGATCTTTTACATTACACACTATGCAACAAACATTCTTCCTCTCATTAATGGTGAGTTTGAACATTTTGTCATCTTGTTTCTTTGCCTTTAATATTTTTCTATTTTATTCATAAATTGTCATCTTATAATGCCATCCAAAATTTCTCTAAGGAAAGATTACCTGAGAAATGAACAATGAAAATTAGAGCATGTAACAAAAGTTTCATTGTTTAAAAATAAAACCTATTATCATATGCAGTGGTGCATATTTTTTCCCCTTCTTTTCACTATTTTTCTATTCTATTTTTTGTTTTTGACAGCTTTCCCATGGGGTTCTTGGTGGATTTGAAAGTTCCTTGTATTTACCATTATATGTTTCCTTTTCTCACTCAGGTTACAAAGAAAGCTTCCTAAAACAACTATATATTACGTTTGAAGTATTTCTTTTTGTCATAAATGAGAAGTTCTCTTAGGCTAAAGAGTCAATTTTTTTAATATTTTATCAAGTAACTCTTATTTTGCTTAAGATTGTTTCTGTTAGATAGAAATTTTCTTCTAAAAAAATATAAGTTGGAAATATCCCTCGATTAACATGGAGAGATCATGTGGCTAGCTGAAGATGCCATGTAGATTTTACCCTGGCAATGAGAATGCAGTGGTATTAGATACCAACACAGGTATCCATTTAGTATAAGACTCCTTTGATAAAATAACTCTGTAAATGGACTGGATAGCAATCCATTTATGATTTACTTTAAATTAGCGGTGCATGACAATCATGATGAGTATGGCTGAGCTTGGGAAGATATGATTATAATCCTCCAGATTATAGAACTACTCTTACACTAAGTTTTGAAGATTTGGATTTTGAGGAGCCTACCATTGGATTTTTGTGCTTGTTCTCATACTTGCTCAATATCAAATTAATTAGAGCGAGTTATTCAATAAAACCACAATTTTGAAACAAGTTCAGTTCAAAACTTTTTAACAAAAAAATTTAAAATCTAATTGTAGATGGCTTTTATCTTTGATCAATTTGATATTTGGCATGCATGACAACCATAGGAGAAGAGGCTTGTTATGGTCTTGAGTCCTCCCTTCCTAGGATCCTGCCAAGCATACTAGAAACAGGCATGCAAGGTTGTTAGTTTGAGGCAATTCCTGAACTCTTCCCTTATCTTTATAGGCCTGATTGATCAAATCTGTGATGGTTAGGAAAAATTAAAGTCGCGTGGAATGCTATTGGCAGGTAGAAGAATGACAATTTTTACCCTTTTGATTTGTTTCTTGTATATGTATTGTATGGATATTTTTTAATGCATTTTTATTTATTTATTTTTTATAATAATAAAATATAGTATATGGATGAGTGTTGATTCTTTTCCTGAGTTCAGTATGACTTACAAAGTATTAATTTTCCTTGAAACAATCAAAAACTCATTCCATCTATCATTAATAAACTGCTCATTGAATATGTAGTTTATTAAACATTTTTTGAGGAGCAAGTTTACATCATGATTGCCTAATATGCCTTTTGACCAGTGCCAGAGATATTAGTAAACTCTTATTGCTAAATTTTATGTTTGGTTGACTTGTATTTTTGACTTCTTTCTTCCATGGTTCTGTTTCATGAATGTCAAATGATTTTATTCTAATGAAGCAGAGAAGTATATGATAGTCAGACTGAACATTGGACATTAGACCCTGTATTGGTTGCATGCCATTGTATTTTCCTACAATTGATTTTGATCTTTTGAAATAATCCATTAAATAAGATCACATTGTAACAACAAACAAAATAAATCTCATTTAAACTTTTCCATACTAAATGGAGAGAGATGAGAGATGCCAAAGATGAGAGAGAGTTGCAACTAAAGTTCAACACTGATTCTAAGAAATCTCTGTATATATATATATGTTTGTATTCTAGGCCATGAACAGTTCAATAATAAACAACAACACATACCCATATTAAAAAAAAATAAAAAAATAAAAAAAAATAAAGAACTACTCAAACCATGAGAAAAAGTATATCAAAAAGTCTCAAACTATCAGGATCAAATCTGGGTAATGATGAGCTCAATATATACCTCCAATCAGTGGAATACTCAAAGAGCTTTCCTTTGGTTGAAAAGACCACCAAAGAAACCTCTGCATCGCATAACACACAAAATTGCTGTTGAGACGATGATGAATGAAGGATGTTGAAGATGAAGAACCGAAGAAACTAGGGTTTCGCAGATCTAAAGATTATGAGATGAATAACCGAAGAAATTAGGGATTTGCAGATCTGCAGATGATGAAGATGAAGAACCGAAGAAACCAGGGTTTCTACTCACGTGTTTGTATTTATGTTTCCAAGTCATTTTTGGGAACTGATCCACTCTATGGAAGTTACTGGTGTCATAATTGAATTTATCAAAGATTTTAAAGAGTGGAAGAACAAAATTTACTCAAAAATCACCCAATATCTTGCTCTCGAATTCTTGTATCATTTGCGTTGGATATCATGACACAAGTTTGGCATTTGAATGATCAAATAAAAGATGTTTGTGACTCTATTGATTAGCCCTTATTTTATTTTATGTTCCCTTGCTTATGATGTGCATTAAATTGTGTATTGTAGAGGGGAAACTCACTTATAAAGACTTCATAAAAATGTCAGCAGAAGGATCAAAAGGCAAGGCAAGGCAAGGCTGAAAATAGTTCTGTTTCAGCCACTCCTGCTGATGGCATGCCACAAGAGTACCCGCAAGGAAAGGCTAAGGGTAAGAGGAATGCAGAAGGGATAGAAAGACATGGAAAGAAGTGAGGAATTGTTTTCGAAATCCCATAATACACTTATCTTTAAAATAAAGTTTGCATTTCATACTTTGGAACAATGTTACTTTTGTCTGAAATGCAAACTTTATTTTGTCTCTAAACCCTTGTCAAACGAAGGCCATCTCTTGAGGTGGCAGGAAAGTGAAAGCAGTCGGTTTATTTTTGCTTTCAATAATAATTTTGGTCGGTCTTAATAGAAGGGTATTTGTTTCTGCTACATGGCTTACTTCACAATTCTTTAGTTCTTATAATTTATAAATGCAAAAACCAGTTTAAACTCTCATTATCAGATATATAAATACATAAGCAAGCTTACACCTATTATTGGAGATTTACACTAATAAAAACCCTAGTTAGAGTTCCAGTGGACCTTATATAGTATTGTCCAAGTTCTGTTTATACAGTAATGTCCGTGTCTCAACCATTAACCCTGCTCACATCAAGTTCCAGTAATGTCCGTGTCTCAACCATTAACCCTCCTCACATCGAGTTCTTTGTCACTCCCTCAATTTTTGGCTGAGTTTCTAATTCTTTGAACAATCTTTGGTTCCGAACAGAACCATGAAAAACCAAAAATTGTTCAAAGAATCGCAACACAGAGAATTAATATAAGAATAAGAACACAAAACACAGATTGATCCCCTTTTGTATTTGTGCTTGTGAGAGAAGTAGAGTTGCTCAAAACAAAACTCTAAATTAGTTCATTGGCCTTTGGCTTCCAAGACATGTATATAGATTTGTGGCATCTTGTGAATGTGTATGGATAGAGAGAAACACCTCCCCATACTCAAAGAGGAGGGAAGGGAGGGAAGGGATTCAAGCTCGACATAGGCAAAAAAGTGTCTCCGGCTAGGAAAAAAAGGGAGGGAAGGGATTCAAGCTCGACATAGGCAAAAAAGTGTCTCCGGCTAGGAAAAAAAGACAGTTTAATTTGTGTATGGATAGAGAGAAACACCTCCCCATACTCAAAGAGGAGGGAAGGGATTCAAGCTCGACATAGGCAAAAAAGTGTCTCGGGCTAGGAAAAAAAGACAGTTTAATTGCTTGACATTTGTCATATCTTGTGAATGTGTACAGAGAGAGAGAGAGTTTAATAGCATGAGATTTGTGCTACTTTGTGTGCGTGTGTGCAGTAACAGTTTAATAGTATGACATTTGTCTATCTTGTGAATGTGTGAGAGAGAGAGTTAGCATGCGATTTGTGCTATCTTTTGTGTGTGTGAAAGAAAGAGTACCGTAACAGTTGAATAGCATTAGATTTGTGCTTTATTGTGAATGTGTGTGACCACAAGGAAACAAAGCCTATATATATTTGGCTATTGTTTGCAGCCTGAATGCAAAAAAGCAACAACTGTAGTAGGGTAACAAAGCCTATATATATTTGGCTATTGTTTGCAGCCTGAATGCAAAAAAGCAACAACTGTAGTAGGGTAATAAATGAGAGTTGGAGGAAGCTGAACCCCTTGAGCCCTCCCATCGTTTTGCAACGGGTTCAGTTTGCTCCATCATCTCACCTACCCCATGAATTTTTTAACAGTCTTGTTCATGTTGTATGTGAGAATTGGAGGAAACTAAACAAATTGGTTCTTTAATCATTTTGTTTAATTTTCTCCAATATCTCATCTCCAACTTCTGAACTAAATGATCCGTTTAATGTTGTTCAACTTGTATGTGAGAATTGGAGGATGCTAAACAATTTTGCACTAAGTTTTGGGACACTTTGTTTAGTTTCCTCCACTATCTCATATCTGACTTCTGAACTCTAAATCAATGTATTGATGGTGTTCAAGTTGTATGTGAGAATTAGAGGATGCTAAACAAAGAGACTACTAAATTTTGGTGCAATTTGTTTAGTTTCCTCCAATATCTCATATCCAACTTCTGAGCTGGAATTGATTGAAAATTTGACGGTGTTCAAGTTATAGGTAAGAATTGGAGGATGCTAAACAAGTTGGTATTAAATTTTGGTGCAATTTGTTTAGTTTCCTCCAATATCTTATCTGCGACTTCAGAACTAAAGGAAGATTTGATGCATGTACAAGTCGGAGGATATTGAACAAACAGTGCTAATATTGTACAGTTTCTAAAAGCCAAATGTGAGGTAAATCAGAAAAATATTTCATATTCGAAGTTGAAACACATGAGCTTTAGAGCTGAATCAAAATTCTTACCAAAAAAGAGCTGAATCAAGATAGTTATTTTAGAGAGCTTTTCTAAAGCTCTAGACCTAGAACCCTCCATCAATCCTAAACTTGGGTATCTTAATTTCCTAAGATATAGCACGAACATATATACTGAAGTCCCTATCTCTACAATATAAAAGTAACCAGAAATAAGCAAGTCTTGCAAATTAGGATATTACAGAACATTAGGAGGGATGGTTTGAGACAGACCTGACCATTAGTATTTCACAAAGTGACTGCTTTGAGACTCGAACTCACACTAATGATATTGATATTCAAGCATTAAACCATTTACAAATTAAGCATACTATAATATCATATAACGTTTTTTAACAACTGTATATTTCTTATTCTTTCTCTGATAAAAACCACTTACAATCACAAAAAAACAAAGTTAACCACTTTGGGCAGAAGTGTTGCATTGAGTGGCCATCTCATTGCTTGCAAGGTATTCTTAGCTGGGGGTGCTGTCAACCTCTAGAAATCCACTATCATCAAGTTCACTATTCAAAAGGAGATATATGATCTTGTCAAGGTTAGACTTTGGTCTATAGGAGGCTTTCCATTGTCCCAAGAAGGGCTCTGGCTTCAAAGAGAATGGGACTTATCTTCAACTGATGTTATTTTCTGTCATAGTGAAGTTGAGAATTCTACCTTGCATTCTGGGAGGAGCTTTGGGGATTGACCTCTTATGCAATTCTGGGATATCAGCTTATGCTCTCTCCCTATCTGTTAGTTACTTCCTTCTGCATTTTCAGTCTCCACCATCACATTGGCTGGAAGATTTTGGAAGTCTCTAATTGTATAGCTAGCAGCTATGATTTTTTTTTTTTTATCTTACTCATTGTATAGCCTTCAAGGTTGTTTATATCAAACTTATTATATTCTTCTGATCTGGTTTTAGCCTAAGGGATTCCCTGATTCTTAATTTCTTGATACAATTATGTCCAGCTTAATATTCTTCTCCCTTCTTATTGGTTATTTATTTGTTAGCTTCTTGTATCTTAGGTTTATATAATCAAGTTCTACATTTTCTGTAACTCATAACAGATCATTTAAAACCATGGCTAGATCATTTAAAAACTATTCAGCAAGCTTAATTCACTGTTCTACACTTGTTCATCATGGCTAGACTGAAGAAAAGTTGTATTTTCATAATTTTGTCGCTCAATTTCTCGTGCTTCTTGGCCTTTCTTGATGCATCATCAGACACACTCAAACAAGGTGATATGCTCAACTCCTCTGCTTCAACTTTCCTAGTTTCTTCAAGAAAAAATTTCTCCTTAGGATTCTTTAAGCCTACCAACTCCGAATCCGAAAAGAGTTACTTAGGAATATGGTACACCAATTCCCCATATCCACCGGCCGTATGGGTTGCCAACAGAAACTCACCTATATATAACAATTCTGGTGTCCTCACAATAGACAAAGCCGGAAAACTGATTATTACATACAATGGTGGGAAGCCTATTGAGCTGTATGTGAGTCAAGCTAGCACCATTAACATAACTGCAACTTTGGATTCTGGAAATTTTGTAGTGAGAGAAGCAAATTCCAATGGATCAACAAAGCAGCAGGTGTTGTGGGAAAGCTTTGACTATCCCACGGACACGCTTCTACCGGGGATGAAGTTAAGTGTCAACCACAGGACTGGTCAGAAATGGTCTCTTACGTCTTGGTTCGCTGCAAATGAACCAGCTCTCGGGGCTTTCAGTCTTGAATGGGATCCTAGGGGACATATATCGATTGGTTGTTAGGTGGCGAGGGGTGATTTATTGGACTAGTGGGGTACTGTTGAAGGACAAGGCATTTGAATTTATTGTGCCTAAAACTGACAATAATCAGAGTCATTGTCTCAGTGATTGTAGTCTCACCATACAGAAGCATGCTCACAAAGTGATCGTTGAATTGATGCGAATACAGAACACTTATCAGTATCATTATTTGCAAGTTTTGGCTCGTCATATCCATCATGTCCAAAACATTGCTGGTCTGATTTTATGGTTTTACCTGGGATAGAGGCTTTACATTTTTGTCCATGCACAATTTCAATTAAGCATAACTTGGTAAAGAACTATTCCGGACACGCATTGTTTTATCTGCAGAAAATGAAAAGAACTATTTTTGGAAATTCTACTTTACTACTATTGCAACTGAATGCAGGAGAGAAGAAATGGATATGGATTGTCACTGCTGTGGTAGTTGCTTTACTTGTGCTTCTCTTCGGCCCCTTATGCTCTTTAAGAAGAAGAAAAATTAAACTATTAAATAAATAACAAAAATGTCTGATAAATAGAAGATAAGAATAAGTCTTAGTGTGAATTAAATTATTTCTCATTATTAAATCTATTGTTAAATTATATTTTATGATGGATTCCTGTCTAAAGAATTTAAACTAAACTCCCATTAAAATAGGCTAAATCCAAACAGAATTAAGACAATTACTCAATTGGCAATAAACTGAAAGTGGATAAGCAGATCAAAAGTTTATGACACCTGGAGGTTGTGATTGATTTTAACTTTGATTATTACCAAGTTGACAATGTAGTCCAATTAACCAATCAATCACGCACATGCAATAAGAGACACTAGCGCCGTTTATTAAACGGAAACATTTTTGTTTTTACGTTTGTATCTGAAAAAAGCAAAAAAAAACAAAAAATATGTTTATTAAAATGTTTCTATTATCTATAATAAAAATATTTTTTTATTTTTGTGAAAGGTGGAGGAAACAAAAAAAATATATTTCTCTTGTTTCTTTAATGTAGCAGAGAATATTTCTCCACCGTAGCGAGACCCAAAAAAATTCACTTTCTCTTTTATTATTCATTGTCGCATCACACTCGGTCTCTCTTTTCACGATTGGCTCTCTCATGGTCATGTATTTTCTTATATAAAAATGTTGATTTTCTTTTTCTTTAACATTATAGAGTCAAAAATGTGTATTAAAATTGTAATTAGTAGTACGCTATTCAATATTAAAAAAACATCTTTTTTTATGACTAGAACTTTTAAAGATACACCGCTGATGCTAGTCTGCCGAACATATTTAGTTTTTACTAACCTTTTTGTTAGGCAGTCTCGAATTTATTAAGATTTGTGACTTTAAACTGAATGTTGTATTTGATTACCATGTATTGTTAGAACTTGTGACTTTAATATTGTGTTATGGTATTGGCTCTTAGTTGAATCTTAAAAATTCACAAACTAACAATTGGGTGGCTTGATCAATGAAAGTTTCAAGGGATATGTTATATATATATAGGGGATAGTCAAATTAACTATTTGCAAATTGTATCTTTTAATATGATTGAATGTTAGTTTTTAATAGATGAATTAAAAATAAAAAAGAAAATTAAAAATATATTTGTGTAACAAATGTGTTACAAAACACTTTTTTTTTTTTGCTTTTTTTTTTGTTCTCAAAAATATAGAAACAGTAATTTTTAATGAACACAATTTTTGTTTTTTGTTTTCACTCAAAAAAAAATTTTAATTTTTATTTCTTTCTAAGCGTAAAAACAGAAAACATTTTCATTCAGTGAAATATCGTGAATGAAAAATCATGGAACTTTAGTCCAAAGCAAAGCAATTCACTTTGCCAAAGACCTGGCGGTTGACTGTTACCTCGGACACACTCTCATAATCATGCAAATTAGGCGCTGAAATCAAACGGGAGCACTCCACAAATAATCTGCCCTTTTTTCGTAATGATCCAATGCTCCTTTGAAGTAAAATCCAAATTGATTAAATTTGTGGATGAAATTTCTGCTGATATGTGAAATCAATTAAACTTTATGCTTTCAAATCAAAGTTGTATGAATGGTCTCTAATATAATCCTAACAATTCGTCCAAGAAATCATAAAATATCAATCAAGAAAGCAATGGATTTTTCAAAATCTCTTTTCTTTAGTACTCTTACGTCAACCCTGGACTCCATTTTTTAGGTTGTAGAAACCCTATTCAAATCCTAGAATGATTAAAAATTAATATGCATGTATTCGACGAGTTTTGGTTGTTTTGAATCACATAAAAAAACACGTTAAAACCAACTATGAATGAACAAGTTTTAACCAATTATGAATGAACAAGTTTTACTGGTACAAGGCCATCGTAGGCCATGTTTAGACCTGTCAATGGATTGAATCTTTATTCAAATCCGATCCGATAACTCGTATAAGAATTGAACATTTATTCTG
This sequence comes from Cornus controversa, assembly GCA_026545225.1. Lineage (NCBI taxonomy): Eukaryota > Viridiplantae > Streptophyta > Magnoliopsida > Cornales > Cornaceae > Cornus > Cornus controversa. The sequence continues at coordinate 85,727,585 of CM048846.1, read as the reverse complement.
ATAATTTGTTAGCAATTCCAATCTGATAATTCGTTAGCTAAACAAATTAGATACGGATTATGGTCAATCTCATCCGACATAATATAGAATGTAATATATTAAAGATATATTATCTAATTTTATAATGTATAATATTTACACATTATCAAAATATTTTTATTATCATTTTCACCTCTTCTTTTTCCCTCCCTTTTTTCTTCTTACTCTCAAGTGTTTTTTTTTAAAAGATCTCATTTTCTTTTCATTTTTCTTCTCTAATTTATTTGTCTTGCTATTTATTTTTTCTTTTATCCAAATCATTGTTTATTGATTTCTTTTGACAACAATTTCTTTTACAAGAAAAAAAATAAAAAAATACACCCTTGACCGATCGAATTATTGGATCGTATATTCAAATAATAGCAAATCAAATATGAATTTATTCATAAATTATCTGTTGAGTTATTGAATTCGATGGATCAATGAATAGTTTTAGAAACGTTGATTCAATCCGAATGTAATCGATTTACACATCTAGCCATATTCAACTGCTAAAAGAAAACATTTTCCTAATACAAATTTATTCCATTAATTTTTTGATGACAGACTGAAGGCCTAACTTTCTAAAATTCGTTGTTAAGTAGTCAAATCAACTCGAATTTTAGCTTAGAATATTTCGTTGGAAAGATTATCAAGTCTATTTTCTAACTAGCACCGCCACTGTTATGGTCAGGTTGGCTGGGTTAGTAGCCCAACCTGTCAAATTGGATCAATTTTCATAGCAGTTCAATTTTTGTAGATTAATGAGATTGCCTTATTTTTGGGTTGAATTTACGTCAGAGAAATGAGTCTAAAAATCGAATTGATATTGGGTTTGTTTTAGATTAGATTACTCCCAAGTATAAAAATTTCTATTTAAAAAAAAATACAATAAATTCGTAGAAAATTAATTCTCCCTAAAAAAATATCATAATTTGAAATATATATAATTTTAAAAAATTAAAAATAAAAATAAATTTTGGATTTGACTTAACATCGTATTGCTAACATTTCAATCCAAATTCAGCCCTAATTAAATATGGGTAAAAATATTCAACTCAATCTCAATTTTAATTTTAAAAATAGTTGTCCAAAGACTTGACTCGCATGTTGAAGCCCTAAAATACTACTAGTATTTATTAATATGAGATTAATTTATATATAAAAAAATTGAGATTATAATTATTCATGAAGTTTAAAGAGTCGGTAAAATACTCCCCTTCTCATCAATTTTTGAAACACACACCTATCTGAACCTTATCAAAAACTATATACGTGAAAGAGGAGTGCTAGGGGCAGTCGCTTTCCACAGTCGCTCTATTTATTGGTAAAAATTAATGAGAGTAATTAATGCATTTTTGTGTAATAAATGTTTTACTTTCTCATCCAACAAAATACCCTTCTAGTTTTAAGATATTTACACTAATGCCATCAACAAACAAATAAAACTATTGGTCATAAAATCATTCTTCAATTTTAAAAGAAAAATATATTATTTAACTAAATTAGAAACCAAGATTCATAAAGTATTTTTATATACTAATTAATTACAAAATTTTAAAAAATATATAGAAAATAATCATAATAAGTATATGGATTAATATAAAAAAATTATTATTTAATTTTTTTTATTACAATAGTTTTATTTGTTTGTTGATGGCATTAGTGTAAATATCTTAAAACTAGAAGGGTATTTTGTTGGATGAGAAAATAAGACATTTATTACACAAAAATGCATTAATTACTCTCATTGATTTCCACCAATAAATAGAGCGACTGTGGAAGGACAGTCGCTTAAGCGACTGCCCCTAGCACTCCTCTACGTGAAATACACAAGCTTGCACAAATCGAAAACATATAACCGCTTAATCGAATGACATTTGTCATATCTTGTGATTGTGTACGGAGAGATAGTTTAATAGCATGAGTTCTGTGCTAGCTTGTGTGTGTGAGAGAGACAGAGAGAGTACAGTAACAGTTTAATATCATGACATTTGTCCTATCTTGTGAATGTGCAAGAGAGAGAGAGTTAGCATGCGATTTGTGCTATCTATTGTGCGAGAGTGTGTGTGTGTGTGAGAGAGAGTTAGCATCTAGGAAGTATGGATACGGATACGGGACACGGGTACGATACGATACGGATACGGCGATACGACAAATCTTCAAAAAACAGGATACAGGTACGGCAGGATACGGCAATATAAAAATAAAAAATTATATTTTTATATATAAAAAAATAGAGTTATTAACATTTCTTTATAAAATATATTGATTAACAAACAAAATAAGAGTTAAGAATCATATTGCATAATTTGCATAGATAAATTTTATATTAAATTATGATATATATCTCAACACTTCTTTTTTAAATAAATTTAAACTTTTCTTAACAATTATACTATGATATTATTGTACATTTTAATGTTCAAAACTTATTAGAAATGTGTTGTGAAGTATTTGACAAGTATCGGATACATGGTCAAAGTATCGAAGAAGTATCGGATACGTGTTAGAAATAAAAATATATATTTTAAAATTATGGATACGTTTAGGAAGTATCGGACACGTATCTGCGAGTATCCGAGGAGTATCGGTATCCGATAAGTATCGGATACGGGTACGTCACTCTTGTAGAAGTATCCGTGCTTTCTAGGTTAGCATGCAATTTGTGCTATCTGTTGTGTGTGTGAGAGAGAGTACAGTAACAGTTTAATAGCATGAGATTTGTGCTTCGTGAGAGAGAGATTGCACACTACAGTAACAGTTAAATAGCATTAGATTTGTGCTTTATTGTGAATGTGTGTGACCACCAGGAAAAAAAGCCTCTATATATTTGGCTGAAGCCTGAATGCAAAAAAGCAAGAAACATGGTAGGGTAATAAATGAGAGTTGGAGGAAGCTGAACCTCCCTCCCATTGTTTTGCAACGGACTCAGGTTGCTCCAACATCTCACCTACCCCGTGAATTTTTTAACATAGTACTTGTTCATGTTGTAGGTGAGAATTGGAGGAAACTAAACAAATTGGTTTCTTTAATCCTTTTGTTTAATTTTCTCCAATATCTCATCTCCAACTTCTGAACTGATGGATCCATTTAATAGTGTTCAACTCGTATGTGAGAATTGGAGGATGCTAAACAATTTTGCACTAAGTTTTGGGACATTTTGTTTAGTTTCCTCCAATATCTCATATCCGACTTCCGAACTCTGAATAAATGTATTGATAGTGTTCAAATTGTATGTGAGAATTGGAGAATTGATGGTGTTCAAGTTGTATGTGAGAATTGGAGGATGCTAAACAAAGTTTGTACTAAATTTTGGACCAATTTGTTTAGTTTCCTCCAATATCTCATATCCGACTTCTGAACTCGAATGATTGAAGATTTGACGGTGTTCAAGTTATAGTTAAGAATTGGAGAATCTAAACAAGTTGGTATTAAATTTTGGTGATTTTTTTTAGTTTCCTCCAACGTCTTATCTATGACTCCAGAACTGAGGGAAGATTTGATGCATGTACAAGTCGGAGGATACTGAATAAATCAATGCTAATCTTGTACAGTTTCTAAAAGCCAAATGTGAGAGAAATCAGAAAAATATTTTATATTTGAAGTTGAAACACATGAGGTTTAGAGCTAAATCAAAATTCTCAGCAAAAAAGAGCTGAATCAAGATGGTTCTTTTAGAGAGCTTTTCTAAAGCTCTAGATCTAGAACCCTTCATCAATCCTAAACTTGTGGATCTTAATTTTCTAAGATATAGCATGAACATATCTACTGAAGTCCATATCTCTACCATATAAAAGTAAATAAGCAAGTCTTGCAAATTAGGATATTACAGAACATTACCTGGTTCTGGCCTGTTACATAGGATGGTTTGAGACAGACCTAACCATTAGTATTTCACATAATGACTGCTTTGAGACTCGAACTCACACTAATGATATTGATATTCAAGCATTAAGCCATTTACAAATTAAGCATACTATAATATCATATAAGGTTTTTTAACAACTGTATATTTCTTATTCTTTCTCTGATAAAAACCACTTACAATCACAAAAAAACGAAGTTAACCACTTTGGGCAGAAGTGTTGCATTCAGTGGTCATCTCGTTGCTTGCAAGGTATTCTTAGCTGGGGTGCTGTCAACCTCTAGAAATCCACTATCATCAAGTTCACCATTCAAAAGGAGATATATGATCTTGTCAAGTTTAGACTTTGGTCTATAGGAGGCTTTCCATTGTCCCAAGAAGGGCTCTGGCTTCAAAGAGAATGGGACTTATCTTCAACTGATGTTATTTTCTGTCATAGTGAAGTTGAGAATTCTACCTTGCATTCTGGGAGGAGCTTTGGGGATTGACCTCTTATGCAATTCTGGGATATCAGCTTATGCTCTCTCCCTATCTGTTAGTTACTTCCTTCTGCATTTTCAGTCTCCACCATCACATTGGCTGGAAGATTTTGGAAGTCTCTAATTGTATAGCTAGCAGCTATGATTTTTTTTTTTTTTTATCTTACTCATTGTACAGCCTTCAAAGTTGTTTATATCAAACTTATTATATTCTTCTGATATGGTTTTAGTTATGGGATTCCCTGATTCTTAATTGATTGATACAATTTTGTCCAGCTTATTCTTCTCCCTTCTTATTGGTTATTTATTTGTTAGCTTATTGTATCTTAGGTTTATATAATCGAGTTCTACATTTTCTTTTTCGGTAAATTTTTATAGAAGATAAAGGATACATAGAACAGGGCATACTCTGGCAACAAAGTTCATCACACATGAAATGAAATGAATCACAGACTCCAAAAAGACAAAGTTAACTAGTAACAAACAAACTCAGAAACAAAAAGTTACAGTTCAACTAAGAGGAATTCAGCAACAAACTGAAACCCATGCACACACTAAAACTGGAACATGGCCACCATCAGACATAATCTCAACCTTTTCTCTTGTATTTCTGTCGTTGTAAGAGAAATAGAATAAGTATTTGAAATTAAAAAAACTTTGGATAAGCTCATTGGCCATTGGCCTCTAAGAAAAATAAATCACCACATGTCTTGAACCATATAATGCAGTAATTCTCTTCACTTCCCAGTAACGTTAATAGTATGTCGTATTGTGCAAAGGGGTTGTTATTCATGTTGTTGTCTGTTAAGCCCTCACTTCCACATAATCTTGTATGGTTTAATTAGAAGATCAACTGATGAACTCTGGGATAATGAATCATATCCTGCTTTTCTTGTTTCACTCAAAAAAAACTTTGCGTCTTTCTTCTTTAACATCCTTAGTAGTACAGTCCATAGATGAAACAAAGGGAATGATTATTGCTTATATAAGATTAAGATTGCCCTACTTTTCTATTTTGGCTCCCTTATCTTTTTTTCATGTCTCCCTTATTTCCTTCTAAAATCTCTCTAAAACCAACCTTACTCAACATTATTTTTAGGTTCGTAAACTTGGTTTTACATCTAATAGCTTAACTTGCAAGCCACATATCATTTTTGCTCCAAGTCCTCTACATTGTTCTGGTTGGTTGCTCCAAGTTCTCTACATTGTTCTGGTTGGTTAGCCGTTGGCAACGGCTACTTTTTCAAATTATCATAATTTTGGGCCTACTGGACTTTCTAGTTTTTTTGGTCTTATACACCTATATGGCTTAATCCCTCTTTTATTGGGCTAACCAGTTGTTGGGTTGCTTTTGGGTGGCCTCTGGTCTTGTTATAGGCCTTTAGGTCCAATCGACTCCCACTGTAAATATTTATATACATATCAATATATTCTGCTAAATACTAATGTGTTTGTTTCCAACATTTTAACTAATAATTGTACATCAACAGGCATGGGAATTGTGGAACAATAATGCTGCTCTAGATCTTGTGGATCCAACACTAAGGGCTTCATGTATTGAACAATAGTACAAGACCATTCTAGGCTATGTTCCATCGCTAGAAGAAAATATTTTACTGATACAACTTAATTTCAATAATTTTTCGATGACTAAAATGAAGACCCAACTTTCTGGGATTCGATGTGTGGGCAAACCAATTCAAAATTTAGCGTCATTGGAAAGATAATGAAATCTATTTTGTGACCAACCCATTTGCATTTTTGAATGAATAATGTTGTCCAAGCCTATGTCTTACCCAACCTCAAGTTAGGAAGAGTTAGCACAAACCCTATTATGGCCGGGTTGGTCAGGATAGTTGGGTTGGCCGAGTTAGTACCCAATTCTGAAAATTGGATTAATTTAGCAGTTCACGTTTTATAGATAAATGACATTATCCTGTTACACACACATGCATCTTTGTATATATAGAGAAATCCATGTTCAAAGCTTTATTCTTGGGTTGAATTTACATTAGAAAAATCACGTTAAAAAGGTTAGTTTCAGAATATATTACTCATAAGCATAAAAAAATATTTAAACTTTTAAAAAGTTACAAACAAATTCTTAATTAGTACTCCTAAAATTTTGGTCCCAAAATTTTCTAAATTTTTTTTACTCCCCCCAAAATAATTAATTTATAAATAGTACTCCTAGAATTAATAAAAAATTGAATTGACACCCAAATCTTTTCAAAACACTAATATATTAGACCCCAAGAGTTTGAAAATAAATTTAGCTTGTGTCCCCTTGAATGTATAAGAAATTTCCAACTTAGACCTTTTAGTCATACTTTTAAAAGTTCACATATTGTGAATCAAAAATTTGAGTTCATTAGTATTGTAATCCTTATCACAACACATCGTTATTTTATTTAGATATACACATGTACGTACAATATCCATTATATTAATTAAAGAGAAAAATACACTAATGTCCCCTCATGTTTAATAAAAATTTGTGAACTTTTTTTGTCAAACATTTTTGTAAATTGGTGTTTACAAGAAAAATATCTAGAATTATATATCAATTTACATTGACGAGTCCCAAGAGAATTTGGAAGGAGGAGAAACAAGTATTGTGAGATTGTCAACAATAACAATGTTATTGTATATACTAAAACTTTTAATTGTCACTTACTAAATAACAAATTTTATGACTATTTCCCATATAAGTTATTAAAATAATAATCTTGTTTTGTTAAAACTTGCAAGATTTTGTTTAGATAAAATATTTATTTTTTAGGTAAAATGCACCCCCCCGCCCCCCCCCCCCCCTCGCTATACAAAAAATGTGCAAAAAACACATATAACTTCCCAACATTAGGAAATTATGTGCAATTATCTCCTCCCGTCCGTTGACCGTCAATTTTGACTCCAAACACCCCCCCCCCCCCAAATACCCTTTTTAATGACCATAATACACTCCTCTCTCTCTTCCAACATTCTTTCCTTTTTAATGACCACAAGACATGTCCTTTTTGGACATTTTGTTTTTTCATTAGTTTTTTATTTTGACAATTTGTCCTTATTTGAGCAATTTAAAAATTATATTGGTTTATTGATCGAACATGCATCAGGATTTTTTTTTGCACATTCTGTATATAGCAGTAGTTTTTTGTACTTTACCCTTACTTTTTTAATCTTTCACCTAAGTAATAATGATATATCTTTCCGAAGTGGAATCAAAGTAGTCAAAAAAAATTTCCCAAAAAATGGATTTTTGAAAAACTAAAACAATTAATTATTGAAGGAAAAATGATTGTCTAACAATATTTTTTTCTTTACCTATTTTCTTTTTAGTTGTAACTTAAAGTTTCCTCCTCTATTTTTTTCATTCTCGCATCAATTTTTCGTCTGTTTATTTAAGTTGCATTTTTCTCAATTTTGGATTTTTTCAAGACTTATAAACTATAACTAATATTTAAAAAATTTATATCACAATTGGTTTATAAATTATTGCAATTTTTTCTTTTTTACTTCTCTAACTTAATTTGCTGGCATCATCTAGGAAAATCTTATTAGAATTATCCATTAAGTTTAATAAATGAGAGTCAGTTAAAAACTCTCCTTCCCAGCAGTTGGGTTTCATACTCACCCTTTTTTTAACATTACCCATATATAAGAGTCGATCTATAAAGCTAAACATTGCTAAGCAAATTTAGAAATTAACATGGAGAGAGAAATATGGTGGACGCGAGGAAGACAACTCGAAATGGGTGGCTATGGCGTTGTTTCTTTAGCAGAGGCATACTACCATCCTCCACTATTGATGGCCGTGAAATCTGCCTAACTCTCTCTGTCACGTTCACTTTGCAAGGAAAGAAAGCGTTTTCATCAACTTGAAGGTTGTCCCTACCTTATTCGCCGCTTAGGGGATGAGGTTAATTACTATTGAGAATGGAGTTCAACTCTACAATATCATGTTGGAGTACGCATCTGGTTGTAGTTTGGCTGATCGTATTAGGTGTTCTTCCAATAAAGGATTGCCAAAGTTTGAAGTTAGACAATACACAAAAATAAAAAATTGTGTAAGGGAAAAATCTCCTAGCTATTTTCATGGGCTGACTGAAACACGAGCGAGCCAAACCTAAGAGGATTTGAGCCCAAGGTTCAGCAAAAGCCCCAAAAAATTACTCCAAAAAGAAGAATGTGCCTAATCGCCCCTTTATAAGGCCAAAGTTGCCCACCTCAGACATGAAGTCCAAACTTTGTAAGGAATCTGAATCCTTGAGAGAAAAGATAGCTACAAATAAGGAAATTTCAATCTGAAAAGGATTCAAATTTTAACTTGTATAAATATCTGAAAAAGATGAATAAAAGGAGATCCCTGAATCCTCACCTCAATTTCTCTCTGAAAAAATATTGTGTTCTTGAATTTATTGGGTGTGTGCATTGAATTAATTAGCATAAATTAGCTAAGCAATTTTTTGTACTAACACTTTGGCACTGTCTGTGGGAAACGTTTAATCGTTTTCTGTTCGAAACTTGAAGAATTTGAAATCATGGTGGACACTAAAAGAAATACTTATGATGCGGTAGATCTAGGCAAACCCATTAGTAATCGAAAGGGGGTGTCGCCTACACAGCCAGACATCCAGGATTCTATGACATAGACAAACATTCAACAAAACGAGGCTCTGCGATAGTAGATCGTTGATCTCCAAGCAAGGGTCGAACGCGCCGAAAGCGCGAGAGACCCAAGACAACAGCGTAATGAAAGGGCAGGATCGAGTAACCACTCACTGAGTGCCTCCTATCACAACCAACCCATAGGCAGAAACCCCATCTCGGCCAACACAACAAAGATCAGATTAATCCCGAATAGCTCTACCCAAAGTGGAAGGCCTGCGGGAGATCGATGAACTGAAAGGTAGCCGATCCTGCTATCCAACTAACCGAGCGCTCACAATCAACAGGCTAACCGAGCCTCCATTCACAGAAAATATAGTTAGGACCGAAAGGCCGAGAAAGTTTACCCTGCCTACATTCGCCACCTTCAATGAAAGGATAAACCCGGTGTAACAGCTTGCTCCACCACATGGTGTGATATTGTCCGCTTTGGGCCTCCTAAGGGGGTGGATTGTAGGGACCCTTGTGGGCACGTGTGATGTGGGTGGGTGCGAGAGAGACTAGGTGATCTACCACATTGGCAAGCTATAGGGTGCTCAATCCCACATCACCTGGGTGTGGAGAAGGAAATGTGCTTATATATAGTGTATTTTCTCTAAATAATATGAGCCTTTTGGGGGTAAAAATTAATAATAAAAACGTGCGGGCTTAAGCCCAAAACGAACAATATCATACCATGTGGTGGAGTGGACTGTTACAAATGGTATCAGAGCTGGACCCAATCGGAAGTGTACAGACGAGGACGTCGGGCCCCCTAAAGGGTGGATTGAAGTGACCCTTGTGGGTGGGTGTTATGTAGGCTGGTGCGAGAGACACTAGGCGAGCTACCACACTAGCAGGCTATAAGGTGCTCAATCCCACATTACTTGGGTGTGGAGAAGGGGATGTGCTTATATGTAATGTGTTCTCTCCAAATGATATGAGACTTTTAAGGTAAAACCCAAGAACAAAATTGTGCGGGCTTAAGCCAAAAATGGACAATATCATACCATCAGGTGGAGCGGGCCATTACAAAATGGTATCAGAGCTGGACCTAGTCGGAAGTGTGTCGACGAATACGTCGGGCCTCCTAGAGGGGTGGATTATAGTTACCCATATGGGAGGGTGTGATGTGGGCGGGTGCGAGAGACACTGGGCGAGCTACCGCACTGGCAGGTTATAGGATGCTCACTCCCATATCGCCTAGGTGTGGAGAAAGGAATGTGCTTATATGTAATGTGTTCTCTCCAAATGATATGAGACCTTTTGGGGTAAAATCCAAGAACAAAAACGTGCAGGCTTAAGCCCAAAGAAAACCATATCATACCATGTGGTGTAGCGAGCTGTTACAAATGGTATCAGAGCCTGACCCAGCTGGAAGTGTGTCGAAGGGACGTCGGACCTCCTAGGGGGTGGATGGTGACTCTTATGGGCGGGTGCGAGACACTGGACGAGCTACCACACTGGCATGCTACAGGGTGCTTAATTCCACATCACTTGGGTGTAGAATGGGGAAGTGTTATATGTATGTTTGTCACCCTTCTATGACATAACGTATTTTAAAGCCGTGATAGTTGTAAACCCACCAGAACTCCACAGTTAATCGTGTTTAGTTAGGAGTAGTACTAGGATGGGTGACCCCTTGGGAAGTCTCTGGTCCGAGGGAACCAAAAGCGGACAATATTGTGTCGAAATAGGGTGGGGTGTTACACCTGGTGGAGCATATCTATCAATATTAGTAGAACATAATCCTAGATGCGGAGAACGACCCACTTATGCATAAAATATCATGTTGGAGTACACGTCCGGTGCCAGTTTGGCTAATTGTATTAAGAGTTCCGGTAAAGGAATATTGATGGAGTTTGAAGTCAAACCATACACAAAAGTTGTGCTTATGGGTCTTAGTTTTATTCACAAGCAATGTTACTTTCACTATGACAAAAAGGCAAATAATATTGTGTTTGTCAGTGAGGACTCTTCAATATGGTCATCTTCTTTGACTTCGAGTTTGATGATTTCAAGATTGAAAAGGGTAGAAGAAACTGCAAAGATTGCTGATTTTGGACTTGCTACAAAGATTGCAAAGAAAAAAGTTCCAATTTGAGAGGAACAACCCATCATATATATAAACATAAATTTTTAGTGTAGTTCTCTTGAATTTGATTGTTTCTAGTGTAGGGATTCTTGTGTAATTTTATTCTTGAAAAATATGAGTGGACTGCCTAAAGATATTAGTGAAGAGTGAATGTCCGCTCCCATTTTTTTTCTTATATTAATTAAGTTTAGCTTCAGTATTTTGGTACTTGTGGAAAGTTCGGAATGCATTTATTGTTAACTCTGAATTGTGGTGAGTTGATCATATTGTTTCACTTTCATTTCAACACTTTATGGAGTGAGTATCAGTGTATTATATGAGCCTTGCTTGCTCAAGGATATCATCACATCAATTTGGTTATAGCCTCTAGGATGTACATGACTTTAATAAAATGCCTCAAAATTTTTGGAAACCTATTTACTGGTTATGTGCCTTTAAATGACTTCCTATATGTAGTTATCACTGTCAATGACAGCCCCAGTCTGGATTGGACTTTACAGGATAACTTTTTAGGTTTCTAAATCCAACCCATCAATCAGCCAGTCATCAATGGAGGGAGCTATGTTGGGCCGAATGAGGGCGTCTGAAATTTTTTTATTTATATTTTATATCTATAATTTTGTAAAAATCTTAGTAACACCGTCACTAAATTTTTGGTAAAATCCCATTTATATATATATACACACACCTATCTCCACCCAACTTTTGAGTAAGTGTGGCAATTTGTTTTGGCATTTCATAATCGTGTCGTGTTCTAAATAGATCACCGTTCACTAATCGTGTAAGAAACTCTTAACAAGAATACGATTCGTTTATTAAATGAGTTACAGGTTGACATGTTTAACTTATTTAACTTAAGTGAGTCATGTAACCGATTTATCAATCTAAGTATAAAATGCAAATATGTTGAAAATTTGAGATAATAGGTGACTAAATTCATGAAAAAAAGAATAATTGAGATAATATAATTACAAAAAAAAAAAGGCCAAAAGCTATATTCATATTGAATTTATATTGAAATAATAAAAATGTACATAATAATTGAATGACTAAAGTGCAATAAACCCCCCTTTGGTTTCAAAATGGTGCACAATACTCCCTCTCCTTTTTTTAGGTGTAGCAAACACCCTCTAACTTATAAATTGGTGCAATTTGCCCCTATTTAGCACTACTTGAATTAAAAATTGACTTAAAATTACAAAAATACCCTCAAAAATAAAAATAAAAAACTGATTAATGAACTAAAAAATACCAAAAAAAATTATCCAAAAAAAAAGAACTTTAATTTGTCAAAAAAAATTACCAAAAAAAAAGAACTTTAATTCACCAATTTTTTTTGGGTAAATTTATTTCGGTATTTTTTTGGTATTTTTCGACAAATTAAAGTTCTTTTTTTGGTATTTTTCGAAAAGAACTTTTTTGTAATTTTTTCGGTATTTTAATTTGTTGAAAAATATCACAAAAAAATATCGAAATAAATTTACTGAAAAAAAAATTGGTAAATTAAAGTTCTTTTTTGGGGTAATTTTTTTGGTATTTTTCAGTAAATTAATCAATTTTTTATTTTTATTTGTGAGGTATTTTTGTCATTTTAAGTCAATTTTAATTCAAATAGGGGCAAATTGTACCAATTTATAAGTTGGAGGATGTTTGTTTCATCCAAAAAAAATGAGAGGGGGGTATTGTGCACCATTTTAAAACCAGAGGGGGTTTATTGCACTTGGCCTAAATGAATTAAAACTGGTTACGGGTTCACCTAACACAATTAATTAAATTGGTTTAATCAGGTTAAATGAGTTGAACTCCAAAACATGAAAACGATACGATTAACTAAATGGCTTGACTTGATTAAAATATGAAATTAATTAAGGTCAACTCAAATTCGCTAACTTTGAGTCGTGTTGGTGATTCGTGTTGAATTTTGCTACTCATACTTCTGGGTATTTGAAGTTAACACTCACTCTCGTTGTAAGTGTAAATGCACTTAATTATAATATCAATTATTAAAATTCTTTTGCTTATTATTTGAAATTCAAATAAATTTTTGGCTTGGTCGGTTAGTCTCTCCAATTTCAAGTAATGGTTGAGATGGTGTGAGAATAGTGGAAAATTAGTTAACTTCGAGTCGTGTTGGTGATTCGGGTCAAATTTTGCTACTCTACTTCTGCGTATTCGGAGTTAACACTCACTCTCCCCCTAAGGGTAAATGCACTTAATTATAATATCAATTAATTAAAATTCTTTTGCTTATTATTTGAAATTCAAATAAATTTTTAGCTCGGCCAGTCTCTCCAATCTCAAGTAATGGTTGAGATGGTGTGAGAACAGTGGGAAAGTCCTCCTATTATTTATTAAAACTGAAAAAGTAGTTACTAGTTAATTAACAAATTATGTAATCAGATCTTCTTGTCTAAAGTAGATAAAGGTATCAATTAGGCCGAAAGGCACTACCCTACTTTATATGTAAAATTCTTGAGAAATATATATATATATATAGATATAAGTGTGTGTATATATATATATATGCAGAACATAATTATGTGAGAGGATGTCACGGGGAGAATATAGTTATAAATTATGAATCTATGATTAGTCCATGAGGGCCCATGCTGATATAGTGAACATTAACTACTTCCAACTGTGTTTGACACTTGTGGTTTTTAGATAGACAAAACCTCCTCGCTTGCCAGTGGGATGCTATCCGCTGAGGGCCTTGACAGAAGGTGACAAATTTCGAGTAATTAAAGGTTAGGGACCACCCAAAATTTTGTTCTTGTGTATGAACTGGTTTTCCATGGATTATATGCTCCATTGTCATCTTCTTTGTCTTTCAAATTATTTAGTGTTGCCTAGCACAGCTATACAAGTACTCAAATTTTTTTGGAAAATAAGACATTCTTGTAGAGTTGTAAGAGCTCGACTTGTTTGATTCAGTTTTGCAAGAATAATTTTCTATTTTCAAATAATCAAACATTTGAAAATAATAATAAAAAATAGTGCAAAATTTTATATGATTTGACATTTTTTCAAAAATTTAGTTAAAAAAGATTTATTTTCATATAACAATCTCTTATAATTTTTAAAGAACAATTTTTATTTTTTAAATTTTTTTAAAAGTTGTATGTGAACCTCTCATATTTCAAGGAATTGGCACTTACACCATTTAAGAGAACTTATCACATGTAGTGATTGTTCATCATTTTGAAAACACATCTACACAAATAGGAGGCATTCCATATAAGTGTGAGCAACTTCTCTCTCTTAAACGATGTGGAATGTTTAAAAATAACTTTTTTAAAAACCAATGGCTTACAATTCAACACATTTATTGGGGTATTCAAACATTATTCTTTAAATGATGTGACATATTACAAGCTATCTAAATCTTCAAACACAATTTATTTTTTACTTTAATTTCATTTCTACTCACAAATTTAATTCGGAAAGCACCAAACCTGTATTTCAATCAATAAAATCGTTGCGCCAAAATTTCTATTTTAATAAAATACTTCTTGTGCCACTTAACATATCTAATATTAAAATAAGTTTTTAAATTAAAAAGGCTTTAACCATTGCAACCACAACTTCAAACATGCATTATATAATAGAATAGAACCATGACCGGAATAACTCCAATAAACAATATTGAAAACCTAATTATAATGTACATTATTTACACATTACATAGACACACGCTAGAGCTGGATACAGTTCATCTACCATATTCTTATTTACTATTCATTTTGTATCAATTTAATATAGAATTTCAATACCTTCTAACATGGTATAAGAGTTACTGTTCTAAATTTTTCCTTCATTTTTTTATTTTAGTCATTCAACTGCTGTCCGATCTCAAAATCAGGTCTTCCAAGTGTCATTTTGAGTTTCAGAACATCACTCGAAAGAACACAAGGAGATCGTCAAAACACCATCGGAATCACCTTGAAAAGATCATCCACGCACCCTCACGCGCCACCAAAAGGTTCTGGTATTTAGCACTCACTCCCACATGCCACCAACCATTGTTACGCAGTTTCACACGCTCTCACATGAATCCACACTCTAGAAGCCTTCTATTCGACCACGTCAGCAACATAGTCTGATGTGAATGCTTCGTCAGTAGACACAAACATTTGGACATGTCACCAGCCACATCAACTAGTGCTACGTCATCATCCAGGTAGGCAGCCACATCATCATCTACGTCATCCAGATTCTAATATTTTTTGCCAAATCATCGTGCCATGTCATCAGATAAATTAGCGCCTTGCCACTCGGCTGATGACCTGTCACCATGTCACTTGACACGTCAGCATCACGGCCACATCATCACCTTAGATTTTTTGGGTGTGCCCGTTTTGTTCTCCTCCAACCTCATTAGCGCACCAAATTACAACTGGATTCTCAACTTCGTTGCTCCCTTGGATATGAACTTGAATAAAATGGGTATCGATGCTATGGCCTTGTTGCTAAATGACGTAGAATCTCTCGTCATGTTATTTTCTAGGAACACAAGATGTTTCATACATTGTCCATTTTTAGCGTTCTTAATCATACATTTGCCATTCCTTCATTGAAGTTTCCTACAAATCCATTTCCTGATACTTAGTCTTCAAAGTCATCAACAACAAATCCTTTTCCTGATACTTAGCCTTCAGAATCATCAGAAGCAGTCGATCCTCCTTTGACCAAGTCCTATTCATCTGGCCCATCTAAGGTACTTATCAATACAACTACTTCTGATTTTTGTCATTCCACTCGAGTTAGAGCTCCACCTTCACATCTTAGTGACTTCCATTGTTGTCATGCACGTATAACTCTATGTGAGCCTCACACTTTCTGTAAGACATCCTCTAACCCCTTGTGGCAATAAGTAATGAAAGAAGAGCTAAATGCACTTGCCAAAACACAAACATATGATCTGGTTGATTTTTCTCCTGAAAAGTTTGCTATAGGATACAAGTGGGTGTACAAGATTAAGACTTGCTCAGATGGTTCTGGACGCTACAAGGCTCATCTCGTAGTCAAAGAGTTCACATAGGAATATGGTATAGAGTACGAAGAGACATTTGCTCCTGTTGCTCATCTTTCCTCTGTTCATAGTCTTATTGTCGTAACCACCTATCGTCACTTAGATCTTTTAGATGGATGTGAAGTATGACTTCCTCGATGGTGATTTGCTTGAGAAAGTCAACATGTAGCCTCCTCCTAGTTTTTCTTATCCTTCCAATCAGGTGTGTCGACTTCAACGTGTATTGTATGGACTTAAACACACGCCTTATGTTTGGTTTTCCAAATTTAGCTCCACCAGCTCTCATCTTGGTTACTCTGTCTTGTTCATCCGATGTACTAACCGTGGTATAATCCTTTTTATACTTTATGTTGATGATATGATTATCATTGGAGATGACTTGCAGGGTATTCAGGAGCTTAAACAGTTTATCAACCATCAATTTGAAATAAAAGATCTTGGATCACTTAGTTATTTCCTTGGTCTCGAGATCACTACAACTGTCGACGATTACTATCTCATTTAGGCAAAGTACAATTTTGATGTTCTTTCAAAAGTTGGGATAAATAACAGTAAGATCGCCGATACACCACTCGAGTCCAACACGAGTCTTACTCCATATGATGGTGAACCTCTTCACGATGACACCATATATTGACAATTGGTTGGTATTTGGTATACCTCACTGTCACCCATCAAGGCATCTTTCATGTCATCCATGTGGTTAGTCAGTTTATGTCTATACCTAAATCCACTCATTTTGCAGCAGTTATTCACATCATTCGCTATCTCAAGGGTACTATGTTTTATAGACTTCATTTCTCTTGTTAGTCACTATTTGTTCTCTATGTTTATATCGATGTAGTTTGGGTAGGAGACCCCATAGATTGTCGTTCCACTACAAGGTTTTACTTCTTTCTTGGTGATTCACTCATCTCTTGACGTAGCAAAAAGTAAATTGTGGTTGTTTGATCTAGTAAGCACTTGCTGATACTACTTCTGAACTTTTCTGGATGTGTTGGCTCTTTCAAGACACGAGGGCTTCATTTTCACCTACTACTCTTATCTACTGTGATAATAAGAGTGCAATTTAGATTGCACATAATGACGTTTTTCGCGAGTGTACCAAATGTATTATGATTGATTGTCACTTTGTTTGTCATCATCTTCTTCAGAATGTATTACAGTTATAGTCCATTATTTTTAATGATAAGCTAACCGACATCTTCACCAAATTTTTCCACCAGGTCACTTTTGTGATCTTGTATCCAAACTCAGGCTGGTTTCATGTAACTCATCTTGAGTGTGATGGGACTGTTAATATTTATTATTTACATATTATGCACATGTAAATTAATCTAGACACACGTTAAGACTAAATATGTTTTACCTACTATCTTTTTTGTATAGTCTCATTTACTACCTTTCTTCTACAACTTCACAATCGGCCCATTTTATGTACTGTTTATTTTGTATCAATTCATAGTATAGTAAATTATTACTGACAAGTAGCTCTTGGATATGCTAGAAAACTCAGCACCCCCGAAAGGAAAGTAAATATAAACTTTTGGTAAATATTGTCATTATGTAGAATCAAACTCACATTGATGGCATTTTTGGGAGAGAAAAATAAAATAATCGAATAGGGCACAAATAACCTTTTGTGAAAGCATGAAATGAACAAACACTAGCACACAAAAAGTCACAAACGGAAGATGGCACAAGCGAACAACCCGCCTCTATCATATCCGTGAATTCTGCTTGGCTGTTTGCATTAAAATATAATACTTCCAAAGTTGACTGTAAAGTTCAGATAAACAAAGATGTAGAAGGAGAATTAAATATTAAATAATAAGGTGGAACACACCAAGACACATCAAAAGTTCAAAACACTTTTCACACACACCTTCCTATTAAATTAGAAAATGGAAGCTAAAAATGTGCAATACAAATAATAACCTAACAATATGGAATACACGAATTAGTGCACTGTTATATTTTTTTTTATCTTTTAAAGTAAGAAGTAGAGGGTTCTTGTCGTTAAAAGATAAAAAAAATTTAGAGTCTCTTTAACGAAGAAAAGAGTATTATACTTCATCAAAGGCACAAATTGTATCAACACTTTATAAGAATAGATTATCATTATAAATTTCACTTAATGGTTCAATCTTTACCTTTGATGAAGTATAGAACTCTCTCCGGTGCTAGAGAAGATTATTACTCGAAGATAAAATAAACGTGTGAGTTTCAACAAAAAATTTATATTTTATTTTCAATAGCCACCTCAAAAAAAAATTTAGTTTGAAGATAATGACCACCTCGTATTGTCAAAACTCAACTAATTTCTTTAGGAGATAGGAAAAAGTATGTTAATGGACTTAAATCTTATGATCCCAAAATACTAATTCTTCACGTAAAAAGAGGTATTGATTTCCTAACCCAAAAAAAATCAAGTATCAATTCTCGTATACTTTTGTATTGTTTGGCCAAAAGTCAAAAAGGAAATCAGATCAGAGGAGGTTGATTTGATGAAATATAATATAACAAAATTTGACTTTTAGGAAGAACATTAACAAAAGTATATTTTGCACATGCCATTTTGCCACTATATTGGTGGCACGTGCAGGACATACTTAAGAACATTGTTTATGATAATTAAGTCCTTTATTTAAATTACTTTCAATTCAATATATTTCGAAAACATCACTGAAATAAGAAAAAACCTACCAAAAATATATTTCAAAATTAAACAAACTTTTGACTTACTGTATTTCTTTTGATTGCATCTCGAAAGGGATGGTCAAAATAACATGACCAAGGCCAAGGGTTCTCGTTCCTAAATCCTTGAAATTGAGGACATTCCTATGTTAAATTTAATGTCATATATTTATTTTATTTAGGATAAATTATACTAATTATCTTTGAAGTTTCGTTAATATACACTTACCTTCTTTTTTGTTTACAAATTTAAATTAACTTTTTCTGAGATTTGTATTTTGTAATACTAATCTTCCCTCTTGTTTGCAAAATTACACTAACCTCCCATGAAGTTTGTATTTTTGTAATATTGTGTTCTTTTTTGTTAACCGTCGTTAATGATCAGCGTGATCAATGTGTATACAAGAATCATTAATTATTGTGATATTGTAAATATAAACGTAATTACACAATAATCATTGACGGCATTTTCTCGATAGCTCTGACAGAAAAGATCAGTATAATTTTACAAACAAGAGGAGCTGTAAGTATATATTGACGAAATCCTAATACTGTGTTTGGTATGCAATAATGGAATGAAATGGAATGGAATGCCAATATTACCTTTTTTTTTTTTATCTATTCCTTTATTTGGTAAGAAAAATAAAAGTGAGAATGACCATTCCGCGTCATTCCTTTGGAATGAAAAAAAATGAAAATTCATTCCACTACTCAACCTATGAAATGGTCATTCCATTCCCAATAAACATTAAAAAAAAATTTTTGTTTCAAAAAATAATGTAATCATCATTCCATTTTTATATCATTTCATGTTTGAAACCAAACAATAAAATGAGAATGATCATTCCATTCCATTCTCATTCTCATTCAATTCTCACTTTAATATAATGCTCTTTCCATTCCATTGTTGCGTACCAAACGTAACATAAAATAAATCAGTGTAATTTATCTTTTATTTAGGTAACTTTTTTTAACAATGAAAATATTCAGAAATAAGAAATGTTTGATTAAATCATCTAATGAAAATAGAAAATAACTTTCAAAGAAATATAAATACTTTTTTTTTTTTTGAAAAAATTAGATTTAAGTGACCAAAATTAAAGATAATTCTTTATAGTGACCATAAAGTTACAAAAAGATGAATAATTACTAATTTTAAAACTATATTGCTCTTTAGTAACCATTTTAGACTCAATTACAAAAACACCCTTCCTCCATCTCTCTCTCTCAATTGAAAACATTGTCTATATACACCCTTGAATATACGATGTACATCAAATACTAATAATATAAATATAGTAAATCATTCATTTTTTTAACTTTCCCTTATATGGTATTTATTCATTATTAACTCTCTTTTGTTCTATTAAATATTTGAATATGATGAATATACAATGATGATTTGTGCAATTTTAAACTATCGGCTCAATTGTGTATCTTTATAAAATACAATCAAAACCTAACTTTATATATATATATATATTAGAATGCAAAGTTAGATTTATTTATGACTTCCGTTTCTAATCCTGTATTAACTCAGATGCATAATAGAACATGACAAGTATTAAGCTTAATATGTTTAATTAATTAATCATTTTTAGTAACTGCATAAAACACTTTGGTCACTGAAATATAACTTTTTTTTTTATTTTTTCCAACATTGTTTATAAAAATTATCAACAAAACGAATTTTCTTATTGTTAGTTTTTAATTAAATGAGAACAAAAAATCCAACCAAAAAAAACTCTCACTAATGAACAAACCTAACACATTAACAACAGAATAGTCTTTAATGCTGCGTTTGGTACGTAACAATGAAATAGAATGGAATGTCAATATTACCTTTTTTGATCCATTCCTTTGTTTGGTAAGAAAAATAAAAGTGAGAATGACTATTCCGCATCATTTCTTTGAAATGAAAAAAAATGAAAATTCATTCCACTACTTAACCTATGGAATGGTCATTCCATTCTCAATAAACATTTAAAAAAAAAATCGTTACCAAAAATAATGTAATCATCATTCCATTCATGCATCATTTCATGATTGAAACCAAACAATAGAATGAGAATGATTATTTTATTTCATTCTTATTCTCATTCAATTCTCACTTTAATGGAATGCTTATTCTATTCCATTATTGTGTACCAAACGTAGTATTATAAAATAGAAGGTTGGGGAGTGCACACTCCATCTATCTCATTCGGCTTTTAATTAGAGTTTTTTTTTTTAAAAAAATTATAGTACAATCAAAATGAAAAAAATTGACTACCCTATGCAAAGAAAAGAAGAATAAAAATAAAAACACTTATCCGAAAAGAGAAAAAAAGAAAGAAAAGAAAAGAAAAGAAAGAAAAAAACTTGACTCTATAGTCTTCACTCTACATCCGACTTTTACGCCAATTAATACAGCGATGGATTGGTCAAGATTGCACGCAACTTTCCGCGGCGAGGAGGAGAAAGTGAAAACCAAAAATTGACAGAAAGCAAAGGATTGCACACAACGTATAAACACAGCACAACAGAACACACACACAAAGCATCACCAGAACCTTCCAACACAGCACTTACACTAATAAACAAAACCCAGAACACCCAAAAACAGAGCAAACCCATTAACAAACCAAAAGAGTTGTGCATTATAGAAAATTTATATGTGTATATATATATATATATATATAAATAAAGCAGCCAAGTCATTGCATCCCCACTTTCTAATAGAAAAAGGGCACCAATATTCTTTCCTTTCCCTCATCTGTTACTTCACGTTTCCCTTTATCTTCCACTTTTGATTCTTTTTTTTCTATTTATTTTCTTTCTCTAGTTTCTCTCTCTACTCTGTTCTCCCATGGCGACTCTTGCGGATATTGGGGTCTCTGCATTAATCAACATACTCAGTGCCTTTGCCTTCTTGCTGGCCTTTGCTCTTCTCAGGATTCAACCCATCAATGACAGGGTCTACTTTACCAAGTGGTACATCAGTGGGGGGAGGAATAGTCCCAGGAACTCGGGGAACTTTGTGGGCAAGTTTGTCAATCTCAATATCAAGACTTACTTTACCTTCCTGAATTGGATGCCTCAAGCTTTGAAGATGAGTGAAGCTGAGATTATCAACCATGCTGGCCTTGATTCTGCTGTTTTCCTGAGAATCTACATTCTGGGGTACTCAAATTTTACTTTCTTATTTCTTTTCCGGTTGTTTTATGGTTTTGGGTATTGCTTGTTTTCTGTGGATTTTTTGAACTTCAATTCTGGCGTTATACTAGAATTTTACTTTCTGGGGAAGTCAATTTCTTCTTCTTTTACTCTATTGTGTGGGATGCTGTTTATTTGTTCTTGAATGTGGACAAGTGATACGTGAACATTATTTTTTTGCATCAAACTGTGTCTCAACAGTTACTTTCTGGGTACTCAAGTTTTCCTCTTCTTTCTCACTTCTCAGAGTTTAAGGTTGTGGGCGTTGTTTGTTTGTTTAGAAAATTTTAGGAACTGGACTTTGTTGAACTCAATTATGATGTTTTCAAAACTATTTACTTTGCGTCTGGTCAGTTCTCCTCTTCTTTTTTTAATTTCTCATGGTTTCATGGTTGGAGCCATCTGCTGCAGTTTGCATTTTTGAGTTCAGATTGACAAATTGAAATTGCCATTTCAGAATTTCAGTTCAATCAATGCACTTAGTGCTTGATTATGCTTTTATTATACATAATTTGCATTCTGCATTTGCAGTTTTCTTTTCCAATTTCCATGCTTACTAATTTGGAGTCTTATGGTTGTAGATGGTTGTTTGTTGAGCAAACAGGAGATTTAGGACTAATGAATTGTAATTTTTATTTCTTCTGCTATGAATTTAAGTTATACATGCGTGGTTACTTTTTCTGGCTCTGAATATTTTCTGACTTTGGACTAAAAAAACTGAAAATTTCATTTCCCTCCCTGTTTTCCTAAGAAGGGAAATCAATTTGTCTATATCACCGTTCTTGGATTCCCTTTGTTAATCAGGAAAAATAAATTCCAAACTTTCGATGGATGCAAATACAATTTGTGTTTTTATTTGTTTATTTATTTATTTTATTTTTTGCCTTAACTTCGTTGTCTCTTAAGAAATGCGGTTGTTGTGTCCTGATTTAGAGTTAGAAAATTTGTCTTGATTTGTATTTTCTAATTCTACTGTTTTGATTTCTCCATTTTTCTCTCTCATGCTTTTTCTCTATCAGTTTCATACATATCTGGTGAAAACTTTTTACTTTTCACCTCTTAAGTTTCTTTTTTAAGTGGATTTTGTTAATTGGCTGCAAAAGTTTGGCCTTTGGATTAATTATTCGTAATTTTCTCTTTCAAGCTTCTAATATTTGTTTAATTGTGGTGTTCCTTGTTTGTGCGAATTATTTTGCATTACTCCAATCAAATGAGAAAAAATTTCGGAATTTGAACTGAAACTTGGAGTTGCTATTCTCTATATTTCTCCTCTTCGATTCCTTTTTCTATTCTCGTTCTTCTTTGTTTTCTTTTCCTTCTTCTTCTTCTTCTTCTTCTTCATGCTTTTCATTTCTGGGATCTAAGCTCATTGTGTATTTAGTTTCTCCTTTCCATTCATCACCAAAATAATTTCTTCTTGTTATCATTCTCGGCTTAAGAAGCATCAGAATTTGGACTTAGTGAGTGAAATTAAATGCCTTACTGGAAATGAAGCAAAACATCATGTTAGCATTTCTTGTAGAACTTTAGTACTTCAGATTGGATAGCTATAAAATTTCCATTGAAGTATATATCCCTGTCTTCCCCTACTCCTTTTTGTGGGTGTTGTTTGATCTCCTTCATCTTTTCTTTCCTTAACAAAAAAAATAGTGTCGCAGATTTGAAAGATTTTTTGATTGCCTTCCAATAAATAATGCTTCTTCTGCCTCAAGACTTTTCTTGAATCTCTCAGTAAACTATGTTGGAAACCACGTCGAAGGAAGCTTCCTGCCAGATTACCACATCACCCATCTCTTCACTGGAAATAACTCTCTTCTCTAAATTTGCTTTCAAACCCGAAACTACTTAAAAACATGGTAGAACATTAGGTAGAGATATCTCAAAAGTTTCACCTCACTCTACAAATGACAATAGTATATCCTCATAGAGAATCCAATTTTTTTTTTTTCATTTGGGTGGGAGACTAGTGGTTAATTGTAAATTCTTAGTATATATTTAAGTATCGAATTAAACTCTAATACAATATTAGCTATTTGGAAAATTATATTTGTGCCCCACTTTTGTACTCTACATTTTATTTTATTTTTTTGTTCTTTAAAAACATTCTCACATTACAATTATTCCAAATACTTTTGTTACACTTCACTTCTGAGGAATAATTTTCTCATATCATTAAAAAATTCAAGTTGAATGCAAGAGTATAAAAATGGAATTTGACTATCACATCTATATGTATAAATCAAAAGTATTTCATAGCAACTAAGTTTGTACAAAAGTGCATTTATTCAATTTTGATAAAGATATGAACAAAATGGACAAAAAAAGAAAAAATTATTTTGTGATTAATGTAGACAAAAACCTTTCTTGCTGGTGAATAAATTATATAGAGTTCTTAATTGTGAGATTATATATCGAAGATATCTATTTAATGGATTTTGTGGGGGCCATCTTAAGTATTTTTAAGGCTTAGTACAAGTATGGGCCAACTAGAAGGGCTCATTTCATAAATTTTGTAAAAGTTTGGTGTGGGGCAAGGTAGTCTTGCCCCTGATTCAAGTAGTCCTTCCAAATTAGTTAGTTAAGGTAAACTCGGGTTAAATTCATTTTGTATAATGATGTAATCCACAGTTTGCTCACGATTGTTGTGGAAGCTGCAAAACAATTTATTTTTTCCTAGTTGTATCACACTCCCACTTTTTGTCACTAATCGGACTTGAAGATAAAGGAGATACGACTAGGCTACAGCCCTTGGTGATCTGCTAAACAATTTTTGTTTTTTTTTTGATAAGTAAAGTATTATAATTAGTGCTCAAGAGGGGAGCTTATCCCAAAGTCTATACAAGGGCCTAATAGGGCCCCTAGACACTCAATGTATCTAAAAAATTCATTATTTTCCTTATAGATTTACAATTTCTCTCCCAAAGCCAAACGAATAAATAGTGAAGAATAGAAAATTTAAGCACACTAATAGGAGTTTCCTCTCCTTAAAGGATCTCCTATTCTTTTCCTTCCACAAAGACCACCATAAACAATGGGGGACAACTCTCCAAGCATCGTGAGCCTGAGAACCCACTGAACAACCTCTCCAATCTTTGAGAGCACTCTTCGTAGAGGAAGGCATAGACCACTGAATCCTGAAGAGGTCAAGGAACATATCCCAACAATCTTGCGCCACCGGGCAATGAAGAAGAAGATGGTCACCGACTCCTCCTCCCTTTTGCACATAAGACACCGGTTATTGAATTCCCAAATTATACCAAATTTTAGAATACTGTTTTCATGCCTGTGATAGCTCTTCATCTATCAGGTGAGCACTCCATTAACTAGGCTCCCTACATATTGTGGATGTTTGTTGTGCATTATTCTGCAATTGATAATTACACAAATATTGCAATTCTTGATAATATACCCAAATAATTCATAAATTTCTAAATTGTTTTGCATATTTTCAGAACATAATATTTTTCCAACACATGTAATGCCCTTCAGATCTCAAATTCTTATTTTATATATTGAGGTCTTCCCTTTCTCACTCTAAGCTTACTTATTTTTTTCCTTTTCTTATCTCTACTATCAGTGTTGAAAGATTACCAAATTGAATATTCACCCATGATTAAACCCAGTATGTATTACTAGGATTACAAAATTGGATATTCACCCATGATTAAACTCAGTATGTATTACCATTAATCTCTCTCTCTCTCTCTCGTGGTATGTTTGTGTGTGTTTTTGTGTATCTTAATGTTCACAAGGTAGGCGTTTATGTGAAACAGTTCACTTGTTATTATAAATAATGTTGAATCATGTTCAATTCTTGGGTGAAGCTTTGATTTTCTCATTGGAACATTTTGAAGCTTCTATATCTATAGAATAGTTATTGTAGCTCTAACTATTTTTCCTTCTCTATGACAGCTTAAAAATATTTGGACCAATCGCTGTTGTGGCACTCTTGGTTCTGATTCCAGTTAATGCTTCGGGTGGAACATTATTTTTTCTAAGAAAAGAATTGGTTGTCAGCAATATCGATAAGCTTTCCATTTCAAATGTTAGTCCAAAATCTATTAGGTAAGTTTATATTCTCTTATGATGGGGATAAATTTGCTTAATAAACATATTGAGACTGTAAGTGCCGCAAAGTTAAAAAGAGTGCTGACATCTTGCTCCTATATATGTGACTGATTTTAATGTTTCATGCTTTAATCCCTTTAACTACTATTATTTCTGTAGATAATATCACTTTTCCTTTTGATTCTCCAAGAACCTCTTTTGATTTTATTTTAATACTTTTGGTCATCCTATACTAGATTATATTAGTTTCGTCCTCTTAATTTCATGTTTCTTTCTTTAGTCTAAGAGGGATCCAGGAGGATCCACGTTCGTGTTAGATACCGACACGTTTTGGTAAGGGTATACATGGTTTGGCTTTGGGATGAATTAGAACTAAACCGGTCCCGACTGTTCCAGAAATATTAGAACCGAACCGTTAGAACCAGCAGAACCAATTCGATCTGAATTGTAAATGATTGGTTTGGTTCAGTTCTACAGTTGCACTTCTTTTATATATATATGCACATATATATATTCATATTAATCAAATAAAAAAACAAAATGTGAAATATATATATGATTATCCTATGTATTGTGGTGTATGGTAAGTAACGTTCTCTACCAATAAAAATCAAAATGTGTATTATATAATATATATATTTATTTTTCACTAGTAGTTCGGTTTGCTTCGCTTCGGTTTAGTTTGGTCCTTTTCGACCCAAAACTGGAACCGAACTGTTATCAACAGTTCTTTAGTTTTTAGAACTGGAACTGAACCAAATTGTATGGTTCGGTTCGACACGATTTTTGTGCACCCCCGCCTTTTGGACACTTCTGGACAAGTATCTGACACTGACACTTTTTTTGCTACTTTCAGACACATATCTGATACTTATTGGATGCGTTTCTAATTTGAAAATAATTGTTTTAACCTCAGAGTCTCAGACACAGCTGATTTTTTTGACAGTAGCCAAATATGGTTAATGAACCTTATACATAGGATATGACTTTCTTTTAATGTTGAAAAAATATAACAATTGTAAAAATTCAAACTAAAAAGTTATACAAAATTTATAAGTTTGACAATATTGATAAACAAGTGATGTGGACTTTTATTACCGGTTTGAGGTCCGCTCGTTCTATTGCCGTTTGATAGATCCTCAGGGGATATCCTTTTTGTGGAAAGGAGTTTGGCGTTCGCGAACCCCCCTGAAGGTGGCCTTTTTTTTTGCTTGGACAACGGTTTTGGAGAGGATCATGACCATCGACAATTTGAGAAGGAGATGTTATCTCATTGTCAATTGGTGTTGTATGTGCAAGCGGGACAAGGAGTTTATGGATCACCTGCTTCTTCATTGCCCTAGAGCTAGGGATGTTTGGGATATGCTTTGTGCTATTTTTAGTATCCAGTGTGTCATGCCTAAGTCAGTGGCGGGCTTGATTGACACTTGGGGTGGTTGTCGTGTGCGACCCCAAGTCAGAGATGCTCGGAGGGCTGCCCCTCTTTGTTGTGGTGGACACTTTGGAAGGAGAGGAATATGAGATCCTTTGATGGAGTGGAATCTCCTTGGGGGGTGGTTAGATTTTCTATTCTTAGTTCTCTATTCTTTTGGGTACATGTGTTAATTGTAAATCTATGGAAATTCTTTTGTCTTTTGTAGATAGCTTGAGGCTATAGTCGTTGTGCAGTTGTTTCGGGCCGTGTCCCCCTTTTTTGGGCACTGTTTAATGAATACTTATCAAAAAATAAAAAGAGTAGGAGAGGAGTGATGAGCCATCAGATTGTATGTATACACACACACACACACACATCTCTCATGGACACAGATAGTCACATGCACTTATGTTGTGTCATATTTGTGACTTTATGTGGCAGAGGTGATTATATTAATGTAATTTATTGAGTTATAAATTTATCTAGTCACAGAACATAACATTTAGTTGTCATTAAGTAATGCTCGTCATATGTAATGTATTTTATAATATATATAAAGTATAAATTTATTGACATGTCACTGCTATTCTCATGCCTTACTTTGTTAAGATATGACATGTTTGTGTAAGAATTGTAAAGAGAGAAGAAGAAATAAAGGGGCTAGGGTTTCTATTACAATCTCAATGCAAAGTTACAAATATGAAAACCTAATAAAGAGAATATATAGTCTTACAAACAAAATAAAGTAAAAGAGTATTCTACCCTTATTAAATATAATAACTCTAATATCCCCCCTCAAACTTACGATGCGGCTGCTAAAAGCATCGAGAGTTTGCCAACCAAAAAACGAAAACGTGGAATAGGATGTGACTTTGTAAACAAGTCTGCAAGCTGCATGGAAGACGTGACAAAGGGCAAAGTAATAGTGCCATGCTTAAGGTGATGTTGAGTGAGATGACTGTCAATCTTAATATGCTTGGTTCGCTCATGAAAAACTGAGTTGTGAACAATCTGAATAGCACTATTGTTGTCACAATGCATAGGAGTGGGATGAGAAAGAGAAACACCAATATCTGCAAGCAACCAACGTAACCAAACTATCTCAGTGGTAGTAGATGCCATAGCACGATACTCAGCTTTTGTGGAAGATCGAGAAATGACAGTCTGTTTCTTACTTTTCCAAGAAATAAGAGAATCACCCAAAAATATACAAAAACCAGTGATAGACTTGCGATCTATTGGATCACCAGCCCAATCAGCATCTGAATATGCACGCAGCTCCAAAGAAGAGGTCGATGGAAGTAAAAGACTCTGAAAGAGAGTGCCTCGAAGATACCGAAGAATACGAAGAACATCAGCCCAATGAAAGGTAGTTGGTGAAGCAACAAACTGACTAACAATGCGAACAACATATGCAATATTTGGACGTGTAATAGTGAGATATACCAGGCTCCCTACAACAGTACGATATAAAGTAGGATCTGACAAAGGGGCACCATCAGAAGGAGAATATCGAGCATTAAGCTCAAGAGGAGTATCAACAGTCTTAGTATCAGTGAGGTGAGCACGCTCAAGAATGTCAGCTGTATACTTTGACTGAGATAGAAGATAACCTTTTGGAGAGAATGCTACTTCAATACCCAGAAAGTAGCGAAGAGAGCCCAAGTCCTTCATTTCAAATTGTCGAGCTAATTCTAATTTCAACACTGCAATGCCATCAACATCATCACCAGTAATAATCATGTCATCAACATATAAGGAAAGAAGAATACAACCTGCAGAGGTACTCTTGATAAAGAGAGCTGAATCATGATGACTTGGTCAAAAACCAAGAGAGGTAATCACAGTAGAGAACTTCTCAAACCAGGCCCGGGGTGCCTGTTTGAGACCATATAAAGCTTTCTTAAGCCTACAAATATATCCAGGATTATGAGAAACACCAGGAGGGGGAATCCTGTAAATTTCTTCTTGAAGATCGCCATTCAAGAAGGCATTTTTAACATTCATCTGAGATATCTGCCACTGACAAATAGAGGCAACTGTAATAAGAGTACGAACAGTAGTCATTTTTGCAACAGGAGCAAAGGTCTCCTCATAATCCATACCATACTGTTGAGAAAATCCCTGGGCAACCAATCTAGCTTTGTACCGCTCAACTGACCCATCAGACTTGGTTTTGATTTTATAAATCCAACGAGAACCAACCGTACTTCTACCAGGGGGTAGCGGTACCAAATCCCAAGTATCTGTCTTATGCAAAGCAGAGAGTTCCTCAGCCATAGCCTGCTGCCAAAGAGGATCAAGAACTGCCTCTTTATAGGATAAAGGCTCAGAGAGACAATGAATAGAAGCTAAAAAGGAAGTAAAAGACTATGAATAAGAAGAATAAGCAAAATCTGGTAATTGAGTGGACTTACGAGTTCGTTGAGGATAACGAGGAGGATCCACATTCTCAGGAACTGCTTGGGTGGCCACAAGAAGAGAGGGAGTTTTAGGTGTATCAAAGAGCAAAGATTCAGTATTTGCAGAACTATCAGTGCGAACCCTGCGAGAAAAATAATGAGGAAAAGGAGTAATAGAATACGAGGACTAGAAACATTTTGTGAGTCAATATGGATTTGAGAAGACAAATTATCAGTATCATCAGAGAAAGGATCAATATGGATGAGGTCAGATTTGGTCATATTATGAGTACTAGCAGGAATAGAAAAGAATGGTATATGCTCAAGAAACAAAACATGACGAGATACATAGAGTTTTTGGGTAATTGGATCAAAACACCGATATCCCTTTTGACCCTCACCATAGCCAAGAAAAATACAAATGGCAGAGCGAGAAGATAACTTGCTACGCTCTACACGAGGACGGAGAACAAAACAAGTACAACCAAAAACCTTCAAGGAAGAATAATCAGGAGCATGCCCATATAACTTTTCAAAAGGTGATAAACCTGAGATGTGAGAAGATGGAATCTTATTAATTAAGTTGACAGCAGTAAGAACTGCTTCTCCCCAAATTCATTAGGAACTGAAGCAGACAATAAAAGAGAACGAGCAGTTTCAACAATGTACCTATGTTTCCTCTCAGCAACACCATTTTGCTCAGGAGTATCTGTACAAGAAGTTTGATGAACAGTTCCATCTAAGGCAAGTACTTCACAGAATTTATTAGAAGTGTACTCCCCACCCAAATCACATCTAAAGCACTCAATAACAGTAGAATGTTGAGTTTTGACAAGGGCCCGAAAAGCATTATAAATACTAAAAAATTCAGGATGATATTTCATAAGATAAACCTAACAATAACGAGTGCAATCATCAATAAAGGAAACATAATATCGAGACCCCCCTTTTATGGCAACGGGAGAAGGTCCCCACACATCAGAATGGACCAAATCAAATGGTGCAAGAGAAGAAGAAATACTTCGATTAAAAGGTAAAGCAGAAAATTTTGTCAGTTTACAACCACTATAATCAGAAATGTTATGAGTTTGCAAATTTCTTAATGCTCCTGTAGATGCTAAGTATCTTAAACGAGAGGCCGAAACATGACCAAGACGAGAATGCCATAAATAAAAACTAGAAGAAGAAGAATTCAAATGAAAAGATGACAAGTCCACATTGGGAGCTGCAACAATTGGTTCTTTTAGCTCGTCCAAAATGTAAAGCCCTCCCTGCCTACGGCCTATCCCAATCAACTTCTGGGATTGCGGATCCTGCACAAGACAAGAAGAAGAAGAAAAAGATACTAAGTAACCAGAGTCACATAACTGACCAACAGAAACTAGATTCATCGTGAGTTTGGGAATGTGATAAACACTAGAAAGAGATAAATTAGGTTTGACAACAGAACCAACACCTGCTAAAGGCATAGGAGTGCCATCAACAGTCATGACAGACACAGATGATGTAGGACATAAAGAAGTAAAAGATGATGAATTAGGTGACATATGATGTGAAGCTCCAGAATCTGAGACCCATATGGAAGAAGATATATCTGAAGAACTAGAAGATAACTGACCTATTGGAGAAGAGGTGGACATAGCATGTGGCTGTGTGGCAAGGAACTTCTGAAACTGGTCAGCGTGGGTGGCAACTGTGGGATTAGAAGATGATGAAACTCCAAAACCAAATGAGTCTGATGATGGTACAACTGCTGCAGTGTTAGGTTGCGGAGGCCTATAAGCTTGTTGTGATTGATTTCCCAATTTCCATGGAGGAGGTTGTTGCTTCTGCTGTTGTTGTTGTGGCTGAGCTCTACTCAAAAGTTGTGGACATTGAGCCTTTCAATGACCCTTCTGCTTATAGAAACTACATTCATCAAAGCCAACCTTCACGTGAGTCTTGTTCTGATAGTTGAAAGGTAATCTAGAAGGAACTGCTAGAACAGATGGATTAGGTGCTGGAAGAATTCCTTTTCCTGCCTGAGTCTTAAGACGTATCTCCTTAGCTAACAACTCACTGACCACTGAATCAACGGAAGGAAGTGGGCTACGATGCAGAATTGACCCACGAAGTCCCTCAAAATCATCACGAAGAGCCATCAAAAATTGAACTAGTCGTTGTTCCTCCCTTCGAGCAATATACGGTGTACATGCTCGTAGCTCTGCTAATTTCATGAGAGCCAACTGGTCCCAAAGATCTGTCATTGCAGAGTAGAACTCCTGAATACTCATACTTTTCTGTTCAAGGGCTCGAATATCATATTCTAATTGATATTGTTTTGCGAAGTTAGACTGTGTGTACAGTCTTGCTAAATGGTCCCAAACCTCCTTGGCTGTTTCATACTTTGCCAACTGTGTACCTATCGAATGGTCAACAGAATTGTTGATCCAAGTGATAATTTTTGAATTATTTGCTTCCCAAACATCTAATAGATCTGCATAATTTTCAACCGTTTCATTCTTGGGTTGACCTGAAATTCCACTAATATAACCCCACATCTTTTTGCCCTTAAGAAAAATTTTCATCACATAACTCCAATACGAATAATTCTTTCCATCTAATCTCACACTAATAGACTGAAGCGAGTCATCTTTTTCACCAGCCATTGCGAAGAGAGGAGAAAGTCAATAGAGACGAATGGTGCAAATCGGAACAGTACAATTAACCAAAATAAGTACGAAGAGAGGTGAAGGCCAAATACCAGAGACAAACGGTGCAAATCGGAATAATTTGATGCTAGACGGAAGCGATATCGGAATCAGATTGATGCCAAAACTCCCAAAAAAAAAAAATTTCGGGGCGGGGCAGGGGCGTGTTGCCCCTGCAACCCCCAGCCAACTCACCGTGGAGTTGGATCCGCGGACAGCGTAGATGGGATGTACAGTTCTTCCATGTTATTACTAATCAAATGACTCATTTGGATCATTGCTCTGATACCATGTAAGAATTATAAAGAGAGAAGAAGAAATAAAGGGGTTAGGGTTTCTATTACAATCTCAATGCAAAGTTACAAATATGAAAACCTAATAAAGAGAATATATAGTCTTACAAACAAAATAAAGTAAAAGACTATTCTACCCTTATTAAATATAATAACTCTAATAGTTTGGCCTGTCGGCATGTCTGTATGTTGTATATATGTCTAAGTTTCTTAACCATGCTTTCTTCTCTTTAAATTTCCATCATCTAGTTTTGAGGTTTCCAAATCTTCACTTTCTTTCTTGATTGTCCTTTAGTATGTATGTGTAAAATTATCAGCTTGTGTTTTTTTTGGCAAGTAAAATTTTATCATAAAAAGGAGGAATATACAAAAAGGTGTAGGTCACACAATTGGCTAAATAAGCTCCAAAGCCAGAGAGAAACCTAGCAATGGAGAGGGCACTCTCACACCTGAGAAGTTAGGGAAACAAAAGACAACCTTTTACATCCCAGTCTATGAAACAACAAACTAGTCCAAACACCTTGGCTTCTTGATTTTATCTTGAGATACAATGAGTTAGAGAAGGCCTTACGTTTCGAGAAGGGGAGGGGTTCACCCAATGGTATAACCTCCCCACCCTCAAAGAGGAGGGGAGGGGTTCGAGCCCCTGCATGGGCAAAGTGTGTGCAAGTACTTACGTGAAAAAAAAATGTTCACATCTCTTTTTTTAAAATAGGTCTTGATATTCACTATGTACCACGACAAAGTCTAGAATAACCTCCCATTGTCATTTCTGGCTCCAAATTTGAGTTCATAATGCAGCATTTCATGCCCTCTGCAAGTTTTCTCGTGTAATCTTTAAAGTCTACTATAGATAATCTCTTCTAAGAGTGTTCCTTAAATTAATTCATCCATATGTTCCCAAAATTGTGCTTTGATATGTTGGTTAAGTCATACTTCCCAATACAAAGTTTACTAAAATTATTAGCCTCTCGTGGGAGGTGGGGCTACCACTTGAGATAAAGCATTGGTGGTCTATCCCCTTTTCTAATAATAGTGATGTCTTTTTTCTTTTCTTTTTTTAATTCCCATCAAAGATTATCTATACCCTATCTTCTTGGCCTTCTCTTCAGGTGTAATAAAGTTTATATCACTTATTTTAAATTTCCATAACTCTCTCTCCTGTTCAATTTGTTTCTTGTAGGCATGCTATATTAACATTCAATTTAGTTATAGCATCTACTGACTCCATCTCGTTACCTATCAATGCTCCTATATTTTAAGCCCCTAATTTAGGCGTACTGTTTCGGGCTAACTTCTTTACCCACTTTTGTCCTGAAAAAATCAGGAAACTTGCCCACTTACCATTTCATCCAGGCGCTAAAGGTAGTGTTCCTTGCCCAATTTTCAGAACAAACGAAAACCGATACAATATGTAATTCGAGGGAACACCCAAGCATTTATTTGGATATTTGCAGGATTCATCTTCGTAGGGTTCTTAACAAAGGATTTATGCTGGATTTCAGCTATCTAATGCAATTCTTTCCTTTTCCACGTCTCGAACCAGCTGTATAAAGATATCAGTAGACATAACATATTTATAAACTTGTGATGACATTTGTTTATATTGTTCTATTTTCTGTTTTCCTTTCTTGTGTATCTTAATGTAAACATTGCAATCCTGCTTTTAGAAAACAGCTGTTATGTTTGAATTTCAGGTTTTTTGTCCACATATCATTGGAATACTTGTTCACGTTTTGGACATGCTACCTGCTCTACAAGGAATATGATAGAGTAGCATCAATGAGGTTAAAATTCTTGGCTTCACAACACAGGCATGCAGAACAATTCACAGTGAGTTGAACTTCAGTTGCTTTACAATAATTTTGAAAGAAGTTTCTAGAATGTTTGTTATTGAGAAAAGTAAAATCTAAATTGTTTATCATTCTGCCCCATAAAGATGCATTTTGTGGCGTATGATGTTTCATGCTGTCAAAGTTTGCAATAGCTAATTGTTGTCTATGTTATTGGTAGTGTTGTTATTTCCTTTTTCTTTTTTAAGGGAAGATAGTATGTTACAAAGAAAAGAAGTAGAAAGAGTGCACAAAAAGATCAGAATTACGAAAAATGTCTTGAAAGGCTCAGGGGATAAAAGGGAACACATGGGGATTCAGTTCTCAGACAACATAATTTGATTATGTATTCACTGCGCATACTGCATCATCCCCAACGGAACTCACAATTGTAAAAGGGACACTTCTCATCACCCTATATGGAGTCTTCATAATATTGAAATTGCTCTTATTTATCTTTCTCAAATGACCTAGCGCAGAGCTAAAGTTCCATAACCTCCACTTCATCCAAAACTTGGAACTCTTCAGTATAAACTCTCTTTATCTAAGAAGGAAACATGCAGATTAAGATGCTCCTGAGAGGTTACATGAATTGACAAAGGATTAGGAGATGATCGGTAGATTTGATGCTAATAACATATGTAACATGCTGATTTAGGAGAACTCCTAGAAATGAAATTTTGGATGGTTGAAGTCATGAAAGCATCTTGCAATTGATTCAGTTTCTATAATAACTGCTGCAAGAATGATATAGATTCTAAAAGGATCTAAATGGCTCCTTGTAATCAGTTTTTAAATTCTCTTTGGTTCCCATAATTTTTAAAAAGAAAAGCTAAAATAGAGATGCTAGACAAGCCTTATAAGGCTTAGTTTATGACTCATGAAATCAAATTATAAAAAGACTGAAATCTGTTGGTTGATGTGTGAATCATGATGATTGTAATGTTCGCATGCCACGTTACTGAAATTTTTGCTTAAACTGACATGAAATAGATTTGGAAGCCAAATAATTTTGAGACAGCAGCCTTCTTCAATTAAATGGAGCTGCTTTCCTCCTCCTGAAAACCATTGCGGTTCATATTAACAACTTATTGATTTGCTTGTTTACGAGCATGATGAAACTATGAGTATTCTAGAGATGGAGACAGAAAGAACCTGAGCATGGTAAATTGATCTGTTGGTAAAAATAGTCAGATCATTAACTTCATGAAAGAGATGTTTCTAAAGATTTATTAATTTGCTATGGATAATGAAAAATCTGGTGAAATGCCTCGCATAACTCTGAGCTAGCCACCAAGCTTTCTATACCCCAAACAAAATGTAGTATTTTTACTCCTGTATTTTATTATGAGAAAGTCGTAATTTAAAAAAAAATATATATATAATACAGTTTGACTTCGTGTATGTGACAAGCACTCTTAATTAGATTTTATAGCCAATCTATTAAGTTTTTTCGTATATATTGTGGACTAGTTCCCAAATTTACATGAGTAACTGTGATTTGTAAATGTTAAAATTACTTGATCAGCTTCCTAGCTTAGCTTTCCCGAAGCCATTGGCTGTACAATCCCTGAAGTGATTGAAATGGGAGGAGGGGATAGATGTTTGCAGTTGGTTCAACCTACATGCAGGGCCCATATATTCCAATCAGTAATACTTTTTTGCTGCTATTAGTGGGGATGGACTACAGGGATGTAGTCAGGCTAAGGTCTATAGGAAATTTGAAATATGAAAAGTGTCTATAACAGGAGTTATTCTACACATTTCTCACAAGCAAGTAAAAAGTCTACACAAATTTCTCTCTTAAGTAAGACTTGTATTGCAACTGAAATCCAATGTCATATTGAACACATCTTCTGAATTTGCCTTTTGCTTGAGAAAGTAGTAGTTGCATGAGGTTCGAAGGGGATATATTTATAGAGCTCTTGGAATAAAAAGGAAAAAGATCGATAGTTTTGTTATTCATAGCATATCAAATGAGCTCCCTCCCTCTCTCTCTCTCTCATACCATTTGAAATTATACATTTGCTTCTCACTTTTTTTCCTCTAAAATTTAGGAAGTGAAAATATATTAGGTCTCTCTCCAGTTTTCTCCTCCCAGCACCTAACATAGGCAAGATTTACATGAAATAATGCACTTCTATAATGAATATTAGATTTCAATTGTCTTTGGGTATAATTGCATTCTTCATCCTTTAACTTGGATTTAGGTGGTATATTAATGTTATGAAAGAAAATTGTAACAGTATTGTTTGAATGTGCTTCCCTAGTGCTTTACCCACTTCCCTTTTTCCAAAAAGAATTTTCTTTTATTAAATTTTCTGTAATTGTTGATAAACCCATGGGTAGAACTCATTCTTGAAAACCGACTTACAAAGGTACCCAGGCGATGTGGGACAATGCTAACACTCCCCCTCAGCGCCAAGGCTGGAGACACTCGACGCAGGGCAGGAGATACGAACCCGACCCATCCTTGCCATACACCCGCTCTGATACCATAATAAATCCGTGGGTAAAACTCATCCTTGAAAACCGGCTTACAAGGTGAGGGTGCCCATGTGTATATACACCGTACATCCCAAAGGTACCCAGGCAATGTGGGACTATCCTAACAATTGTTACCTTTCTTCAACCAGAAGCAAAAAGGGATTAGCAAATCAATGAGTTAATGTTATCTACTGATGTTATAATAGTGTCCAAAATAACCCACCTGTTTTATACTGTCTTACTAGAGCTAGCATTCTGCAAAATAAAAATAGTAACCTACCATTAACAAAAGATAATTGAAATATCTTTGAATACTTAAAAAATGAATATTTCTCTACTATACAATGTTTTTCTTAAAGTTAATTCCTTACCTTTACTTCAGTAGAGACAGAAATGTTAGAGACATATTAGTTATCACGCAGAAGTAAATAAAATGAAGTCTGGTCTAATTACTTCATGATAGTTAATGTTGTTTGGATAAGTGGCTTGAATTTCACACTTACATGTACATCATCACAACCTATAGTTCCATTTCTAGTCGGTGTAGTCGTGGAGAATATGTAGCTGAATTTGTAGCTATAGTTTCTGAGTTCCAATTTCATTTCTACCTCACTAAAGGTAGTGAAAGCTCAATAACAAATGGTGCTCTTTACCAACAATTACTTAAAAGTCAATATAATATTTTAATTCTAAAACATGTCCCCAAGTGTCGAAAATTTACTGAGAATCATTAAAAATATTTCTATGTGGAGGATTAGAATAAAAAATGTGTATTGGTAAGTTCATACAAAGGTCTTTCAAAAGATAAGATATTAGGTCTTTGTTTCCAGAATTGTGTGAAGTGAAGTGTGATTCAGTACTGCAAATACCACTCCACGTCAATGAGACTGGTACCATGATTTATAACTTGCTTTCTGGGGTATTTGGATTCTGTGTATCCAGTGGATTCTATGTACACATCAATTCAGGTTCCAGTTAAAACTGATGTAGATGCTCCTTTTGCATTCATTCTACATCATGCATGTACTTGATCTGTTTGAGATCCCCAAATAGAAGCACTATGTTCATGGATACATTCATAACCCACTGCTTTCTCTACTAATAAAGTTCATTATTTATGATGCAAAATCTGGTAGTCTATCGCTGAAGGGGGGGGAGGGGTTAAGCTAATTTGACCCTGAAATTTATTTTTAATTGGGGTAAAGTGCAAAGAACCCCTTGTAACATAGAAATAGTGCATATAACCCTCCAATGTTATGTGCAAGTAAACCTTCATCTATTGAAAATAATTGCAACTTGCACCCTTACATGCAAAATTCCTCCTGTATTCGATAAGGTAAATTGCGAGAAACACCCGTGTAAGTAATATTTTGTGCATATAAACATCTATAACATGGATTATTTTTTATATAACCCCCTTGTAATATGGATATTGTGCATATAACCCCTGATATGGTGAAAGGGTATATTGTAATTGCAATTGCATGTCTTTTGCACAATTTCAACAGTGCTGAGTTTTTTTTGCATTTTAGTGGGTTATATGCACAATATCCATACTCGAAGAAGTTTGCTGCACTTCACCCGTTAAGTTATTATATCATTTATTCAATTAAGAGTTATACAGTATACTACGGCAAAGTTTCCCCCTTAGGCTGGAATATGTAATGAATGAAGTTCTATTGTTATTATTTGTTTGACTTTGACAGGCTTTTCAAATTCTTGTGCACT
Organism: Cornus controversa; assembly: GCA_026545225.1. NCBI lineage: Eukaryota > Viridiplantae > Streptophyta > Magnoliopsida > Cornales > Cornaceae > Cornus > Cornus controversa. The sequence goes on along the minus strand of CM048846.1, from coordinate 85,688,640 downwards.
ATAATATTTTACGTGCATACTTTGCAGGTATTAGTCAAGAATGTGCCACATGCTTCTGGTCACTCAATATCAGATAGTGTGGACAACTTCTTTAAAACAAATCACCCAGATCACTATCTTTGTCACCAGGTAATAAGGTTCTATTGAATCTTCTTTTGTACTTGTCCCTGATTGTCAGTTGTAATTTTAATCTTTTAATCTCAGGCCCTTAGTCCCACTGGGATATTTTCATTGTGATTCTTTGGAAAAATGTGCATTAATATTCATGACCGTACTTACCTTGCAGGGTTTTGCTTTAATTTATCCTGTAGTCATGTTAACTTTTCTGATCTTTATTCAGGCTGTCTACAATGCAAACAAATTTGCCAAGCTTGTGAGAAAAAGAGATAAGCTCCTAAATTGGCTGGACTATAACCAACTTAAGTTTGAAAGACATCCAGACAAAAGGCCAACCAAAAAGGTAGCTCGTTTTATGCACCCAAATCTTACAGGCAAGACAAATTGGGGACACACACACATGAACATGGTTTTATATGCCATTTAAGATGCAGAACAGAATATCATTCATATTTGTCTTGAATTTTGTTCAAGTAAAATTTTAATATTGTTATTGTTCAGAAAGGATTCCTTGGACTTTGGGGTGAAAGAGTTGATTCTATTGACTTCTATAAACAACAGATCAAGGAGCTTGATAAAAGAGTAAGTTGTGGCAGCTACTTCATCTAAAATCTATTTATCACTCGGAAATTTTATCCATTATTTGTTTATTAGTAATTATTTTCATGCTTGCTACTTGCTAGTAGTCTCCTTTAAACCATGTTTGTTCTTAATTTAACTTTTTTGGCACAAATATAATATTTGTTTTTCTCCTTGTCAAGTTGCTGTAAAAAATTTAATCTTGATCCTTGTATTGCTTGCTAGTTGGCAACGGAGCGCCAGAGAATTCTTAAGGACCCAAAATCTATTATGCCAGCTGCTTTTGTATCATTTAATTCACGTTGGGGGGCTGCTGTCTGTGCACAGACACAGCAAAGCAAGAATCCCACACTGTGGTTAACAAATTGGGCCCCTGAACCCCGTGATGTATACTGGAAGAATCTGGCTATTCCCTTTGTATCTCTAAGCATCCGAAAACTTGTGATATCATTATCGGTGTTTGCGTTGGTGTTCTTTTACATGATACCCATTGCTTTTGTGCAATCACTTGCAAATCTGGATGGGCTCCAAAGAGTTGCTCCTTTCCTGAGGCCGGTGATTGAATTGTAAGTGAACTTCCATCAATTTCGATTTGACATTGTTTTATAATTTTTTTTAACTTATTGCTTGATATGGAATGAATTATCAATTGGATTCGTGGTGCACGACAACTCATGGGTGTGCTATGTCTTCTTTCTTGTGGTCACTTTTACTATCACACCAGATAGTTATTCTTTCTCTGGAGTTGCATATATCAGAAACAAAAAGATATAAGTCAAAATTCATACACTTGGTACATTTCATGGTTCTGAATGCATGAGACTTGAGAGATATTTTGCAGATTATGAGCAAATTGATAACTTGAAATTTCTTTTCAAGGTCCACTATTATTAAATTTAAGCTGACAGAGGCTGTATAACTTGTTATCTAAATGATTATACACACGACTTACTAACATGGAGGTGTCGAGATTCAATCATGACTTGCTTATTTTAATAACATGTTAAAAACCAATTATAATTAAAACTGAAGTTGATAAAGTATAGGTAACCTCTTTACCTTTTTATCATCAATAAACTCATCAATGCATTCCCTGTTCACATGCTGAGCATAGTTTTTATTTTTGCCAAGGTTGCTACAAATGTCATATAAATGACTTTACCTATGGCCTTATTTAAGTTGATCATCTTGAAGGGAGTGAAGATCCTGTTTCTTGAACTGTATGTCTGATAAAATGACAATCTGCTGACATGCTTTGCCCTTTTGTAGTGTGGTCATCACAAAAAAAAATCACAAGCATTTTATGGTAAACCCCATTTCTAGGAAGATCATTTGTATCCTTGTTATTTTCATATACTGAATGATCTAGGAATAGGATTTTATATTTTGCCTCCCACTAGACTTAGCTACCAATTTTCACACACTGGTGATTCATTAAGGAACATTTGGAACGAGGTACAATTTCATCTGTCCAAGTCATCCAATTTGAAGTAGCATCATCTGACCTGCGTGGATGGATCGGTTTGTGGCTCTTTTATAACATATAAAATGCCCCAAGAAAATGCTTAAGTTACACTTAGTGATTCACCCATGTCCATGTCCGACACCGTGTCGGACACCGACACTTCATGGACACTCCAGGACACTTCATGGCCTTGTCCATAACTAAAAAATAATTTTTATTATTTCGGACACTTGACCAATACATCTTGGACACTTGGCCGACACATATTGGACACTTGGTCAACACATTCCGGACACTTGACCAACACATCCCACGCTCTTTATCTTTATAAAACAAACAAATGACAGTCTTAGAAATAACATTATGCACATACATCAAATTGTCCAACATCATTTCTCTTAAAAAATTGACATTAAACACATGTCAAAGTATGTAATGAAAAAAACATATGTAATAAAAAAAAACATAACTATAATGACAAAATATGATAGTAATATCATATATAAGATAATATATTCTTTTTGATATTCAAATTGCTACAATTTCTAACTTATATAACTTTAGTATAGAAACTATATGTTAATTAATGTTTTATAATTGTCGTATTCAATAGATATATAAATGAAAATTTATATTTATATTAGCCGTGTCCACACTGTGTCCGTGTCCTACTTTTTTAGAGTTTGACGTGTTGGCGAATCCATGTCATATTGTGTCTGTGTCCCGTGTCCGGGTCCATGCTTCTTATTCACCCAGCAATATATAATTCTGAATAAAATGCTCTTTATAATTGTCAGAAAATCCTTGACTTATATTTCTGTTCATACAACTTTTCTGGCTTATTCTTAAACCATTAAAATTGTTGTGGATTCCAGCATGGATTAAAGTTCCTCCTTTTTTCATTGATACACCTGTTAGTTATGTTGTTTCATTGATGTTTGTGTTAATAATAACTTACTTATATCCTTCAAGAAGATGAAACTAACTGATCAATTTGTGGCTTTGTGCTATACTACCTAATCCCTATATCATGTCCCTTCTACATGTCTTGATTTTTTGATGGTTTGTTTATCAAATCTGATGTATGTGCATTTTACATATTCTTTCTAAACTTTGTCATTTTTACAATGATATATTCTGTGGTAATGTCATACAGGAAATTCATCAAGTCATTCCTACAGGGTTTCCTTCCTGGTCTAGCTCTCAAAATATTCTTGTACATTCTTCCTACAGTTTTGATGATTATGTCAAAAATTGAGGGACATGTAGCATTATCTGTACTAGAACGGAGGTCAGCAGCAAAGTACTATTACTTCATGTTGGTGAATGTATTCTTGGGGAGCATAGTGACTGGAACAGCTTTCCAGCAACTTCATTCTTTCCTTCATCAATCACCTACTGAGTAATTTTCCGTATCCTATTTATAAAGTTCTTAAAATTTCTGTGTTAAAAAATTATACCACAAGCTTTTATGGTTGTATGTATTTTTGGTAGTTTCTTATGGTTTTATGTTAAATTGTTTCTTTAGTTTTTCTCTTCTAGTGGCACAAACTTGAGGAGTATTGACATTGACTACCATATTAATGAAATAAAAAGAAGTATATTAGGAAGAAAAAATCTTCTGACCATAATGAAATTGTGAGAAAACAACCTCGAATGGTTATAAACTATAAACGGTTAAATCAATACTTACAATTTGATGGTTATTTTATCCCTAAAAAAGAAGTCCTTATTAATCAAATAAGGGATGCGACACTTAATTCACCTTTATCTTAATGCCAACTGATTTCTCAGACTTCTAGAAATGTTACTACACGGTTTTTTCATTCAGGAATAACTGTTTTTGGCTGGTTTGATATTTCAATTTCTGTAGAGTTTGATTTAAATAGGTGTTTCACAACTTATTTTGTGTTTAATGATTGCATTTAGTTGACTGTACTGATGGGCTTGTTGTTTATATTTTATTTAGAAATTCTTGATTTATATTCTTTAAGGTGTCTCTTTATGGGTGTGTGTTGAAGGATTTATATATTTAAGCTACACTCTCTCTAACAGCTTAAGCTTTTAGAGTAAATGGTGGTTAACATAGTATCAGAGTCAAAGGTATCATGTTCAAAGTTCAAACCTCACCGTCACCCTGATAATTAAGATTGAAACATGTATTGGACCAAAAGAAGGCCACACGTGAGGGGGCTTGTTGAAGGATTTATATATTTAAGTTACACCCTCTCTAACAGCTTAAGCTTTTAGAGTAGATGGTGGTTAACAGTATGTAATAAATAACATTGAGAGAGCAAAATTGGGAAATATGTTTTGTATATCTTCAGTGTGTTACAAGAGAGAATATATAAACTTTACAAGAGAGTATCTAGCCATTTTTCAACAGAGTATCTATCAGTTAGTTCCTCTAGATAAGAAAATAAATAACAACTTGAGATATTCAAGATTTATTACTTGATTTGAGGAAGTAAGTAACAATAATTTTGAATTGAAAAAGTCTGTTGGAGTTGATATCATGATACTCCTCCTCAAGATGGAGCATGGATGTCGAAAACGCCAATCTTGCGAATGAGTGGTGAGAAAGCATCCTTTCCAAGTGGTTTTGTGAATAGATTAACAATTTGAGATGAAGAGGGGATGTATCGTGGAGACAATAATTTGTTTTGAATCTTTTCCTGTATGAAATGACAGTCTATCTTGATGTGTTTTGTTCGTTCATGAAACACTGGATTGTGAGAGATGTAAAGAGCTGCATGATTGTCACAAAATATGGTCATCGAAGATGTGTGTGAAATGCCCAAATCAGCAAGAAGATACCTTAGCCATTGAAGCTCGCATGAAAGGGTTGCCATTGATCTGTATTCAGCCTTTGCATAAGATTTAGATACGGTTGGTTGTTTCTTTGTCTTCCATGAGATAGGGCTAGAACCAAAGAAAGTACAATAACCATTAGTAGATCTGCGAGTGGTGGAGCAGCCGCCCCAGTCAGAGTCGCAAACACCTGTGATATGTAGAGAACTAGAAGCGGCTAATAATATACCCTTGTTGATAGATCCTTTGAGATAATGAAGTACCCGATTAGCAACATCCATGTATGGAGTACGTGATCGTTAAAAAAAATCTAGCATTAGAATTGGATGGTACAGAAAATGGACCCCAAATATTGCAGTGAATCATTTGAAATAGTCTACTAGTTTTGATTAAGTTTTTTGGAAAACATAAACGGGTTTGCTTAGCTTGCGGACATATAGTGCAAGTGTTATTATTTGGATAACTAATAAAACGGAAGTGCTTAGCTAGCATTTGCAAACAATTTGGTAGACACATATCCTAATCGACAATGCCATAAATTATTGATGGTGGAATTTTGAACTGAGCAAATGGAGGCTAATTGAAGGTAATAGATTCTTTCATGTAGGCGTCCCGATCCAATCTTCCTCTTCGAAAACCGGTCCTAAAAAATACAAGAATCGTTAGTGAATGTGATAGAGATGGGTTGGGATTTGACTAATTCACTAACAGCAATCAAATTAAATTAAAAAGTGGGAACAAAGAGGACATTATCAAGACGTAGTGATAGTGAGAGAATGACACTACCAACGTGGGTAATTAAATGACCTGTTCCATCTGGAAGCTTAAGAGTGGAACGCTTAGAACAAATAGTATTAAGTTAAAAAGAGATGTAATGATGAGCTGACATGATTAGTAGCTCCAGAATGAAGGATCCATTTAGATTTAGATGAGCACAAAAGAGATATACCTGTCAAATTTGCTTGTGGTGTGGGGCTACCCGACTCAAGCATATTTAAGATTTTGTTATATTGTTCGGTTGAGAAAATAGGAGGGGTGGTTGAACACTGAGATGTGTCAACTAATACTGCATTAGCTTGGATGTTTTTGTTGGGATATCCATGAAGCTTGTGAGCCTTATAATGTCCCGCACAGTTGCAATGATCACAAAACGGGTGCGGTCTCCCACCATGCTGAATCTGTCCTTGTTTTGAATTGTTGTTGTGGTCTCTAGAGAATTTGCCATTGTTTTGTGATTGGAAATTCTGTTGACTTAGTTTTCCACTAGAAGCCTAGTTGTTAGTTTTATTGTCATTGAATCGAGCACTTAAGGCCGCAGCTTCAGGAACGGGATTGGACAATACATGTATTTCATGTTGCTTCTCTTCTTGCTTGACGAGAGAGTAAATTTTGGCAACGCTAGGAAAAGGATCCATTAGTAAAATTTGACTACGAATGGTTGAAAAACGATCATGAAGACTTTGCAAAAATTCCATTGCACGGTCTTCTTGAAGTCAAGTTGCAGTGGCAGAACCATGGCCACAAGTGCAAACAGGAACGGTAGATAAATAGTTTAATTCATCCCATAGGGATTTAAGTAAAGTAAAATAGGCAGATACCGTAGTGTTGTCTTGCTTGAGCGAGGAGATTGATTGCTTGAGTTGGTAGATCTTTGGTGCATTAGTTTGTGAGAATCGATCTCGTAGGTCCTTCCAAATATCATGAGCAGAACCCGCATAAAGAATACTCCTGCGTATATCTGGTGTAATCGAATTGAAAATCCATGATGCAACAAGATCATCACATCTAGACCACTTGGATTTTTCATTGAGATTAGTAGGGATTTTGATTAAGCCATCTACAAAACCGATTTTATGTTTGGCTCGAAGTGCCCTTGAAATAGATCGTGACCACGTACTATAGTTGTCATTGTACAACATTGGAGAAACAAGGATAGCCGTGGGGCTATTGGAGTGATGGACTAAGAAAGGATCCTCTGACCCTTGAAGTTCAGGATTTTGAGTATTTGTTGGATCAACCATTGTGAATAAATTGATGAATTAAGAAGATACAGATTGATAGAGACTAATTCAGAGTTGTGAGCAGAGGTGCTCTGATACCATAATAAATAACAATGAAAGCAAAATTGGGAAATATTTTTTGTATATCTTCAATGTATTACAAGAGAGAATACATAAACTTTACAAGAGAGTGTCTAGCAGTTAATTAGATTTTACAACAGAGTATCTATCAGTTAGTTCCTTAGATAAGAAAATAAATAACAACTTGAGATATTCAAGATTTACTACTTGATTTGAGGAAGTAAGTAACAATAATTTTGAATTGAATAAGTTTGTTGGAGTTGATATCATGAAAGTGTGAGAAATATTTTATTGAGTCTTAATAGAAGAAAATCTTTGTGCTATTCAGGGAGTGAAATTTGTTTCATCTCGAGTGGACATGATTAAAGTGCACACTTCTGAACCATGTGTAATTTTGGTTTGTTTATGCTATGTTTTTTTTTCCTGTAACTGATTTCATAAGTTATATCTGCAAGTTTGCTTTTACATTCTGCTATATGTTTTTTGCGTCAATTTTATAATGGATTTAAACCTTGAGTGTTGGTCTTGGTACAACTTGTTATAAGGCGCCATTCTGGATGCATACACATTATAGTGCCCAAAAGTTTTAACAAATTATGCTATAAATCTTAAATTTTATGAACTACACATTCAGTTAATCAAGTGAGTATAACAAAGCTTACCACATACATATGTTCCAAATGTTCATTGCATTTGCTATTGAGCTAGTTGGTGATACAACAACAAAGAGTTTCGACAACCAATATTCAATAATATTCTGGAAATGTTCAAAATTAGATTAAACAACATTGTTCGAAACTAGATTAAAGATCCAAGTGTTCTCCTCTCATGTACAACCAGAAGTTTGTTGGGAATTCACTGTGCCAACTCATTTGAAATATTTAAATGAGAAAATCATTTGTAAAAGTGAGTTTCAGTTATCTCTGCAGAAGTATATATATTTCTTTTAGGGGAGAGAGAGAGAGAGAGAGAGAGAGAGAGAGAGAGAGAGAGAGAGAGAGAGAAAGAGAGAGAGACGTGAAGGCAGTAACCATATTTCTATTAAATATAGATAGTTTTGGGTGTCACTGATATTATTATGCACGTTGGCCAGCACATGATATGATTTGCAATAAGATTAGTTGTTGCATATTACTTGAAAATGGTTACTAAAGTATTCAAATTTTCAGCTGTAATTCATTTATCAAAATCTCAGTTAATGGGTGATACATTATATACAAGGTATGCTACTATACTGATAATTGAAATTTTGAAGTGCTAATGGTTCCTCCATGATGCCCTTTGTGACCTTTATCTTCTCCTCTGGCTGGGATGGCTTGATCAGAAAATCTAACGTATTTTAGTTCATCTCCATGCTAAAATGTCAAAACTTTTAGTGTATATTCTGCTACCCCTGGTAAGGTTTTTTTAAAGAAGCCTCTTAGCTGGTTCCAGTGAGCACTTATTGAAGCAATTTTTATGCATTTATTTGAATAGATAAAAAAACCTGTCAACATGCACTATTACTTGACATATAATTTTATATAATATGTATATGTGCATAAAAATTCAAAAAACTCAATCATGTGGAGCACTACACGCAACTTTCTATGTATTGACCAATGGAATTCCTTGTGAAATTTACAAATGAAACAATATTGCATGAATAATTTGGTGAAAATATTCAGTAACTTCTCTCCTTCCATGACATTTCATTCATTGTGAACCTTGATATGCAATACAAATCTGAATATAGTTATTTGCATGAGTTTGACAGATAGCAATGTGTTAACATGGCATTCTTTTCATCAAACAGCCAAAACTAGACTGATAGTATTCATTTGCAAATTCCAGTTTCACTTTGTAAACTCTTGTGACATGCAATTCTAGTTGTATATTAGATAGTGGACTATCCATTTTTTTATTATTCTTGGTGATAAAATAAGTTTACGTCTTCATATATTCCATTATTTTTACTTTTAATTATATTACTCCAAGAAATTTAAGTCACTGTTGTTCATGTTATATTACTCTAGGGCATTTTGAAATATTTGTGATTTCAGTAGGATTGTGTGATGTACTACAATTAACACCTTATTATTGATTGATGATGCAAAAATTTTCACGATCCTGTTCGACAAGCGTCTTCCTGCAAAACAGAGGAGATGTGACTGCGCCGGCGGAGTGCCGGCCGGGTACACTTCGATGATCAAATTAGTATGTAAATCGTATAAACAGAAATTTCATTCTGTATTTAATATTGCGTACCTTCGGATGTGCCCGGGCTCTCCTTTTTATAAGATAGTGTTTGATAGTAGCATTCTAGTATGAAATCCCTTCAGTTACCTTCTCCAATTCAATTAGGAGAGATATTAGGAGATAAGGTAGTTATCCTTATCTTATTGTCGCGTAAGTCAACCTTTTGACTCCTTTGCCGGTTAGACATCCTTGCCGACTAAACTTTAATAGAATTTGAGTTCCATACCACTTCGCTTGTCGATTGGAGTCACCTATTAAAATTGCTCCATCATTGATAATTCCTAGTCTTGAAATAAATCTGCTAAAAACAATTTCTTTTTCTATATGGTGCTACATTACATTCTGAATATCATTAGTGTTACATTTTCATTACATATATGAATAACCTTCATAAGGCATATCACAGATGAAAATTGTTTAAATAATATTTTGCAACCGATTTGTATAATGACTAAAAATATCTCAATGAGTGTCGCGGAGTTTTGGCTGCTGGGAAAACGTGGTTCAAAACCAGAAAGGAGTTACAACTTTCCACCATGTTGCAGTGGGAGAATCTGTTTAGTGTTGGTGGTGAAGTTTAGGGTTAAAATTTAGTTTTGGAATAAGGTCTTTTACAGTAAATGGTTGCATCTCTTAGGGTTGGAGGAGACCTCTATGATGTGAGTTTGTCATGGCAAAAACTGGCATTTTACCTGAACAGAGACGAGGGTGCAAATGGTTACAATTGTCATTTCATTATCCAATATAAAGCAGTGGAATGCCAGAATACAAATCTGGAACATGAATAGTGCTTCCCTGAGAAAATGGAGCTATCTTTTACTTCAGTTAATTTCTTTATTGCAGTATTCCCAGAACTATTGGAGTTTCAATACCAATGAAGGCTACTTTCTTTATTACATATATAATGGTTGATGGGTGGGCTGGCATTGCGAGTGAGATTCTACGTTTGAAGCCTTTGGTCATTTTCCACCTTAAGAACATATTCCTGGTGAAAACTGAAAGGGACAGAGAGAAGGCAATGGACCCTCACAGTGTGGATTTTCCAGAGACTCTTCCAAGTCTTCAACTGTACTTCCTGCTGGGTATTGTGTATGCCGTGGTTACTCCAATCCTCCTTCCTTTCATACTAGTCTTCTTTGCCTTTGCATATTTTGTCTACCGTCATCAGGTTAGTTTCTTAATTGAATTTGGTTTTTATTTCCTATTATATGGCTTAGTGATTTTAATTAGCTTCAAAATTGAACAGAGGGTTATGAAAATTCTAGTTTGATGATATACTAATATTGTTAACTACCATCTACTCTAAAAGTTTAAGCTGTTTGAGAGAGTGTAACTTAAATATATGAATCCTTCAACAAATATAATAGTGGGGTTCGGTAGAGATAGACAGAACTGTATTTTTTTGGGGTTTTGGAAACTTGGTGAAATTGTCAGGAGCCCAGGAATATTATCAGAATGCAGGAAATAACATCTGATTTTTGGAGAATGATCCAGAAAAAAACTTTATTTATGATGAAGTGAACTTAAGGGATGTAAAAAGTAAACACACAATCATTCTTGTATAATCATTCTTGTCAAATCTTAAAAAGCAATACTTAAATTGTAGCTAGTAATTATTTGGAAAATTCCCAAAAATGTTCAAACTATCAAGCTGTGCTGAACAATCATATTATTTGTGGTGAATGAATGATTTATCTGTAATTCACAGCGGTTTTTAGAAATTGAGAGAATGTTGTCATATTTAAGACAAATAATTGATGTCAGTTGAGTACAACATTTGTATTGTATACCATGGTGAGTTTTGACTGCGTAATTTCACATTATGATTTTCTACTCTGCTTGATCATACAGATAATTAATGTGTACAATCAACATTATGAGAGTGCTGCTGCATTCTGGCCACATGTTCACAGCCGCATAATAGCGAGCTTGTTGATATCTCAGCTTCTTTTGATGGGTCTTCTCAGCACAAAAAAGGCTGCAAATTCCACTCCTTTGCTTGTTGTCTTACCCATATTGACGTTATCTTTCCACAAGTACTGCAAGAACCGCTTTGAATCTGCGTTCAGAAAGTACCCCCTTGAGGTCAGTTCCATCCATCAAAATATCAAAATATATTAATTAGTTTCAAGTGAACTTTTCTCTAAATATTCATGCTAAAATAGTTCTTGTATATGTGGAAACAGATGCAGAAATTAAATAATGCTGTAAATATCAAGGGTTATCCTATCACCACATACAGACATCACATTCCACTTTATCATGGTTGTGTTTGAGCAGGACACAAGTCTATATTATGTGGGTCCGCATACCCACAATAGTATCACCAGTGGACTACAGTCTCAGTGTCCTTAACTGTAGGGATTTTCTTGTATCTGATGATTAGATTTGATAATCTTCTAATCTGGTTACCTAGATTTACTAATTGAAGGTGTCAATTTAAAGAACTTTTTGCTTGTGTGAGTCATATTTTATATGGACATATGCTGACGAAAGGCTTTGAAAAATGAGGGTAATGGCATTGTTAGATTCTGTGACTTGTGCTTGTGTTTGTGTTTGAGAATGTCTGACTACTAACAGTTGAGTTCTGGACTGTGTTTTTATCTGAAGACATATGTTTTATACCTTTTCCTCATATGAACTTGTTTGTGCAGAATTGATGTTTAATGATGTGTGAAATTGTTGGGTACCTCCATGGGTGCTTGAAATAGATCTTCAAATAAATTTATTGATTGCCAAATTTGCCTTTTATACTTTGTAAGGCATTTGGATGACCAAATCAATCATATTAGCCAATTATGTATTACCAAGGGATTTAAATATGGCCTATGATCTTGTTTCTATAAGCATTCAGATGACCGAAATTCGTTCCATGACAATTGTGCAACCTAGGCATCTTAATACTTTATTGGTATGTGTCTTATTTCTATTCGCGGAAAGATGTTCTTCATGACCTTTCCCTTCTCATGTTGTTCAGAACTGAAGCCGCAATGGCTATTTTAGAAATAGAAATTTTGTATGTTTGCTTGTAAAATTAATGATAGTTGGCAAAAGGCCTTGTTCAGTTGTTGTTGAGTTGGATCTAAAATCATTGATAGAACTTGGACAAAACTGATTTGTGGTGTTTGTGCTTTGCTAATTGATACTTTACATCATGCTTACTTTCTGTATTCAAATTACTGATTGAAGTATGTTTCCTCTTGTTATTGTCTTCAGGAAGCCATGGCAAAGGACACACAGGAGCGCGCTTCTGAACCTAGCCTCAATCTAAAGTCTTATTTGGCTGATGCATACTTGCACCCAATATTCCACTCATTCGAAGAAGTTGAATTAGTTGAGGTCAGAGTCGATAAGAACCAAACTCACATCCCCGGTCCGTCACCAAGTGAACCCACTTCCCCCTCCCCACCCCAGTACGCCCACCATTACGAAGAAGAGCCGCCCCATAATGTGTATTACTATGAAGCAGAACAATCCCATGATGGGTACCGTTATGAAGTGGAACAATCCCATGATGGGTATCATTACGAAGTTGAGTCGCCCCATAATGTCTACCATTACAATTATGAATCACCCCCTAATGTCTATCATTATTGAAGTGAGTCTTTGTTGAGTTGATATTGAGTTGCTTCTACTACCTAAAGCCCTAATCGTTGTTTTAGCTATTAGACTAAACATTGTCTTAACATGGTCTTTCATGTTTGAATTGTAATTATTGTTCATCAATGTTAGTGCAAATAGTTTGAGGTTTTCTTGTAAACTTAATCTCCATCATGCTTTGTTTGATTGTCAAATGTTAGAGAAAACCATTCCTACCCTTCTTATAATTTTATAAAACAGGGAGAGCAATGATTAACAGGTTTGTAGTTGTTTCTTTCACATCATTTTTTGGATAAAGGGATGAAAATCATTTAATCCACTATTAATGGGGAAGGAGAGATGACTCTGGACCGTGCGTGTATGCGCAACCCTTTCTTGAAATTTTATAAAACAGGGAGAGCAATGATTAACAGGTTGGTAGTGTTTCTTTTACATCATTTTTTGGATAAAGGGATAGAAATCATTTAATCCACTGTTAATGGGGAAGGGGAGATGACTTTGTACATGCACGGTAGGTTTTATTGTGCATGTATAAAAAAACAGGGAGAACGATGATTAACAGGTTGGTAGTTGTTTCTTTCACATCATCTTTTGGATAAAGGGATGGAAATCATTTAATCTACTGTTAATGGGAAAGGGGAGATGACTCTGGACCGTGCGTGTATGTGCAACCCTTTCTTCTAATTTTATAAAACAGGGAGAGCAATGATTAACAGGTTGGTAGTGTCAGTTAGATTATATCAAGCCATAATTATTATATCTATTTATAGCATGATTCTTGTATTATAGTTGTAAATATTTTGTGATTAGCTGTATATTTTAGCTTCCTATTTAGTTAGATAGGATTGATGTAATTGCTGAGATTCAGCCATGTAATTAGCTCAAACGTTGTTATATAATGAGAAGTACCCTCACACAGAGGTCATTCAATACAATTGACATGGTATCAGAGCCTAAAATTTGAATTGGGTTTTTTGGGTCAATTTCTTTCGTGATTATGAGGGTTGTTGAGTCACCTTAGGCAGTTTTCTTTTGTTTCGGGAATCTCTGGGTATTAGAGGTTCATTATGGTGTGAGTTTTGTGGCTATCGGTAGTTTATGGGCATAATTATGGTGCTCTAGAGACATTTTGGTGTGAGTTTGTGGTTGTCTGAGATACCTAGAGGAGTTTTGTGGTTGTCGGAAATATCTAGAAGCTGTCGGCTTGAACTGGGGTGGCTGGTTGTACTCGATAGACTCTGTTGCACACACAGTTGCTTCTCTTTCTAGGGTAGGTAATTGTTTTGGGCTTATTTTCTTTATGTTGGGCTCTTTGTGCTTTGCTAGTTAGTGTTTTTTGCATTTTTTGTCTTGTCTTTTATTGTTGTGTTACAGGCATCATGACTACCAACTCAGATTCTTGTGGTGTGTGCTTCATGGGTAAAAATTATGGTACTTGGGAATTTCAATTCTGCGTATTTGTTATGAGGAAGGAGTTATGGGGCCATATTGACGGAAGTGACCTGGCTCCAACTAAGCTTCCTAAATTGGCTCAGTGGAAGGTCAAAGATGCTAGAGTAATGTCATGGATCTTAGGATCCATTGATCCTCATATTGTCCTATATCTGAGGCCGTACAAAACTGCTAAAAGTATGTGAAATTTTTTGCAGAAAGTTTATAATCAAGACAACACAACCCGACGTTTTCAACTGGAATATGAGATTGCCAATTACACTCAGGGCGATCTCTCTATTCAAGATTATTTTTCTGGGTTTCAGAACTTATGGGGTGAATTTGCTGACATGGTTTATACTAAGGTGCCAGCGACATCTTTCTCTGTTGTTCAGGAAGTTCATGAACAGAGTAAGAGATACCAGTTTTTGATGAAAGTACAGCCTAAATTCGAGGCAACTCACTCTAATTTGATGAACCGTGGTCCTTTTCCTTCATTGGATATGTGCTTTGGAGAATTAATTCGGGAGGAGCAGCATTTTGCGACACAAGTCATTTTTCAGCAAGATAAAATGACATCTAATGTTGTTGCGTATGCAGCTCATGGGAAAGGCAAGGGTAGGTATGTGGAAGGTTCAATGCTTCAGTTGCAATGAGTATGGGCACATTGCTGCTCACTGTTCAAAGAAATCTTGTAATTACTACAAGAAGCCGGACCATATTATCAAAAAATGTCCTATTCGTCCCCAGAATCGTCAAGCTCATGCCTATCAGGCTGCGGTTGGTCCTTCTACAGCTGGTGATCAATTTGTCCTTACTCCAGAGATGGTTCAGCAGATGATTATGTCCGTCTTTTCTGCCTTAGGGCTCCAAGGTAATAGTACTACTGCATCTCAATCTTGGCTTGTTGACTCTGCTGCATCCAATCATATGACTAGATTGTCCGACACTCTTTGCAATGTTTGCCCTTATCATGGTTCATCCCAGATTCAGATAGCTAATGGGAGTCATTTAGCTATTAATGAAGTCGGGGATATTAATTCTTCTTTCAGCGATGTTTATGTATCTCCAGAACTTTCTACTAGTCTTATCTCAGTTGACCAGTTAGTTGATAGTAACTGTGATGTTCATTTCTCCCGTGATGGTTGTCTTGTGTAGGATCATGTGTTGGGGAAGATACTCGCGAAGGGGCCTAAAGTTGGCAAACTTTTTCCATTGCACTTTTCCATTTCTAGTTTATCTTTGGCTTGTATGATAGCTCATTCTCAGAGTGAAATGTGGCACAAACGTTTGGGTCATCCGAACTCTGTTATTTTGTCTCATATGTTAAGTTCTGGTTTGTTAGGCAATAAAGAACACGTTTCTAAAGTTTTTTCATTTGATTGTTCGGTATGCAAACTTGGTAAAAGTAAAACTCTTTCATTTCCTTCTCATGGTAGTTATGCTACAAAATGCTTTGATATTGTGTATAGTGATGTTTGGGGTATTTCTCTTGTAATTTCTCATGCTCAATACAAATATTTTGTGACATTCATTGATGATTTCAGTTGATATACTTGGGTCTATTTTCCTCTGTCCAAATCTGAGGTCTTGTTCGTTTTTCAAACCTTTGTAACATATATTGAGACCCAATTTTCTACAGGTATTAAGATTTTGCGGTTTGATTCTGGTGGGGAATAAATGTCCCATGAGTTTCATGATTTCTTACACCACAAAGGTATTATATCTCAACGCTCCTGTCCTCATACCCCACAGCAAAATGGTGTGGCCGAATGTAAGAACCGACATCTATTGGACGTTGTTGGCACCTTATTGCTTGAGTCCTCTGTTCCTTCTAAATTATGGGTTGAGGCCTTATCTACCGCAGTTTACTTAATTAATAATAAACTGCCCTCTCAGGTCTTGAATTTTGATTCTCCTTATTTTCGTTTGCATCATCAGCATCCTAGCTATCTTAATTTGTATGCTTTTGGATGTGTTTGTTTTGTTCATTTACATTCTCATAAACGTCACAAACTTTCTGCTCAGTCTGTTAAATGTGTCTTTATGGGTTACAGTATTTCTCACAAAGGCTATGTTTGCTATGATCCTAGTTCTAATAAAATTCGTACTTCTCGTAATGCGTAATGTTGTTTTCTTTGAAAATCAATATTACTTTTCTACCCATATTGAGCGCCCTTACCTGAGCTTAGTGTTCTTCCTTATTATGATGAATTACCTCCTCTACCTAAACGGTTCCAACCTGGAATTGTGTATACTAGACATCTATGGACTTTGCCCTCTCTCAAGCTTGACCCTTCCTCTGCACTTGATCCAACGCCATCTACGCCTCTTGAGCCTGACATGGCTCTTGCACCTAGTCCTCGACGCTTTGCAAGAGTATCACGCCCTCCTGATTGGTATGATTTTAATGCTACTTTAACTTCTATTCCCATTCCTACATGCTTTTCTAGGGCTGTTAAACATGAATATTGGCAGAAAGCGATGGATGAGGAACTTAGGGCTCTCCATGACAATCTTATATGGGACGTAGTTCTTTGCCCGTCTAATATTAAGGCCATCGGTTGTAAATGGGTTTACTCGATCAAGCTCCGCTTTGATGGAAATCTAAACCGGTATAAGTCACGGTTGGTTGCCCTTAGAAACAAGTAAGAGTATGGGGTGGACTATGAGGAGACTTTTGCTCCAGTAGCCAAGATGACTACAGTGCGTACGTTTATTTCTATTGCTGCTTCACAAGGCTGGTCACTTCATCAAATGGACGTCAAAAACACATTTCTTCATGGTGATCTCAAAGAGGAAATTTACATGGCCCTCCCACCTGGTTTTTTCTCCTCATCTTCTTCGGATATATGTAAGTTGAAGTGATCTCTCTATGGGCTGAAACAGGCTCCCCAAGCATGGTTTGACAAGTTTCGAACTACCTTATTTTAGTTTTCCTTTCAGCAAAGCCAATATAACTTTTCTTTGTTCCTTTGCAAGACATTTGCTGGTATTGTTCTTCTTCTGGTTTATGTTGATGATATTGTTATCACCGGGACCAATTCTGCTTTGATTGATAATCTCTAGCAGTAACTTCACGCCTCATTTCATATGCAAGATCTCGGTCCTCTTACGTACTTCTTGGGATTGGAAGTTTACACTACTCCTTCGAGCATCTTCCTAAATCAACATAAGTATACACAGGATTTAATTACTTTGGCTAGTCTTCAAGATACTTCTTCTGTGGATACTCCTCTAGAAGTTAACGCGAAGTATCGTCGTGAGGAGGGTGATCTCCTTTCTGATCCTACTTTTTATCGCCAGCTGGTGGGTAACTTGAACTATTTGACTATTAATCAGCCTGATATTAACTTTGATGTCCAGCAGGTTAGCCAGTTTATGCAGACTCCACACCATTTACACTTAGCTGCCGTTCATCTTATCATTCGATACCTTCGGGGGTCCCTTAGCCGTGGATTGTTCTTTCCTGCTGGCTCTCCTCTTCGTCTCGTTGCTTATAGTGATGTTGGGCCGGTTGTCCTGATACTCGCCATTTTGTCATAGGCTGGTGCCTCTTCCTTAGAGATTCTTTGATCTCATGGAAGAGTAAAAAGTAGGCTCGTGTTTCGAAATCTTCTACTTAATTTGAATACTATGCAATGTCTGCTGCTTGTTTTGAGATTAGTTGGCTTCGTGGGCTTTTTGCTGGGCTAGGTTTCTTTCAACCTGATCCCATTCCTCTCCATGCTGATAACACTAGTGCTATTCAAATCCCGTTTATCATGAGCGCACGAAGCATATTAAGAAGGATTGTCACTCTATTCGGGAAGCATTGGACACTCGTGTCATTTATCTTCCTCACATTTCCACTGACCTCTAGATTGCTGACATCTTTACGAAAGCCATAACTCGTCAGCGCCATCAGTTTCTCTTGGGCAAACTGATGCTTCTTGATCGACTCGCATCAATTTGAGGGGGGATATCAGTGAGATTATATCAAGCCATAATTAGCCTATCTATTTATGGCATGATTCTTGTATTATAGCTGTAAATATTTTGTGATTAGCTGTATATTTTAGCTTCTTATTTAGCTAAACAGGATTAATGTAATTGCTGAGATTCAACCATGTAATTAGCTCAAACATTGCTATAAATAAGAAGTACCCTCACACAGAGGTCATTCAATACAATTGACAGGTAGTTGTTTCTTTCACATCATTTTTTGGATAAAGGGGTGTAAATCATTTAATCCACTGTTAATTGGAAAGGGAGATGACTCTAGACCATGTGTGTACACCACGCATGGTAGGTTTTATTGCGTATGTATAAAAAGATAGGGAGAGCAATGATTAACCGGTTGGTAGTTGTTTCTTTCACATCATTTTTTGGATTACCAGGTTGGTAGTTGTTTCTTTCATATCATTTTTTGGATAAAGGAATGAAAATCATTTAATCCACTGTTAATAGGGAAGGGGAGATGACTCTGGATCGTGCGTGTATGCGCAACCCTTTCTTGTAATTTTATAAAGCAGGGAGAGCAATGATTAATAGGTTGGTAGTTGTTTCTTTCACATTATTTTTTGGATAAAGGGATGGAAATCATTTAATCCACAGTTAATGGAGAACGGGAGATGACTCTGGACAATGCGTGTACAACACGCACGGTAGGTTTTAATGTGCATGTATAAAAAAAAGGGAGAGCAATGATTAACAGGTTGGTAGTTATTTCTTTCATATCATCTTTTGGATAAAATGGATGGAAATCATTTAATCCATTGTTAATAGGGAACGGGAGATGACTCTAGACCGTGCGTGTATGCGCAACCCTTTCTTGTAATTTTATAAAACAGGGAGAGCAATGATTAACAGGTTAGTAGTTTATTTCTTTCACATTATTTTTTTGGATAAAGGGATGTAAATCATTTAATCCACTGTTAATTGGAAAGGGAGATGACTCTGGACTGTGAGTGTACAATACGCACGGTAGGTTTTGTTGCGCATATATAAAAAAATAGGGAGAACAATAATTAACCGGTTGGTAGTTATTTCTTCCACATCATTTTCTGGATTAACCGGTTGATAATTGTTTCTTTCACATCATTTTTTGGATAAAGGGATGGAAATCATTTAATCCACTGTTAATGGGGAAGGGGAGATGACTCTGGACCGTGCGTGTATGTGCAAGCCTTTCTTGTAATTTTATAAAATAGGGAGGCAATGATTAACAGGTTGGTAGTTATTTCTTTCACATCATTTTTTGGATAAAGAGATGGAAATCACTTAATCCATTGTTAATGGGGAAGGGGAGATGACTCTGGACTGTACGTGTATGCACAACCCTTTCTTATAATTTTATAAAACAGGGAGAGCAATGATTAACAGGTTAGTAATTGTTTCTTTCACATAATTTTTTGGATAAAAGGATGTAAATCATTTAATCCACTATTAATTGGAAAGGGAGATGACTCTGGACTGTGCGTGTACAACACGCACGATACGTTTGTTGCACATGTATAAAAAAACATGGAGATCAATGATTAACCGGTTGGTAGTTGTTTCTTCCACATTATTTTTTGTATTAACCGGTTCATAGTTGTTTCTTTCACATCATTTTTTGGATAAGGGGATGGAAATCATTTAATCCACTGTTAATGGGGAAGGGGAGATGACTCTGGACCATGTGTGTATGTGCAAGACTTTCTTGTAATTTTATAAAATAGGGAAAACAATAATTAACAGGTTAGTAGTTGTTTCTTTCACATCATTTTTTGGTTAAAGGGATGGAAATCTTTTAATCCACTGTTAATGGAGAAGGGGAGATGACTCTGGACCGTGCGTGTTATACGGTAGGTTTTATTGCGTATGTATAAAAAAATAGGGATAACAATAATTAACAGGTTGGTAGTTGTTTCTTTCACATCATTTTTTGGATTACCCGGTTGGTAGTTGTTTCTTTTATATCATTTTTTGGATAAAGGGATGGAAATCATTTAATCCACTGTTAATGGGGACGGGGAGATGACTCTGGATCGTGCGTGTATGCGCAACCCTTTCTTGTAATTTTATAAAACAGGGAGAGCAATAATTAATAGGTTGGTAGTTGTTTCTTTCACATCATTTTTTGGATAAAGGGATGGAAATCATTTAATCCACTGTTAATGGAGAACGGGAGATGACTCTGGACAATGCGTGTACAACACGCACGGTAGGTTTTAATGTGCATGAATAAAAAAAAGGGAGAGCAATGATTAACAGGTTGGTAGTTATTTCTTTCACATCATCTTTTGTATAAAAGGGATGGAAATC
This sequence comes from Cornus controversa, assembly GCA_026545225.1. Taxonomy (NCBI): domain Eukaryota; kingdom Viridiplantae; phylum Streptophyta; class Magnoliopsida; order Cornales; family Cornaceae; genus Cornus; species Cornus controversa. Next base: position 85,668,030 of record CM048846.1, on the reverse strand, counting down.
ATTTAATCCATTGTTAATAGGGAACGGGAGATGACTCTGGACCGTGCGTGTATGCGCAACCCTTTCTTGTAATTTTATAAAACAGGGAGAGCAATGATTAACAGGTTAGTAGTTGTGTCTTTCACATTATTTTTTTGGATAAAGGGATGTAAATCATTTAATCCACTGTTAATTGGAAAGGGAGATGACTCTGGATTGTGAGTGTACAATACGCACGGTAGGTTTTGTTGCACATATATAAAAAAATAGGGAGAGCAATAATTAACCGGTTGGTAGTTGTTTCTTCTACATCATTTTTTGGATTAACCGGTTGATAGTTGTTTCTTTCACATCATTTTTTGGATAAAGGGATGGAAATCATTTAATCCACTATTAATGGGGAAGGGGAGATGACTCTGGACCGTGCGTGTATGTGCAAGCCTTTCTTGTAATTTTATAAAATAAGGAGAGCAATGATTAACAGGTTGGTAGTTATTTCTTTCACATCATCTTTTGGATAAAGAGATGGAAATCACTTAATCCATTGTTAATGAGGAAGGGGAGATGACTCTGGACTGTGCGTGTATGCGCAACCCTTTCTTGTAATTTTATAAAATAGGGAGAGAAATGATTAACAGGTTAGTAGTTGTTTCTTTCACATAATTTTTTGGATAAAGGGATGTAAATCATTTAATCCACTATTAATTGGAAAGGGAGATGACTCTGGACTGTGCTTGTACAACATACACGATAGATTTGTTGCACATGTATAAAAAAACAGGGAGATCAATGATTAACCGGTTGGTAGTTGTTTCTTCCACATTGTTTTTTGGATTAACCGGTTCATAGTTGTTTCTTTCACATCATTTTTTGGATAAGGGGATGGAAATCATTTAATCCACTGTTAATGGGGAAGGGGAGATGACTCTGGACCGTGCGTGTATGTGCAAGACTTTCTTGTAATTTTATAAAATAGGGAGAGCAATAATTAACAGGTTAGTAGTTGTTTCTTTCACATCATTTTTTGGTTAAAGGGATGGAAATCTTTTAATCCACTGTTAATGGAGAAGGGGAGATGACTCTGAACCGTGCGTGTTATACGGTAGGTTTTATTGCGTATGTATAAAAAAACAGGGAGAACAATGATTAACAGGTTGGTAGTTATTTCTTTCACATAATTTTTTGGATAAAGGGATGGAAATCATTTAATCCACTATTAATGGGGAAGGGGAGATGACTCTGGACCATGCGTATTGTATGGTAGGTTTTATTTTGCATGTATAAAATACAAGATCCAGATTCATGCGGTGTATTTACATCGGGTGTATTGTAGATCTTCTCGTCCCTATGAAAACTTGAACCCTCAACCTTTTACTTTAGAAGGCGAGAAAGTACCACTTGATTACAAATATTTTGATGTCTCCAGATGGCTGGACTTTTCTTTGCGACTGTTTGTAGTCATGTAAAATAAGGTGTTTTTTTTTCTAGTGTTTTGTGTTAGGTGTATCTTTATCATTATTATAGAAGGTAGGTTAGAAATCTGAACTCTTTCAATTTTCTATTTTATGGTTCTATAAAATATTAAAATTTTTTTTTTTGGAATAAATGAAAATAATGAACTATGATTTTTCTATCAAGTCACTCCACAAATATAAAGTTGAATTTTAAATGTACAACCAATAAATATTTTTATATATATGTAAACATTATGTTCACATGCATATGCAGCATAGTGCTTGAATCTGTCTATGCACAGTTATACTAATTTATATATGTTTGCATGTGACATTTGAATACGAATTTTCAAGTATAATTACTTGTATATGTCTATAATTGAAAATTCATGTATTTTTTTTTCTAGTTGCTACACAACACCCCACCTCCAAAGAATTTTTTGAATCCAAGAGGACTGATCCTTAAACTTAATGTTTGAAAATTCATGTATTTTCTTCTATATACATGCTTATATAAACATCTATTGTGTATTTTCACAAAAAAAAATTCAAAATTCAATTAAGAAAATGATTTTTTCTTATATATATATATATATATATATATAAACACCATGGCAAGAAAGACACTCAAATTGCCTCTACGAGAATTTGAACCCTTGATATTCTATTTTGGAAGGTGTGAAAGTACCACTAAACTATAGTCTTTGGTGGTTTTTTTTATATTTTATGTGATATATATATATATATATATATATATATATATATATATAGACACACACACACACACACCATGGAAAGAAAGACACTCAAATTGTCTCTATGAGAATTTGAACCCTTGATATTCTACTTTGAAAGGCGAGAAAGTACCACTTAACCGTAGTCTTTGGTGATTTTTTTTATATTTTGTGAAAAATATATTTTAGTTTAAAGCACCAAAGTATTTGCACTTTCACAAATGGTTGCTCTCAAGATTTGAATAATACTTTTAATAAGGATTTGAATAATACTTTTAATAAGATGATCTTTTGTTCGCCCAAAACAAATATCCAGTTTTCCAATTCCCAACTCCTAGCTTAGTGTTGTGAATCATGTGTTGTTTTTAAGCTTGTATGGAAAAATAGCGTGTAACAACATTTAGGGTAAAATGTACAAAACACTCCTACCATATAGTATACTATATGTGCACAATGATTTCTTACTTTTAAAAATGAATTATGTCATATCTTAATTTTGCTAAAAACTTCGTATAACCCTAGTGACCACTTTTATGTGACATTTGATATAAAGCAAATATATTATTTCGGTTGTTTCCTTTTAACATCTCCAAAATGTTCCTCTTGGACATGTTATACTAAATATCAAATTTTAACCCTTTCGCACCCCTCTCTACATCTCTCTCTCTCTCTCTCTCTATCTCTCTCACACACACACACACAAGCTTGCTCTAATTTTTCTTTCTTATATAATATACTTTTATTCAAAAATTTTTTTTTATGTGGGCCCATATAAATAGATTGAATTTAAAGTACTCCTACTTATTCTTGAAGATATTGCCTTTTAAACTTTCTTTTTTTTTTTCCATCTTAAAAGCAAATAGAATTGAATATTTAAATAAAAATTATTGAGAGTTAATTAAAATTGTTTATGTTAATATATTAACAAGAAAAAAAAATTCTTTTCAAGTTTTTCACTTACTTTATATCATACATTTTACGAATTTATTAATTTATTTATTTTCACAAAAAACTCATTGGGAAGTAAAATAAATACTACTAGATTACATACTTACAGTTCTCGGTAAGAGAAACGAACACAAAACTAACATTATTTCTTTTGTTATTTTATTCCTTTTATTAAAACACTCTATAATGACATTTTTCTTGTTTGTATCATATTTAAAACTATGTAATCTTTTGTTATTTTTTTTAATTGTGGAGACATTAATGTGAGATATAAATTTGTAATTAATGAATTTCGGTGTTCAAAACCGGATTGATTGAGTTATAATTTTTCATTTATTTTTTGTATCAATCATAAACATCTTCAAATTGATACACAAGTGCATGGAGACAATTATTCCAAGGAGAACATCATATAGTACAGGTAAGTATGGTGAGGGCACATTCCACTTTATATTCCGAGCCTATTTTGAAAAACTAGGGTTTCTGAAAAAAAATTAGGCTTTTTCAAAATATGATCGGTCCCCATTTTTCAGGATCAGTCCAACTTTGTTCGGTACTTTTGTTTTTGCAGGAAATTTTAAAAGTCTCACTAGTCCTTGTTTTTGGGCACCGGTCCTACTTAGCCTATTCCAAATAGAAAATTAATTTTAACGAAAATACTTATTCCTATTGGGTTTGAAACTTCTAGAAAAGTTCTATATTGGTTTTCAACTTGTTTTCCAAGTAGGATTAGGACTCCATTGCCTATATATACGTATCTATGTTTTCTCTACATATATGTCTTGATAATTAATATTTTTAGGGCAACATATTTTTCTATATTTTGAAAGCACATATTTATAATTTACGAGTGACATTTAGGATGGTGTTCTTCTATTGATTGGCTATTCAGATTTTTCATCAAATTATCTGCTAATCAGAGTATTGGATTTGTGGTTTCTCTATTACTTGCTGAAGAAGAAAGGTAAATCATATTGCACTATGAAGGGAACGAGATACTTGCTGAGTATTTTTGTTCTTCCAACAACCTTTCTGTAAAGATCGTGACGTTAGTCGAAAGTTTGTAGTAGTTGGACCTAAAGTCGCAATTGTAAGCCTGAGGTGTTCGTAATCAAATTCTTGTCAGAGTGAAGGAGGTGTGAGACTGAGACAAAGTCTGTTGTACTTTGCTTCATTATAGTGGATTGGTTTTCTGAGACTTTTGCCTCCCTAGTGATTTTTTTTTTATATGAGTTTTTCGCGTATATCTAATGCATTCTTTACATTACTTGCACTTTACTTTATTTACTTGTTTTTATATGTTTGGTAAATTATTAATTGGGTATAAAATTGAATTAAATTGAAAAATTAAGGAAACGAGCAAATAAACCTATTCACCCCTTCTAGGTTTTAAATTACTTTCACAACCACTTTCGCACCGCATAACTCACATTTGGTATTAAAGCAATATGCTATAATTTGTGATTAGTTCTTTGCAAAGTATTTTTAAAATCAAAATTTATTTTTATTTAAAAAAATTATCATGGAATCTAGTATGAAAGATGGTGAATTTGTTCAACAAACTCCTTTGTTTGATTATTCAAATTATACTTTTTAGAAGTTTCGCATGAAAGTTTTTCTAAAATCTCAAGCAGAAAGAGTATGAATGACTGTTAAGAATGGATATATAATTCCTGCCACTACCACTGGTACTGGTGATGCCACTGTGACTGTACGTAGTTAAGGATAAACAACATGGTTTAATGCTGAGCATGATGATGCTAACCATAACAACAAAAGTTTATATGTTATATTTAATTCTATTGTTCCTTCTGAAATTGCAAGAATCTCTGCATGTTCTACTTTGAAAGAAGCATGAGATATTTTACAGGTAACCTATGAGGGTACCACCAAGGTAAGGAAATCAAAGTTACAAATGCTAGCAACTAAATTTGAAACAATTAGAATGGATGAAGATGAGATATTTTCTGATTTTTATTCTAGGCTTAATGATATTGTTCAAAGTAGTGTTAATCTTGGTGAGAGAATTCCATCTTTTCAGATTGTTAGAAAAATCATGAGGTCACTACCTGATAGGTTCCAAGCTAAGTTGGAAGCCTTAGATGAGAGCAGGGATGTTGATTCAATGGAGGTGGCAGAATTAGTTGGATCTATTCAAACTTTTGAAATGAAATATCCAAAACTTAAGAAAACTAAAAATATGGCTTTAAAAACCTCAAAGACTTTAAGTCTTCAAGATTGTCAAATGTTTTAAATTCTTCAAAATCTGAAGTTGAAAGTTTTGAATATGATTCAGATAATGATGTTGCACTCCTTGCTAGAAAAATTTAAGAAATTTCTTAAATATGAAAAAGATAGAAATCTTAGGAAATGAAATCCTTCTAAATTCCGGAATCAAGACTCATTATCCAAAGGTAAGGAGAGAAAAGAGAAAGAAGTTGATGACTCTAAGGATACTGAGATCACTTGTTGGACATGTGGTAGTAAAGGTCACACATCTACTCAATGTCCAAGTCCGAAGAAAAATAGCTTTAGTGCAAAGGAAAATTCAAAGGTTAAAAAGAAAGCCATGAAACCTATTATATCTAAGTCTGAATCTTCTAACTCTGATGGTGATTCTTCTGTTGAGAATGATGCTTTTGTTTTTGTTACTTTATTGAATGATGATACTATTAGTGATTCTTCTTCTAATGTAGATGAAACAGAAAAGGTTACAACTCTAAGCCAAGTTGGGTCTGATGATTTTGAAGATGAAGGAAAAGAAGAACTAACCAAGGAAGAACTATTCAAAGCTTTTGAAGAGTTGTTTACAGAAATTATCAAAGTCAAGAAAGCCTACAAAAAGCAAACCAAGCAATTGAAGATGGTAGAAAGTGAAAAGGAATCTGTGATGGAAGAAACTAAAAAGATCCAGAAGAAGATTAAAGAGAATAAAACAGAAATTATGAATCTTCAAAGCAAAGTCAAGTTTCTCGAAAGTGAGGTAAGTCAAGATATCTCTGCCAAAGATGCTCTTGTTGCTAAAATCAAGCAATTAAAGATGGTAGAAAGTGAAAAGGAATCTGTGATAGAAGAAACTAAAAAGATCTTGAAGAAGATTAAGAAAATAAACATAGAAATTCTGAATCTTCAAAGCAAAGTCAAGTTTCTCGAAAGTGAGGTAAGTCAAGATATCTCTGCCAAAGATGCTCTTGTTGCTAAAATTAATATTCTTGAGCGTAAATTGAAAAAGTCACAAGAGATATTGATTGTATTTACTTGTGGGCAGATTAAGCTTGATAGCATGATTAATGTTGGTAAGCTTGTAGGAGATAAGACTGGATTAGGTTTTGTTGGGTCATCATCTAAGAGAAAAACTATTTTTGTTAAATCTAATAATTTGAATGTGTTTGTTCCCAAACCTAAGCCTCAAGTTGAGTCTTTGCATGCTAATGTTATATCCAGTGTGCTTCATTGTACTTTTTGTGGTAAGAATGGACATAGTCAACACTATTGCTATAAGAAGAGAAAACATTATAATTCTAATTTTCATGTGTATAATTCTTTTGCTAAGAATATGGTCCATGCTAAAAAATCACATTATTGGAACAAACCCAAAAATTCTCAAGCTAAAAAGAATTCAAACAAGAAATAGAATGTTTCTATTTCTCCACGATACTTTTTTGATAAATTGCACATCAATATAATTTGGATGAAAAAAGGAAGATTTGGAGAAGTTTGTGACTGTTAATACTATGAGATTTATTCCTAATAGGTCTTTGAGGTGCAAAACCCCCTAACTAGATCATTAGGACTTTTATGGTCATGGACTGAACTTATGTTCATTATTTGTTTTCCATTGGATCATATCTTTTAAATTAGGTTAGATTTTGTTTATAATCATATGAGATGATGAAAATCATGTTTTTTCTGAGAAATAATGCGAATTCTTTGTATTTTTTTTCTAATTTCACTTTGATTTGTGAATGCATGATTTGGACACTTAGTTTGTCAGTAGATGAAGTATTTGATTTTATGATCGAAGCATTGATGACTAATGTAATGTATTTATATATTTTTAGTGGTGAATCTTTTGAATCCATACAATTGTGCACTAATCCAACTCTGAGATAATTGATTGAAAAACTAATGTGAAGTTGACTACAGTATATTGTATGAGTAGCATTGAAGGCTTAAATGATTAATAAAAAAAATGAAAGAAAAGATTCTATTTTTATTCAGCAGAAAAAGAAAAAAAATGAAAAATTTGCTAAAAATCTTAGACAGGATGAAAATGCTACCTTCAGGATTTGTTCGAAGCTACCACTACGACATAAATTTTCAATGAGATATCTTTAAAAAGAAGTTGTTTTGAGGAAATAGCTTGCTGCCTGTAAGCGTGAAAGCCACCGTCTTAGAAATTAAAAAAAAATGGTAAAGTTCAATAAAAAAAAATTTAAGTTGATCATGTGTAGTTTTAGTTGCTTATCATCCAATATTTTTTAGAAGATGAATCAAAGAAATTCGATTAATTTTTTATGATGTTGGATTGCACACAAACACATGGATTTGTTAGGTGAATTTCTAAATTTTTATAAATATTTGTGTATTGGAGTTTGTGTCATGATCATGAACTTGAGAATGAATTTTATTGACAAATTATAAGTTTTAAGATTTTTCATTTATAAATATTTTAAAATTTTTCAAGAAATTTTATGACTCATTTTATTCTCTGAAAAATCTGTTGTGATTTGTCCTCATGTGATTATTATTTTTTGTTGTTGTTTTGTTGATTTTTAGAAGAAAAAAAAAACAAAAAAAATCCAACAATATTTTTGCATGTGTTTTTTTTTGTGTGTTTATGTTTAACATCACGGTGCTTATTGCTAAAATAGGTTGAGATAATGTTTTTGGTGAATCAAGGTCCAAAGTGAATTTTTTTCATAATTCATAAAGTGGGACCGGTTCCCAAATACCAGGACCGGTCGCACTTCTGCAGGTCCAGACATACCAAAATAAGTTAGATCGGTCCTTATATTTGAGCACCGGTAGCACTTAGTGGATGCCTAGAATTAGGCAATTCTGCACGCGCGATTTTGTTTAAAACACTTTTCTCACTCATGCGCACACACACTCACTCTCACTTAAAACTCACAAGCTCATAAAACTCTCTCAAATCTCATAAATTCTCTTCTTCTTTATATTTCTTGTGTTGGTTGATTGTTGGAGGTTGGGATTGAATTATTTGGAAGTTTTGGTTGATTAGTTGGTGTTTGTGGTGAATTGAACGAATAAAGCTCATTGAAAGTTGAGGAGTGTAACTTTGCTCTCTAAGTGTTCAACGAAATTACACAATGGAGCTTTTGACATTATTTTTGGTTCCTTTCATCATCGTGTTGATGGCACACAAACAGGGGTGCACCAATGCGTCAACAAGTACAGAAAACCGTATTGTGTTTACTCGTGACCTGTTTTAGGACGACTTCAACTTTAACAATCTTCTTAACATCATTGGTTGTCGGGTTATGAGGATAGAATGTAAAGTCAATCTTGTGGCAATCAAACAAGAATGACAACTGGAATTTGTTAAGTACTTTGAAGAAAATAGTTGGGAGTTATTGTGTGATCTATGGGAGATAGTCAAGCCGGACATAGTGAGATATTTCTATGGCAATGTGATCACATCGAAACCTAACCTTTGTGACTAAGTATTATGTCGTTTGGATTGAGGTTACCAAGGACACTATTGCGAATATATTGGGTGTAAAAGAGATTGAGGATGTCATAGTCTTGCCATATCAAGTTGAGGATCCAAACCGTCCGACTATAGATGACATGATTTAGGAGTTGTGCATACCCAATGCCCCGAGGCTAGTAGATAGGTTGCCTTCACTCTATCTCACTCACAACGTGTTGACGTTTAATTTGGTGGTCTTATACAATCTTGATCCTCATAACCACAAAGACAATTTGATAAAAAGTCGGGCTGAGATGTTTTACCATATTGTTCGGGAGGATCCCATCAACCTTCCTGCAATAATCATGCACACCATGATATTGGCAACTCAGCATTCTAGGTTATCTTCAGCCTTACCCTTTCCACATATTGTGATGGCTAGCTATTCTGAGGAATGCTAGGGTTCCTATTCCTGAGAGAGTAGATATTGAGAAACCGAAAGGAGTGATTGATTCTACTTCAATTACTCATTCGGTGAACAATAAAAAAAAGGATAGGAAGGCATATGAGCTTGGACAAGGAGCTGGACAGGCTGTGTCAAGAAGTCATGGAGTATTTCAGCTTCCTGTGACTGACACACCGGTGACAACAAATCAGATGAACCAAGTTCTAAGGTTCATGCAGCAAGGGTTTGATAGACTCCATGCTAGGATAGACAAGATCGACCCTACTGTTTTTGATGAGGCTGCTGATGACGTTGATTATACATAGGCTGTAGGCCTTGTTTTTTTTTTTCTAGACTAATATGTTTTATTCTAGATTATGTTTGCATGTTTTGTTTATTTCAAAAACTGGTGTTATGATTATATTTTGAATTTTTATTTGATCGGTGATTATGCTATTTTTGCTCAGATATTGTCTTGTTCTCTCTGTGTGATTTATTGATTATCCTATTTATATTACTCTCATTGATCTTCATTTGTCAATTTGTTATAAAAAGGAGGAGATATATTTATATAAGATATTTTTGTTTAAAGAGGAGCATTAAATTTTGGGTGCATTAAATATTCTGATTATATTTCTTTATTAAACTTTTCATAGGTTGTGATGTTTAAGTGATATGCAAATACAAGTTTCTATTTTTAACAGTCCTGAACACACATGTGAAGCTTCATTGGATCGACTCTTTATTTTTGTGTATTTTTGGGCAAAATGTAATATAACTTTTTCAAATAGGTTAGGTTATAATTGTCTAAGTGGTTTTGTCACGAAATTGCCAAAGGTGGGGATTGTGATATATAAATTTGTAATTGGCAAATTTCAGTAGTCAAAATTGGATTGATCGAGTTGTAATTTTTCATTTATTTTTTGTATCGATCATTAACATTTTCTAGCTAATACACAAGTGCAAGGAAATAGTTATTTCAAGGAGAACAACATATAGTATAGGTAAGTATGGTGAGGACACGTTGCACTTTATATTTCTGAGCCTATTTTGAAAAACTAGGGTTTCTGAAAAAAAATTATGATTTTTCAAAATAGGACCAGCCCCCATTTTTCAGGACCGGTCCAACTTTGTTCGGTACTTTTGTTTCTGCAGGAAATTTTAAAAGTCCCACTGGCCCTTATTTTTGGGCACCGGTCCTACTTAACCTATTCCAAATAGAAAATTAATTTTGACGAAAATTCTGATTTCTATTGGGTTTGAAACTTCTAAGAAAGTTCTATATTGGTCTTCAACTTGTTTTCCAAGTAGGATTAGAACTCCATTGCCTATATATACGTATCTATGTTTTCTCTATATATATGCCTTGAGAATTAGTATTTTTAGAGTTATAAAGCTTATACAGTATAATTAGGGCAAAATATTTTTTTATATTTTGAAAGCACACATATATAATTTACGAGTGACATTTAGGATGTCGTTCTTCTACTGATTGGCTGTTTAGATACTTAATCAAATTATCTGTTGATCAGAGCATTGGATTTGTGGTTCTTCTATTACTTGTTGAAAAAGAAAGGTGAATCATATCACACTATGAAGGGAACAAGATACTTGCTAAGTATTTTTGTTCTTCCAATAACCTTTTTGTAAGGATCATGGCTTTAGCCGAAAGTCTACAGCAGTTGGACCTAAAGTCGCAATTGTAATCCTGAGGTGTTACGCATCAGATTCTTGTTAGAGTGAAGAGGGGTGTGAGTCTGAGACAGAGTCTGCTATACTTTGTTTCATTATAGTGGATTGGTTTCCTGAGGCTTTTGCCTCCCCTATGGTTTTTTCCCGATCTGGGTTTTTCACCTATATCTGGTGCCTTTTTTACATTACTTACACTTTACTTTATTTACTTTATATGTTTGGTAAATTATTAATTGGACATAAAATTGAATTAAATTAAAAAATTAAGGAAACAAGTAAGTGAACCTATTCACCCCCTCTAGGTTTTAAATTACTTTCGCAACCACTTCCGCACAACGCAACTCACAATTAAATCACCTGGCAACATTTGGTAGAATGAGTGTAGGAACATATCAATCCAACGGTTGTTATTGTTCTTTGAAGGGACAAATCACATGTCTCCACGTGGTGTTAATTTGATGTCTACAATATTCCTATGACTTATGTGTGATGGTATAATGTGTTCTATTGAATTGAATATTTGCATTATGTTTCAATAGGGAGAGAGATCAAGTGGGTGACAACATGTAACGGGTCGGGCGCTTTTCCTCTACCCAAGAGTCTAAGCTATTAGGTAGTACTGCATACCCACCTATTTATACCAAAGTACTTTCCCATTCGGATCTGATGTGGGACAAGATCATTATAACATTCTCCCCCACCCAAACTTGCAATGCCCTCTTTGTGATTGGACTACTCTACCTACACGTCCTCTTTAACTATGGGAGGACCCGGACTCTACCCGGGTGGGCGCTAGGCGTGACACCTGATCAATGACTGGGTCTGGCTCTGATAGCAAATGTAACGAGTCATACGCTTGCCCTCTAACCCAAAAGCCTAAGCTGTTAGATAGTGCTGCATATCCACCCTTATATGCTCAAGTCTTTTTCTATCCGAATCTAATGTGAGACAAGTTAGCCCCTCTAATACAACACCACTAGGATTACGTGTGGTTGACAATCAGTTGGACTTAAATAGGGTTGGTTGATCAATAACGTTGTTTGGCTACTCCATTAATTGCACTTTTGTCCCAAATAGTCACTTTATTTCAGCTTATTTTTAAAATATTATATTGATATAAGGTCACATCAGTCTTTTTCAACAACTAGGTACTTATTTGAACACTTTAACAATTTAAAAATAATCATCTGTAACCAAATCTCTCTCTTGAACTCTACACAGCTCAATCTTGTGATGACGTATATTAAACTTAATGTTAAAATTTCTCTTAGAACTTAATTTGTAAGTGATAAAGTTGAATAAAATAATGACCTGACTGAATCTGAACCGCAGATTAAAGTTTACGAAATTCATAAGTAAGATTTAACTGGAGATGATCGTTGTCCTTGTAACTTAGAGGTATCTTTTTTATTTTATTTTATTACAAATAGGTTATATGAACTTGACGCTGGGGTGTTTTATTGTACTTTATCCTAGCATTTATTGAGATTTTACAAACACGTATGTAAGAATGTATAAACAGATTTTGATGCTATAGCATGTATCGGCATATTACCTGAAATCTTTTTGCTTTTTTGGAATTAGATACAGTATTATGGAGGGATGATTCTATATAAAATTTGGATTCTATATCTTTACATGTCATTCACAAGAAACCGAGACAAGTACTCTAATGATAGTGTACTAGAGTATTCCTTAATTCAATATACATTTATAGAATGACTGAATAGTCCCAATTAAATCCCAACTCGAATTGAAATCAAAACAAAAATATGTCCACTTTAATAACAATAATTGTCCAAATCTAAGTATAAATTGGTCAGATTCGAATTGGATTGACACGATTCATCTAAGTTGCATCTTATCACAAATGACCCAATACTTCATTTATTTAATTTTTTTGTCCAAATCTATTATAAATAAGTTAGATTCGAAATGAGTTAATACTTTATTTATTTAATTTTTTCCAAATCTATTGTAAATAAGTTAGATTCGAAATTACCCAATATTTAATTTTTGTCCAAATTTATTAGAAATGAATTAGATTCGAATTGAATTGCATTGAGTTTGCTACATTGCATCCTATCAAATTGATACAATACTTTTTTTTATTAGAAAATGATAGAAGTTTCAATGAATTTTATTAGTGAGGAGATCGATCAAACATGGTAACATTACTCACATTCATTTATTTATTTTATGTTATTTGGTAAATTGTTCTTTCTTGGGAAAAAATTGCCACCACTCGGTGCATTCACCACGTTTGCTAAATATAGTCAAGCCATCCTTAAGAACTTAACCCTATATAAATCCATTATATATACGTGTATGTATTAATGTATCTATATTCTATACAAAGTACAAACAGCAAACAGACGGTCCTAGTTTCTTTCCTCCCAACAGAACTAATGCCAACATTCATAAACACTAACCACATGAACTGCCAGTTTTCAGAAGACCAATCTAACCAGATTCAGACCCAACACCTAAAAGGCCATCCTGATTGGTATTCTTCAGAAACAGGAATATACCACAGCACACACTCTCCTGTAAACCTCCCATCAGAACCATTTCTTGATGTTGTTTCCTTCATCTTCTCACACAAACACAATGGGGTCTCAGCTCTCATTGATTCCTCATCTGGGTCTTCAATATCTTACTCAGAACTCTACCCAATGGTTAAATCCATGGCGTGTGGCCTTCACGAAATGGGTATTTCACAAGGTGATGTGGTTTTGGTTCTTTTGCCTAATTCAATTTACTTTCCTGTTATTTTCTTGGGTGTTTTGTATTTGGGTGCAATTGTAACTACCATGAATCCCCTCAGTAGTTTCATAGAGACAAAGAAACAAACACTTGGTTGCAATTTAACTATGGCATTTACCATATTGGAAAAGGTTGATGAATTGAAGAGTTTAGGTGTACCTGTAGTTGGGGTCCCAGACAACGTGAATTCCAATTTGAAACAAAACGATATTTCTGCTTTCCATAAGCTCATTTCAAGTAATCCCAATTCTGTTCTGAGACCGGTAATTAGTCAGCAAGACACTGCAGCAATAATGTATTCTTCGGGTACTACGGGTACTAGCAAAGGCGTTGTGTTAACACATAGGAGTTTTATAGCTATGATTGAACTTTTTGTTAGGTTTGAAGCTTCTCAATATGAGGGTTTGAGTTCAGAAAATGTGTACTTAGCTGTTCTACCAATGTTCCATATATACGGTCTTTCCCTTTTTGTGATGGGATTGTTGTCATTGGGTTCAACCATTGTTGTGATGAAGAAGTTTGATGCCAATGAAATGTTGAAAGCCGTTGATAGATATAGAGTCACCCACTTCCCTGTCGTCCCACCGTTATTGATGGCATTGACAACTAGAGCAAAGGGAGTTGCCGGAAGTAGTTTGAAGAGTTTGAAGCAGGTTTCTTGCGGGGCAGCTCCTTTGAGCAGGAAATGCATCGAGGATTTCATTCAGACTCTACCACATGTTGATTTTATTCAGGTAAGGAACTGCATTGATTAGACCTTCTTAGAAAATTACACATTACCAATTTTAAACAGTATTCCATAGTGACTAGACTTTTCATTTCATCCATTTTAGTTGAGAAGCCCTTTTCTTTAATGCTCCGACTGGTTTACAAGAAAATTTTGGAAAATATGAAATCTTACCTTTGTTTTAGCATGCACATGAATTTGCTTTGATGTAGAATGTCAATATTTACCCTCAAATATAGTACCTAAATTCAAAACAAAATCTTAAATCCTTGTATTTTCTTTACCATAGCAAAAGTCCATAACATAAAAAAGGCCTCACAGAAGTTACTAAATACACAAGGTGTGCTAGGAGCACATGGCAAAGCAGAAGACGCAGGCTAGAGTGAAGTAAGCTAGACGTAATTTGAACATAGTACAAAAAGAGGGATACGTGGCACAGCAGAAGACTAATGCTAGAGTGAAGCAAGGCACATGTGTGATTTAAATGTATCTTAAATATATTTACAATCAAAATAATTCAAATATGCAACACAAGCAAATAATTAATCTGAAAAAGGACTTGCCCAAAAACTAAAAAAGTGATTTTTTGGCATGCAAATGTTTCCTTTCAGTTTTAAAATGCTTCATGTAAATCAAATACTCTTGGAAACGTTCAGTAAAAAAAGGCTAGAATCATATATATCTTCTAAGTATATAGTATTATACTATCATGAATATTCATATTGAGCCACTAGAAGCATCCAATCCAAGTAAAATCACATGCACATAATCTGGATGTCGTTTATCTAATATGATTAAACAATATGTTCTATTTCATAAGGCAATAATATGCATAGGGTATTATCAATCAATGGTCGTTTGAAGAAAAAATGAAAGTTATGATTGAATGATAAAAAAGGGTGCACTTTTCTTGTGCCTGCAGCCTACTTAAAGCCACACATGAAGGCTCTATGCCTCTTCATATGCCTAATGAAGAGGCATTGCATGGTGCAGAATGAGGCGCTTTGGTTGTGCCTTAGTAAGCACAGGACTTCTTTTGGACCTAGGCATGCCTTAGACAACCATTTTTATGATTCCAGATTTTACTTATCCTTCATTTTGCTTGGGAAACAGTTGAAACATGACAAACATGATCTATCTCATGGCAAAGCATGGTTGGTAAATCCAGTTTAGTGCTTCTTGAGTGTGAACAATTTATTGTTTGTTTTTAGTTTACAAACATTTTTGTTGTAATTTTGTTTGTTCACAGGGTTACGGCATGACTGAGTCAACTGCTGTAGCAACCCGAGGCTTCAATACTGAAAAGTTTCATAATTATACTTCAATTGGACTTCTGGCTCCAAACATGCAAGCTAAAGTGGTAGATTGGATTAATGGATCTTCCTTGCCTCCTGGCTGCAGTGGTGAACTTTGGTTACGAGGGCCTGCTATTATGGAAGGTAATTATTCTTCCCAAGTCATGTGATTACTCTTGGTATTTACCATCTTTGGGATTGCTGTCTTTTATGTCTATTATGTCCTAAAGCTTGTCTCATCTTCATGATCATTTGGATATGAATTTGCCCTGTAAATTTCTTTTCATGTCCATATTTCCTTTCATAGTGTGCTGGGCGAGTTGAAACCGATTTCTCTTTCTCATCTTTGATCCCTAGTTATGGTTTTTTGAGTTTGAGATAATTGGTTTAACTTGATTTCCTCTATTCGTCAGATTCTATTGTAGTCAAACCTAGTCCATCTACCTGCTTGCCTTGCAATTGGAAGTTACATATTTTAATCGTTGTTTCATTCATGCAGCATATTTTTAGTGAATGAACTTAGGCTCCATCTGGATTTAAAGATTTGACATGAATGGGTTTAGGTTCAATTATTTATGGAGTATAACTTGACTATAGATTTAAGTCTAGCAATTTACATTGATTGGTTTGAGCGCCTTATATGTATGAACTCTACTAGTTGGACAATGATTTTTAGTAAAATATGTCTTCCACATCTCTAAGCTAACTTTCCTTTGGAGTTCCAAATCCAATTTCAATAGCCAATCTTTTATTTACTCGTATCATTCACATTCAAATCCTTTCATTTATTGAAATGTACCAATAATCCTATCAACCTCTTCAATTCAGTTCATTTATTTAAATGTACCATTAATGCTATCAACCTCATCTATGGTATTGGGAACCTTTTCTCTGAACCACTGGAAGTGATCATTGTTATCACATAAAGGTAAAAGTATTTCCTTCATCCAAGCAGATCTCACTGGGAAAAAAACTCAAAACAGAGACATGATACAATATTTTATTCGCTCTTGACATCTTCTTAATTCCTCGTTAAAACTTGAAATTCAATGATTTTCCCTTGACTTGCTAGGTTACTTGAATAATATGGAGGCAACTATGTTGACAATTGATAAAGATGGTTGGCTTCGTACTGGAGACATTGTGTATTTTGATCAAGAAGGTTACTTATATATACTCGACCGCTTGAAAGAGATCATCAAGTACAAAGGATTTCAGGTATCTAATCAATCTATGATGCGAGTCATCTATAATGCTTCACCTAATTTAACTCTTCATCATTGTAAATGGCATGTTAACAATGATCCTCATTTCGCTCAGTATCAAAATAAGTAGTTGTATCATTGACCAATATTTGTATGAGTTTTCTTTCTTTCACAGATTAGAGAACCAAAATATTAATTAGAAAATGTGAAAAACTGACTTTCAAGCATGGTTCGGTCAAAACCAATTTTAACAGAGTTGTCCATAAAGTTGTTGCAGATAGATTCAGTCTAATAGATAGCATGTAACTTTTGCAGATTGCTCCAGCTGATTTAGAGGCTGTATTGATTTCCCATCCAGATATAATAGATGCTGCAGTTATAGCGTAAGTGTGAACATTTTATGCACTTGAACAATTACTAGAGTGCACATAAATGCATTGTAGAAATTAAATGCTCACAAAATTTTATTTTCTCCATAGCATTCAATGCTCAACCTATGATTTAAAGAATATATGGGTTTACGTGGAGCAAAGTGAGAAAATGACTCATGAAGCTCAATCCCCAGTATCTGGGTTTCTTGAGTTGAATTGAACTGTATTGCTTTTGAAGACATATAGACATCTTTTATAAGTCAACCACTATCAAAATAAGGTAATTGAGTCACTTCTTTAAGAGGAATAATCACCAAATTGCAAGAAATTGTTAAAATGATTGTAGCCCTGCAGTTAAACATTCTTTGAATGAGATTTCTGAAGTACTTTACTATAAATATCGCAACTATGCAGAGTGCTGAGAAAGAGAGACTAGAGACATACTTCTGGCATTATTTTGTAATAGTGGTTGCTCTCAGACTCAACCTTGCAACTTCATGCTTGCAACAGATTTAGTTAAATGGGGAAAAAGGAAGAAAAGAAAATGAAAATGAATAGAATCCAATTTGTAAAGCAGAATTGTTTTACTTCTCTGTAGTGTCTAGACATCTTGTCCATGTATTGCATGATTTTCAAATGTCATTCCATGTTTTCTATTGTGCAGAGCCAAGGATGAAAAAGGTGGGGAGGTTCCAGTCGCATTTGTAGTCAAGAGGCATGGAAGTGTGCTTTCCCAGGCAGCTGTGATAGACTATGTAGCTAAGCAGGTTATTTATTTTGAGCTTAATGACCTCCGACTCTTTTAGGTTGTATCATGTCGATGAACCAAGACACAAGTCACAATCTGCTGATTTTCTGCTCCATGTTTGCTCATGGTTTTACTTCACTGTGGCAGGTTTCACCATACAAGAAGGTGAGAAGGGTGGTGTTCACGCACTTGATACCAAGGTCCCCAGCCGGAAAGATTCTCCGTTGGAAACTGACAAACTTCTTGACTTCTAAAATCTAAGGCCTCTTTCCGGAACATGCTCATCTCCAAAGTAGCACAAATGGCAATTCATCAGAATGTTCAAAAGAGAAAATGTGTTGATTCATTTTGTAGTTAAGTCACATTTGAAAAGAAAAAAGTTTTGAAAACTCAAAGCAGAAGAAAAGTCATTAAGCATTGTGTCATTCTTTTTAGGGATGTAAAGATCTAGCTTTATGTATTTGATAAATCATATATATTGAGATGTTGAGGTGCCTTTTGATCAAGAATGCAACGCCATGAGCATATGTGAAATTTCAATGACAACAGTTATTCGAAGATTCAAGGGGTACATATTTAATCGTGGTTCTGGAAAGAGGGACTGGATACATATTTTGAGTTCATAATTTCTGTCAATGACAAGCTTCACTCAAAACAATCATTTTGTTTATATGTTCAACAATCGAAGCTTTTACCATTGTACTGAGCAATGATCCTTAACTCTTAACGCCTAGAAATATGAAATTTCAAGGCAAGTTATAGGAAAAAGTTGGACCTAAAATGTCATTAGTGGATTGAGGTCTTTTCTCACAAATGAAAATCATTCATTATACCGAGTCGAAGAAATAAAATCCTCTTGTTGAACCTGAGATTGCCATAGCTTCATCAAGCAGGCTAATGGATGCAGTATAGGAGATGACCATTCAAGGCAGAAGGGACACCAAGCAAGGTTTATCCGTTCAGTCTTCTTATTATTTCAGATAAATTACAATGACCCTCCTGAAGTTTGGACTTACGACACGCGGAGACAAACTTTGCTTAAAGTAACTCTAAATATTCAAATGTTTTGCACTGTTTATCAAAAAGACCCCAAACTGTGTATAGACAGTTCTGACACTATGCAAAAAGATTTGCATGCCCTTTGATTTTACAAATGACTTATTTAACCTTTAAAATTACATAAAATAACAAAATACTCTAACACTCTCTCTTTCTCCTTCTCTCTCCTCTATCTCTTAATTAAGTTAAAACTTTTCATTATTATAGATATATTATATATTTCAAGTTAGATATTCACATTATATATATATATATATTAACTGTTCACAATCATCACCATCATCTTCTTCAATTTAGGTCTGACAACTCCACCATCCGACCACCATAGTAGCCTCCATCACCGACCCATCATCTCACCACCACCGTGTTCATCAACAAGAAAAACCCAAATTAACCATCACCATTAAAGCCAACCCCAAGCTCAAGCCTACTCGCCGACATCGTTAACTCCACAGTCAATTGTGGAAGCCATAATTTTCGGCCACACCATCTTCTCCACTTCACCATCTAAAATTCCCACATGCTGGAGACACCTACTGCCGAACCATGCAAAGACCTACTTCTGGGTCTCTCCCAACCGAGTACCTCATCCAGGGCCAACCCTGGGCCTAGGCGGTCGCCTAGGGCCCCCAATTTTGGAGGGTCTTTTTAACCAAATCCAATATTATTATTGGGCCTCAATTAATTTTTTTTATTAACTATGGTCCATTTTACTAAACCCAATATTACTGGGCCTCATTTAAAAAAATATATATTAACTATGGTCTATTAAACCAAACCCAATACTACTGGGTCTTATTTTTTTATAAAAAAAAATTACTAACTAATGGTCCAATTTTGGGGTTTGCCAGATTGTTGTTTGCGTTTTTTCTTTCTTTGTTTTTTTCTTTCTTTCTTCGCAACTCGTTTTCTCTCATTTTCTTCTTCTTTCTCCACGGCCAAACAGCAGCAAACAACGACTATTTCCTGTAGAGGTTGTGATCCACCAAAGTCCAATTTGTCTCTTAGGTAAGTTTCTCTCTCACTTCTAGTCTTCTATGCATCATCTGTTTCACTTTCATTCCAAAATTGGAAGCCTCTTGTTATATCATAGCCCATGGGCAAAAATTATTTTTCTAGTAATTGCAATTTTTTACGACAAGTCTTTAACACTTACAATTATCGGCTACTTTTATCCTGTTTATTCATAAGTTATAAAAAAATAAAAAGGAAAAAAAGAAGATGAAAATTACTTTATGTAGTTTATATCTTAATATAGTAATTGGAAATACAATTGTTGTAATGAAAGCATACATGTGCTTGCATTTGTTCTTCGCAGTATTCTTTGTCATAGAAATGTTCTCTATCATTTAAAAAAATGAATTATTTTGTTTATTTTATTAGACATTTAACTGTTTAATATTTCTTTATAATTTGTTTTTATGCGAACTGGATGATGCTATTTATAAAGCACCAAAATCGAATATTATTTTTTGTGTTATCAACGTAAATATATTTTGTGCTTATCGTCTTATTTTAATAAAAAATTTCCACTGTCATAAAATTTATGCGCGTGTAAAACTTTATGTATACGAATGCTCATATTTGAAAGTTCACTAGAACTTCCAAAATTTTGCGAATTTCACGCCAGCCCTTACCTCATCAAGCCCTTAGACCCAACACCCACCAAAGCTTCATTCCCGAAATGGGTCTCCACCTTCAAACCATTATCACCAACTCATGGCTCACCGTTGTCGTATCAACAATCATCAGGTCATGAACTCAAGATGTTAAGAACGGGCCTTTTGAATTTGACTCTTGATGTTACGGTCCTAAACTTCTGCTGAAATTTGTTAATGATAAGCAAAGGTTGGTTGCATTAGTATAATTAGTGAACAAGAAAATTTTAAAATATCATGAAATCCAGCAAATCTTGCCTTGTAATTAAAGGGCAGATAATAAATTTAGGGTCAGTTTCAGTCCCCACTATCCTTATCCTGATAAGTAAACTAGAATCCAAAGAAAAGGTTTGTGTACCCACTAGAGAGAGGAGAGAGGAAGGGAGGGTATACTTTCTTTGGGTAATTATAATAGGAAAAGGCAACAAAAGACGTCATAAAGTAAACTTTCTAATAAAAAAGTTTAAGGTTAGAAAGTTTTTTCTTTTAAAAAAAAAAAAAATTCTAATTTTTTAAGATATGTAAATTCACCTCTAAATTATTTTTTTTTAGGTAAGTTAGTCTATCATTTTATAAAAAAATGACATTTTAATTCTTTGACAGAACTATAATGATATATAGAAGGTGTTGGGATCCGGTGCGAGGTCAGCATTGCACCGCTCATAACACACACAATCTGCATAGTATTGTGAGTCGTCAGATGTAGTTCAACACACAAGAAGACCAAAAGAAAATTTATTAATACATGATAAGAGGCTTAACATAATAGGAAAAGGCAACAAAAGACTAGTCATTAAAGTAAACAAACTTTCTATTAAAAAAGTTTAAGGTTAGAAAGTTTTTCCTTTTTAAAAAAAAGCCTAATTTTTTTAGATGTGCAATTTCACCTCTAAACTATTTTTTTAGGTAAGTTAGTCTATCATTTTACAAAAAAAGACATGTTAACTCCTTGACAAAACTATAATGATATATATATACTTTTCACTATGACCATTATGCCCTTTTTCATATAAATATAGTGTTTTTTTTTTAAATTTTAAAAATAATAAGTTTAGAAACATAAAAATATAAAAGGCTAATAGACCTTTATTTTAAAAAATTTAAAAAATAAAAACTTAATTAACTATAATGACATATATAACCTTTTCTCTATCGATATAGTGTTTTATCTAACTATTTTTTTTTCTAAATTTTTATTTAGAAAATACTATATTTATAAAGAAAATGACATAATAGCCGTAGTAGATGATATATATGTTAGTATAGCTATGTTAGCGTGTCAAGTTGTCAACTTTTGTAAGATGAGAGATTGATTTATTTCAAAAAATAGTTGAGGAGTACATTATCACATCTGAAAAAGTTCAACATTGTTTTGCACTTTCGACTTCTTTAAATTCAAAATTTTTATGAGTCCAAATGAAAAAAATAAAAATAAATTTAAGAATCTTAATTGTCAAAAAAGAAAGTTAATGCTATCTTTATCCTTCTTACCAAAAAAAAAAAAAAAAAATGTTAATGGTACTTATTAAAGATTACTATGTTCTTTTTCAATCATATTTAATTTAATTTTGTCTGAGATTGTTAGTATAATTACTATTTGTTGGACCCTTTTCCCTTTTTTTTTTTTTTTTTTTTTAATTCTGTAAAGGCTCAGCGGGACCCAACGAACATAACTGTATCTTTTCAAATTTCCTATTTCCAATTTTCCATCCCTTTGGGGTGGGTGCGTTTGTGCGCGCGTGTGAGTGAGAGAGAGTCATCTTCTTTGTATCCAACGGCCTTTTCTGTCCATACAAATTTCACACACATAAATGAAAATGTCTCCTCTGCACTCTCTCCTCAACTCTTTCCATGGCAGCCATCTCGGTTATTCCCGGAGTTTTAACTCTCCCTCCTAATCACCACCATTCACGAAACTTCCCCCAAAGTCAAATTTCCTACAGTTTGCTGAAAAAATCCAATAAAGTACCTGCAAAGTTATCAGCAGCTGCTTTAAATAATGTCAGAATATTACATAATCAACGCAATTTCTGCGAACCTTCAATACCCGCTAGAGTTCTTGTACCTCATTCCCAGTTTCTTCAAGTGGGTCCTCAGAAACCTCACTCTACTCGAACCATTTCGGTCAAATCAATGTTCTCGGAAGGCAGTACAGCCTCCGTGAGCCTTCAAAATGTGGGTTACAATCTTTCCCTTTTTTATACAATCTTCATATGTTGTTTGAATTAATTAGATTGATGAGTTTTATTGATTTGTCCCTTAGGTGTTCGGTGTAATACATTTGATTGTTTCGCTTGGAATTATACTGGCAATAGATAAATTTTTGAAAAGGGCCTTTGTTGCTGCTGCCATTAAATTCCCAAGTGCTCTCTTTGGGATGTTCTGTATATTCACCATTCTAGTGATTCTTGATTCTACTGTCCCGGCTGTGGCGACGAGCTTGATGAACTTCTTTGAGCCTGCGCTTCTGTTTATTCAGAGGTGGCTTCCGTTGTTCTATGTACCATCATTGGTGGTTTTGCCTCTTGCTGTTAAAGATATCCCTGCAGCTTCAGGAGTCAAGATCTGTTTCATTTTAGGTATCTGAATTTGCAGCTACTTAATTATATCAAACATTTCCATGTGTAAACCTGGTATTTAATTCCTTCGGAGTCCTGTAACCTCTGTGTGTGTAAGCTGTTATATGTAACAGCATCTCACTGTTTCTTGATTTTCTGCAGTTGGAGGCTGGCTGGCTTCACTTTGTGTTGCAGGTTATACAGCTATAGCTGTAAGAAAATTGGTAAAGACAGAAATGATGGCTGCTGAACCTATGGGAAAACCTTCTCCATTTTCTGCCTTAGAAGTGTGGACTTGGAGTGGGATTTTCCTTGTATCATTTGCTGGAGCATATTTGTACCCAACGGCACTTGGAACAAGTGCTAGGACATGCCTTCCTTTCCTACTTGCGTCTACTGTGTTAGGCTATATTGTTGGTTCTGGGTAAATATCGTTTTCCTTGGTTTAGAAATTCAACAATGGCATATATTCTCATCAGAGCAATTTATTATTTTTACTTCTTGTGCCTCTTTAATTTTGCTTCCTGTTGTCTTCAGGTTGCCCTCTGATGTGAAGAAGGTTTTCCATCCAATTATTTGCTGTGCATTATCTGCAGATCTGGCAGCATTGGCTTTTGGATACATATCCCAGTCTGGAATTTATCCCATTCTAGGTACATAGCAACTTATGATTTAGAATGTCTTATATTAATTTATGTTTTGACAAAAATCAGAAGGAAATGAAAAGCATATGGAATTTTGTGCAATTGTTCCATTCTCAGATGCTTGTAGGCTTTCAAATATTTCCATATTTTTCCTCTGTTGTCCCGTCAAATTAATGCAGTGTTAATAGGATTTTCTTTATATTAATTTTTACACTGTACTGAGATTTTTGCCAATAACTTCTTCTGAGCCACAACATTTTATGATCCTAAACACACATTTTCTGGACTTTTTATTTTATATTCTCATTAAAAGAATAATATTAGAGAAAGTTCCATCTTATGTGTTGTGTTTTGTATATCTTTCCAAGAATATCTTTTAGAAGTTGAATTGATGCACCTTACATGCGTATCATGTTCACAATTTTTAGTACCAGGTTTATTGTTATGGTACTTTGTCCTAAAGATTGATCAGGGTTTTATCCTGTATTAGTGACAGAGGATGAGGAAAAAAGTGATAGGACAGTCTTCTATCATTGAAAGAGCCATAAGTGGGTCACTTGAAGAGTGCAAACTTATATTTGCCACCTCTCTCATGTTGTAAATATCTATAATTTCATGCATCCATGTCATTCTTTCTACCTATGCAGTATTAAAAAATCACTTTTTTACTCCAAATTGTGATTGCTATAAATGGTATTTAGAACCACACTTTTAGCTTTATATATTCATAGGATTAGTATATTGATCTGGTAACACTGTTAACTTACATCTTACACAGGATATTACCTAACAAAGGTGTCATCTAATCCTGGAGCTGGTGACATTCTAATGGGATTTTTGGGATCTGTTATTCTCTCTTTTGCCTTCTCAATGTTCAAACAGCGGAAGGTACCTATTCATTCTACAAAATAAGCATGTATCTACAATAATTTTATTTATTTAAATTTTGGCAAGTTTAAACTGGACTTAATTTATCAAAACACCTGGAGGAGGTATGCACTTTGTCAATGAGCATGCCCTGGTTCTGATTTCACCAGTTGATGTGTCCCAACGAGGAGATCCTTTTCTCTTGTATGTTATAGTTGCATGCATCCATTCCTATTTTCCTTGTTCAACAAGTGAAAATAGCAGACACTAGATGGGAATATACCTTCATTTTGGTGAAAGAGAGATTAAGGAGTTCATATTAGGGCCTTGGCGCAAAGGAAGGTTGGTTGAAACAGAAAACAGCCTCTCGCACGCGGAGGTAAGGTTGCATACATCTGACCCTCCTCAGACCCCGCAGTGGCGGGAGCCTAGCGCCCCGAGCTAGCCCCTTCTTTAGATTAAGGAGTTTGTACTTAAAATTGTGGGCCCACCATTTTTATGCACCACTTTATTCTCAGATGGACATTGATCAACAGGTCGACCTCCTACTGGCTCAATGTTTACCTTACTTCACTGTATCATTTCTGATTGTTCTTGGGATTTTCTATTGTTAACAGCTCATTTACCATTTGTCTATGTCTTTTATCATCGTTATTTCTGCGATTGACAACACATTCTGGCTCCCAATACTACTAATTAACTATGCATTCTCTCCTTTGAATTTTATTTTAGGGTCGGGTTGGGGATGCATGTGTTGCCCTTGTTTTTTTTGGGGTGGGGAGAGGAGGGGTGGTTGTTTTTAGTAAATGTTCTTTTCGAAGAAGTGATATTGCTGCTCCACACCTTTATTGCAGCTTGTTAAAAGGCACGCAGCGGAGATTTTCACATCTGTTATTGTCGCGACCTTATTCTCATTGTATTCAACTGCTCTCATAGGACGTCTTGTTGGGTTAGAACCAACTTTGACTGTCTCAATTTTACCCAGATGTATAACTGTGGCGCTAGCCCTCAGCATTGTGTCTCTCTTTGAAGGTCAGTAATCTATTTAATTCTTAAAGTTTAGATGTAATGTGGTCTGGGATTCATCTTTTACGGAAACTAGAAATGGATCCAGCATTGATTTATCTTTGATGGTGATTATATTCTTCTTCATAAATGAAACTGATTATAAAACATTTAAATGCATATTGGTGCATTTAGTGCTTGAATAGATTTTTGTTTATATGTTTAATAAAATTCTCTTGGTTTCATAATGGTTTTAGGTGCCAATTCATCCCTCACAGCCGCTGTTGTTGTGCTAACTGGTTTGGTTGGAGCAAATTTTGTGCAAGCAATGCTTGACAAACTTCAATTCCGTGATCCCATCGCTCGAGGAATTGCAACTGCATCTAGGTATGACTCAATGACTGTTCAACTATATAAGGCATGATGCCTGGTTATGGTAATTCTCAAGAAATGCATCAAATGATTTTTTGTAGTTCAACATTATCCAATCTAGGGAATTTAAATCAATTGACCTTGCAGCAAACTTGTTCATTGCTTAAAACGATATCTCAAAACTTCTAATTGGTTTGTTGAAATATAGACTTGGAAATAATAAATCCCACTTCAGTGAAACCTCAATCACTACTTCCATTTAAAATATCAAGAAAGTACTAATTGCATATCGTTGTTTTGCAAGTAGTTTGGATTTTGTTTCCAGTCAATTTTCAAGAATTGAACTCAGTTATCGTTGTTTTGGGTGGCATGGCTTATTCATAGAGTTTGTGGTTGTCATTATAGTCTTTTACATGGATTTTGAGTTTATTATATGTTTCCTGATTAGAAATGGAGAGAATGAAGATACCATTGAAATAAATTGACATGTGCACGGGTCTCTAATAGCTTTAGCCTTTAGAGTAAGCATATGATAGTGCTTACTCTAAAGGCTAAAGCTATTGGAGACCTATACACTCTGTGTAGGCACATAAATAGCTTTAGCCTTCACACATATAGGTTGAGGGTTTGTGAGGACTATCAGGAAATGTGTATGTGTTTTTATGTTATTCTTGAGACTTATTTAAGGATTGATTTGAAAAACAACTAGCAACAATAATTCATCATAAAATATTTCACGCTCTCGTTGGAGTTATTCTTCTCTTGGAGAATGAGTGTTATTTTTATGTGGAGCAAACTGGTTGTTGACGTGCAAGACATGGAATTGCATTGAGTGGTGATTGATGATTCTTGAGTTAAGTGTTTAAAACTGGCAAGAACAGTATCTTACAGGTAAATCAATGACTGATGGTTCCAAGGATATGAGTTTGTAGCTAGTAATAACATTATACTTTCTTTCTTTCCTTTTTTACTTTTTTTTTTTTTTTGGTTTTCTTTTTTTCTTTCTTTTTGGTACATAGTGAATTGGTTAGTTCTAGGCTTGGTCCCACGATTTTTTTCTTGTTGGTGTTTTTACATAAATTGTAGTGTCTCTTGTTTTACTTTGCTTTTGCTTGTTTGATTGGTTAGATAAGCATGCCACATGGCTAACTAAATAAAGATTAAATTGCTGATTAATAAACTTCAAACAACTTCTGCAAAAAGAGACCTGTACACTCTGTCGCTACATCTGCCAATCCACTGAGTTCTTCCATAATTCCATTATGCAATTCTCGGTTTCCCTGGGATTCTAGCTTACTCTTTTTCCAATACAAGATGATCAATTTGTAGAGTACTTTGAGAAAACCTTAAAATTCACACACTTGTGCAACTCTGGTGTGCTGCAGAAGAATGCATGCAGTATCAAGAATCAATGGTTAAACAATACAAGGATGGGTTGATTTTTGAGAGGCTCAGGATAACAGTTTCTGCAGAACTAGTGACACCAAATACTACTTTATGCAGACTTTTCTTTAATTTTATTATCAATATACCCCCAAAAAGTCTTTATTTGCCAATATATATTAACCTCGTTGGTGCTTTTCTATTTAATTTTTCATCAGGACATGC
This sequence comes from Cornus controversa, assembly GCA_026545225.1. Classification (NCBI taxonomy): domain Eukaryota; kingdom Viridiplantae; phylum Streptophyta; class Magnoliopsida; order Cornales; family Cornaceae; genus Cornus; species Cornus controversa. The sequence continues at coordinate 85,640,239 of CM048846.1, read as the reverse complement.
CATTAATTACCATCTTCTCTAGAAGTTTCAACTGCTGAATATGAATTAGTTTTTTATATAATTAACATACACAATCATTTTTAACATCAGTGAACACTTTTTTTTCCTATGTCATATTCCATTGAAACAAATTGAGGCCAGGTGATTGTGTTATTTTATTCGTGTTTGTCATAATTATGAGGTTTATCTATTTTTTAAGAACTTCATCAAAATATATACTAATTGAGGGGGGAAAAACAAATAAAGAAAAAAGAAAAGGTAACAATGAGCAATTTGAAAGAAAAGAAACGATGGGAATTTTCTCTTCTATGCAATTATGCTTTAAAATCTCTTCTTTTGGTTTTTTCAGTGCTCATGGATTGGGAACAGCAGCATTGTCAGCTAAAGAACCTGAGGCTCTCCCATTTTGTGCCATTGCTTATGCTCTCACTGGAATATTTGGTTCTCTGATTTGCTCAGTTCCAGCAGTCAGACAAAGCTTGCTTGCTATAGTTGGATGAAATAATAAGCAGCTCAATTGTACCCATCTCTTTTTATCAGAATTCAAGTTTTCCTGCAAGATTATTTTTGTCTATTGTGGAGAGAGCAAGAATGACTTTATAGGCTAATATAGGTTCTAGTTGTATAGTGTACATAATTCAAACGAGCATATTTGTTGAGCAATGCATCCATTCATTGCATTGTATAAAGTTTCTTTTGTTACTGCAATATATAGACTTTGTCCCAGTAATAGAAACATTTATATTTAGGTTTCATGTCGTTCGTGCGCAATTGATGGTAGAACTTTTTCTATTAATGGCTGTGAAACATCAAAACTGTCTTAAAAGTATTGAATTTAATTAGTGCACCGGAGAGGGAAGACATTTTTGTTGCGGGAGGATATCCTGCTTATAGAAATATGCTTATCCAAAAAGGTTATTTAGGACGACTATAGGTTATTAATCCATTTTCTTTTTCTTTTTTATTATGATTTGTAAATCTTGGTTTTTAGTGAAAGAGTTAGTGGTAATGTAAGCTCCTGTATATAGATATGTGACATTCCTGTTGCAATTATATTGGTTGAAGTGAAACTAGGATTTCAGTTGATTTAGTAGCATAAAGAGTTCTTGGTTTCGTCTGTTTTTAGCTGTGTTTGGAAGTTGAGAAAATGGATAAAAACAAGGGAAAGCGTATTTACTTTTTCAGTTTGTTTATTAGTTTTATTTTATATACAAATTTACTTTCCTATTTAGTTATTTATTTATTTTGCCTTGACTCACCTGTTGTCAGTATCCAAGGCCGAATGTGAAAAGGAGGTGGGTTAGTGTCAAATAGATAACCGATTATAAAATTTATTTCAAATTTTTTTAATAAATACTCACTTAATTGGGAAGGATTATGTAACCGACCCATTCATATAAAATTAAGACAAGGACGATAATGATGATAATAATAGACTTACATCAAAAGTTAGCATTAAGATCTTATCTTTGACAAGACACATTCAAAATAAGACTCCATGGTGTATATTATTTTTTATAATGTTATAATAATTAATAAACTAGATAATGAGCAAGTTGCTAAATTGGGGGATAGAAGAAAAAATCTAGAATCCAAAGGATTCAAGATAAGCTGGAATAAAACTGAGTATATGGAGTGAAACTTTAATCAATTTAGAAATACAAATAAGGATCTGGTCAAGAGTTACAAAAAATTGAACATTTTTACTATTTAGACTCAATTATTCGTAACAAATGAAAAATTAGAGATGTTAAATGGAGTTGATCTACTATTTTGTGTGATCGGTGTATCTCACTAAGATTGAAATGGAAACTCTAAAATAACTATTAGACTAGATGTTCTTTTTATTTTATTTTTTTCCACAATGCTCTTGAGGGGACTTAAACCATCCACGTTTCATTTCAAAGGATAGAAGATACCAATTAGGTATGCAAAAACTAAGTGTGGTGCAAGAAAAATGTTGAGATGGATGTACGGTAAGACAAGAAAAGAATATAATTAGAAATGAACACATTCATAAATAGCATCACTTGAGGATAAAATAAGACAAACTCGATTAAAATGATTTAGATATGCGCAAAAAAGATTGCTCGGTGCGCCAATTAGGAAGAGTGACAATCCACATTAATGAAGATAGGAGAAGATAAAAAAATCAAAGTTAACATAGGTGGAGTTTGTAATAAAGGAAGGATACGATGATAAGTGGTTTGACTGGTCCATGGTCCTAGACTAGTTAAAGCGGAATAAAAAAAATAGAATTCATGAAGTGGACCTCCAAGTAGTTGAGAAAAAGATTTTGTTGAGTTGAATATTGATTGGCCCTTCAAAAATTGCAATTTAGTTAATTACAAAAAAAAAATTGCAATTTAGTTCATTCCAGTGACTAGTTCAGTTATATCATACTATTCATCATGCCAACCCATGAAATTTATTTACCAACTGCAGTACAAATAATATCAACCCTGAAGGTGGAGAGAGAAAAAGAAATGATAGTTGTGGAGCCAAACTTTATTGAATTCATGCTTCTGATGATGTGAACTGTGGTGAAGAATTCATTATATAATCATCACTCAATTCTTAGAACACTGCAATCTAATATCATGCTTTGACCAACACTAGTACCCTAGGGACTCCATCAATCTGACATGTGCAGCATGTGTAGCTAGAGTTATCAACCATTGTGGTTGCCATTTACAAAAACCCTCCATGAGAAATATATGGACCTTGATGTTTCAGGTCTATGCATGCCCTGCCAAGTTTGCTATGTGCTATAATGCTAAAATTGTTCTGCAAAAAATAAAATGAAAGTTTCCATCTGTTTCTGCATCTGCAAAGAGGAGCAGACACTTGCACAACTCTGACTAACAGACAAATTAAATTTAATTCATAAATTGAAGAGGATCAAACTAGCTTTTTTTTTTTTTTTTTGTAGTTCTTCGGGAACTTGCATGACTTATTGTACCACCCTTTCATTTACTTGCAGGTGGACGATTTTTATTATATCTTTCTTCTTCAAATGTGACTCATTCATGTATCGCTTACTGTTGAGATTTAAAATATGTAACTTGTTCGAATCTATTGAAGTATAGAAAGACAAAAACAAGGTCAAACTCAAGGGAATGCTTTGAGAAGGAAAACTAATACAAATTCAAATTAAATTAAAACTAATCTAGTCGAATAAAGTTGGTTGATTTGAGAGATTAAACTAAACATACAATTAAAAATAACACGATTGAAGTTAAATAAAGATGATTACTAAGGTGTCAGAAATTACCACCATTAAATTCATAGAGTTTCAAATATTCATTTACTAATCGCCAAATTTAGAGTAGCAATCAATAAATCAATCTATTGTTTACTCAAGATTTAATAATAAAATACTATAAAAATATATTAAGAGGTAGATTTTTCTTTGCTTAAATAATGTAAAATTCAAAGCATTTTATGTATTCAATTTAATGAAAAACATAAATCAAAGATTTTCACTTTTAAGAAATACAAATCCAAGCTTAGATTGATTACAATAATTTCTAACTACCACAAGTACATGATATAAATGGTGAAAGAAATCTAAAATAATTAATCACTAGAAGCAAAAATTGTAAGTATTTAAATCATACACATGAAAATCAATAAATAAACAAAATAACTTTACGTTATTAATGGAGGTTTCCTCCTCAACCTTAGTTGAGTGGTTTAGTTACACATGGTAGAAGAATATAATAAATATATAAAAGACATAATAAAATAAAATAAATAAAACTCGGATTGTCTATGTCTTCTCTAACTTGGCCTTAACTGGTTTCTCCTCCCCTTCATCTTTCCATCCTCTCATATTTATAAGGTTTATCTAGGGTGTTCACCAAGCAAGAGAAGATAAGAAAGTGCCGAGAAAATCTTGCAGAATATTTTTTTGACTTGCCGCCCAACTTTGACTCTCAAGGCGTATTTTTCACGAAATTTACGTCAAATACAAAAGTGAGGGCCTTTAAGTCTTTCATAGGCATGATCATAACCAAAGGAGATGATTTTGATTTGGTCCCATTCTGGAATACATCTCCTAATTATCTCATCAATGTAATACTTAAACAAGTATGGATCATCCCAGAAAAGTGTTTAACCTTAGCTAAAAAATTTAACCTATCTTGCTTAGACCAATCAGAGGGCATCTCTTCAGTAACAAGATAATTCATAATATTGGCAAACCAAGAAAACTGAGAAACATGCATAAACTGCTCATCAGGGAATGAATCTGTGATAGGAACATACTCCTTAGTAGATTCTATAACCAATCGAAATAAGTGGTTGGCCACAACATTTTCTAAACCTTTTTTTTTATCTCAGATCTCTATATTAAACTCTTGTAGCAACAGTATCCAATGGATAAGACGTGACTTAGCATCCTTTTTAGACAAAAGGTACTTCAATGCAGCATGATCTGAATAGATGATGACCTTAGATCCTAAAAGATGAGACCTGAACTTGTCTATGACAAAAACTACCGCTAACAACTCTTTCTCAATAGTAGAGTAATTGAGTTGTGCATCAGTAAGAGTCTTCTTAGCATAATAAATGACATGGGAAAGTTTATCAATTCGTTGCCTTAAGATAGCTCCAACTGCATAATCAGATGCATCACACATAGTTTCAAAGGTTATACTCTAATTTGAAGGTCAAATGATTGGCGCAGAAGTTAACAATGCATTGAGCTTCTCAAAAGCTTGTAGGCATTTATCATTAAAGACAAAAGGAGAATCATTGGAAGTAAGTGGCACAAAAGTTGTGAAATGTTATTGAAATCTTTGATGAACCAACTGGAAAACCTGTATGGCCTAAGAAGGATCTGATTTCTTTCATAGTTCGAGGGCGTAAAAGATTGGAAATCAAATATACTTTAGCCTTATCAATCTCTAGACCTTTAGTAGAAATCACATGTCCTAATAGTATTCCATTTTTTGCCATAAAATGACATTTTTTTCAATTAAGCACAAGATTTTTTTCTTTCTAATGTACCAAAATAAGAGAAATGTGGTGTAGACACTCATCGAATTATCCAAAAATAGAAAAATCATTAATGAATACCTATAGGAATTGTTCGACCATATCAAAAAAGATAAAGACCATACACCGTTGAAAAGTAGTAGGTGTATTGCATAACCCAAAAGGTATGCGACGGTAAGTGAAAGTTTCAAATGGGCAAGTGAAGGTAGTCTTTTCTTGGTCTTCAGGTGCAATTGGAATTTGGTTATAACCAGAATAACAATCCAAGAAACAGAAACACACATGATTGGCTAACCTTTCTAACATCTAGTCAATAATAGGCAGAGAAAAATGGTATTTCCTTGTGATAACATTTAATTTTTGTTAGTCAATGCAAACACGCCACCCAGTTTGAACTCGCGTGGGGATTAACTCATATGCTCATTTTGGACTACTGTTGTCCCAGATTTCTTTGGCACGACTTGAATTGAACTTACCCAAGTAATATCTGAAATTGGGTATATGACACCCACATCTAAAAATTTTAACACTTCAGTTCTAACGACTTCCTTTATGGCAGGATTCAAACACCTATGTGGTTCATGTGATGTCTTAGCATTATCCTCAAGATGAATTCTATGCAAAACAACAGAAGGAGCAACACCTTTGATATCTGCTATGGACCAAGCTATAACTTCCTTGTGTTCTTTAAGAACATTCATAAGTTTATCTTACTATGTCTTATATAAATTTAAAGTTATAATTATAGGCAAGATGTCAGAAGAGCCTAAAAATACATACTTTAGAGTATCAAGTAGTGGTTTTAGATCTAACTTTGGTGGCTCTATAATTGAAAGAAGTGGAGGTGATTAAGAAAGAGGAAGAGACTCTACCCTAGGTTTCCAATTGATACCATCCATAAGAGGGACAAAATCTAACAATGCATTGACCCCCTCAAAAGATTATTCCAAGTTAAAATCACTACCAAAATGGGCTAGACATGCCTCCCTCCTCAACCTTAGTTGATGGGTTTAGTTACACATGGTATAAGAAAAAAACAAATATAAAAAAGACATAATGAAATAAAACAAATAAAACATGGATTGTCTTTGTCTTCTTTGCCTTAGCCTCCATAGGTTTCTCCTCTCCTTCATCCTTCCATCCTCTCATATTTATAAGGTTTCTCTAGGGTGTTCTCAAAGCAAGAGAAGATAGAAAAATCCAGAGAAAAATCTGACAAAATATATTTTTCAACTTGCAGCCCAAGTTTGACCTTCACGGTGTGTTTTTCACAAAATATTTGTCAAATAAAAAAGTGGGGGTCTTTAAGTCTTCTTTCTAGAATCACCAAGTGTGAATCATTATGATATTTGTGTCAAAAGATATGGTCAATTTATTGAGATAGCTTAATAATTTTTTCTTCGAAGTTTCTTTCCAAAATAGAATAAAGAGTCCAAAAACGAATTTGACATGTTAAAACTCTTATAGAACTCCCTCCAAATCATCTTGACTATCAGATTAACTTGAAGGCTCGATCTCCTCAATTAGTGTTGAAATCTTTATTTGCTTAATTTGCTTTATGCAACTGAAATGACTTGAATAACTTCCTTTTGGTTGAAAATCACAAATAACATGAAAAGGCATAAAAACTCATTTATTAATAAAATTAAAAATATAAAAAGTACTAACAAATATAAATTTGGAGATAAAATGTGTGCAAATTATGCACTTATCACTTACTACATATGCCTAACAAGAAGAACTCCACCTACAGGGGTGCTTGGGCTTCTGCTCTGATGCTTGTCCAAGAAGCCGTTCCTTTGATAATTTTCTGACGATTGACCCTTTTGCCATTGACCACCTGTACATGTGAGCACTAATTGAGAGGTGGTTTAGGTGTACTAACACCCTACATCTACCAGCTGGGGAGGTTGGTCCAACTTCTTTGGACTGGACTCTGATTACCGAATTATCATTTACTGATATCCCGGTTCCACTGGGAGACGAAGATATGGGGCGTGATGAAGTATTTAAGCATCTGGGCCTTGGTCATGATGACTTTAGGAATGACAGGAACAGAGTGAAAATTGAAGCTTTAAAGGAAGATGTTGACTGGACTGCAGTCCCTTCTGAGGGGGAGAGGCTCTAGCTGGGAAAAAAAGATTTTTTTTGTACCTTATCTACAGCTGCTTTTTCAGTAATCATTCATCTGTGGTCCATCCCGGTTCGATTTTTGCCATTTCTGACTTTGATTCTATTGGGCTCTATGACTGGAATGATTTTAGCTTTCGGCGATTTTCTTGCTGGAATACTCAAGGGCACAGCCAGACCGTATAACAGTCTTACTGGATTTTGGCTCTTTTTACTTGTAAGTACTGTGTCATTCCTTCTTCTAATTGCATCAATAATTCTTACACTTGTATTGATGCAATTGCTCCTTACTACAGTTCTGGGCCTTCGATCACCTTGATCTCTTAAGTTCTATTTGTTTTTGTTTTCAATTCTTTTCTTAAGGTTTAAGGTACAAAATATATACTAGTTTAAATATATGGGGATAGAGATAACCAAATGGTTTCTTCATCCTAACTCCAATTAGATAGGAATTGAGTTATCTCACAATTCTATTGTATTCAATTAATTACAATAATTGAATAGATTGTATTTCTTGGCTTTAGATTTTGAACTTATAAGGATTGGGTTAGATCTCATGAATTTGGGATGTGAGTGTGGCTACTGGACTAGACCTACAATATAGGAGATCATCCTTTTATCTACCCATCACATTCCCCCTTCTCAAATCGCAACATTAATGTTTTTGCATGTTGAAGGATATAAATATTAAAGTACACCTCTTTAACAGCTTAAGCTTTTCAAATAGATGATTGTTAATATGTGTCAGAGCAGATTCAAACCCTCTAATGCCAACTATGTGTTAAACTTTATCAACAATGAGCAACAATGCTTATTAAATAAAAAGCTTCATTTGACACTATATCTAAATCCAGAACAACAATGCTTATTTGAATGCCAAAAAGAAAATAATAAATTGAAAAAGACAAACAAAGGAGATGGTGTCTTCTGTGAAGTGGAGCGGCTTTGAGAGAATACATCATAAAATTCTAGTTTGTGTATTTTTCTTCTTAACAAGGAAAACAAAAAAATAACAATGAAATTTGCAAAGATAAGATATAGAAAGAGAGATCCGCTTTATAGACGTGACATAAAAAGAGAATTATGAAATTTGCAAATGTGGCCATCAATGTATAAAGTTGGTTATATTTAGGTTTTTTTTAAGTCGGGCTAAATAGTAGCACTCTAATGAAAATAATCATCCATGACCAATTATACTTATGACTCCATCGTCTTGTCCATGTGTTTTGAAATGTGGAAAGCAAATGCCTTGAAGTTTAGATTTTTATTTTTAAATTTTTAAAAAAAAAAAAAAACCAATCAAGAATGGGAAATGAGAGCAAAGTTTATGTTATCATTGGAAAGAGAAATAGGTGGTATGACCATATTCAATGTAGATGTGATTATGCACAAGGAATAGTTATTTAGTTAGAAGGAAAGCGGCAAAGAGGCTGACCAGATCTTACATGGGATGAAGTAAATAAAAATGATTTTAAAAAGTTAAATTTAAGAGAAGACAGTGTATAATAGAAAAGAATGAATAATGAGAATTTATATGACCTACTCTATTTATTTAGGATAAAGGCAAGGTGCGCGCGATAGCAAGTCCAAAAGAATTTCTGGCCCATGTAGGTCTCGAACCTACGACCTTCGCGTTATTAGCACGACGCTCTAACCAACTGAGCTAATAGGCCAATTTGTACTTATACTAGTATGGATTATATCAATAAATTGTCAAGGGTTGCCAACATCCACTTCTCCTAGACTCTCTAATGCCAATTATGTGTTAAACTTTATCAACAATGAGCAATTTATGGCAGTTTAGATTTGTATAATGTTGAGATTTTGTCACTGAAAGTTTATTGAATAAAAAGCTTAATTTGACATTATATCTAAATCAAGTACAGCATTGCTTATTTGAATGCCAGAAAGAAAATTATAAATTGAAAAAGACAAACAAAGGAGATGGTGTCTTCTGTGAAGTGGAGCGACTTTCAGAGAATACATCATAAAATCCTAGTTTGTTTCTTTTTTTTTCCTAACAAGGAAAACAAAAAATAACAGTGAAATTTGCAAAGATAAGATATAGAATGAGAGATCCTCTTTATAGATGTGACATAGAAAGAAAACTATAAAATTTACAAATGTGAAAATCAATATATAAAGTCGGTTATTTTTACATTTTTTTTAATCAGGCTAAATAGCAGCACTCTAATGAAAATAATCATCCATGACCAATTATACTTATGAATCCATCATCTTATCCTTCTGTTTTGAAATGTGGAAAGAAAATGCCTTGATGTTTATGATGATGTACAAACTGACGCACGATCCGAGTCAACACCAACCTGAAAAAGACAAGAAAAGGATAACTGGAAGGACATCGACGTAGTGCCGGCCGATTATGCTCCGACGCTCAAGTCAAATATCGAAAGGACTTAAGAAGCTGTAAAGGCACTCAAAGGATATTAATTGCATACCTGGAAGATGGACCGCCCCAATATTTATAACAATTAGATTAGAATGTATCTAAGTGGGAGACTAACCATTCAGTTCCCTAGTCTATCAGTTAAAAGTGTCGTGGACAATGTTCATCTTACATCCACGTCACGCGAATCACGTTCGTCCACGTCACATGACATACAATAGGAGTCAAATATCCCCCATCAGTTTAGATTTTTATTTTTTTTTTAAAAAAAAAAAGCCTATCAAGAATGGGAAATGGGAGCAAAGTTTATGTTATCATTGGAAAGAGAAATAGGTGGTATAACCATATTCAATGTAGATCTGATGATGCACAAGGAATAGTTGTTTAGTTAGAAGGAAAGTGACAAAGTGGATGACCAAAGCTTATGTGGGATGAAGTAAATAAAAATAATTTTAAAATTTTAAATTTAAGAAAAGACAGCACATCCATAATAGAAAAGAATGAAAATGAAAATTTATGTGACCTACTCTATCCATATAGGATAAAGGCAATGTGCATGATAACATGTTTTTCAAGAATTTGTGGCCCATGTAGGTCTCAAACTTACGACCTTCGCGTTATTAGCACGACGCTCTAACCAACTGAGCTAATTGGCCAATTTGCACTCATACTAGTATAGATCATATTAATAAATTTTCAAGGGTTGCCGACATCCACTTCTCCCAGACCCTCGAATGCCAATTATGTGTTAAACCTTATCAACAATGAGCAACTTATTGTAATTTAGATTTGTATAATGTAAAGATTTTGTCATTGAAAGTTTATTGAATAAAAAGCTTAATTTGACACTATATCTAAATCCAGGACAACATTGCTTATTTGAATGCGAAAAGAAATTAATAAATTGAAAAAGACAAACAAAGGAGATGGTGTTTTCTATGAAGTGGAGCGACTTGACTTTGAGAGAATACATCATAAAATCCTAGTTGGTGTCTTTTTCTTCCAAATAAGGAAAACAAAAAAGTAACAGTGAAATTTGCAAAGATAATATATAGAAAGAGAGTTCCGCTTTATAGATGTGACATAGAAAGAGAACTATGAAATTTGCAAATGTGGCAATCAATGCATAAAGTCAGTTATATTTAGGTTTTTTTTAGTCAGGCAAAATAGAAGACTCTAATGAAAATAATCATCCATGATCTTGTCCATATGTTTTGAAATGTGGAAAGAAAATGCCTTGACGTTTATGATGATGCACAAACCGACGCACGATCCGGGGCAACACCAACCTAAAAATACAAGAAAAAGGTAATCAAAAGGATACCGGCATGGTGCCGACCGATTATGCTCCGACGTTCAAGTCAGATATTGAAAATGCTTAAGAAGTTGTAAAGGCACTCAAAGAGTATTAATTGCATACCAATAATATGGACCGTTACTATATTTATAGTAGTCAAATGAGAATGTATCTGAGTGGGAGACTAACCCTTCAGTTCTCTAGTCTATCCAGAGATAGAAGCGTCATGGTCAATGTTCATCTTTCATCCATTTCACGCGAATCACGATCGCGCACGTCACATGATATACAATTGGAGTTAAATACCCCATCAGTTTAGATTGTTATTTTTTTAAAACAAAAGCCAATCAAGAATGGGAAATGGGAGCAAAGTTTATGTTATCATTGGAAAGATAAATAGGTGGTATGACCATATTCAATGTAGATCTGATGATGCACAAGGAATAGTTGTTTAGTTAGAAGGAAAGTGACAAAGTGGCTGACCAAAACTTACGTGGGATAAAGTAAATAAAAACAATTTTAAAAAGTTGAATTTAAGAGAAGACAATGTATAATAGAAAAAAATGAAGAATGAGAATTTATGTGACCTACTCTATCCGTATAGGATAAAGGCAAGGTGCGCGATAGCATGTCCAATAAATTTGTGGCCCATGTAGGTTTCGAACCTACAACCTTCGCGTCATTAGCACGACGCTCTAACCAATTGAGCTAATAGGCCAATTTGTACTCATACTAGTATAGTTTATATTAATAAATTTTCAAGGGTTGCCGACATTCATTTCTCCCAGACCCTCTAATGCCAATTATGTGTTAAACTTTATCAACAATGAGCAACTTATGGCAGTTTAGATTTGTATAATTTTGAGATTTTGTCACTGGAATTTTATTGTATAAAAAGCTTAATTTGACACTATATCTATCCAGTACAACATTGCTTATTTGAATGCGAAAAAGAAAATAATAAATTGAAAAAGACAAACAAAGGAGATGGTGCCTTTTGTGTAGTGGAACGACTTTGAGAGAATACATCATAAAATCCAAGTTTGTGTCTTTTTCTTCCGAACAAGAAAACAAAAAAGTAATTGTGAAATTTGCAAAGATAATATATAAAAAGATATATCCACTTCATAGACGTGACATAGAAAGAGAACTATGAAATTTGCAAATGTGGTCATCAATGTATACAGTCGGTTATATTTAAGTTTTTTTTAGTCGAGCTAAATAGCAGCACTCTAATGAAAATAATCATTCATGACCAATTATACTTATGACTCTATCATCTTGTCCCTGTGTTTTGAAATGTGAAAAGAAAATGCCTTAACGTTTATAATGATGCATAAATCGATGCACGATCTAGGTCAACACCAACCTGAAAAAGACAAGAAAATGGTAACCGGAAGGACACCTGCGTGGTGCTTGCCGATTACGCTCGGACGCTCAAGTCAGATATCGAAAGGGCTTAAGAAGCTGTAAAGGTACTCAGATGGTATTAATTACATACCTGAAATATGGACCTCTCCTGTATTAATAACAGCCAGATAAGAATGTATCCGAGTGGGAGACTAACCCTTCAGTTCCCTAGTCTATCCAGAGATAGAAGTGTCGTGGTCAATGTTCATCTTTCATCCACGTCATGCAAATCATGACCGTCGACGTCACATGACATACAATTGGAGTCAAATACCCCATCAGTTTAGCTTTTTATTTTTTTTATAAAAAAAAAAAGCCAATCAAGAATGACAAATGGGAGCAAAGTTATGTTATCATTGGAAAGAGAAATAGGTGGTAGGACCATATTCAATGTCGATCTGATGATGCGCAAGGAATAGTTGTTTAGTTAGAAGGACAGTGACAAAGTGGCTGAAGACAGTGTATAATAGAAAAAAATGAAGAATGAGAATTTATGTGACCTACTTTATCCGTATAGGATAAAGGCAAGGTGCGCAATAGCATGTCCAAAAAATTGGTGGCCCATGTAGGTTTCGAACCTACAACCTTCACGTTATTAGCACGACGCTCTAACCAACTGAGCTAATAGGCCAATTTGTACTTATACTAGTATAGATTATATTAATAAATTTTCAAGGGTACGTGTTGCCAACATTCATTTCTCTCAGACCCTCTAATGTCAATTATGTGTTAAACTTTATCAACAATGAGCAACTTATGGCAGTTTAGATTTGTATAATGTTGAGATTTTGTCACTAGAAGTTTATTGAATAAAAAGCTTAATTTGACCCTATATCTAAATCCAATACAATATTGCTTATTTGAATGCCAAAAAGAAAATAATAAATTGAAAAAGACAAACAAAGGAGATGGTGTCTTATGTGAAGTGGAATGACTTTGAGAGAATACAACATAAAATCCTAGTTTGTGTCTTTTTCTTCCTAACAAGGAAAATCAAAAAATAACAGTGAAATTTGCAAAGATAAGATATAGATAGAGAGATCCGATTTATAGATGTGTCATAGAAAGAGAACTATTAAACTTGCAAATTTGGCCATCAATGTATAATGTGAGCAGCACTCTAATGAAAATAATCATCCATGACCAATTATACATTTGACTCCATTATCTTGTCCATGTGTTTTGAAATATGGAAAGCAAATGGGTTGACGTTTAGATTTTTATTTTTATTTATTTTTTTAAAAAAGTCAATCAATAATGGGAAATGGGAGCAAAGTTTATGTTATCATTGGAAAGAGAAATAGATGGTATGACCATATTTAATATAGATCTGATGATGCACTAAGAATAGTTGTTTAGTTAGAAGGAAAGCAGCAAAGTGGCTGACCAAAGCTTACGTGGGATGAAATAAATAAAAAGGATTTTAAAATGTTAAATTTAAGTGAAGACAATGTATAATAGAAAAGAATGAAGAATGAGAATTTATGTAATCTACACTATCCATATAGGATAAAGGCAAAGTGCGCGATAGCAAGTCCAAAAGAATTTGTGGCCCATGTAGGTCTCTAACCTACTACCTTCGCGTTATTAGCACGATGCTCTAACCAACTGAGCTAATAGGTCAATTTGCACTCTTACTAGTATAGATTTTATTAATAAATTTTGAAGTGTTGCCGACATCCATTTCTCCCCACTCAAGCAGAACCCTTGTTCACTCGGTATGACTTTTTTTATATATAAAAAATGTAGAGAGGAAACCATATATGGTTGTTAGGAGACATAATTGCGAACACCCAATATTGTAAAATCATATAAATTTTATGCCAAAATGCATCTCTCTATATCCTTTTGCTATTTGCTCTTTATGTTTCAACATACCTAATTCGTGTTGAACTCTTGGTGATCTCGCATCTAAAGTTTTTCCACATTTCACTTTTGCTCTCAATATCACTCTTTTTCTGCATGTTCGTTAGTTATATAAACTTAATTTCATCATTAACTCTTCGTGATTAATAAATGTTCCTTTCCAAATATGGTAGGCATTGCAGGTTAAGGTTTGGGACAATATGTTTATAAAGGTGCAATTAAATCAAAATTAGTCTTAATTAAAGTTTGATTAGTTCAATTGCCGGCCCTTTTGACTTTCATTAAACCTTGCTAAATGCTTCTCTATAAATTGTTTGGTATTTAAATCATTTTCAGAGTCTCCAAAGCGTCACTAATATAGGTGAAAAATTGGATACAATCATTGGGGTTTTCTTTCATGCAAGGGCGGACCATAGTGTAGACCAAGGGGACCATTCGTCGAGATATATATATATATAATTTACTCTCAATAGGGGCTTCTTAAGACCTTATTTTGGACTTCTTCGTGATGTTATAGTGAGTATCATGGCCAACTAAAGTAAATTTTATCTCACCCTTCTCTCAACGAACTCAAATTTTCATTAACGGATCAAATCTATATATCTTTTGTGAATATCAGCTTTATACAATTTTTTGTTACATTAGTTATCATACCGTCATAATTAAGATGTTTAATTGATTTAAAATTTACTATTAAACTGGTTAATATAGTCTCGCAATGACTCCCTCTTAGTCTGTTTTACGTTCAGGATATAGGTGGCGGACTTTCTGTGCCTTCGGGCGGCAATAAAATTGCCTACAAACAATTGGCTCAGTTCTTTGAAGAAACGTATAAATGCCAGTTTCAGGTTGTTAAACCATGACCGGACAATACCTTCAATATAGTAGGAAAGGCTTCGCATAGGATTTCATCTGGTACTCCTTGGAGGTGCATCAGAGCCTTGTAGGTCTCCAGATGATCTAGTGGGTCCTTGGTTCCATCAAAGCTTTCAAGGGCGGGCATCTTGAACTTGTTGGGTAAAGGACAGTTCATTACCCTAGCAGAAAAAGGGAGGTTGGTCTGCTGAACCAGATCCTCCACTGTAGTAGGGCATTTCCCCTTTATGGCATAAGCCATGCTCTCTACCTTGGCTCTGAGGTCCTACATCTCTATATCATAATAGGCAGCCTCCCCTGGAGGGCCTGAGTCCCCATAAGTACGGGTCCTAAACCTCGAATCCCCTTGGGCACGAGTTCTCTTTAGTAGAACTAGGTGAATTGGATCCGTCCCTTCTCGATCACTTCTCACTTGGCTCTGGACCACGTTATCTGCCAGAACTCTACTATCTTGCCCTGTGTCATCCCCTTCTAGATCAATCGGCCTAAGGTGACTCTGTGATGGCACCGGTGCCATAAGAGGAAGGCGTTGCAGGATTGCCACATTTCGCTGGAGTACCTGGGCCAAACTCTGATTCAAGTTCTAAACCTGGTATTCCAACGTTGCGACTCGCTCCTAGTCATTTAGGATTCCGGGGTGTGCCTTAGGGAAGTCTCCTTGACCTTGGGGATGCATGGCTCCTTCTCTTGCTAACGGCAAGTTATGACTGACAGGGTCTGGGACGACAGGCAGATTGTGGCCGGCAGGGGGATCCTATTCGGTTGGAGGATTATGACCGGCAGGGAGATCCTGCCCAACCGTAGTCTCTAACTCAGATTATAAGTGCATCATGCTTCGTATATGATTGTGTAGAACAATCAAGTTTATGATCGTTTCCCACAGACGGCGCCAATTGATGAAGGAGAAATCTACCCCGAACTAGTCAAATGTCAACCTGTAAAAAGACAAGAGTAAGGCAGTCAGAAGGACACTGGCGTGGTGCTGACCGACTGCACTCCGATGATCAAGTCAGATATCGAAAAGGCTTGATTAAGCTAAAAAGGCACTTTAGAGGGTATTCATTGCGTACTTGGTACATGGACCGTCTCTGTATTTATAGTAGTCATATGGGAACGTGTCCCAGTAGGAAACTTATCTGGGGAATGTATCACAGTAAGAGACTGACTCTTCAATTCCCTAGACTTATCCAGGAGATCATTCCTAGTTAAAATATACTTTTTGTCCACGTCACATGTCACAATTGGAGTCAAATACTCTATCAATTCTATAATATTATTTTTCTGCTCTATTTTAGTTGAATTATTATTGTTAATGTTCAATATTTTAATTTGTGATAGAATAAATTTAAATAAAATATACTTCACAACACATATATATATATATAGTGTGCGTGTGTGTGGAGGATTCTAGGATATAAAATAAAGATGTAAAAATGGTAAAAATATCTATGATATTTTAGTAGAAGTTATAAAAGGGTATAATTCATTAAAAAAATAAACAAAATATAATCAGAATATTCCTGCTATAAAGATAAATATGGAAGTATTTTATAACCAAAAGCTTTACCATAACTTTTATCTTTTATGAAATAATCGTAAATATGTACAAATTTTACAGGAGAGTTATGTGAAAACTTGAAGATTTTTTTAATAAAGAAGTTGCACGGGACGAATCGTGGAAGAAGTAGGATACCTCAATGACGTTAGGCAAGGGCAAATATGTCAATAAAAAATAGTTTTAAAATTAAATCGTTGAACGTGTTTCGCATTTAGCATTCAATAACCTACGATTGCTTAAAATTTTCACTCTTAAGGCAGTATCATAAAAGCGTTATCAAACGCACTTATTTAAAAAATTATTGAACTTTTTTAAGCTCTGAATTGGGTTATCAAACATGTCCTAAGATACAAAATATCATCTTATTTAATATTAAATTATGTATGTTTTTTGTAAAATTAGAAACTGACATAGCTCAATTTTAAAAGGTAAGGAATCATTGTGCACAAACAATATGTCGTAGGAGATTCCTCGCACTTTACCCTTTTCATATAACCTATTAATTTCTTTGTATCGAAATTATTATTAGTCTGAGTCATTTTTTACCAAACCCCACCATTCTTATGCATGTGGCATGTGACTTTTGAAGACATATCTGTTGCCGTTATTATTGTCATAACCAATCATTTTCTAGCACCTGTTATCTGACTTCTGAAGGCATCCCTTGTGAAGGAGGTATAACTCCCTTGAACTCTCCATGGTTTTTGATTTCACGTACAGAAGAACCGCATCACTCCCCTTTAACCACGTACATTTTAATAAAAAATATATAATGTACGAGTCTCGTTATTATAAAAAGTTTGAAAAGAAATAGATGCACGCAGTCATACTTCTATATATTTTTTTATGTTTTAAACTCGTCGAGATTACAGTGAAATAACTTGATTGCGCCAAAGCTCACCCTCCAAAGCCACGTACATAATTTCAATATTTTCTTTTAAGTTGATATGCAATATTTAATTTTTAAATAAAAAAATTATTTTGGCATGCTTTTAAGTATTTATCGTATTTTCAAAGTCATATTTGAAATACAACATATACTCAAAGCATTTAAGAAAAATTTTGCATGTATGAATAATGTTGCGTTTGATAAACATGAATGAAATGAAATAAAAGTGGGAATGGAATGAAATGGAATGACCATTCTCATTCTATTATTTAGTTGAACACGTAAATCATAATAGAATGAAATAATCATTAATATTTCATTATTTGGTTAGACCCATCATTAAATCTACAATGGAATGTATTTTTACCAAAATATCTCTTATGAGTCCACATTACTTTTTAAGAAAATCAGCCCAATTAATATTTATGATGATGAATTATAGGAATCTACAAGATGCGCTATACCACCATTGTCAATAAAAAATTATAAATAAAATTAAATATTATTTTTAATGATATATTGAATGCAATAAAATAAAATAAAAAGTTAGCACATAAAATCCTATAAAGAAAACAATCATGGAAGGTCTCTCTCACCCGATCCAGACCTACTGTTCCTTCTTCGTATACAACGTTACCATTAATTGTGTAATCGTCAATTACCCAAATTGATAAACGACCAAAAGTAATTTAATTATAATTCAATTTGTGACGTATGGATAATCATTTTTATTAATTACAGTGATCTAGCCCAAATAAGATAACGAGATGACATACATATGTTCCGTATCATTTTTCTTAATTACAGTGAGAAACAAAGAGAGCCTAAATCAGTAGACTGCAGATACATACACAGAGAGACAGATGAAAAACCAGAGAAACAAAGAGAGCCTAAATCAAATTTAACCGAAAAAACTAAAACAGTGAGACTGCAGACACACAGACAAATGAAAAACAAAAACATCTAAAATCCATTAAAATCCTCCAACAAAACAAGATGTGGCAGCAGTAAGAGACACAACCTAGGAAGCACGGACACGGAACACGGGTACAACACGACACGGATACGGCGATACGAAAAATTTTAAAAAACAGAACACGAACACGGCGAGTGTACGGCTATAAAATAATAATATAATATATTAATATATATTAATTATTTAATAAAAAAATACTACATTACAGAAATACTTCAATTCATCATCAAGTAATTAAGAACCAAACAAACTTATAAATAAAAATAAACAGATAGATTAAAATAAATTAAAGAACCAGACTTATTTAGTCTTCTACATATATTTAGCTTAGATTTTAATCATAACTTAGTATCATATAATTTCCATTCGAAATATTTGAATATACATTACTGCTATAAAGTGTCCGATATGTTTTCGAGGAGTGTCCAAGAAGTGTCCGAGAAGTGTTCAAGGAGTGTCCTAAAAAGAAAAATGTCAAGACACTTCTACGAAGTGTCAGACACGTGTCCGACACGGTATCCGAGTGTCCAACACGAGTATGGCACCCTCGATAAAGAGTCCGTGCTTTCTAGGACACAACTCTATGACTACCCATCACAAAATTAACCACAAGTCCAAAACTTCATCAAAGTAATTAAACAAAAGTACTTATGATGTGTTTGGTACCAAAATAGCATTACGAGAATAAAAATTATAAAACCAAGCATTCATAATAAAATCCATAAACCTCTTAGCCAATTATCACCAAAAATTGCTACTTAAATCCTTCACGAAACCAAGCATTCATAATAAAATCCATGAATCCCTTAGCCAATTATCACCAAAGAGTGTCACCTACATAAAGTCTTCACGAAATGACTGTCTTGACCAATTCTTTCTTTTCATCCTCATCAAGTGTGAAAAAATATATAGATATGAATCAAGGCACGATCACGACCAATTTGAACCAAAGCTTTCGGTCATTCAGTTATATTGAAACCTGGTAACTTATTCAATTCTTCGTTTAGTCTAATTTTCAACTTAGTAGTTGCAGCATCTTCAATAGCTTGACTAAGGCGTTCAATGCTTGATTTTATATCTGAGCCAATCAAAGTTGAAGACTGTTCCCCACTTCACACAACGATTTTGTGATACTTCGAGCTTTCCTCTTTCTTTTATTTTTAGAGCTCACTTCACTAGATTTTTCAATTGTGGGAGATTGTAGAAATGACATCAATGCATCAATAGCATCTAAACCATCTCCAACATCATCCTTTTCATTCTCTTTTTCCTTGTCGATCTATTCTTTATCCAATTTTTTCACAACATCACTCAACAGTTGTTTCAAAATCATTTCCGGTAGCACGGTCCTTTCCAAACATGGTGCATAGATACTTCTAATATGGAAAAAGTTTGTCCTTAAATTTTGTAGCATTCTTGTGACTTTATAAAAAAATGGTAATTATTAGAATATCAAAATACAAATTAGAGACACAAATAAAATTATGAAGGCTTAACAAATACTTACAAGTAGGCATTCCACAGATTTTTTAGCAACCACACAATGCTTCATATCATCGTAACCAAACCCACTAATGTTAGGCCCATGCAACATATCATGCAGGACGCCAAAATGGAATTTCAAGAATGAAAAAATGGAATTTCAATATTTTCATTCTTGATTTAATATGTAGGTCTCTCTTTAAATCAGAATGTGGCAAAATAACTGCAAGTATTTTCTCCACAGTTGTAACATAGCCTGGTTTGAATCCACGATCGGCATTATAGAAAGACTATGACTCTCTTTATATGAAAAGGGTTTTGAAAAATCGTCTTTATTTTAAAATTTTGAAAAATGACTTAAGGAATTACTTTTAAGAAAGTTTATTTTGATTTATGGAATTTGACTAGAGTGTTTAAGAAAATAGAATTTATTTATAAAAAGATGATTTTTAGGAAAATCATATGTTGAAATTGAATTGTTTTGAGAAAAGATATAAATTTAAAATAGAAATTTTAGTTTCGAAAGGACTTTTAAGAAAATCATGATTTGAGGTTTGACAAGGGAAATGTCTACATTAAAGTTGAAAAATATGACTAAGATTTAGAAAATTGAGAAAGGGTGATTTTAGGAAACCACATGTTGACTTGGATTTTGGAAAGAAAAAAAATACCCCTAGATTGGGATATTCTAGAAGTAGACTTTAAGAGGTGTTTACAATAACCTAAATTTTAAGAAATATAGGGTTTTATATTGACATTACGACGTTCAGGGTTTTAAGAAACCTAAATTTAAGAATCTTAAGACTTTATGTCTTGAATGACTTTTACGATTTGCATCCTAATTATTATGAAATTAAGACGTTGTCTTCCAATATTTAAAAGGACTTGCAATATGGACCTCTAGGTGTTTATGAATCAATTATATGAAGCCTTTTGTATCTGACTACATCCTGACCTGACTTAATGCACTCAGTAGGCATGGTAGCTAGATTCCAAAGCAATCCAAAAACTTCTCACTTGCAGGCTGCAAAGAGAATAATGAGATATATAAAGGGCACAGTTGGCTTTGGACTTCATTACACTCCTTCACAGGATCTCATAATCACTGCATATTCTGATGTTGATTGGGGAGGCTCTCTAGTTGACAGGAAGAGCACTTCATGGTGTTGTTATCTTCTAGGACAAAATTTAGTATCATGGCTTAGCAAAAAGCAAGATACAGTGTCCCTTTTCTACTTCTGAGGCAGAGTACATTGTTGTTGCACAGGTTTATTCTCAGACATTATGGATGATATCTGATAGAGTATTTGACTAGAATTATGAAACGTGTAACGTGAAGGATGAGTTCGAAGTGACGTAGATAGGAAGTCTATTTTAACCAGGACTTCCTATCTCCAAGAGCTAGTCTCTCAGTAGGAAACAGCCTCACTTGACTACTATAAATACAGAGACGATCCACATACCAGGTACGCAATTAAGACCCTCTGAGTTCCTTTATAGCTTGAAAAAGCTCTTTCGATTTCTGACTTGATCGTCGGAGCGTAGTCGGCCGGCACCGCGCCGGTACCCTCTCGATTACCCTTCTCTTGTCCTTTTTTACAGGTTGGCGTTTGACCAGTTCGGGGTGAATTTTTGCTTCATCAGTTGGCGCCGTCTGTGGGAAACAATCACAAACTTGATTGTTCTACACGAATCATATACGAAGCATGATGCACCTACGATCTGGGTTAGAGACTACCACTATACAGGACCCTCCAGCGTAGGGCCCTCTTGCAGACCACAATCCCCCAGCGCAGGACCCTCCTGCCGGCCACAATCCCCCAGCGCAAGACCTTCCTGCCGGTCACAATCCTCCAGCCGCCCAGGATCTTCCTGTCGGCCATGGCCTTCCTGGCGGACAGGGAGGCATGAAACCCCCTGGACAGATGGACTTCCCTGGGGCACGCCCCGAAATCCCAAATGACCAAGGACGGATCGCAGCGTTGGAATGCCAAGTCCGGAACTTGAATCAAAGTCTGGCCGAGATACTCCAACAGAATGCGGCAATTCTGCAGTGCCTCCCTCCTGTGGAGCCAGTACCATCGCCGAGTCACCCTGTTGATCCAGAAGGGGATGGTGTTGGGCGAGACAGTGAAGTCCCAACGGACGACGCAGCTCAAAATCGAGTAAGAGGTGGGACGAACCCCAGTTACCTAGTCCCACTCGCAAAAAACCAACCCCATGGAGACTCAGGGCACCTAGGGAAAACTACCTATTATGACATGGAGATGCAGGACCTCGGAGCTAGGGTAGAAAGCATGGCCCACGCCATAAGGGGGAAGGGCCCTGCTACAGTAAAGGAGCTAGTCTAGCAAACCAACCTCCCTTTCTCCGCGGGGATAATGAGTTGTCCTTTGCCCAACAAGTTCAAGATGCCCACCCTTGAAAGCTTTGATGGGACCAATGACCCGCTAGATCATCTGGAGACCTACAAAGCTCTAATGCACCTCCAAGGAATACCAGATGAAATCCTATGTAGAGCTTTTCCTACTACATTGAAGGGTTCTGCCCGGTCATGGTTCAACAACCTGAAACCGACATCTATACGTTCCTTCAAAGAACTGAGCCAATTGTTCGTAGGCAATTTTATTACCGCCCGAAGGCACAGAAAGCCAGCCACCTATCTCCTGAACGTAAGACAAAATAAAGGGGAGTCATTGCGAGACTACATTTACCGGTTTAACAGGGAGATGTTGCAGGTCGATTCTCTGGACGATAAGGTGGCAGTTACCGCATTCATGGGGGGCCAACTGCCTTCAAAATTCTTGTACTCAATTTCCAAGCACCCTCTAGAAAGTATGTCCGAGCTACTCATGAAAGCCCAAAAGTACATGAACACAGAGGATGTCCTTGATGCGAGAAAGGCAGACAGGAAAAGGGATGGACATTTCAGTGAGGAAGATAGAGACCCCAAGTGTGGCAAAATATCACGGGGGCAGACCGGTAAAGCATCACGTCATGAGCAGGGAGACAGGGGGCATATTGACTAGAGACATTAAAAGGGAGGCAGTTGGCCCATCCTTGGATTGCTGAGCATTTGTGGAAGTACCACCAGTAAGACTTTTTTTAAAAAGGTGCATCTACTTTAATTATTCTAGTTGAAGCTCAATTTAATATTTAGCCTTAGGGCGATAGCTCCGAGGTTTTTGTTCGAATAATTCTCTGTTTGTTACTCAAATATCAATAGCAATCCTTTTTGTTTCAAAATTTGTTGTTATAACTAAAACAAAAAGTATACCACCCTACGGGGATACACCTCCAAGGAGGGCCTTTAATGAAAAAGGCGGGATGAATGAATCTTGAGAACATTGTTTCACAGCCCTACGGGGGCACAGCTCTACGAGGGCCACCCTACGGGGATATACCTCCAAGGAGGGCCTTTAATGAAAAAAGCGGGATGGATGAATCCCGAGAACATTGTTTAACAGCCCTATGGGGTCACAGCCCTACGGGGGCAAAGCCCTACGGGGTCACAGCCCTACAAGGGCCCAGCCCTACTGGGTCACAGCCCTACGAGGGCCACCCTACAGGGATACACAACCAAGGAGGGCCTTTAATGAAAAAGGCGGGATAGATGAATCCCGAGAACATTGTTTAACAGCCCTACGGGGTCACAGCCCTATGGGGGCCCAGCCCTACGGGGGCCCAGCCCTACGGGGTCATAGCCCTACGAGGGCCACCCTACAGGGATACACCTCCAATGAGGGCCTTTAATGAAAAAGGCGGGATGGATGAACCCCGAGAACATTGTTTAACAGCCCTATGGGGTCACAGCCCTACGGGGACCCAGCCCTATGGGGGCACAGCTCTACGGGAGCCCAGCCCTACGGGGTCACAGCCCTACGGGGTCACAGCCCTACAAGGGCCTAGCCCTACAGGGGCGCAGCCCTACGAGGGCCACCCTACGGGATACACCTCAAAAGAGGGCCTTTAACGAAAAAGGCGGGATGGATGAATCCAGACAGCCCTACGGGGGCACAAGCTCAGCCCTACAGGGGTCTAGCCCTACTTAGGAAACACGACCACACTTTTTCAAGGGCCTTTAATGAAAAGTGTGGGATGATTAATCCAAAAATATTGTTAACCTACCTACAAGGGCACAACCTGTTAAAAGAGATTTTAGCAAAAGGCAAGTAAGTCCCGCCAAGGTGGTCACATGGCTTTATCAAGAGCCGCGCTATTAAGCTTATTAATTAGAGTTTATTAACTAAGTGAGTCATTGGCATAATGGTTAGGGTTAGACCATCAGAGCTTATTAGCTAAGGTTCGATTCTTCAAACTGACAATCATTTTTTATATATATATATATAAACCGGGTTCTTATATACCGGCCAAAGGCCGGACCCAAGAATAAACCGCCCGACGAAAAACCAAGCCCAGGAAGAAACCGGCCCGACTAAGGACTGGCCCTCCGAACCAGACGCGACCGGGCCCACCGGGTCGGCCTGGCTAAGCGTTGGGCCGGGCGAGGCCGGGCCAGCCTAGTTGAGAGCCGGGCAGGGCGCGGCCGGGGCCCACCCAGCGCGTGCAGCGCGCGGGAGAAAAAAGAAAGAAAAAAAAGGAAAAGGGAGGAAAAAGTATTTATTTTCTGATAGAGTATTTAACTAGAATTATGAAACGTGTAACGTGAAGGATGAGTTCGAAGTGACGTGGATAGGAAGTCTATTTTAACCAGGACTTCCTATCTCCAAGAGCCAGTCTCTCAGTAGGAAACAGCATCACTTGACTGCTATAAATACAGAGACGATCCACATACCAGGTACGCAATTAAGACCCCCTGAGTTCCTTTATAGCTTGAAAAAGCTCTTTCAATTTCTAACTTGATCGTCTGAGCGTAGTCGGCCGGCACCGCGCCGGTGCCCTCTCGATTACCCTTCTCTTGTCCTTTTTAACAGGTTGGCGTTTGACCAGTTCGGGGTGAATTTTTGCTTCATCAATATCCACTCTCTCAAACCTAGGCATTTCATTCCCTTGTCCTCCCACTATCATGCGTGACAACCAAAGTGGCATGGCTATTAGCAAGAACCACACATTGCACTGTAGAAGTAAACATATAGACATCAAATATCATTTTCTTAGGGATAATGTTACATACAAGCTATCTTCATTGACTATGTTCCAACTGAACACCAATTAGCAGATATCATGACCTAAGCCTTGCTTGCAACTAGATTTGAGAACCTAAGAGCTGCACTAAGTATGACTACCCCTCCTAACTGAATTGAATTTACTTGGTCTATGTCCTTGCTTTTGACTTTAAATGTCAATAAGGGGGAGAAGTAGTCCTTGGTAAAAAGGTTCTCTGTGTTCAGGGTAGTTACAAGTAGGTTCTGTCTATGCTCAGGGTAGTTAGGTTATATATATATATATATATAAGGATTTCTGCATTCTACTAGTTTTGACATTAAAAAGCAAAAGGGGGAGATTGTTGGTTTATGCTTCTTGCTATACTGAGTTTGCACTTTTAATGTCAAATGAATGCCTTATCCTATTAAGGTGTGTCAATTCTTCAGTTTTGTTGTTTCAAGAGTATTGATGTCATGTCTGTATTATTGTTCAATGCCTGAGAAACTTCTTAGCTTGCTAGTTGAGTATATTTGTCAAGCTCTCTTATTGTTCTTCATATCATGAATACTGTCGTAGGGGTATTTATGTCTTTTCACAATTTCTGTGCCTTAATCTTGCCAAAATTTATTTCTGTTGTGATTAATCTTTTCTCCTGTATCACATTGTCTATCTAAATGGAGTCTACAACAACAGGTATGCACCAACTGCCCATCAAGGGCTTTTCTGTAATTTTGATGTGTCATCAGACTTGACTATTCAGCTGGGAGCTCTTCAACTTCTTCCGACGACTGTGATCTCTCCTTCTTTATGAACCATGACACCTAGTAATGGGGTTTAGTATGACTGTTCACACTTGTAGATTTGTGCACAGAAGAACAAAATGAGAACTTCAAAGATGGTTGGAGTGATGATGCAAGAGAAAGCAATATAGGGAAGGAAAAGAGAGTATGCCATGAAGGTTTTCAATTATTGTTCCTTGATCTTCGGAACTGAATTTCTTTTCTGCTTTTGATTCTATATACTACACATCACAAGCTCTCCTCAGAGTTGCAACTGAAAATACATACATATGGAGTGTTTATATTTCTCATTCTCACAAGGAATATATATCCTAACACTCAACTGAACCAAGAAAGAGGGAGGGGAAAATAAAATCTAAAGAAAAATTCTGGATAAAGGCTGAAGGGGAAGGACAATTTTATGCCTTTAGTCCTTTGCTTAACATCATCAGGCTCTTTCTAGGCTTTTGTGGCCTCCACTGGAGCTGCGGTCTTGCTGGCAATAAGTTGCTCGTAGAGGTCTCTGATCTTCAATCCGACTATGGTCTGGAAGAGACCGGTACCATTATTGCTGCCCGGGAAGTCAGAGTGCTTCAACATTTGCTGGGTGACTTCACCATAGAACTTAGTGGAGATGTTGCTCAGATGGCTTTCGACATAGATCAGCTCATCTAATCTGTCAAATTGCCCATCCATCTCTAACACAGATACCTAAGAGAAAAACAGAAAAAGTGGGTACTAAAGCTCAATGATCACAATACAAAACATTTACTTGAAAATGTGGGGTTTGTTAGAGGTTTTAAATATTAAAGTTACACCATGTCTAATAGCTTAAGCTTATAGAGTAGATGGTTGTTAACATAGTATCAGAACAAAACATGTCCTGAAGTCAAAAGAAGACCACACGTGAGGGGGTGTGTTAAACGATTTAAATATTAAAGTTAAGTTGTTAGAGTAGATCGTTGTTAACAAGGCTATTTAATGATCTTCAATAAGAGAATGAATATTTGAAGGTTGAAAATTTGGATATATACCTCATTGCCAAAGTAGGCGTCAGGGCCATAGAAGAATTTGATGCCAGGGTAAGAACAAGTCAGCTTCCTCCCACAAGGTATCCAGGAGATAGTGGAACCTTCATCAAACAGGTAAACTGGGCTGAAGTACTTCACTCCTTCTTTCATGATCAACTTTACTCTCAATACCTTCCCCTCGTTGTCTCCGGGAATGAGTTGGGTTGGCAACACTTCGATAACAGCATCAGCATATTGCTTCTGTGGATCTGCAGCAAGAAGAGCATATGAAAATGGGTTGTATTAGTACTGTAAACAAGCAAACACTTCATATATGATTGAGAATGAGATCCAAAAACACAATGCAAGTTAAATAAGCATTGTAGACAGGACACTGGATCGATACAAGTGGAGGCCTAAAGAAAAACTCAGAATGAAGTCCAAGGTGAAAAGGGTTAGGATTCTTTCCTCATTGTTGTAACTATCCCATTATATCCTTCATTTTTTTTTTCCTATTGCAAATTCATTATCAAATAAATTATAGGACACACATCAGAAAAATAGAGGCTTTTTTCTTTTTTGTTCTACACAGGTCCTTATGCAAAACCTTAATGGCCTTAAGGTGGAGTAGGTTAAGCTATGGCTAAAGAAAAATTACCAATGTAAGCGTCAAAATCTGGTTTTCGGGCTTCAATGCTGGCTTTGATGCTCTCGAGACTGTGTCCTCGCTCTGCCATGTCTCTCTGCAGTTTTTTGGAACATGATTAAATTCAAGAAAATGGAAAACCATATTTACATAGTTGCAGAACATATTAGAAATTGGATTACCTGAATTTTCCAGGCGAATTTAACTTCATTGCTGATGTCCAAGTAGATACTGAAGTCCAAGAGGTCCCTTACACGCTGATCATACCTATATTTGGCAAAGTTAATTGGTTAAATAAGCTTAGGAAATGCAAGTATATTGCCTATCCACAAAATAACAAAGAAGATAGACAATAATGAATACATATATAAAGCATTATATTTGAGGGGAAAAAAGAAATATATAAAATGTTACACTGAAAAATATCATGGCCTTGGACAAGAAAAAAAGCGGAAAAAACATGATGTATAGTTTTTCTTTTGAGTTCCAAATGTGTCAAGACTATCCATTATGATTATATATGTGTATGATTTATATTTATGATTATGACCGTGACGGTTAGATTCAGACTTGAATACTTTATAAAACTACCAATTGTTTCAAATGTTTTAAGTTGATAGGGAGGATTATATACTGTATTAGACCATCAATTGTCTCGGAAGTTTAAGTTAGAGAAGATTTAGCTTGAATGTATTTTATATTATCGGACAGCAACTATCAATTGTTTCAAATATTTAAGATGAGATATATATATATATATATATAGAGAGAGAGAGAGAGAGAGAGAGAGAGACCGTTTATTAATTATAAATTTATCAGGATTAAAATGGGCCCAAATCATTATATAAGGCCCAGCAAGAAGAAGTGGCAAGGACAGTCCTCAACCATACAATTAAGGTACCATTAATGCCTAATATCTCTCTATCAAAATTAATAAACAGTGTATTTATTTTAGCATCCATAACTCTACATTCATTTTATTTCAAGAGAGAGAGAGAGGGAGGAGAGGGTTGTAATGAGAAAGGAACCAAAAGCAGGAAAATATTATTAGAAAACAAATTCATATGTAATTGAGAGAGAGAGAAGGTTTGACAAACAATATGTACTTCCCATCTGTTCTAAATAATGACAAAATACTTAAAGAGCATTATATATATAACCACATACTAAATGAGATTTTTTTGAAAAATCTAATCACATAATAAGAACCCATATTATAATAACAGAATAATTTTCATGGAAATCCTATTTTATATTAAAATTGAAGAGTGATAATCTATAGCTATTGAATGATCATCTAAAACTTACATTGGGTGCAATCCTTCAATGACTAGAATCTTGGGTGGCTTAATGAGCTCAGGAGGGTCCAAGAGACCACTGACATGGTTGTAAATAGGCTTCTCAACAGCAATCCCATCCTTGAGAGCCTTAACCTGCTCATACATGAGATCAAAATCGTTGGCTCTTGGGTCAAGAGCAGTCACTCCATTCACTTTCCTCCCAGTCCTATCAAGTGAATGATAATCATCCAAACATATCACAGTGGTAGTGTCACTGATGAGTGTATTGGAGTCTGGATTTCCACCCTTTGGTGGCTCAGCAGCCCCTCCAAACACACTTGTCAGCCTCCTCATGAAGGTGCTCTTCCCACACCCAGAGTCAGCTGCCAAACCAATCACCACAGTGTTTGCATCAGCTGAGCATGTCACCACACCTCTCTTGCTAGTCCTCTTGCAATTGCTATAGAAAACTACTTGTTTTTGGTGAAATCCCAATTGGGTTTTTGTGGGTGTGGAGATTGAAGTGGTGGAATTGAGGGATTGAATTGTGTAGACTGTGCAAACAGCTGCCATTTTCTCTTTCCACCCAGAGAGGAATTTGAGAGAGGAGGAAAGGAATTGATGGTCTTAGTTGGTTTTGGGAGGTGACATTCCTTTGGTTAATTTCAAAGGAAAGGAAAAGTTTTTCTAATGAAAGAAGTGGTTATGGTTAAACAGAAGGCAGTTTTGAAGGATAGGAAAGAGTTGGATTTGATGAGGGGAGGCTGATGTGTCACTGTTTATGGGTTTATGTGACAACCTCTTAGTTTGGACAAATTTGAAGGTAATTTTAAGGTGGAGAAAAGGAGGACATGGTTGGCTTTTACTCTGTGGCCTGAGGGTATAATTGTCATATAGAATATTTCTCTTTGTACTAAAAATGTTTTTTTTTTTTCATTCGCTAAAAAGATGGGATTGTCGATGAGATGAGGGTGTTTGTGATAAACATAGGCATGGGAAGCTTGGTGGTTATTTGTTGCAGTTTGGATATTTGCAATGCCACGTGGCAACAATAGGGTGGCTGGTTGAAGATGAGGGGAGGAGGGTGTGGAGTGGAGGAGATTTGGACGCAATGTCATGTCTAATTGAACTTTGGACACTACTTGTGAGAAGTCAAGATTGTGTGTGTGTATAGTTTCACAGTTGAGTTCATTAATTTAAGGACCATATCCTTGCGACACATCTGCACAAGTGATGGACAAAAAGATAGAACATAATAGACCATGATGTGTAATAAACAAAACATTTTCAACCAAGTTAGTTCAATGAACCATTGCAGTGTTTGACACAAAGTAACCAGAATGGAATCATATTGCATGTATGTTCAACCTATGCAGGGTGTTTTTAATTTTTTTTTTTTGTTCAAATGTGGTGTCAGATCTCTTAGAATATTCTATAATTTGCCACTGGATACATGCACCGGACAAACACTCCATAATCCACCATTGAGTACATGCATCGAGGAATTATCGAATTTTTTTTCTAAAAAGTACCTAAGAGGATTCAAGCTCCCGACCTCTATTTATGTTTAATCTATGCAAGTGTTTTTATTTATTTATTTTTTCAACGATGGTGTCAGGCCTCTAAGAACACTCTATAATTCACCACTGTTTATATGCACCGGACAATAATTCCATAAGCCACCATTGGGTACATGCACTGAGCAATTACCGAAAAAAAATTCCTAAAAGGTAATAAAGAGGATTCAAACTCTCAATCTCTAAGATGTGAGGTAAGAGTCTTGTCATCAGACTATCTCTACGAGGTTAATTGTGCAGAGTGTTGAGAGAAATATTTAAAAAAATGCATGACCCAAAGTGAAATAATTTGTATAGCTTGAAAAGAGGACATTATCATTATTATACACCGAATATTAAAATCATACCCTTTTTTGGATAGCAATTATTGTCCAAAACCTTGTATTAAAGCACTAACTAGTCTGTCTCACTTACGCTGGTAACAGTTAAAATAAGCATTGCTTTGGTGTTTTGATTGTGAAAACTAATAGCATTGTTAGTTTGGCATTCAATCATTTCTTAAAAGTAAGTAGTGATTGTTGCCGACTACAATTTGTAGTAAGAGAAGATGGTTTTCCTAAGCTTAAAAAAGAAGAAATCTTCCATGGAAGTGCATGTCTCATAATACAAGAAATGCGAAGTGAATTAATCAAAAATGGGTCATAATGGATTGTTAAAATGAGTGTATATATAGAAAACCATGTTTAAATAATGTGGAATGTGTGAGTTGGTTACACACCTAACTATTGAGATTATTTTCATAAATCTTACACTTTCATGCTAAACAATTAGAACTTCTATCACTACACTAAGCCTGTTTCTAGTTTGAATGAGCAGACAATAGTTGATAAAATTATTTCATAGAAAATGGTTTAATAATGATATAAAAATTATTTAATTACATAGTTTTGAAATCCCAAAGTGTGATCAGATTTAGTTTTGAAATCCCAAAGTGTGATCAGATTGTTTGGCCAACGTGGAATGTTTCTAACACCTTTTTTGATATATTATAATAAAATTCATGGTAATGGAACTATATGATTTCATACTAGACCCCAACGTTTAGGGAACAGTGACCTTTTATTTTTTTTTTAATCAGAAATTAGAAAAACAAAAAAAAAATTGTGTTTAATATGTTCTTCAATTCCTTCGCCTAGACATTTCTGGTTTATTAGGGCCTATATATACCACATTGATACCGTTATTTAAATGCAGTGTGACATTTATTTGTAACACCTAAAATTTACTCCAATTTTACCATACAATTTTCCGCGAGTCAGAAAATGTTACATACAATATATGAGCTGCAATGCAATACGTTTCATATATAATAGAATCCAATACACCATTGTTGATACATTTCATATATCTTATTACTGTCTAGAATTAAAAATAACAATCGAGTCTTGTCACACCGGGTTTACCACGAAGACTTGTGATCATCATTAAGCAAAATAAAAGCAATCTTTCAATCGCCTATAGGTCTCTGTTCCAAAAGAAAATGTGAAGCAGAGCATT
Source organism: Cornus controversa (assembly GCA_026545225.1). Lineage (NCBI taxonomy): Eukaryota > Viridiplantae > Streptophyta > Magnoliopsida > Cornales > Cornaceae > Cornus > Cornus controversa. The sequence continues at coordinate 85,608,452 of CM048846.1, read as the reverse complement.
GCTTCTAGATTGAACCAGTAATGTTCTAACTTCATGTTTTGATGCATCTATTACATTTCAGAATTTCATTTGCAGTTACAATGTTCAACCAACAAAGCAAAAGGCAGGACAGATTTAGTGCTGTTCTTTCCAAAACTAGAAAACCAGAAGTCGGAAACGTATCAGACAAGTCTTTGTGTGTCATCTGCACAAGTATGATTGGTGTTTTGGTGTTATTTGAACCAGAATTTCTGCTAAAAAAAGGTCAAAAAAAGAAAAAGAAAGAAGTTATTAATCTCGGGAAAGAGAAAAATACCACGCTCGACCAGGTTTGAGAAGGCAATTCAAAAGAGTCAAGCAGTTGAAAGAGGATTACTCCATAAAATTAAGGGGTGGCTGCTCCTGCAGCCATAATAATTGTATCCACACCTACCTACCCAACTGAAAAGGATACAAATCTCGTAGAACTGTATTGCTTCCACAAGCCTTGCAATTCATCTTCTAAGAGATGTAATTTATACAAATGGATAGCCCACCAATTGATGTGCTAGAGGATTATGAGGTGTCTTTAAATAAAAAAATGATCAACCTGACCAATGGATGCAGGTAAAATGTTTCTAAGATCTTTCCATGGAACTGTCATAATGCTTCAAATGGAGGATCCTTGTCCATTTTAGGAATACACAGAGACCCAATCCAGTTTTTACCTCCCCTATCTCACCAGATACTAAATAACTGGTAAGTCTAGTTCTAACTCGTTAAGAGTGAACATAGCAAAACACTTGCTAAAAAATTGAACGGCTAAGACAATCTGAAGGTGCTCTCTTGAACCTACTCACTCAGAAGAGGCAAATTCAAGATTGACCATAAGAAAATAGCACCAATAGAGAACAAGAACTGATTGCTAAAGTCTAAAATATGGAAACAAGCAAGGATCGTTCAGGGTCGGGGAAAAAAATAAAATAATCCAGACAATGACAAATTTATCTATTTAGCATGCCATTCATTTCCTTGACTCAATGAACCATCTCAACAAAGAAATGATGGAACTTAAAGAGACAGTAACATACTGAGGCACCTCAACAAGTAGTGCTAAGCTAAATGTGCTGATGACATAAGCAACTGCAGTTTCATCACTTGTGACCTCGGAAGTACGTATAAACTTTCTGCAAAACAAAAGAATAGAAGGCAATTTAAGTGATAAAATCAGAGGAAAAAAAGAAAAGAAACACCTAGGGCATATACTAATGTACAGAAACCAAGTTCGACTCCCACCCTTAATCCACCTAAAAGAAAATTAAATAGTAGGCCAGTAGAGTGTGCAAGTCAAAACATATATGCATAGATGAAGTTCAACTAAGTATCATCTTATTTCTTTAACTAAGTTATACTATCATTCGTTTTGGTAGTCATCATCAATTTGATGTTAGTCAAGATAACAGATTAGTAGACTTAAAAGTTAAAAAGCACACAAGACAGGATGTTGCTTCAAAAATGCCATGCTTATGGCACCACGAAAATTCTATTTGAAATTCAAAGAGATCATACTCCAGTGAACACAATTAGCTGCATTATTCCTGTTAGAGAGTCATTTCAAACTCTGAATGCAAATTTGTAATAAATTATACTATATAATTATCTTTCCAATAGGGAAACCCTATAGAGATCCGATACCCAATAATCTGACATGATTCATGTATCAAACTTCCTTTCTAGCCCATCACTTGTCCAGCTGTTGTGCCATTAATATTGTAGTACTCATATCTATTTGAGAGAACTGATAATTTCGGGTGATGTAGGAGGGGCTTCCTTATTCCATCTAGCTTATAATGAGCTGTATAACAACTTTCTAATACGACAGACAACTACTTCCGAAGTCCTTTCTATAGTCAGAGAGCTACGAACAATAGTTCTGACTCTCCAAATTGTTATAACAGACTTAATTGTTGGGTGGCAGATATAGTTTGGCTCTTGCCCATAAAAGACCTCAGAATGAGGTGCTCAACAAATTCAGGCCTAAAAAATAATAATAATAATAATAATAATTGCTATCACTCAATGTGATTTGAGAGAGTTTTGTTGATTTAATCAAGCAAAACCACCAGTACTTAGAACTAACAATAAGACGGAGAAAGACAGATTGACAATGAAGGCGCAAATGAGTGGCAGAGATCAAGAGAATAAAGTTGCCACTCCTAACAAGAGAGGACAGAGAGAGAAAGAACGGTTCCTTAAACAATGAAGGATCAATTCACAGGCTAAACAACCAACCTACCATCATAAACTCCCCATAAAGTTTCAACGTGTCGTCCAGACCCCATAAATCTATATTTTCAGAAAAACATGCGTAGTAACATGGTAATGACCATTGCCTACTGCAGTGTAAAATGCTCGGACTGTCAAGCACGTGAACGCAGTTTTGAATCCTGAGAACAGTCACTTTGTGCATATAATGCCAAAGGTTAAGTTTGTATCGAGTCCGCCCCCTCCCAGCACCCTCAATTAATAGGGAATTCACTAGGTAACTTCACCGTTCTTCACGAAAACAAAACAACGAACAGTTTTACCATTCAACCCATATATAAAACAGTTCTCTCAACTTGAATATAATATTAATATCATGCATAACACTCTCAAACACACACACCCATCTCCATGCACAAATATGAAATAGTTGAGGCATAGCACCTTCAGAACAAGACTAGATATAGATATTTAACTAAAAAATAAACCAAAAATAATAATAATAAGAACAACAATAGTTAAAGCATAAAATAGCTGTGGATGAACTTAACATAAATAACATTATACGTTATTCTTAGGGGGAAAAAAACATTATACGTTATTGAGAAAACAACCCACAGAATTAAGAAGATTTGAAGTAAATAGCAAAGCAGTTGGTATGTCACTAACCTGAAGTACCCACAAGCTTAGAAGTGATTCTAAGCAAAACAAGGCAAATCCAACTAAGTAGAAAATCTGCCAGAAAACCAAGAAAAGACATTAGCTGTATCCTTTCAATGAAACAACATAACAAAACATATACTATTATTTTCTCATATTAATCTAGCAAAGTAACAACTGCACAGAACTCAAACATCTGCCAGCGGCCCAGCAATACAACTTATCTCAAAGCATATAATAGCATTTCTGAAGAAAATATAAACACCTTCATAGGACAGCAAGTACAGATTGATTGTACTCCAACCACCATCAAATAGGGCTGCAACTGAATCGAACAAAGCTGAGCTTTTGGCTGCTAAAGCTCGAGCTCAACACTCAAACTCAAGCTTGAGTCAAGCCCAAAATTAGTGCATTCAAGCTTGGCTCAAACAATGCTCACCGAGATGGAGCCTGACTCGTTAGGTTCATTTCCTTGATTTCGAGCTGAAACTCAAGTAGAGCTTGAGATCAAGATTGATAAGGAGACAATTAATCATAAATTCAGACAAGCCCTAATAAATGACTCATGTTCATGAGCCTTAACAAGTCTATTCCCAAACACTCATTCATGAACATGTTCGGGAACCTAACAACTCTATAGGTTTTTCGAACTTGGCTTGTTTACTTAACAAGCTCAAAAATGTTGTTCCAGCTCAATTCATTTACTTACAAACTCAAAGTCTTCTTGAGCTAAGTTCAAGTTGTACTTGTTCATTAGCAGCTCGGTTCGTTACTTCGTTTGCATTGTTTGCAACCCTACTGCTGGAGCCTAAAATTCTGAAGGGAAATATGGATAAGCCTGAAATTATATTCATGAAAACTATATAACAACTACTAATGACCATTGATTTTCCCTAGAATCACTTTTAGAGTTTCCACATTATATAAATAACATTTCTATCACTTTCTTAAAATATCACTTAGTACTTAGTAATACCAAACCTTATTTACTACTTTTATAAAAACAAGTATCAACTTTGACCTTTTCGTACAAAGACACTTTTTAAGGCAATATTTATTACCTGCAGCAGTCCCTCTTCCTTGGAGAATAATCGGCCTCCTCAATCCAAGTTCCATACAACATGCAACATGAAGAGGTTGGCCATAGTTAGGTCAACAGAGGGATCACTGAAATCGCAGTCATCCAGTGATAGTATCCAAACTAATAGTTAAAGGCTTATTATTTAGTTATTTGAAGTCCTTTTTTACAAAGTAAATCATTGGGTTACATTAGGCCACCAAATAAATTAAGAGTCGTCCATAGGATTTCTGTAGTAGTACTTTATCTTGAAGACTCTCTCGTGCATCAGTCAGCAAGGACCAATCCTGTTCTCTTTCTTTCTTTCTTTTTTCTTTTTATTCTTTTTTATTTTTTTGGGGCTTATTCACCTTTGGATACACTCCTTAACTCCCAGCCTATTCAAACCATCCATTTCCTTTATTCCAGAATCCTATCCTACTCATTCTTATTCCAGCAATAAACCATAAAAGTATGCATGCATCATACAACTTACCCCCACCAACACATGGTCAGAGAAGACATCAACTGCAGCAAGTATGCCCCTGGTATTTAAAAACAAAAGATAAAGCATCAGTTACAAGATAAAATTGAAAAATAAAGATGAGTAGACAACAAAAACTGGCATCATAACACTTCTAGTAAGCACAACCACAGTAGCATAAAATAAAAACACCCGAAGACAATTATCAATTCCTCGCACAGAATTTGCCATAACATAATATGAGAACCACCATAAAATTGCTCTTAGTGAGAAACTTGAACAAGGAAGGATATATTTTCAGGAAACGAAGGAAAAAGAATTATCTTTTTCTTTTCTGGGGAGCAAGCAAGTCACATGACTCACATCCAAGTTGATCAGACACACCTAGGCTTCAAAGCAAGGTCACTAATTATCTCGAAATGTCCAATGGCCCATACCCTTTTTTAAAGACCCCAATAGAATTGAACTGAGGTGATGAGACCACAAGACCGGTGTGTGTAAAGGAGCCCCACTGCTTTAAATTACGGACCCTCATGCTATCATTGAGAACTTTGAAGCACCACTACGAGATACGACGTGGAAGCACTTTTGATGTAGCAAAAGCGCTACAGATTTTTCACATGAACCTGCTTATTAGGCGAGACACCAACTCCGATAAGAATATTCTTCTTCCTCTGAAGCTTGGGAGACTGTAAAATTTTCTTGTGAGTTGTGACAGTTGCAATCATATTTATTAAAGGCACGCCTACACTCCAAAACCCCACGCTCAGCAAGGCTCTCATGTAAAGCCCTCAGGCTCACACTTTCTAGTAAAACTCCAAGCTCAGAAAAGCACGCCTCCTATTTTTTATCAGTCATTCATATTGTTTTCTTCGCTTTTAAAGTGAACATGAATTTGCATACTCTACATCCCATTATGATCATATTTGATGGATCACATTGTTTAACGTTATGTATGTTGGACGGTGTTGAAGGATTTATATATTTAAGTTACACCCTCTCTAAAAGTTTAAGTTATTAGAGTAGATGGTTGTTAACATGGTATCAGAGCCGCAAGTCTCGAGTTCAAACCTCACTGTCACCCTGATAATTAAAATTGAAACACGTGTTGGACCAAAAGAAGGCCACACGTGAGAGGGCATGTTAAAGGATTTATATATTTAAGCTACACCCTCTCTAAAAGCTTAAGTTATTAGAGTAGATGGTTGTTAACCAAAAAAATTAACAATTTAATTACAATTTTTCCTATATTTCTAAGATGGTATCATAGCTAACTAATCGTTGGTAGAATTTTTCAGTTCCTCGTCGTCTCCGACGAGGATGGCACCATCGACTTCATCCCCGGCAGTCAATCATAGAAAATAGCTTCCGCTTTATATATATACATATATACAAGTTTCCAATCTGCGTTTCACAGCCACCAACTTCATTATCTAGCTCTTCATCAGCGGCTATGTCCAAGACAAGGTCGTTTCACCAGTCCGCCAACTTTGGTGTATGTTCTCCGGCTTGTTTCACGCGAAGTCTCCAACACACGTCATCACCAGTCTGTGGTGAGCCACGAAGAAACTCTGACTTCTTGCGACGAGACTGTTGTTGTCCGTAGATTTATTCTTCAGGAGTTTTGTTCTCCGGAGATTTTTTGGCCATTTTTCTGGCACGTGATGCCATAACACTTTTCTTTGACGAGTTCTTCATTGGCCACCGTGAATCGATTACTCTGTTGTTGTTTGTTCTAGACTAGATCGAATGATTGTTGTCATGGGTTGGGCCGTGTCATTATCATCTTTTGTTTGCCGTGTTCACCAAAAAGATCCAGATCATTTGGCTTCCATCAAGCTACATACATTCAAGATTTTGCTCCAAACTCAAGTTGGTTTCATATAACTCACCTTGAGTTTGCGGAAGGCTGTTAGATTGTATATTTCTTATTATATCCTTTCCTAAACCACATAGGTTTCCTAAACCATCTAGGACTAGGATTTCTTGTCTTCTAAGTTTTCTTAACCTCCAAGATTTTGTGTCTATAAATAGGCCTTTATGTATTGTTCATAAAAAATTAACAATTCAATATACAATTTTTCCTATATTTCTAATAGATGATATTCATGAGATTATGGTGACTACTTACATTAAATAAGTCCTCTGCTTGATTCCTTGATTTTTATCATAATGTAATACATGCTAAAAAAATACTTGAATTTTATTGTTGCACATTTTAAGGGCATTTGATTTAGTTAATGCATAAGCAAATCGAGAAGATTTATGCACATTTTTTCTTTATTATTTTTAATGTTCTCTATTACATATGCTCTTTACTTCAATCAAGTTGGTGCCTCACTTCATACATTGCGCTTAGGCTCCAGGATACCTTGTCACCTTACTGTGCCATGTGCCGTTAATAACTATGGTTGAAATTTTATCAAGATAAAGCCCCAACAAACTTGGGAAGAAATCTAGCTCCCAAGATAAAATCTTGCTCGCCTATAAGATTTATTTTGTAGTCCTTACTGAAAAACTGTAGGATTATTTTGTAATCCAAGAGGAGAAATTATGGGCATTGTTGGGTTAAGTTTTCTGAAAACAGTTCTCAAGAACTCCGAAAACAGGACACTGTTTTCAGAGAATTATACAAGACTGACCTCTTAAAACACATCTTTTTTTAACTGAGTTTTCATGAACGAAACAAATTTTTGTATAATTCTCTGATTTTTAGTTTTCTCAGAAAATTGAACCAAACAGGCCCCATAATTTCCTAGATAACCATAAGAATGAATAAGTGCAACTAACTTTTTTGTAGAAATTTTATATTGGAAAACCATCCGATAGCTGTCTCATTCTCGCAATATTCTATCTATAAACAAAAACTTACACAACAAAATGTGATAACCAGATAAAATTAACCACTCAAGAGCTAATGGGAAACAACTGAAAACAACCTTATCCGGTAAAACAATATTGTAGACAAAGCAATCCATGTTAAAGCCCCACAAAGTTTTATCCAAAAAAGACATAAAATGCAGATCACTGATCAACCACCATATGAAAAATAAGTCCTTTAAACTCAGAAAACAAGGTAAGAAATGTAAAAACTTACGTCAATGACTTCCCACGAAAGACAATTGGAGGAGCAATAGCAGCAAATATGCAGAAACCAATATGGAGCTGCATAATACTGATGGCATCAAATAAAGGAATATTTACAACAAAATGCCACAAGTTGTGGCTAGTGAACAGTACTCACCAAGTAGAACAGGAAAAACCAACCAAACTTCAATGCACTATCCGTCCTGCAATTCGAAACAAATAGAAATATGCAAGAACTATCAGCACACCTTTCAGAAAAGAAAAAAAAAACTATTAGCACTCAGTCCAGCATGTTCTTGCTACAACCAAATCACTTATGTTTAAAATGAATCAAAATACAAAACCAATAAGCATGTTAATGTCATAACTGCTACCAATGTAGTCCAAGCAATCAACCACTTATAAAGTTAAGTATCAAAACACAATCAAAACTGAACCAGCAAGCCCAAGCAGTGACAGTAATCTTTCATCCAAAGTGATAACCCAGTAAGCAGACTAAACAGAGACCCGTGTCTCAGACAAATAGTCACAGGTACTTTGACAATAATTTGATCTATCACATTTCACAAGGCCATATAATACATACAGATCAATTCAAACCCATATAACCCCTAACATCACCGTAGACAGTAAGGTATATTCAATATAGAAACTTAATATAGACCACCACATAAGCTGGTTATAAATAGTTTGATGAAAGGAACACATGATAATGAAGATGATGATTCTTAGTTTTTGCACCAATTACTCTCATAATCTCATTTGTTAGATACTACACTAAACAAAACATTGCCACTTTCTGGGATCAAGAACATAAATTTTGTTTCCTCAGTCTACTCTATATCTACCATCAATACATCAACTAAACACAAGCTACTATATTTCTTCTTACTATATCAAACCACATCAATTCAACAAAAACTACATTACTTTTCCCTTCCTTGACATTTTCCTCAACAAAAACTATATTACTTTTTCAGTCTTTCATCACTGGTGCAGTTATTAGACTTCATTGCGCATGATCAAACCATCTTAAATCAATTTTTTTTTTATCTCCAACTGAGGTAAACTTCTATTGTACCACGAATGTGTTCATTCTTGTCTTCTTATGCACTGTTAAAAAATCAGCATTCTGGCCACACTCATTTTATGCATTTAATTGCAAAGCATTACATCCATGAAGCACGACTGTTTTGAACTGCTCTATTAAACTTTTTCTTTTGACTCTATAGATATACATCATTCTCCTAAAACTTCCCTCCACTTCAATTTCATGATATAACAACCCCCCACCTCCCCTCTTTCTATGAACAAACTGAGCCTAAATAACAGAATGCTTATTATTTGATATCTTGTTTGATATCTATTGGCCTTCGATCTCACTATTCCCCTTTGTATATTTCTAATGTCAATAAAGTAGTAAATTATATATTCTAATTTAATTCTACGTCTCAAACATACTTGATTTAAGACTTCTCTGAACTTTTTTATTAACTAGTGACAAGAATCAAACCCGTGGTCCCACCCCTCCCTTAGGATGTCACGCCAGAACTTTGTCATTATGATACAACACTAGTTACGTAATGCATTTGGAAAGACCGGAATCACCAGTCTTAGAAGGAATGTAGTTGATTACTGTTAAGTTGAAGCATTTAATGTTAACCTCTCTATATTTTTGGCTCAATCTTTTATACATTTTATGAAATATCATTTTTTTATCTTATTTTGCTCTGTGTACACAACCTGTGTACTTAAAATGAGATCCCTTGGCACTTTTTTGGCTCAAGAAGTCGAACTAAAGTATGGTACAAGAACACGCAGAAATCATGAACTCAAGAATTTCACATGATATTTTCATGAAGTATGAGAATTTTAATTCCTGACATCTATACGAGAACATTTTAATATTTTATTAACACTTCAAAACCAGAAAATTGGAAGTTGAAATACAGGTTTAACTGAAGAACAGATCCATGAACAAAAACCAGAAAAAAGGATTTAAACGGAAAAAAAATGTTAAAATCTGTTACAACTAGACAAATTATTTATTTCGGAGGCATCAATTTTTTTTATATAAGTATTTCAGAGGCAAAAAGATGCTGCATATATAAAAGTTTGGGGGCTGGGACAAGCTACTGGAAATACTCATTGCCCGTTTTGGGAATTTATATGAGAAACTTGTATATTTTGAGAGAGACATCCAAAGATAAAATAGAAGATTTCATTAAGGAAATAAAAAACTACTTGGTCATCACTCATAAACAATGTTACTGTAATTCACTAATACTCAAGCAAACTGCAAGCTGGGTCGTGCAACCCAATATGTAGTAAACTTTTGCCGCAGAATACATCTGACACCCAAATGTTTTCTTTATATTTCTTCCTCTGTTTCCCCTTTTGCATGACAATATCAAGAATAATGAACAAATATCTGTATGGCTATAAATTTGAGTTTCACACACCACACCCAAAGCAAAATTAAATATGTTATGACCTTACATCAAATTATGACCTCTATAAGCCTACCCGTTGTACCACGTTCAAGTGGCAGTGGCATACTGCTTACCCATTCACATTCCATATCCCAATCATGACAGACATTCCACGACAGAAAACAGGCTACAACCTTGTTGAACAAATTATGGGGTCCAGAAAAGGCTGCCCACAGTCTTCCTGCTGAAATCAGGCATAGAATTGGCACATGAGGTGCCAAATCATATTGCCAGGTTCCCATAACATAGTATGTATCCAGATAACCAATTAAATTGAAATTTCTATAGATGGCACAAATTCAAGATAGGAAAGAAAAGCAACATATGAATACCTCACTGCACGATAGAGTGGCCTGTACCACAAGACATATGAAAGGGGACATCCAAGTAGAGCGTAGATGGTTGCAAGGAAAAAAATTTTGACGCCTGCAGGTAGTCAACCATGTCACAAGATCTATATCAAAGCCATCTCAGTGATCTTAAATACACCACGAAAATCAAGAAAAGAAAAGCTTACCGCAGCCTCTAATCCAACATACAATCACAGCAATAACATTAAAGACGAGGCATAGAACTATACCTGCAAGAACAATAATTGGAAGAAAAAATATATAGAAAGAAATATATTAATGGCTGCAACAGAATTGCAGCAAGAAGTTACATAGTGAAAAACTACATATCCATCAGTCCTCCTACCAGATTTAGAATAAGGGCTCATATAAACTTTATTAGAAGTTTGATTGTATTTGAAAACAGAAGAAATTTACATGAGTTGTCTTAAACAAGAAAGGGTGGAAGGAGGAGAGGAATCAGCTAAATATGAAACACTCTCCCTAACATCTAATGATGGTTAGGGCTTAAGTGCTTAAGAAATGAGGGGTGAACTCTCTGCCTTTAATCCCTAAAGACGAGGGGCAGAGGAATCTCTTAAGAAAAAGAAGTCAATTACCAAAAAGAAGCTAATGTGAACATCTTTCATGTAATGGGGCCAAGCAATGCACATATATACTGAAAGTTATGCTAATTTCTTTTTCTTTCCCATATGAACCTAATAGGTCCCCTTCGGATTTTAGCAACAGCCAAGATTTGAACTTAGATACTGCACTAAGTCCTTCAAATGACTTGTTTAGACCATAACAAAAGTTTAAAACCATCTAAACCATGCCAGACATCTGGATTCCAACTTTCACAAATTCAAAATGACAAAAAAATGTTTAAGCTGCCAATGAAGGTAAAAAACATTGTTCATTGAGCGTATTTAGTACGCGTTTGTGCGCGCGCGCGTGTGTGTGTATGTGAGAGAGAGAGAGAGAGAGAGACTCACTATTGAAAAAGAAAGGGAAGTAAGACAGGAAGAAAAAAACCCAAAAGTTGGTGAAAGGAAACCCATGAAGCACGGAGACGGATTTAGAACACGGATAAACATGGAAAAAATACATGGAAGAAAAAGTAATACGCAAACATAGCAAAAATAAGACCGTGTTTATGTGAAGAGCCCCAAAATTTTATTGGAGAAGGATATGCTTGTTTCTTGAAGAAAGTAAGATTATGCAAATAAATCAAGAAAAGACTGGGGTACCTTTTTTACAAAAGATAAGAAGAATCTACAAAGTACTAAAAAGGTATCCTTTAAATTTCAACAGCCGCATTCACTTTTTATGAAGCATTCCAGTTAGGAAGCCATTATCTTAATGGTGCCATTTGTAGGTCTGCAAATGAACCCCAGCTCTTTCAGGTGTAGAAACTTACAATCTTAACGGGAGCATTTGTAAGGCTACAAATGAACAAGCTACTCATGAACAACTCATACTCTTTCATTAATCAAAAGAAAAAGCTCAAGTTCTACGACTCATTTAGCAAATGATACCAGCCAAACATTGTTCAGCTCAACTCCAAGTTCAACAGTCAATGACCGTCATCTTGTACTTATGGCATGATGCATCTCTTCTCTTAGGCCCAAGTCCCACTCAGAATGGCTACATGCCTTAAAGATTTTTTGTAATTTTGACAAGTTTCTTATTTATTGATGAAGAAAGTATTTCAATATAATAAAAGCTAGAAAGTAATATGTTTCACGAGCTCACAAGCCAAGCTTGCTCATGACCAAATCAAACTGAGCTTCAGCTAGCTTTCTGAGCTTGTCACAGACCTGAACTGAGCTCAAATTGGACCTACAACTGAAGTACTGAACTACCCTAGCCCCTAATAATCTCAAGCATGGCTCAACTTGATTAATAAGCAACTCTATCCATTTGGTAAAATGACGTTTAGATTATTAAGTGAATACGTGACACGGATACGGCACGACACAGACACGGCAAATGCCGCAAATCCTAAAAATTTAAGACAGACACACCAGGGACATATCAAATAAAAAATTGCATGTGTGATATATATTATAAAACTAATATTAATTTTCATCAAATAAAGAATCAAAAAATCCAGATTACAAAAAAAAAAAAATCTCAATTAAGAAGAGAAAAAATAAGAGAATGTGTTGAAGTATAATTTCTAGACTCCCTTAATAAAATTGTTGTAATCTAAATCCATAAATAAACCAAAGATTACAGTTGTATAAAAAATGAAGTAAAAGAAAAGAGAGAGAGAGAGAAGCATACGTAGAATTTTTAACCCTTTCTAAAATTAGGGCTTTGTGGAAAAAAAGAAAGAGAATTGTATTAGAAAAGAGAGAATCAACCAAAAAATCCAGATTACAAAAATAAATAAATAAATAAATCTCATTTAAGAAGAGGAAAAATAAGAGAACGTGTTGAAGTATAATTTCTAGACTCCCTTAATAAAATTGCTGTAATCTAAATCCATAAATAAACAAAAGATTACAGTTGTATAAAAAATGAAGTAATAGGAGAGAGAGAGAGAAGCATTCATAAAATTTTTTAACCCTTTCTAAAATTAGGGCTTTGTGGAAAAAAAAGAGAGAGAATCAATTAAAGAAATTACAAAATAAAAAGGAGAATTAAGGTTTTGAGAAGAAAATATAGTGCTTAATTGACAATAAAAGAGAGAATCTGTAAAGGAAGAACGGGATTTGGGATAGGAATAAGGGGAGAAAAAGAAGGGGGAAAAAAGATATAAAGAAAATGGATTTATTGAAGAAGAATAAGAAGAAAGATCGCTAACAGTTAAGCTTCCACAATAGGTCGTAAGTTTGAAGCTTGGTTGCAAAAGAGAGCAATATTCTTACTGTTTTTCGCATTTTGTTCAGTGACAATTTCAAACAAGTAATAAGCATGAAAAGATTTAATAGATTGCTTGATAAATTTCATATAAGAAACTTTTTATGTTTTGACCTCCATATTATTGAAACTTTTCAAAGAATTCTACATACTTTATATTTTAACCTTCTTTTTATGGAACTTTCTAAATATCCCCTTGTAATCAAGGACTCGTGTCTATAGCATGTCTGCAGTGTCAGTGTGTCCGTCATGTGTCCACAGCGTTTCTGTTGCTTGTCCATGGCGTGTATGTCACGTGCTGCCGCTTGTCCAAAAGAAAAATATATTGGCACATTTTATGGCATGTTTGACACGCATTGGGCCTTTGTCCGATGCGTGCTAGTGTCAAACACAATTCACATGATTGACTTAAACCTTTAAAAGCCATATAAATTGTGAAAGGACTATTCATATTCAAGTAATATCTAGACAGGAACTTAAGTGTCCAATATTAAGCAGAGGCAAAGGTATTTTCATAAATAGAACGAGTGACATATAATGGGTTCATCTATAAATAAAAAAGAACAAAGTGGGTACTGAAATGAATAAGCAAGTGTATAAAACATGATGAACCATGTATTCCATAAGTCAAAGTGAGTTCCAAACATTTATGTGTTTTTAAAGTTACAAATGAAAAAAAGATATATATATATAAGAAAAACTGGAGGCATAGGCATGTATCTTACCATGTCCAGCCATGTCCGTGTCAAACACCGACATTAAAACCTAAGGGATGTGTCTCTACTTCATACAAGAAAGTAATTGGTTGAAATTATACGCACACATAAAGGAGAAGAGGAAAAAATAAACTTATCCAAAAAAAAAAAAGTAAAAAATAAAATAAAATGTCAAAAGTGAGAACCTAAATAATCCATCACAAAAGACAATACTCAGTTCCACCACCAACAGTTATTAAGGAAGGTGAAGCAAAAAGCAGAAAGCAGTGAAGTGGCTACTACAGGTATAACGTTGACAGATAACTAATGAACTGTACAATACTTTCTGAAGTAACTAAAAGAAAGATACTTTAAGCAACTTTTTCACTATCAAAAAATTTGTGAAGTGGAAATACTTTAAAATGATTCAAACAAATCTTTCCTAGAAGAACTTTCTCAAACCAAAATAAAAGATCAACCACCCATACCTAACCAACTTGCAAAAGCCAGATACTGCAACCTCTGAGCATGAACTGGTATTTCATTGGCTATATCATGATGAATGATAGGAAAAAATGGAGGCCAGTTTCTATCATCAGAAGGTACGCCAGCTGAAATGCAATACGTGAAGAAATAATATACAAGCTTGTCAAACATGCAAAATGGATAAACAAAAATGCATTCCTAGCAATGAATATTTTGGCCTTTATCTTGTAGCTTACCGCTGGAAAGAGCATCTTCTCTTCGTTTAATGTCCTACAAAGGAAAGTTAAAGTGTAACGTACATCAGTTCAAAATTTAAATTTTATGTATGTGGATATCATAAGTGTCCACAATCAAGAAGTATAACAATGACACAATCACTGCCAAATCTAAATAAATCAATGTTTTACAAAACAATTTGATCTGTATTTGGAAGAAAATAACATGAGTAATCTAGTAGTAAGAACGCATAAATAAATTTATAAGGCATATTTATGAGCAAGAGCTCAATAACAGAATTGTAAATCTAACCCTTTCCCTCCTTTTCAGATCTGCTTCCCAAGCTGCAAGTTCTTTATCCTTTTTACTTCTATCCTGCGCATAACACATGATAAAAAACTCAGCACTATCTCATAAAAAAAATTGTAGAAAGATACAACTTCATTACATTCATTGAATCCAGTGGTATATCCACAGTCGCATTATGTTTTTGGCCAAAACCCAGGGTTTGAGCAACCATTTGAGGAATGCGTGACTTTGATGCAGGAGCAGCACCGCCATTCTACAATGGATACCATTCAATATCATGATGAGGCAGCATGAAGAAATGAAAATAGAAAGATGATCCAAATTGCATGCTCGAACCATGTAGAGTCAATAAATGTCAAAGTGGGTTAGAAACCAAAGGCATTTCTTTGTGCAGTAGCCTACACAACAATGATTTAACAAGATACATCTAGAGGCAATCAATAACTTAGTTCTGTTTACATTTCATATAAATGTATTTGTAATGATACATTGGCCCCATTCAGAAATCATGTGGTGGGGGTGGGGGAGGCATTTTAAAATTTTTGAACTTTTGAGGTAATTGGCAATCCAACAAGGTATCAAAGCTTTCTTTCTAAGAGGTCTTGAGTCAAGTCTCACAATTGCATTTGTTACCACATTCTGTCTTTCTTGTTCTTTGCATTCAAGACAGAGTTGTATGTGATCAAGGGTGTTAGAATTTTATATGTAGTTATGTACTATTGGAACCATTTCATGATGGCTTAAATTTTAAAGACTATTAGTAGTCTAAATAAGTATGACATGTAAATGGCGGTGTACAGGTCATAACCTACGATACATGGACATTCCTATTCCCCCTTAACAACACAACATGATATTGGTATGAGATATGCATCCAACACACGTACCCAAATAGGCCACATTGATCCTTTATTTTGAATTATGAAAGAAGAAGAAATTTTAAAATTGACAGAAAAGAAGTTTTCTTTTTCTGAGATAAATGGAATTACTCTTTCTTTCACTATATTACATTTAATTTTAATTACTATTGATTATATTTGTAAGGAATAATAGCATCATGAGTTACATTTTTATGTAGCGTATTATGTTTTTAAGTATGTAAGCCAAGTCTACGTATTCTAAGACTTAGAATTTAGGGAGGTCTAACACTTGAACACGTAACGGCACCTGGTACTTGTACTTGAGTCCAGTAGCATAGTTGATAACCATTTTATGTAGGTTAAAAACCCACGTCTTATTAAATTGCTTCTTACCCTTAGTTTCATTTAAAGGATCTAGTAGGTTGGGTAACTACTGCTTTTTCTTCCATTTGGAATTTTGTATGCTCCTAGTGTTTTCCATTACCGTGTTTAGTTGCTTGAAAAAGAAAATAAAACTCTACCAATTAAAGATCAACTGAACTTAACAAAACCTTCATCATCATCCTTGCCTTTATCCCGTAAACTTAACAAAACCTTATTGTAACTATTTTGACTCGATTACAAGAATCATGTTTCTCCATTATGTTAATTACAATATTGGGTTAACCACACACTATTATATCTCTCCTCCTATTTCAATCCATGCTAATTTCCATCTTCCCTTCCGGGCTTCCCCTAAACATTACCATCAATGTGGACTAAGTCACTCTTTCTATCAATATAGTTATTGGTCTTTCCTTGCATGTAACAAAACCATTTTCATTATTTTCTCCCATTTTATCTCCAATTTCTAGTAGCCCGCTACTTCAATCATCTCAAGAATGCATCAATTCTAATTTTATTGTCTAGTCATGTCATGCATTCATCTCTATTTCCACATTATTGCCATGTTCATTTTATGAATTTGTTATTTCTTATTTGTCATGTACACAAATCAAATATTATGACAAAATCACTCCTCCACTTAACACATACTACTTAATTCTATAAACAACATCATCTACAATTTGCCCTCTCTACAGATAATCAAGCCTAAATACCAAAATTGTTTACTTTCTGTTAACTGTTACCCTCAATCTTCACTACATCACCACCTTTAATTCAAAAAATGATGCAACTCAAGCTCTATGAGATCATCCATCCAAGTACTACCTACTCCAAAAGGCGCTAAGTGCAGGGTTCTGGCAGATTCAGTGCATTATAGCTGGTGCAATCACTCCCGTTCAAACTATTACTACTACATACAACTTGAATTTCAAATACTAGATTGTGTGAGTTTACAATCTCATTTCAAGCAGTTACATGCGAACCCATAAACTAACTCCATAGAGCCCATTGTTCTTCCTTAATATTCCTCCCCAATCTGATATTATGGTGCCGGTATAGACTAAAATTTCATGATGCTCTAATTCTGACCGGTAATAAATACCAGGGCTTTGCAATATTTGATTGATTACAATTCTGTATATTCCATTTACTATAAAATTTCCAAGGGAATTCATAAGAGGACTTAACAAAATTTCTGTCAAAAATTCGATTTTGTCAAGCGCTTTCCTATTCACTGCAATGGTACAATTTATACGCTCTCAAAAACTACAGCAATCAAATCGAGATCAAACAAACTCATTTACCAATATACCCACACACATTAAAGAAATAAATTTTATCGAACAGATGAACATAAAAGTGACATTAAACAAATTAAAACCAACAAAATTGAAATTAAAAACTATGAAAAATATAGATCCATGCTACCGAAAATGGATTGACTTCTCCTTCGTCGAAAGGGTTCGGATCGTTCCTGCGATTCATGCTCTCCTCTTCTTTAATTTCCCAACAAATTTGCAGAAACACCTTCTTAGTGGTAGAGCGTAGATATATATATATAGAGAGAGAGAGAGAGTGTTAGTTTGAGTAGGGAAGCACTAAGCTTTTGCTTGTGTGCAACGCGGGATTTATCGATTACAAATTGAAAACAAGCTCTCACTTTCGCCCCTGAAAAATGATGAAATTACGAGTAGTGTCCTTGGTTAAGAGATGATGTTAGTATGCTGTGTGGATGATAGCACTGTTGCCCTCCTATGTAACCAGTCATATATCTTCGACGCAAGGATGTTTGTCACGTGTCTATCACGTGATTGTAAATCAGCTGCTTTGTTGTCTGTTATTCATTTGTTGATTCTTTTTGTAAGTGTAGCTTCTTAAGCAGGGAGTAGAAGCTCATTCATTCGTTGCTCCTGCATTGTCTATGTCACGTCACGTCTCATAAAATCTTTGTTCCGAATAAACCCCCCAACTATAAGTTGGTTGGTTCAATCTATAGGGTTAATATAGTAAAAACAGTTTAAGGAACTCTACTTGCAGTTCTGCCATCTAGAGACACGTGTAAACGCCTACACTGTTTCATCCCACTAAGGCGCCACGTGTAAAATCAATGAAGAAAATGAAAGCTCTAAAAATTGATTTATTCGGAGTAAATTTTTTTGTTAATCATTTTTCCAGTTTAATTTTTTTTTTCAAAATTCTAGTATTTAAATTTGACATACACACTCATTCATGTATATATACATATATATATGTCCACGAGAAAGCTTATAATACTTTGGGAGTATTTTGCTAAGTGCCATTACTCATAACTCATGTTTTTTTGAAAAGTTTTTTATCCGTTTAAAATTGGGCTAAAGAAATGAGTGGAAAGAAATAAAAGTTACCCTGCAAATATGTAATATCAATTTTAATGTTTAATTAGTTACAAAATTAATTATTAAATCCTTCTAAAATTCTCTCACACGTATGATTCCAGTATATTGATAAAAAAATATAAAAATTCTCCTTCCCTTCCTTCCCACCAAAGAAAAAAAAAATGTGTCACTCCATCCATCTTTTCTACAATCATTTTCATTCAACTAAACATGAGAGAGACTCATTATCTTCCCTAGGGATGCCTCATCCATACATCTCCCTCTCCATGCCATCTATTTTTCCATTCCACCCACCAAATGAAGCATAATTATGATTGTAAAGGATTCTGCCAAAATAAGGAGGAGCGGACCCAGAAAGTTTAATTTGGTGGAGAAATTAATTATATGAGAAAAATGAAATAAATAATTTTATAATATATTTTTATTTACAATATGAGTCTAAATATAGATTCATAGTACAAAAAATAAGATTTACTCATCAATGAAAAATATTGCATAACCATCAAGTGCATACAAATGACATAAATATGTAAAAATAATTAGAAACCAAGTATAAAAAGGATAAAATAAGTATATTTTCAATTTATAGTTTCAAGTAACGTAACAATATGTAATGGTATCGGAAATATCAGCCAAAGTATATTTGAAATAAGTTACCATAACCATGATTTTTTTTTTAAATCCTTAGTAAATCAATCAAATTTAATCAATGAAATATTAATTTGATTATAAGTAAATTTTAGTCAATTAAACATCTTAATTATGATGGTATGATGACCAATGCAACAAAACAGAAATAGTATAAAATTGATATCCACTACAAATACATAGAGTAGTTTGATCTATTAACTGAAATTTAAATATGTCAAAGAGAAGGGTGATTTAGATATAATTTATCTCACTTAGATGACGAAACTTACATTGTAAAAACATAAAGAAGTCCCAAAATAAGGTATCAACACATTCCTATTGAAATTCTTCATGAATTTTTGGCCTAGTGTCAAGTTTTCTTTATATTTTTTTTATATGCATATGTATTAAGGCTTTTCAAAAAATTAAGGGGGCTAAATTATTAGATAGATATGTGTTTCAAAATTAATTTTACTAAATTTTACACAAATATCTTAATTAACTTTTCTAATACCAAAGTAAAATGATATTATTTACATACATGAATATATCTTGAATAAATATATTTTCATATGTTTTACACTTGGTATTTTCAATTAATCTATTTGATTCACTTACTTTTAGGATGAATCTATTTAAATTTATGAGATACATTTTGATTAATGTGATACATTAGTGAATTTATCCACATCCATTGTCTTGGAACATTGAATCTTCTCAATTCATGTATTTTGAACACATTTATGAGACTCAAATTGAGAGACATATATAAGGACCACACTTCCCTAACTCAAGCATGGAACAAGTTTAATCTCAACTCATACTCAAGTTTTTTCAACTCAAAGTTTAAAAAGTTTTTTCTTCTATTTTTCATCCTTGAGCATTATGAAAAGAGATTAAGTGTTGCACCCAATCATGTATCATGCAAATACATTGTGGTTGGATCAGGTCCAGGCTTGTTTGAACTCCGGAGATAGAGCTGCCATGATCCCTTACACCTTAACGGAGGATTCGATTATCTTCAAGAAGCGTTTACGCGCCTCAAAGCTATGGTTAGGGGCGGTGTAAAGCCTTAGATTTTATTTTTATTTTAAATTAGAATTAATTATATTTTAATTGTGATAAATGTGAGAAATTGGTTTAAATATATGTTATGTGAGTTGTGACACTTTTCTGAAATTTTGGGTTCGGGTGTCGGACCCGGGATACGTCAGATGACAAAGAAGACTTTCATGAGTCTCAGAAATTTATATAAGGACGTATATGAACAATTGAAGGGTTTAAAAGATAAATTGGGAGGAGAAAATGTTAGTATGTGATTAGTAGAGAGTCAATAGTAGCAAGGAGCAAATTAAGAGAAAGAGATGTACTTAATTGCAAAAGTAATAAATATAAGTAGATTTATATCATTTATTTCACCACAAAAATCATATTTGCAAAAATAGTAAATGTATAATTTTCGCGTTTTAAAATGATAAATGGATAATCAAAATATCCTCTATTATGCAAGATAGACAAAATAAGCAATTGAACCAATTTAAGCACAATAAAAGAAGATAAGGATAGAGAAATCAAACGTCAATCACAAGATGATTTTTGCGAGGTTCGGAATTCCTACTCCTCGGCTCAAGACCCCTTTTGAAACTTCTCGAATCCAATAAGACACCTCCTTAAGGTGGAGAGCAAACCTTCTTGCTAAGATAAACTCTTTTTTCTAGCCTTCCTCAGGTCACACTAACCCTTGCTAAAGGAACAACCTCCTTTAGGCTTTTTTATGGATTAAACCAATCATTTGAGTGGAAGAAGTGAATATAAATGAAACTGTGAAAGTAGATTTACAATTATAAGCTCTCAATATATATCTCTCAATATAGATGAATACTCAAATAAAATCTCATAAGACTAGAGTATGAAATAAATTCACAAGATGAAGCTCAAAAACTCTTGAATGATTTTTGCAATATGGTAGATGAAAATATTGAATGCTCAAGTTATGTATATAGCTCTTCAATGCATATGAAACTTATACAGGCAAAGCAAACTGATTCAAGGTGGTTGGAGATGGTTAGGGGTGCATTAAATGCAGAAAATAGCTGTCGGATTCAAAGTCTGATATTGTCGGCTGGCTAATGGACATTGTTTCGGTCGGCTAAAGCTATGCTTCGGCCGACTGAAACAATGTTTCAGCTTCTCTTGTTTTGCAACCCTACTGGAATCCATTTCCAGCTCTTACCAACCGACTGATGATTTCATTAGACGGTTGATGACCATGTTTCGGTCAGCTGAAGCTAGGATTCAGCCGGCTGAAACATTGGTTCATCTTCCCCTATTTTGTATAACTTGTTGGAGTTAATTTCCAGAGTTGACCAATCGGCTGATAGTACTTATTAGGCAACCGAAACTCTATATGTATGTGAAAATGCATTTTAAACAAGTTTTTGAATGGCCATACATAAGAATAGGTTAATGATAAAATATGATTGATGATCAAGACCTCTACTAGAAGATCAATATGAGTTTGAAAACGTTTTGATGCATGATCTTGAAAGAGTTGAGCTTCATATGAATTTAAATATACTTTAACATAGTTTTCAAAACACTTGCCATCCTATCTACCCTTTTCTTCAATGTGGATGATATGTTTAAGCTTTTGAAGGTATGACATGCTTGCTTGAAAAACTTTATTGAATTTGAATGAACGTTGAAAGCTTGACAGATTCCTTTTTGTCGTATCTTCAATTTTCGTACACTTGAATATATATGATACTTCTTTGAGCTTGAAGTGATGGAATTGGATTTGTTTTTCTTGAGTCTTGTCTTTAAATATGATCACTAGCATAATCACTCAATGTAGACATTAGTAGTAAATACATCATTAATGATTGTAATCATTAAAATCTTTGGGTCAACAATCTCCCCTTTTTTATGAAGACAAATCATTGATGTGTTTTCGTGATATAAGGAGTGCATTGAAATTCTCCCCCCGTCAATATGCATATAATCAATAAAGTATTGAAAATATTCATTTTTCAATATACAAGCTTTTGTGATCATATAGCATTTTAGGCATGATAAGTATCAAGAGAAAGAAAACATAGAACAATTTTGAACTTCATTGATATTCATGCTTTCAAGTACAAGGATAGACATGCTTTCAAATACAAAGATAGACAATCATAGGCATAAGCATAGTCATAGCAAAACAAAATCACAAAATATCTCAAAACATTAATTTCTCTCCCCATTTGTCAAATCAAAAGGCAAGAGGTCTAAGCCAAGGCGAAGTTCCACAAGATTTTCAGTATATAAGCCAACTTGACCGGCTATCTCCTCTATTCGATCACTAAGTTCTTCCACTTCTTGTTGGCGAGCTCTTGACATGGCAAGCGCGTCAACTTTCCTTGCCAAATTGTCTAATTTTTGCTTATTCTGCTTGGCAATTGCTATATTCTCGACTAGCAAGTCCCTAATGTCTTGTGGGAAGATAAAAGAACCACCCCGGGAGGTGGGACATCCGTATATGGTGGATGAGGAATCTCATCCTCTATAGGCTTGTCTTGTTCCAACCTTTCCTCTTCTTCTTCTTCCCCGTCTTCATCCTCACTTTCGGCAGCCCTGGTATGAATTTTGGAACATACCAATGCCCATTGTCGTCTTACCTCAGATTCATGATTTTTAGCATGGTAGAATTAATTTTGTCCCTAGGTCCATGAGTGACGAGATCAACTAGAGCTAGGGGGACTCCTTTAGCCATGAAGATCATAGTAAGAGGCATAGCGTAATAGAGATGGATGTCACTCTTCTTGCAATCAAGTAAATGGTGATAGATAAGAAAAGAGAGATCGAATCTCTTCCCATTGATGACACACCATACAAGAAAGGCTTCCATGAAGGAGACTTCTGAGCACCCTCCAGATTTGGGAAATATTGTATACATAATGATGTTGTATACAAGTCGGGCTTCTACTGTCAATTGGCTCGATTTCACTTTCATGATATTTGTAGTAATCTTATCATAACTTATTTGACGAATGACGTCCAAAGGATTGAAACATTCGCCTTCATACCAAATATGGGAGGTATAGTATCGAATTTTGCTTTTGGGAAGATGAAAAAGTCTTCGAATGAATGTTTGATCAAGAAAGATATCAACACCCGCATTGAATGAGTAGAGGGTTGAGACTGGGACATCATCCCCCGATATCAAGTGAGCGAAAAAGAGTCTCACCAATATCGGGTAGAACGAATATCCAAGGAGACGAAATCACCTAATCCAATAGCATCAAAGAGGGCGTATGTATTCAAGTGATATGCCTCACATTTGACACGAATGAGCACTTTGCCCTTTGCCACAATCTGATTTAGGTACTTCTTCTTATAGGATAAATGATAGTTGTTGGTTTTGAACCATCGAATAGAAGTAATGGTTGGAGTTGAGGTCGTGAGTGGTGGTTGATGAGATTGACCACCATCATCGGCTGTAAAAGCCTTTGATTTCTTGGATGGGCGAGAGTCCTTTTTCGGATTCTTTCGTGGAGGCATTTTGAGTTGAGATTGTGGTAAGATTGAAGTTCAAGAGAAACTTAAGGTATGGAGCAAGAATGTATGAGGAAGGGGTACCTTAGGGTTCGTTGTGATGGTGGCGAGGTGATTCTCTAGTCGTCCGAAGCTAGGAGGGAAAATAGGGGAAATGGAATGAATTTAGGGTTTGCGATTTAAAACTGCCCAGTTCGCAGTTTTAGTCGACTGAAAGATAGTTTTGGTTAGCCGATGAATTGTTCAGTCGGCTGAACTATCTATCAGATGGTTGATTTTAGCACACTTTGTTTGGTCGGCTGAAAGGGCCTTTTTGGTTGGCTAAAGCCTTTATTAGATGGCTGAAATGTGCAGAACATCAATTTTTACAGTTTTTGATCACTTCCTTTTCTAAGGCCATCCCTATTTCTCTTCTAAGTGTATTAAACCTATCTTCTTAAAAGGGTTTAGTGAAAATATCGGCAAGTTGATTATCGGTATTATCAAAACTAACTCGATATCTCCCTTAAACACGTGATCTCTAATAAAGTGATACCGAATTTCAATATGCTTTATTCGGGAATGTTGAATAGGACTTTTCGAAATACATGTTGCCCTTGTGTTGTCTCAATAAATAGGGATATGATTAAACATAAGGCAAAAATCTTGTAGTTGTTGTTTGATATAAAGCATTTGAGCACAACTACTTCCGGCGGTGATCTATTCGGCTTTCGCCGTTGATAAAGTCATGGAATTTTGTTTCTTACATGACCAAGACATGAGTGATTGTCCTAAAAAGTGACAACTTCCGCTTGTACTTTTCCTATTAATTTTGCAACCAGCAAAGTCGGTATCCGAATAGCTAGTGAGATCAAGAGAAGTATTTCTTGGATACCAAAGTCCTAAGTTAATAGTGTCACTTAGATATTTGAAAATACACTTAACGGCACTTAAATGAGACTCTTTAGGACAAGATTGAAATCTAACACATAAGAAAATATTAAACATAATTCCTGGTCTACTAGCGGTTAAGTATAACAAACTTTCAATCATTCCTCTATATTTTTTGATATCGACATCCTTTCCTTTTTCATCTTTATCTAGATTAGAGGAATAACTCATTGGAGTTTTGGCATGTTTGGCTTCCTCTAAGCTAAATTTCTTTAGCAAATCTTTAACATACTTAGATTGACAAATGAAAATGTCATCAAGTGTTTGTTTGATTTGCAAGCCTAAGAAAAAGTTGAGTTCACCCATCATGCTCATTTCAAATTCCTTTTGCATGCTAGAGGAGAATTATTTACATAATTTGTCATTTGTTGAACCAAAAATAATGTCATCAACATAAACTTGAATGATTAACAAATGATCGCTTATGATTTTGGTGAAGACTGTGTTATCAATTTACCTCTAATAAACTCATTTTTAAGTAGAAAGTCACTCAATCTCTCATACCAAGCTCTTGGAGCTTGTTTTAAGCCATATAGGGCTTTTGACAATTTGAAAACATGATTTGGAAAATCAAAAATTTTGAAACCTAGTGGTTGTTCAACAAACACTTCTTCTTCTATTAGACCATTTAGAAAGGCACTATTTAGAGGCAAAAGTGAGTAGCATTCTAATGAGTTATAATCTAGTTATGGGTGCAAATGTTTCTTCATAATCAATACTTTCTTCTTGATTATAGCCTTGAGCAACAAGTCTTGTTTTGTTTCTTGAAATGACACCTAATTAATCCTTTTTGTTTCTAAAAACCCATTTGATGCCAATGATAGTTTATCCTTAGGCCCTGGTACTAAATTCTATACTTGATTTCTTTCAAATTGATTTAGTTCCTCTTGCATTGCAAGAATCCAAGACTCATCGTTTTTGGCCTCATGAAAGTTTTTAGGTTCAAGTTGAGACACAAAAGCCGAATTGTAAACGTTGCTAAGTTTGGATCTTGTGCTAACCCCTTTGGATGGACTACCAATTATTTGATCAATTGAGTGATTTTGTACAAATTTCCAATTTTAAGGAAGATTATTATTTTCTTCTTCATAAGGTTGACCATTGTTTAAGAAATCTTTTGGGGAATCATTAAGTGAAGGCTCATTATTTTTAGTTTCAATGCTAGGGTTGTCACTAGATAGTTTTATCTCAAAAGTTTCATCATCATCATCATCATCTAAAATTCGTTTGAGAGGTGGGGGTAGTGATTCATCAAATATTACATGAATGGATTTGACAACGGTTAGAGTTCTTTTGTTGAACACTCTATATGTTTTGCTTCTAGATGAATATCCTAGAAAAACACCTTTATTGGATTTAGCATCAAATTTTCCTAAATTGTTCTTATCATTTAAGACAAAGCATTTGCATCCAAATGCTTTGAAATAACTAATGATAGGCTTCTTCTCATTCCATATTTCATAAGGAGTTTTGTCAAGAATTTTTCTAATGATAACTCTATTTATCATATAACAAGAAGTACTTACGGCTTCGGCCCGTAGGTATTTAGAAAGATTATGTTCATTTAACATTGTTCTAGCCATTTATTGGAGAGACTTATTTTTTCTTTCAACAACTCCATTTTGTTGAGGAGTTCTAGGTGCGAAGAGATTGTGATTGTATCCATTTTCATCACAAAACCTTTTTATATCCTGATTTTTGAATTCTCTACCTTTTGCCTAATTTCTTTTGCAAACCACCTATAATAACTAGAAATAACCATATATAGGAATTTTAAAAAATTGGGGGGTGGGGGAACTTAAATTTTCCTATACAAAATCACCATAAATAATGATAAATTAATACCATTAATAAAGTATTCAAACAAAATTTGGGGGGCCATGGCCCGAGTAGCTCCCCTTTTATTTCCACCATATTTGTAAGTGCAAGTGATTTTTTTAATTTATCATAATTAATTTTCCAACACAAGTGTCTTATTCTTTTAATTTTTTTATATACATATATACTAATGGGTTTTAAAAAGGTCCTCACTACGATTCGCCCCTAACAACACGTGCTCACCATCCCTTTAGTTAGGCCTAATATTTGAAAATCTTAGGCATGTTTTGACTTATTATCCATCATTCCAAGATCCCTCTAAATGTCCCAAAGTAAAAATTCTTAAATGTGTGGGAGATCTTATCCATGTATCCTTCTACATTTGTCAGTTATTTCTCAAGGTTTTGAGATGACCTGATATGATTAGGGTTTTGACTAGAATTGGGTCGTCGAGGTTTAAAGCGACTTGATTTGGACAGAGTTTTGACTCGAGGATTAGGTTATTGAGGTTTGGAGTGACCTGATGTGGCCAGGGTTTTGACTCGAGCATTGGGTCGTCGAGGTTCGGCGTGACCTGACCTAGCCAGGGTTTTGACTCGAGGATTGGGTCGTCGAGATTCAGAGTGACCTGACATGGCTAGGGTTTTGACATGAGGATTAGGTCATCGAGGTTCAAAATGACCTGACCTGGCCAAGGTTTTGACTTGAGGATTGGGCCGTCTAGGTTCGAAGCGACCTGACGTGGCTAGGGTTTTAAGTCAAGATTATGGTTCATCGAGGTTTCGAGGTGACCTAATTTGGTCAGGGTTATGACTCGAGGATTGGGTTGTCAAGGTTTCGAGGTGACCTAATATGGTCATGGTTTTGACTCGAGGATTGATTCCTCAAGATTAAGAGTGACCTGACATGGCCAAGGTTTTAACTCGAGGATTGGGTCCTCCAGGTTTGGATTGACCTGGCGTGGCCAAGGTTTTGATTCAAGTATAGTCCTTGACTTTTTGGTTCGAGATTTGTCTTCTTGAGACTTTGTGGTGACATGGTATTATTAATTTAGGCATTTGTCAGGTGGGCAACGCACGTAAGACACCTTCAGTGACTTGAACGGTCCACGTGTTTAGCCGTGTAGCCAAGTGGGTAACGTATGTGAGACACCTATACTATAAAAATGAAACCTTAGGATATTAGGACAAAAGAATATATACTTATAAAATAAATTTTTTTTCTAAGAATTGATAATGTACTTTTAAGCTTTAAGTCAAACACGTGAAAATATAATAAAAATGACTTGTGTTATAAACATTTTATGTCAAAACAATTGAAGAGGGAAAAATATATTGCGTTATTTTAAGGCCAAAACTATAGGCATCCATGTATGGATTTGGTGTCAAAATGATAATGCTCAAATTCAAAGTTGATTCAAGTTCAATAGATGAAATTTACATCCATATACGAGTTAGTCAAAATTAAAATTTTTAAACAAATTTTGATAAAGAAAATTTTGGTCATATATTTCTCATGATTTCTTTTAAACAAATAGATGTGGCTGTATCTTTACAGCCAAAAAGTGAAAAGCTTATAAAGTAATAATGAAAAGCTTATATTCTGTTTTGGTTATTTCAGCAAATTAGATTCACACAATTCTTGTAGGCCTCTTACTGTGCCAAATGGGATTGACATCTTATATATGTTTATTTATGAAAATGCTGTTAGATGTGCTTCTAATATTGATTATGGTGATATTCCATTGTAGGATTTTTTTTTCCTTTCACTTTGGCAAGTAACTCACACAAATTCACTTTTTTTCATTAAGGTAGAAAAATACTAGTAATAGTGAAAAACAACTTTCGTTGTATCTGTTAATGAAAATATAAATAATTGATGACAACAATTTCATACAGTACAATTGTCTTTGTGGCTATGAAAGAAACGCTAAAAAGAGACATATTCTCATTCGGTGGTGGGGTCGCTCCTACTCACATAACTCTCATTTGACATCTTTTGAATTTGAAAGATGTATCATTGCTAAAAAAGACTAACATAAGTTTACAGTTGAGACCATATTTTGAAAGTTGTATTATTGCTCAAAAAACTAGTATAAGTTAATAATTGGGACCATATTTGTTAAGTATAATTCGTCATTTGTAGGTAGGATTAATAGAACAACAAAAATGTCACTAAACCTGATTTGGCCCAAGTTTACTTCTCACATATTGGTGGGTGGGAGAGTACTAGCTCGCGGAATCAACCCAAATAGCATCACTCAAAAAAAAAACATTATATCCTATATGTTATTTATTTTATTATAGTCAGGAGATCAAACAAAATCATAAACTTAAAGAGGGTGAACGATGCCAATTTTAGTGGTTTCGAGGTAACCTGATGTGGTTAGGGTTTTGACTCAAGGATTGGATTGTTAAGGTTTCTAGATGACCTGATGTGGTCAAGGTTGACTCGAGGATTGAGTCCTCAAGGTTCAGAGTGACCTGGTGTGGCCAAAGTTTTGACTCGAGGATTGGGTCATCTAGGTTTGGATTAACCTAGCGTGGCCGGGGTTTTCATTCAAGAATAATCCTTGACTTCTTGGTTCGAGATTTCTCTTCTTGACATTTTGTGGTGATGTGGTATTATTAATTTAGGCATTTGTCAAGTGGACAATTCACGTAAGACAACTTCAGTGACTTAGTGGTCCATGTGTTTAGCCGAGTGGGTAATGTATGTGAGACACCTCCAATATAAAAATGAAATCATATGACATTAGGACAAAAGAATAAATATTTATAAAATAAAAAATTATTCTAAGAATTGATAATGTACTTTAATTGAGGTTTAAGTCAAATACGTGAAAATATAATGAAAATGACTTGTGTTATAAACATTTTATGCCAAAATAATTGAAGAGGAAAAAACTATTGTGTTATTTTAAGGCCAAAACTATAGGTGTCCATATATGAATTTGGTGGAAATGATAATATTAAAATTCAAATTTGATTCATGTTCAATACATGAAATTTATATTCATATAAGGGTTAGTCAAATCAAAATTTTAAAACAAATTTTGATAAAAAAATTGATTGTATAATTCTAATGCTATCTTTTAAGGAAAATGATATATATCATGAAATATATTCATAATTTGTATCATGAATGATGTGACAAAGATAGAGTCTTTCTATAACAATTATGTGTGAAGTATGAGATTTGAAAAGATGAATTTAAATTTAATAACAATGTTAAAATAACGGCGTTGTTTTTCCATACACGTCGTGAAATAATTTTATGATGTGTATCATTGCTCAACAAATAAATGTGACTCTATTTTTACGAATAAAAAGTAAAAGGGTAAATTACACTGATCTCCCCTGAGGTTTGGCCTAATTACACCCAACATCAAACTAATGGATTTTGTTGTACCGTGCTCTCCTGAGGTTTGCTCCGTTACGACAAAGACCCCCTTCGTCCAAAATTCCGTTAGTTTTGTCAAAAAAATTAGTTGAACAGGCCAAAATGCCCATCAATTTATATATATATGCACATATATGAATTTCAGATTATAATAAGATTATACATATATGTACATATATATGAATTTCAGATTACAATGGTGATGGAGGTCGACGATTGATGGTGCTTTAATGGTGTCGATGTTGATTCGGCAGTGAGAACAATGGTGGATTCTAGGTGGTTGTGTTAGTGGAGCTCCAGAGGTGAAGCTTGGAACTGGTGGATGATGGTGGGTCGGTTATGCGGCGGTGCGGTGTGACTTTTCATGGTGGCAGTGGCTGTCTTCAAGGTGGAGCTTGAGTGGTAGTGTGAGATATAAATCTGTAATTAGCATATTTCAGTGATCAAAACCTGATTAATCGAGTTGTAATTTTCGTATTATTTTATATAATCGATAGTCGACAACTTTGAGCTGATACTCAAGTGCATGGAAGCAGATAAATCAGTTAGAACATCATATAGTACAGGTAAGTATGGTGAGGACACTCTACACATTATATTTTTCGAGCCTATTTTGAAAAATTAGGGTTTAAATGAAAATATTAGAGTTTTTCAAAATAGGACCGGTCCCCAATATTTAGGACTTGTCCAACTTGTCTCGGCAGTTTGGTTTCTGCAGATTTTTACAAAGTCCCTCCGGTCCTATTTATTTGGCACTGATCCCACTTAACCTGTTCCAAATAGGAAATAGATTTTGATGAAAATTCTGATTCCTATTAAGTTTGAAAATTCTAGGAGAGTTCTATTTTGGTATTTAACTTCTTTTCTAAGTAGAATTAGAACTTCTTTGCCTATATATATGTATCTATATTTTCTCTACAAGTGTGGCCTGAAAAATTAATATTTTTAGAGAGAGAATGTATATACAATATAATTAGGGCTATTTATTTTTAACAACACATATCCATACTTCACGAGTGATATTTAGGATGGTGTTATACTTCTGATTAGCTGTTCAGAGAGTACATGAAATCTATTTGCTGATCAGAACATTGGATTGATGGTTCTTCGCTTGCTTACTTGCTGAGGAAGAAAGGTGACCAGATCGCACTACGAAGGGAATGAACTACTTGCTGAGTATTGTTATTTTTTCAGCAACTTTTCTATAAGGATCGTGACGTTAGCCAGAAGTCTGCATTAGTTGGACGTGTTGTCGCAATCATAAACCTGAGGTGTTCCGCATTAGATTCTTGACAAAGTGAAGAGGGATGTGAGTCTGAGACAGAGTCTGCTGTACTTTGCTTCATTATATTGGATTGGTTTCCTAAGGCGTTCTGCCTCCCTCCGTGATTTTTCCCGCTTTGGGTTTTCACGTATATCTGGTGCATTCTTTTCTTTACTTGCACTTTATTTATTTACTTGCTTTCATTATTTGGTTAATTGGACTTAAAATTGAATTAATTAAAAATTAAGCAAATGAGCAAGTGATCCTATTCACCCCCCTCTAGGTTCTAAAAATACTTTACGCAACCGCTTCTGCACCACACAACTCACAGGTAGGTCTTCACAGTGGCTAGTAGCTTGGGCAAGATGCACTGTGCATAGCGTCGGGAATGATGGAGCTTGGTCGGTGCTCGGAATGGCCATAGTGACGAAGACCCATCTGGTGAAGCTTGGTAAATTAGTGGTGGTTCACGGCTGGGTTTAGGTGGCCGGAGTGGTGGGTCTGTGGCATGGCAGCCGTGAGGTTGATGAAGCCGAAGGTGGGAACATGGTGGTGGCTAGGGATGGCAATTTGCCCCGCCCCGTCGGGTACCCTCCCCGCCCCACCCCGTTTAAAACCCGTTTACGAAACCGTTTAAGTAAACGGGACGGGGATGGGATTTAGGGAGAATAACCCGTGCGGGTTTGGGGCGGGGGCGGGGTAAAGCCCTACCCCGACGGGTACCAGCCCCGCCCCGTTTAGAAATATATATATATATAATATAAAAAAAATCTAATCCTAAATTTACTAACATACCCTTACTTATTATATTATACATATAAAGAAAACATATATAGATTTACTGCCACACTTATATATATCTATATATATATATATATATATATATATCATATAATATAAAGGCTAGCCCTAAATCTAAAATTATCAATCTCAAATCACTTTCAGCCACTTGAGACTCTATCTTAGTCTCACAGAGCACCGTCACTTTAGAGTGAGAAAGAGAGGGAGGGAATATAGAGTGAGGGACTAGAGAGAGAGAGGGAGCTTGGAGAGTTGAAGGTGTGAGAGAGAGGGAGGGAATATAGAGTGAGGGACTAGAGAGAGAGGGGGAGCTTGGAGGTGTGAGATTCAGGGGGCATGATATATATATATATATATAGAGAGAGAGAGAGATCGGAAGAACGGCGGAAAAGATGAGCAATTAGGGTCTTTGTCTTTGTGAAAAAATCCGTAAGTTCTCACTTTTTTTTGTTAGATTTCTTAATTTTGAATTGAATGTGTCTTTCTTTGTTAGTTAACTGATTGAATGTTTCTTTTGATTTGTTCTATATGTGTGCTTTTTTGTATCTTATATGAGAGGAAATGTTAAGAAATTCAATTACAGGTTTCTATTTGAGGGCAATTAGTGAAAGATCTTTCCTTCTCTGGTTTTTTTTTATTTCTTTGTTCATGATAGAAAAATAAGGATTGTGTTTAAGTTAAAATTTTGCTTTTAAAAAAATAAAAAAATTAAATGATACATAAACGATGCGGGGCGGGGGGAAATTAAACGGGGTAGGAGGGAGAAATTGTTAATCGGTTTTGGGTGGGTTCAGGGTTGCAAAAGCTAAATAGGGGCGGGGACGGGGAAGTGAAAACCCGCCCTGCCCCGTTACCATCCCTAGTGGTGGCCATGGTAGCTGGAGTTGTGAACGATGGTTGTGGTGGCTCATGGTGGCTCGGCTACTGGTGGTTCACATCTGGGTTTAGGTGGCCGGAGTGGTGGGTCTATGGCATGGCAGCCATGAGTGATAGGTTTGGTCTATGGCATGACGGTGATCTTAGTATGGTGTCGATGGGGGTGATGATAGTAGTTAGGTTACGCGCGCGCACACACACACACACATATATATCTACATATATATATATATATATATATATATAAAATAATAATAATAATATTTACTATATATATGATCTACATATATATATATAATAATAATAATATTTACTATATATATAATATAATAAATATTATTATATTAGATGGCCAAAAGTGTCATTTTATATATATAAATATTTTAATTTTTATATCAATATAATATTAAGGGTATAATAGACATTTCATCCAAAAGTTAACGTCTGTTAGTTCATTTCTGTAACAGGGAAGGTCATTGTAACAAAATCAATTAGTTTGATACCAGGTGTAATTAGGCCAAACCTCAGGAGAGTTTAGTGTAATTTATCCAAAGTAAAAATCTCACGAAAGTAATAATGAGGTACTTTTTCTGTTTTGGCATCTTATATATATATATCTCTATGAAAATGCTATTAGGTGTGCTTCTAATATTGATTATGGAGGTCAATATAATTTTGCAAATAAGAGGAGATGTAAGTGTATATTGACAAAACTTCAGGAGATGTCAGTGTAATTTACCCCTATCCTATATGTTATATATTTTAGGGTAAATTACTTTAACCTTCCCTAAGTTTTTGCCTAATTACCTTCGAATTATAGTTTTTAAAATGTGGTGGTCAACTTCCCTTGAGATTTGGTTGACTTTATTCCGGGTATCCCTGTCATTAATTAATAGTCAACTCTGTTAAAATCAATTAGCATAAAAAATCAAAATGCCGAAATTGCACTTGATGGTTGTAGTGATATTGGTGTGACATTAATGGAGAAAATACGTATATAAAACATGTTGATCACAGTCAAAGGATTAGATATTGAGGTTATTTTTGCACAAAATTATTTTAACTTGAGGTTACTTTTGTAGTTGTATATTAAATGCGATTTTGTTTAACGGATAGTTAGTCTGATAAGGGTGTCAGAATAATTTTGCAAAAATTTTATTTGAGGGTAATTAGGCCAAACCTCATAGAAGGTCAAAGTAATTTACCCTTTATTTTATTATAGTTTAAGACATCAAACAAAATCATAAACTTAAAGAGGATGAATCACGCGCATTCATCCTTCTCCTTGTCGAATTTGGCTTCTGAATTCTTCCCCAATATTATAAAAGGGTAATGTTATTTAAGGGGATTAATAAATTTGCTAAATAATGTGAAATAAATGTGATTAATAAAAAAATGTGTTAACGTGGATTCCACAAAATATTATCTCATCTTTATGTAATCTGTATATATTCCATCCTTGTGTTATCAATTTTTTTTTTATATATATAAAAGAGAATTTTCCATTAAGGAATGGGCATCGTAGCAGAGAACCATGCCCTCGTCGATTCAGAGGGTATATAAATTAGTAAACTTTCATCATCCCTAATAACTTCTGTTCTTTCTGACAGCGTCTTGGATAATTTCTTCTAGAGCAGTTGATGATTGGTAATATCCTCGGGGACGGAGCCAGAAAAGTGAGAGGGGGTCCGTTTTTAACAACAATTTTTTTTTTTTTAAATTTAGAGTATATGATACAAATAAAAAAAATTTAGTGAAGTATTTTAAGAATTTTAGCGGGGTATTTTAAGAATTTTAGTGGAGGCATATTTGAAATTTTACAAAATTCAGGGTATATGATACAAAGAAAAAAAAATTTTAATAAGGGCGGAAAAAAAATCAATGGGGGTGCTCACTCCCACTCGTCCCTTGCTGATTCCATGGGTGGTAATACGTTATAATTAGTTGATGCTTCCATGTTAGTCAAGTAACTATAACAAAAATTTAAGGGTAAATATCATTGACACTCCTGAGGTTTGATGTATTGACATGCGATTACAATTTTATAAATTTTTGTCACCAACACCGATGTGACTTGTGTTGTATATTATATACACCCCCTCCTGACAAAAGTACACTATGTCAGAGCACTTTTTAACGGTGAAATAATCATATTGTCATTTGACTTCTAACCTAACCCATTTGAATACTAAATTTATCCATTTAATCCTGTCTAATAGATCAAAATACTCCTTTGAATATACCTATATATATATATATATATATATATATATATATACTATAACATATGTAATATCTATATATATATAATTATTTATTTTCATAAATAATAATGTTAACATAAAATAAAAAGTAATTAAATTTCTCTTTCGATCTATATATATACAATATACAATAATATATATAATCTATATATATAATTATTTATTTTCATAAATAATAATGTTAATATAAATTAAAAAAATATTTAAATTTCTCTTTCTTTTTCTCTATTCAAATATATATATACACTATAATATATATAACCTAATATATATAATTATTTATTTCTATAAATAATAATATTAACATAAAATAAAAAATTAGTTGTCAATGCATATTATCATGAAGGGTATTGTGGTCATTTTCCTATTATGTTATTTTTATATTAAAATATATTTAAATAATTAGAGGCAATCAAGACATTTCACATATTAAAAAAATAAAAAAAGCTAACAGGGGGTGATGGTGACGAAAATTCACAAAGTTGTAGCCACATGTCAATATATCAAACCTCAAAGGTGTAAGTGATATTTACCCAAAATTTAAAGATATTTTTTATAATATTTTTTTTAGGTAAGTTGATTGATAATATTTTCGTTTGTCATATTTACAACTATTTTTGATGAATTTTTATGATAAGCAATACTTTTATACAAAATTGAAAAGAAAAACTATGTATATTTAAGTAACAGAATTATAAAAAAAAAATCAAACGTTTGTTTTTATTTCAATGTATTTTTCATTCCCTCTTAAAACAAATTCTAAATGTGTGTTTGTATTTTAGTTTATTTCTCATTCCCTCTTATAGTTAGAGGTGCTACTCGGACGAGTTAGAGTTGCAACTCAGGTTCATTCCCATATATGAAATGTTCAACCCTAACCCAACCTTCAATGCAATATAGCTAACTCAAGTCCAACCTATTTTAATTTTTTTAGTTTGGGTTGAATTATAGCTAGCAACTCGGGTTAAAAATTAGAATGAGAATTCGATTTTATCATATAATTAAATATTCCGTACCACATTGAATTTATGCAATTTGTAAATTACTTTTTCATTTTTTATATGTGCTTGAAATACACATTATCTAAAACTAGATATAATTAATATAAAAACAAAAAAAATAAACAACCTTAATTTTTTCACAACTAAAAAAACTAAGATATTGGTTAGTATATCTTATGACATAATAATGCGACTATCATTATTTAAAATATATATAGTATATTTAAAATAAAATTAGAATTCGGTTTAGTTGCTGACACTTCAAGATAAGTCTAATCCTTATTAAATTTGGATTAAATTTTTTTAACCCAAACCTAAGTTTTACGGTAAAAATAGTTATGCAAACATGTGAAAAATCAAAATGGACTCGGGTTTTATTTGAGTTGGGCCATCCAAATTCTACCCCTGCCAACAATAAATACTGCATCATTAATTTTTTTCTAATAAGTCAAACTAGTTAGCCTCTTTACTTGATCTATTTTCAATTAGATTATCCAAATTAAAATTACTTGATAATTAGATTACATCGAATAAATAAATGAATTGCGTGCGTTACCTTTTCACATTTTTATATATGGAATCTGTATATACAAGATCCAAAAATATTTGTGGAGGCAGATTTATAAATTAGAGTTTTTCATAATTACAACTGCGTATTTTTTAAAATTTATAGATATATAATACAAATAAAGGTGATGACGATACAAACCTGGCCATGTAAACGTGATGCAACATTCAGGAGGGAAGAAGAGAGTTTGAGCAATGAAAATAGGAGAAACCCTTGGTGGGTCAGCTCAGAAATACGATGAAAAAAAGATATATAATAGATTTTATTGTTGATGGGGGAGGAGAGAGAAAGTAATGGGAGTGTTCATTCTTGGCCTATTCAGAAGTTAAGTGCTGGAATGATGCAAGAATTTGGAAAAGTGCTCATTGGGATTGCCTCAACTGGGTCAGGTACTGTAATTGGTATTGTCTATAAATTGCTATATTGTAATAATTTCAATCATGTAATGTGTGGGCATTGTTTTTTCTTGTTTCTGTGATGAGGCTAGACTCTGGTCTTTGGTGTTCCATGTATTGTGCATGTTTTGGAGAAGCAAAAATGAATCAAAGAGAGTGTATCCACACCTACAATGGAGCTAGACTAACAAGTATGTTCCTCTCTTCTGCTTTAGCTTGACTTTTTTTGGCGTAAACCTCTTGTTAATTGTATGCAAATTTGGTTTAGATTTCTCTACATATGACCTGCTTTTGTTTTTGGTTTTGGGTTAATTGCACAAAATCCCTTAACTACAATAATTGTGACCGTTCCCTCCTAGAATAAAATTAACCCCTGTAAGAGGTTTAAGTCCGGTCGGGTATTTCCAAGGCTGACGGAGAACAAAGAAAAGAAAAGGAAAGGATGATAGGGTAGGGGACAGAACTGAGGCAAAGGAATAAGTGGAATAAGTGAGGGAGTAGGGAGTGTGGCAGAGTTTTCATCCTCTGCAGAAAGGACTGATTGTCTTGTCACGTCACATTGCACGGCTATTTATACTATTCCTGGCACAAGCCAGGGACGAGTACAGACGATTGCCACGCGTTAGCGCATTAAAGTGCCATATGTTCTCCTATTATTCCGTTGGTCAGGACGCGAGTGCCTCATCTGCTTGAGTCGTGGGCCAAAGACCCCCTTCCACTTTGCCCTCGGGAGTCCCTTGTTCAATCTTCCATGACTCAACAACCCATTTTTCTGTCCGCTCTCCTCATGGCTTGACAGTCGCCATGCTCAGAGCTCTTGAGCAATGACACTTTGTGCGCAAGTGCCAGTACTCTCCCGGATAGTGTTTCAGTGTAGAAGGGTATAACGTGCCGCGGATCATGCTTCTCCTATGCCTCCTGGTACTTCCCTTACCTATGATCATCATGCCTGGTCATACACCGTGCTAGGCTGTTGCCCATTTTGTAAGTTTCTCGGTAATCACTGACCCTGGAGTGTGTGACTGGCCTTGCACTTTCGTGACATGTCAAGTTAGTACTTGGTCTTTTCCATTCACAGTCCTTCCTGATCCTGTCATGGATCTACCCGTGGTCATCCCTGAAACCTCCCTCAAGTATTTTACTAAACATGTACTCAATATTAAGTAGGACAATACTTACCTACTCACCGGTGTGTAGGTGAACCCTTCTAACCGTTGATGTGTCTCAATAAAAAATCTAACACATCAGCTTTAATTACAAAATTAAATTTAAAATGCAATAAATAAGTATAATAAATGAGATTGACCTCATTTATTATACTTATTTATTACACTTTAAAACTGACGTGTTCAATTTTTATTGGGACACATCAGTGGTCAGGAGAGTTCACCTACACACTGATGAGTAGGTAAATATTGCCCTATTAAGTATATTACATTCTATCCTATAAAGTCATTGGGAGCCAAATATTCTTGTGAATGCTAAAAATGACCAGTGAGCATCATTGTCAAGAAATAGTGGTGGAATGCCCACGTGGCGACATTGAGCAGTCACGGTGAGTGGTTTATTTGGGTGTTCATGGTGGTGCCTCGTATGGGTGCCCGACTTGGGCACCCATAATGGGGCTTGATTTGGGCGCCTGGTCTAGGCGCTCCATGTGGGGGTCTTTATCAGGTGCCCCATAGTGGGCACCTGTTTTAGGTGGCGCTTGTGTGCTTTATTCATTTATATGTTCTATATTTTTATATACTCTATTTTTTTTTTTTAAATTCCTTTTGAGACTCCTACATTATATTTGATACCACTACAACCCCATTTGGTTGATGCATTTGAATTGCCTATGTCATTAGTGGCTAATATATGGTTTGTAAAGATCACCTACATTTTACTGAGTGTACATTCATTTGTTCAAGTTTTGTGAGTTTGGATCGACCTGTGACTCTTTTTCGGCTATAATGGTATGCAAGGTCAATTCAACATTATTGCAATATGCAAGGACTTAAATAAATAAAAGTTCTAAGTATATCAATTAGATTTAAGAGTACTATGGTTGTTTTGTTCTTTGATCTCTTTATCTTCCCAAATATATAGATACGCGTCTCTGCAACATAATTCACTTGAGCACTGGGAAGAACTTGTTTTGTTTCTTTTCTTCAATTACATCAAATAGATGGATCATATTTTCTTTTTCTTTTTTAATTTTTTCTCCTCATATTTTATTGTTTAGGTGAAAGAAACATTGGGATTTAATGTTTACAGTAATTCCTGATTCAGCACATATAATCCTTTTCTTGTGTGTGTGTGTGTGTGTGTATGTATATTCTTTTGGGGATAAAGAATGGAGTGTAGCAAAGAAATATAGGTGCTCACAATACATAAAAACCAAGTAGTTAATACTCAATAGTAGAGAGCTGTAAAAATAAGGGAAGAGCAATAAAGGAGACTTTCAAAAGCATGAAGTTGGAACTGTCAGGCGAAATTGGATCAGGGTTAGAAGTGAGAAAATGCTCTCTTTAGTGTGATTTGAAGGTTTAGAAAATGTAGGAGCATCAATGCATCCTTCCGCACATCCATCATATACCTATGTTTATATATATAATTATACTGCAAGAAATATCTGAAGAATAATTAATTATCATGAAAATTGTTATTGCTTATAATTTTTTTATATAGAATAATAAAATCATAGCTCTTGCGTCTCTCTCTTGTTTTAAAAATTTTCTACAATCAACAACAATCACAAAAAAAAAAAAAAAAAAACACAAGATATACGTGGTTGGGCAACCCGGCGTACGCCCACAAATGAGAAAAGATTAACTATAATTACATAGATATATACAATAATAGAGAATACACAAAACCGAACTGTGTACACAAGCTCTTTTCCCAGAGCTCTTCATCATGTTCCAATTCATGAGACTCCCTCTTGCCCTCAGTGTTTCACTCTACCAAACCCGTAACTCCTTCGACCCATCAACTCCCTCAGGAGGCTACATACCTCTCAACTCATAAGTCTCAACCCTAACTTAGGTATTTATTTATAGAGTTCCAGACCCAATTCCTAGTTGACCAAGAATTACGATTGCTTGGAGCCCAAGACTTGTCTAACAAGAAATTACCAAATACAAATCAACTCTAAAATCGAAACCTAATTTAACATGAAATATGAGCCACAATTCCTAACACTAACTTGTCTTGATCTTTCCAAGTTTTTTCTTAGTTATCCAATTTATATGCAAAATCAATCTTATTTTTGATATTATTTTGTACATTTCAATTGTTACCTATAGGAGCAGAGTTTTTCCATGCACCATCAACACAAACTCTAATCAAGAAAAGTAGGTCATTTATAGGTGCAGTCCTTTACACATTATTCTTTGCTTCATAGGATAGGATAATTCAACTTTGCATATAACAGGGGGTTGTAGTGAAGGATCCTAAAATTAGAGTCTCTCTTAAATGAAATGCACTGAATACACATGGCTTCATCTGTTGGATGAAGTGAGTTCCATGTGACTCGACTATAAAACCTCATCAGTTTAGATGATCATTCTCGAAGTTGAAGAGCATGAAGTAGAAAAATTGTCTTTCATCTTTCATCCATATAGGAGACTATTTTTGAGAATGAGATTTCCAAACCACATAATTCAACTTTGAACTGACATGTTTGCAGGGCAAGATATTCAAAAGTTACACACGCTGATTAATTAGTTTGAGTGAGTTAGCTGACTAGTTAAAAAAAAATCCCTATGAATTCTAAATGCCAACTACATTCCAATTGTGTTCAATCTAACCAATAAGTTAAATTCAGATAGTTCAGTACTTCACAGAACAACTATGTTCAAAAAAAGCAGCCCCATCTTCAAATGTTTTCTAATTCAAAAGCATAAATAGCTGATTTCATGAAGCAAACAAGCTAAAATTACGTTTTACATTATACCTTGCTTCTGTATTGCTATATTGTCACTTCATTGTACCATTGTGGGGGGGTAGTGTAGGGCCCAAAAGTTGATGCTGCAATTAGGGTTCATTGGCAATTATGCTGCGTTCCTTTCTTCTTCTTTCATTTTCAATTTCAGCTTTTCCTTCTTTGC
The DNA here is from genome assembly GCA_026545225.1 of Cornus controversa. Classification (NCBI taxonomy): domain Eukaryota; kingdom Viridiplantae; phylum Streptophyta; class Magnoliopsida; order Cornales; family Cornaceae; genus Cornus; species Cornus controversa. Next base: position 85,567,345 of record CM048846.1, on the reverse strand, counting down.
TGTTTCCATCTTTATCTTTAGGAAACTTGAAGCTGATGCAAATAATAGATTCACTCATGCCTTCTCTTCTCTCTTTCAGTAAGCTATCTATTAACATGCTTTTGGCACATCAATCAATCAAGATCATTTGGTTCCCCCACTTCCTTTTTCACTTTTTCTTCATTCCTCTTTTAACTTGCCACCTATTTTCCCAAACAACTGTCACTTTCTGCATCAGGAAGAAGGAATGCAAGCTTAAAATCAATAAAATTTGTTTTATTGTATCTTATAAATCTGTCTATGACTGTGTTCTGTTTTTTTATTTTTTATTTTATTTATTTATTTGATTTGTTGTTGCGTTTTTGTTTTGTGTTTGTTTATAATCAAATTGAGAAAGGACCATGGTTCATAAATTGATATAGAAAGGAATCTATTCACTGTCTAAAGAAAGGAATCACTTTGATTGTCAATAAGAATAGGGTTCTTTTGCTATTTACAGAACACAACATGAAGTGATGAAGGAAAGCAAAGCATAATTATATTCTCTGATAGAAACAGAATCCAAAGTAACCAATAATGACAGAGATTGGGGAGACAAGCCATCTAAACCCATTGTCTTTATTGTTATCTGAGAGAAAGAAAGAGAAGAGAGAATGGCAGAGAGTGCAGTAACATTTCTGATCAACCAGCTGACACCGCTCCTTCAAGAAGAGGCCAAACTTCTGGGAGGAATACGGGAAGAAGTTGAGTGCATCAGAAATGAATTGGAGCAGATGAGAGCTTTCCTGAGAGTTGCTGATGCAAAGGAAGAGCTTGACCCAGAGCTTCAAGTATGGGTAAAGCAAGTGAGGGAAGTTGCTTATGACACTGAAGATGTTCTGGATGAATTCATGCTCCGCATCGCACGTTATCATGGGGTTGGATTCTATGGTTTTCTTCGTGAGATTTCTTTCAAGATTAAGAACTTGAAAGCACGTCGTCGAATTGCTAATGAGATACACAGAATAAGGTCTAGAGTGATTCAAATTGCTGAGAGACATCAGAGATACCGTTACAAATTTAACGTCTCAGAGCAAGGCTCAATCTCCAACACTGTCAATGACACATGGTATGATTGTCGAGGTGATGCACTTCTACTGGACTTGTGGGCATTGATCGGCCCAAAAAGCAGCTGATTGATCGGCCCAAAAAATTTTAAAATTCATTTAAAATTTTTTTTTTAAATTCATTTAAAAAAAAAAATTGAAATACATATCATCATGATTTAATACTTCACTTAGGGTGTCGTACTAGTGTCGTACACTCAAACACATGTCGGACACTTTGTATAAGTGTCCTGTTATTTTTCTTTTTAAGACCCTTTTCGAACACCCTTTGGACACTTCTCAAACACTCATTTGACATTCTTCGAACACGTGTCAGACACTTTACAACAGTGATGTATATTCAAGTATTTCGAAAATAAATTATATACGACTAAGTTATGATTAAAAATCAAAGTTAAATATACGTAGATGACTAAATAAGTCTGGTTCTTTAATCTATTTTAATCTATTTGTTTATTTTTATTTATATATTTGTTTGGTTATTAATTGTTTGATGATGAATTAAAGTATTTTTGTAATATATCTTATTATTTTTTGTTTAACCCATACTTGGAGTTCAGGGTCAGTCTCTTCCATTGAATCAGCTACTCTCAGGAGCGCCCTCATGCGCTCCAATTCATATCTGATGCACAAAGCTTCTTCCCTATTCTCCCAAGAGTTTTGACTCTTCTTCAAGAAAGATTGTCAGGTGATCAAACAAAGTAACCATGGTTACTGCACTCTCTGCCATTAATTCTCTCTTCACTTTTCTAAGGTAACCTTTGGGTGGAGGAATGCCCGAGCTTTATTTACAAATTAGGTGAGGGTTTATCTTTATCCCATACTAAAAACAGAGCAAATAATATATCAAAGAGCCCCACTCATGGGCAGTTAGTTTTCATAGCCCTCTATTGTTTAATGAAATTGGTAGGTAAACTTTGCTTTCCTTGAGACCTACCATTATTGTTTAAACATTCTTGTTTGGTTATATAATGATTTCAAACTTTTTTTTTTTAATGTAGCCGGCAGAATATGTTATTAAAATTACAGAATGAAAATCCAAATTATTTATTTAAGAGAAGGGAGAGTTGTTCTTATGAAAGTCAGATGTTTGGGAGTACCGAAATGACACCTTGAAATTTAGTTCAAATTTTGAACTAAATTTTTTCTGATTCCAATTTCAATGTGTCAATTCAGTTCTCCCAAACACAACATGAATACGTTTCAACCAACTATGCTATCTTACATCATCTTTTGTGTATGTCCCTTTCATCTTAAAATTTTACTATTATAGATCAAGGATTACATGTCTTTAATAAAAGTCTGACCATGTCATTAAACAAAAGAAAGAGATACATGCACAAGTCTTTAGCAAATAATGAAGAGATTAAAAACCAAATACAAACAAGCAGGACATAAATATAGAAATCTTTAGCAGATGTTGAAGTTTTTTTTACAGTCCTTGGGTTCACAACAACATGCACAATATATTGGACACCGAAGGCTAGACTCTTGTATTTCATATCATTAGGTTCTTTTATGTGGTCTACATCAGCCAAAGTAAGCCAGTTGAAGAGGGAATTAATTATTGTATTTCATATCATTAGCTTCTTTTATTTTGCAAGATTTTCAAGCAAAAATACTTCCCAAATTATTCATTTTAGAAGACGAATCAATTATTCATCTTTTCTGTAAATGTCCGGCTGAAATTGTTTGGAGGGTCAGTCCCATGAGAATTGATAATAGTGAAGTTCTCAACAATCTAAGTTTAAATTTATCAACAATATAATTTATCAACAATCTTAACATGGTGGTGGCCATGGCAGTTGGGTTGTGCATAATGGTTGTGGTAGTTCATGGTGGCTCAGCTAGTGGTGGTTCACGACATGACAGTCATGAGTGGTGAGTTTGATCTGTGGCATGACGGTGGTCTTGGTGTAGTGTCGATGGAATGATGATGGCAGCTGGAGTTGTGCGTACATACACACACATATATTTACATATATATATAGATATATAATATAGTAAATATTCTAATATTAGATGGGCAAAAATGTCTATATATATATATATAAATATTATAATTTTTATATCAATATAATATTAAGGGTATAATAGACATTTCATCTAAAAGTTAACGTCGGTTAGTTCATTTCTGTTATAGTAGAGGTCATTGTAATAAAATTAATTAGTTTGATACGAGGTATAATTATGTTAAATCTCAAGAGAGGTCAGTGTAATTTATTTAAAATTTTTTTTTACAAAATTAACAAAATTTTAAACGAATATAGTCTTTATCTAACTGAACAAATCTTAAAGAAACTAATTTACATTTCCTCTTTTTACTTCACCAATTTGAATACAGCGCAATAATACACGTTAGAACAGTGAACTCATTGACAATCTTGCATAGACTGTAAACACCATCTCACCAACTGCTCACATAGGTATGGGTCCACCACAAGTGGTGGGACTTACAATTTTTCTTTTTTTTACTTCACCAATTTGAATACAGCGCAATAATACACGTTAGAACAGTGAACTCATTGACAATCTTGCATAGACTGTAAACACCATCTCACCAACTGCTCACATAGGTATGGGTCCACCACAAGTGGTGGGATTTACAATTTTTCTTTTTTTTACTTCACCAATTTGAATACAGCGCAATAATACACGTTAGAACAGTGAACTCATTGACAATCTTGCATAGACTGTAAACACCATCTCACCAACTGCTCACATAGGTATGGGTCCACCACAAGTGGTGGGACTTACAATTTTTCTTTTTTTTACTTCACCAATTTGAATACAGCGCAATAATACACGTTAGAACAATGAACTCATTGACAATCTTGCATAGACTGTAAACACCATCTCACCAACTGCTCACATAGGTATGGGTCCACCACAAGTGGTGGGATTTACAATTTTTCTTTTTTTTACTTCACCAATTTGAATACAGCGCAATAATACACGTTAGAACAGTGAACTCATTGACAATCTTGCATAGACTGTAAACACCATCTCACCAACTGCTCACATAGGTATGGGTCCACCACAAGTGGTGGGACTTACAATTTTTCTTTTTTTTACTTCACCAATTTGAATACATCGCAATAATACACGTTAGAACAGTGAACTCATTGACAATCTTGCACATTGACAATCTTGCATAGACTGTAAACACTATCTCACCAACTGCTCACATAGGTATGGGTCCACCACAAGTGGTGGGACTTACAATTTTTCTTTTTTTTACTTCACCAATTTGAATACAACGCAATAATACGCGTTAGAACAGTAAACTCATTGACAATCTTGCATAGACTGTAAACACCATCTCACCAACTGCTCACATAGGTATGGGTCCACCACAAGTGGTGCGACTTACAATTTACGCGAAAGAGTTAGTAACTCCACTGTTACAACATAATAAAAATAAAATTTCAAATAGGTATGGGTCCACCACTTTTGTGGTGGGATTCACAATTTACGTGAAAGAGTTGGTGACTTCATTGTCTCAACATCATAAAAATAAAAATAAGATAGAGTTTTCATTTCTAATTTGAATAATTTATTTTGCCGACCGCACTAAAAATAAAAATTGGATGCCACCTTCGAGAACCCGCCACTACACACCACCAAAAGTCGGGTCATCCATAAATATTTTTTATATAACTAGCTAAATAAGATTGGATTTTCGAAGGTGGCTAAGTAAGCCATCATGATTTTTTATATTTTTTATATAACTAGCTAAGTAAGCCATCGTGTCCGTACTATCTAGCTAAATAAGATTGGATTTTCATTTATAATTTGAATAACTTATTCTGCCGGCCACATTAAAAATAAAAATAAAATAAAAATTGGAATCATTATATAACCTAACAAGAATCTGTTTAAATAATAACCGTAGGTCACAAGAAAAAAAAGTTTGCCAACCAAATTCATTAAACAATAGCGGGTTATGGAAAATAAAATCTATTATATTAAGAAATTGTTAAATTCATGGAAATAAGCTTGCGTTTAGTGTGAAAATACCTCTGCTAAATGTACTGCTGCATCCCACCCATGATCTAAATGAAATGTTGCATTGTGAAATTTCAACGTACCCCCACCAATTTTGTAGAATAAACAGCCCATGAGTCAGGCCCCATTTACATACTATTTGCTCTGTTTTCAAGCCAAAGAAACCTAATGCTTTACTTTCCATACACAAGCAAACACAAAAGTTCAACTAAGCCTAATTTGTAATTAAGAATCAGGATTTCTTCCTCTTGCGATTTTGTGTTTGCATTCAGTATCGCTTACGCCAATATCTTTTGCACTCGGTGTCCGTTCCAACCAAGTTTGTAGTACAAGATTAATAAAATTCATATTGAGATTGGTGAGTCTGGCTATTGAATTCTATTGTCTCTCTAGTGTTGTCTGGGAGAAATATTTAACAAGATAAGAGAGAATTAATGGCAGAGAGTGCAGTAACCTTTCTGCTCAATCACCTGACCATCTTCCTTCAACAAGAGTCAAATCTCTTAGGAGGAATAAGGGAAGAAGCTGAGTTCATCAGAGATGAATTGGAGCGCATGAGGGCCTTCGTGAGAGAAGCAGATACAAAGGAAGAGATTGACAAAGAGCTCCAAGTATGGGTCAAGCAAGTGCGTGACATTGCCCATGACACCGAAGATGTTCTTGTTGAATTCATGCTGCGCATCTCACGTTATCATGGTGATGGATTCTATGGTTTTCTTGGTAAGATTTCTTTCAAGATTAAGAACTTGAAAGCACGTCGAATTGCTAATGAGATACAGAGAATAAGGTCTAGAGTGATTCAAATTGCTGAGAGACATCAGAGATACCGTTACAAATTTAACGTCTCAGAGCAAGGCTCAATCTCCAACACTGTCAATGACACATGGTATGATTGTCGAGGTGATGCACTTCTACTGGAAGAAGCTGAACTTGTGGGCATTGATCGGCCCAAAAAGCAGCGGATTGATCGGCCAGGAAATTGTAAAATTCATTTAAAAAAAAAGTATTGAGATACATGACAATGTCATGATTTAATACAAAATTCTTAATGATTCTTAACTTTTATTTTGTTTATTAATAATAATATTTTATAAAAAAATATTAATAATTCATTTTTTTTACATATATATAAAAATATAATTTATTATCGTTATACTGTCGTATTATATTCGTACCCATATTTTGTTAATTTTTTTTTTAAGTTTATCTTATCGTCCTATTATTATTAGAGTGTACTCGTATTTCGTATCCTTTTGTTAGAAGAGCTGCGCTGTACAGTTGATCAATGGAAAAGAAAACAAAAGACACTGTCAAAATGTGAAACCGCTTCATGAACATTTCAGAACCAGTACTATCGGTGAAAAAGCAGATTCCTCTCAAAATGGATTCCAGCTCAAAAGCACATATAGCCGGCCTCGATACATTTATTTCTACAGACAAAATGATAAAATTAGTCTAGTACTCTTGGGGCAATTTTCCAAACAATTCAAAACAGATTTCATGTCAATGTCTTATCAACATTGTCCTGACCAATGGTAATTATGCTATGGAAGGGCCCATTTTGTGCCTTTGTGTTTCGGAGCCGGATCCTCTGCAGTAATCGGCTAATGCCGTATACTGCTGTAATCCGAAAATCATATCCCTCATTTTTTTTTCTTTTCACTTAAAAGACCATAACTTTTACCACAAATAATATTTTTTGATGAAACTAATTTTTTTAAATAATATATTCCGAGAGCTTCAATATGAGTCTAATATAGGCTATGTTTCGACTTAAGACAAAAAAATTATAATATTTATAATTCATGTCAAATTATGATATCCACACTACTAAAAGTATTTTCCACGCACTTAAAACAAATTTTTTTTTTTTTCTTTTCAAATTTTTTTTTAGAACTCTTAGGCACATTTGAAAGATGTATTTTGCACAAAAAAATAAAAAAAAATTATATTCATATTTTTTAGGCTAATTTTTTTCTCACTTTCCACACTTTTAAAATATTTTTCACAAATTTAAAGTTTTTTTCTACACATTTAAAGAATTTTTCCACACACCTAAAACAAATACTTTCTTATGTTTTTTCTTTCCAATTTTTTTAGGAACTCTTAGGCATATAAGAAAGATGTTTTTGCACAAAAAAATTCATAAAAATTTATATTCACATTTTTTAATCTCATTTTTTTATACTTTTCACACTTTTAAAGTATTTTTCACACACTTAAAACAAATATATATATATAATTTTTTTTTTCTTTTCAAATTTTTTTTTAGAACTCTTAGGCACATTTGAAAGATGTATTTTGCACAAAAAAATAAAAAAAAATTATATTCATATTTTTTAGGCTAATTTTTTTCTCACTTTCCACACTTTTAAAGTATTTTCCACAAATTTAAAGTTTTTTTCTACACATTTAAAGAATTTTTCCACACACCTAAAACAAATACTTTCTTATGTTTTTTCTTTCCAATTTTTTTAGGAACTCTTAGGCATATAAGAAAGATGTTTTTGCACAAAAAAATTCATAAAAATTTATATTCACATTTTTTAATCTCATTTTTTTTATACTTTTCACACTTTTAAAGTACTTTTCACACACTTAAAACAAATATATATATATAAATTTTTTTTTTTCTTTTCAAATTTTTTTTTAGAACTCTTAGGCACATTTGAAAGATGTATTTTGCACAAAAAAATAAAAAAAAATTATATTCATATTTTTTAGGCTAATTTTTTTCTCACTTTCCACACTTTTAAAGTATTTTCCACAAATTTAAAGTTTTTTTCTACACATTTAAAGAATTTTTCCACACACCTAAAACAAATACTTTCTTATGTTTTTTCTTTCCAATTTTTTTAGGAACTCTTAGGCATATAAGAAAGATGTTTTTGCACAAAAAAATTCATATTCACATTTTTTAATCTCATTTTTTTATACTTTTCACACTTTTAAAGTACTTTTCACACACTTAAAACAAATATATATATATAATTTTTTTTTTTTCTTTTCAAATTTTTTTTTAGAACTCTTAGGCACATTTGAAAGATGTATTTTGCACAAAAAAATAAAAAAAAATTATATTCATATTTTTTAGGCTAATTTTTTTCTCACTTTCTACACTTTTAAAGTATTTTCCACAAATTTAAAGTTTTTTTCTACACATTTAAAGAATTTTTCCACACACCTAAAACAAATACTTTCTTATGTTTTTTCTTTCCAATTTTTTTAGGAACTCTTAGGCATATAAGAAAGATGTTTTTGCACAAAAAAATTCATAAAAATTTATATTCACATTTTTTAATCTCATTTTTTTTATACTTTTCACACTTTTAAAGTACTTTTCACACACTTAAAACAAATATATATATATAATTTTTTTTTTTCTTTTCAAATTTTTTTTTAGAACTCTTAGGCATATTTGAAAGATGTATTTTGCACAAAAAAATAAAAAAAAATTATATTCATATTTTTTAGGCTAATTTTTTTCTCACTTTCCACACTTTTAAAGTATTTTCCACAAATTTAAAGTTTTTTTCTACACATTTAAAGAATTTTTCCACACACCTAAAACAAATACTTTCTTATGTTTTTTCTTTCCAATTTTTTTAGGAACTCTTAGGCATATAAGAAAGATGTTTTTGCACAAAAAAATTCATAAAAATTTATATTCACATTTTTTAATCTCATTTTTTTATACTTTTCACACTTTTAAAGTACTTTTCACACACTTAAAACAAATATATATATATAATTTTTTTTTTCTTTTCAAATTTTCTTTTAGAACTCTTAGGCACATTTGAAAGATGTATTTTGCACAAAAAAATAAAAAAAAATTATATTCATATTTTTTAGGCTAATTTTTTTCTTACTTTCCACACTTTTAAAGTATTTTCCACAAATTTAAAGTTTTTTTCTACACATTTAAAGAATTTTTTCACACACCTAAAACAAATACTTTCTTATGTTTTTTATTTCCAATTTTTTTAGGAACTCTTAGGCATATAAGAAAGATGTTTTTGCACAAAAAAATTCATAAAAATTTATATTCACATTTTTTAATCTCATTTTTTTTATACTTTTCACACTTTTAAAGTATTTTTCACACACTTAAAACAAATATATATATATAATTTTTTTTTTTTTCTTTTCAAATTTTTTTTTAGAACTCTTAGGCACATTTGAAAGATGTATTTTGCACAAAAAAATAAAAAAAAATTATATTCATATTTTTTAGGCTAATTTTTTTCTCACTTTCCACACTTTTAAAGTATTTTCCACAAATTTAAAGTTTTTTTCTACACATTTAAAGAATTTTTCCACACACCTAAAACAAATACTTTCTTATGTTTTTTCTTTCCAATTTTTTTAGGAACTCTTAGGCATATAAGAAAGATGTTTTTGCACAAAAAAATTCATAAAAATTTATATTCACATTTTTTAATCTCATTTTTTTTATACTTTTCACACTTTTAAAGTACTTTTCACACACTTAAAACAAATATATATATATAATTTTTTTTTTTCTTTTCAAATTTTTTTTTAGAACTCTTAGGCATATTTGAAAGATGTATTTTGCACAAAAAAATAAAAAAAAATTATATTCATATTTTTTAGGCTAATTTTTTTCTCACTTTCCACACTTTTAAAGTATTTTCCACAAATTTAAAGTTTTTTTCTACACATTTAAAGAATTTTTCCACACACCTAAAACAAATACTTTCTTATGTTTTTTCTTTCCAATTTTTTTAGGAACTCTTAGGCATATAAGAAAGATGTTTTTGCACAAAAAAATTCATAAAAATTTATATTCACATTTTTTAATCTCATTTTTTTATACTTTTCACACTTTTAAAGTACTTTTCACACACTTAAAACAAATATATATATATAATTTTTTTTTTCTTTTCAAATTTTCTTTTAGAACTCTTAGGCACATTTGAAAGATGTATTTTGCACAAAAAAATAAAAAAAAATTATATTCATATTTTTTAGGCTAATTTTTTTCTTACTTTCCACACTTTTAAAGTATTTTCCACAAATTTAAAGTTTTTTTCTACACATTTAAAGAATTTTTTCACACACCTAAAACAAATACTTTCTTATGTTTTTTATTTCCAATTTTTTTAGGAACTCTTAGGCATATAAGAAAGATGTTTTTGCACAAAAAAATTCATAAAAATTTATATTCACATTTTTTAATCTCATTTTTTTTATACTTTTCACACTTTTAAAGTATTTTTCACACACTTAAAACAAATATATATATATAATTTTTTTTTTTTTCTTTTCAAATTTTTTTTTAGAACTCTTAGGCACATTTGAAAGATGTATTTTGCACAAAAAAATAAAAAAAAATTATATTCATATTTTTTAGGCTAATTTTTTTCTCACTTTCCACACTTTTAAAGTATTTTCCACAAATTTAAAGTTTTTTTCTACACATTTAAAGAATTTTTCCACACACCTAAAACAAATACTTTCTTATGTTTTTTCTTTCCAATTTTTTTAGGAACTCTTAGGCATATAAGAAAGATGTTTTTGCACAAAAAAATTCATAAAAATTTATATTCACATTTTTTAATCTCATTTTTTTTATACTTTTCACACTTTTAAAGTACTTTTCACACACTTAAAACAAATATATATATATAATTTTTTTTTTCTTTTCAAATTTTTTTTTAGAACTCTTAGGCACATTTGAAAGATGTATTTTGCACAAAAAAATAAAAAAAAAATTATATTCATATTTTTTAGGCTAATTTTTTTCTTACTTTCCACACTTTTAAAGTATTTTCCACAAATTTAAAGTTTTTTTCTACACATTTAAAGAATTTTTCCACACACCTAAAACAAATACTTTCTTATGTTTTTTCTTTCCAATTTTTTTAGGAACTCTTAGGCATATAAGAAAGATGTTTTTGCACAAAAAAATTCATAAAAATTTATATTCACATTTTTTAATCTCATTTTTTTTATACTTTTCACACTTTTAAAGTACTTTTCACACACTTAAAACAAATATATATATATAATTTTTTTTTTTCTTTTCAAATTTTTTTTTAGAACTCTTAGGCATATTTGAAAGATGTATTTTGCACAAAAAAATAAAAAAAAATTATATTCATATTTTTTAGGCTAATTTTTTTCTCACTTTCCACACTTTTAAAGTATTTTCCACAAATTTAAAGTTTTTTTCTACACATTTAAAGAATTTTTCCACACACCTAAAACAAATACTTTCTTATGTTTTTTCTTTCCAATTTTTTTAGGAACTCTTAGGCATATAAGAAAGATGTTTTTGCACAAAAAAATTCATAAAAATTTATATTCACATTTTTTAATCTCATTTTTTTATACTTTTCACACTTTTAAAGTACTTTTCACACACTTAAAACAAATATATATATATAATTTTTTTTTTCTTTTCAAATTTTCTTTTAGAACTCTTAGGCACATTTGAAAGATGTATTTTGCACAAAAAAATAAAAAAAAATTATATTCATATTTTTTAGGCTAATTTTTTTCTTACTTTCCACACTTTTAAAGTATTTTCCACAAATTTAAAGTTTTTTTCTACACATTTAAAGAATTTTTTCACACACCTAAAACAAATACTTTCTTATGTTTTTTATTTCCAATTTTTTTAGGAACTCTTAGGCATATAAGAAAGATGTTTTTGCACAAAAAAATTCATAAAAATTTATATTCACATTTTTTAATCTCATTTTTTTTATACTTTTCACACTTTTAAAGTATTTTTCACACACTTAAAACAAATATATATATATAATTTTTTTTTTTTTCTTTTCAAATTTTTTTTTAGAACTCTTAGGCACATTTGAAAGATGTATTTTGCACAAAAAAATAAAAAAAAATTATATTCATATTTTTTAGGCTAATTTTTTTCTCACTTTCCACACTTTTAAAGTATTTTCCACAAATTTAAAGTTTTTTTCTACACATTTAAAGAATTTTTCCACACACCTAAAACAAATACTTTCTTATGTTTTTTCTTTCCAATTTTTTTAGGAACTCTTAGGCATATAAGAAAGATGTTTTTGCACAAAAAAATTCATAAAAATTTATATTCACATTTTTTAATCTCATTTTTTTTATACTTTTCACACTTTTAAAGTACTTTTCACACACTTAAAACAAATATATATATATAATTTTTTTTTTCTTTTCAAATTTTTTTTTAGAACTCTTAGGCACATTTGAAAGATGTATTTTGCACAAAAAAATAAAAAAAAAATTATATTCATATTTTTTAGGCTAATTTTTTTCTTACTTTCCACACTTTTAAAGTATTTTCCACAAATTTAAAGTTTTTTTCTACACATTTAAAGAATTTTTCCACACACCTAAAACAAATACTTTCTTATGTTTTTTCTTTCCAATTTTTTTAGGAACTCTTAGGCATATAAGAAAGATGTTTTTGCACAAAAAAATTCATAAAAATTTATATTCACATTTTTTAATCTCATTTTTTTTATACTTTTCACACTTTTAAAGTACTTTTCACACACTTAAAACAAATATATATATATAATTTTTTTTTTTCTTTTCAAATTTTTTTTTAGAACTCTTAGGCATATTTGAAAGATGTATTTTGCACAAAAAAATAAAAAAAAATTATATTCATATTTTTTAGGCTAATTTTTTTCTCACTTTCCACACTTTTAAAGTATTTTCCACAAATTTAAAGTTTTTTTCTACACATTTAAAGAATTTTTCCACACACCTAAAACAAATACTTTCTTATGTTTTTTCTTTCCAATTTTTTTAGGAACTCTTAGGCATATAAGAAAGATGTTTTTGCACAAAAAAATTCATAAAAATTTATATTCACATTTTTTAATCTCATTTTTTTATACTTTTCACACTTTTAAAGTACTTTTCACACACTTAAAACAAATATATATATATAATTTTTTTTTTCTTTTCAAATTTTCTTTTAGAACTCTTAGGCACATTTGAAAGATGTATTTTGCACAAAAAAATAAAAAAAAATTATATTCATATTTTTTAGGCTAATTTTTTTCTTACTTTCCACACTTTTAAAGTATTTTCCACAAATTTAAAGTTTTTTTCTACACATTTAAAGAATTTTTTCACACACCTAAAACAAATACTTTCTTATGTTTTTTATTTCCAATTTTTTTAGGAACTCTTAGGCATATAAGAAAGATGTTTTTGCACAAAAAAATTCATAAAAATTTATATTCACATTTTTTAATCTCATTTTTTTTATACTTTTCACACTTTTAAAGTATTTTTCACACACTTAAAACAAATATATATATATAATTTTTTTTTTTTTCTTTTCAAATTTTTTTTTAGAACTCTTAGGCACATTTGAAAGATGTATTTTGCACAAAAAAATAAAAAAAAATTATATTCATATTTTTTAGGCTAATTTTTTTCTCACTTTCCACACTTTTAAAGTATTTTCCACAAATTTAAAGTTTTTTTCTACACATTTAAAGAATTTTTCCACACACCTAAAACAAATACTTTCTTATGTTTTTTCTTTCCAATTTTTTTAGGAACTCTTAGGCATATAAGAAAGATGTTTTTGCACAAAAAAATTCATAAAAATTTATATTCACATTTTTTAATCTCATTTTTTTTATACTTTTCACACTTTTAAAGTACTTTTCACACACTTAAAACAAATATATATATATAATTTTTTTTTTCTTTTCAAATTTTTTTTTAGAACTCTTAGGCACATTTGAAAGATGTATTTTGCACAAAAAAATAAAAAAAAAATTATATTCATATTTTTTAGGCTAATTTTTTTCTTACTTTCCACACTTTTAAAGTATTTTCCACAAATTTAAAGTTTTTTTCTACACATTTAAAGAATTTTTCCACACACCTAAAACAAATACTTTCTTATGTTTTTTCTTTCCAATTTTTTTAGGAACTCTTAGGCATATAAGAAAGATGTTTTTGCACAAAAAAATTCATAAAAATTTATATTCACATTTTTTAATCTCATTTTTTTATACTTTTCACACTTTTAAAGTACTTTTCACACACTTAAAACAAATATATATATATAATTTTTTTTTTTCTTTTCAAATTTTTTTTTAGAACTCTTAGGCACATTTGAAAGATGTATTTTGCACAAAAAAATAAAAAAAAAATTATATTCATATTTTTTAGGCTAATTTTTTTCTCACTTTCCACACTTTTAAAGTATTTTCCACAAATTTAAAGTTTTTTTCTACACATTTAAAGAATTTTTCCACACACCTAAAACAAATACTTTCTTATGTTTTTTCTTTCCAATTTTTTTAGGAACTGTTAGGCATATAAGAAAGATGTTTTTGCACAAAAAAATTCATAAAAATTTATATTCACATTTTTTAATCTCATTTTTTTATACTTTTCACACTTTTAAAGTACTTTTCACACACTTAAAACAAATATATATATATAATTTTTTTTTTTCTTTTCAAATTTTTTTTTAGAACTCTTAGGCACATTTGAAAGATGTATTTTGCACAAAAAAATAAAAAAAAAATTATATTCATATTTTTTAGGCTAATTTTTTTCTTACTTTCCACACTTTTAAAGTATTTTCCACAAATTTAAAGTTTTTTTCTACACATTTAAAGAATTTTTCCACACACCTAAAACAAATACTTTCTTATGTTTTTTCTTTCCAATTTTTTTAGGAACTCTTAGGCATATAAGAAAGATGTTTTTGCACAAAAAAATTCATAAAAATTTATATTCACATTTTTTAATCTCATTTTTTTATACTTTTCACACTTTTAAAGTACTTTTCGCACACTTAAAACAAATATATATATATAATTTTTTTTTTCTTTTCAAATTTTTTTTTAGAACTCTTAGGCACATTTGAAAGATGTATTTTGCTCAAAAAAATAAAAAAAAATTATATTCATATTTTTTAGGCTAATTTTTTTCTCACTTTCCACACTTTTAAAGAATTTTACACACACCTAAAACAAATACTTTCTTATGTTTTTTCTTTCCAATTTTTTAGGGACTCTTAGTCATATATGAAAGATTTTTTTGCACAAAAAAATGCATGAAAATATATATTCACATTTTTTAATCTCATTTTTTTTTCACTTTTCACACTTTTAAAGTACTTTCCACACACTTAAAACAAATATTTTTTTATTTATTTTTTTCCAATATTTTTTGGAACTCTTAGGCACATTTGAAAGATGTATTTTGTCCAAAAAATCATAAAAAATTATATTCACATTTTTTAGGCTAATTTTTTTCTCACTTTTCACACTTTTAAAATACTTTCTACACATTTAAAGTATTTTTCCACACATTTAAAGAATTTTTCCATACACCTAAAACAAATAATTTCTTATGTTTTTTTTTTCTCCAATTTTTCTTGGGAACTCTTAGGTATATATACGAAAGATGTTTTTGCAGAGAAAAATCATAAAACATTATATTCACATTTTTTAGCCTCATTTTTTCTCACTTTCCACTCATTTCACACACTTAAAAAAAATATTTTTTTATGTTTTTTCTTTTCTTTTTTTTTATAAAATATTAGCCTTATTTAATAGAAATATTTTCCCAAAAAAATTATCAAAATTTATATTTATATTTTTTAATCTTATTTTTTTCAGTTTCGATTTTTTTTTTAAGAGGAAGACATAAATGTTCTCCAAGAATAAGTATAATTTTAATAAATGTGTATGTATAAATTTGATTTTTATTTAAATAAAATGTATCTCATTACCAGTTTTCTCTACCGCCAAACATCCTTCCAATGTGGCTAAATTTGCTAAAAAAATTGGAAACAAAAAATATAAAAAAGTACTTATTTTGAGGGTGTGGAAAAACACTTTAAATGTGTGGAAATTACTTTAAATGTGCGGAAAAACACTTTAAATGTGTGAAAATTACTTTAAATGTGTGGAAAAGTGCTTTAAGTATTTGAAAAGTAAGAAGAAAAAAAACTAAAAAATGTGAATATAATTTCTTATGATTTACTTGTAGAAAAATATCCTTCAAATATGCCTAAAAGTTTCTAAAAAAAATTGGAAAGATAAACATAAAAAAATACATGTTTTAAATGTGTGGAGAGTATTTTAATTGTGAGGAAAATGCTTTAAGTCTGTGAAAAAGTGCTTTAAATGTGTGGAAAATGAGAAAAAATGAAACTAAAAAATGTGTGGAAAAATGTTTTAAATGTCTGAAAAGTACTATGAAAGTGTGGAAAGTGAGAAAAAAATTGGCTTAAAAAATATGAATATAACTTTTTATGATTATTTTGTGCAAATACATCCGTCAAATGTGCCTAAGAGTTCTTTAAAAAATTGGAAAGAAAAAAATAAAAAAGTATTTGTTTTAAGTGTGTGGAAAGTAGTTTAAAAGTGTGTAATGTGAAAAAAATGAGATTAAAAAATGTAAATATAAATTTTTATGAATTTTTTGTTCAAAAACATCTTTCATATATGCCGAAGAATTCCTAAAAAAATTGGAAAGAAAAAAGATAAAAAAGTCTTTGTTTTAGGTGTGTGGATAAGTACTTTAAATGTGTTGGAAAATGTTTTAAATGTGTGGAAAGTATTTTAAAAGTGTGGAAAGTGAGAAAAAATTTAGTTTAAAAAATCTGAATATAACTTTTTATGATTATTTTGTGCAAATACATCCTTCAAATGTGCATAAGAGTTCCTAAAAAAATGGAAAGACAAAAAAAAAAAAAAAATTGTGTTTAAGTGTGTGGAAAGTAGTTTAAACGTGTGGAATGTGAAAAAAAATTATTCCAAAAAATTTGAATAAAATTTTTTATGAATTTTTTCTGCAAAATCATCTTTCATATATACCTAAGAGTTCCTAAAAAAATTGGAGAAAAAAAAAACATAAAAACTTATTTGTTTTAGGTGTGTGGAAAAATTCTTTAAATGTGTAGAAAAAAACTTTAAATTTGTGGAAAATACTTTAAAAGTGTGGAAAGTGAGAAAAAAATTAGCCTAAAAAATATGAATATAATTTTTTTTAATTTTTTTGTGCAAAATACATCTTTCAAATGTGCCTAAGAGTTCTAAAAAAAATTTTGAAAAGAAAAAAAAAATTATATATATATATTTGTTTTAAGTGTGCGAAAAGTACTTTAAAAGTGTGAAAAGTATAAAAAAATGAGATTAAACAATGTGAATATAAATTTTTATGAATTTTTTTGTGCAAAAACATTTTTCTTATATGCCTAAGAGTTCCTAAAAAAATTGGAAAGAAAAAACATAAGAAAGTATTTGTTTTAGGTGTGTGGAAAAATTCTTTAAATGTGTAGAAAAAAACTTTAAATTTGTGGAAAATACTTTAAAAGTGTGGAAAGTGAGAAAAAAATTAGCCTAAAAAATATGAATATAATTTTTTTTTATTTTTTTGTGCAAAATACATCTTTCAAATGTGCCTAAGAGTTCTAAAAAAAAATTTGAAAAGAAAAAAAAAAAAAATTTGTTTTAAGTGCGTGAAAAATACTTTTAGTAGTGTGGATATCATAATTTGACATGAATTATAAATATTATAATTTTTTTGTCTTAAGTCGAAACATAGCCTATATTATACTCATATTGAAGCTCTCGGAATATATTATTTAAAAAAATTAGTTTCATCAAAAAATATTATTTGTGGTAAAAGTTATGGTCTTTTAAGTGAAAAGAAAAAAAATGAGGGATATGATTTTCGGATTACAGCAGTATACGGCATTAGCCGATTACTGCAGAGGATCCGGCTCCTTGTGTTTCACCGTGTGGTGCTCGATTCATTTCCTTTCATTTTTAACTTTAAGCTCACATGTTCATACAAAGCTGACTTTTATCATACTTTTGGCCCGTCAATCAAGCTCTTTTGCTGGCCATTATCTTTTGCACTCGGTGCCCATTCCAACCAAGTTTGTAGTACAAGATTTTTAAAATTCATATTGAGATCGGTGAGTCTGGCTATTGAATTCTATTCTCTCTATTGTTCTCCGGGAGAAATATTTAACAAGATTAGAGAGAATTAATGGCAGAGAGTGCAGTATCATTTCTGCTCAATCACCTGACCATCTTCCTTCAACAAGAGTCAAATCTCTTAGGAGGAATAAGGGAAGAAGCTGAGTTCATAAGAGATGAATTGGAGCGCATGAGGGCTTTCCTGAGAGAAGCAGATGCAAAGGAAGAGATTGACAAAGAGCTCCAAGTATGGGTCAAGCAAGTGCGTGACATTGCCCATGACACCGAAGATGTTCTCGATGAATTCATGCTCCGCGTCGCACGTTATCATGGGGATGGATTCTATGGTTTTCTTCGTAAGAATTCTTTCAAGATTAAGAACTTGAAAGCACGTCGTCGAATTGCTAATGAGATACACAGAATAAGGTCTAGAGTGATTCAAATTGCTGAGAGACATCAGAGATACCGTTACAAATTTAACGTCTCAGAGCAAGGCTCAAGCTCCAACACTGTCAATAACACATGGTATGATTGTCGAGGTGATGCACTTCTACTGGAAGAAGCTGAACTTGTGGGCATTGATCGGCCCAAAAAGCAGCTGATTGAGTGGCTCTTGGAGGACACTCCGAGACTCAAAGTTGTTTCGGTGTTGGGAATGGGGGGTTTGGGGAAAACCACCCTAGTAAAGAAAGTTTACGATAATATGGATGTGAAGAATCATTTTCGATGCCATGCTTGGATTACTGTTTCTCAATCCTTTGATCTCAAAGAAGTTCTGAAAGACTTAATTCAACAACTCTTTGATGAAGTCAAGCAACCGGCTCCTCAAAGGTGGGAAGTCATGGAGATCAGTAACCTGAAGGCACAACTCAAGGATTTGCTCCAACTGAGAAGGTACGTGCTTGTTCTAGATGATGTGTGGCGTATAAATGCATTGGATGCTTTAAAATATGCATTACCTGACAACAATATTGGCAGCCGAATACTGCTCACGACCCGTATTGGTAGTGTAGCTTCTATGTCTTGCGTAGAATCCCATGGTAACATCTATACTATGAAACCATTGTCACCAGAAGAGTCTTGGACTCTATTCTGTAGGAAGACATTCCAAAACAACTGTTGCCCTCCACATTTAGATCAACTCTCACGAAGTATCTTAGAAAAGTGTGAGGGCTTGCCCCTTGCAGTTGTGGCAATTAGTGGTGTTTTGGCTACGAAAGACAAGAGTGGAGTGCATGAATGGGAATTGGTTCAACGTAGCCTTGGCGCTCAATTAGAAGGAAACGACAGACTTGAGAATACGAAAAAAATACTCTCTCTCAGTTACGATGATTTGCCTTATTATCTTAAAATTTGTTTCTTATACTTGAGCATATTACCAGAGGATTATCATATTAAGAGAACAAAACTGGTTCGGCTATGGACTGCGGAAGGATTTGTAGAAATGAGAAAAGGAATGACATTAGAAGAAGTTGCTGAAGGCTACCTTAATGAGCTTGTTAATAGAAGCTTGGTCCAAGTAGCAGACTTACATTATGATGGGAGGCTTAGAAGGTGCCGCATCCATGATCTTTTCCGTGACATTATTACTTCAAAGTCAAGAGAACAATGCATTGCAGCGATTGTTTGTGAAGAGAACACAAGTTGGCCGGAAAAAGTTCGCCGCTTGTCAATCCACTATACCTTGCGAAACTTGCAGCAAACAAATCTTTTTTCCCAACTTCGTTCGTTGCTCATGTTCAAGGTGGCAGAGCCTCTATCCAAGTCTTCGTTGCCTATATTATTGAATGGTAGTTTGTTGAAGGTTTTGGACCTGACAGGTGCTTCTTTAGAGATATTTTCAAATGAAGTTGTCAAACTATTTCATCTCAGGTATTTAAGTTTGAGGAGAACAAAGATCAGAACTCTTCCCAATTCCATTGGAAAACTCGAGATCCTTGAAACATTGGATCTTAAAACACACCTATGTAACTGAGTTGCCTGTTCAGATCGTAAAGCTCCAACGACTTCGTCATCTCTTGGTGTATCGCTACACTATTGAAGCTTATTCACCTTTCCACTCTACGCATGGTTTTAAAATGGTATTGGGAATAGAAGGTTTGACTTCCCTACAAAAACTTTGTTTTATCGAAGCGAACCATGACAATAGTAGAATTGTAATGGGAGAGCTAGGGAGGTTAACCCATCTGAGGACATTAGGGATTAGAAAGTTGAGAAGTCAAGATGGGATGGCTTTGTGCTCCTCCCTTGAAAAGCTGAGCAACCTTTGCTCACTGCATATAGGTTCAGTGGAAGAGGATGAGATCATTGATATTCAATCTTTGTCTTCAACTCCACGGTATCTTCGACGACTCTATTTGATTGGACGCTTAGAGAAGTTGCCCCACTGGATACGTTCTCTTCATAGCCTGACAGGTCTAACTCTGCGTTGGAGCAAGTTAACGATGATCCACTAGAATCCCTTCAATATTTGCCCAACCTGGTAAAGCTTGAACTTCGTGAGGCTTATGAAGGGAAGGAATTGTGTTTCAAGGCTAGAAAGTTTCAGAAGATAAAGATATCGGGCCTTACAAGGTTGAAAGGATTGAGGTGTGTCAGCGTGGAGGAAGGTTCAATGCCACTTCTTGAATCACTAGATATTAGGAAATGTGAATTGGAGGTACTCTCAGGCATTGAACATCTAACCAACCTTAAATTCCTTCACCTTCGTGATATGCCTGAGAAACTGATTATGACACTGAACCGTCACAACCAAGGTGTGGATTCCTGGAAAATAGAACACATTCCCTTTGTTTGGATTGCAGCTCTAAAAGATGGTCATTGGGAAGGTACTTATCTATAGCGAGAGAACAGAATGACAGAGAGAAAGTGACGTGACCAGGTTGGTATCATCATAACCTTTGCTGTGCTTTTTCTTCGTCCTCTCTCTATCTCTGACCATTGTGTGTATCATATTATTTGTAAATGCCTTACCTGATATTTCTAAATATGACAACTTTAATTTTTGTAATTGTATTGATTCTAATTTAGAACTTGAAAAATTAATTATGAAATTTATCTGCATGCTTGAAAGACAATAAAAAAATTTAACTGTACAATTATATATATCAAAGTTAAAATGAGTATTTACAAGTGTGTATTGGGGTATATGTGTGTATAAGGTGTGTATAGGTGTATCTTTGTGAAAAGATGTGTTTATAGGTGCACATAGATTTATAATCTGCATGTTTAAGTTTATATTTGTATCTATAGGTGTACATGTGTATATATATGTCTTATTATCTATGAAGCACGGATACTCCGAGAAGAGTCCCGTGGCTGTATCGGACACGTATCCGATATGGATACCGCCAGGATATGGCAAAATACGTGTCCGATATGGTTAAGAAGTATTCAATTTTTTAATTAATTTTTGAATATCAAATACGTCTACGATATGCGGGAGATACGGCTGAGATACGTGAAGATACGTCAGGATACGTTCAGGATGCGTCAAGAATACATTTAGGATACTTTTCGGAACAAATTTGTAATTTTTTATTCTATAAAATGGGTTGAGATTGTAATATTAAAAACACTATAGATTAAAAAATAAGGATTATTTTATAATAAAACAAAAATATTTTTAAAACCCTCAAGTAAGGGAGTCATTGTAAAAAATATTAGATAAGAGAGTGAATTTTTAGATTTTAATTTCTTATATTTTGTATAATTACTTTAACTATATTTATTGTATGGTTGAAGAATAAAAATTAATATTTTATGTATAATATTATATTTTTATTTATTTGACGTATCCTTGCTGTGTCCGTATCTTATTTTTTTTGAGATTTTCTGTATCACCGTATCCGTATCGTGTTGTACCCGTATCCCGTGTTCATGTCCGTAATTCCTTGGTTATTATGCATGTGTTTTCAGTTTCAATAGCAAATGAATGGTTTATCCTATCCAAACAAAATAATTAGAATTGGAATTCAATTACAAATGAATTCCAAAGTTGATTCAAATGATCAAATTGGATTTGCATTGCTGAACTCCAAATCCAATGAAATTACAATTCCAATGCAATTATAATTATGCGCAACCAAATGCACCATCACTGAAATCTGATGTTTTTAGTTTTGGAATTTTGGTCCTGAAAATCATGAGTGGTAGGGAACTATATTTCTTTTAGTTTCATTTTCTCAACGGTAACATTTTAATATAGTTTGAATATGAAAATTAAAACGATAATTGTCTCAGGAATGGGAGCTGTGAAAAAAAGGGACTGCATTGGAACCTAAAGGATTCAACACTGGGCAATTCGTGTTTCTTACACCAGTTGTTGAGAAGTTCATCTCCTTTTCGTGCTTCAAGTATTTAATTTGGCATTTGCTTGGAATATTGTAACTTCTTTTGGGCAGAGTTGAAGTATATGCAATAATGAAACTCTGTAAGTCTCAATGGACGATAAATTTAAAGTTTATTTAATATTAATATGATACTAGTCTACAGCTACATAGATACATGATCGTTATGAAATTTATATAGTTCTGTTTATCATTTATAGTTCACTTGGAGTGCTATAAAAATGAAGAAAAATGATTTACTAATTATATTCCAGAAAAGGTCATCTCATGTGTTCGTATCTTTACAATTCTGTTAAAAGGATGAATCTGGTAAGCGCACATAGAGAGAGACTATGAACATGAATTCTACATTCATGTAACATTTTATATTCTTGTATATACTTAAATTGTTGGTCATTCTCTTTCTAGCGTTTGGTTGCAAAGAAATGCTACTAAGCTCAATTGGTCCTCTATGTTATCATTCAACAACAATTTCAGCCTGACATTTACAGAAAATATGAATAATTTGTGAAGTATTTTTGCTTGAAAATCTTGCAAAATAAAAGAAGCTAATGATATGAAATACAATAATTAATTCCCTCTTCAACTGGCTTACTTTGGCTGACACCATGTAGACCACATAAAAGAAGCTAATCATATGAAATACAAGGAGTCTAGCCTTTGGCGTTCCATATATTGTGCATGTTCTTGTGAACCCAAGAGAATAAAACCACTTTGTCACAACTCACACCTATAATGGAGTAGCTTAACGAGTAACAACTCCTCTGTTCTGTGTAAGCTTGACTTTTACTGTAAAAAAAAATTTCAATATCTGCTAAAGATTTCTATATATAATTTTATAAACATTGTCCAATACCAAAGGATTCCACAAAACCACCAAAAGTCAATGATTACATCTATGTTTGATCAGAACAACTCTCCCTTCTCTTAAAAAAATAATTTTGGGCTTTCATTCCGTAATTTTAATAACATATTCTGTCGGCTACATTAAAAAAAGAAAAAGTTTGAAATCATTATATAAAAACAAGAATGTTTAAACAACAATAATGGTAGGTCTCAAGGAAAGCAAAGTTTACCTACCAATTTCATTAAACAATAGAGGGTTATGAAAACTAACTGTCCATGAGTTGAGGCTCTTTGATATATTATTTGCTCTGTTTTTAGTCTGAAATAAAGATAAACCCTCACCTAATTTGTAAATAAAGCTCAGGCATTCCTCCACCTTAAGGTTACCTGAGAAAAGTGAAGAGAGAATTAATGGCAGAGAGTGCAGTAACCATTTTGCTTGATCACCTGACAATCTTTCTTGAAGAAGAGTCAAAACTCTTGGGAGGAATTAGGGAAGAAGCTGAGTGCATCAGAGATGAATTGGAGCGCATGAGGGCGTTCCTGAGAGTAGCTGATGCAATGGAAGAGACTGACCCTGAACTCCAAGTATGGGTTAAACAAGTGCGTGACGTTGCTTATGACACTGAAGATGTTCTTGATGAATTCATGCTCCGCTTCGCTCATCATCATGGGGATGGATTCTATGGTTTTCTTCGTAAGATTTCTTTCTCGATTAAGAACTTGAAAGCACGCCATCGAATTGCTTCTGAGATACAAAGAATAAGGTCTAGAGTGATTCAAA
Organism: Cornus controversa; assembly: GCA_026545225.1. Lineage (NCBI taxonomy): Eukaryota > Viridiplantae > Streptophyta > Magnoliopsida > Cornales > Cornaceae > Cornus > Cornus controversa. The sequence continues at coordinate 85,543,323 of CM048846.1, read as the reverse complement.
TTGCTGAGGGACATCAGAGATACCGTTACAAATTTAATGACGTCTCAGAGCAAGTCTCAAGCTCCATGGTCAACAACACATGGTATGATCGTCGAAGTGATGCACTTCTAATTGAAGAAGCTGAGCTTGTGGGGATTGAAAGGTCTAAGCAGCATCTGATTGAGTGGCTTGTGGAGGAAAATCCAAGACTGGAAGTTGTTTCCGTGGTGGGAATGGGGGGTTTGGGGAAAACCACTTTGATAAAGAAAGTTTATGATGATAGAGAGGTGAAGGGACATTTTCAAATCCATGCTTGGATCACTGTTTCGCAATCCTTTGAACTCAAAGAGCTTCTCAAAGATTTAATTCAACAACTCGTTGGTGAAACCAAGCAACCGGTACCTCAAATGTTGGAAACCATGGACAACAATAACCTGAAAGCACAAATCAAAGATTTCCTCCAAGCGAGCAGGTATTTGCTTATTTTAGATGATGTGTGGAGTATAAATGCATGGGATGCTTTAAAATATGCATTTCCTGGCAACAATTGTGGCAGCCGAATACTGCTCACAACGCGCATTAGTAGTGTAGCTTCTACCACTTGTGTAGAATCCCATTGTAAAATCTATACTATGAAACCTTTGTCCCCAGAAGATTCTTGGTCTCTGTTCTGTAGGAAGACATTCCAAGGCAACTGCTGCCCTCCACATTTAGAAATACTCTCACGAAGTATCTTAAAAAAGTGTGAGGGATTGCCACTTGCAGTTGTGACAATTAGTGGTGTTTTGGCTACGAAAGACAGAAGTGGAGTGCATGAATGGGAATTGGTTCACCGTAGCCTAGGCTCTCAATTTGAAGGGAATGACAAACTTGAGAGTATGGAAAAAATACTCTCTCTTAGTTACAATGATTTGCCTTGTTATCTGAAAATTTGTTTCCTGTACTTGGGTGTATTCCCCGAGGATTATAAGATTGAGTGCGTGAGACTGATTCGACTATGGACTGCCGAAGGATTTGTGAAATTGAGAGAAGGAATGACAGTGGAAGAAGTAGGTAAAGGCTACCTTAATGAGCTTCTTAATAGAAGCTTGGTCCAAGTGGCAGAATCTTATCATGATGGAAGGATTAGAAGGTGCCGCATCCATGACCTTTTCCGTGAAATTATTACTTCTAAGTCGAGAGAACAAAGCATTGCAGCAACAGTCAGCAGAGGAAGCACAAGATTGCTGGAAAAAGTTCGTCGTTTATCAATCCACTATACCTTGGGGAACTTGCAGCAAAAAAATTGTTTTTCTCAACTTCGTTCATTGCTTATGTTCCGGGTGTCAGAACCTCTGTCCAAATCATCGATGCCCATATTATTCAATGGTGGTGTGAGGTTGTTGAAGGTTTTGGACCTTAGAGGTGCTACTTTAGAGACATTTCCAAATGAAGTTGTCAAACTCTTTCATCTTAGGTATTTAAGCTTGAGGGGAACAAAGGTTAAAATGCTTCCCAACTCCATCGGGAAACTTGAAAACCTTGAAACATTGGACCTCAAAGACACCTATGTAAATGAGTTGCCTGTTCAAATCCTAAAGCTCCAACAACTTCGTCATCTATTGGTGTATCGCTACAGTGTCGAAGCTTTTCAACCCTTCTACCATTCTGATGGTTTTAGAGCGATAGTGGGAATAGAAGGTTTGTCTTCCCTACAAAAACTTGCTCATATCGAAGTGAACCATGACAATGCTAGAGTGGTAGTGGGAGAGCTAGGGAGGCTGACCCAATTAAGGAGATTAGGGATTAGAAAGTTGAGGAGGGAATATGGGATGACTTTGTGCTCTTCCCTTGAAAAGATGAGCAACCTTCGGTCATTGTCTATAAGTCCAATAGAAGAGGACGAGATCATTGATATTCAATCTTTATTTTCACCTCCCCAGTTTCTTCAACGACTTTATTTGAAGGGGTGTTTAGAAAAGTTGCCGCACTGGATAACTTCCCTTCATAACCTGGTGAGATTACGACTTTCGTTTAGCAAGTTAAGGGATGATCCATTGCAATCCCTTCAAGATTTGCCCAATCTGGGGGAAATTGAACTTATTCAGGCTTATGATGGGGAGGAATTGTGTATCAACGCGACAGGGTTTCAGAAGCTTAAGAGATTACAACTTGCAAAATTAGAAGGATTGAGGTGTGTGAGAATGGAGAAAGGATCGATGCCTCATCTCGAGAAGATAAGTTGTGAGGACTGTAAGTTGCTGGAAGAGGTACCTGTAGGCATTGAACATCTAGTTAACCTTAAATCTCTTAATCTCTTTAGTATGTCAGCTAAATTGATTATGACATTGAATCGAGAAGAGGAAAGGGGGGACTATTGGAAAATAGCACACATTCCCAATGTGTGGATTGGAATTTTCCTAGATGGTTGTTGGAAAGGATACTCTCTATAGAGAGAGAGGGAAAGAATTTTCCTAGATGGTTGTTTTTAGCTCAATCAATTTAAGGTCGGTTTAGTACAGTTGATGCTGATGCAAAGAATAGATTCACTCATGTTTTTTCTTTCAGTAAGCTGTCTGCTAACATGCTTTTGGCTCATCAATCAAGCTCATTTGGTTCTCCACTTCCCTCAGGAATGAATGCCAGTTTATAACCCCAATATGATTTGTTTTATTGTCTCTATACATCCGTCTATGCCTATGTTCTGTTTTGTTATTTTTATTTGACTTGTTGCTATATCTTTTATTCTAAACTCTTTCCTCAAAGAGAGGCATCGATTCACTGTCTAGAGAGAGGAATCACTATGATTGTCAACAAGAATAGGGTACTTTCACTATTTAGTACAGAACACAACATGAAGTGATAAAGGAACGCAAAACATAATTATATCCACTGATATAAACAAAATCCAAAGTAACCAAGAATGACTTGCATTTCTTGAAATTCATACTGAGATTGGTGAGACAGGCTCTCTAAACCCACTGTCTTTATAGTTCTCTGAGAGAAAAAAAAAATCAAAAGAGAAGAGAGAATGGCAGAGAGTGAAGTAACTTTTTTGGAAATTTGTCTAGGGTTGTAATTGCAAGTTTAGATGAAAAACAGTTCAGTTGTCCTATATATATTGTCATTGTGTATTATTGTCAAGGGGAAAGAAAAGCCAGTGTAAGAAAGCCTCTGTGTCAACATGGGTGTGCTGCCGACAGTAGTCGAGTACTCAGCAATTCCAAAGCCATCTATTTCCATGACACAAGTTGATGAAATTTGTCGAGTCTAAAGCAATTTGTACACCTAGATACAAATATAAACTTATACATGCACATTATAAATCTATATAATATACACATATACATCTATAAACACACATTCACAAATATACATCTATACACACCTTATACACATAAACATCAATACACAGTTATATACCAAATACTCAGTAAACTTTTTATTGTCTCAAAAACATGCGGATAAACTTTGTAATTAGTTTTTCCAGTTATAAATTAGAATAAATACAATTACAAAAGTAAAAGTTCTCGTAGTTGCAAACATATCAAACTCAGGTATGAAATTTTGTTCCCCTTTTTAATGTGACCAAGGTAATATGATACACACCCATGGAGAGAGAGAGAGAGCACAACAAAGGTGATGATGATACTAACCTGGTCATGTCACTTTCTCTCTGTCATTCTGTTCTCTGGCTTCAGATAATATTCTTCCCAATGACCATCTTTTTCAGCTCCTATCCGAACAACGGGAATGTGTTCTGTTTTGAGTAATCCACACCTTGCTTGTCGTCATTCAATGCCATAATCAGTTTCTCGGGCATATAAAAAAGTTCATGAAATTTAAGGTTGGTTGGGTGTTCAATGTGATACACCGCTCCAACACATGGTATGATATTATCTGCTATGGGTCATAACTCGCACAGTTTTGCTCTTAGATTTTACTCCAAAAGCCTCATACTATTTGAAGAGAACACACTACATATAAGCACATCCCTTTTTCACTCCCAGGCGATGTGGGATTGAGTACCCTGTATCCTGTCAGTGTGGTAGCTCAGCCCAGTGTCAGTCTTCGCACTCGCCCACTCACACTCGTTCACAATGGTTACTACAATCCACCCCCTACGAGGCCCGACGTTCTCGTCGGCACACTTCTGGCTGGGTTCAGGCTCTGATACTAACTATAATACTCCGCTCCAACACATGGTATGATATTGTCCGCTTTGGGCCATAGCCCGGACTGTTTTGCTCTTGGGTTTTACCCCAAAATGCCTCATATCATTTGAAGAGAACACACTACATATAAGCACATCCCCTTCTCCACACCCAGGCGACGTGGGATTAAGCACCATGTACTCTGTCAGTGTGGTAGCTCAGCCTAGTATCTTGTTTTCGCACCCGCCCACTCACGCCCGTCCACAAGGGTTACTACATTCAATGCCTGAGAGCACCTCCAATTCACATTTCCTAATATCTAGTGATTCAAGAACTGGCATTGAGCCTTTGAAATACCACCCAGAAAATTTCGCATATGAGGTAGCAGTCTCATACACAAAACCTGGGAGATACATACAATTAGTAGCAACAAGCATAGAATACAAAATACAGTAAAATAAATTCTAAAAGCTGAACAGAAAATCTCACTGAATTGAAACAACTGGTAAACAATTAATTATATGTTCGCTGATACAATTTGGAAGTCTCGTAACCCAAAGACCCCTTAATCATAATAAACAAAAGTTTAAAACTCTAATTTAAAACTAACAACTAAAATCTCTAAACGAGTTCATAGTCTGACCCATGAATAAGATGATAGGTTTTTTCCCTGTGACAGATGAGAAGAGATGTCTGCCACAACCAACCCTAAAACTCTATCCTTGCAGTGGAACCTGTCTGAAACCTAAAATATCAACAAAGTGGGTTAAACCCATAAGCAAGTCCTATCTACTACATCCCAATCAGAGAACTAATATACATACCCTCAGTATAAGGGACACAAAATAAATTCATAGATTTAACATACAAGTTATTCTTTTATCCAGTTTCATGTTTCCAAAACAACAGTCAATATTTATAATATTCCACCCAAACCCTTATTATGCAAAAGTAAACACATTCCTTAAGTTCAGCAGAAATAAACATAACATGAAATATTATCAAGTTTAAGCAATCCTAACATGTCACCATTTTATCCTTTGATACCTTAATAGGTATAGGTATATACATACTAGTCATTCCTTACCTAGTTCATGTTTTTAGAAATCAAAATCATCTTATGCGTTGTCCCAACAAACTCTTATCATTTAACAATGAACCCATTCTTTAAGTTCAAAATAAAGAAATATATGCATGCATTTTATTAAATCTAGGCAATCATGACGAAGCAAATATAATGTATAGATACCTTATTAGGTATAGGCGATTCTAACACGCCGGACAATCCTTATATGCCAAAATAAAATGCATAGATATCTTATTAGGTATGGGCGATCCTGACACGCCGGGCAATCCTTACATGCAAATATAAAATGCATATATACCTTATTAGGTATGGGTGATCCTGATACGCCGGTCAATCCTTACATGCCAAAATAAAATGTATAGATACCTTATTAGGCATGGACGATCCTGACAAGCCGGGTGATCCTGACACGCCGGGCAATCCTTACATGCCAAAATAAAATGCATAGATACCTTATTAGGTATGGGCGATCCTAACACGCCGGACAATCCTTACATGCCAAAATAAAATGCATAGATGAAGTCCCAATATGAAACATAAAATAAACATGGTGCATTATGATTTTAATTTGCACAAACAAAGTAATTCAAATTATCCGACATGAAATTATCACCATAAGACAAATCGTTCACAAGTAAACTATAATCAAATATTTAATGGACATTTATATCCTTAAAGGAAAATACATTCAAGAAAATCAAATAACACAATTTAAGCACTTTAGGAGCAAACACCCAATCTAACCCCCAATGCACTCAAATCTACGAGGGAGCCTAATCTTAACTCTTATCTAGGTTTCTGGGCCCATTTCTACTTCTAGAAACCCTATTAAATCATTTTGAAATTTTTTAGAATTTTTTGAAATTTAAAAAAAAATTTCTAACAAAAAGAAAATAAAACATAATTCGAGGCATACGTTTACAACCAACACAATCACAAGGGAGACTCATCTTCACATGAAATTTAAAACTCAGGTGCATTTTAATCCTATAAAGTTACCTAAATTTTTCTATAATTTTCTGGAATTTTAAAATATTTTCTAAAAATAAAAGAAGGTGAAAATCCAGCTTTTAGACACTTTAAAAATTAATTTAACACCAAGGGAAACTCATTTCGAGATAAAATTTACAAACAAGTTTATTTAACCTCCAAAAAGTTATAGTAAAAATTTGGGAATTTTTAGAATTATAAAAATATTTTCTAAAATTACAGAAAGTGAAAAACCCAACTTTTGGACATTTTAAAAATCAATTGAACAACAAGGGAAGATCATTTTGAGTTGAAAATTTAAACCCAAGTGTATCTAGCCTCCAGAAAGTTACAGTAAAAATTTGGGAATTTTTGGAACTTTGTAAGTATTTTCTAAAATTAAAGAATCTGAAAAACCCAGTTTTAGACACTTTAAAAATCAATTTAAAAACAATGGGAAATTATTTCGACATGAAATTTAAAAACCATGCTCCTAAAACTCCTAAGAATTTGTCATAAAATTTTTGGAATTTTTCAAATTATAAAAGTATTTTGAAAAAATAATTTTCCAAATTTTCAAGTTTTTCTAAAAACTTCAAAAATTCAAAACAAATACTAAAATAATTCGGAATGGGCCCATATCGGACCCAGGGGTGGGCCCCCGTGAGTGGGTCCAAAAATAACCTTCCGGTCACTGGTTGGTACCGGCGCCGACCGGACGCGCCCCCACGCGCCGGCGGTGCGCTGCCCCCCATTTTTTTTTTCCTTTTCTTCTTCCCTCACCTGAAACTCCAGCGGGCAACAATGGTGGCCGAATTTTTCAACAATTTTCCGGTCATGTCCGGGCACCGAATCGCGTTTATGAATATACCATTGAACTCGTATCGATCTAAGATACGCATTGGTACTAAAATCACCCCATCTCGCGGCCTAAATCAAAAACGCCCAATTTCAAGTTTCGAAAATCTAAAATTTCAAACTCCATTTCCTGTCAATCTACCTAACGGTTCATAACCAAACTTTCAAGGATTGCTTTAGGAAGTAAGATTTACCTTTCAATCGGAACAAAAACGTTCAAAAATGATGAATACAATAAACCCAATTTCATGTTAATATATATATATATATATATATATACCTGCCTATACAGTCATATATACATGTATATATATATATGCAAAAATATCCTAAAACAGTACCAAAACTCCAAAATCTTCATGTTTAATTTACAGAATTATTCTTAGCATGCAAAATCATTTAATTTCATAATTAATTGCATACAAATTTCTAGCAACATGTCTATACAATTAATATATATATATATATATATATTATACATATATTCTAGCAACATGTATATACAAATATTATATATGTATACAGATTCAAAGGGGAAGAGAAGAGTTCGAACTTACCTCTTTGACGATTCAACAACTCGTTCACCCGATCGTTCTTTCACTTCCTTCTCTCTTTCGTTTACTCTCTTAGTTCTGTGCATAAAGTAAACGGTAGGAACCCTAACTTCTTGTTTTATTTTTGTCTTAATTATTATTATTCTATATTTCATTTCTACAAAACTAAATAACTAAAAATATATATATAAAATAAAAGAAAATTCAAATATCATAACCATACACCCAAGCCCATCAACTTAAGCATATTCCTAGCCCAACCATTCCAGCCCAAATTCCTCTCTAGCCCAATCCAAAGCATTCAAAAAATTTAAATCAAACAATACATAATCAATAAACAATTCACATAAAATGATAAAAATATAAATAGAGAAATTCACATAAAATAATTGAAATTTATAAAACATAAATAATCCACATAAAATAATAACAATCAAACTTATCAATTCACATGAAATAATAAAATGCATATAAAGGAAAAGCAACTCACATAAAATGATAAAATATAGAGATGAGGCATTTCACAAGAATTAATAATAAAAAAAATTATAATATAAAGCAATTCAAATTCTTTAAAATAATTGACGTCCAAATTTCTGGGGTATTATAGCCTTCCTCCACTCTGACACACCTCAATCCTTTAAACCTTATAAGGCACAATTTCTTTATCTTCTGAAACTTTCCAGCCTTGAAAAACAATTCCTTCCCTTTATAACCTGACAAAGTCTAAGGTTTACCAGGTTGGGCAAATATTGAAGGGATTCTAGTGGATCATCTATTAATTTACTCCAACCTAACCCTAGTCTCATCAGGCTATGAAGAGAAGGTATCCAGTACGGTAACTTCTCTAAACGTTCAACCAAACAGAGCCGTCGAAGAGACCGAGGAGGTGAAGACAAAGATTGAATACCAATTATCTCATCCTCTTCTACTGAACCTATATCCAGCGAGCGAAGATTGCTCAGCTTTTCAAGGGAGGAGCACAAGGCCATCCCATTTTCTCTTCTCAACTTTTTAATCCCTAATCTCCTCAGATGATCAACCTCCCAAGCTCTCCCACTACAATTCTAGTATTGTCATGGTTTGCTTCAAGAAAACAAAGTTTTTTTAGGGAAGGCAAATCTTCTATTCCCACTATCATTTTAAAACCATGTATATAGTGGAAAGGCTTATACACTTCATCACTGTAGCGATACACCAAGAGTTGACGAAGTTGTTGGAGCTTTAGGATCTCAATCTACCACTCAGTTACATAGGTGTGTTTAAGATCCAACGTTTCAAGGTTTTCAAGTTTTCCGATGGAGTTGGGAATCGTTCTGATCTGTGTTCCACTCAAGCTTAAATACCTAAGATGAAATAGTTTGACAATTTCATTTGGGAGTCTCTAAAGAACCATCTGTCAGGTCCAAAACCTTCAACAACCTCACACCACCATTAAATAATATAGGCATCGAAGACTTGGATAGAGGCTCTGCCTTCTAATTTCGCACCAAGGCTGTGCAAAACCATTTCCTATTCATGTATTCTGCTCATCTTTGGTAGCCAAAACACCACTAATTGCCACAATTGCAAAGGGAAAGCCCTCACATTTTTCTAAGATACTTTGTGAGAGTTCCTCTAAATGTGGAGGACAACAGTTCTCTTGGAATGTCTTCCGACAAAATAGAATCCAAGACTCTTTTGGAGATAATGCTTTCATTGCATAGATGTTACCGTGGGATTCTATGCAAGAGGCTTGTGCTACACTACCAATACGCGTTGTGAGCAGTATTCGACTGCCACAATTGTTGTCTGGTAATGCATATTTTAAAACATTCCATTCATTTCTATTCCATACATCATCAAGAACAAGTATGTACCTTCTCTGTTGGAGGAAATCCTTGAGTTGTGCCTTCAGGTTATTGTTGTCCATGACTTTGAGGTGCCGATTTCTTGATTTCATCAAAGAGTTATTGAATTAAGTCTTTCATAAGCTCTTTGAGATCAAAGGATTGAGAAACAGTGATCCAATCATGGCATTGAAAATGATTATTCGCCTCCATATCATCATAAACTTTCTTTACTAGAGTGAGTCGTTGTCCCAATACCCCCATTCCCACCACCGAAACAACTTTGAATCTCGGAGTGTCCTCTGCAAGCCACCCAATCAGCTGCTTCTTGGGTCCATAAATGCCCACAAGCTCAGTTTCTTTCGATAGAAGTGCATCACCTCGACGATCATACCATGTGTTGACAGTGTTGGAGCGTGAGCCTTGCTCTGAGACATTAAATTTGTAACGGTATTTTTGATGTCCCTCAGCAATTTGATTCACTCTTGACCTTATTCTATGTATCTCAGAAGCAATTCGATGGCGTGTTTCCAAGTTCTTAAACGAGCAAGAAATCTTAGAGGTGGCAATTTCCTCCGCCTCGACGGGTTTTTGCCCCGCTCTGCCCCTAATGGAGGGGATTTAGTCCGCCCCTAATAGGAGTAAGGCTGCATATGATTTTTTAAAAAAAAATCGCCTAGTACCCGCCCCGCCCCGCCCCGATTATATACATACATATATATATATATATATATAGTGACATAATTGTATGAAATGTGTCATTTCTTTTATTATTATTATATTACTTATATAAATACAGTATACTAGATATATGACAGCCACTAGGTTACCTTATTCTGCTCTATTCCTTTATTTATCTTATGGCTAAAAGAGAACTCTCTTTATCTTATGTATATAATAGAACTATAATAAAAAAAAATTCTTGAAGACCAAAAACCGTTTCTATCTCCATCTACATATATATGTATGTTTGTGTCATTTTCTTTGGTATTATATATTGGGGTTTTGACTATAGGAGTGTTGTATCATCGTTTGGGTACATTTAGCCTAAACATCAAATTCAAAGTAAATAAAGTAAAGGATTTTTAAGGATTTTGTTGTTCCTCTCTTTCTCTAAATGGGGCGGTGGTAGTATGTTTACCACAAACACATTAGGGTTCTTAATGGGAGAAGGATTTAGTATTTTCTTGATAGGGCGGGGTAGGGTTTTGGCATACCCCATCCTGTTGCCATCCCTATCTTATGAAGAAAACCATAGAATCCATCCCCATGATAACGTGCAATGCGGAGCATGAATTCATCATGAACATCTTCGGTGTCTTGGGTAATGTCACGCACTTGCTTAACCCATACTTGGAGCTCTGGGTCAATCTCTTCATTTGCATCAGCTACTCTTGGGAAAGCCCTCATGTGTTCTAATTCATCTTTGATGAACTTATCTTCTTCCCTTATTCCTCCCAAGAGTTTTGATTCTTCTTGAAGAAAGATGATCAGGTGGTCGACCAGAAAGGTTAATACACTCTCAGCCATTCTTTGTTATCTTCTCTCTCTCTCTCTCTCAGACAACAATAGAGAGAAAATGGATTTCAATAGCTTGATTAAATTTTAGTAAATACGAACTTGGTTGAACATGTCATATATTAATTAAATGATGAAGACTAAAAAGCTAAAGTTGAAAACGAAATTAAGGAGAAGAAAAACATGCAATTAAGTCTTGTCCTTTAGTGCATTATTAACTTTTGGTGAAGAATATGAGCTCAAAGTCAGCTTAAAGCAAGAGTATGAACGAACCTCTCAATGATGAAGAATGAAATGATGAAGAATGAAATTAAGGAGAAAAATTGAATACCACACAATTAAGTCTACTCCTTTATTGCATTATCAACTTTTGGGCCCTTCTATAGTGTAATTAAGATTGCTCAAGACAATTTTGATAAGACATTAAAATGAAATCTGCTTTGAATTGTTTGGACAATTGCTTTAGACTAACTGGACTAATTTCATCGTTCGTGCTTTGGAGCTGGAATCCATTTTAAGAGGAATCTAGTTTTTCACTAATGTTCATGACGCGGTTGGTTTCACTTTTTCAAATTGCCTTTTCCTTTCCCATTGATCAAACTCTATTGCATAACTGTTAAAACTCATGTACAAGATAATAAGTGTTAGATTATATATTTCTTATTATAGATTATATATCTTTTCTTAGTTGATTTCTTATAACTTTTTTAAACTATATAAGATTAGGATTTTTTATACCCTTTCTTAAACCATCTAGGAATAGGATTTTTTGCCTCCTAAGTTTACTTAGCCTCCAATATTATGTGCCTATAAATAGCCTCTATGTATTGTTCATAATATCAATTCATATATCAATTCAATCATATATAATTATATTTCTTTATTTCTAACATGGTATCAGAGCCTATCAATTCTTGGTAGTCTTTATTGTCAATCACCCGCACCGTTGGGAATGACACCATCTGCTTCATCCTCGACGCTCAATCATAGAAAATAGCTTTCACCTTATATATATATATATATATATATATATATAATTCAGATATAAAAGAAAAATATGTCAGCCTAGTTCAAGTTCAATTCGTCAACTCCCACTAGCATCTGTGTGTCAAATTTGCTGATTTCAATGAGCCCATTTTCTGATTTTTAAATCAGTTTTCACTCTAGCGAGCAGCTTTGGTCTTACCATCGTTCCAACAAGTTCACTCTTTTGCATCTTCTTTGTATATGTTTCGCAGCCACCATTGGAAACATCACCAAATTCCTTTCACGAGCCATAACATCTGTGTGTCAAAGTCGTTGATTTTAATGAGCTCCTTTTTTATATTTTCAAATCAGTTTTTGCTCCAACGAGTCACTTTCGATCTTTTTGGCTCTTTTGCAGTTTCTTTGTATGTATTCGCAGTTACAGTTGGTTATATCACCAGATTGCTTTCGCGAGCCGCATTCAAGATTATATCTTCAAACTCAAGTTGGCTTCATATGATTCACCTTGAGTTTGCGAGGGTTGTTAGATTATATATTTCCTATTGTAGATTATATATCTTTTCCTAGTAGGTTTCTTATACCATTTCCTAAACCATCTAGGATTAGGATTTCTTGCCTCTTAAGTTTCCTTAGCCTCCACGATTATGTGCCTATAAATATGACTCCATGTATTGTTCATACTATCAATTCAATAATATACAATTGTATTTCTTTATTTCTAACAATAACTTTGACTTAGCTACACACAGAAATATAGGTTTCCTAATTGATTTTAGTTTTAGGAAGTTAGTTGTTTGTTGCTTTTATAAATAATTGTATGGAACTCTAAGTTAAGGGTTCCACAACCATTTCACAAATACTGCATCTACTGCAATTTATCTGTCTTTTACAATATTTTTTTAAAATATTGCTCTCTCTCTCTCTCTCTCTCTAACTCTACTTCTCTCTCGTATTTCTTGCTCTATACCTTTTCTAATCAGTTCGTCTACTTCTCCCTCAATTTCTATCTCCATCCTTACTATCTTTCTCACTGCTATGATTCAGTCTTGAAATACCCCATAACAAATTTCGTGCAGGAGGTGGCCAGTCTCATACACAAAACTTGAGAGTTATTTACAACTGATAGCAACAAGCATAGAATACAAAAGACAGAATAATTTTTTTAAACCAGAGTAGAAAGTCCATCTGAATTATAAATCATCGTTAAATAAATAAGTATGTGTCTGGTAATACAATTTGAAAGTCCCGTAACCCAATGATCCCTTAACTAGAAAGAACAAGAATTTTTAACTCTAAATTAAAACCAACAACCAAAGTCTAAAAAAAAAAGAATTTCATAGTTTGAATCTTGAAGAAGAGAATAAGTTCCTACTCTGTAACTGATGAGAGGGAATGTCTGTCACAACCAAATCTTAAGACTCTATCTTCACGGTGGAATTGGCCTGAGACCTGAAATATCAACAAAGTGGGTTAAACCCACGAGCAAGTCCTATCTACTACATCCCAATTAGAGAACCGATATACATACCTTCAGTATGAGGGGACATAAGAGAAATTAAAGGTGTAAACATATAGGTCACTCCTTATCTAGTTCATGTTTTCAAAATGCATATCATCTTTTACAATCACCCAACAAACCCTTAGCATACAACAATGAACACATTCTTTAAGTTCAAAACAAAGAAACAAAAGCATGCATTTTATTTAATTTAAGCAATACTGACATGCCACCATTTTTATCCTTGGATACCTTAATAGGTATTGGCAATCCTGACATGCCCATGGCAATCCTTACATGCCTCCTTTAACTTTAAATACCTTAATAGGTATTGGCAATCCTAACATTTACATGTCTCCCAAACTAACTTACTACATGAAATAAAATAAGGTGCATAATGATTTAAATTGCATAAAACGTAAGAATTTAAATTATCGGATATTCAATCATCACAAAAAAAAAAAAAAATCGTTAACAAATAAATTAAAACCACGTATATCATTGACATTTATAATTTCAAAGAAAAAACATTTAAGGAGTAAAATAATGCAACCCCCACTCACATGAGCAAGCACACAATCAAACCTCCAATTTACATATATCCTTGTGAGAGTCTAACTCTAGCTCTAATCTAGGTTTTTGAGCCTATACTATTTTTAGAAACCTTATTTAATTATTCTGGAATTTTTTGAAATTATTCGGGAATTTTTAAAGATTAAAGAAAATAAAAATCTAGTTTTGAGGCACACTTTCTATACCATTTTAGCCACAAGAGAAACTTATTTTGACTTGATATTAAAAACCCAAGTGCATTCTGTCTCCAAAAGGTCACCAAAAGTTTTTAAAATTTTTTCTAGAATTTTAAAAATATTTTCTAATTAAAAGAAAATAAAAACTCAATTTTTAAACAAACTTTAAAATCAATTTAACCATAAGGGAAGCTCATTTCTACATGAAATTTAAAACCCAAGTTTGTTTAACCCCTAGGAAGTTGAAATAAAAATTTGGGAATTTTTTGAAATTTCTAAATATTTTTAAAAAATGATTTTTCGAAATTTCAAGTTATTCTAAAAATGTCAGAAAAATAAAAAAATAGTAAACTAATTCGGTAGGCCCCGTGAGTGGGCCCAAAAAAATTTTCTCTGGCACCGGCGCTAGTTGGACTCGCCCCCATGCGCCGGTAGCACGTGTGGGCGCGTGGGGAAGCTCCTGCGCTGGCGCTTCTTCCCCAGTGCACTGCTGGGGGTTTTCCTGCGACGCCCCCGCCACCGTTCGCCTCCATTTTTGCGCCGTTCTTCTCCTCTCGACGTAGGCTACCTATTGGTGTGAAAATCCCTATAAAAAATGGCCCGAATTGAAAACCCCCAATTCACAAGTTCTAGGGTTCTTCGCAAAATTTTTAAAATTAAAACCAATTTCCTCAACAATCTGATTTTCTGAGGATCAAGGGTCGTTTACCCGAGCAACCACAACACAAAAGGTTACAAATTAACATCCATTACCAACCTAGATTCATGCTCATACGATTTTCATACATTATACACATACATTATATATATATGTATGCATATATCTATATATATATATATATAAATCCTTACACCTATATTCAGTTAGTATAATAAATCTCACAAATTTCTTCAAGAGAAAGCAACAATAAATAACATAAAATTATATAAAAAATTTAGATATAATCATAGACTCAAAACCTAGACTATGCATACAAATTCAAAGGAGAAGTAAGAGTCCAACTTGCCTTTTCGATGATTTGTAACTCATCCACTCGATCCCTCCTTCTCTCCTTCCTCCCTTTCGTTTATACTTTTGGTTTCTGTGCGTAAAACTCACGGCAGAAACCCTAGTCCCCTCTTTTCTTTTCTTTTATTATTATTTTTTTCTAGAAACTAATTAAAACTAAATAAAATTAAAAGGGAAAATTAATAAAACAAACACTAGCCCATCAAAATAATTATACCCCTAGCCTAGCCATTCCAGCCCAACAAAAAAAAAAATCCAAAGACCAAGTCCAACCCGAATTAAATAAAAAAAAAATATATGAACTCCCTAGTAATTTAAAGCACTCAAATAAATTTAAATCAAACAATACACAATCAACAATGCAATTCACATAAAATAATAAAAATATATAAAGCATTTAAATTAAAATAAATGATGTCAAAAATTACGGGGTATTACATTCTTCCCCTCTCAAAAGAGGAATTCCGTCCTCGGAATTCACCCTATACCTGAGAGAAAAAGCTCTAAATAATTTGCTTTTATTTCATCTTCCCTTTCCCAAGTGGACTCCGCCTTATTGTGATGGCTCCACTGAACTCGAATTAACGGAATGGTCTTAAAACGAAGAACCTGGTCCCTACGGTCAAGAATACAGTAAGGCTGCTCCATATATGTTGCATCTAGCTGCAAGTCGATTTCTCCAACCTCAATGTGCTGGTAAGTATCCTCATCTCTAAGGAATTTCCGCAGCATAGAGACATGGAAGACATTGTGCACCCTGGGCATTGTGTCTAGTAACGCCAATCTATACGTTACCGCTCCAACCTTATCGGTAATCATAAAAGGACCTACAAATCGAGGTGCCAACTTCCCTTTTCTCCCAATCCGCATCACTCCCTTCATGGGAGAAACTTTAAGTATAACCTAATCCCCCACCTTGAACTCTAATGTATGAGTTCTTCGATTAGCATAGCTCTTCTGTCTGCTCTGTGCAGTCAGCATATGGTCTCTAATAAGGGCAACTCTTTTTGACGTGTCCTTAATGAACTCAGGACCCAAAAATATTTTCTCCAACTTCCAACCAGCAAATTGGCAATCTACATGGACGCCATACAGGGCCTCAAATGGTGCCATACCAATAGTCTTTTGATAATTATTGTTATAAGCAAACTCAACTAGCGGCAAGTAACTCTCCCAATTACCCTTGAAGTTGAGTACACATGCTCGCAACATATCCTCCAATCTGATTAACCTTCTTAATCTGACCATCGGTCTGAGGGTGATAGACTGTACTGAGATGCAAAGCTGTACCCATCATCTGCTGAAAACTCTCCCAAAACTCTGATACAAAATTCGGATCCTTATCCGATATAATAGACAAAGGCACGCCATGAAACTTCACTATCTCTATAATGTAAAGCTTCGCGTATTGCTCTGATGTGTAACTCGAGCGTATGGGCAAAAAATGGACTGATTTTGTCAACCTGTTCACTATTACCCAAATAGCATCATGATTCCATTGTGAGGTGGGAAACCCACAATGAAATCCATGGAGATGCTCTCCCACTTCCACTTTAGTGTAGGTAGTGGCTGCAAAGAACCCAGTGGTCTCTGGTGATCAATCTTAATCATCTGACATGTGTTACACTTAGAGACAAATATAACTATGTCCCTCTTCATGCCAGCCCTCCAAAACCGCCGCTTCATGTCTTGGTACATTTTATCCCCTCCCGGGTGTACTGAAAATTGAGAACTATGGGCCTCCCTCATCACTGCCCTCCTCAAATCATCATTGTGAAGAACCACTAATCGCCCCTTGTACTTCAATGCTCCATCTCTACCCACTGTATAAAATGGTACCTCCCCAGATTTCAACTCGACCACCTTCTCTACGCACTGTGGGTCAGTAAGTTGATCTATAACTACCTTCCATATGATAGCAGGTGTAACCACCATACATGCTACAAAGGCATTAGCTAAGGCATCCACTGCTCAAGTCATTCCACTTTGCTTCAAACAAGGCAGATAAACTAGCATAGGGTTGGCGACTAAATGCATCAACTACTACGTTCGCTTTCCCTGGGTGGTACTGGATGGAAAAATGATAATCTTTCACAAACTCCAACCACCTGTGCTGTTTCATATTCAACTCCTTCTGTGAGAATAGGTACTACAAACTCTTGTAGTCGCTAAACAATCTGAAGGTCTCACCCAAGAGGTAATGCCTCCAAATCCTCAAAGCAAAAACTATTGCTGCCAACTCCAAATCATGAGTCGGATAATTAAGCCCGTGAAGCTTAAGCTTATGTGAAACATACGATATTGGCCTCTCCTTTTGCATCAACACACAACCAAACTCTGCAACGATGCATCAGTATATACCAGGTACACAACTCCGCTCTGGGGAGTAGTTAGGACTGGTGCAGTAGTTAATTTGGTCTTCAACTCCTCAAACGCCGCCTGACAAGAATCATCCCAAATGAAAGGCACACCCTTTTTAGTGAGATGGGTGAGCGGGCCAGCAATCTTAGAGAAGCCCTGAATAAACTAGCGATAATAATCAGCTAACCCAAGAAAGCTGTGAATCTTTGAAGGTGAGGTAGGTTGTCACCACTCCAAAACCGTTGACACTTTACTTGGATACATCGTTATTCCTTTCTCAGATATTACGTGACCCAAGAACTTCACCTCCCTGTACCAGAAATCACACTTCTCAAACTTTGCATACAACTGATGATCTCTCAGTGTCTGCAAGACAATACGAAGATGTCTGGCATGATCCTCCTCTGACTTGCAGTAAACCAGAATGTCATCGATGAAGACAATAACAAACTGATCCAAATAGGCCCTGAACACTCTAATCATCAGGACCGTGAAGATAGTTGGGGCGTTTGTTAACCCAAGCAGCATAACCCGAAACTCATACGACCCATATCTGGTAAGGAAGGCTATCTTTGGTACATCCTGGTCACTAACTCAAAGCTGATGGTACCCGGATCTCAATCTATCTTCGAGAAGTAGGTGGCCCCCTTTAACTGATCGAACAGATCATCAATCCTAGGCAATGGGTACTTGTTGCGAATTATGACCTTATTCAATTCCTTGTAGTCAATACAAAGGCGAAGAGACTCATCCTTCTTTTTCACAAACAATACCGGTGCTCCCCACGGTGAAATACTCCTGCGAATAAATTTCTGACTAAGAAGTTGCTGAATCTGATCCCTTAGCTCTCTCATTTTCATAGGAGCCCTAGTAATAGGTCTGGTGCCTGAAGCTAAATCTATCACGAAGCCAATCTCACGGATATGTGGTAACCCTGGGATCTCCTAAAACACATCCTGAAAGTCTCACACCACTGGAATGGAATCTAAAGATACTGTAGTTCCTTCTGGAGACTCCTCGCTGATAAAGAACAAGTGTTTACTAGACCCTCCCTTTGATTAAGGCATAGCAATCAAGTACATCTCCTGACCCATTATAGCAAAAGCAATTGCCTTATCATGGCAATTAACCTGAGCATGGTAATGTGATAACCAGTTCATCCTGAGTATGACATCATATGAATGCATATCTAGGATCAATAAATCTGCCAAGACCCTAAGTCTGCCAATGTCTATAGGGACCTAACTACCATGTTCCCGTAGAACCGTACTAGCCCCCACGGCGTAGATATAGTGAGTGGAGAAGTACATGGCTAAATATCTAAACCAGATAAGCTAGAAAATACTCTAGATACAAAGGAATAAGATGCACTAGTATCAAATAAAACATGACCAACTCTACCATTGATAAGAAACATATCCTCAATTGCCTGAGGAGCTTGCACATCATATGGCATGACGTTGTAGACCCTCCCATAATGCATCTGCTACCCAGGTTGCCTCTCGGGCAATGGCGGTACGGGTAAAGCTAGATGATGATGCACTTGTATCTGTGGAACTTGTGGTACCGGCAAAGGTGGTTGTTGTCTCTGTCTTTGCTGACCAGGCTGTCCTTGATTGGTATTAGGGCAATACCTAGTTGAATGGCCCAGCTTACCATAACTATAATAGTTTCCTTTGAACACACCAGTAGGCCTCTTCAACTGATTTCCCTGTGATTGACCCCGACTTGCTTACGGTACCCCTTTGTGCCTCCTATGAGTAGGGGCTCCCCCTCTCTGAGCATCACCGTTAGATCTGTGTCTCTTCCACAGTTGCTGCCCTGAATGATTGCCCCTATCAAATTGCCTACTGCCATTCCCATTCCTCCTCTCCACTGTCTGACTAGTGAAGTCCCTATCGTGTCGTTTCTCTGCCTGCCCTTTCTTGTGGTCCTTTCTCAACTAGCAATGGTGTGATGCAGCATCCACCGCTTGAGCATACGTGGTGTAAGCTGGACAACCCAAAATGACCTGTCGAATAGGCCAAATTAACCCATTCACAAAACATCGTAACTTTTTTTCTTCGGTGTCCACCTCCTCAGGTGCAAACAACGATAGATTTGTAAATTCCTGTTCATATGCTGCAACTGTCATGTCCCCCTACTGTAACTCTAGAAATTCCTTCTTTTTGGCTACCCTCACTGCATATGGGAAATACTTAGCATCAAAGTAGATCTGGAAATCTGCATTGGTGAACGTAGTTCGTTGTTCAGGTGTAGTCATCGACTCCCACCACTACAATGCATCCCTCACTAGCTTAAAAGTAGCTAGCATCTGTTTCTGTATGTCAATGCACGTAATCATGCGAAGATGGCGCTCAATGTCCTTTCTCCACTGATACGCCTCAGTCACCTCTATAGACCCTGAAAACTCTGGCAGATTTCCTTTTGTGAAGGAATTTCGTACCCTCTCCCAAGTGTTGGGCTGCTCCATAGGTAACGGAACCTGTGCCATCTACTGTGGCTACAAATTTTGAAGAGCAGTCACCATTCCGGTAACTACAGCTTGAGCAATAATGGATGCCAAGTTGGGATGAATCTCTGCATCTCCATCCTGAGCATGATCCTGACCTATAATATCGTTCACATTTCTCCTCCTACGGGGTGACATTCTGTAGAGGAAACAGAAAGGACATTAATACCTCCAAGAATAGATTTGAGTACAATGAATCTTACATTTAGAATTCTATTTAACAGAATACGCAACGCGGAAGATACTCTATGATGGACCCTTAAAACCCAAGAACACTTGAATCTGGAATGTTCTGATACCAACTAAAATACCCCACAACAAATTTAGCGCATGAGGTGGCCAATCTCATATACAAACCCTGAGAGTTATTTATAACTGATAGCAACAAGCATAGAATACAAAAGACAAAATAAATTTTTTAAAGCAGAGTAGAAAGTCCATCTGAATTATAAATAATCATTAAATAAATAAGTACGTGTTTGGTAATACAATTTGGAAGTCCCGTAACCCAATGATCCCTTAACCAGAAAGAACAAGAGTTTTTAACTCTAAAGTAAAACTAACAACCAAAGTCTAAAAAAAAGAATTTCATAATTTGAATCTTGAAGAAGAGAATAAGTTCCTACTCTGTAACTGATGAGAGGGAATGTCTGCCACAACCAAATCCTAAAACTCTATCCTCGTGGTGAAATCGGCCTAGGACTTGAAATATCAACAAAGTGGGTTAAACCCACGAGCAAGTCCTATCTACTATATCCCAATCAGAGAACCGATATACATACCTTCAGTATGAGGGGACATAAGAGAAATTAAAGGTGTAAACATATAGGTCACTCCTTATCCAGTTCATGTTTTCAAAATGCATATCATCTTTTACAATCACCCAACAAACCCTTAGCATACAACAATGAACACATTTTTTAAGTTCAAAACAAAGAAACAAAAGCATGAATTTTATTTAATTTAAGCAATACTGACATGCCACCATTTTTATCCTTGGATACCTTAATAGGTATTGGTAATCCTGACATGCCCATGGCAATCCTTACATGCCTCCTTTAACTTTAAATACCTTAATAGGTATTGACAATCTTAACATCTACATGCCTCCCAAACTAACTTATTACATGAAATAAAATAAGGTGCATAACGATTTAAATTGCACAAAATGTAAGAATTTAAATTATCAGATATTCAATCATCACAAAAAAAAAAAATCGTTCACAAATAAATTAAAACCATATCGACATTTATAATTTCAAAGAGAAAACAGTTAAGGAGTAAAATAATGCAACCTCCACTCACATGAGCAAGCACATAATCAAACCTTCAATTTACATAAATCTTTGTGAGAGTCTAACTCTAGCTCTAATTTAGGTTTTCGGGCCTATTATGTTCCTAGGAACATTATTTAATTTTTCTGGAATTATTCAAGAATTTTAAAGATTAAAGAAAATAAAAATCTAGTTTTGAGGCACACTTTCTATACCATTTCAACCACAAGAGAAACTTATTTTGACTTGATATTAAAAACTCAAGTGCATTCTATCTCCAAAAGGTCACCAAAATTTTTTGAAGATTTTTCTAGAATTTTAAAAATATTTTCTAATTAAAAGAAAATAAAAACCCAATTTTTAAACAAACTTTAAAATCAATTTAACCATAAGAGAAGCTCATTTCTACATGAAATTTAAAACCCAAGTTTGTTTAACCCCCAAGAAGTTGAAATAAAAATTTAGAAATTTTCTGAAATATTTAAATATTTTTAAAAAATGAATTTTCGAAATTTCAAGTTTTTCCAAGAATTTCAAAAAAATATATATAGTAAAATAATTCGGAATGGGCCTAAACTGGGCCCAGAGGTGGGCCCCAACGAGTGGGGCCCAAAAACTTTTCTCCCGCACAGTCTGGCGCCAATCGGACGCCCCCACACGTTGGCAGCGCGCGTGGGGGAGCGCCTGCGCTGGGGCTTCTTTTCCAGCGGGCTGCTGGGGGCTTTCCGGTGACTCCCCGGCCACTGTTCGCCTCTATTTTTGCGCTGTTCTTCTTCTCTTGACGTAGGCTACCTATTAGTGTGAAAAGCTCCATAAAAAATGATCCGAATCAAAAATCCCCAATTCACAAGTTCTAGGTTTCATCGCAAAATTTTCAAATTTAAAACCAATTTCCTCAACGATCTGATTTTCTAAGGATCAATGATCGTTTACCCGAGCAACCACAACACAAAAGGTTACAAATTAACATTCATTACCAACCTAGATTCATGCTCATACGATTTTCATACATTATACACATACATCATATATATATATATATATATATATATATATATAAATCCTTACACCTATATTCAGTTAGTATAATAAATCTCACGAATTTCTTCAACAAAAAGCAACAATAAATAACATAAAATTATATAAAAATTTAAGATATAATCATAGACTCAAAACCTAGACTATGCATACAGATTCAAAGGAGAAGATAAGAATTGAACTTGCCTTTTCAATGATTCGTAACTCGTCCATTCGATCGCTCCTTCTCTCCCTCCTCTCTTTCGTCTACACTTTTGGTTTCTGTGCGTAAAACTCACGGCAGAAACCCTAGTCCCCTCTTTTCTTTTCTTTTATTATTATTTTTTCTAGAAACTAATTAAAACTAAATAAAATTAAAAGAGGAAAATTAATAAAACAAACCCTAGCCCATCAAAATAATTATACCCCTAACCCAATCATTCCAGCCCAACTCAACCCAATTTCACCCTTACTTAATCCAACATTAAAATAAATAAAAATTCAAAGACCCAGTCCAACCCGAATTAAATAAAAAACATATATAAACTCCCTTGCAATTTAAAGCACTCATATCAATTTAAATCAAACAATACACAATCAACAACGCAATTCATATAAAATAATAAAAATATATAAAGCATTTAAATTAAAATAAATGACATAAAAAATTACGAGGTATTACAAGTCTCACAATTCTTTGTGCTTATTAAAGTCATGTTCATTGAGGCAAAAAAAAATGTTTTGAGGAGTTTGGTATTTTTTCTTCCCAAACAGTTGTCTACATAATACTCAAAAGAGATACTGTATTCGACCAGTTACTACAATTTCTTTGAGCCGATTGAAAAACTCTTAAACGCCTGCACACACATTGATTTTAATGGGCTAGCTCAACCAATTTAGTGTTGAACACTTAATATTTTATAATATTTGTTCAAATTCTTCAACGTACAGTGGAGAGTAAGAATTATCGCTCTAGACAGGCATGGACCTAAGTGCAAGTCAATGGGGGCGAATGTCCCCATTGAAATTTTTATTTTTTGTATTTTACGTATATGAATTTATGAAAATATTCCATTAAAATTACACTTTGCCCACACTGAAATTACGAAAAAATTCCACTACATGCAACTCCACCCCCCCCCCCCCCCCCCCCCCCCAAACACACACACACACACACAACAGATATAGATTTTTTATCTAAACTAATTTCATAATTATAAATATACTCAATTTTATCCTCACTGTCTATTACTGGCTCCAGAGGGCCCAATAATCCTCGCCTTCCAAAGCTATCTATTTCCGCGGACACAAGTTGGGCCAGATCCATCTATTTCCACCTAACACAAGTTGATGTAATTAGTCCAGTCTAAAGCTATTGTCCAAACATTTCAAAGCAGATTGTAGTTCATTCAAGATTGTCCTAAGCCACTTTTTTCTTTTGTGGTTCACTGATTAAATCGACCTGTATAATTACTGCATACAAAAAATATTGAAATTAGTTGGGTAATATTAAAATAAAAGATATCCCGGTGGTCCACTGAAAAAGGATCTCCGGAGCATACAGGAAACTTCAACGACTTGAATTTGACTCTCACAAGATCCACAGAAATACTTGAATTTAAATAAATATTTTTTACTTATTCAAATATAAATCTTCTATTTTTAATCCCAATTATTAATATTTAATTTTCTCAAAGTAGATATAATTACATTAGGATTAATTGTTCAGTTGTTCTTTAGTGTGCAAGGATCAACATCAATTATTCTTAGGAATTTCATCTAATGCGCGAATTTAATTTGAGTTGAATTTCATCCAATAACTCAAATTGAAAACAACCAATAAAAATAACTTTTTAGTTTTTAGGTGTCTAAAACCACCTCATTAAAAATGTTAATTGTTCTAAAGATAAATAAAGAAAGTTTGTAACCGTTTGGAGAGAGGAATTCTTCCTCCATAAGGAAACCAAAAAAAAAAAAAAACGATTAGCCAAATGAGGATAAATGACTAGTCATTATAATATAGTCATGAAAAAGAAAAATAAATTATTTGCTCACAATTAATTATAAAGTCATTCTCCATGAAGAGTTATTATAGACCAAATGGAAGAAATAATACACTAATAGTTCTCACAATGAGCCAATGTTAGCATGAACTATAGAAGCTATAAAAATTATCCAGTAACTAAGAGAGAGAAAGGGAGATAGGAGCCAAAAACACTTTTCATGGAGAAAAATATCCTAACAGTAGTTTTTTTATCTATTAAATTGCTGGCTATTTTAGTAGATAAATTGTAAAGATTGTCAATTTGTAAACACAAGATTTTACGCTTTCTTCCCCCAAAATAGTTATCACAACATCAAGTAACGTAATGAAGTAGAGAAGATCTTGTTTATAACATCATTTATGAGTATCAAACCAAAGACGTATGTGAAGTACTTCTCCCAAAGGCCTTATCAGTTAAGCTAGCATGTGTAAACAATAACATATGTCGGTGCTTCTTGTAATAATACTAAGGTATCGTTTGGATGGAAGGATTTGGAAGAACGAGGAGAGAAAAGAAAGTAGAGTATAATGTGTTTCGTGTTTGGATACTTTAAAAGAAGAGAAATGAGAGGATTGGAAGAGATTTGGAGGAATAGTTTTCCCTCCCAATCTCTCATATCACATCCTCTTAAAAATGAGAAGATTGAGAGGGAAATGATAGTGAGTTAAGTAGTACTTTCATAATCCCGAAACTGTCCTCAACAATTAGAAGAATAAAATTGTTATTTCACCCATATCCCATAAATATAAAAGGGATATGACAGTAATTTGGTTGTTATCCTTTCTTTTCTTTTCTCTCTCTATCTTATCCAAACAAAAATACTATATTTTCTCTCTTTTTTATCCAAACATTAATATAAGTGATTGTTATCCTCTCATTTTTTTCTCTCTCACAACTAATGCCATCCACTCATTTCTTTTCTCTCATTTCTACCCATACAGAATCTAAGGAAATTAATTTTGTCAATCATGAAAAGCATTTCCTAGCTTCAAAACATAATAAAAATTGGCACGTTATTTAACTCAAATTTACATTTGGTCTTAAACTCTTTCTTTTAAAAAGTTAATAGTTATGATTGCTTGGTAACATAGGACTTGGATTCTCTCCGTGCTGCATCTCTTTTCTGATTTTGTGAAGCTAAATGTGAGAGTTATAAAATAGCCATGTCATCTAAGTAATTTAATTAATAATATTACGATTCTGTTTGACAGAACTTTTGTTTCGACTTTTACGTAGAAGAAAAAGAGAAACAGAAGTTAAATAAGGAAGCTGGTACCCACCAGCTTTCTTTGAACGCAATTTTTAAACTCCGAAACTCTTCAGCCTTACCAATTCAAACACTCTCCAAAACAGCTTTTGAGCTTGAAAAGCCAAAAGTCCTTTTCAAAAACCAATCCAAACAGGGCCTACGTTGTTATGGGACTAACGACAATCAAACGTTAATGGAATATGCCACCTCTCGACCTCTCACTCTCTCTCACGCGTTCAGCTTGCGAGGCAACCAAAACAAAACTCATCTCCTTCCCTAAGTTTCTAGTCTTCACAACCAGAAAGTCTTGGTAGCCATTGTTGCTTTTACACAAGCTTTCTCCTTCAATTCATAGCCTAGAAACTCAAATCAAACTTGCAAGATTTCAGCAAGGACTTGCTCTTTCGAATCAGAACGACCTAAACTAAAATAGGATGAAGATTGAGTTTAATCATCTATTTATCAATTTTTTTCCCTTACCTGCAACCTAATTAAAAGATTTCATAAATTCAACTTATAAGGGAATATGGTCCGTTCATTACAATATATTTATGGGTAAATTACTTTAATATTCCCTGAGGTAAAACCTAATTACCCTTAGATTAAGTTTTTAAAATATGGTGATTATAACAACCCACTTTACCACATGGTATGGATATTATTTGCTTTGGGTCAAGTCCGCATGGTTTTGCTTTTGGGTCTTACTCCAAAATGACTCATACCATTTAGAGAGAACACACTACATACATATAAGCACATCCCCTTATTCACACTTAAGCACCCTGTAACCTATTAGTGTGGTAGCTCTTTACACTCAAGCACCCTGTAACCTATCAGTGTGGTAGCTCGCCCGCCCACAAAGGTTACCTTTCACAATCCATCCCCCTAGGAGGCTCGACATCCCCATCGGCACACTTCCGGTTGGATCCGGCTCTGATACCATTTGTAATAACCCACTCCACTACATGGTATGATATTGTCCGCTTTGGACTAATCCCGCATAGTTTTACTCTTGAGTTTTATTCCGAAATGTCTCATATCATTTGGAGAGAATACATTACATATAAACACATCTCATTCTTCACACCCAGACGATGTGGGATTGAGCACCCTGTAACCTGTTAGTGTGATATTTTGTCCAGTGTCTCTCGCACCCGCCCACATCACACCTGCCCACAAGGGTCACCACAGTGATTAATCTCCCCTGAGGTTTGGTTGACTTTACTCTAGATACTCCTATCGTTAATTGACAGTCAGCTCCGTTAAAGTCCATTAACATAAAAATATCAAAATACAAAAACTACCCTTAGTGCCGGTAGTGCTGGTGTGACATTGATAGAGAATATATATATATATATATATATATATATACCCTCAAGTTATAATGTTTTTGTATAAAAATAACTTCAATTTCTAATCATTTGACTAAGATTAATATGTTATATATTAGATGTGTTTTTGTTCAAGGGATTGTTAGTTTGATACGGATGTAGAATAATTTTATAAAAATTTTAATTTAAAAATAATTAAGCTAAATTTTAGAAAATGTCAAAGTAAATTACCTTATATTTATATATGCACACGATTCCGCTACCATCCATCCGCATGTACACAAGGGTTCAGAATATTCCTCCCAACATTTACACGTCATGTTTGAGTATAAAAATAAATTAGAACTCCATAACTGCACCATAATTTGTATCAAATCAATTGCTCAAGAACGAATAGTTCATGCTTTCTCTATTTGACATCTGATTGTATATTGGATATTTCAAAAACCCTGCAACAGGCTTGGGTATTTCAAGAACATTTCTTTTCCTCCATCAACACTCACAAAGGTACCTAAAATGTTTGCAATCCTCATATTTAGCTTCACGAAGAGGTACCTAAAATGTTTGTGTAGTGATCGTTCTAAATGGATAAATCTATAGAAATGGGATAGAGAGAACCTAGAGAGATCTGTAAGAAGTGAAAAATGTAAAATTTGTATAGATTGATCGTCCATTAGCGTTTACAATCCGTTTGGTCTCAAAAATGATATTGTTTTGTTAATTAAATTACTAGATGACCGGCTAATTTACAATCCTCAAATTTAGCTTCACAAAAATCAGGAGAGATGTGGTTGGAGAGAATCCAAATCCGATACCATAAACGCATCCGATAAAAATTATAATTATTTTGAATTAGTAGGATAAATGCATCAATACAAGTTTGCCACCAAAATTGAGATTTTACAGATTTCAATATGCAGTAATTTTAGAGTTTAATCAAAATGATTACATTCAATCCTATCCTGGAAGATCATTAGAAAATTCTATCACGTTCCCTCTTGAGAATAATTATTATCCCAATACACCTAAACAATTATATTTTTAATTTTATAATGATAATTATTAGTCACTTGAAGTATGAATTAATGCACTAAATTAATGTAAGCTATTACTTTTGATTGTCCAAGTAAAAAAAAAAAAAAAATGAAATGTATTAATTTATTAGTTCCATTTCTCGAAAGTTTTTCCACTAACACAAGTTGATGAAATTTGTCCAGGCTAAAGCAATTGTCCGAACAATTCAGAGCAGATTACTGCATTTATTGTTCACTGATTAAATCAAACTGCATGATTACTAATATGATGCATTTTTATATTAGGAGAGGACAAATTTAACAGATTAACAAGAACGAATCTCGATTTGGTTTGATTTGGTTTGGTTTGGTTTAGTTTAGTCCAGTCCAGTTGAAAAGTAGAGTTGTTCTACGTGACAAAATACGCGCCAAAATGAGTGTGCTGCTGACAATAGCGGAGTACTCAACAATTCCAAGGGCATCTATTTCCATGGACACAAGTTGGTCCCCAACCCTTTATTTCCACCAACACAAATTAATGAAATTTGTCCGGTCCATAAAGCAATTGTCCAAACAATTCAAAACAAATTAATGCACGTCATTCAAGATTGTCCTAATGCTAAACTATAGAAGGGCCCACTATATGCTTCTTCTATTCACAGATTAAATCAAACCTAAATTTGAACAGGAGTGTTATGTACAGTCGTTGATTAATGAAACATATCACAAATTAAATTATTTTTTTATAATAAATATTTTATTTTTTTATCAATTAATATATTTTTTTGACGGTAAAGCATTTATATTTGTGTCATCAATAAACAAATAAAATTATTTATAAAAAAAATATATGATAAATATATAAAAAAATATGTTCTTTAATTCAATTAATCATAATTACAAAATTTTAAAAATTATATAGGAAATGATTATAATAAGTATATAGATTATTAAAAATATTGAAAAGTATGAAAATATGAAAAAGTATTAATAAAAATATTATAATACTTTAAAAATATGTTATTTAATTCAATTAACCATAATTACAAAATTTTAAAAATTATATAGGAAATGATTATAATAAGTATATAGATTATTAAAAATATTTAAAAGCAGGACAACATAAAAAAAAATACTAATAAAAATATTTTAATACTTTATGTTTATAATTTTATTTGTTTGTTGATGGTACCAATGTAAATACTTTAGAGTTAAAAGAGTATATTGATTGATGAAAAAATAAGACATTTATTAAAATATATATATTTAATTTTTGTTATTAATTTTTACCAATTAGTGGAGGGACGGTAAATTTTCGTAGCACTTGTCATACTTAAATATCGTAAGTCTACCCTCACAAAACTGAAAATCCCATAAGTCTCTGTGTACTCGCTACTCACCCATGGTTCCCAAAAAAACAAAACAAAAAACAATACAATAAAAGATAATTATTTTCAACAATCTTGATTTTTTTATCATGGAATCACAAAACAGGTGATTGCCAAATAACACAAGCTTTAAAACCCAGATCGTGACAAATTGGCGCAAGCATTGTGATCCCCCATCTAATGGTTCCGTCTGACCCCTAAAATCCATTAAATTCAAAGCAGAATTCAAAGCATCAAGGGAGGGTGAAAAGGTAATTGAAACTCTATTCATGATTTATATGCATTCAGCTTATGTGTTTTGATCATTAAAAATCCTTTCCTAAAAGTGTTTTTCGAAGTTTCTAATTTCGAAATCCTATTTTTTTTTTTTTTCATTTCTTTTTCTTTGCTTCCTTCCTAAAACTCTTGCAAGCATCTTTAAATATATTATTATGCCTTTAAAAATTTATCATTTTTCAACCTACATGTAATAATATTCACTTATTATTATTATTTAACAAAGAACCATTCCAATTGGACTCATGGTTATAACGTAAATCCGACTATTCACAACAATCACTCGCAAGAGTGTTACCAACCAATTTCATTAAGCAATAGAGGGTATGAGAGCTAAAATCCACCAGATTCAATTCAAAGATTTTTTTGCTCTCGTTGAAAAGGAGTATGCCTCATCATCTAAATGGAATCTTGCATTAATATGAAATATCAATTCCCACCTACTTCGTGGAACACCATGTGTGATGTTCAGCTCACTGTGGAGATTGGAAATTATTGGACAGAACCTCATCATCTAAATGGAATCTTGCATTAATATGAAATATCAATCCCCACCTACTTTGTATTAATATGAAATATCAATCCCCACCTACAGTGTAGAATACCATGTGTGATGTTCAGCTCACTAGGGGAGATAAGAGTTCTAATTCAATACTATTATCTTCTGCATGTTGCGTTAGGAATTGTGGTTCACGTTTTATGTTTAATTATGTTTCTGTTCTAGAGTTGTATTATATTTAATAATTTTTTTAATAGACAAGTTTTGGACTTTAAAAAATTATAATCCTTATTCACCAAGGAATTCAGATTGTGGCTTTATAAACAGATTCTAAGTATGAGTTAAGAGTGATGTAGTCTCATGAGAGAGTTGAAGTGTAGAGGAAATTGCGAGTTTTGTAGAGTTGAGAAAACATTGAGGGCGAGCAGGGGTCTCGTAGAGTGGTATATTGTGAAAGCTTTGGGATAAGAGTTTGTGTACACTGTCCTGTATTGGGTATTATCTACCGTTGTAATATTTCTACTAAATTATAGTAAAATATCTTCTCATCTGTGGATGTAGGTCGGGTGTGGCCGAACCACATATATCTTGTGTTTTTGTTTGGTTTGTGTGTGATTGGTTTTAAATTTTGTTTTCGCTTTCGCTGCTTCCAACAAGTGGTATTAGAGCCGATGATTCATGTTGGGATGTTCAACCTTTATTCAAAAAGATATAGCAAACACGAGAAGTTTCAACCGTTGCTGGAATAGTTTCAATTGCAGGTGGAGTCAATCAATTGACTTATTTGGTCACGATAGTCAGAAAATTGTGATGGATTGCATAACATGAAACTAGAGTATTCAAGGTGGAGCCTTTGGAGGTTTGACTAATCAAGCATCATATAATGGGGGCAATAAGAAGTGTGCGAGATTGAAGCAACATGATTTGTTCGATTCAATTACCGTAGGAAACATTGATTGGCTTGATGAAATTTGAGCCAAGGTGGAGATTGTTAAGAATTGTGGCTCATATTTCATGTTTAATTAAGTTTTCATTATAGAGTTGTATTGTATTTGGTAATTTCTTAGTAGGCAAGTCTTGAGCTCTAAGAAATTATAATCTTTATCCACCAAGGAATTGAGTTTGTGGCTCTATAAATAGATGCCTAGGTTATGGGTTGAAAGTATGAGTTGTGAAAGATGTAGCCTGATGAGGGAGTTGAAGTGTAGAGGGGAGTTATGAGTTTCGTAGAGTGGAGAAAACACTAAGGGCAAGCAGGGGTCTTGTAGAGTGGTATACTGTGGAAGCTCTAGGGTAAGAGTTTATGTACGTTGTCTTGTGTCGGGTATTGTCTACTGTTGTAATATCTCTACAGAATTATAGTGAAATCTCTTCTCATCCATGGACGTAGGCCGGGTGTGGCCGAATCACGTATATCTTATGTTTTTATTTGATTTGTGTGTGATTGGTTTTAAATTTTGCTTTTGCTTTCGCTTCTTGCTCCCAACAATTTTATGCAAGGAAAGTTGATATTCATCTATTTATTTCCACTAACACAAGTTAGATGAAATTTGTCCAATCTAAAGCAATTGTCCAAACAATTCAACGTAGATTAACTCAACCCATTCAAGATTGTCCTAAACAATATTAAGTTATAGAAGGATCCACTTTATGCTTTTGAGGTTCACTGATCCAATCAACCTAAATAATTATTGCATACTAATCCAACTTCATAAAAATATTGAAATTAGTTGTATAATATTACAATTAAAAATAAATTGTACAAGTAGGCAAGTGGATAATACTGTGTTTGGTATACGTAAATGGAATGAAATAAAGCTGGGAATGGAATGGAATGATCATTCTCATTCTATTGTTTGGTTGCAAATATGAAATGAGGTAGGAATGAAATAAATTTTAAATCAAAATTTTCAAAATACCCCTCCTAGTGACAAATAAATTAAACCAACAAATATGTGGTGGTGGATGAAGGTGGCGATGTGGAGGTGGTGGTAGTGGAGGTGCTGGCGAGGTGTGGTGGTGGAGGTGCTGAAAGAATGTGGTGATATGGTGGTGGTGGTGGCGGTGGAGGAAGGTGACGTTGTGGAGGTGGTGGTGGTGTGGTGGTTGTAAGAATCGTGACCATTTTTGTCCCCTTTTTTGTCATTCTCATTTAATTGTCATATTAATGTTTTAAATGATTATTTATGTGTTTTAAATGTAAAATACATGTTTAGAGAACATATTTAAGGTTTGGAAAAAATTTTAGAGCGTTTTACAAAAGTTGACTTTTTCGGGTCCGGTTGACCTAAGGGCGTGGGTCCCATGGGCTCAGAAAATCCGAAAGTGTTAGAATGACTTCAAATTTGGAGGATAACTTAAATAAAATATTTGACGCGCTACGAAATTGATTTCGTGTCAATTGAAGTTACGGAACTTCGAAAACGAGTTCGGTAAGGTTTAGAGAAAAGTAATGGTATTTTTGTAATTAAGTGTAAGTAATTTTCTATAAATAGAAAGAGAGAATGCCCAACCCTTATTCTCATTCTTGATCAACCGTGAGGAGCATTAGATATATATCTATATATAGCAACATCTTCTTCTTCCCTTCTCCATTGATTTTGATGGGGCTTAGGTCCATAATTGGAGTTCGCCGAAGAAGAGAGAAATAATCTACGTGTTGGGGGCTCGAGATTTATCGGTCTGGAATAAATTTTAGAGAAAGTTAGAAATTCGAGTGAAGTAAGAAATAGCTTGGAACTATAGACATTGAGGTAGGGGTGTGTGTTGTGTCTTATATTTCAAGTTTAATTTTATTTTTTTAGTATAAAATTGGTATATTCATGTTATATATGATTATATGATATTTTGGGAATGAATTATTAAATTAGATTGATGATGAATGTTTCTTTAAATTGGAAATGATTGATAGATGTTTTTGAATGCATGAATTGCTTAAATGTACAAATTGAGACATGAATTGCATATGTGAAATTTTGGTGAATTTATTGAAAAGCTTAGTTTTGAAAATTGAAGGTATACTTGTGTCATTATGAATTGTTGAATGACATGCTAAAATGGATATAGGACATGTATTGAATGCAATGCATGCAATTGTGCGAATGTACGTGCACAATGTGATATATTTTGTGTTTGTGGTGAATACTCAGAAATGACTCATGGGAAAGAGTAGGGGAAAATATTCCCGTGGGGTTGAAAGTCCTCAAACCTTGTGCAAGTGGATGGTAACCGGATGGGTTAGTAGCCCGTAACAACTAAGGAATTGAGATGTGGGACTTCGATATATATCTTGAGGATGTGTGTGTGAGTGTGAGTTCAATTCCTAGAGCAATGTGATTTTGTGTTGAGTTATGTGAAATAATGTGACTTATGTGAATTAAGTGAAATTGTGAATAAATTCAGTTATGTCATATGTTATAGATATGATGATTTGTGCAATGAAGCATGTTGTGAACTTTATGATTGTCAAATGTATTTGATGAGTATGCCATGGAAATAAACGTTGTAGTTTGACTAGAATGCTAGGAAGCATGACACGTAGCTAGACTATGCATTGGAATTACCTTTCTGCGATTATATGAAATGTGGACTTGAATGGATTGCACAACATATTACTTTGAGCCGTTGAATTTGCACATCCCCCTACATTAACATTTTCAGGACATGACAAGGAAATAATTGATGGTGATCATCCATGAGATGGACATGGAGTCATAAGAACTCTCTTTTAGTTATTTTTGCTAATTAAGCACGTTCGAGATGTTGACATTGTGCATTTGATATATGTATGGAAATATAGACCCTAATATGTTGCTTTTATACTTTTAAAACATGTTATGAATATGTTGAATGCTAGACAATGAGCATGAGGAATTGAATTTCCATTAGATTCTACTTATGCATGTATGTTAATGGGGAATGGGTGATTTTGAGTAAGCATGGGATAAGCTAAGTTGTGTATGTGTGGAGTCCTCTCTTTTCATAATTTTGTGCGTATAGAATGATCCCTTGACTTGTGTACCTTAAGGAGGATAAATTGAGGATTGAAAACAACGGAGAAATAGATTCTGGAAAGTTTCACTCGGCTGAAACTCCTATTAACCAATCGAAATTATAAAATACCTAGATTTTGAATATTATTATATATGTGTGTGTGTGTGTGCATAACTCCAGCTACCATCATCTCCCTCATCGACAATATACCAAGACCACCACTATGCCACAGACTAGACCCACCACTCACGACTGTCATGCCGTGAACCACCACTAGTTGAGCCACCACAACTATCATGCACAACTCCAGCTACCATGGCCACCACCATGCTCCCACCTTTAGCTTCATCAACCTCACCATGGTGGTGGCCATGGCAGCTGGAGTTGTGCACCATGGTTGTGGTGGCTCATGGTGACTTGGCTAGTGGTGGTTCACGGCATGACAGTCATGAGTGGTGAGTTTGGTCTGTGGCATGGCGGTGGTCTTGGTGTGATGTCGATGGGGGTGATGATGGCAGCTCGGGTTGTATGTATGTGTGTGCACGCACACACACACACATATATATATTTACTATATATATAATATAGTAAATATTATTATATTAGATGAGCAAAAGTGTTATTTTATATATATAAATATTTTAATTTTTTTTATCAATATAATATTAAGGGTATAATAGACATTTCACATAAAAGTTAATGTCGATTAGTTCATTTTTGTTACAAAGGAAGTCATTGTAACAAAATTAATTAGTTTGATACAGGGTGTAATTAGGCAAAACTTCAGAGAAGGTCAGTGTAATTTACTCTAAATTTTTTTGACAAAACTAACGAAATTTTGAACGAATGAGGTCTTTGTCTAACGAAATAAACATTATCGTAATAAAATTTATTAATTTGATGTCGAATGTAATTAAGTCAAACTTTGAAAGAGTTAAGTATAATTTATAAATTTAAATTTGGAAAGATGATGAAATGGACCCACACGTTGTAGACTTGTAACTCGTGCATTGATTGCTAATTAATAAAATGGACCTACACGCTGTAGACTTGTAACACGTGCATTAATTTTTATAAAATAGACCCACACGTTGTAGACCTGTAACTCGTGCATTGATTGCTAATTAACTAAAGTTACATGTCCAGCCAACCATTCCATTGATGAACTATGAACAATTTTACCAATCTATTGACCAACTCATAAAGTAGGGATTCTCCAATCATGTGGTATATATTTAGAAACTAGTCAAAGCAATCGGTGAAAATTAGTTACAAAAATTAAATATTTTTTTTTTTTGTAATAAATATTTTATTTTTTCATTAATTAATATACTCTTCTAATTCTAAAGTATTTATATTGGTGCCATTAACTAACAAATAAAATTATTTATAAAAAAAAAAATGATAAGTATATAAAAGAAAAATTTGTTCTTTAATTCAATTAATCATAATTACAAAATTTTAAAAATATATATAAAAAATGATTATAATAATGAGATGTGAAATTTTTGTATCTTTTGGGTGTTGGTCAGAAAAAAAATACAATTATTAATAAGCAACGTTTGTGTCCCTTGTAGGAAAAAAGGAAACATTTAGAAATACATTAATAACCATATTTAATTTAGAAGATATTGACTCATATAACAAATAATATAAATATAGGAAAAAAATATAAATATTATAATAATGTGAAATGTTTGAGCATTGTTGTGAAAAAAGAAACTTTTAAGAAAAAGAATTAAGAAACGTTTAAGAATACAATTATAAATGACTAACCTTTTTGTCCTATGACAAGAAAAGAAAATGTTTAGGAATATATTAATAATCATATTTAATTTAGAAAGTATTAACTCATACCAAAAATAATATAAATATAAATATAAAAATTAAAAAATGTATAGAAAAAATAAAAAGCCTCACACTTTTAGTAGATAATAATAATAATAATAATAGATAGATGGATGGATATAGATATAAATAGATATAAGAGTCGCATGTATATATTTACTACTTTAAAATTTTGTTCTTTAATTCAATTAACCATAATTACAAAATTTTAAAATTATATAGGAAATTATTATAATAAGTATATAGATTATTAAAAATATTTAAAAGCAAGATAATATAAACAAATATTAATAAAAATATTTTAATACTTTATATAAATAATTTTATTTGTTTGTTAATGACACCACTATAAATACTTTAGAATTAAAATGATATATTGATCGATGAAAAAGTTGGATATTTTTTATAGAAAAACATTTAATTTTTTTCAATTGATGGAGCCATTGTACAAGAACAATCACTTACACGAGTGTGCTAGCACTCCTCGTAAGAAAATGATGACTACGGTACATTTAGGGGATTCCAATTGGTGGGTCTGACTTGTGTCACCATGTTGGTTTGTGTTTAGTTTTCCAAGCCATATCTATATATACATACATGTGGGTAGAGGGTATACCTCTATGGTGTGCTCGGAAATATCAGACCTCGCAAATCTCATCATTTACCACTGCTCTCCCCTTTCACTTTTTGTCCAGAAACAACTCGCCATTTTAAATCCTTTTTTAATCACTACCTTAGCTGCACAAATACTTTCCCACACACGAGGCTGTGGATTTGCAACCAGAGTCAAGAAAACTGCAATTTGGGAAGTATTTTTGCTCAACCAAGCTACGGCCTGTTTGGTATGTTTTTGGTTGTTAGCTCTGCAACACTAGTAAAACATGATAAAATACTAACGAGTTGTTTCGAGTTTAGAGATCTTTTATCAAAATGTTGTACAAATCATAACAGGGCTCACCGAACATGCTTTGAACCTGCAACAAAATTACAAACACAAAACGCCAACCAAAAAGGGGCCTACACTTTTGCGTTGCTAATTCAAAGTTATCATCCTGTGGATGTGTCAGAACACTAGTGCTATACAGTTGGTCAATGGGAAAGAAAAGAAAAGGCAGTGTCAAAATGTGAAACCGCGTCATGAACATTTCAGAACCAGTACTGTCCACTGTCCACATATATATAGTTGGCCTCGATACATTTATTTCTACCCACAAAATGATGAAATTAGTCCAGTACTCTTGAGGCAATTTTCCAAACAATTCAAAACACGCTTCATGTCAATGTCTTATCAACATTGTCCTGACTCCTGACCAATGGTAATTAAGGGCCCATTTTGTGCCTCTGTGTTTGTGGTACTCGATTCATTTCCTTTCATTTTCAACTTTAAGCTCACTTGTTCATACTGTACTATTGCTTTGTCTTTCACAGAGCTAACTTTTTTCATCCTTTTAGCCCGTCAATCAAGCTCATTTTATTGGCCAGTATCTTTTGCACTCGGTGCCCATTCCAACCAAGAGATAGGAGAGAATTAATGGCAGAGAGTGCAGTAACCTTTCTGCTCGATCACCTGACCATCTTCCTTCAACAAGAGTCAAATCTCTTAGGAGGAATAAGGGAAGAAGCTGAGTACATCAGAGATGAATTGGAGCGCACGAGGGCTTTCCTGAGAGAAGCAGATGCAAAGGAAGAGATTGACAAAGAGCTCCAAGTATGGGTCAAGCAAGTGCGTGACATTGCCCATGACACCGAAGATGTTCTCGATGAATTCATGCTCCGCGTCGCACGTTATCATGGGGATGGATTCTATGGTTTTCTTCGTAAGATTTCTTTCAAGATTAAGAACTTGAAAGCACGTCGTCGAATTGCTAAACAGATACACCGAATAAGGTCTAGAGTGATTCAAATTGCTGAGGGACATCAGAGATACCGTTACAAATTTAACGTCTCAGAGCAAGGCTCAGGCTCCAACACTGTCAATAATAACACATGGTATGATGGTCGAGGTGATGCACTTCTGCTGGAAGAGGCTGAGCTTGTGGGCGTGGATGGGCCGAAGAAGCAGCTGATTGGGTGGCTTGTGGAGGACACTCCGAAACTCAAAGTTGTTTCGGTAGTGGGGATGGGGGGTATGGGGAAAACCACACTTGTAAAGAAAGTGTATGATGATATGGAGGTGAAAAATCATTTTCGATGCCATGCTTGGATCACTGTTTCTCAATCCTTTGATCTCAGAGGGCTTCTTAAAGACTTAATGCAGCAACTCCTGGATGAAGTCAAACAACTGCCCCCTGAAAGATTGGAAACCATGGACAGCAACATCTTGAAAGCAGAAATCAAACATTTCCTCCAACAGAGAAGGTATGTGCTTGTTCTAGATGATGTGTGGAGTATAAATGCATGGGATGCTTTAAAATATGCATTGCCTGACAACAATAGTGGCAGTCGAATACTGCTTACCACCCGTATTGGTAGTGTAGCTTCTACGTCTTGCGTAGAATCCCATGGTAACAAGTATACTATGGAACCATTGTCCCCGGAAGAGTCTTGGACTCTGTTTTGTAGGAAGACATTCCAAGACAATTGCTGCCCTCCACATTTAGAGGAACTCTCACGAAGTATCTTAGAAAAGTGTGAGGGCTTGCCACTTGCAGTTGTGGCAATTTGTGGTGTTTTGGCTACAAAAGACAAAAGTGGAGTGCATGAATGGGAATTGTTTCAACGTAGCCTTGGCGCTCAATTAGAAGGAAACGACAAACTTGAGAATACGAAAAAAATACTCTCTCTCAGTTACGACGATTTGCCTTACTATCTTAAAATTTGTTTCTTATACTTGAGCATATTACCAGAGGATTATCATATTAAGAGAACAAAACTGGTTCGGCTATGGACTGCGGAAGGATTTGTAGAAATGAGAGAAGGAATGACATTAGAAGAAGTTGCTGAAGGCTACCTTAATGAGCTTGTTAATAGAAGCTTGGTCCAAGTAGCAGAGTTACATTATGATGGGAGGCTTAGAAGGTGCCGCATCCATGACCTTTTCCGTGACATTATAACTTCAAAGTCAAGAGAACAAAGCATTGTAGCGATTGTTTGTGAAGAAAACACAAGGTGGCCGGAAAAAGTTCGCCGCTTGTCAATCCACTATACCTTGCGAAACTTGCAGCAAACAAATCGTTTTTCTCAACTTCGTTCTTTGCTCATGTTCAGGGTGGCAGAGCCTCTATCCAAGTCTTCGATGCCTATATTATTTAATGGTGGTGTGAGGTTGTTGAAGGTTTTGGATCTCACAGATGCTTCTTTAGAGACACTTCCAAATGAAGTTGTCAAACTATTTCATCTCAGGTATTTAAGCTTGAGGAGAACAAAGATCAGAACTCTTCCCAACTCCATTGGAAAACTCGAGAACCTTGAAACGTTGGATCTTAAACACACCTATGTAACTGAGTTGCCTGTTCAGATCGTAAAGCTCCAACGACTTCGTCATCTCTTGGTGTATCGCTACACTATTGAAGCTTATTCACCTTTCCACTCTACGCATGGTTTTAAAATGGTATTGGGAATAGAAGGTTTGACTTCCCTACAAAAACTTTGTTTTATCGAAGTGAACCACGACAACAGTGGAATTGTAGTGAGAGAACTAGGGAGGCTGACTCATCTGCTGAGATTAGGGATTAAAAAGTTGAGAAGACAAGATGGGATGGCTTTGTGCTCCTCTCTTGAAAAGCTGAGCAAACTTTTCTCGCTGAGTATAAGTTCAGTAGAAGAGGATGAGATCATTGATATTCAATTTCTGTCTTCACCTCCTCGGTCTCTTGGACGGCTCTATTTGAGAGGACGTTTAGAGAAGTTGCCGCACTGGATAGCTTCTCTTCATAGCCTGACGAGACTAGGGCTGCGTTGGAGCAAGTTAACGGATGATCCACTAGAATCCCTTCAATATTTGCCCAACCTGGTAGACCTTGATCTTAATCAGGCTTATGAAGGGAAGGAGTTGTATTTCAAGGCTGGAAAGTTTCAGAAGATAAAGAAATTGGGGCTTGCAAGTTTAAAAGGATTGAGCTGTGTCAGCGTGGAGAAAGGTTCAATGCCACTTCTTGAATCACTAGATATTACGAAATGTGAATTGGAGGTGCTCTCAGGCATTGAACATCTAACCAACCTTAAATTCCTTATCCTTAGTGATATGCCTGAGAAACTGATTATGACACTGAATTGTCACAAAGAAGGTGTGGATTACTGGAAAATAGAACACATTCCCTTTGTTTGGATTGGAGCTCTAAAAGATGGTGATTGGGAAGGTTATTTTCTATAGCCTTTGAGAGAACAGAATGACAGAGAGAGTGACATGACCAGGTTGGTATCATCATCACCTTTGCTGTACTTTTTCTTCGTCTTCTCTCTCTCTCTGTGACCATTGAGTGTATCATATTATTTGTAAATGCCATACCTGTTATTTCATTCTAATTTAGAACTTGAAAAACTAATAATGAAATTTATCCGCATGCTTGAAAGACAATTAAAATTTTTTACTGTACAATTATATGAAAGTTAAAACGAGTATTTCGTATACGAGTGTGTATAGGTGTATATTGAAAAACTAATTATGAAGTTTATCCGCATGCTTTAAAGACAATTAAAGAGTTTTACTGTACAATTATTTGAAAGTTAAAATGAGTATTTCGTATACAAGTGTGTATTGGTGTATATGTGTGTATAAGGTGTGTATAGGTGTATATTTGTGAATATGTGTGTTTACAGGTGCATATAGATTTATAATCTGCATGTATAAGTTTATATTTGTATCTATAGGTGTACATGTGTATGTATGTGTATATATATGTGTTATTATGTATGTCTTTTCAGTTTCAATAGCAAATGAATGGTTTATCCAAACAAAATAATTGGAATTGGAATTAAATTACAAATGAATTCCAAAGTTGATTCAAATGATCAAATTGGATTTGCATTTGTTGAACTCCAAATTCAATGAAATTGCAATTCCAATGCAATTTTAATTCTGCGCAACCAAATGCACCATCAGTGAAATCTGATGTTTTTAGTTTTAGAATTTAGGTTCTGGAAATCCTGAGTGCTAGGAAAAATACTATATTTCTTTTAGTTTCATTTTCTCAACCATAACATTTTAATATAGTTCGAATATGAATATGAATATGAATATGAATATGATAATGAAAATGATAATTGTCTCAGGAATGGGAGCTGTGGAAAGAAGGGACTGCATTGGAACTAAAGGATTCAACACTGGGCAATTCGTGTTTCTTACACCAGTTGTTGAGAACTTCATCTCCTTTTCGTGTTTCAAGTATTTAATTTGGCATTTGCTTGGAATATTGTAACTTCTTTTGTGCAGAGTTGAAGTATATGCAATAATGAAACTCTGTAAGTCTCAATGGACGATAAATTTAAAGTTTATTTAATGTTAGTATGATACTAGTCTACAGCTACATAGATACATGATCGTTATGAAATTCATATAGCTTACTTTGGCTGACACCATGTAGACCACGTAAAAGTAGCTAATGAGATGAAATACAAAGAGTCTAGCCTTTGGTGTTCCATATATTGTGCATGTTCTTGTGAACCCAAGAGAATAAATCCACTTTGTCACATCTCACACCTATAGTGGAGTAGCTTAACAAGTTACAACTCTGTTCTGTGTTAGCTTGACTTTTACTGTAAAAAAACTTCAATATCTGCTAAAGATTTCTATATATAATTTTATAAACATTGTCCAATACCAAAGGATTCCACAAAACCACCAAAAGTCAATAAAGATAAACCCTCACCTAATTTGTAAAATAAAGCTCAGACATTCCTCCACCTTAAGGTTACCTGAGAAAAGTGAAGAGAGAATTAATGGCAGAGAGTGCAGTAACCATTTTGCTTGATCACCTGACAATCTTTCTTGAAGAAGAGTCAAAACTCTTGGGAGGAATTAGGGAAGAAGCTGAGTGCATCAGAGATGAATTGGAGCGCATGAGGGCGTTCCTGAGAGTAGCTGATGCAATGGAAGAGACTGACCCTGAACTCCAAGTATGGGTTAAACAAGTGCGTGATGTTGCTTATGACACTGAAGATGTTCTTGATGAATTCATGCTCCGCTTCGCTCATCATCATGGGGATGGATTCTATGGTTTTCTTCGTAAGATTTCTTTCTCGATTAAGAACTTGAAAGCACGCCATCAAATTGCTTCTGAGATAAAAAGAATAAGGTCTAGAATGAATCAAATTGCTGAGGGACATCAGAGATACCGTTACAAATTTAATGACGTCTCAGAGCAAGTCTCAAGCTCCATGGTCAACAACACATTGTATGATCATCGAAGTGATGCACTTCTAATTGAAGAAGCTGAGCTTGTGGGGATTAAAAGGCCTAAGCAGCAGCTGATTGAGTGGCTTGTGGAGGAAAATCCAAGACTGGAAGTTGTTTCCGTGGTGGGAATGGGGGGTTTGGGGAAAACCACTTTGATAAAGAAAGTTTATGATGATAGAGAGGTGAAGGGACACTTTCAAATCCATGCTTGGATCACTGTTTCGCAATCCTTTGAACTCAAAGAGCTTCTCAAAGATTTAATTCGACAACTCGTTGGTGAAACCAAGCAACCGGTACCTCAAATGTTGGAAACCATGGACAACAATAACCTGAAAGCACAAATCAAAGATTTCCTCCAAGCGAGCAGGTATTTGCTTATCTTAGATGATGTGTGGAGTATAAATGCATGGGATGCTTTAAAATATGCATTTCCTGGCAACAATTGTGGCAGCCGAATACTGCTCACAACGCGCATTAGTAGTGTGGCTTCTACCACTTGTGTAGAATCCCATTGTAAAATCTATACTATGAAACCTTTGTCCCCAGAAGATTCTTGGTCTCTGTTCTGTAGGAAGACATTCCAAGGCAACCGCTGCCCTCCACATTTAGAAAAACTCTCACGAAGTATCTTAAAAAAGTGTGAGGGATTGCCACTTGCAGTTGTGACAATTAGTGGTGTTTTGGCTACGAAAGACAGAAGTGGAGTGCATGAATGGGAATTGGTTCACCGTAGCCTAGGCTCTCAATTTGAAGGGAATGACAAACTTGAGAGTATGGAAAAAATACTCTCTCTTAGTTACAATGATTTGCCTTGTTATTTGAAAATTTGTTTCCTGTACTTGGGTATATTCCCCGAGGATTATAAGATTGAGTGCGTGAGACTGATTCGACTATGGACTGCGGAAGGATTTGTGAAATTGAGAGAAGGAATGACAGTGGAAGAAGTAGCTAAAGGCTACCTTAATGAGCTTCTTAATAGAAGCTTGGTCCAAGTGGCAGAATCTTATCATGATGGAAGGATTAGAAGGTGCCGCATCCATGACCTTTTCCGTGAAATTATTACTTCCAAGTCGAGAGAACAAAGCATTGCAGCAACAGTCAGCAGAGGAAGCACAAGATTGCTGGAAAAAGTTCGTCGTTTATCAATCCACTATACCTTGGGGAACTTGCAGCAAAAAAATTGTTTTTCTCAACTTCGTTCATTGCTTATGTTCCGGGTGTCAGAACCTCTGTCCAAATCATCGATGCCCATATTATTCAATGGTGGTGTGAGGTTGTTGAAGGTTCTGGACCTTAGAGGTGCTACTTTAGAGACATTTCCAAATGAAGTTGTCAAACTCTTTCATCTTAGGTATTTAAGCTTGAGGGGAACAAAGGTTAAAATGCTTCCCAACTCCATCGGGAAACTTGAAAACCTTGAAACATTGGACCTCAAAGACACCTATGTAAATGAGTTGCCTGTTCAAATCCTAAAGCTCCAACAACTTCGTCATCTATTGGTGTATCGCTACAGTGTCGAAGCTTTTCAACCCTTCTACCATTCTGATGGTTTTAGAGCGATAGTGGGAATAGAAGGTTTGTCTTCCCTACAAAAACTTGCTCATATCGAAGTGAACCATGACAATGCTAGAGTGGTAGTGGGAGAGCTAGGGAGGCTGACCCAATTAAGGAGATTAGGGATTAGAAAGTTGAGGAGGGAATATGGGATGACTTTGTGCTCTTCCCTTGAAAAGATGAGCAACCTTCGGTCATTGTCTATAAGTCCAATAGAAGAGGACGAGATCATTGATATTCAATCTTTATTTTCACCTCCCCAGTTTCTTCAACGACTTTATTTGAAGGGGTGTTTAGAAAAGTTGCCGCACTGGATAACTTCCCTTCATAACCTGGTGAGATTACGACTTTCGTTTAGCAAGTTAAGGGATGATCCATTGCAATCCCTTCAAGATTTGCCCAATCTGGGGGAAATTGAACTTATTCAGGCTTATGATGGGGAGGAATTGTGTATCAACGCGACAGGGTTTCAGAAGCTTAAGAGATTACAACTTGCAAAATTAGAAGGATTGAGGTGTGTGAGAATGGAGAAAGGATCGATGCCTCATCTCGAGAAGATAAGTTGTGAGGACTGTAAGTTGCTGGAAGAGGTACCTGTAGGCATTGAACATCTAGTTAACCTTAAATCTCTTAATCTCTTTAGTATGTCAGCTAAATTGATTATGACATTGAATCGAGAAGAGGAAAGGGGGGACTATTGGAAAATAGCACACATTCCCAATGTGTGGATTGGAATTTTCCTAGATGGTTGTTGGAAAGGATACTCTCTATAGAGAGAGAGGGAAAGAATTTTCCTAGATGGTTGTTTTTAGCTCAATCAATTTAAGGTCGGTTTAGTACAGTTGATGCTGATGCAAAGAATAGATTCACTCATGTTTTTTCTTTCAGTAAGCTGTCTGCTAACATGCTTTTGGCCCATCAATCAAGCTCATTTGGTTCTC
Source organism: Cornus controversa (assembly GCA_026545225.1). Classification (NCBI taxonomy): domain Eukaryota; kingdom Viridiplantae; phylum Streptophyta; class Magnoliopsida; order Cornales; family Cornaceae; genus Cornus; species Cornus controversa. The sequence continues at coordinate 85,498,518 of CM048846.1, read as the reverse complement.
CACTTCCCTCAGGAATGAATGCCAGTTTATAACCCCAATATGATTTGTTTTATTGTCTCTATACATCCGTCTATGCCTATGTTCTGTTTTGTTATTTTTATTTGACTTGTTGCTATATCTTTTATTCTAAACTCTTTCCTCAAAGAGAGGCATCGATTCACTGTCTAGAGAGAGGAATCACTATGATTGTCAACAAGAATAGGGTACTTTCACTATTTAGTACAGAACACAACATGAAGTGATAAAGGAACGCAAAACATAATTATATCCACTGATATAAACAAAATCCAAAGTAACCAAGAATGACTTGCATTTCTTGAAATTCATACTGAGATTGGTGAGACAGGCTCTCTAAACCCACTGTCTTTATAGTTCTCTGAGAGAAAAAAAAAATCAAAAGAGAAGAGAGAATGGCAGAGAGTGCAGTAACTTTTTTGGAAATTTGTCTAGGGTTGTAATTGCAAGTTTAGATGAAAAACAGTTCAGTCGTCCTATATATATTGTCATTGTGTATTATTGTCAAGGGGAAAGAAAGGCCAGTGTAAGAAAGCCTCTGTGTCAACATGGGTGTGCTGCCGACAGTAGTCGAGTACTCAGCAATTCCAAAGCCATCTATTTCCATGACACAAGTTGATGAAATTTGTCGAGTCTAAAGCAATTTGTACACCTAGATACAAATATAAACTTATACATGCACATTAAAAATCTATATAATATACACATATACATCTATAAACACACATTCACAAATATACATCTATACACACCTTATACACATAAACATCAATACACAGTTATATACCAAATACTCAGTAAACTTTTTATTGTCTCAAAAACATGCGGATAAACTTTGTAATTAGTTTTTCCAGTTATAAATTAGAATAAATACAATTACAAAAATAAAAGTTCTCGTAGTTGCAAACATATCAAACTAAGGTATGAAATTTTGTTCCCCTTTTTAATGTGACCAAGGTAATATGATACACACCCATGGAGAGAGAGAGAGAGAGAGCACAACAAAGGTGATGATGATACTAATTTGGTCATGTCACTTTCTCTCTGTCATTCTGTTCTCTGGCTTCAGATAATATTCTTCCCAATGACCATCTTTTTCAGCTCCTATCCGAACAACGGGAATGTGTTCTGTTTTTAGTAATCCACCGACGTTCTCGTCGGCACACTTCTGGCTGGGTTCAGGCTCTGATACTAACTATAATACTCCGCTCCAACACATGGTATGATATTGTCCGCTTTGGGCCATAGTCCGAACTGTTTTGCTCTTAGGTTTTACCCCAAAATGCCTTATATCATTTGAAGAGAACACACTACATATAAGCACATCCCCTTCTCCACACCCAGGCGATGTGGGATTAAGCACCATGTACTCTGTCAGTGTGGTAGCTCAGCCCAGTGTCTTGTCTTCGCACCTGCCCACTCACGCCCGTCCACAAGGGTTACTACATTCAATGCCTGAGAGCACCTCCAATTCACATTTCCTAATATCTAGTGATTCAAGAACTGGCATTGAGCCTTTGAAATACCACCCAGAAGATTTCGCATATGAGGTGGTAGTCTCATACATAAAACCTGGGAGATACATATAATTAGTAGCAACAAGCATAGAATACAAAATACAGTAAAATAAATTCTAAAAGCTGAACAGAAAATCTCACTGAATTGAAACAACTGGTAAACAATTAATTATATGTTCGCTGATACAATTTGGAAGTCTCGTAACCCAAGGACCCCTTAATCATAATAAACAAAAGTTTAAGACTCTAATTTAAAACTAACAACTAAAATCTCTAAACGAGTTCATAGTCTGACCCATGAATAAGATGATAGGTTTTTTCCCTATGACAGATGAGAAGAGATGTCTGCCACAACCAACCCTAAAACTCTATCCTCGCAGTGGAACCTGTCTGAAACCTAAAATATCAACAAAGTGGGTTAAACCCACGAGCAAGTCCTATCTACTACATCCCAATCAGAGAACTAATATACATACCCTCAGTATAAGGGACACAAAATAAATTCATAGATTTAACATACAAGTTATTCTTTTATCCAGTTTCATGTTTCCAAAACAACAGTCAATATTTATAATATTCCACCCAAACCCTTATTATGCAAAAGTAAACACATTCCTTAAGTTCAGTAGAAATAAACATAACATGAAATATTATCAAGTTTAAGCAATCCTAACATGTCACCATTTTATCCTTTGATACCTTAATAGGTATAGGTATATACATACTAGTCATTCCTTACCTAGTTCATGTTTTTAGAAATCAAAATCATCTTATGCGTTGTCCCAACAAACTCTTATCATTTAACAATGAACCCATTCTTTAAGTTCAAAATAAAGAAATATATGTATGCATTTTATTAAATCTAGGCAATCATGACGAAGCAAATATAATGTATAGATACCTTATTAGGTATAGGCGATTCTGACACGCCGAACAATCCTTATATGCCAAAATAAAATGCATAGATACCTTATTAGGTATGGGCGATCCTGACACGCCGGGCAATCCTTACATGCAAATATAAAATGCATAGATAACTTATTAGGTATGGGTGATCCTAATACGCCGGTCAATCCTTACATGCCAAAATAAAATGTATAGATACCTTATTAGGCATGGACGATCCTGACAAGCCGGGTGATCCTGACACGCCGGGCAATCCTTACATGCCAAAATAAAATGCATAGATACCTTATTAGGTATGGGCGATCCTAACACGCCGGACAATCCTTACATGCCAAAATAAAATGCATAGATGAAGTCCCAATATGAAACATAAAATAAACATGGTGCATTATGATTTTAATTTGCACAAACAAAGTAATTCAAATTATCCGACATGAAATTATCACCATAAGACAAATCGTTCACAAGTAAACTATAATCAAGTATTTAATGGACATTTATATCCTTAAAGGAAAATACATTCAAGTAAATCAAATAACACAATTTAAGCACTTTAGGAGCAAACACCCAATCCAACCCCCAATGCACTCAAATCTACGAGGGAGCCTAATCTTAAGTCTTATCAAGGTTTCTGGGCCCATTTCTACTTCTAGAAACCCTATTAAATCATTCTGAAATTTTTTAGAATTTTTGGAAATTTTAAAAAAAAATTCTAACAAAAAGAAAATAAAACATAATTCGAGGCATACGTTTACAACCAACACAATCACAAGGGAGACTCATCTTCACATGAATTTTAAAACTCAGGTGCATTTTAATCCTATAAAGTTACCTAAATTTTTCTATAATTTTATGAAAATTTTAAAATATTTTCTAAAAATAAAAGAATGTGAAAATCCAGCTTTTAGACACTTTAAAAATTAATTTAACACCAAGGGAAACTCATTTCGAGATAAAATTTACAAACAAGTTTATTTAACCTCCAAAAAGTTATAGTAAAAATTTGGGAATTTTTGGAATTATAAAAATATTTTCTAAAATTACAGAAAGTGAAAAACCTAACTTTTGGACATTTTAAAAATCAATTGAACAACAAGGGAAGATCATTTTGAGTTGAAAATTTAAACCCAAGTGTATCTAGCCTCCAAAAAGTTACAGTAAAAATTTGGGAATTTTTGGAACTTTATAAGTATTTTCTAAAATTAAAGAATCTGAAAAACCCAGTTTTAGACACTTTAAAAATCAATTTAAAAACAATGGGAAATTATTTCGACATGAAATTTAAAAACCAAGCTCCTAAAACTCCTAAGAATTTGACATAAAATTTTGGGAATTTTTCAAATTATAAAAGTATTTTGAAAAAATAATTTTCCGAATTTTCAAGTTTTTCTAAAAACTTCAAAAATTCAAAACAAATACTAAAATAATTCGGAATGGGCCCATATCGGACCCAGGGGTGGGCCCCCGTGAGTGGGTCCAAAAATGACCTTCCGGTCACTGGTTGGTACCGGCGCCGACCGGACGCGCCCCCACGCGCTGGTGGTGCGTTGCCCCCCCTTTTTTTTTTCCTTTTCTTCTTCCCTCACCTGAAGCTCCAGCGGGCAACAATGGTGGCCGAATTTTTCAACCATTTTCCGGTCATGTCCGGGCACCGAATCGCGTTTATGAATATACCATTGAACTCGTATCGATCTAAGATACGCATTGGTACTAAAATCACCCCCTCTCGCGGCCTAAATCAAAAACGCCCAATTTCCTGTCAATCTACCTAACGGTTCATAACCAAACTTTCAAGGATTGCTCTAGGAAGTAAGATTTACCTTTTAATCGGAACAAAAACATTCAAAAATGATGAATACAATAAACCCAATTTCATGTTAATATATATATCTATATAACATTTCAGCATTGACTTTGAATTTCCCCCCAAAATAATTTTATCATCTAAGGGTCACAAATGCTTAAAAAATTCATCCAATGGTGCAAAATATATATCACTATCTACGGTGTAAAATTAATCTTCCTATTTTCAATCAAAGGTCAAGATTCACTCACACTCAAAATCAAATTTAAACATTCAACACCTTCCCCCCTCAAACATTCACCTACTTTCACATCAATCTATTTTTTTATTTCTTTTCTCACCCTGCTTTTATGTCATTCTCTCTCTCCTCTTTTATATCAGACTCTCTCCATGATTTTGGCATTCAAACAAAAACACCACTACCGCCACCAAGCAAGAAGCCAAGTTCAGGTCTCACCGCCACCTTCTCTGCCCGAATCGGCGGTGGTAATCGTCACCACCGCCACCACAATCGAGGGATGAGCAGTCAGAACCTCGACGTCAATCACAAAGAACCGTGGAAGCTGTGGCAGAGGCAAAGAATGAGAAGGATCGGCGTTGATGATGGAACCTCCATGTGCTCGCCGTGGATGACAGTCACGTCGATCGGAAGGTGATCCACCGGTTGCTCAAGATCTCTTATTGTAAAGGTGAGTTTCGATTCTAGAATCTCAATCATTGTCATAACTATTGTAACGGCTGTGAAGAGTGGAAGCAGAGCTCTGCAATCCCAATTCATTCTCAAATGTCAGGGTCATTCAAAGTAACCTTTAGTCAATGATTTTGATTCTGGGTTGTTTTCTTTGTGGGTGCAGAGGAAATGAGTGCTATAAGTTGGATTCTTTCTTTGGCCAAGAAGATAACAATGTTTATCATTTGAGGCAATCATTTTCTTTTTTGTAATGCACCCATTTGATGTATGAGATCGTTATGAACTGGAAGGAGTTCAGGTAGAAGAAATATCAAAATGAAGCTGTGATTGTATTCCTTCTGTATGCTTGCTTATGATAAAATATATTTTGATTGTATGTTTGAGATCCTAACTTGGTTTGAATATATTGACTATAGTTTTCTTGAGGTACGAACAGGGTAAGTAGAGAGATGTGATTTTTTTCTATTTTCTTGCTCTACTTTTATATAATTTTTAAAATAAATAAATGGAGAATCTCTTTGATGAGTGGGATAATTAAGTTTTTCATATATATATGTTAATCATACAAATTTACCAACAGAGATCCTAATTCGTTTGATTTACCCATTCGAAAAAAATAGTGATCATTGGTATCCAGCTCCAATGATAATCATGAGGGACGTGGAGGACATAAATAAGCTAAAATTCTCAGTTTGGCTTTCGCACCGAATGAATCATCAGGACCTGGGTGAGAGATGGGTTCAGAGAGTTGATTTAGTGGAGGAGATGGTCAAAGTGTTCAGGGAGCTTGACATCGAATACAGCATGCTGCCTTTAGATGTGAATGTATGCAATATTTAGAGTTAAATTTTATATGATATCTCAATTGTACTTCTTTAGCTATGTGGGTTTGAGTAAGCAAATGATGATGGTCAACACCCATCTATATCCTGTTCCATGACTCTATGAACTGTGGAATGGTCTATCAAAGATCAAACATTACTTTAAGGTTCCCAGTAAATTCAACCATCAAGTATTACATTAAAGGGGGATCTACTGTCTAACCCATCAACTATTATATTAATTTAAAAAATATAATCTTTAAATATAAAATATATTTTGAGAAATGTAAATAAATATTATATTCTTATAATTAAATTAAAATTCTAAAAAGATGGACAAGAATCTGACGCTATATGTTTGTTTTTTAATGGGACATGTGAGGGTTGAGGGATAACTATCCATGTGTCAACCTCAAAAGCCTCATTTTTTTTTTATAGTTTTCATCATTATTTTTATGGTAATTATATTGACATTTTTTTTAAAAGAAATGGTAGAATATTCTCTCCACTAATTTCTACAAATAAAATAATAGTAATAATAACATTTTTTAGTCTGAAAAAATTAAAATTTTCACTTTTATGTTGTGTAATTGGGATTCAAGTCTGGCTTTAACTTTTTTGATTAGGTTACATTAGAATGTACAATTGTTATAAAAAAAATACAAATGTTAAATAATTATTCACAAAAATAATTATTCAATATAGAGTAAGTTATTCAAAAGTATATCATTTAGCTCAAGAAAAGGAAGTGACGGTCAGCTTTATTGGGATTAGGACTAAGTAAAAAGCATTGAGATTAGGGTTTTTTTTTTCAAAAGAAAAGTAGTTTTGGTATTTAAAATTTTAAATTTCGTTGTATTAAAATGTATACTAGACTATTTAGCTTTCAATTTTCACATGATTTTGTTGGCTACTTCTTTTATTTAATTTTTAATCAATTTTCACATGCTTCTGTTTGCCAATTTTACTTTCTTTATGCGTGCGCGGATAATTAATTAATTATTCCTTCTTTTAGCATTCACGTTAATTGAATTTGATTCTTTTTGCTTCACAGCTTTATGAAATATTGAGAGTCTGAATCCTTTCAATTTTTTTTTTTAAAAAAAAAACTTTTAAATTGAGCATTTTTTTAAATAAAAAAAAATATTGCCATGCGCACTTCTGACTCAAATAATGAAGAGTCGAATAATTATATATAGGTAGAAAAAAAACATTTTTTAAAGGGTGAAAAGTTGATCGAATTGTCGGAAACAAGATCTACACTTGGGGATCGAAGGTTTTTTTCTTTTTCCTTTTTTCCAGTAAATCGTTTTGATCATTTTTGTGACTTTACCCATAAGAACTAAGAAGTACAAAATTGTGATGGTAGTATGTTATTCTGGTATGGAATTGACGGTATTGTCAGAGACTTTATGTCATAATTGTCATCTTTGGCTCTTTATACAAATTAAATTTAAAGATTTCTGAAATTTAAGATGCCCATTGATTCTTTTTGTAATGTTAAACAAGAGGTAATTCAAATGGTGTTTTGTAAACATTTATTTATTGGTACGTTGATTATATAAAATCAACATTTATTTTAGTTTAATAATTTTTTTATTATTTATGGTACCGTAGGCACGGGCAATACGCTAGATTAGGGCTCGCCAAGTATTTTTTGAGTTAACAAATTAATTTCCTTTATTAATGAACCCTAGGGAGGTGTGAATGAGATGGTGAGTCCTAATGCAGTGTTAAGAGGAAATTTTTCATTGAACCCGTAAGATCAACAACGGGTTAATATAAACATGGCGAATCCTAACAAGCCGTTAGGGGGGAATTTTGCTTTGAACCTGCAAGATTACCAAAGGTATCCCAACTGGGTCACAACTAGCCAAGACCCAACCAGTTGGGTAAATTTTATGTCAGGAAATCAAGATCAGTTGGTAGATCCAGTCGAACTGGATGATTTTTCAAATCTGGAAGGGAGTGAAAATGATTTTTCAAATCTAGAAGGGAATGAATGTTTCACTGGTATGGAAACTGACGACCCAACATTATTGGATTTCTTTGAGCTGTTAGCAGATGATGTATAGTGGAATCAATTACCTGATGGTGGTGATTAACAGTCCATACCTTTTTGATGTATGTACTAAACGTGTATAAGACATGTGTAAGAGTATCTTTATATGTACAGATCTTTTAATGTATAACATTTTGTTCATATATAAATCAAACTATGGATTTGATTATTTATTGACACGTTGATTATGTGAAATTAGCTTTTATTTCAATTCAATAATTTTTTGTTTTATAGTGCCGTAGGCACGGGCAATACCCTAGTATATATATATATATATATATATATATATATATATATATACCCGCCTATACAGTCATATATACATGTATATATATATATGCAAAAATATCCTAAAACAGTACCAAAACTCCAAAATCTTCATGTTTAATTTACAGAATTATTCTTAGCATGCAAAATTATTTAATTTCATAATTAATTGCATGCAAATTTCTAGCAACATGTCTATACAATTAATATATATATATATATATTATACATATATTCTAGCAACATGTATATACAAATATTATATATGTATACAGATTGAAAGGGGAAGAGAAGAGTTCGAACTTACCTCTTTGATGATTCAACAACTCGTTCACCCGATCGTTCCTTCACTTCCTTCTCTCTTTCGTTTACTCTCTTAGTTCTGTGCATAAAGTAAACGGCAGGAACCCTAACTTCTTGTTTTATTTTTGTCTTAATTATTATTATTCTATATTTCATTTCTACAAAACTAAATAACTAAAAATATATATATAAAATAAAAGAAAAGTCAAATATCATAACCATACACCCAAGCCCATCAACTTAAGCATATTCCTAGCCCAACCATTCCAGCCCAAATTCCTCTCTAGCCCAATCCAAAGCATTCAAAAAATTTAAATCAAACAATACATAATCAATAAACAATTCACATAAAATGATAAAAATATAAACAGAGAAATTCACATAAAATAATTGGAATTTATAAAACATAAATAATCCACATAAAATAATAACAATCAAACTTATCAATTCACATGAAATAATAAAATGCATATAAAGGAAAAGCAACTCACATAAAATGATAAAATATAGAGACGAGACATTTCACAAGAATTAATAATAAAAAAAATATAATATAAAGCAATTCAAATTCTTTAAAATAATTGACGTCCAAATTTCTGGGGTATTATAGCCTTCCTCCACTCTGACACACCTCAATCCTTTAAACTTTATAAGGCACAATTTCTTTATCTTCTGAAACTTTCCAGCCTTGAAAAACAATTCCTTCCTTTTATAACCTAACAAAGTCGAAGGTTTACCAGGTTGGGCAAATATTGAAGGGATTCTAGTGGATCATCTATTAATTTGCTCCAACCTAACCCTAGTCTCATCAGGCTATGAAGAGAAGGTATCCAGTACGGTAACTTCTCTAAACGTTCAACCAAACAGAGCCGTCGAAGAGACCGAGGAGGTGAAGACAGAGATTGAATACCAATTATCTCATCCTCTTCTACTGAACCTATATCCAGTGAGCGAAGATTGCTCAGCTTTTCAAGGAAGGAGCACAAGGCCATCCCATTTTCTCTTCTCAACTTTTTAATCCCTAATCTCCTCAGATGATCAACCTCCCAAGATCTCCCACTACAATTCTAGTATTGTCATGGTTTGCTTCAAGAAAACAAAGTTTTTTTAGGGAAGGCAAATCTTCTATTCCCACTATCATTTTAAAACCATGTATATAGTGGAAAGGCTTATACACTTCATCACTGTAGCGATACACCAAGAGTTGACGAAGTTGTTGGAGCTTTAGGATCTCAATCTGCAACTCAGTTACATAGGTGTGTTTAAGATCCAACGTTTCAAGGTTTTCAAGTTTTCTGATGGAGTTAGGAATCGTTCTGATCTGTGTTCCACTCAAGCTTAAATACCTAAGATGAAATAGTTTGACAATTTCATTTGGGAGTCTCTAAAAAACCATCTGTCAGGTCCAAAACCTTCAACAACCTCACACCACCATTAAATAATATAGGCATCGAAGACTTGGATAGAGGCTCTGCCTTCTAATTTCGCACCAAGGCTGTGCAAAACCATTTCCTATTCATGCATTCTGCTCATCTTTGGTAGCCAAAACACCACTAATTGCCACAATTGCAAAGGGAAAGCCCTCACATTTTTCTAAGATACTTCGTGAGAGTTCCTCTAAATGTGGAGGACAACAGTTCTCTTGGAATGTCTTCCGACAAAATAGAATCCAAGACTCTTTTGGAGATAATGCTTTCATTGCATAGATGTTACCGTGGGATTCTATGCAAGAGGCTTGTGCTACACTACCAATGCGCGTTGTGAGCAGTATTCGAATGCCACAATTGTTGTCCGGTAATGCATATTTTAAAACATTCCATTCATTTCAATTCCATACATCATCAAGAACAAGTATGTACCTTCTCTGTTGGAGGAAATCCTTGAGTTGTGCCTTCAGGTTATTGTTGTCCATGACTTTGAGGTGCCGATTTCTTGATTTCATCAAAGAGTTATTGAATTAAGTCTTTCATAAGCTCTTTGAGATCAAAGGATTGAGAAACAGTGATCCAATCATGGCATTGAAAATGATTATTCGCCTCCATATCATCATAAACTTTCTTTACTAGAGTGAGTCGTTGTCCCAATACCCCCATTCCCACCACTGAAACAACTTTGAATCTCAGAGGGTCCTCTGCAAGCCACCCAATCAGCTGCTTCTTGGGTCCATAAATGCCCACAAGCTCAGTTTCTTTCGGTAGAAGTGCATCATCTCGACGATCATACCATGTGTTGACAGTGTTGGAGCGTGAGCCTTGCTCTGAGACATTAAATTTGTAACGGTATTTTTGATGTCCCTCAGCAATTTGATTCACTCTTGACCTTATTCTATGTATCTCAGAAGCAATTCGATGGCGTGTTTCCAAGTTCTTAAACGAGCAAGAAATCTTAGAGGTGGCAATTTCCTCCGCCTCGACGGGTTTTCGCCCCGCTCTGCCCCTAATGGAGGGAATTTAGTCCGCCCCTAATAGGAGTAAGGGCAGATATGATTTTTTTAAAAAAAATCGCCTAGTACCCGCCCCGCCCCGCCCCGCCCCGATTATATACATACATATATATATATATATAGTGACATAATTGTATGAAATGTGTCATTTCTTTTATTATTATTATATTACTTATATAAATACAGTATACTAGATATATGACAGCCACTAGGTTACTTTATTCTGCTCTATTCCTTTATTTATCTTATGGCTAAAAGAAAACTCTCTCTATCTTATGTATATAATAGAACTATAATAAAAAAAATTCTTGAAGACCAAAAACCGTTTCTATCTCCATCTACATATATATGTATGTTTGTGTCATTTTCTTTGGTATTATATATTGGGGTTTTGACTGTAGGAGTGTTGTATCATCGTTTGGGTACATTTAGCCCAAACATCGAATTCAAAGTAAATAAAGCAAAGGATTTTTAAGGATTTTGTTGTTCCTCTCTTTCTCTAAATGGGGCGGTGGTAGTATGTTTACCACAAATACATTAGGGTTCTTAACGGGAGAAGGATTTAGTATTTTCTTGATAGGGCGGGGTAGGGTTTCGGCATACCCCATCCTGTTGCCATCCCTATCTTATGAAGAAAACCATAGAATCCATCCCCATGATAACGTGCAATGCGGAGCATGAATTCATCATGAACATCTTCGGTGTCATGGGTAATGTCACGCACTTGCTTAACCCATACTTGGAGCTCTGGGTCAATCTCTTCATTTGCATCAGCTACTCTTGGGAAAGCCTTCATGTGTTCCAATTCATCTTTGATGAACTTATCTTCTTCCCTTATTCCTCCCAAGAGTTTTTACTCTTCTTGAAGAAAGATGATCAGGTGGTCGACCAGAAAGGTTAATACACTCTCAGCCATTCTTTGTTATCTTCTCTCTCTCTCTCTCTGAGACAACAATAGAGAGAAAATGGATTTCAATAGCTTGATTAAATTTTAGTAAATACGAACTTGGTTGAACATGTCATATATTAATTAAATGATGAAGACTAAAAAGCTAAAGTTGAAAACAAAATTAAGGAGAAGAAAAACATGCAATTAAGTCTTGTCCTTTAGTGCATTATTAACTTTTGGTGAAGAATATGAGCTCAAAGTCAGCTTAAAGCAAGAGTATGAACGAACCTCTCAATGATGAAGAATGAAATTAAGGAGAAAAATCGAATACCACACAATTAAGTCTACTCCTTTATTGCATTATCAACTTTTGGGCCCTTCTATAGTGTAATTAAGATTGCTCAAGACAATTTTGATAAGACATTAAAATGAAATCTACTTTGAATTGTTTGGACAATTGCTTTAGACTAACTGGACTAATTTCATCGTTCGTGCTTTGGAGCTGGAATCCATTTTAAGAGGAATCTAGTTTTTCACTAATGTTCATGACGCGGTTGGTTTCACTTTTTCAAACTGCCTTTTCCTTTCCCATTGATCAAACTCTATTGCATAACTGTTAAAACTCATGTACAAGATAATAAGTGTTAGATTATATATTTCTTATTATAGATTATATATCTTTTCTTAGTTGATTTCTTATAACTTTTTTAAACTATATAAGATTAGGATTTTTTATACCCTTTCCTAAACCATCTAGGAATAGGATTTTTTGCCTCCTAAGTTTACTTAGCCTCCAATATTATGTGCCTATAAATAGCCTCTATGTATTGTTCATAATATCAATTCATATATCAATTCAATCATATATAATTATATTTCTTTATTTCTAACATGGTATCAGAGCCTATCAATTCTTGGTAGTCTTTATTGTCAATCACCCGCACCGTTGGGAATGACACCATCTGCTTCATCCCCGACGCTCAATTATAGAAAATAGCTTTCACCTTATATATATATATATATATATATATATATATATATATATAATTCAGATATAAAAGAAAAATATGTCAGCCTAGTTTAAGTTCAATTCGTCGACTCCCACTAGCATCTGTGTGTCAAAGTTGCTGATTTCAATGAGCTCATTTTCTGATTTTTAAATCAGTTTTCACTCTAGCGAGCAGCTTTGGTCTTACCATCATTCCAACGAGTTCACTCTTTTGCATCTTCTTTGTATATGTTTCGCAGCCACCATCGGTAACATCACCAAATTCCTTTCACGAGCCATAACATCTGTGTGTCAAAGTCGTTGATTTTAATGAGCTCCTTTTTTATATTTTCAAATCAGTTTTTGCTCCAACGAGCCACTTTCGATCTTTTTGGCTCTTTTGCAGTTTCTTTGTATGTATTCGCAGTTACAGTTGGTTACATTACCAGATTGCTTTCGCGAGCCGCATTCAAGATTTTATCTTCCAACTCAAGTTGGCTTCATATGATTCACCTTGAGTTTACGAGGGTTGTTAGATTATATATTTCCTATTGTAGATTATATATCTTTTCCTAGTAGGTTTCTTATACCATTTCCTAAACCATCTAGGATTAGGATTTCTTGCCTCTTAAGTTTTCTTAGCCTCCACGATTATGTGCCTATAAATATGCCTCCATGTATTGTTCATACTATCAATTCAATAATATACAATTATATTTTTTTATTTCTAACAATAACTTTGACTTAGCTACACACAGAAATGTAGGTTTCCTAATTGATTTTAGTTTTAGGAAGTTAGTTGTTTGTTGCTTTTATAAATAATTGTATGGAACTCTAAGTTAAGGGTTCCACAACCATTTCACAAATACTGCATCTACTGCAATTTATCTGTCTTTTACAATATTTTTTTAACATATTGCTCTATCTCTCTCTCTCTCTCTAACTCTACTTCTCTCTCATATTTCTTGCTCTATACCTTTTCTAATCAGTCCGTCTACTTCTCCCTCAATTTCTATCTCCATCCTTACTATCTTTCTCATTGCTATGATTTAGTCTTGAAATACCCCATAACAAATTTCGTGCAGGAGGTGGCCAGTCTCATACACAAAACTTGAGAGTTATTTACAACTGATAGCAACAAGCATAGAATACAAAAGACAGAATAATTTTTTTAAACCAGAGTAGAAAGTCCATCTGAATTATAAATAATCGTTAAATAAATAAGTATGTGTCTGGTAATATAATTTGAAAGTCCCGTAACCCAATGATCCCTTAACTAGAAAGAACAAGAATTTTTAACTCTAAATTAAAACCAACAACCAAAGTCTAAAAAAAAAAGAATTTCATAGTTTGAATCTTGAAGAAGAGAATAAGTTACTACTCGGTAACTGATGAGAGGGAATGTCTGTCACAATCAAATCCTAAGACTCTATCTTCACGGTGGAATTGGCCTGAGACCTGAAATATCAACAAAGTGGGTTAAACCCACGAGCAAGTCCTATCTATTACATCCCAATCAGAGAACCGATGTACATACCCTCAGTATGAGGGGACATAAGAGAAATTAAAGGGGTAAACATATAGGTCACTCCTTATCTAGTTCATGTTTTCAAAATGCATATCATCTTTTACAATCACCCAACAAACCCTTAGCATACAACAATGAACACATTCTTTAAGTTCAAAACAAAGAAACAAAAGTATGCATTTTATTTAATTTAAGCAATACTGACATGCCACCATTTTTATCCTTGGATACCTTAATAGGTATTGGCAATCCTGACATGCCCATGGCAATTCTTACATGCCTCCTTTAATTTTAGATACCTTAATAGGTATTGGCAATCCTAACATTTACATGCCTCCCAAACTAACTTACTACATGAAATAAAATAAGGTGCATAATGATTTAAATTGCATAAAACGTAAGAATTTAAATTATCGGATATTCAATCATCACAAAAAAAAAAAATCGTTAACAAATAAATTAAAACCACGTATATCATTGACATTTATAATTTCAAAGAAAAAACAGTTAAGGAGTAAAATAATGCAACCCCCACTCACATGAGCAAACACACAATCAAACCTCCAATTTACATATATCCTTGTGGGAGTCTAACTCTAGCTCTAATCTAGGTTTTTGAGCCTATACTATTTTTAGAAACCTTATTTAATTATTCTGGAATTTTTTGAAATTATTCGGGAATTTTTAAAGATTAAAGAAAATAAAAATCTAGTTTTGAGGCACACTTTCTATACCATTTTAACCACAAGAGAAACTTATTTTGACTTGATATTAAAAACCCAAGTGCATTCTGTCTCCAAAAGGTCACCAAAAGTTTTTAAAATTTTTTCTAGAATTTTAAAAATATTTTCTAATTAAAAGAAAATAAAAACTCAATTTTTAAACAAACTTTAAAATCAATTTAACCATAAGGGAAGCTCATTTCTACATGAAATTTAAAACCCAAGTTTGTTTAACCCCTAGGAAGTTGAAATAAAAATTTGGGAATTTTTTGAAATTTCTAAATATTTTTAAAAAATGATTTTTCAAAATTTCAAGTTTTTCTAAAAATTTCAGAAAAATAAAAAAATGGTAAACTAATTCGGTAGGCCCCCGTGAGTGGGCCCAAAAAAATTTTCTCTGGCACCGGCGCTAGCTGGACTAGCCCCCATGCGCCGGTAGCACGTGTGGGCGCGTGGGGAAGCTCCTGCGCTGGGGCTTCTTCCCCAGTGCACTGCTGGGGGTTTTCCTGCGACGCCCCCGCCACCGTTCGCCTCCATTTTTTCGCCGTTCTTCTCCTCTCGACGTAGGCTACCTATTGGTGTGAAAATCCCTATAAAAAATGGCCCGAATTGAAAACCCCTAATTCACAAGTTCTAGGGTTCTTCGCAAAATTTTTAAAATTAAAACCAATTTCCTCAACAATCTGATTTTCTGAGGATCAAGGGTCGTTTACCCGAGCAACCACAACACAAAAGGTTACAAATTAACATCTATTACCAACCTAGATTCATGCTCATACGATTTTCATACATTATACACATACATTATATATATATGTATGCATATATCTATATATATATATATATAAATCCTTACACCTATATTCAGTTAATATAATAAATCTCACAAATTTCTTCAAGAGAAAGCAACAATAAATAACATAAAATTATATTAAAAAATTTGGATATAATCATAGACTCAAAACCTAGACTATGCATACAGATTCAAAGGAGAAGTAAGAGTCCAACTTGCCTTTTCGATGATTTGTAACTCATCCACTCGATCCCTCCTTCTCTCCTTCCTCCCTTTCGTCTATACTTTTGGTTTCTGTGCGTAAAACTCACAGCAGAAACCCTAGTCCCCTCTTTTCTTTTCTTTTATTATTATTATTTTCTAGAAACTAATTAAAACTAATTAAAATTAAAAGGGAAAATTAATAAAACAAACACTAGCCCATCAAAATAATTATACCCCTAGCCTAGCCATTCCAGCCCAACTCAACACAATTTCACCCTTGCCCAATCCAACATTAAAACAAAAAAAAATCCAAAGACCCAGTCCAACCCGAATTAAATAAAAAAAAATATATGAACTCCCTAGTAATTTAAAGCACTCAAATAAATTTAAATCAAACAATACACAATCAACAATGCAATTCACATAAAATAATAAAAATATATAAAGCATTTAAATTAAAATAAATGATGTCAAAAATTACGGGGTATTACATTCTTCCCCTTTCAAAAGAGGAATTTCGTCCTCGGAATTCACCCTATACCTGAGAGAAAAAGCTCTAAATAATTTGCTTTTATTTCATCTTCCCTTTCCCAAGTGGACTCCGCTTTATTGTGATGGCTCCACTGAACTCGAACTAACGGAATGGTCTTAGAACGAATAACCTGGTCCTTACGGTCAAGAATACAGTAAGGCTGCTCCATATATGTTGCATCTGGCTGCAAGTCGATTTCTCCAACCTCAATGTGCTGGTAAGTATCCTCATCTCTAAGGAATTTTCGCAGCATAGAGACATGAAAGACATTGTGCACCCTGGGCATTGTGTCTAGTAACGCCAGTCTATACGTTACCGCTCCAACCTTATCGGTAATCATAAAAGGACCTACAAACCGAGGTGCCAACATCCCTTTTCTCCCAATCCGCATCACTCCCTTCATGGGAGAAACTTTAAGTATAACCTAATCCCCCACCTTGAACTCTAATGTATGAGTTCTTCGATTAACATAGCTCTTCTGTCTGCTCTGCGCAGTCAGCATACGGTCTCTAATAAGGGCAACTCTTTTAGACGTGTCCTTAATGAACTCAGGACCCAAAAATATTTTCTCCAACTTCCAACCAGCAAACTGGCAATCTACATGGACGTCCATACAGGGCCTCAAATGGTGCCATACCAATAGTCTTTTGATAATTATTGTTATAAGCAAAGTCAACTAGCGGCAAGTAACTCTCCCAATTACCCTTGAAGTTGAGTACACATGCTCGCAACATATCCTCCAATCTGATTAACCTTCTTAATCTGACCATCGGTCTGAGGGTGATAGACTGTACTGAGATGAAAAGCTGTACCCATCATCTGCTGAAAACTCTCCCAAAACTCTGATACAAAATTCGGATCCTTATCCGATATAATAGACAAAGGCACGCCATGAAACTTCACTATCTCTGTAATGTAAAGCTTCGCGTATTGCTCTGAGGTGTAACTCGAGCGTACGGGCAAAAAATGGACTGATTTTGTCAACCTGTTCACTATTACCCAAATAGCATCATGATTCCATTGTGAGGTGGAAAACCCACAATGAAATCCATGGAGATGCTCTCCCACTTCCACTTCAGTGTAGGTAGTGGCTGCAAAGAACCCAGTGGTCTCTGGTGATCAATCTTAATCATCTGACATGTGTTACACTTAGAGACAAATATAACTATGTCCCTCTTCATGCCAGCCCTTCAAAACCGCCGCTTCATGTCTTGGTACATTTTATCCCCTCCCAGGTGTACTAAAAATTAAGAACTATGGGCCTCCCTCATCACTGCCCTCCTCAAATCATCATTGTGAGGAACCACTAATCGCCCCTTGTACCTCAATGCTCCATCTCTACCCACTGTATAGAATGGTACCTCCCCAGATTTTAACTTGACCACTTTCTCTACGCACTATGGGTCAGTAAGTTGATCTATAACTACCTTCCATATGATAGCAGGTGTAACCACCATACATGCTACAAAGGCATCAGCTAAGGCATCCACTGCTCAAGTCATTCCACTTTACTTCAAACAAGGTAGATAAACTAGCATAGGGTTGGCGACTAAATGCATCAGCTACTACGTTCGCTTTCCCTGGGTGGTACTGGATGGAAAAATGATAATCTTTCACAAACTCCAACCACCTGTGCTGTTTCATATTCAACTCCTTCTGTGAGAATAGGTACTACAAACTCTTGTAGTCGCTGAACAATCTGAAGGTCTCACCCAAGAGGTAATGCCTCCAAATCCTCAAAGCAAAAACTATTGCTGCCAACTCCAAATCATGAGTCGGATAATTAAGTCCGTGAAGCTTAAGCTTATGTGAAACATACGATATTGGCCTCTCCTCTTGCATCAACACACAACCAAACTCTGCAACGATGCATCAGTATATACCAGGTACACAACTCCGCTCTGGGGAGTAGTTAGGACTGGTGCAGTAGTTAATCTGGTCTTCAACTCCTCAAACGCCGCCTGACAAGAATCATCCCAAATGAAAGGCACACCCTTTTTAGTGAGATGGGTGAGCGGGCCAGCAATCTTAGAGAAGCCCTGAATAAACTAGCGATAATAATCAGCTAACCCAAGAAAATTGTGAATCTTAATAGGTGAGGTAGGTTGTCCCCACTCCAAAACTGTTGACACTTTACTTGGATACATCGTTATTCCTTTCTCAGATATTACGTGACCCAAGAACTTCACCTCCCTGTACCAGAAATCACATTTCTCAAACTTTGCATACAACTGATGATCTCTCAGTGTCTGCAAGACAATACGAAGATGTCTGGCGTGATCCTCCTCTGACTTGCAGTAAACCAGAATGTCATCGATGAAGACAATAACAAACTGATCCAAGTAAGCCCTGAACACTCTAATCATCAGGACCATGAAGATAGTTGGGGCGTTTGTTAACCCAAGCAGCATAACCCGAAACTCATACGACCCATATCTGGTAAGGAAGGCTATCTTTGGTACATCCTGGTCCCTAACTCGAAGCTAATGGTACCCGGATCTCAATCTATCCTCGAGAAGTAGGTGGCCTCCTTTAACTGATCGAACAGATCATCAATCTTAGGCAATGGGTACTTGTTGCGAATTATGACCTTATTTAATTCCTTGTAGTCAATACAAAGGCGAAGAGACTCATCCTTCTTTTTCACAAACAATACCGGTGCTCCCCACGGTGAAATACTCCTGCGAATAAATTTCTGACTAAGAAGTTGCTGAATCTGATCCCTCAGCTCTCTCATTTTCATAGGAGCCATTTTTTATGGAGCCCTAGTAATAGGTCTGGTGCCTGAAGCTAAATCTATCACGAAGCCAATCTCACGGATATGTGGTAACCCTGGGATCTCCTGAAACACATCCTGAAAGTCTCACACCACTAGAATGGAATCTAAAGATACTGTAGTTCCTTCTGGAGACTCCTCGCTGATAAAGAACAAGTGCTTACTAGACCCTCCCTTTGATTAAGGCATAGCAATCAAGTACATCTCCTGACCCATTATAGCAAAAGCAATTGCCTTATCATGGCAATTAACCTGAGCATGGTAATGTGATAACCAGTCCATCCTGAGTATTACATCATATGAATGCATATCTAGGATCAATAAATCTGCCAAGACCCTAAGTCTGCCAATGTCTATAGGGACCTGACTACCATGTTCCCGTAGAACCGTACTAGCCCCCACGGCGTAGATATAGTGAGTGGAGAAGTACATGACTAAATATCTAAACCAGATAAGCTAGAAAATGCTCTAGATACAAAGGAATAAGATGCACTAGTATCAAATAAAACATAACCAACTCTACCATTGATAAGAAACATATCCTCAATTGCCTGAGGAGCTTGCACATCATATGGCATGACGTTGTAGACCCTCCCATAATGCATCTGTTACCCAGGTTGCCTCTCGGGCAATGGCGGTACGGGTAAAGCTAGATGATGATGCACTTGTATCTGTGGAACTTGTGGTACCGGCAAAGGTGGTTGTTGTCTCTGTCTTTTCTGACCAGGTTGTCCCTAATTGGTGTTAGGGCAATACCTAATTGAATGGCCCAGCTTACCATAACTATAATAGTTTCCTCCGAACACACCAGTAGGCCTCTTCAACTGATTTCCCTGTGATTGACCTCGACTTGCTTACGGTACCCCTTTGTGCCTCCTATGAGTAGGGGCTCCCCCTCTCTGAGCATCACCGTTAGATCTGTGTCTCTTCCACAGTTACTTCCCTGAATGATTGCCCCTATCAAATTGCCTACTGCCATTCCCATTCCTCCTCTCCACTGTCTGACTAGTGAAGTCCCTATCGTGTCGTTTCTCTGCCTGCCCTTTCTTCTGGTCCTTTCTCGACTAGCAATGGTGTGATGCAGCATCCACCGCTTGAGCATACGTGGTGTAAGTTGGACAACCCAAAATGACCTGTCGAATAGGCCAAATTAACCCATTCACAAAACATCGTAACTTTTTTTCTTCGGTGTCCACCTCCTCAGGTGCAAACAACGATAGATTTGTAAATTCCTGTTCATATGCTACAACTGTCATGTCCCCCTACTGTAACTCTAGAAATTCCTTCTTTTTGGCTGCCCTCACTGCATATGGGAAATTCTTAGCATCAAAGTAGATCTGGAAATCTGCATTGGTGAACGTAGTTCGTTGTTCAGGTGTAGTCACCGACTCCCACCACTACAATGCATCCCCCACTAGCTTAAAAGTAGCTAGCATCTGTTTCTGTATGTCAGTGCACGTAATCATGCGAAGATGGAGCTCAATGTCCTTTCTCCACTGATATGCCTCAGTCACCTCTATAGACCCTGAAAACTCTGGCAGATTTCCTTTTGTGAAGGAATTTCGTACCCTCTCCCAAGTGTTGGGCTGCTCCATAGGTAACGGAACCTGTGCCATCTACTGTGGCTATAAATTTTGAAGAGCAGTCACCATTCCAGTAACTACAGCCTGAGCAATAATGGATGCCAAGTTGGGATGAATCTCTGCATCTCCATCCTGAGCATGATCCTGACCTATAATATCGTTCACATTTCTCCTCCTACGGGGTGGCATTCTGTAGAGGAAACAGAAAGGACATTAATACCTCCAAGAATAGATTTGAGTACAATGAATCATACATTTAGAATTCTATTTAACAGAATACGCAACGCGGAAGATACTCTATGATGGACCCTTAAAACCCAAGAACACTTGAACCTGGAATGT
The DNA here is from genome assembly GCA_026545225.1 of Cornus controversa. NCBI lineage: Eukaryota > Viridiplantae > Streptophyta > Magnoliopsida > Cornales > Cornaceae > Cornus > Cornus controversa. The sequence continues at coordinate 85,477,332 of CM048846.1, read as the reverse complement.
TCTGATACCAACTAAAATACCCTACAACAAATTTAGCGCATGAGGTGGCCAATCTCATATACAAACCCTGAGAGTTATTTATAACTGATAGCAACAAGCATAGAATACAAAAGACAAAATAAATTTTTTAAAGCAGAGTAGAAAGTCCATCTGAATTATAAATAATCATTAAATAAATAAGTACGTGTTTGGTAATACAATTTGGAAGTCCCGTAACCCAATGATCCCTTGACCAGAAAGAACAAGAGTTTTTAACTCTAAAGTAAAACTAACAACCAAAGTCTAAAAAAAAGAATTTCATAATTTGAATCTTGAAGAAGAGAATAAGTTCCTACTCTGTAACTGATGAGAGAGAATGTCTGCCACAACCAAATCCTAAAACTCTATCCTCGTGGTGAAATCAGCCTAGGACTTGAAATATCAACAAAGTGGGTTAAACCCACGAGCAAGTCCTATCTACTATATCCCAATCAGAGAACCGATATACATACCTTCAGTATGAGGGGACATAAGAGAAATTAAAGGTGTAAACATATAGGTCACTCCTTATCCAGTTCATGTTTTCAAAATGCATATCATCTTTTACAATCACCCAACAAACCCTTAGCATACAACAATGAACACATTTTTTAAGTTCAAAACAAAGAAACAAAAGCATGAATTTTATTTAATTTAAGCAATACTGACATGCCACCATTTTTATCCTTGGATACCTTAATAGGTATTGGTAATCCTGACATGCCCATGGCAATCCTTACATGCCTCCTTTAACTTTAAATACCTTAATAGGTATTGGCAATCCTAACATTTACATGCCTCCCAAACTAACTTATTACATGAAATAAAATAAGGTGCATAACGATTTAAATTGCACAAAATGTAAGAATTTAAATTATCAGATATTCAATCATCACAAAAAAAAAAAAAAAAAAAAATCGTTCACAAATAAATTAAAACCATATCGACATTTATAATTTCAAAGAGAAAACAGTTAAGGAGTAAAATAATGCAACCTCCACTCACATGAGCAAGCACATAATCAAACCTTCAATTTACATAAATCTTTGTGAGAGTCTAACTCTAGCTCTAATTTAGGTTTTCGGGCCTATTATGTTCCTAGGAACATTATTTAATTTTTCTGGAATTATTCAAGAATTTTAAAGATTAAAGAAAATAAAAATCTAGTTTTGAGGCACACTTTCTATACCATTTCAACCACAAGAGAAACTTATTTTGACTTGATATTAAAAACTCAAGTGCATTCTGTCTCCAAAAGGTCACCAAAATTTTTTGAAGATTTTTCTAGAATTTTAAAAATATTTTCTAATTAAAAGAAAATAAAAACCCAATTTTTAAACAAACTTTAAAATCAATTTAACCATAAGGGAAGCTCATTTCTACATGAAATTTAAAACCCAAGTTTGTTTAACCCCCAAGAAGTTGAAATAAAAATTTAGAAAATTTCTGAAATATTTAAATATTTTTAAAAAATGATTTTTCAAAATTTCAAGTTTTTCCAAGAATTTCAAATATATATATATAGTAAAATAATTCCGAATGGGCCTAAACTGGGCCCAGAGGTGGGCCCCCACGAGTGGGACCCAAAAAACTTTTCTCCCGCACAGTCTGGCGCCAATCGGACCCGCCCCCACACATTGGCAGCGCGCGTGGGGGAGCGCCTGCGCTGGGGCTTCTTTTCCAGCGGGCTGCTGGGGGCTTTCCGGTGACTCCCCGGCCACTGTTTGCCTCTATTTTTGCGCTGTTCTTCTTCTCTTGACGTAGGCTACCTATTAGTGTGAAAAGCCCCATAAAAAATGATCCGAATCAAAAATCCCCAATTCACAAGTTCTAGGTTTCTTCGCAAAATTTTCAAATTTAAAACCAATTTCCTCAACGATCTGATTTTCTAAGGATCAATGATCGTTTACCCGAGCAACCACAACACAAAAGGTTACAAATTAACATTCATTACCAACCTAGATTCATGCTCATACGATTTTCATACATTATACACATACATCATATATATATATATATATATATATATATATATATATATATATATATATATAAATCCTTACACCTATATTCAATTAGTATAATAAATCTCACGAATTTCTTCAACAGAAAGCAACAATAAATAACATAAAATTATATAAAAATTTAAGATATAATCATAGACTCAAAACCTAGACTATGCATACAGATTCAAAGGAGAAGATAAGAATTGAACTTGCCTTTTCGATGATTCGTAACTCGTCCATTCAATCGCTCCTTCTCTCTTTCGTCTACACTTTTGGTTTCTGTGCGTAAAACTCACGGCAGAAACCCTAGTCCCCTCTTTTCTTTTCTTTTATTATTTTTTTTCTAGAAACTAATTAAAACTAAATAAAATTAAAAGAGGAAAATTAATAAAACAAACCCTAGCCCATCAAAATAATTATACCCCTAACCCAATCATTCCAGCCTAACTCAACCCAATTTCACCCTTACTTAATCCAACATTAAAATAAATAAAAATTCAAAGACCCAGTCCAACCCGAATTAAATAAAAAACATATATAAACTCCCTTGCAATTTAAAGCACTCATATAAATTTAAATCAAACAATACACAATCAACAACGCAATTCACATAAAATAATAAAAATATATAAAGCATTTAAATTAAAATAAATGACATCAAAAATTACGAGGTATTACAAGTCTCACAATTCTTTGTGCTTATTAAAGTCATGTTCATTGAAGCAAAAAAAAATGTTTTGAGGAGTTTGGTATTTTTTCTTCCCAAATAGTTGTCTACATAATACTCAAAAGAGATACTGTATTCGACCAGTTACTACAATTTCTTTGAGCCGATTGAAAAACTCTTAAACGCCTGCACACACATTGATTTTAATGGGCTAGCTCAACCAATTTAGTGTTGAACACTTAATATTTTATAATATTTGTTCAAATTCTTCAACGTACAGTGGAGAGTAAGAATTATCGCTCTAGACAGGCATGGACCTAAGTGCAAGTCAATGGGGGCGAATGTCCCCATTGAAATTTTTATTTTTTGTATTTTACGTATATGAATTTATGAAAATATTCCATTAAAATTACACTTTGCCCACACTGAAATTACGAAAAAATTCCACTACATGCAACTCCACCCCCCCCCCCCCCCCCCCCCCCCCCCCCCCAAACACACACACACACACACAACAGATATAGATTTTTTATCTAAACTAATTTCATAATTATAAATATACTCAATTTTATCCTCACTGTCTATTACTGGCTCCAGAGGGCCCAATAATCCTCGCCTTCCAAAGCTATCTATTTCCGCGGACACAAGTTGGGCCAGATCCATCTATTTCCACCTAACACAAGTTGATGTAATTAGTCCAGTCTAAAGCTATTGTCCAAACATTTCAAAGCAGATTGTAGTTCATTCAAGATTGTCCTAAGCCACTTTTTTCTTTTGTGGTTCACTGATTAAATCGACCTGTATAATTACTGCATACAAAAAATATTGAAATTAGTTGGGTAATATTAAAATAAAAGATATCCCGGTGGTCCACTGAAAAAGGATCTCCGGAGCATACAGGAAACTTCAACGACTTGAATTTGACTCTCACAAGATCCACAGAAATACTTGAATTTAAATAAATATTTTTTACTTATTCAAATATAAATCTTCTATTTTTAATCCCAATTATTAATATTTAATTTTCTCAAAGTAGATATAATTACATTAGGATTAATTGTTCAGTTGTTCTTTAGTGTGCAAGGATCAACATCAATTATTCTTAGGAATTTCATCTAATGCGCGAATTTAATTTGAGTTGAATTTCATCCAATAACTCAAATTGAAAACAACCAATAAAAATAACTTTTTAGTTTTTAGGTGTCTAAAACCACCTCATTAAAAATGTTAATTGTTCTAAAGATAAATAAAGAAAGTTTGTAACCGTTTGGAGAGAGGAATTCTTCCTCCATAAGGAAACCAAAAAAAAAAAAAACGATTAGCCAAATGAGGATAAATGACTAGTCATTATAATATAGTCATGAAAAAGAAAAATAAATTATTTGCTCACAATTAATTATAAAGTCATTCTCCATGAAGAGTTATTATAGACCAAATGGAAGAAATAATACACTAATAGTTCTCACAATGAGCCAATGTTAGCATGAACTATAGAAGCTATAAAAATTATCCAGTAACTAAGAGAGAGAAAGGGAGATAGGAGCCAAAAACACTTTTCATGGAGAAAAATATCCTAACAGTAGTTTTTTTATCTATTAAATTGCTGGCTATTTTAGTAGATAAATTGTAAAGATTGTCAATTTGTAAACACAAGATTTTACGCTTTCTTCCCCCAAAATAGTTATCACAACATCAAGTAACGTAATGAAGTAGAGAAGATCTTGTTTATAACATCATTTATGAGTATCAAACCAAAGACGTATGTGAAGTACTTCTCCCAAAGGCCTTATCAGTTAAGCTAGCATGTGTAAACAATAACATATGTCGGTGCTTCTTGTAATAATACTAAGGTATCGTTTGGATGGAAGGATTTGGAAGAACGAGGAGAGAAAAGAAAGTAGAGTATAATGTGTTTCGTGTTTGGATACTTTAAAAGAAGAGAAATGAGAGGATTGGAAGAGATTTGGAGGAATAGTTTTCCCTCCCAATCTCTCATATCACATCCTCTTAAAAATGAGAAGATTGAGAGGGAAATGATAGTGAGTTAAGTAGTACTTTCATAATCCCGAAACTGTCCTCAACAATTAGAAGAATAAAATTGTTATTTCACCCATATCCCATAAATATAAAAGGGATATGACAGTAATTTGGTTGTTATCCTTTCTTTTCTTTTCTCTCTCTATCTTATCCAAACAAAAATACTATATTTTCTCTCTTTTTTATCCAAACATTAATATAAGTGATTGTTATCCTCTCATTTTTTTCTCTCTCACAACTAATGCCATCCACTCATTTCTTTTCTCTCATTTCTACCCATACAGAATCTAAGGAAATTAATTTTGTCAATCATGAAAAGCATTTCCTAGCTTCAAAACATAATAAAAATTGGCACGTTATTTAACTCAAATTTACATTTGGTCTTAAACTCTTTCTTTTAAAAAGTTAATAGTTATGATTGCTTGGTAACATAGGACTTGGATTCTCTCCGTGCTGCATCTCTTTTCTGATTTTGTGAAGCTAAATGTGAGAGTTATAAAATAGCCATGTCATCTAAGTAATTTAATTAATAATATTACGATTCTGTTTGACAGAACTTTTGTTTCGACTTTTACGTAGAAGAAAAAGAGAAACAGAAGTTAAATAAGGAAGCTGGTACCCACCAGCTTTCTTTGAACGCAATTTTTAAACTCCGAAACTCTTCAGCCTTACCAATTCAAACACTCTCCAAAACAGCTTTTGAGCTTGAAAAGCCAAAAGTCCTTTTCAAAAACCAATCCAAACAGGGCCTACGTTGTTATGGGACTAACGACAATCAAACGTTAATGGAATATGCCACCTCTCGACCTCTCACTCTCTCTCACGCGTTCAGCTTGCGAGGCAACCAAAACAAAACTCATCTCCTTCCCTAAGTTTCTAGTCTTCACAACCAGAAAGTCTTGGTAGCCATTGTTGCTTTTACACAAGCTTTCTCCTTCAATTCATAGCCTAGAAACTCAAATCAAACTTGCAAGATTTCAGCAAGGACTTGCTCTTTCGAATCAGAACGACCTAAACTAAAATAGGATGAAGATTGAGTTTAATCATCTATTTATCAATTTTTTTCCCTTACCTGCAACCTAATTAAAAGATTTCATAAATTCAACTTATAAGGGAATATGGTCCGTTCATTACAATATATTTATGGGTAAATTACTTTAATATTCCCTGAGGTAAAACCTAATTACCCTTAGATTAAGTTTTTAAAATATGGTGATTATAACAACCCACTTTACCACATGGTATGGATATTATTTGCTTTGGGTCAAGTCCGCATGGTTTTGCTTTTGGGTCTTACTCCAAAATGACTCATACCATTTAGAGAGAACACACTACATACATATAAGCACATCCCCTTATTCACACTTAAGCACCCTGTAACCTATTAGTGTGGTAGCTCTTTACACTCAAGCACCCTGTAACCTATCAGTGTGGTAGCTCGCCCGCCCACAAAGGTTACCTTTCACAATCCATCCCCCTAGGAGGCTCGACATCCCCATCGGCACACTTCCGGTTGGATCCGGCTCTGATACCATTTGTAATAACCCACTCCACTACATGGTATGATATTGTCCGCTTTGGACTAATCCCGCATAGTTTTACTCTTGAGTTTTATTCCGAAATGTCTCATATCATTTGGAGAGAATACATTACATATAAACACATCTCATTCTTCACACCCAGACGATGTGGGATTGAGCACCCTGTAACCTGTTAGTGTGATATTTTGTCCAGTGTCTCTCGCACCCGCCCACATCACACCTGCCCACAAGGGTCACCACAGTGATTAATCTCCCCTGAGGTTTGGTTGACTTTACTCTAGATACTCCTATCGTTAATTGACAGTCAGCTCCGTTAAAGTCCATTAACATAAAAATATCAAAATACAAAAACTACCCTTAGTGCCGGTAGTGCTGGTGTGACATTGATAGAGAATATATATATATATATATATATATATATACCCTCAAGTTATAATGTTTTTGTATAAAAATAACTTCAATTTCTAATCATTTGACTAAGATTAATATGTTATATATTAGATGTGTTTTTGTTCAAGGGATTGTTAGTTTGATACGGATGTAGAATAATTTTATAAAAATTTTAATTTAAAAATAATTAAGCTAAATTTTAGAAAATGTCAAAGTAAATTACCTTATATTTATATATGCACACGATTCCGCTACCATCCATCCGCATGTACACAAGGGTTCAGAATATTCCTCCCAACATTTACACGTCATGTTTGAGTATAAAAATAAATTAGAACTCCATAACTGCACCATAATTTGTATCAAATCAATTGCTCAAGAACGAATAGTTCATGCTTTCTCTATTTGACATCTGATTGTATATTGGATATTTCAAAAACCCTGCAACAGGCTTGGGTATTTCAAGAACATTTCTTTTCCTCCATCAACACTCACAAAGGTACCTAAAATGTTTGCAATCCTCATATTTAGCTTCACGAAGAGGTACCTAAAATGTTTGTGTAGTGATCGTTCTAAATGGATAAATCTATAGAAATGGGATAGAGAGAACCTAGAGAGATCTGTAAGAAGTGAAAAATGTAAAATTTGTATAGATTGATCGTCCATTAGCGTTTACAATCCGTTTGGTCTCAAAAATGATATTGTTTTGTTAATTAAATTACTAGATGACCGGCTAATTTACAATCCTCAAATTTAGCTTCACAAAAATCAGGAGAGATGTGGTTGGAGAGAATCCAAATCCGATACCATAAACGCATCCGATAAAAATTATAATTATTTTGAATTAGTAGGATAAATGCATCAATACAAGTTTGCCACCAAAATTGAGATTTTACAGATTTCAATATGCAGTAATTTTAGAGTTTAATCAAAATGATTACATTCAATCCTATCCTGGAAGATCATTAGAAAATTCTATCACGTTCCCTCTTGAGAATAATTATTATCCCAATACACCTAAACAATTATATTTTTAATTTTATAATGATAATTATTAGTCACTTGAAGTATGAATTAATGCACTAAATTAATGTAAGCTATTACTTTTGATTGTCCAAGTAAAAAAAAAAAAAAAATGAAATGTATTAATTTATTAGTTCCATTTCTCGAAAGTTTTTCCACTAACACAAGTTGATGAAATTTGTCCAGGCTAAAGCAATTGTCCGAACAATTCAGAGCAGATTACTGCATTTATTGTTCACTGATTAAATCAAACTGCATGATTACTAATATGATGCATTTTTATATTAGGAGAGGACAAATTTAACAGATTAACAAGAACGAATCTCGATTTGGTTTGATTTGGTTTGGTTTGGTTTAGTTTAGTCCAGTCCAGTTGAAAAGTAGAGTTGTTCTACGTGACAAAATACGCGCCAAAATGAGTGTGCTGCTGACAATAGCGGAGTACTCAACAATTCCAAGGGCATCTATTTCCATGGACACAAGTTGGTCCCCAACCCTTTATTTCCACCAACACAAATTAATGAAATTTGTCCGGTCCATAAAGCAATTGTCCAAACAATTCAAAACAAATTAATGCACGTCATTCAAGATTGTCCTAATGCTAAACTATAGAAGGGCCCACTATATGCTTCTTCTATTCACAGATTAAATCAAACCTAAATTTGAACAGGAGTGTTATGTACAGTCGTTGATTAATGAAACATATCACAAATTAAATTATTTTTTTATAATAAATATTTTATTTTTTTATCAATTAATATATTTTTTTGACGGTAAAGCATTTATATTTGTGTCATCAATAAACAAATAAAATTATTTATAAAAAAAATATATGATAAATATATAAAAAAATATGTTCTTTAATTCAATTAATCATAATTACAAAATTTTAAAAATTATATAGGAAATGATTATAATAAGTATATAGATTATTAAAAATATTGAAAAGTATGAAAATATGAAAAAGTATTAATAAAAATATTATAATACTTTAAAAATATGTTATTTAATTCAATTAACCATAATTACAAAATTTTAAAAATTATATAGGAAATGATTATAATAAGTATATAGATTATTAAAAATATTTAAAAGCAGGACAACATAAAAAAAAATACTAATAAAAATATTTTAATACTTTATGTTTATAATTTTATTTGTTTGTTGATGGTACCAATGTAAATACTTTAGAGTTAAAAGAGTATATTGATTGATGAAAAAATAAGACATTTATTAAAATATATATATTTAATTTTTGTTATTAATTTTTACCAATTAGTGGAGGGACGGTAAATTTTCGTAGCACTTGTCATACTTAAATATCGTAAGTCTACCCTCACAAAACTGAAAATCCCATAAGTCTCTGTGTACTCGCTACTCACCCATGGTTCCCAAAAAAACAAAACAAAAAACAATACAATAAAAGATAATTATTTTCAACAATCTTGATTTTTTTATCATGGAATCACAAAACAGGTGATTGCCAAATAACACAAGCTTTAAAACCCAGATCGTGACAAATTGGCGCAAGCATTGTGATCCCCCATCTAATGGTTCCGTCTGACCCCTAAAATCCATTAAATTCAAAGCAGAATTCAAAGCATCAAGGGAGGGTGAAAAGGTAATTGAAACTCTATTCATGATTTATATGCATTCAGCTTATGTGTTTTGATCATTAAAAATCCTTTCCTAAAAGTGTTTTTCGAAGTTTCTAATTTCGAAATCCTATTTTTTTTTTTTTTCATTTCTTTTTCTTTGCTTCCTTCCTAAAACTCTTGCAAGCATCTTTAAATATATTATTATGCCTTTAAAAATTTATCATTTTTCAACCTACATGTAATAATATTCACTTATTATTATTATTTAACAAAGAACCATTCCAATTGGACTCATGGTTATAACGTAAATCCGACTATTCACAACAATCACTCGCAAGAGTGTTACCAACCAATTTCATTAAGCAATAGAGGGTATGAGAGCTAAAATCCACCAGATTCAATTCAAAGATTTTTTTGCTCTCGTTGAAAAGGAGTATGCCTCATCATCTAAATGGAATCTTGCATTAATATGAAATATCAATTCCCACCTACTTCGTGGAACACCATGTGTGATGTTCAGCTCACTGTGGAGATTGGAAATTATTGGACAGAACCTCATCATCTAAATGGAATCTTGCATTAATATGAAATATCAATCCCCACCTACTTTGTATTAATATGAAATATCAATCCCCACCTACTGTGTAGAATACCATGTGTGATGTTCAGCTCACTGTGGAGATTGGAAATTATTGGACAGAGTAGTGCACTAGGGGAGATAAGAGTTCTAATTCAATACTATTATCTTCTGCATGTTGTGTTAGGAATTGTGGTTCACGTTTTATGTTTAATTATGTTTCTGTTCTAGAGTTGTATTATATTTAATAATTTTTTTAATAGACAAGTTTTGGACTTTAAAAAATTGTAATCCTTATTCACCAAGGAATTCAGATTGTGGCTTTATAAACAGATACTTAAATTATGGATTGAAAGTATGAGTTAAGAGTGATGTAGCCTCATGAGAGAGTTGAAGTGTAGAGGAAATTGCGAGTTTTGTAGAGTTGAGAGAACATTGAGGGTGAGCAGGGGTCTCGTAGAGTGGTATATTGTGAAAGCTCTAGGATAAGAGTTTGTGTACACTGTCCTGTATTGGGTATTCTCTACCGTTGTAATATTTCTACTAAATTATACTAAAATATCTTCTCATCTGTGGACGTAGGTGTGGCTCAACCACATATATCTTGTGTTTTTGTTTGGTTTGTGTGTGATTGGTTTTAAATTTTGTTTCGCTTTCGCTGCTTCCAACAAGTGGTATTAGAGCCGATGATTCATGTTGGGATGTTCAACCTTTATTCAAAAAGATCTAGCAAACACGAGAAGTTTCAACCGGTGCTGGAATAGTTTCAATTGCAGGTGGAGTCAATCAATCGACTTATTTGGTCACGATAGTCAGAAAATTGTGATGGATTGCATAACATGAAACTAGAGTATTCAAGGTGGAGCCTTTGGAGGTTTGACTAATCAAGGATCATATAATGGGGGCAATAAGAAGTGTGCGAGATTGAAGCAACATGATATGTTCGATTCAATTACCGTAGGAAACATTGATTGGCTTGATGAAATTTGAGCCAAGGTGGAGATTGTTAAGAATTGTGGCTCATATTTCATGTTTAATTAAGTTTCCATTAATATAGAGTTGTATTGTATTTGGTAATTTCTTAGTAGGCAAGTCTTGAGTTCTAAGAAATTATAATCCTTATCCACCAAGGAATTGAGTTTGTGGCTCTATAAATAGATGCCTAGGTTATGGGTTGAAAGTATGAGTTGTGAAAGATGTAGCCTAATGAGGGGGTTGAAGTGTAGAGGGGAGTTATGAGTTTCGTAGAGTGGAGAAAACACTAAGGGCAAGCAGGGGTCTTGTAGAGTGGTATACTGTGGAAGCTCTAGGGTAAGAGTTTATGTACGTTGTCTTGTGTTGGGTATTGTCTACTGTTGTAATATCTCTACAGAATTATAGTGAAATCTCTTCTCATCCATGGACATAGGCCGGGTGTGGCTGAATCACGTATATCTTATGTTTTTATTTGATTTGTGTGTGATTGGTTTTAAATTTTCCTTTCGCTTCTTGCTCCCAACAATTTTATACAAGGAAAGTTGATATTCATCTATTTATTTCCACTAACTAAAGTTAGATGAAATTTGTCCAATCTAAAGCAATTGTCCAAACAATTCAACGTAGATTAACTCAACCCATTCAAGATTGTCCTAAACAATATTAAGTTATAGAAGGATCCACTTTATGCTTTTGAGGTTCACTGATCCAATCAACCTAAATAATTATTGCGTACTAATCCAACTTCATAAAAATATTGAAATTAGTTGTATAATATTACAATTAAAAATAAATTGTACAAGTAGGCAAGTGGATAATACTGTGTTTGGTATACGTAAATGGAATGGAATAAAGCTGGGAATGGAATGGAATGATCATTCTCATTCTATTGTTTGGTTGCAAATATGAAATGAAATAGGAATGAAATAAATTTTAAATCAAAATTTTCAAAATACCCCTCCTAGTGACAAATAAATTAAACCAACAAATATGTGGTGGTGGATGAAGGTGGCGATGTGGAGGTGGTGGTAGTGGAAGTGCTGGCGAGGTGTGGTGGTGGAGGTGCTGAAAGAATGTGGTGATGTGGTGGCGGTGGAGGAAGGTGACGTTGTGGAGGTGGTGGTGGTGTGGTGGTTGTAAGAATCGTGACCATTTTTGTCCCTTTTTTTGTCATTCTCATTTAATTGTCATATTAATGCTTTAAATGATTATTTATGTGTTTTAAATGTAAAATACATGTTTAGAGAACATATTTAAGGTTTGGAGAAATTTTTAGAGCGTTTGACAAAAGTTGACTTTTTCGGGTTCGGTTGAGCTAATTAAGGGCGTGGGTCCCGTGGGCTCAGAAAATCCGAAAGTGTTAGAATGACTTCAAATTTGGAGGGTATCTTAAATAAAATATTTGACGCGCTACGAAATTAATCTCGTGTCAATTGAAGTTACAGAACTTCGAAAACGAGTTCGGTAAGATTTAGGGAAAAGTAATGGCATTTTTGTAAATAAGTGTAAGTAATTTTCTATAAATAGAAAGAGAGAATGCCCAACCCTTATTCTCATTCTTGATCAACCGTGAGGAGCATTAGATATATATCTATATATAGTAACATCTTCTTCTTCCCTTCTCCATTGATTTTGATGGGGCTTCGGTCCATAATTGGAGTTCGCCGAAGAAGAGAGAAATAATCTACGTGTTAAGGGCTCGAGATTTATTGGTCCGGAATAAATTTCAGAGAAAGTTAGAAATTCGAGTGAAGTAAGAAATAGCTTGGAACTATAGTTATTGAGGTAGGGGGTGTGCGTTGTGTTTTATATTTCAAGTTTAATTTTATTTTTTTAGCATAAAATTGGTATATTCATGTTATATATGATTATATGATATTTTTGGAATGAATTATTAAATTAGATTGACGATGAATGTTTCTTTAAATTGGAAATGATTGATAGATGTTTTTGAATGCGTGAATTGCTTAAATGTGCAAATTGAGACATGAATTGCATATGTGGAATTTTGGTGAATTTATTGAAAAGCTTAGTTTTGAAAATTGAAGGTATACTTGTGTCATTATGAATTGTTGAATGACATGCTAAAATGGATATAGGACATGTATTGAATGTAATGCATGCAATTGTGCGAATGTGCGTGCAAAATGTGATATATTTTATGTTTGTGGTGAATACTCAGAAATGACTCATGGGAAAGAGTAGGGAAAAATATTCCCATGGGGTTGAAAGTCCTCAAACCTTGTGCAAGTGGATGGTAACCGGATGGGTTAGTAGCCCGTAACAACTAAGGAATTAAGATATAGGACTTCGGTACATATCTTGAGGATGTGTGTGTGAGTGTGAGTTCAATTCCTAAAGTAATGTGATTTTGTGTTGAGTTATGTGAAATAATGTGACTTATGTGAATTAAGTTAAATTGTGAATAAATTCAGTTATGTTATATGTTATAGATATGATGATTTGTGTAATGAAGCATGTTGTGAACTTTATGATTGTCAAATGTATTTGATGAGTATGACATGGAAATAAACGTTGTAGTTTGACTAGAATGCTAGGAAGCATGACACGTAACTAGACTATGCATTGAAATTACTTTTATGCAATTATATAAAATGTGGACTTGAATAGATTGCACAACATATTACTTTGAGCTGTTGAATTTGCTCATCCCCCTACATTAACATTTTCAGGACATGACAAGGAAATAATTGATGGTGATCATCCATGAGATGGACATGGAGTCATAAGAACTCTCTTTTAGTTATTTTTGCTAATTAAGCACGTCCGGGATGTGGACATTGTGCATTTGATATATGTATGGAAATATAGACCCTAATATGTTGCTTTTATACTTTTAGAACATGTTATGAATATGTTGAATGCTAGACAATGAGCATGAGGAATTGAATTTTCATTAGATTCTACTTATGCATGTATGTTAATGGGGAATGGGTGATTTTGAGTAAGCATGGGATAAGCTAAGTTATGTATGTGTGGAGTCCTCTCTTTTCATAATTTTGTGCGTATAGAATGATCCCTTGACTTGTGTACCTTAAGGAGGATAAATTAAGGATTGAAAACAACGGAGAAATAGATTCTGGAAAGTTTCACTCGGCTGAAACTCCTATCAGCTAATTGAAATTATAAAATACCGAGAAATTACAAATGCAGACTCTGTAAGGACCTGTTTCGGTCGACCGAAACATTCCTTCAGCCGATCGAAAGGCCTCCTTCAGCTGACCGAAGAAATAGGGTAGCTAGCCGATGGATTGCCCATGTTTCAGCCTGCTGGTGGGACATCCATCAGCCGATCGAAACCTGAATGTGGACTTTTAAGGCAATGTTGAACATCTTGAGTTATATTTATGAAATCATGGGTATGATGTATGTTCCACGATGATGATATGAGATGATTACGTGGTAAATAACGATATCGAGAGGATGAGTGTGACTAGGAGTATGGTTTATTACATAATCACCCGTCGATCTTTGGGTATATGGAATCGAGGGTGTGACAGTGGTGGAGGAAGGTGGCGATGTAGATGTGGTGGAGTGGTGTGGTGGGGGTGGGGGTGGAGGAATGTGGTGATGTGGCGGTGGTGGGATAAGGGTGGCTGCGGCAATGTGGATGTGGTAGAGTGGTGTGGTGGGGGTGGCAATGGAGGAAAGTGGTGATGTGGTAGTGGTGTGGTAGGGGTGGTGGTGGCGATGTGAAGGTGGTGGAGTGGTGTGGTGGGGGTGACGGTGGAGGAATGTTGCGGTGGTGTAGTAGGGGTGGTGGTGATGATGTGGAGGTGGTGGCAGTAGTGTGGTGGGGGGTGGAGGTGGAGGCAGAGGTGGTGGTGTGGTGGTGGAGGAAGGTGGCAATATAGAGGTGGTGGTGTGGTGGAGTGATAGAGTAGGAAGGTGGCGATGTGGGGGTGAAGGTGGTGGAGGCGGTGATAGTAGAGCCGGTGGTAGTGATTTTGTGCCAAAACCCTCTTTCAATCAATGAAAAATAAAATTTTCAAAAATACACTTTGGCCAAAAGATTTGAGTAAAATTGTATACTCTATAAATTAAAAAATAAATTACTAATATTTTCTAAACTATATGACTGTTGATAAAGAATTACATTTATATTCAAACACATTTTCTGTAAATTACATGTGTTTTTATTTTTAAATACAAATAAATGAATCTATACTATATACATTATAATCCTAAATCGTTACATCTAATTCTTGAACGTATATATGTTTATTGCTTTATTTTCCAACAATAACATTTTTATTCTTTTTATATACATTTTTTTTGTAAAATTTTAATTTAATTATAAATTAAATATATCAGAAGATTCACCAAAATCACATCTAAAATATGTTTAGTAAAATTTTAAAAATTACATTTAACTCCAAAAGTTACGTTTATGGGTGATTCATATGTTTTTTTATTGGTGCATTAAAATTCATTGTCTATAAAATTATTAGAGTAGAATGCAAAAAGAAAAAAAAAAGAAATTTGACAATTTTCACCAATGGGTAGTTTTGTATTTTTTTCATTTTTGATTGCATTTGTTACCCATTTTATAAATTTGAGGGAGTTTTTTGAACTTCAGGGAGAATTTTTGTAAAATGGGTAATGTATAGGGGTTTTTTTTTGACATTTTACTCTACTTTTAATGATATATGTCGTTCGATTTGTGAGTGACTACATATATCTGAGTTTTACTTTAACGTTTAATTGATATTGAGCCACAAATATAATTAATTATTTCACTTATATTAATTATCTAGTTATTTTTTGAATTTTAACTTATAATTAATTATTTCCCTTATATTATAGACTCGAGGATCAAGTTTGGACATTAGTGTCTTCATCTTTTCCTTCTCATATGAGGTTTCCCATCCAAGGAAGAAGTTATTTATTAGTAGTTGCTCACATACATCTCTGCACATGGATTCCAGCTGGTCCCGATGTATCTATTTCTATCAGCACAAAACGCTGAAATTAGTTTGTACTCTAAAGCAATTGTCCAAACAATAAAGCTGATTTTATTTCAATGTCTTATCAAGTTTGTCCTCAACAATGTTAATAAAACTGTAGAAGGGCCCATTTTGTATACTTATTGATGAAGCAAAAATTCGCTCCCTATCTAGTTAAACGCCAACTTTTAAAGGACAAACAAAAGGTAACCGGAATGACACCGGCGCGGTGCCGGCTTATTACACTCCGATGCTCAAATCATATATCGAAAAGACTTTGAAAGCTATAAGGGCACTCAAAGGGTATTAATTGTGTACCTGGAACATGGAGCGTCCCTGTATTTATAGCAGTTGGATGAGAACGTATCCTAGTAGGAGACTGGTCATTCAGTTTTTCAGTAATACCTGGAGATAAAAGAGTCCTAGTCAAAGTTCATCTCTCATCCACATTATATAAATCACAATCGCTTATGGCACTTGACTTATAATTGGAGTCAAATACCTTATCAGATGTCCCCTATTCATGAGGGTTGTTTGTCGAATCTTAAGAACATTTTGATTAGCCCGTTGGGCCGTAAAAGCGGACCTTTGACCCATGGAATTTGTCGAATGTTCACCTTGGCTCCTGGACCCAACCCTTAACCAATTAGTGGGCTTCTGGGCATAGGCCTTAGTTGGTTCTGGTGACCGAACCTAGTTGGCCTTCCTGGCCGTCTTTGGCTAGTTTTTTAAGTGATGGTCTTGACCGGTCTGCTTTTTTTGATATTTCTCAACCATTAGCTTTGTGAATGTTGTATTCTGAACATTAGGATCTAGCCGTTTGCTTAGGTGAACGTTGAAATTGGAATGTTGTAATTTGAACGTTACCATGTGACCGTTTCCCCTTGCCTTATGCCTATAAAAGTCTATCTCATTCTTCATTTATATGCACACCACCAATTATCATCCTTTTATGCAAGATTCTATCACTTTTTTTCTTTCTCGTTGCCTTCATTTCCTTCAATACAATTTCCAGAAGCTAAACCCAGAGCCTTTTGCTCATTACTATCCCTTTACAAAGCTCTTGGGTTTATCTATTTCTTCATGGAAAATTATTCTGAGTACTAGGACTTTGCCTCCACTATGATTGCCTCAAAGGTGGAAGAGCTGTATCCACTACTCCTTCCCAGACAGAGTCGTTGCTAGAGCCATAACCAGTGCATAAAGGGTTTATTCTATTTATGAGGGGGAGACATGTTTTTACGAGAGTGCTTTCACCTACGGCCTCTAATTCCCGATCCTAGATTTTGTAAAGGAACTACTCCAGGCGGTTAACCTCTGTGTTTTCCAACTCATGCCAAACTCTTGGCGCATAATTATGGCTTCCTTTGTCTTGTGGATGTCTTGTGGTAATGGACATTCCCTGTCCGTGAATGAATTTCTCTCTTGCTATGGAATTTTCAAAAATAGCGACTGGCGCCACCTTCACAGCCGGGTGAGTGGAAAAAATTCACCCAAGAGCTTGGTGCTTATTAATAACAACACTCGCATCATATCATGGAAAGAACGATTTTTTTTTTTGTTTCTAAGTGCTAGGAGCTTTCACCCTACTACATCCCCCGTATGTGGACTGACGGCGACGTCACTTGTGAACTTATTTTCCCTTCTTTTTCCACCCTTGCTTTATATTTTCTTTTACTTTATGCATATATAATTGTCTTTAATTTCAACTTTGAGCCCCGAGCCACCTGTGGACGAGGAGAAGATAGAGCGGCTGGAGAAGTCTTATAGCCATCTAATGAAAATTATTTTCCCTACATCGCCATAGACAGACGAGGTACACCTTTTTCCCTTCTACACTTCTTCCTTTCCTTTTTGAGATATTATCTTTCATATACTTACTAATAAAAATGGTCAGAGCCTTCTCGGAGGAGGTTGGACAGGGATCTTCTTACCCGATCGAAGGGTAAAGGTGTTGCGCCTACCTCTTCACTTTCTGCACCAAAAAGGCCACGAAGGCCTGTGGTTCTTAGACACGGGGGTTTTTTTTGTCTTCGCTTTCTGTTGGGGACTCTCTTCCTGCTGCCGCCCTTGCACATACCTTGCCCCCAGGAGCATTCTGGACCCAAGATCCTTTAGGGTGCTGTGGACTTAACTATTTGGAAGCGGTAGCTCCCAAGTATCTTTCTCGTCTGTAGCCAACAATACCGATGCAATATTGTCTGACCCAGGGTACGCCGTTGCAAGGGCCAGACAATTCGTTCTTCAGTACGACCTTAAGCAGGTGGACGCGCTTGGGGCCTATGCATCTACTAGGCATCTTATGGCTAATATGGCCAAGGTTTGTTCCCCTTCTTCTTTCATTTTTCTTTTTGGAATTACATTTTATGCCATACACTTATGCCTACTTTAATGTGTTAATAGAGTATCACGTTCACCCAGTCTATCTCCAACCGTCTCATGTGGACACAAGCTAAACTCGAGAGGCAGAAGACAACGTTGAATTTCGAGATAGAGTCCTTACACTCCTCTCATGCTTTTCACATATGGGAGATTGACGTTCTCAATTCCCAACTTCGTCTTAAACGGGAGGTGATGGTTAGGCTGAACGTTGACCTGCTAGGGATTAGGGTCGTAGCTGTTGAGTAGTTCCATGATTCGCCTGAGTTTGACAAGATATGCAACGAGTCTGTTAGCATTATGCCTGTTATCCATACTTGTTTATATTTTGATGATAACAAATTGTATCATATTCTTCTAACATGTCTATATGAAATATGATTAGCTATAAGAAACAGATGATCAAAAATACAAAAGACATTTGAAGACGTTTACAAAAAGAACCAAAGACATTATAAGACGTTTGACACACCAATCAAGAAGCCGACTCTCAAGCTTATCGTTTGCCAATATGTAAGAGTTAGGATATTCTTGTAAACTCTTTGATGATTGAACTTTTGAGGCTCTATACCCTAAAATGATCTTAAGATCACTCATGCATTTCATGAGAGATGTACTTTTACACATTGTGCAGGATTGAATATGAATATGGCTAAGTCTGAGAATGGTTTCTACCAAAGAACTTTCAGTCATCGACTGATAGAAACTAAAATCCAGACCAGTAGCTAGTGTATAACTTTAAGTTCAAATTCATTTTTCATATGTCAAACAAATGTGCAAGTCTTTCAAAATAAATTTCTACACTCTTGACTAAGTTTGGTTATCAGATTTCAACATGTCAACCAATATGTTCAAGTTTTTCAAAACTCTTGACTAAAAGAATTGTCTTATCAAATCAGATTCAAATTGTTAAATCATTTCATTTGATGAAATGATTCCCTTTTTGCATTATAAATATGTGTCTTAGATTTTTATATTTTGATTTAATTTAAGTTATTCAATGTAAATAAGCAAAGTACCCCTCATTTGAATTCAATAAAAATAGTTTCAAAATTAAATTCCAAGTAAAACAAAATCTGATTTTTCAGTTTTAGTACAAAATGAGTTTTCACAACTTTGAGATAAAATTTTATCGTGCAAAATGAAAGACAAAATTAAGTCATTTTGGGCTGAAAAAATTCATATGATTATGATAAATCATGAGGTATAATTATCGGGACTTTTTATGTCAAGATTCATTAAAAATTTTATAATTATATTTTCGCCCCTAGAATCTAACACTTAGCCAAATTTTGATAAAAAAAAAAAAAAAGTTTTTCATGTAAAACACTTGTTTAAACACAAGCTCACACTATCAAAAACATTCATCATATTCTGATATTCACTCTCTCTTCAGCCTTATTCAGTTCAATTCATCCAAGAGATTTAGTGTGATAATTTTATTCAAAGGAGAGTTATAATTGTGAGAGTGTTATTTATATATCCCTCTCATAAAGGAGAGTTGTTGTTATATCATTATTCAATCTTGTAAAGGTTCATTCTTCACCTACAAGAAAGAACAAGGGTTGGTGTGACCCAAAACGAAAGAAGTGGAATGCTTCTTATCTAGGTTTGCTCTCCACCCATAAGGAGGTGTCATAATGGATTTGGGGAAGTCTCAAGAGGGGTCTTGAGCCGAGGAGTAAGAGTTACCGAACCTTGCTAAACTCGTCTTGTCAAGTGTTTGCAATTTCTCTATCCCTTACTTATTTTTATTTGTGCATATTCCTATTTATTGCTTATCACTTGCTCCATTTATTACATTAACATTCAATTATTTAAAATTGAAATATTTTTTATTGTTTGTCAAAGACTCTACTCACCCCTCCTCTAGAGTCTATTATTGAGTAACATAGTCGTATATCGAAGGCCTTGAATATTTCTGTGAAGTGGCGCAGGGTGAATGGCTAGGGATGGACTTCTCCTATTTGCAATTGGGTGAGGATGAGGAGTCCAACCCTTGATTCCATCTTTTATTTATTTTTTCTTTTTTTTTTTGTTACATTGTAATGCTTTTATTCCATAGCGCCCTTAGCCTACGGCCTTGTAATCTTCTACTTTATCAATGACATGTTATCCTTTTTCTCATTGAGGTGTCATTTGATTTAAGATGTTTTAATTAAAAATCTTCATGGCATAAACTTGTAAAAGAACTGTGCAATGGACTTACCTTACCATTGGGTAGAATTCTTTTTGGAGGGTTGTGCCCCCGTGGGGTTGGTTGCCAATGTTCTTAGGATTAATTCATCCCTCATTTTTCATTAAAGGCCCTCTGTTTGAGGTATGTCCTGTGCCAATGTTCTCGGACTTAATTTATCCCGTCTTTTTCATTAAAGGCCCTCTGTCAGAGGTGTGCCCCTGTGGGGTTATTTGATATTGTTCTTGGAATTAATTAATCTCGCCTTTTTTTATTAAAGGCTCTCTGTTAGAGGTGTGCCTTTATGGGGTTGTTTGATATTGTTCTTGGAATTAATTAATCCTGCCTTTTTTATTAAAGGCCCTTTGTTAGAGGTGTGCCCTTGTGGGGTTGTTTGATAGTGTTCTCGGAATTAATTCATTTTTTTTATTTATTAAAAGCCCTTTGTTAGAGGTGTGCCCCTGTGAGATTATTTAACAATGTTCTCAGAATTAATTCATCCCGTATTTTTCATTAAATGCCCTTTGTTAGAGTTATGCCCATGTGGGATTGTTTGACAATATTCTCGAAATTAATTCATCCCGCTTTTATCATTAAAGGTCCTTTGTTAGAGGTGTGCCCCTGTGGGGTTGTTTATTCACTTTTGATTTTTAATTATGACAACATATCTTGAAATGAATAGGACTTTTATTGATACTCCAATAACAATAGAGTCTATTTGAGAAAAACTTGGAGCTCTCGCTCTAAGGTTCAATTCCAAACTAAATTCAACTATAATTATCAAAATAAAATGCAAACTATAAAAAAAAATCTTACTGATATTATTTTCTTAGATGTTTAGCATTCCAGGGATGGACCAACTGTCTTCCTTCCAATGTTTCTAACCAATACGTCCCCTGTCGTTGAGTCCGGATAATTCTGTAAAGGCCCTCCTAGTTAAGAGCTAGTTTTCCAGTGCGTGGGATTTGGTAGTCTGAGTTACTTCATGGAGGACTAGGTCTCCATGTTAAAAACTCCTCTGCTTGACTCGAGCGTTGTAGTACTGGGACATGACTTTCTGATACGCCACTACCTGTACTTGGGCCTATTCTCTTTTCTCTTTGATAAAATCAGCATTGGCCCTCAACTCGTTTTCATTGTAACTAGGGTCAGAGTGCTTAGTTCGATGGCTTGCCAGTTGACCTATTTCTACTAGGAGGACCACTTCACTTTTGAAGGCAAGAAAGTAGGGTGTTTCCCCAATGGGGACTTTGGTAGTAGTCCTGGAGCGAAAAAGAGATATACCTTTCACACCTGAAAGTGTTTGGTTGTGTTTCCTATGTGCATATAAGTTCTGATGCTAGAAGCAAAATTGATCCAAAGTCCAGAAAGTGTACTTTTATTGGGTATGACACTGATGAGTTTGGTTATCGATTTTGGGATAATCAAAATCGAAAGATTATTAGAAACAGATATGTCATATTCAATGAGAAAATAATGTATAAAGACAGGTCAACAACAGAATCTATTGATGCAAATGCTTATGTTGAAAGTGATAGGTTTGTTGAGTTGGAAGAAATAACTAAGGATAATGTGTAGAGGAGAATTCAGAATAATCCAGAAAATATAGTTCTACGGGTGGAACAAGGTACACCTACGATTGCGGTGAGACAATATTCCAAAATCTGTAGACTTACACAACGATATTCACCCTCTTTACACTATTTGTTGTTATCTGATGGTGGTGAGTTAGAGTGTTATGATGAAGCAATGCATGTTGGTGATTCAACCAAGTGAGAGTCAGCTATGCAGGATGAGATGGACTCACTCATGTTAAATCAGACATGAGAGCTAATTGAGCTACCAAAAGGCAATAAGGCTTTACATAACAAGTGGGTTTATCGGATTAAGGAAGAACATGATGGCAGTAAGCACTACAAAGTCAAATTGGTTGTGAAGGGATTTTAACAGAAGGAATGTGTTGATTACACTGAGATTTTCTCTCCAGTTGTGAAGCTGACTATAATCAAATTGATACTAGGAATCATGGCTATAGAAAACTTACATCTTGAGCAATTAGATATAAAGACTACTTTCTTTCATAGTGATTTGGAGGAGGATGTCTACATGAGACAGCCACAGGGATTTGTAGTGATTGGTAAGGAAGGTTTAATATGCAAGTTGAAAAGAGCTTGTATGGTTTGAATTAGGCCCCGAGACAGTGGTACAAGAAATTTAATGGATTCATGTGTAGTAGTGGCTACAAGAGGTGCCAGGCAGATCACTGTTGTTATGTGAAAATGTTTGATAACAGTTATGTTATTTTGCTTTTGTATGTGGATGATATGTTGATTACAGGTTCAAGCCTTAGTGAGATTAATAATCTGAAGAAACAGTTGTCTGAGCACTTTACAATGAAAGATTTGGGTGATGCACAACATATTCTTGGAATGAGGATTTGCAGGGACAGAGTGGGTGGTATTCTAAAGTTGTCACAAGCAGAATATGTTAAAAATGTTCTTAACCAGTTCAGTATGCAAGATACAAAACTAATTAAAGAGCACCCCATTAACTAGTCATTTTAGACTAACTAAGGAACAATCACCCAAGATAGAAGAGGAACGAGCACACATAGAAAAAGTTTCATATGTTTCAGCTCACTACAAGAAATTCGATTTTTTCCCACGGAATATTTCGTAGTAAAAAGTCAAAATTTCATAGCAAAAACTCTTTTGCCACGAAATATTTTCGTAGCACCAATCGTTGCAATATGTGGCGTCTCTAATTGTAAATTTCGACGAAATCATGTTTCGTGGCAAATTATAGGATAATAGCGACGAAAATATTTCGTCGCAATACCTATTATTTACTACGGTAAAATTTCGTAGGTAATATAACTATTTGCTACGATAATATTTCGTCGCTAATTCTTATTATTTCCCACGAAATAATATTCCGTTGGAAATAAATGTATTTGCTACGATAATATTTCGTCGCTAATTCTTATTATTTTCCACGAAATAATATTCCATTGGAAATAAATGTATTTGCTACGATAATATTCCGTCGCTAATTCTTATTATTTTCCACAAAATAATATTCCGTTGGAAATAAATGTATTTGCTACGATAATATTTCGTCGCTAATTCTTATTACTTCCCACGAAATAATATTCCGTTGAAAATAAATGTATTTCCTACGAAATTTATTTCGTCGCAAATTAGTAATTACTACGAATTAAAGCGTCGAAAATTAGTAATTACTACGAAAAAAAACCGTAGCAAATTATAATAATTTTTTAAAAAAAAATATAAAACACTTATACAAATTTATATAATCACTGTTTTATATTTTTTTCCTTTTGTTTTTCAAGTACCACTAATATCAAGAAAACTCATTATAATATATATATATATATATATATATATATAACATTTTATGCTATTTAATTTTTAAATATAAGGTATAAGTGTGCACAAGTTCTTGCTAATAAAAATACACTAGTGAAGAAACACATTAACATTCCTAACAAGCATGCTACAAGTTCTGTTACCCAAAACATGTTAATTACATACATATACATACATTCCATAACAAAAGAAAGACGGTTAATTACAACCAAAACAACTTCATTACAAATACCCATGGCATATGCATATTACTAACATGCTTGATTAGAGCAACATAAGATGGTGATGAAGCAATTGGAAGCATTTGCGCGTGATCAAAAATTCCTTGTGTATATGGCATTTCAAAAAGTAACTTCATTCTGGTCCAACCTGCATAAAGTATTAAAAAATCAACAAACTGAATAAATTAGTGATCGTATAAGTTACCGAGCTTGAAAAATCTCCAATACCGTTAAAAATAGAAATAAAAAATCCTGTTTCTTTTTCTCATTAATCAAAAGAGGATAAGTTTAGAAGTTGTCTTGATTATCATAAATGACTTATTATAGGTAATATAACTATTTGTGGTGATTTATGTAAGGAAGGAACTGAAATATAAAATTTTAGAACTGGAATTTGCTGTCAGCCCTGCAACTAAGGAAAATATGAGAGAATATCTTTGTTGCTACCGAGATTGTTGGCACATTTCATCACCCAATTCCCTCTCTCACAACCCACTATGACAGCTTAGACAACTTCAAATTATATATAAAATCTCAACCATATATTGTCAACACTTGTATAATAAATTAATTAATTGCTTCAACAACTATTTTCAAATTTTAAAAAATTTTGCTTAACCCGGCAACCATGGAACAATTTGACAACTACCAACTTGAAATTCCACTCACCCTTTTAAACCTAGATTCATCCTATATATATATATATATATATATATATATATATATATATATATACACACACACACACACACACCCAGACTTTGCCTAAATATACTTGATGGAATGCATTGTCAACTTTTGACTAACAAAGCAAGGCATGTGCACTGTGTAACCAACTGCGAGTTTTCCTTGTTTTGGTCTTTTTTTTCTTGGTGAGCAAACATCATTAATTCATATACCTCCTAAATTAATACACTATACAAGTATACATTCATTGAACAGTTCCAGTTTCTATCAAATGTTCACTATAATGGAAATCATTTTCAAGTCTTGCAATAATATAGCACAGGGACCAAGACCTACCCTCAATTATTTGAAAATTGGATATATATATATATATATATATATATATATATAACCACTGATTTGTATTCAAAATTCTGAAATTTGTTTCCCAGTAAATAAAAACACAACGAAACATAAATATTTTTTTCTTCACATTAACCAACCATAAATTGTTGTCTCCATACATAATCCTCAATAACAGTTTTAACTAGGGTTCAGATATAGATATTACACACACATCCACAGATCTATCATATAGATATTACACACACAAAACACACACATGCACAGATCTATCATACACATATTACACACGCGCATACGCAGAATGCACATATCTGTCTAAAACTAAATTTCTATCAAAATAAATTTCATACAAAATTATAAAAAGTAAAAATATCTGGAAAATCACCGATCTCGTCAAAACCACTGCTCCGATCTCGCCAAAGCCATCGTCACCGTCCTCCCATGCCACGAGAGAGAGAGAGAGAGAGAGAGAGAGAGAGAGAGAGAGAGAGCAAACACAAAATACAGATCGGCAGACGTGAGTTGGGACTTAGGATGCAGAGAGAGGAGTGCGGGCCGTGTGGCTAGGGTTGAGAGTAATTGATCGGTTAAAGAATATATATAGATGGGCTTTCAGAACATGGGCTTAGGTTTAAGCTATGTTAATTCCCTTGGGCTAGGTCCATTTATATTTAAAAAGTTTGGTAGTGATTTGCTACGAATTTTTTTTCGTGGTAAATATGAAAGGTATTTTCCACGGATTTTATTTTTCGTAGTAAATACCCTACTATTTACTACGAAATTAGTTCCGTAGTAAATAACATATTATTTGCTACGACATAAATTTCGTTGAAAAAGGATATTTACTACGAAATTAAGTTTTCGTAGTAAATAATTTAGTATTTCCTACGCATTTAGTTTTTCGTAGTAAATAATATATTATTTGCTACGAAATAAATTTCGTCGAAAAAGGGTATTTACTACGAAATCAAGTTTTCGTGGAAAATACCCTAGTATTTACTACGAAATTGTTTCCGTGGTAAATACGAAGAGTATTTTCCATGGATTTTATTTTCCGTAGCAAATACCTTATTATTTACTACGAAATTGAAACCGTGGTAAATGGTCCGTGGGAAAAAACTTGTTTTCTTGTAGTGGCTATTGGCATCTTGATGTATGCTATGGTTTGTACCAGGCCAGACATAGCACATGTAGTGGGAGTTGTAAGCAGGTACATGAGTAATTCAGGCAAACAACATTGGGAGACAGCAAAATGGATCCTTAGATACTTGAAGGGTACCACAGATATATCATTTTGTTTCACTAGGTCGGGTATTGTGTTGTAAGGTTATGTTGATTTAGACTTGGCTGGTGATGTGGATAATAGGAAGAGTACTACTGGGTATGTGTATACTTTGGGTGGTACGATAGTGAGTTGGGTCTCTTAGTTGTAGAAGATTGTGGCTCTCTCGACCATAGAAGTTGAATATGTTGCAGTCATAGAAGAGAGCAAGGAGATGGTTTGGCAGCAGAGGTTTTTGGAAGAGTTAGGTAAGGAGCTAGAGAATAATATTCTATACAATAACAGTCAGAGTACTATTCATCTTGCTAAGACTCTGGCATATTATTCTAGAACGAAGTATATACAATTAAGGTACCACTTCATTCGTTCGCTTTTGGATGACAATGTGTTATCACTTGAAAAGATCCATTAAATCAGAATCCAGCAGATATGTTAACCAAAGCAGTGACTATTGAGAAATTGAAGCTGTGCTTAGCTTTAGTTGGTGTTCGAACTTGAAGACAGAGAAGATAGTTGCTGCGGTGTTTTGCTATGGTTTGGGGCATGAGGGAGTTTGTAGATTGATATTATTAGTCTTCAAGTGGGAGATGATAAGTAGTGTGGAGCCTGATTATACTGTACACCTTAACCCAACCTTAGCCAGAATTTTTAGAGAGATATTTTAGTATTTTCACACTTGTTATGTAGCTCTAGGAGATGCCTATATATACGGTCTAAATTTTCTGTAATTGTATCTTATTTTTCTCATCATAGTGAAAATCCTACAATACCAAAGACGTAATTCTATATTTTGAGTGAATTTTATAAATCTATGTGTCTTTGCTTGCGTATTTTGATCTTCTTTCTATTAATTTTTGTAACAATCATGTGAATGTGTTACAACCTAGGAAGTACAGATACTTTTCTACAAAAGTAATGTATTTATATCGTGTCCGTATCAGATACCGATATTCCTTGGATACTCTCGGATACGTGTCTGATACTTTTTAAACGTGTCCATAATTTGAAAATATATATTTTTTATTTCTAATACGTATTCGATAATTCTCGAATATTTCAAAAGACATTTTTAACAAGTTTTGAATATGAAAATATAGTTTTTTCAACAATAATATCATATTATAATTGTGAAGAAAATTTTAAAATTCATTTAAAAAAAAGTATTGAGATGCATATCATAATTTAATACAAAATTCATTCATGTTAATTATACAATGACTCTTAACTCTTATTTATTTGTTAATGATAATATTTTATAAAAAAATATTAATAACTCATTATTTTTTTGTATATATAAAAATATAATTTATTATTTTTATATTATTGTATTATTTTTGTACTCATATTTTTATTATTTTTTAGATTTATGATATCATTCTACTATTATTATATTGTACTCATATTTCGTAGCAGCGCTCAAGTGAGAAGAGTTGCGCTGTACAGTTGATCAATGGGAAAGAAAACAAGATTCCTCTCAAAATGTGAAACCGCGTCATGAACATTTCAGAACCAGTACTATCGGTGAAAAAGCAGATTCCTCTCAAAATGGATTCCAGCTCAAAAGCACATGTAGCTGGCCTCGATCTACAGACAAAATGATGAAATTAATCTAGTACTATCGAGGCAATTTTCCAAACAATTCAGAACAGATTTCATGTCAATGTCTTATCAACATTGTCCTGACCAATGGTAATTATGCTATGGAAGGGCCCATTTTGTGCCTTTGTGTTTCACTGTGTGCTGCTCGATTCATTTCCTTTCATTTTCGACTTTAAGCTCACATGTTCATACAAAGCTGACTTTTATCATACTTTTGGCCCGTCAATCAAGCTCATTTTGCTGGCCAGTATCTTTTGCAACCAAGTTTGTAGTACAAGATTATTAAAATTCATATTGAGATCGGTGAGTCTGGCTATTGAATTCTATTGTCTACTCTATTGTTCTCCGGGAGAAATATTTAACAAGATGAGAGAGAATTAATGGCAGAGAGTGCAGTAACATTTCTGCTCAATCACCTGACCATCTTCCTTCAACAAGAGTCAAATCTCTTAGGAGGAATAAGGGAAGAAGCTGAGTTCATAAGAGATGAATTGGAGCGCATGAGGGCTTTCCTGAGAGAAGCAGATGCAAAGGAAGAGATTGACAAAGAGCTCCAAGTATGGGTCAAGCAAGTGCGTGACATTGCCCATGACACCGAAGATGTTCTTGATGAATTCATGCTCCGCATCGCACGTTATCATGGAGATGGATTCTATGGTTTTCTTGGTAAGATTTCTTTCAAGATTAAGAACTTGAAAGCACGTCGTCGAATTGCTAATGAGATACACCGAATAAGGTCTAGAGTGATTCAAATTGCTGAGGGACATCAGAGATACCGTTACAAATTTAACGTCTCAGAGCAAGGCTCAAGCTCCAACACTGTCAATAACACATGGTATGATTGTCGAGGTGATGCACTTCTACTGGAAGAAGCTGAACTTGTGGGCATTGATCGGCCCAAAAAGCAGCTGATTGAGTGGCTCTTGGAGGACACTCCGAGACTCAAAGTTGTTTCGGTGTTGGGAATGGGGGGGTTGGGGAAAACCACCCTAGTAAAGAAAGTTTACGATGACAGGGATGTGAAGAAACATTTTCGATGCCATGCTTGGATTACTGTTTCTCAATCCTTTGATCTCAAAGAAGTTCTGAAAGACTTAATTCAACAACTCTTTGATGAAGTCAACAAACCGGCTCCTCAAAGGTGGGAAGCCACGGACATCAGTCACCTGAAGGCACAACTCAAGGATTTCCTCCAACTGAGAAGGTACGTGCTTGTTCTAGATGATGTGTGGCGTATAAATGCATGGGATGCTTTAAAACATTCATTTCCTGACGACAATAGTGGCAGCCGAATATTGCTCACGACCCGTATTGGTGGTGTAGCTTCTGCGTCTTGCGTAGAATCCCATGGTAACATATATACTATGGAACCATTGTCCCCAGAAGAGTCTTGGACTCTGTTCTGTAGGAAGACATTCCAAGATAACTGTTGCCCTCCACATTTGGATCAACTCTCACGAAGTATCTTAGAAAAGTGTGAGGGCTTGCCACTTGCAGTTGTGGCAATTAGTGGTGTTTTGGCTACGAAAGACAAAAGTGGAGTGCATGAATGGGAATTGTTTCAACGTAGCCTTGGCGCTCAATTAGAAGGAATCGACAAACTTGAGAATACGAAAAAAATACTCTCTCTCAGTTACGACGATTTGCCTTATTATCTTAAAATTTGTTTCTTATACTTCAGCATATTTCCAGAGGATTATCATATTAAGAGAACAAAACTGGTTCGGCTATGGACTGCGGAAGGATTTGTAGAAATGAGAAAAGGAATGACATTAGAAGAAGTTGCTGAAGGCTACCTTAATGAGCTTGTTAATAGAAGCTTGGTCCAAGTAGCAGACTTACATTATGATGGGAGGCTTAGAAGGTGCCGCATCCATGATCTTTTCCGTGACATTATTACTTCAAAGTCAAGAGAACAAATCATTGTAGCGATTGTTTGTGAAGAAAACACAAGTTGGCCGGAAAAAGTTCGCCGCTTGTCAATCCACTCTACCTTGCGAAACTTGCAGCAAACAAATCGTTTTTCTCAACTTCGTTCTTTGCTCATGTTCAGGGTAGCAGAGCCTCTATCCAAGTCTTCGATGCCTATATTATTTAATGGTGGTGTGAGGTTGTTGAAGGTTTTGGATCTCACAGATGCTTCTTTAGAGACACTTCCAAATGAAGTTGTCAAACTATTTCATCTCAGGTATTTAAGCTTGAGGAGAACAAAGATCAGAACTCTTCCCAACTCCATTGGAAAACTCGAGAACCTCGAAACGTTGGATCTTAAACACACCTATGTAACTGAGTTGCCTGTTCAGATCGTAAAGCTCCAACGACTTCGTCATCTCTTGGTGTATCGCTACAATTTTAAAGGCTATCCAACTTTCCACGGTACGCATGGTTTTAAAACGGTATTGGGAATAGAAGGTTTGACTTCCCTGCAAAAACTTTGTTATATGGAAGCGAACCACGACAATAGTGGAATTGTAGTGAGAGAACTGGCGAGGCTGACTCATCTGAGGAGATTAGGGATTAAAAAGTTGAGAAGACAAGATGGGATGGCTTTGTGCTCCTCTCTTGAAAAGCTGAGCAAACTTCGCTCGCTGAGTATAAGTTCAGTAGAAGAGGATGAGATCATTGATTTTCAATCTCTGTCTTCACCTCCTCGGTTTCTTCAAACCCTCTATTTGCAAGGACGTTTAGAGAAGTTGCCGCACTGGATACCTTCTCTTCATAGCCTGACGAGACTAGATCTGCGCTGGAGCAAGTTAACCGATGATCCACTAGAATCCCTTCAGCATTTGCCCAGCCTGGTAGATCTTCACCTTCATGGGGCTTATGAAGGGAAGGAATTGTGTTTCAAGGCTGGAAAGTTTCAGAAGATAAAGAAATTGAACCTTGCAAGGTTAAAAGGATTGAGGTGTATCAGCGTCGAGGAAGGTTCAATGCCACTTCTTGAATCACTAGATATTTGGAAATGTGAATTGGAGGTGCTCTCAGGCATTGAACATCTAACCAACTTTAAATTCCTTGGCCTTCATGATATGCCTGAGAAACTGAATATGACACTGAATCGTCACAGACAAGGTGTGGATTACTGGAAAATAGAACACATTCCCAAAGTTTGGATTGCAGCTCTAAAAGATGGTGATTGGGAAGGTTATTTTCTATAGCCTTTGAGAGAACAGAATGACAGAGAGAAAGTGACATGACCAGGTTGGTATCATCATCACCTTTGCTGTGCTTTTTCTTCGTCTTCTCTCTCTCTCTCGCTGACCATTGTGTGTATCATATTATTTGTAAATGCCATACATGTTATTTCTAAATATGAGAACTTTAATTTTTGTAATTGTATTGATTCTAATTTAGAACTTGAAAAACTAATTATGAAGTTCATCCGCATGCTTGAAAGACAATTAAAAAGTTTTACTGTACAATTATTTGGAAGTTAAAATGAGTATTTCGTATACGAGTGTGTATTGCTTTATATGTGTGTATAAGGTGTGTATAGGTGTATATTTGTGAATATGTGTGTTTATAGGTGCATATAGATTTATAATCTGCATGTATAAGTTTATATTTGTATCTATAGGTGTACATGTGTATGTATGTGTATATATATGTGTTATTATATGTGTTTTCAGTTTCAATGGCAAATGAATGGTTTATCCAAACAAAATAATTAGAATTGGAATTCAATTACAAATGAATTCCAAAGTTGATTCAAACGATCAAATTGGATTTCCATTGTTGAACTCTATTCAATGAAATTACAATTCCAATGCAATTTTAATTCGGCGTAACCAAATGTACCATCAGTGAAATCTGATGTTTTTAGTTTTGGAATTTTGGTCCTGAAAATCGTGAGTGGTAGGAAAAATACTATATTTCTTTTAGTTTCATTTTCTCAATGGTAACATTTTCATATAGTTTGAATATGAAAATGAAAATGATAATTGTCTCAGGAATGGGAGCTGTGGAAAGAAGGGACTGCATTGGAACTAAAGGATTCAACACTGGGCAATTCGTGTTTCTTACACCAGTTGTTGAGAACTTCATCTCCTTTTGTGCAGAGTTGAAGTATATGCAATAATGAAACTCTGTAAGTCTCAATGGACGATAAATTTAAAGTTTATTTAATGGTAGTATGATACTAGTCTACACCTACATAGATACATGATCGTTATGAAATTCATATAGTTCTGTTTATCATTTATAGTTCACTTGGAATGCTATAAAAATGAAGAAAAATGATTTACTGATTATATTCCAGAAAAGGTCATCTCATGTGTTCGTATCTTTACAATTCTGTTAAAAGGATGAATCTGGTAAGCGCACATAGAGAGAGACTATGAACATGAATTCTACATTCATGTAACATTTTATATACTTAAATTGTTGGTCATTCTCTTTCTAGCGTTTGGTTGCAAAGAAATGCTACTAAGCTCGATTGGTACTCTATGTTATCATTCAACAACAATTTCAGCCTGACATTTACAGAAAATATGAATAATTTGTGAAGTATTTTTGCTTGAAAATCTTGCAAAATAAAAGAAGCTAATGATATGAAATACAATAATTAATTCCCTCTTCAACTGGCTTACTTTGGCTGACACCATGTATACCATCTAGCGTTTGGCGTTCCATATATTGTGCATGTTCTTGTGAACCCAAGAGAATAAAACCACTTTGTCACAACTCACACCTATAATGGAGTAGCTTAACAAGTAACAACTCCTCTGTTCTGTGTAAGCTTGACTTTTACTGTAAAAAAAAAATTTCAATATCTGCTAAAGATTTCTATATATAATTTTATAAAGAGCAATGCTACATGTCATGAAATTATTTCATGAATTTGTATCATGAATGATGTGGCAGGTAATGTGGTGAGTTAGTATTGGTGGGATTCCTCCCATACACAGAATCTCATGATATTATTACCGAATTCCACCAATACTAACTCTCCACGTTCCCTGCCACATCATTCATGATAAAATTTATGAAATAATTTCATGACATTTAGCATTTCTCTTTTATAAACATTGTCCAATACCAAAGGATTCCACAAAACCACCAAAAGTCAATGACTACATCTATGTTTGATCAGAACAACTCTCCCTTCTCCTAAAAAAATAATTTTGGGCTTTCATTCCGTAATTTTAATAACATATTCTGTTGGCTACATTAAAAAAAGAAAAAGTTTGAAATCATTAAATAAAAAACAAGAATGTTTAAACAATAATAATGGTACATCTCAAGGAAAGCAAAGTTTACCTACCAATTTCATTAAACAATAGAGGGTTATGAAAACTAACTGTCCATGAGTGAGGCTCTTTGATATATTATTTGCTCTGTTTTTAGTTTGAAATAAAGATAAACCCTCACCTAATTTGTAAATAAAGCTCAGGCATTCCTCCACCTTAAGGTTACCTGAGAAAAGTGAAGAGAAAATTAATGGCAGAGAGCGCAGTAACCATTTTGCTTGATCACCTGACAATCTTTCTTGAAGAAGAGTCAAAACTCTTGGGAGGAATTAGGGAAGAAGCTGAGTGCATCAGAGATGAATTGGAGCGCATGAGGGCGTTCCTGAGAGTAGCTGATGCAATGGAAGAGATTGACCCTGAACTCCAAGTATGGGTTAAACAAGTGCGTGACATTGCTTATGACACTGAAGATGTTCTTGATGAATTCATGCTCCGCTTCGCTCATCATCATGGGGATGGATTGTACGATTTTCTTCGTAAGATTTCTTTCTCGATTAAGAACTTGAAAGCACGCCATCGAATTGCTTCTGAGATACAAAGAATAAGGTCTAGAGTGATTCAAATTGCTGAGGGACATCAGAGATACCGTTACAAATTTAATGACATCTCAGAGCAAGTCTCAAGCTCTATGGTCAACAACATATGGTATGATCGTCGAAGTGATGCACTTCTAATTGAAGAAGTTGAGCTTGTGGGGATTGAAAGGTCTAAGCAGTAGCTGATTGAGTGGCTTGTGGAGGAAAATCCAAGACTGGAAGTTGTTTCCGTGGTGGGAATGGGGGGTTTGGGGAAAACCACTTTGATAAAGAAAGTTTATGATGATTATTAGAAATAAGAAGAGAGGAGATAATATCTCTGAATTGTATTAATGAATGGTATATAATAGTATACAGTGAGAACATATATATAGGAGAAGGAAAGAGTGGGGAGCAAGTTATCCTATACATGAGAGGATTCCTAATTAGATGTGGAAAAGGATAAATATAAAATATAATATACTAATATATATTAACACTCCCCCTCAAACTCAAGGTGGGTTATACGACGCCATCTGGAGTTTGAAAACAAGCTCTCGAAAACGCCCTGGTGGAAGAGATTTGGTGAAGATATCTGCTATCTGATCATGGGAAGTGACCGATCGTAACTGCAAGATATTCTGAAGTAGATGATGACGAACAAAATGACAATCGATCTCAATGTGTTTGGTCCGCTCATGAAAAACATCATTGTGTGCAATCTGAATATCACTATTGTTATCACAATAGATATGAGTAGTAGTGGGCGAACAAACACCCATATCTTGAAGAAGCCATCGTAACCATAAAAGCTCAGAAGTAGTATCGGCAAGTGCTCTATACTCGGCTTCAGTGCTAGATCGAGCAATAACAGACTGTTTCTTACTACGCCAAGAAATCAATGAACTTCCAAGAAAGAAGCAATATCCTGTAGTGGAACGACGATCTGTTGGGTCACCAGCCCAATCTGCATCAGAATAAGCACGAAACACCAGTGAAGACTGATGAGAGAAAAAGAGCCCACGAAATACAGTACCCTTGACATAGCGGAGAATACGAAGAACAGCAGCAAAGTGAACTGATCTCGGTGAAGCCATGAACTGACTGACAATATGTGCGGCATGAGAAATATCTGGACGAGTGACAGTAAGATATACCAGACTACCAACCAACTGACGATACAGAGTACCATCACGAAGAAGTTCACCATCATGTGGAGTAAATCTCACATTAGGCTCAAGTGGAGTATCCGCAATCTTGTTGTCTGTGATGCCAGCTTTGGAAAGAAGATCAGAACAATACTTTGCTTGAGTAAGGTAGTAACCATCAGTAGCTCTAGTAATTTCCAGTTCAAGAAAATAACTGAGAGGTCCAAGATCTTTCATTTCAAACTGATGATTGAGAAACTACTTAAGTTCCTAAATACCCTGAGTATCATCCCCGGTGATGATCATATCATCAACATAAAGTAAGAGAAGAATAATACCATTTGCAGTATGCCGGATAAATAAAGCCGAATCATATGTACTGGTAGAATAACCAAGGCGAGAAATAATAGAACTAAACTTGGCAAACCAAGCTCGAGGTGCCTGTTTTAGACCATACAAAGCACGCCTAAGTCGACAAACCTGATGAGGTGGATGATCAAAACCTGGAGGAGGCTTCATATAAACTTCCTCGAGTAAATCACCATTGAGGAAGGCATTTTTGACATCCATCTGAAAAAGTTCCCAATGACGGGAAGCAGCCACAACAATAAGAGTACGAACAGAAGGAAGACGAGCAACAGGAGCAAAAGTCTCCTCATAATCAATGCCATACTCCTGTGTGAACCCCCTTGCCACAAGTCAGGCTTTATAGCGCTCAATAGACCCATCTGAACGAGTCTTGATTTTATAAACCCATTTACATCCAATGGCAGACTTCCCTGGAGGCAATTCAACTAGATCCCATGTATGAGTCTGGGCAAGTGCATCTAACTCTTCTTTCATTGCTCGCTGCCATAAAGGGTTAGAGAAGGCCTCACTAAAAGTGTGAGGTTCATGAAGGGTTGCAAGAGCATGATACCAATGATAGTCATGAAGATGTGTAGGGGAGGTTTTTACCCGAGTGGATCGACGAGGATCCAAAGCAGTGGCAGCATTAGGAGCCTTAGGCGGGACAGATGATTGGAACTCAACTGCAGGAGGGTCAACCACATGTGAT
This sequence comes from Cornus controversa, assembly GCA_026545225.1. Lineage (NCBI taxonomy): Eukaryota > Viridiplantae > Streptophyta > Magnoliopsida > Cornales > Cornaceae > Cornus > Cornus controversa. Next base: position 85,441,486 of record CM048846.1, on the reverse strand, counting down.
GAGCCAGAAGGATCAACTGTATCTGATGAGCTAGCAGAAGGAGAATCTGAAAAAAGATCTGCAGATGTATCTAAAGAAGGAATAGGAAACTGGTGATCAGGAATACCAGTGAATGTGGATAAGGTATGAAATATTTTATATTCCCAAAAAATAACATGACGAGAGACTCTAAGACGTCTCGCAACTGGATCATAACACCTATATCCTTTTTGTTCAAGTCTATACCAAAGAAAACAACAGAGCTGAGCACGAGGTTGTAATTTTGTTCGCTCATGAGGATGAAGAAGAACAAAACAAGCACACCCAAAAACTCTAAGCTTACTATAGTCAGGAACTTGCCGGTAAAAACGCTCATATGGTATTTGATTTTATAAAAGTGGTGTGGGTACATGATTCATGGTATAGACAGCAGTGAGGGATGCTTCACCCCAAAAAGATGATGGCACAGAAGAAGAAATGACAAGTGATCTAACCAAATCTAAAATATGTCGAAGTTTTCGTTCAGCTCGACCATTTTGTTGAGATGTACCAGGACAAGAAGAGTGGAAAATAGTGTCATATTGTTTGAGGATATTTTGAAATTCATTTTGCCTGTATTCTGTACCATTATCAGAACGAAAAGTTTTGATATTGGTGAAAAATTGAGTTGAAACCATTTGTGTTAAATTACAAAAGATGTTGAGTAATTCAGAACGATTTTTCATTAAAAATATCCAAGTGAATCGTGAAAAATCGTCCAGAAATATAACAAAATATCGTGCCCCACCCATGGTGGCTACAGGAGAAGGTCCCCAAACATCAGAATGAACAAGATCAAAAGGAAAAGAAGAAAATGACTCACTGTTATTAAATGGTAAAGCAGGCTATTTACCTAATTGACAAGAAATGCAATCAAAAGAATCGGTTTTAACTGATCCTAACAAACCCTTAAATGCGAGACTTTTGACTCGAGAAACCGATGCATGACCCAAACGAGAATGCCACAACTCAAGAGTGGGTATACTACGTTGTGTAGATGCAGCTGTGACAGATGAGGTTGGTAGATGTAAGGAAGAAAGCTCAAATAGGCGCCCTGTCTTACGACCTGTCCCAATGATCTGACCTGTTTGAGGATCCTGTACAACACAGCCAGTAGAGGTGAATGTTATATTCAAACCTAGCTCAGTCAATTGACCAACAGACAAAAGATTAAGAAAAAGATTGGGAACAAGATAAACATTGGGAACAGACAGATTTGATTGAGAGACAGTGCCTATGTGACTAACGGTCATAGTGGAACCATTAGCTGTGTGAATAATAGGGGCATGAGATGTAGGAGTTTGAGCAGTGAGCAAAGTATGGTCAGGTGTCATATGATTGCAGCAAGCAGAGTCCAAAATCCATGAATTAGGTGTACCTGGTGCGGTTGAGAAAGCAGAATTAGATAAGCTTGAACCTGATTGCTTGGATATAACCTGGTTGAGAATTGCCTCCAGATCAGCAGCAGAAAATGTAAATGGGGACGTCTGAGAATGAGTAGTAACTGGTGTAGAAGAAGAAAAATGAGAGGACACTCTCTCTGTGGTACCTATAGCTGCAGCATTGCGAGGTCTAAGAAGTTTGAAACACTTCTCAATTGTATGCCCTGATTTGTGACAGTATTTGCAGTAACGTTGACTAGGTTTGGGATGAAATGACTGTGCTCGCTGTTGGTTACCACCATTATAATAAGAAGAATATCTGTTGAGTGAAGGCCGAAAAGAATAATAGCTGTGAAGTGAAGACCCAGACTGAAATCTCATTTTGTGGTGAAAAAACTCATTTTGAGCCATGTACAAATCCCAAATGACAAAACCGACTGCAAAACTGGAATCAGCGCAAAATTTCACGCAAGGTAGGCCCAGGAATTTTTTTTTGATGACGTGGTAGTATCTGATGACGTGGCAGTGAAGGGCTGAAATGGCAGTCCATGGGGCACAGAAGCTGACGTGGTAGTCCACAAGGCAGAGAAAGCTGACGTGTCAGTCCACGTGGCAGTGAAGGGCTGACGTGGCAGTCCACACGGTATAGAAACTGACGTGTCAGTCCACGTAGCAGAGAAAGATGACGTGGCAGTCCAGAATGATGACGTGGCACTGTTCAGGATGAATTTTTTTTTTTCAAGGGCTTCGATCTGATATATTCAGAAGACGAAAACAGGTCCAGAAGATTGAGATTCGACACAAAATAGGAAAAATAAAAAAAGTTCTCTTTGATTGATGAGAACAATTTACGCAGAAAAATTTAAAACCCAAGCTCTGATACCATGTTAGAAATAAGAAGAGATGAGATAATATCTCTGAATTGTATTAATGAATGGTATATAATAGTATACAGTGAGAACATATATATGGGAGAAGGAAAGAGTGGGGAGCAAGTTATCCTATACATGAGAGGAATCCTAATTAGATGTGGAAAAGAATAAATATAAAATATAATATACTAATATATATTAACAATGATAGAGAGGTGAAGGGACATTTTCAAATCCATGCTTGGATCACTGTTTCGCAATCCTTTGAACTCAAAGAGCTTCTCAAAGATTTAATTCGACAACTCGTTGGTGAAACCAAGCAACCGGTACCTCAAATGTTGGAAACCATGGACAACAATAACCTGAAAGCACAAATCAAAGATTTCCTCCAAGCGAGCAGGTATTTGCTTATCTTAGATGATGTGTGGAGTATAAATACATGGGATGCTTTAAAATATGCATTTCCTGGCAACAATTGTGGCAGCCGAATACTGCTCACAACGAGCATTAGTAGTGTAGCTTCTACCACTTGTGTAGAATCCCATTGTAAAATCTATATTATGAAACCTTTGTCCCCAGAAGATTCTTGGTCTCTGTTCTGTAGGAAGACATTCCAAGGCAACTGCTGCCCTCCACATTTAGAAAAACTCTCACGAAGTATCTTAAGAAAGTGTGAGGGATTGCCACTTCAGTTGTGACAATTAGTGGTGTCTTGGCTACGAAAGACAAAAGTGGAGTGCATGAATGGGAATTGGTTCACCATAGCCTAGGCTCTCAATTTGAAGGGGATGACAAACTTGAGAGTATGGAAAAAATACTCTCTCTTAGTTACAATGATTTGCCTTGTTATCTGAAAATTTGTTTCCTGTACTTGGGTATATTCCCCGAAGATTATAAGATTGAGTGCATGAGACTGATTCGACTATGGACTGCAGAAGGATTTGTGAAATTGAGAGAAGGAATGACAGTGGAAGAAGTAGCTCAAGGCTACCTTAATGAGCTTCTTAATAGAAGCTTGGTCCAAGTGGCAGAATCTTATCATGATGGAATGATTAGAAGGTGCCACATCCATGACCTTTTCCGTGAAATTATTACTTCCAAGACGAGAGAACAAAGCATTGCAGCAACAGTCAGCAGAGGAAGCACAAGATTGCTGGAAAAAGTTCGTCGTTTATCAATCCACTATACCTTGGGGAACTTGCAGCAAAAAAATTGTTTTTCTCAACTTCGTTCATTGCTTATGTTCAGGGTGTCAGAACCTCTGTCCAAATCATCGATGCCCATATTATTCAATGGTGGTGTGAGGTTGTTGAAGCCTTAGAGGTGCTACTTTAGAGACATTTCCAAATGAAGTTGTCAAACTCTTTCATCTTAGGTATTTAAGCTTGAGGGGAACAAAGGTTAAAATGCTTCCCAACTCCATTGGGAAACTTGAAAACCTTGAAACATTGGACCTCAAAGACACCTATGTAAATGAGTTGCCTGTTCAAATCCTAAAGCTCCAACAACTTCGTCATCTATTGGTGTATCGCTACAATGTCGAAGCTTTTCAACCCTTCTACCATTCTGATGGTTTTAGAGCGATAGTGGGAATAGAAGGTTTGTCTTCCCTACAAAAACTTGCTCATATCGAAGTGAACCATGACAATGCTAGAGTCGTAGTGGGAAAGCTAGGGAGGCTGACCCAATTAAGGAGATTAGGGATTAGAAAGTTGAGGAGGGAATATGGGATGGCTTTGTGCTCTTCCCTTGAAAAGATGAGCAACCTTCGATCATTGTCTATAAGTCTAGTAGAAGAGGACGAGATCATTGATATTCAATCTTTATTTTCACCTCCCCAGTTTCTTCAACGACTTTATTTGAAGGGGTGTTTAGAAAAGTTGCCGCACTGGATAACTTCCCTTCATAACCTGGTGAGATTACGACTTTCGTTTAGCAAGTTAAGGGATGATCCATTGCAATCCCTTCAAGATTTGCCTAATCTGGGGGAAATTGAACTTATTCAGGCTTATGATGGGGAGGAATTGTGTATCAACGCGACAGGGTTTCAGAAGCTTAAGAGATTACAACTTGCAAAATTAGAAGGATTGAGGTGTGTGAGAATGGAGAAAGGATCGATGCCTCATCTCGAGAAGATAAGTTGTGAGGACTGTAAGTTGCTGGAAGAGGTACCTGTAGGCATTGAACATCTAGTTAACCTTAAATCTCTTAATCTCTTTAGTATGTCAGCTAAATTGATTATGATATTGAATCGAGAAGAGGAAAGGGGGGACTATTGGAAAATAGCACACATTCCCAATGTGTGGATTGGAATTTTCCTAGATGGAAACGATACTCTCTATAGAGAAAATACCCCCCATAAAATTTCGCGCATGAGGTGGCCAGTCTCATACACAAAACCTGAGGAATATTAACCACTGATAGCAACAAGCATAGATGCAAAAGAAAGAAATAGAATAATTGCTAAAAGCTGAACAGAAATCCCATTGAACTGAAATAATTGATAAATAAATACATATATTCTGGTAATACAATTTGGAAGTCCCGTAACCTAAGGACCCCTTAACCAGAAAGAACAAAAGTTTTTAAATTCTAAAATTAATACCAACAATCAAATTCTCAAAAGTTCATAGTATGACTCTTGAAGAAGACAAGTTCCTACCCTGTAACTGATGAGATGAGACGTCTGCTACAACCAAACCCTAAAACTTTATCCTCGAGGTGGAACCTGTCTGAAACCTGAAATATCAACACAGTGGGTTAAACCCACGAGCAAGTTCTATCTACTACATCCCAATCAGAGAACCAATATACATACCCTCAGTATAAGGAACATAAAATAAGTCTATAGATTTAACCTACAAGTTATTCTTTTACCCAGTTTCGTGTTTCCAAAACAACAGTCAATATTTATAATATTCCACCCAAACCCTTATTATGCAAACGTGAACACATTCCTTACGTTCAGCAGAACTAAACATAATATAAAATAATATCAAATTTAAGCAATCCTAACATGCCATCATTTAATCTTTTGATACCTTAATAGGTACAGATATATACATACTAGTCATTTCCTATTTAGCTCATGTTTTCAGAAGTAAAAACATCTTATACATTATTCCAACACACCCTTATCATCCAACAATGAACATATTCTTTAAGTTCAAAATAAAGAAAACATGTGCATACACATATAGATACCTTATTAGATATGGGCGATCCTGACACGCCAAATAAAATGTATAGATACCTTATTAGGTATGGGCGATCCTAACACGCCAAATAAAATGTATAGATACCTTATTAGGTATGGGCGATCCTGACACGCCGGGCAATCCTGACATGCCAAATAAAATGCATAGATACTTTATTAGGTATGGGCGATCCTGACACGCCGGGCAATCCTTACATGCCAAATAAAATACATAGATACCTTATTAGGTATGGGCGATCCTGACACGCCGGGCAATCCTTACATGCCAAAATAAAATGCATAGATACATTCCCATATGCAATATAAAATAACAAGGTGCATTATGATTTAAATTTGCACAACCGTTATTTCAAATCATCCAACATGAAATTATCATCATAAGACAAATTGTTCACAAGTAGACTATAATCAAGTATTTGATGGGCATTTATATCCTTAAAGGAAAATATATTCAAATAAACCAAATAACTCAAGCATCCATTATAGAAGCAATTTCCCAGCTCAACCTCCAATGTACTCAATTCTACGAGGGAGTTTAAACTTAACTTTTATCTAGGTTTCTGGGCCTATTCCACTTCTCAGAACCCTATTAAATCATTCTGGAATTTTCTAGAATTTTTTTGAAATATTTTCAACAAATAAAAGAAGGTGAAAACCCAACTTTTAGACACTTTAAAAATTCATTGAACACTAAGGGAAGCTCCTTTCAAGATGAAAATTTAAACCCAAGTTTTATTTAACCTCCAGAAAGTTACCACAAGAATTTGGGAATTTTTGGAAATATAAAAGTATTTTCCAAAATTACAGAAAGTGAAAAATCCAACTTTTAGACACTTTAAAAATCAATTGAACAACAAGGACAGATGATTTTGAGTTGTAAATTTAAACCCAAGTGTATTTAGCCTCCAGAGAGTTACAGCAAAATTTTGGGAATTTTTGGAATTATAAAATTATTTCCTAAAATTACAGAAAGTGAAAAAATCAACTTTTAGACACTTTAAAAATCAATTGAACAACAAGGACAGATCATTTTGAGTTGTAAATTTACACCCAAGTGTATTTAGCCTCCAGAGAGTTACAGCAAAATTTTGGGAATTTTTGGAAATTTCTAAGTATTTTCTAAAATTAAAGAAGCTAAAAAAACAGTTTTTAGACACTTTAAAAATTAATTTAAAGAGAATGGTAAATCATTTCAACATGAAATTTAAACCCAAAGATCCTTAAGCTGCCAGGAAGTTACCATAAAAGTTTTGGAATTTTTAGAATTATAAAAGTATTTTTAAAAAATGATTTTCTCAATTTTTAAATTTTTCCAAAAATTTCAAAAATACAAAAGAAATATCAAAACTATTCGGAATGGGCCCATATTGGACCCAGAGGTGGGCCCCCGCGAGTGGGGCCCAAAAATCCTTTTCCGGCCACCGGCCGGCGCCGGCCGGACGCGCCCCCACGCGCCGGCGGCGCGCGTGGGGAACACGCGCGCTAGAGCTGTTCTTCCCCAGCGCGCTGGGGGGTTTTCCGGCGTGTTTTCCGGCATGCCCCGACCTCCGTTCAGCCTGATTTTTGTACCGTTCTTCTCCCCTTGATCCCCTCTACCCATTGGTACAAAAAGCCCCATAAAAAATTGTCCGAATCAAAAACCCCTAATTTACAAGTTCTAGGGTTCTTCGCAAAATTTAAAAATTTCAACTCAAATTTCTCACGATCTATTTTATTAAAGATCAAGGGTTGTTTTGTAGACCATCACAACAGAGAAGGCTTACGAATTAACATCTTTTTGCATCCTAAAGTCATGCATAAATCGATTGCTACACAATTTACACATACATGAAATATATATATGCATATATTCTTATATATATATATCTATACTCCTATATACAATTTAGCATAATAAATTCCCACGAAATTTCCACAAGAAGCAACAAAACAAAATACAACTATAAACAGATTTTCAATATAAATCGAATTCTTAAACCTAGACTATGCATACGGATTCAAAGGGGAAGAGAAGAATCAAACTTACCTTTTTCCTGACGAATCAACTTGTTCACCCGATCGTCACTCCCTTCTCTCTTTCGTTTACTTGCTCTTAGTTCTGTGCGTAAAATAACGGCAACCCTAATTTCTTCTTCTTTTCTTTTCCTTTTTTTTTTTCTTAATTATTATTCTATTATTGATTTTTCTAAAACTAAATAAAATCAAAATAATAATAATACAAGCAATAATAATATAATTATAACCTTGGCCCAACATTTTAAACATAATCTTAGCCCAATCATTCCAGCCCAAATTCCTCCCTAGCCCAAACCAAAGCATTTAAAAGATTTAAATAAAACAACATATAATAAATAACAATTCACATAAAATGATAAAAAAATAAATAAATAAACAGAGAAGTTTACATGAAATGATTGGAATATATAAATATAACAATCCACATAAAATGATAACATTCAAACTTATCAATTCACATGAAATGATAAAATGCATATAAAGGAAAATCAACTCACATAAAACGTTAAAATATAGAGACAATGCATTTCACATGAGTTAATAATAATATAAATAAAATAGTAATAATAATAATATAAAGCAATTCAAATTTCTTTAAAATAATTGCCGTCCAAATTTCTGGGGTATTACAGAGAGGGAAAGAATTTTCCTAGATGGTTGTTTTTAGCTCAATCAATTTAAGGTCGGTTTAGTACAAGTTGAAGCTGATGCAAAGAATAGATTCACTCATGTTTTTTCTTTCAGTAAGCTGTCTGCTAACATGCTTTTGGCCCATCAATCAAGCTCATTTGGTTCTCCACTTCCCTCAGGAATGAATGCTAGTTTAAAACCAATATGATTTGTTTTATTGTCTCTATACATCCGTCTATGCCTATGTTCTGTATTGTTATTTTTATTTGACTTGTTGCTATATCTTTTATTCTAAACTCTTTCCTCAAAGAGAGGCATCGATTCACTGTCTAAAGAGAGGCATCGATTCACTGTCTAAAGAGAGGAATCACTATGATTGTCAACAAGAATAGGGTACTTTCACTATTTAGTACAGAACACAACATGAAGTGATGAAGGAACGCAAAGCAAAATTATATTCACTTATATAAACAAAATCCAAAGTAACCAAGAATGACCTGCATTTCTTGAAATTCATACTGAGATTGGTGAGACAAGCCCTCTAAACCCACTGTCTTTATTGTTCTCTGAGAGAAAAAAAATATCAAAAGAGGAGAGAATGGCAGAGAGTGCAGTAAATTTTTTGGAAATTTAGTAATTTGTCTAGGGTTGTTATTGTAAGTTTAGATGAAAAACAGTTGCAGTTGTCCTATATATATTGTCATTGTGTATTATTGTCAAGGGGAAAGAAAAGCCAGTGTAAGAAAGCCTCTGTGTCAACATGGGTGTGCTGCCGACAGTAGTCGAGTACTCAGCAATTCCAAAGCCATCTATTTCCATGACACAAGTTGATGAAATTTGTCCAGTCTAAAGCAATTTGTACACCTAGATACAAATATAAACTTATACATGCACATTATAAATCTATATAATATACACATATACATCTATAAACACACATTCACAAATATACATCTATACACACCTTATACACATAAACATCAATACACAGTTATATACCAAATACTCAGTAAACTTTTTATTGTCTCAAAAACATGCGGATAAACTTTGTAATTAGTTTTTCCAGTTATAAATTAGAATAAATACAATTACAAAAATAAAAGTTCTCGTAGTTGCAAACATATCAAACTAAGGTATGAAATTTTGTTCCCCTTTTTAATGTGACCAAGGTAATATGATACACACCCATGGAGAGAGAGAGAGAGAGAGCACAACGAAGGTGATGATGATACTAACCTGGTCATGTCACTTTCTCTCTGTCATTCTGTTCTCTGGCTTCAGATAATATTCTTCCCAATGACCATCTTTTTCAGCTCCTATCCGAACAACGGGAATGTGTTCTGTTTTGGGTAATCCACACCTTGCTTGTCGTCATTCAATGCCATAATCAGTTTCTCGGGCATATAAAAAAGTTCATGAAATTTAAGGTTGGTTGGGTGTTCAATGTAATACACCGCTCCAACACATGGTATGATATTGTCTGCTATGGGCCATAACTCGCACAATTTTGCTCTTAAATTTTACTCCAAAAGTCTCATACTATTTGAAGAGAATACACTACATATAAGCACATCCCCTTTTTCACTCTCAGGCGATGTGGGATTGAGTACTCTGTACCCTGTTAGTGTGGTTGCTCAACCCAATGTCTGTCTTCGCACCCGCCCACTCACACCCGTTTACAAGGGTTACTACAATCCACCCCTTACGAGGCCCGACGTTCTCGTCCGCACACTTCTGGCTGGGTTCAGGCTCTGATACTAACTATAATACTCCGCTCCAACACATGGTATGATATTGTCCGCTTTGGGCTATAGCCCGGACTGTTTTGCTCTTGGGTTTTACCCCAAAATGCCTCATATCATTTGAAGAGAACACATTACATATAAGCACATCCCCTTCTCCACACCCAGGCGATGTGGGATTAAGCACTATGTACTCTGTCAGTGTGGTAGCTCAGCCTAGTGTCTTGTCTTCGCACCCGCCCACTCACGCCCGTCCACAAGGGTTACTACATTCAATGCCTGAGAGCACCTCTAATTCACATTTCCTAATATCTAGTGATTCAAGAATTGGCATTGAGCCTTTGAAATACCACCCAGAAAATTTCGCATAGGAGGTGGCAGTCTCATACACAAAACCTGGGAGATACATACAATTAATAGCAACAAGCATAGAATACAAAATACAGTAAAATAAATTCTAAAAGCTGAACAGAAAATCTCACTGAATTGAAACAACTGGTAAACAATTAATTATATGTTCGCTGATACAATTTGGAAGTCTCGTAACCCAAGGACCCCTTAATCATAATAAACAAAAGTTTAAGACTCTAATTTAAAACTAACAACTAAAATCTCTAAACGAGTTCATAGTCTGACCCATGAATAAGATGATAGATTTTTTCCCTGTGACAGATGAGAAGAGATGTCTGCCACAACCAACCCTAAAACTCTATCCTCGCAGTGGAACCTGTCTGAAACCTAAAATATCAACAAAGTGGGTTAAACCCATGAGCAAGTCCTATCTACTACATCCCAATCAACTTTGTTTAAGACAAAGTTGATGAAATTTGTCCAGTCTAAAGCAATTTGTACACCTAGATACAAATTTAAACTTATACATGCACATTATAAATCTATATAATATACACATATACACCTATAAACACACATTCACAAATATACATCTAGACACACCTTATACACATATACACCAATACACAGTTATATACCAAATACTCAGTAAACTTTTTATTGTCTCAAAAACATGCGGATAAACTTCGTAATTAGTTTTTCCAGTTATAAATTAGAATAAATACAATTACAAAAATTAAAGTTCTCGTAGTTGCAAACATATCAAACTAAGTTATGAAATTTTGTTCCCCTTTTTAATGTGACCAAGGTAATATGATACACACCCATGGAGAGAGAGAGAGAGAGAGAGAGAGAGCACAACAAAGGTGATGATGATACTAACCTGGTCATGTCACTTTCTCTGTGTCATTCTGTTCTCTGGCTTCAGATAATATTCTTCCCAATGACCATCTTTTTCAGCTCCAATCCGAACAACGGGAATGTGTTCTCTTTTCCAGTAATCCACACCTTGCTTGTCGTCATTCAATGACATAATCAGTTTCTCAAGCATATAAAAAAGGTCAAGAAATTTAAGGTTGGTTAGGTGTTCAATGCCTGAGAGCACCTCCAATTCACATTTCCTAATATCTAATGATTCAAGAATTGGCATTGAGCCTTCCTCCACTCTGACACACCTCAATCCTTTAAACCTTATGAGCCACAATTTCTTTATCTTCTGAAACTTTCCAGCCTTGAAACACAATTCCTTCCCTTCATAAACCTGACAAAGTTGAAGGTCTACCAGGTTGGGCAAATATTGAAGGGATTCTAGTGGATCATCTGTTAATTTGCTCCAACCTAACCCTAGTCTCATCAGGCTGTGAAAAGAAGGTATCCAGTACGGCAACTTCTCTAAACGTTCAACCAAACAGAGCCACTATACTTTGGGGAACTTGCAGGATACAAATCGTTTTTCTCAACTCCGTTCGTTGCTCATGTTCATGGTGGCAGAGCCTCTATCCAAGTCGTCGATGCCTATACTATTCAATGGTGGTGTGAGGTTGTTGAATGTTTTGGACCTGACAGATGCTTCATTAAAGACACTTCCAAATGAAGTTGTCAAACTATTTAATCTCAGGTATTTAAGCTTAAGGAGATCAAAGATTAGAACTCTTCCCAACTCCATCGAAAAACTCGAGAACCTTGAAATGTTGGATCTTAAACAGACCTATGTAACTAAGTTGCCTCTTCAGATCCTAAAGCTCCAAAGACTTCGTCATCTCTTGGTGTATCGCTACAATGTTGAAGGCTATCTAAATTTCCACTATACACATGGTTTTAAAATGATAGGGGGAATAAAATGTTTGTCTTCCCTACAAAAACTTCCTTTATATCGAAGGGAACCACGACAATAATGGAATTATAGTGAGAGAATTGGGGAGGCTAACTCATTTGAGGAGATTAGGGATTACAAGGTTGAGCAGGATGGTTTTGTGCTCCTCTCTTGAAAAGCTTATCAAACTTTGCTCGCTGAGTATAAGTTCAGTAGAAGAGGATGAGATCATTGATATTCAATCTCTGTCTTCACCTCCTTGGTCTCTTGGACGACTCTATTTGAGAGGGCATTTAGAGAAGTTGCCGCACTAGATACCTTCTCTTCATAGTCTAACGAGATTATATCTGTGTTGGAGCAAGTTAACGGATGATCCACTAGAATCCCTTTAGTATTTGCCCAACCTGGTAGTGATTGAACTTCGTGAGGCTTATGAAGGGAAGGAATTGTGTTTCAAGGCTGGAAAGTTTCAGAAGATAAAGATGTTGGACCTTATAAGCTTAAAAGGATTGAGGTGTTTCAGTGTGGATGAAGGCTCAATGCCACTCCTTGAAAGACTAGAGATTACTAACTGTGAATTGGAGGTGCTCTCAGGCATTGAACATCTAACTAACCTTAAATTCATTAACCTTGGTGATATACCCTATAAAATGATTATGGCACTAGATCGTCAGAAACAAGGTGTGGATTATTGGAAAATAGAACCCATCCTGTTACGATAGGACCGAATGGAGTGATTGAGAACAAGAGAGAATAATGGTAAAAGAAAAAATAAAATAGGTACACACAAAATAAGGACACAAGGATTTATGTGGTTTGGCACTTTGGCCTACGTCCACGGGCGAAGACAACAAAATATTTGTCATCATATCTGCTGGATTATCTATTGTACCAATCTTCTTTAGTGTGATATCCCTTTGAAACATGATATCTTTAATGAAGTGATATCTGATATCAATGTGTTTGGTTCTTTCATGATACATTTGATTTTTGGTCAAAATGTATAACACTCAGGCTATCACAATAAACAACAATTGTACTATATTATAAACCTAAATCAGAAACCAAACCTCGTAACCAAATAACTTCCTTCACTGCTTCTGTAGCCGCCATATACTCTACTTTTGTAGTAGAGAGAGCAACGGTAGATTGCAAAGTTACTTTCCAACTGACTTCACTATCTGAAAGAGTGAAGGCGTAACCTTTCAGAGATCTTCTTTTGTCCAAATCACCAGCATAGTCGGAGTCCACATAACCGACAATGCTGTCAAAACTATCCCTGCTCTTTTGGTAAACTAAACCAACATCTGCAGTGCCTTTCAAATACCAAAAAATTCATTTCACAGCTTGCCAATGCTCCTTCCCTGGATTATCCATATATCTACTAACAACACTAATAACATGTGAAATATTAGGGCGAGTGCATACCATTGCATACATGATGTAACCAACTACACTAGCATAAGGAACACGAGACATGTGCTCCTTCTCTTCCTTGGTCTGTGGAGATAAAGCTGTAGAAAGGCAAAACTGAGCGGCAAGTGGTGTACTCACAAGCTTAGAATTCTGCATACAAAATCGTTCAAGCACTTTTTCAACATAACTCTTCTGTGACAAGGTTAACTTGCTGGCTCGACAATCCCTGTGAATCTCCATGCCCAAAATCTTCTTAACTGCACCAAGATCTTTCATCTCAAACTCAGTCTTTAACTGAAACTTTAACTTGTTGATTTCTGACATGGTTTTTGCAGTAATAAGCATGTTATCAACATACAACAACAAGTATACAAAAGAACAATCTGGGTGCTTTCTGTAGTACACACAACTGTAATAACTACTTCTGGAGTAGTCATGACCAACCATAAATGTATCAAATTTCTTGTACCACTGCCTCAGAGATTGTTTCAATCCATTTAAAGATTTTTTTAACAAGCAAACATGATCTTCCTTACCTTGAAAAATGAAACCCTCTGGTTGATGCATATAGATTTGTTCTTCAAGCTCACCATGTAGAAAAGTCGTTTTGACATCAAGTTGCTCAAGCTCTAAGTCAAAAAGAGCAACCATGGCAAGCAACACGCGAATAGAGCTATGTTTCACAACTGGTGAGAATACTTCATTGAAGTCCACACCTTCTCTTTGACTATAACCCTTGGCTACCAAGCGTGCCTTGTACCTTACATCTTCAATACCTAGATTTCTTTCCTTTTTCTTGAAAACACATTTGCAACCAACAATCTTCTGACTTTTGGGAGGTTTCACCAAATCCCATGTCTGATTCTTGTAAAGAGATTCAATCTCCTTAGCCATAGCAACAGTCCACTTGGCAGATTTATTTCCTGTAACAGCTTCTTGATAAGAAGAAGATTTTCTACGACAGACAAAGCGTAAACAACTCAATTAGCATAAGTATACCTCTAAGGTGGTTTGATCTATCTTTTCTATCTTCCTATAATGATACTGTACTGTTGCTCATCTGGTGTATCGTCATGTTGCACATCTTCAACATTGGGTTGGATCGGAGTGTTATCTTGTTTCTCTAGAGCTTCAAGATCTAGCTCCATCTGTTGCTTGACACCTTGAGACCTGCTTGTATCAAGTGACTCCTTTCTCGGGTGAAGAATAACTAACTTATCAAAAGTATCATTTCTGCTGACAATGAACTTGGGCGACTTAAGATCAGGACACCATAACCTATATGCTTTCACCCCAGATGCATAACTAAGAAAAATACATTTCTTGGCTCTAGGCTCAAGTTTCCTTCATTAACATGAGCATAAGCAGGACATCCAAAAACTCTTAATTTAGAGTAATCAGCAGGTTTACTAGACTATACCTCTTCAAGTGTTTTGCACTCAATAGCAGTCGATGGAGACCTGTTCACCAAATAACAGGTTGTGTTGACTGCTTCAACCTAAAATCCCTTTGACAGAACAGCATTGAAAAGCATACACCGCGCTTTTTCCAAAAGAGTCCTATTCATACACTTTACTACATCATTTGCTGTGGAGTGATCCGTACTGTACGGTGTTTGATTGTCATGCCCCAAATTTCAAAACCTGAAACTCTAGTCCGGCACGTGAATTCGGTGCGCGAATTGAAAAACAAGGTCCATCATACCATACATCAATCTAAAAAATTTACATATTACAATCAAAATGTGATCGTCTAGATCATCTATTACAAAAACTTCATCTGGAGACCTCATCCCTCATCTTGAGAGTCAACTATGTATAACAAAAATAATTACATGCTAAGAAATTTACATGTAAATGGCCTCCATCGTCCTGTATCGCGCTTCCATTCACTCGGTACCTGAAAATAAAAAGGGGTGAGCTCAACAAGCTCAGCAAGAATTGCAAAACACTATCATTGCTCAACAAATTGACCTTGCCTTAAATTCCTATATATAAGGACTCGTACAACAATCTTTGTTGATTAGTTTCACATTTTTTTTTATGATAATTAAACTCTAGTTAATTATCATATCCACAATTTCTTTCACACACAGATTTTCCTTATGATAATTAAACTCTAGTTAATTATCATATCCACAATTTCTTTCACAGACATAATTTTCTTATGATAATTAAACTCTAGTTAATTATCATATCCACAATTTCTAACACACAGAAACCGTATTCTTAACAATTCCTTATTAAGCTAATCGTCTAGATTAACTTAACATAACCTCATGTGAGCCCTGGGCTCCCCTCAAATAAATGGCATGCTTAGCCAACAAGTGGTGCGCATCACATAGTCCCGGACTAAGGAAGCTCGCACATGTGGCTGGGCTTGTACGTCTACTCACTCAGATGGTCCCGGACCACGTCCACACAATAAGGGCACGCTTCGCCCAATGGTCATAACAAAAGGGTTGTACACACCCCATAGGTAGGTCCCTGACCATACCTCCGAAGTTCTTTATGAATTTTATCTCAGAATTTTTATCTCATTTCCAAGATTTCAAGCTTTAAGGATTTACCACATGCTTTTAACATTTAATAAATCAAATCGTTCTTTTAATGTGATCACTAATCACATTAATTAATCACTTTAGGATTTCACCACATAAATCTTTTATAAACTTAATTATTTGGCATAATTAAGTTTATTATGTTGAAATATGTTACTCAAAAATTTCTCATAATTTTCGGAGCATTAAAGATATTTTTCTCTACACTATCAAGAAAAATGGTTTACTCTTCAAAACCTCACATACCAAGCATACTTCATGCGATCTAACACTCACAAAGTTAGCAGTAACTTGTACATGTCATTGAACCTATAGTTAGAAAGGTAAGCCTAATGATTACCTTTTAGTTAAACCAAAGTTTTATGTAAAAACATATAAATCTGAATATTTTTCAAATAACCATAGTTCACATGCCACATCACTTCACTAGCATAGTTTAATTGACCCACATGTGTTCAATTCCACCATTCAATCAAATAAGTTAATTGACCCATAACAGATTGCAAAAAGAAAAGACCCACATGCTCTTAGTCACCAAAAACTAATATATACTCATAGACACACATACATATCAAAGAGCTCATTAAGAAACAACTGTAATTGCATAGTCATCCAATACTACTCATATATACATACACGGCCAGGACGTATTTATGTGAGAAACAATTACATAACATTAACAATCAGAAAAATCTTGTGACTTAACCCATTATGGAATCTAGCCATACTGGACATCATGTTCACCTACTGTTCTTGTATATTTCGTCTACCTTAAAAGTACTACTCCAAAATGACTACTCCCGTGAAATCATGTTATTCTTTAAAAACTAAATTCTCAACTTAATTTAAATTAAATCAAGCAATTAATTACAATCATAAACAGGATTATAAGAAGAAGTCATCTTGTATGCTCATAATCACTAACTACTACACATAAACACCCATATATACACAAGCTACCAAAAACTCTAACAAACAGAACACGCAACTTTAATTTATGCATGCTCTTTCTCACACCAACAAATATATCAGTACCTACCCACATATATAAACCTATATTAGGATTTACTTCGGCTAAACTCTAATTTAAACCAAACCACTGTAAATACAAAGTGTACAGCACCTCAACAATCCAGCATTCACCATATTTCACTTGGAATCTAACAACCAATTAATTTCAGAAGTTACCATAACTTTAAATCATATATATATATATATATATATATATATATATGTATACATATATAGAAATACAAAGGTAAGATTCAACTTGCCTTAGGGTCTTGAACACAATTACTTCTTTTGAATCTTCTTCTTCTTTTTTTCTCTTCTTCTTCTCTCTGTTTCTCTCCCAGAAAGTCTCCCTTTTTTTCTTCCTCTTTTCTTTTCTTTTGTGCTTTATATTTTTCTTACAAAGCAAGTGTACCAAGCTATAGTGGTCGGTCAGTCAACACAAGCAAAGTCTCCCCATTTTCTCCATTTGTCAACCATGCAAAACTTTGTCTGCCACTTCCATTTTAAACTTCACTCACAAGACTACTACATATAGTCTATCAATATATGTAGTTATATATATATGTATGTATATATATATATATACACACACACACATATCCATAACTACACTTCTACCCCCACAGAATCAATAAATTACCTTTGAATCCTACATTAATGAAGACAAAAAGAAAAATCATATTTAATCTCAAGGATATTACACTAATAATGCCTCGATTTTTGTAGAACTCATCAAACTCTCCTGAACAAAACTTTAAACCATTATCGGTTCTGAGACGCTTGATTTTCTTTCGTGTCTGTTTTTCAATCATAGCTTTCCATTGCTTAAAATTAAGAAACACTTTACGTTTGTGCTTTGAGATATATACCCAAACTTTTCTTGAGAAATCATCAATGAAAGTTAGCATATACCGAGAATCACCGAGAGATGGAGCCTGAAAGGACCCCAAAGATCTGAATTGATGTAATCCACAGTGCCCTTCGTTCCATGAATAGCTGTACTGTACTTGAGTCTTGTCTGCTTCCCAAAGGCACAATATTCATAAAAGTCCAAGTTTCCCGTCTTCTGTCCACAAAGTAAACCTCGTTTGGTCAATTCTATTAAACCCCTCTCACTCATATGCCCTAGACGCATATGCCATAGATGAGTTGTCTCTGAATCTGGATCAACTGAAGAAGATACTGAAGCAGCACCTGTGACAATACTACCCTGCAAACAATACAGGTTATTTCTCCGGTTTCCTTTTAACATCACAAGAGTACCTTTTGTGACTCTCAAAACTTATCATTCAGCTGAAAACTTACAACCGTCAAAGTCAAGAGTACCAAGAGAAATCAAATTCTTTTTCAAATCCGTAACATGCCGAACATCAGTTAAAGTCCTGACAATACCATCATGCATCTTAATTTGGATAGTGCCTATGCCAAAAGTCTTACAGGGCATGTTATTCCCCATTAAGACACTACCACCATCAATAGCTTGATAAGTGGCAAACCAATCCCTATTGGGATACATATGATAAGAATAACCCGAATCAAGTATCCATTCACCATTAGAGTGACAGTCACTAACAGTAACTGAAAGGACATTTTCAGCACCAGAGAAATTTTCTTCCACAACTCCAGCAACGTCAGAAGAATTATCAATGGATTCATCCTTCTTATCTTTCAATTCTGGACAATTCCACTTAGTATGCCCCTTTTTATGACAATAAAAACATTCAATGTCTTTATGAGATCTAGATTTTGATCTAGACTGACCATTACTTCCAGAACCCCTTTTCTCACTTCTACTCCTCATAAATAGACCTTTAGCCTGTTCATTTCCACTATTCCCTGACATCTTTTTCCTCAACTCCTGAGAGTTCAATGAGGATTTGACATCCTCCATATTAATGGTGTCTTTTCCATAGAGCAATGTGGTAACAAAATACTCATAGGAATGGGGCAAAGAACTCAACAAAATAAGGGCTTGATCCTCTTTTTCAATATCAATATCAACATTTCTCATATCCATAACAATTGAATTAAACTCATTTACATGTTCCTTAAGTGACGTACCTTCCTTCATACAAAGGGTGTAAAGTCTATTGGTGAGAGACTTCGTCATGTACAGACTTTCCAATTTCAGCCACAATTTTGCAGTTGTGATTTCCTGAATGACTTCGCACAGCACCTCATCGGCAAGACTTAATAGAATTGCACTACACGCCTTATCATCACGCTCCTCCTTGTCCTCGTCGGGCATATTATTAGACAACTTGTCTTTTCTCAAAAGCACATTCTTTAATCCTTGTTGAGTCAGCAAAGCTTGCATTTTAATGCGCCAAAGACTAAAACTAAATTTACCATCAAATTTCTCGATCTCGAATTCTGTGGACATCTCAAAAAACTCGCAAAAAAATTTCCAGTCAATAGGATCGTATCTGTAAATAGTACCATACGTATGAATAGTATAATACGTTTGAATAGTACTATATGAAATAGTACTAGAAAATAGTACACAAACCAGACCGGCCTTTGATACTGGTTTGTTACGATAGGACCAAATGGAGTGATTAAGAACAAGAGAAAATAATGGTAAATAAAAAATGAAATAAGTGCACACAAAATAAAGACACAAGAATTTATGAGTTCGACACTTTGGCCTATGTCAAAGGACGAAGATAGAGCAAAATATTTCACTATGAAATAAAATCTCAGTCTTTCACGAAGACCCGTTCCCCTTATGCTCGGTACTCAATCAATTGAAAGGACGATTCATACTGTTTTGCGAGGCTCTAGGAGGCGGTAGGGCACAAGTGTCATTCTCATCTACTCTTCTAGTATAAAATATATAATATATAAATAAATACTGATACCTTTTAAATTTTAATATTTTATTTACATATAAAGTATAAAATATATAATATATAGATAAATATTAATAACTTCTAAGTTTTAATGTTATATATATAATATAAGATATATAACTAAATACTAATAGTTTCTAATCTATTGTTATAATTAAGGGTGCACAAGTATGAGTTTATATTGTCAATGTTAAAAAAAAAGTTTACAAACAATTGTTGAGTAACTGGAACCGAACAGAACTCAACAGTTTCAATTCCGGTTTCAAAATTAAAGAATTGTTGAAAATAGTTCTGATTTCGATTTTACCAAAAATCGTAAAAAACCGAACTGTGTTCACCTCTAATCGTGACCAGTTGGAAAAATACTATCATCTTGATTGTCCACTATAAAATATGCAAGTTTCTCCAAGTATATTTCTTTTAGCATCACTTTGAAAATGAAAATGATATTATTGTCTCAGGAATGGAAGCTGTGGAAATAATGTTGAGAACTAGTTTTATCATTCTGCATCTCTGCCACATCCCCATAAGCCATAGCATTAGAGAAGTATTCAGGTTGTTGGTTTTAACTAATAGACTAAAATTTGGGTCATAAACTACCTAGTTTCGTTTGGGTCTTTATTGTGTATTTTCGTTTTTGTTTTTTTGAAATATTTCTTCAAATAAATAACTAAGGGTACTTTTGTATTTAGACTTCGCATGGTCTTTTATTCAGCCAGAGGTCAAGTTCCTTCATTTTGAAATTTGGAGGATTTACTTGGCATTAAACAACAGTGCAATTTGACCTCAACATAAATATATTTCCAGCAGAAATTTTATATATAGATACAAAATATATAGATATATATGGTACAGTTTTGTATGGTTTACTCAAGACTAAGAAAAATTCTGTTAAAGACAAAAAAAGGAAAACAAAAAAACGGCTGTCTTATTCACTCTAACTAATTGGTTGGAGTGAATTATTGTAGAGTGCTACAATAACAATAAAGTTTTTTTTTTAAATATTTAAAGTCATTTGTAGACTCCCCAGATGATGAAGTAGTCACAAAAAATAATATATAGTTTTCCTTTTAGGTCATAGAAAAAGTTTACGTATATGAGGTGACAAGAAATATTGTTTTAATCTAAATCTCTTTTCCTTTTTTACTTTACCAATATTTATATATATAACTTTCTTTTCAAATTAATTGCTTGATTAGAAAATAATTTCATAATTATAACATTATTAAATACCAAACATGATCACACCTTCAAGAAACCAACAAGACCACCAAAATTCAACGATTCCTTTGCTATTTGAATAACTTCTTCAGCCGACAAGAGTGTTTAAATAACAGGGACGAATAAAGTTTAACTAATATTTGTTTTTATTTTATTTTATTTTTATAGGATAACTAATTTGGTGTAGTGAATTAGAATTTTAAAACTTTTGAAAGATATTTTTGAAGTAACAGATTTATGTGAATTTATGAATTTTTATAAATTTTTATTACAAACTTTCATAAATATATATAAAGTTCTAACTTTGGCGGAGTTTTATAAACTTAAATTGATTTTTTAACATATTTTATTTATTTGTATCATTGAAATAAGTGAGTTGCGAGGCACGGAAGTGATTGTGGAAACTTGTTTAAAAATTTAGGAGTGATTAGGTCTACTCGCTTCTTGCTTAATTTTTTAAATTATCCTAATTTTAAGTCTAATTAAAAATTAAAGTAATCTCACAAAGCAAGTAAATAAATAAAGTGCAATAAATTATTAAATACAAAATGCACTAAATATACATCTAAAACCCAGATTAAAAAAAAATCATAGGTGAGACTTTGTAATTCCGAAGAACCAAATTCACTATCGTAGAAGCAAAATAGAATAGACTTTGTCCTAAACTCGCACTTACTCCACTCTAACAAAAACTATGCGAAACACCTTAGACTTACTATTGCGACTTCTTTGTCATATTGTTGCAAGTTTCCGGCCTAACGTTACAATCCTTTTAGAATGATAACTTGAAGAATACGAACACTCAGCAAGAATGCTTTCTCCTTCGTAGTGAGAGTTATCCTAAATCACTCAGTGAATATCTGCGTTCTCAAAAATATAAACATAAAATCAAAGTTGTCTGTTTCTCTCTATAAAATATCTTTTTTATGCGTATTGAAAGGGAAAGCACACTAAGAAAAATCATATGAGGGTTTTATAGATGTTAAAAATCCTAATTTTTTTTAAAAAAAGTTAAAAATCAATAGTAAACAAATCTCAAAGTTTCAAAAAACTTTAGTGTCAAAATCGGACACTACAGACCAAAAATCAGCCACATATATTACACATGATTTTTACTAGTTTAAATAAATGGGATAAGGGATAACTAAATGGTTTCATCATTCTAACCCCAATCAGATTAAAATTGAGTTATATCTTAATTCTATCCTATTTAATTAATTACAACAATTGAATAGATTGTAATTTTGGGTTTTAAATTTTGGGCCAATGAAAATTGGGTTAGATCTCGTGAATGTGGGATGTGTCTGTAGGTACTGGGCTTGACCTACAATAAAGGTATAAAAAAGAAACGATTGGGCTGGTCCAGTATTAAAATGAAAAGGAGTTGGGTGGGTGACAAGCCCAAGACAATAAGCTCCAATCCTCCATTCCCTTCTTACAAGGGCTTGCCCACCGAAAAAAACAACAACACAGTAAGAATTATCGCGAGAAGAAAAGGGACGAAGAGAAGCTAAGTTCGGAGGGTTTCGAATCGTGACTGGTACGACACACCCCCTCTTCTTCTCCTTCTATTTAGATTATCGCGTGATTGGTTTTTCATTTATCGCGTGATTGTCAAAGTTTCGTACTTCTTCATTTATCCCCTTGTCTAATTTTGTTTCTTTTATGAATGCATTGCATGGTTTTTGTTTACGTATCAATGGTTGATTTAGAATATATTTTGATTTAATAAGATACTTCCTGCTTTGGTTTTAACAAATAATTTTCCTTTTTTTTTTTTTTTTGATGATAAAAGTCTCTCTCTTATTATTTCATTTATATAAATAAATTGTTTCTTTCAGATTGCCACCAAGATGTGTAAACAGGTTCCAGTGCCGTTAATTACTAAAATCAGTAATCCTCTCTCGACCTTACCTTCCCTGTTTTAATTAATTGTGTTTCAATTTTCACTAATGGAAATAATTTTGTTTTCGTATATCAGTAATGGTTCCAGTGTGTATTGTTACTAGTTATGGTGCCGGCTATCTATTTGCTGCGGGGTATGTTTTACTCTCAATTCACTAGTTTAGAAATAATAACTGCTCTCTATACTTCTTAATGATTCACATGTTAGTTATGTGATTGTCATTGCTTTTATGCAACATCAAAGTTTTTATTTTCCTCTTTTTTTTTTTTTTTTTCTCTTTAATACATTGGACTTAATCTTTTAGTACTATAATGATCTACAGTAGATTTGGGTTTCTTTTGGTTTCAACTTTTATCATCTAAAGGTGCATGTTAAATAATCAATGATATTGTTGCAACATTGATTTATTGCATTTTTCTGTTCTATTGAGAGATGTTTACGAATTTTTTGTTTTCACCTGTAATTTTTTTCCTGCATTGTTGACAGCCTGTATTAATAATCGTACTGATGTAATGTTCATAATTTGTATATGTCTATATCTAAGAGTTGTGTTGGAACAATTGTAGTATTTGGTATAATGTGTCTTACATCTTAATTTGTTTTGATTACAGGCAATATAGATTGAAGGATTGGCTCAAACAACGGTTTGTCTTCTTCCCTTGAAACAATTACTTAATTTAATATTCATGCCCCTGTAGTGAGACTCCTGATACCTTGACGTGTGCTCTTCATAAGTCTCTATACATCACAATACTATGGCTTGCACTACATTTTTTTTTTAAATGTGTGGTGCATTAATTCAATATAAGGTTTGGTTGTGCAGTCTCTTGTGTGCAAGTAGGTTTCTTTGAAGGTACTTTACCACCCCCACACTCATGCTTTGATGGCTGGGAAGAAGCATCAAAATTCAACTTCAAAACGCCCATCGCTGGAGCAGTCCAACGGAAAACAACTGCAGGTTCATCAGTGGAGGGAAGATTAGCCATCTGATCTTGCCTCCAAATCTCTTTAAACTCAAAAAAATCAGCCATAACTCTAACAGGGATTCTTGGGTTCCCAGCTTTTTCTATTGAACACCCAATCATTATGGCATTTCCACAATCTCCAACAAATGAAGGTTGCAGGGCTTACATGATCAACTTATGACTCCACATCTCTCCAAAGCTTCTGCAATTGTGCCTCTTGTTGTTTCCACCACGAGACACTGCTAGTGCCAATCTCTAATCTCATAGGACAAGCATGCCAGACCACCTTGGCAACTGCACGCCTACATAAAATATGATCAATGGATTCAACCTCCTCTCCACAAACAGTACACATAGGGTCATCGACAGTGCCCAACTCCTTCAAATGCTGAAGCCACAACAAATAGGATCTTTCTAGGAATCTTCATTCGCCAAATAACCTTTCCGATTACATTAAAACTATTCCTAGATGCCACCTTATATGCACTACGAACAATAAAAGAGCCATCCGGGGTAAAAAAGAATCTCTCTCAATGGTAGCTTTACAATAATTTGTGCATCCCTTTGGTTGAATGTGCCTTCACAAGATTTGAATCCCAAGAATTTGAATTAGATCTAATCAAATCTGCTACCTTATGCGCTGAACTACCATTATAGCTTGTTGTGACAGTAGGCTTAACTCAATCAGGTAGCCAATTGCAGATGAGCAATTTATGCCTGTACAATTCGCCACACGCCATTGATGATTGAACACCCAACTGAATCACTTCTTTGGCTGAGGAAATTCCACCACACCGATGAAGCCCTAACACCCCAAAAAGAGTCCCAAAAGGTTGAATTTGGGAAGTACTTTTGCTTGAAAATCAAGGTATTATCTCTAAGCTAACTTAGATCCTTTATGATTTAGAACAACACATTTTATCCCACCCAATCCATTTCATCTCCCCTCCATACATCTTTACATTCCACCAAAAAATTGTCAACTTTTTCTTTAATCTTATTACACACAACAGCAATGATTTTAAAACATTAAAAAGCATATGTTGGAAGAGAAGTGAGGACTAAATGAATTACAATCTCCTGCCCAACATTAGAAAGAAATTCACATTTAAGAGTGTTGGCCGTTGCTGTGATCTTTTCCTTCAAAAAATTTAAAGACATATGCTTGGAGTTATTGACTACCGATGGAAGACCCAAATAATTTTTTATCCACCCAGTGGTCCTGAATTTGAAATATTCTTCTAAGATTATCCTTCAACAGTTCCGATGAATGAGGACTGAAGAAACGACTTGACTTCTCATAATTAAGTTGGCCTGAAATTTTTTCATACCAACTCAGAATGTTCTTTAAACAAGTTGCTTTAAAAATATTAGACCTGCAAAATAGCAAGGCATTGTTAGCAAACAAAATATGGGTGATTTGGGGCACCCATCTCCAAACAGAAACTCCTTTAATTAAATTCCTTTCAATAGCTTGGTGAATGAGCAATGACACGCCTTTAGTGCAAAAGAGAAAAAAGGTAAGGAGACAAAAGGACTCCTTGCCTTAGATCTCTTGATGGATGAATCAAGCCCCTAGATTCAGCATTAATAATCACGGAACACGACACTGATGAAACTCAACTCAACCATTCTGACCCATTGTTTCGCAAAGCCCATTCATTCTAGCATAACCTGAATAAAGACCCATTCCACCTTATCACATGCCTTTTCCATGTTCGGGTTTGAAGCCACATAACCGAATTTATCTTTCTTTGCATTACCGCGTGAGCAAACCTAATGTTATCTTGAATCAAGCGTTTGGGAATAAAAGCACTCAACTTACTAATCAGTAAATGCAAGAGAGGCTTAAATCTACTAGCAACACTTTTGAAAACACCTTATATGGTGCATTACACAAGGAAATGTGACAAAATTGGGTCATCTTATCTGGATTTTTAATCTTTGGAATCAGCATAATATTTTTGTGATTTAAGCTTCTCAATAGGTGACCAGAGTTCAAAAAATAATTAACAACCCAACACCAAGTCCTTCTTAACAGTATCCCATTTTGGCTGAAAAAATAGTGGAATAAAATTGCAGGTCCTGGAGCCTTAAAGGGGCCTATTTTGGCCAATATAATCTCTCCCTCAAAACACGCCTATGAAAACTCTGTATACATTTCTTGGGTAACCTTATATTGTACTAAATCCCAAAAACCAGAATCACAAGAGGCAAAGAAGCTGTGAAAATTAAGTTTCAGCCACATATCTCACCTCTTGTTTAGACTCCACCCAATTACTTGCAGTCTCTTCAATACCTGAAATTCCATTCTTTTTCCTTTGAATCATTGCGTTCCCATGAAAGTACTTGTTAGTGTTGTCACCATGCCTCAACCAAGCAATGTGGGATTTTTGCTTCCAATACATTTCTTCCACTCTCCACGCCTCAGCCACAGGCCTACTAGAGCTTTAAGAGGTCGCCTAAGGCTCCAGCCAATAGAAGGCCCCAAAAATTTTAGTTTCTTTATATTATTGGACTTTCTAAATTTATTAGACTCCAATCAATAGTAAGGATTTAATAGTTGGCCCAGAGAAAATTCAATTTAAAACTCCTAATTTCTATCCTTATCTCACCACTTCCCTCTTTTTTTCTCTCTCCATCCTTATTCATGTTTTTTTTTCGTCATTCCGTGTGAATTATTGAATATATACCTAACCAATAATTGTGGGGAATTGGAAATTAAAATTTTTTCCATCTTCTCTTATTAACACGTTTTTCCTAATCTCTCAATCATAACCTTTATTGCGAGAATGCCTCGCCTGTCTCAAGGAGGAACAACAAGGGTCTCTCAAGATCAACGAGGTCCTTCTATCTTGTTAGATGATGATTCTATACAGAGGAGACGAGAGGATCTCAGGGCATGCTTGGTGGGAAAATTTGACAAATATGTCGGGAGAGTTTGGAGGAACAGGGCTGTATCTGTATTGAGGTAGATGGGGGCCTTCAGCTATGTGTGGGTCTGTGCATCATATTTGTTTACCCACACTGGCTCTTGAATATGCAACACATGCCTCGGATTATATCTCAGTCAAGAACTTGAATTAAAACTGGAATATAATCCAGATTTATCATTGTTATGCAAAATAGACTTCAAAGCTAAAGCTTCTGTTCTATTTGCCCTGCAAGGAAGGTGATCATGTTCATATTCATATTGGGGGACAAAGTTTTAGGTTGGAAAAAAAAGATCATTAGTCAAAAATAAATGTGAAATTGGGGCGACTCCTTTCCCAATCTGGACACCATGTATTTGCCTTTTGTTCACAGCTTGATTTAGGAGAAGTGAAAGACCTTAGAGGGAAATGTGCCAATGAGTGCATATATGGTGACCGTTCAGATCCAAAATGAATTCAACCATGCAAAATTCAACACACTTTATAAACTCAATCACCATATAAGGAATATGATCAAAATTAGAAGGCTGAAATCATCATCATATATATATTTGAAAAGCAAGTCAGAAATCACCAATTAGTTAACAAGAAAAAGGCAAGTAGTTAGCAGCAAATAGCAAGTAGCTACCAACGAAAAGAATAGCAAATAATTTGGACAAGGAGACATTGAAAAAAAAATAAAAAATTTGAATATCAAAAACTCTATAATAGAAACTCTGATGATTACATTGTAGACCAGGCACTGATGTGCACTATAAAAAGAGGTAAGGAGACAGTTGATTACCTTGTCTAAGACATTTAGAGGGATATAAATCCACCATGAGCACAGAGTATGTAACAGATTTGACACCACACATAATAACTCTGATGATCCATCTCTCTAACAAAAATTACTTTCTTTGCAATTGTTTTTGTTTCTTAGATATTACCATTTTTATTACATGATGTTTGTCTTTTTTAATAGAATTAATGTTAAAATGTATTGTGCTCTTGTGTATGTTATATCTTAGTTTTTCTTGTCTGTTATAAAAATGTCACTATAAATTATGTTTAGGTTGCTGTTATGGTTAGTATCTAATTGATGTTAGATATGCATAGGCTTCTTTTGAACCCAAAAAAAAAATATATGTATTTTCTTTTCAGAGATAATCAATCCCTGCAACAGAAGGAAAGAAAGGCACGACAGAAGGAGATACAGGCTCTACAAGCAATAAAAGATGACGAGGAAGAAAAGGCTCTATTGAAGTCTCTACGGGAAACGTATGGTCATTTGGCTTGAAATTTTATATTAATTATAGATATGAATGTTAGCAAGCTTAATGTTGACGGCTGATGTGAAACTAGTACTATGTCTTCCTTTTGGCCTGAAATATATATTAAATTATGAATGAGAATGCTAGCAACTTTTTTCCCGTTTGATTAGCAGCGCATTCTTCAAACTCCCATTGTTTATGCTGTAGGTATGACCGTATGACAGTCAGATATGGAGTATATCTTAGGATGAAAGGTTGACAGTAAAGGTGGCATACCACCTTGTTTTATTTGAAACAATTTCCATACACCAACACTTTTTTCCCCTCTTACAAAGTCTACCGATAAGAAAAGAGTTTTAGTTTCGTTATTCAAGCCTGGGAGGTCGAAGCTCCCAATAGAGCTTGGCAAAAGCGATAAACGACAACATCCTGGCTCTCGACTCAACAATCGTTGCTCAAGTCAATGCCCTTGAAAAGGTTTTCTCTCTGCTCCTTCCTTTTTCTCTCCGGTACATATACTTACATATCTACCCTTTCTTTCCATTATTATGAATGGTTTGAAAATTTTACTAGGGTGACTACAGTTTGGATCGAATCGGATCAGATATCAAACCTAATTCAAACCGTGGTCTATGGATTGGCAAAAATAAAAACCAATCCGAACGGAACCAATATATGAAATATCGGATTGGATCGGTTTGGTTCAATGGATTAGGTTTGTCTAAACAATCTAATATTATTATTATTTAACAATGATCCAATATTATTTTTTTAACTATGGCCTAACTGTAATTTAGACAATAAAAGTCAAATATAAAAATCACTAGTCGGTGACAAAACAATGTAAAACAATATTAGTAAAATACTAAAGTGAATAGGTTTATAATGTTTATTGTTTTAGAATTTAGGGTTAATGTGTGTGTGTATATATATATATATATATATATATATATATAACGGATTGCCACAATTTGATTTGACGGAACGGTTCAAATTTTTTGAGAGCTCAATCCGTTAACCGAACCGTGGTTTATGAATTTTTAATTTTCAAATTTGTAACCAAACCAAGGGAATAAGAAATCGAACCGATTTGTACGAATTGGATTTGACAGTTTCACGGATAAAATGAACACCTAATTTTACCAAGTGTAGGGACAAGAAGTTTGTCTTGAGGAAGAACAAGCTTTATCTACAAAACTCCAACTTGGAATGGTCATAACATTATCCTCACTTGGAAACCAAAGAAAGGAAGTTCAAACTTAGCTTCTAAGCGTAGTTGATTTGTTACTAAGACAAGCTTCATATCACCAAGAAAACTGTCCAAACAATGCTCCTTGATATGAGTCTAAGCTATCTAAAATGTTCCTTGGTACGAGCCTAAATTGTCTTCAAATTTCAAGCCCTGCTTAAGTTGTGACTATTTTCAAGCCTTCACCAAATTATAAGACTTAACTTGGGAGAGACTCTCCTATAAATATGTTATGTTCTCTCCCATATCAAGGAGTGCATTTTTACATAAAAAATCAATTCACAAAACCTAAGGTTCTCCTATAAGAACTAGGTTTTTAGAGAATCAACCTCAAGGATCATAGTAGTGATTCTTACGGCTAGTACACCAAAGGAGATCGATTGCTTCATCAACTAATGAAGTCTAGGGGGTTGGGAAATTATCCCCATCGGGTATTTGATCTCTGAATCTCATATTCTCCTTGCAATCATATTCGAGTTCATGAGAAAAAAATTTGTTGCTTGCATAATCTTTCATACATCAATGGGTTCAGTTTTATTTCAATGAACCATGCTTTTGCAAACTGTTTTGATAATTTTTCTCAAACTGCCCATCATGGGGGGAATGGCAGTCCGCAGGGTCAGAGAAGTTGAAGGAGGGGAGAGGAGGAGCACAACCATGATGAGTGGGGCTTAGGTGTTTCTAGGGCCATTACATTGAGCCGCCTCTCCTTAGCCATCTCTCGTACTATTCATATGTTGAATTCATGTCTATCAAACCCACCTTCACACTCTTTCAGCTTTGACAATTGATCTTGGAGCATTGTAATTTTAGCCTACAAATTCTGCAACTTGCTTCTCTACTCCATGTGCGCAATCTGGCCCTGCATGATTTCAAGTTTTGAAAAAATACTAAATATGGCCAAACCATTGTAGGAGTCCTCCCAAAGCTGTTTCACAGGTGGATCAAATTCCTTCTCCTTCAACCATCTCATGTCAAATGAAATTATTTTTTAATCTGAAACAAAAACTCATTGAAATCTAACAGTAGAACTCCATTATCCGATCCCGCAACTGAAAGGTGATGTAATGCATCGATATAAAAAGCTCTGGACCATTCAAAAGTACACAAGCCTCTCTCTAACCTCGTCATTATTGTATTCCCCTCACCTCTGTTATTGCACCGGGTAAAAAGGTGCCCCTAAAACCCAAAATAAGCAACCTGTAACTAGAGATCAAAATTTTAAAGCTTCTAAGCATCCAACTATTCAAAATATTAATACGAGTGGAAGTGTATTTGTTTTCTATGGTTAGCTTATTCGTTTTGTTTTCTTTGAAATTAAATCATATTTATTAATAAAGAATATCAGTCTGGTTCAAATCATCCATTAACCACCATGGCCATACATCCCTCTCTACGTCTCCATGCTTATATTGTAAAGCCTATGTACTCAACTTATCAGTAGCCATTCTGAAAGTAGGACTGTAAATGAAACGAGCTGCTCATGAACAACTCGAGCTCGACTCGTCAATAGCTCGGTTTGTTCGTTAAGTAAATGAACCAAGCTTGAACACATTTTCAAGTTCATTTAATAATCGAGCCAAGCCCGAACAACATCGAGCTCAACTCATTAAGCTCGTGTATGGCCTATATAAATTTAGTCCATATTTAAAGTCCATGATTTTTTGTACTTGTGTGATCAAATATAATGTAAGCACAGACCATGAATGAATTACCATTGAGCTGTTCAACTAGATTCTCTAATTAGACAAAATATCATTGAGATGAATCCAAATATGTAGCCAAGAAATCTGCCTCTCATTCCCAAAATCAATTCTAAAAAGGACTTGCTTTCCATACCAGCCTTGCAGCAGGACAGAAACAAAGCATGTGAGCAATAGATTGTTCAGCCTCACCACACCTCTTACACATTGCATGTTCAACCATTCCCCTCACTTTGAGGTTAAGAAGCACAGGCAAGTTTGGTAACCTCTAATGGAAGCATTGCCAGATAAAAAAGTGAACCTTCTTTGGCTCTTTAATTGTCCAGATTCCTTTCCACAACGATGAAAACTTCCGTTGATGACTATTGCTAGCACCCCTGCACTTAGGTCATGCCTTTCATGTTAATTGCATAGATAGTATCCTATAAACACTTTTAACATTGAACATTCCATCTAATGCAAGTCCCAATGCTTAGAATCTGAGCCACAATATTCTCTAATAGGGAACTGGAGGATTAAATAGACATCTCTTCAATTGAGAACTCTAGTAACCAACTCTTTTCTTTAATTTTTAGTTGAATTACAACTTTCTGAATTTCACTCCCATTATATGAAGTTGTGACAACAAAAATAGAAGGATCAGGAAGCCAGTTATCCCTCATGAGCAATCCTCCACGTAAATTTATGACATTGAAATCGCAAAAAGTGTGAGAGAGGGAGAGTTAGGGTTTGGGGTTGAAACTTGTAATCTCCTGATTTTTGCATAGTGAAAACTTTCACCGGATCTTCGATGTAGACATAGGCACATCGCCAAACTACATAAATTCTTGCATTTTCTGTGTGTGGTGCTTGTTTCTTGATTGTGTTTGGTTTGTAGCTGTTTGTCGTAACAAACTGGTATCAGAGCTTTTGATTCAAAGTTGGATAATGACTAGGTTTCTGGAAATCGAGAAGTTTAACAATAGGAACGATTTCAACTTGTGGCGGGTTAGGATGTATGCTCTGTTGGTTCAACACAGTTATCCAAAGCTCTAAAGGGAATGGATGTACTTCCAGAAAAGTGGAAGGAACAACAAAAATTTGACGCTATGGAGAAAGCAAACAATGCGATTCTATTGTGCCTAAGTAACGAGATTTTTCGAGAAGTTTCTGGAGCGACTACGACAGATGAGCCGTGGAACAAGTTCAAGTTTTGTTATATGATGAAATACAATTAAAAATTAGGTTTATGATTTTGATTTTATATCTAATCCAAACCAATTCCATCTATGTGAATCCCTAGAAATTGGGTAACTATCAAAAATCAATTAAAATCAACTTTAACTATATTGAAACTATCAAAAATCAATTAAAATCAACTTTAACTATACTGAAACGGCCTAATTTTGAGTTAAAAAATTGCTCAAATCTTGTAAACGAGATTGGCAATATTGTAGAGCTTTTCTCAAGCTTTTCGTGGTATCTTACAAGTCTTGTAACTCCACCCAAATGCTTTATATTCCAACGTCACATGTTAGGCTCGCGGTTTTGTTCTTTAGTTTTACTCCAAAAGGCTTTATACCAATTAGAGAATAGAACCACACATATAAGCACGTCCAATTCACTATATTCAGGCAATGTGGGACGTCACAATTACCTCCCTCTAGGAAGTTAGCATCATTGCTAACGTCTCCCTCATGGGCTTATCCACACCATCCATC
Organism: Cornus controversa; assembly: GCA_026545225.1. Classification (NCBI taxonomy): domain Eukaryota; kingdom Viridiplantae; phylum Streptophyta; class Magnoliopsida; order Cornales; family Cornaceae; genus Cornus; species Cornus controversa. The sequence continues at coordinate 85,408,673 of CM048846.1, read as the reverse complement.
ACACAACGTCTCCCTCATGGGCTTATTCACACCATCCGTCACACTTTCGGATGGGAGTCAGCATCCTCACTAACGTTGACGTCACAATCACTCCCTCTTGGGAGTCAGCGTCCTCGCTGACATGTCCTTCGTGAGCTTGTACACGCCATCTGCCACATTTTTGATTGGGCTCCGGCTTTGATACCATTTGTAACAACCCACGTGGGGATGTCACAATCACCCTCTCTTGGGAGTTAGTGTCCTCGCTAACGTCTCCCTCATGGTCTTGTGCACGCCATCCGCCATACTTTCGATTGGGCTCTAGGAGGTCAACGTCCTTGCTGACGTCCCCTTCATAGGCTTGTGCACGACATCCGCCACACTTCTAGTTTAGCTTTGATATCATTTGTAACGACCCGGTGGGGATGTCTCTTGGGAGTTAGGGTTCTCGTTGACGTCTCCCTCATGGGCTTGTACACGTTATCCGCCACATTTTCGGTTGGGCTCTAGTTCTAATACCATTTGTAACGACCCACGTGGGGACGTCACAATCACCTCCTCTTGGGAGTCAGTTTCCTCGCTGACGTCTCCCTCATGGGCTTTTGCACGCCAGCCAGCACATTTTTGGTTGGACTCCGGCTCTGATACTATTTGTAACGATCCGCTACACAAGCTATGATATTATTCGCTTTGAGTCTGAGTCTACACAGTTTTGTTCTTGAGTTTTATCTCAAAGTCTCATACTAATTAAAGATAAAATCGCACGTATAAGCACATCCCTTTCATCACATCTCTCCTTTAAGGGCTTCTCCAAACGCTACCTTTCCTTAATCGGTGAAGAACAAAGACACAAACTGGATCCTTTTGTTATATTGTTTAACGTTTACTTTATTGAGTGAATACACAACTAGACAAACATTGCAAGTATTGTTGGAGTCCTAAGTTCTTGTGTTTCTTTGAATGTGCATGCACAAGCATTAGGAAGGTAGAAAAAGAAAAAGAAAATGACAGCGGGAAAAAGTATTGTGAAAGAGATAAATCATTAAAACATGTTTTGAAGCATATAATTGGGATCTTGAAATTGAAAAAAAAAATTTAACTTAACAAAAATTTCCCAAGGAATTTCTTATTGCATTTACTTCCACGTGACTTTCTTGTAAACACTTTTATATAATAAATAATTAAATAATTAATTACAAGTTACAAATTCAGTAAATAATTATATAAGAAATTATATTTGTGGCCCACCAACATGGCCTCCTATGCCAGTGAGAGCCCTCCATAGCCTGGTCCACGTATTGGGGCTACAGAAATTATATAAGCTACAGAAATTGTTTTAAACTCAGCACAGTGGCCGACTTTGGGATTGAAGAATGTAGGCCTCACTGACCCAACCTGCTACGGGCCCTTGAGCTCATGATGCAGCATTACAATCCTTCACATCAGAGCTGGCCCAACAGGATGTAGGTTTCATTCACATAAATTGCTTTTAAGCTTATCTAAAATGCTTATTATATTCATTGAGAATTTGAAGATGATATCTAAAATCAGAACAAACGCAAGGTTACTCATACATAAACATCGGAATTTTCTTTTTTAATTTATTTATAAAAAGAGTTAGATAAAATTCATAAATAATAATTTTAGAAACATAAATAAAAGTGAAAGGCCAGTAGAATTTTATTTAAGAATATTTTCAAACTATTTTATTTTAAAAATACTATACTTGAGAAAATAGTATATATCTTAGCTGATTAATTATTATTTTTAAATCTTAAATAAAGTTCTATTAACCTTTTATTTTTTTATGTTTCTAAACTTATTATTTATGAATTTTATTTAACTATTTTTTATTTTTAAATTTTTTTAAAAATACTATATTTATAGAGAAAATAACATAATATAAATAATAAAGAGTAAATATGTTATTATAGTTCTATCAATGGATCAAATTACCTAATTTTGTAAGATGAATGACTGATTTGTCTTTTTTTTAAAATAGTTCAATGCGAATTTGCACAAGTTAGAGGGTATATTTTACACTTTTGTTTTGCTTAGAAAGGAAAAAACAAGAACATTTGGAAAAGGAAAAAACAAAAACATTTGGAACAGTTATGGTAATAATGATCCCAGCATTATTAGGAGTCTTTCTCCGTCTCTCTCACTATAGATATCTCCTTCCCAACGACCATCCAGGAGAGTACGTTAAATCTTGGGGATGAGTGCTATTTTCCAATAATCACCACTCTGTTTGTCTCGATCCAGTCTCATAATCAATTTATTTGACATATTAATGAGTAGAAGGTATTTAATTAAGGTTGGTTAGATGTTCAATACCAGTGAGTATCTCTTCCACCAACTTACGGTCCCTAAATCAAAGCTCTTCAATACACACTTGTATACGAAATACTCATTTTAACTTTCAAATAATTGAACAGTAAAAATTTTTAATTGTCTTTCAATCATGCGGATAAATTTCATAATTAGTTTTTCAAGTTCTAAATTAGAATCAATACAATTACAAAAATTAAAGTTCTCATATTTAGAAATAACAGGTATGGCATTTACAAATAATATGATACACACAATGGGCACACACAGAGAGACAGAGACAGAGAGAGAGAAGACGAAGAAAAAGCACAGCAAAGGTGATGATGATACCAACCTGCTCATGTTACTTTCTCTGTCTCATTCTGTTCTCTCAAAGGCTATATAAAATAACCTTCCCAATCACCATCTTCTAGAGCTGCAATCCGAACTTTGGGAATGTGTTCTATTTTCCAGTAATCCACACCTTGTTTGTGGCGATTCAGTGTCATAATCAGTTTCTCAGGCATATCACGAAGGCCAAGGAATTTAAGGTTGGTTAGATGTTCAATGCCTGACAGCACCTCCAATTCGCAGTTATTAATATTTAGTGATTCA